>OX451208.1:19325080-20673701 GCA_949628255.1 Macrophya alboannulata
GAAGTTTTGGAGAAAAAAAAAAAATGTGAAACTTGGTCAAATGAGATAACTCGTCGATATTTTCGTTGATCGATAAATCGAGATAAATGAGTGTAAATAGAAAACTCTTTGGATTATGATATTGGTTTGGAAAAAGTGACCCAAAAAAAAAATATATATATTTTCGATCGAAATTAAAAATCGCAAGGTCGGATTCAGTATCGGTTTCACGTGAGACACCTCGCATACACATTCCGACATATAATTCGCTTATGTCTATATCGAAAGTTCACTTCGTAATATGAATATAAATTCAGGATTTTCAAGGATACGTTAATGTTCCAACAGTTGAACGATAGAAGGCCAATGCTCAGTGCGCTGGCACTAAGCGATTTACTGCGATAACTTGCTGTAGGTACACGTCGAAAAAACAAAAAAAAAAAAAGATAAAAAACTGGAAAGATTCTACAACAGGTGCGGCTGGCTGATTCCTATAAGTCGAGTTTTTGAGAAGAAAAAAAACCAAATAAAAAATTAAAAAAAAAAGTACTTATAATAATTTTTGAACACGTTTGATATAATCGCACGACTGAAATTTCCCTCCGTGTCTGCTAATTATTGGACGTTTTTATCTTTTATATTCTAGCTCTTTTTTTTAATTTTTTTTTTGTAAATAATTATAATGGTATGGTATAGTAATTCGAAAACTTACCCATTCCGATGCCTCTTGCTGTCGCTACTCGCTTCCAAATCGACGACCAGGGGACCCCCGCCGTACGAATGATTTGAATGATTCGAATTATGATTATCTAGATAATGATTATGCGAATTGTTGTGATTGTTGTGAAGCTGTTGTGAGGTGTGTAGCGTCGTTAGATGCGTTGACGTAGGTGGTGTCCCCCGAGAACTCGAACCCACCGGACTGGCTCGTTGTATTCCATAATGATTTCCATTCGTTCTATTCGTCTCCACGGGTTCCTCCTCTGCAAGAACAAAAAAAGAAAAGAAATTTAATAAAATAACTCATATTTTTGGAATTTATTTATCCAATTTTTTTTTTTTTTTCTTTTTTTTTATGCTACTTGTTCAAATTGAACGACCGCGACATACGGCAATTTTTCATGCACGTTATTTTATAACGTGAAATCCTGTAAATTTAAGAATTTTTCATTTCTTCATCCCGAAGTTTCTGAGATTTGGAAAAAAAAAAAAAAAAATACTGTTTTTTGGTAACTAGAGACCCGAAGAGGCGTAGATATCGGTTTAAATTATCAAAAGTGATTTTTATTATCGAAAGTGCGAATATTTTACCCGTCGCGAATATCCTACCTGGTGACGAAAATTAAGGTAAGAGAAAAAATAAAAAAAAATAGAGAAAATAACAAAAATTCATATTTCGGAGAAGTACCGTAAAGACGTATTAAAAAGTAAAAAAGTAAAAAATTAAAAAGTAAAATGGGAACAAAAAAAAAAACATAAAAATCAAAAAAAAAAAATATATATATATATATATATGGTATGGAGTGTAACGGCATCTGTTCCAAGCAATAAATTCCTTTGGACAATTTGGCACTGCGAGCGGTGTGGCTGGCTATAAACCCGCACGGGCATCAGAAATTTCATTCTATGTAATTATCTCGAATTCCAAAGATAGTCAGTAGTCTCGGAGTGCAGAAGAGACAACGAACTCAGCAGCTCTCTGCAACGACTCGACTCGTACCTTCATTCTGACCTGCAGCTACTATCCCCCCCCCCCCTCCCCCTCCCCCCCCCCCCTCTCCGCGAGCCGCGGTTTTGCAGAAATGCTTCTGAATGGCCGGTTCCTCTCAACTGTCTAAGATTAGCCTAAGATCGTACTTCTCTCGACTAACAATAAGTACAAGAATATACAGCTGTGAGCAGCAGCGACGCCGGCGATTTAACCGACGACGTATATATGGGTACGTCACATTGACAGAAACTTTACAGGCTTTACAGTTGAGAATGAAACACCAAGACGAAAAATAAACAGTAATGGAAAAAAAAAATCGTCATTTTTTTTTTGTTTCGGCCCTTGTAATCGCAGTAAATGAAATTATATTGAATTTATTGATTTTTGTACGTTTTTTTTTAATTTTTTAATTTTTTTTTTTTTAGGAAATGGTCTGGATCGTCAATGTAGTTTCGAGTCTCTATAGATAGGTATATGGATGCGTAACCCCGGTCGCGTACTATTTGGCGAATAAATGGGACAGCTGTTTTTCGTTTTCTTGATTCTGCAGCGCCGTCTAGGCTTCGAGTTGAGTATAAATCACCGAGTAGCACCACGTGTATGCGCGCATTTAACTAACTCATTCATGTAGGTACCAAACAGGAGTTGGCAGACTCCGCTGCATTTCTAGTAGCTTCCTAAATCTATTCTTGACTGAAATTAAGGTACCTTATACCCGGGTGAAAATCACGTACATCAAAAAACTTCAAACACATTGTCTGCCCGAAATATAACAGAAAATAAAAAAAAAAAAAAAAAAAAATAAAAAAAAAAAAAAAAAAAAAAAAGAAAATCGATTCACATATTCACGTTTGTTTCAGATATTTCACCAATTTCTGATTTTATTTATTTATTCATGTTTTTTGGAATAAATTAGGCCAAGAATTATCCTTTACAAAAACTGTTAATAAAAAGTATTTTTTGAAAAAAAAAAAAAAATTAAGAATTTTAGTGATTCCAAAAAATTTGGTACAACTGTGATAATAGTAATAGGAAAGCATAATATATGCTACGGAACGATATTTTATTTTTTTATGTTTCATACGAAGTGGTATAGGCTTTTAGTAGCGAATATTTTTTTGCAGCAAATGTGACGGACAAACTACAAACTGATTGAGATTTCCTGTTTTTTTTTTTTTTTTTTTACCATTAGAGTGTGAGTATTGAGGTCTATTTTTATTCATTGCGAAAAACAGAATAGCACTTCGGGTATAACTTGAAATATAAAAATGTTAAAGGTGGTTAACTGTAAGGTTAAAATTCCGAATTTAAAACCGTTCCGAAAGATCGAAATCGAAACTCCTTGCGTGAATTTCAAGTTTCGGAGTTTTGGCCTTGCGAGTCTTTAGCTTTCGGAATTTTGAACCTTCGGCGTTTTTCGATTTGAAGTTTTTTTTCAATCGACTACGCAGATTTTCGGGGTAAAATCCTTTCTAAAATCTGTGAGTTTCCGATATTAAAATTCAAAATTTTGAACCCTTCGGAATTTTTCAAATTCGGATTTCAACCCGGCCCAGTTAACGATTTAAAAAAAAAAAAGAGTGTATGGTAGAAACATTAATCGTCAGTCCTTTTATTCCAATCTTTTTATCAAGCCTATATTAATAATTGATGAAACGAATGATTTCTAAAAAAAAATCTTCGTATAAAAGTCTGTAATGAATCTTGTACACCAATCAAAATAATTATATAGAGAAATAGAAATATTGAACAAAAATAATATTTCATCCCCGCAATTTACCACGTGATTCAAAACTTGAGAGATTTGCTGTAGCTACAATATCCCAAGTCCGCAGTATCTTATCCCAAAATCGATTGATTAAATGCGGATTTATTACGTAAGAAAATCCCTGACGCAAGTTATGCACCCGTCAGAATGAATTTGGTTTCGTGATTGAAACTGGCCGTTCTCCTCTCTCTTGTATTGCATAAAAAAAAAAAAAAAAAAAAAAAAGATCGTGAAAAAAGTTTGTTAATATTCTAACGAACTAAAGCAATGGTAATTTTTTTTTTCCCGTCCATTTTTTTTCAATCTTATTTTTACTGATTGCAGATTTTTCAACTCTCTTTTTAATTTCAGTATACGAACATTAATCCCTCGACTTTACCAGGTTTTCAAAATTTTCCAGAATCTCGTAACAAAACCCTGCAGTTACAAATTTTCCGAATTAATTCTTGTGATCTGAAATTCTCTTCGAGAGAATAAAAATTCGTAAATAAAAATCAATCATTCCTCCTCTCAATTCAACTGTGCATAATAATTGCATAACTCAACGATGGAAACTGAATGTACTTTGTGGAGCTGTAATATAATTATTATAAATGTGTTTCCTCAAATCCGTTAACTTTTGTTTCATTATAAGTATACGTATTATGCACAGAGAGAACGAGCTGCCCGTCTAATGCCTCGAAATTGTTACGTATTCAACGGCAAGCTGGTAGCAGCGTGGCTGGCAACGTGAGACGGCAGTACATACAGGTTTATAGTTACAATGAATTTCAATTAACTAGCTTTGATTCATTGTCGTACAATATGGACGCTCCATGAATAAATATCCTATACAAAATTTTCCAGACATGCAGTTATATAGATATTTCAATATCAAAAATTATTTTCATCTATTTACAGAAATTTTATCTGTGATAGATTAAAATTTGACTAAATTTTTGAACCATGTACTCAAAAAAAAAAAAAAAACATCGAATTCGGTTCTATTTTCGATATAAATTTCGTTGCTAAAGATTCGTTTTTCTTTTTTTTTTTTGGGAAAGGTTTATTAATTGAGGCACTTCGCGTTCCGACCTTCTGGAAGACACTAAAGCTCCTCCTTGCCATTTAAAAATCGTTTCTTTGATGAAGCCTGTCTTTTCAGTTCAAAACGTACAGGGGACCACTTAACGTCCTACAGAATTATACACTGCACTCAAGAGCCGGAATGGAATGTAACTTGGAGTCAAAACTTGAGCAATTAGCCCTTAATTACCAACACGTAACAGCTAACTCAACTATTACAACTAATTAATTTCGACTACTGACTGACGTCGGTCTGAGACTTCGGAGAAAACGAAAACGTGACATTTCAACTTAGGGTAATCTATGGAATGTTTATCAATAATAAAAGTGAAAAATTATTCACGGAATGCGTTTGCAGTTTTACGGATTCTGTCAGAAACTTTTTACATGCTCTATAAACATACATGCCGGTGTACAACTCGAGCGTAAATGTCACAGCGATTTCAACTCGTAAATCATTTTAGCAATTTGGATCGGGCTAGCCATGGAGTCCGTCAAGTTGTTTAAAACGGACTCTAGTAACCCCCAAGGAGAAAGGAAACTTCTCCTGAATTGAACGGAGCAAGAAACCTTTCCCTAAGGAAGGGGATTCTCGGGTATGTCCACCATCGCTGTTATACGATGTCTATAAGAAATTCGCAGTTCTTATTAACGTTATAAGGAGTGAAACTTGAGAGAATTCATCAAAGAACTCAAAATCGCTTACAGCTATATGGAAAGATTTTCTTTAATCATGGTCGACGATTTTTTTTTATAGATTTTATTTATGCTCGTTAAAAATTCACCGTAATTTCTCAAACTGTGAATAAAATTTCAATCTATTTTATAACGTGAGAATTTCGTGTTCAAAAAAGAAAGAAAGAGAAAAAAAAAAAATTGATGGAATTCGAAGAAATATAAAATGAAAAAAGACACGACTGATTATTGGAGGGTGAAAAGCGTATCAGAGAATTTTGTTACGTTGCCAAGAATCATAAAAAAAACTATTAAATGGTATACGAAAAGAACGGTGGGACATAAATTCGAATAATTTATTCATTTGTTAGAATCATTAGTTTTTCTCTCTCTCTCTCTCTCTCTCTCTCTCTCTCTCTCTCTCTCTCTCTCTCTCTCTCTTTCTCTCTTTCTCGATATTCTCTATAGTAAAGTAAAATTTTCAAATTTACTGAAAGATATATGTAAAGTATTTAAAATCTTTCCAACGATTGATTACATCTCAGATACGATGACAAAGATCTTATAAAATGATTTCGAAAGAAAAATTATAAAACTCAGGCTAGTATCAGCAATATATTTCGGTTTATGTATTGATATTTATTTATAAAATCGAATACGTTAGATTTGAATTTCAAAAATAGTACATCAGTTACATAAATATAAAGTTTTTCAATTCAAAACTTTTTCATAACGATTTACGGATATGATTTGAAAGAATGTATCTGGATGTTTAATTTCAGGAACCGAAATCATTTGTTTTTTTTCTCACCATGTTCGATATTTTTCTTTGAGGCACGTGTCAATATTAATATTAACGGCTCGAACTTTACAGGCATGTTTTTTAATATATTTGAAAGGATTCTTGTAGGCGTCTGTATTAAATTTCAAAAATACCCGAAATAAGGACCACCCTAAATTGTACATAACATAACGACGGTCGTCCCAACGTTAATAATTCGGCAATAGTAGAAACTTAAAGTACCAGTATCAGCCGCTGTATCTATAATATGATACGAAACGTAGTCTTATGCATACGTGTTGAACCCACCAGATACACAGACACGTGAATACATCTGCCGCGTACGTAGAGATAGCGAGATACGCGTGTTTTCACCACGTGAGCAAATCGTCACGGTACAAATAAACGCGAATTATAGTTGACGAGGGTGGAGGGGGTTAATAAAGCGAGCCAGAGAGGTCGCGCGGTAACGCGCTAACTAATCTCCGCGCGGAGATGTACAGAACTCAACGTGGCTAGCAGAGCTGATTAAAATATACTATACGACAGTTATATACCCACGTCAGGATCGGAACCTGCATTGAATCTCAAAAATATTTTTATGAAAACAAGAAAAATAATAAAAAAAAAACAAAAAAAACAAAAAAAAAAAACCTCGACCGGAGATTGAATATAAAATATTTTCGTGGTGGGGAAAAAGTTTGAGAAGTAGGAGGAGGAGAAGCGTGAACACGCTTCGGGCGAGGTGATCTAAGTAGGGAGGTGGGAGACGCACTCGTTGAGCCCTGACCCAAAAATAGCGACCTCCGCAAGTTTCGGCAGCCTCGACAAAACCCGACCGACGACGGTCGCTATAAGGATGACGCGGGGTATCGTACCTGCAGCTTATACGTGCTAACTCGACGTTTTTCTCGTTTTTTCATTATTCTCTCGTTATTATTATTTTAATTACCCGTCTATATGGTATTTATGCATTTCCGTATATTATTATATATAAAAAAACATCGATCAACGCTGTAACACTATACGAACTAACTCCAGACAAATATATACTTACTATACTCGTGGTTTTCTTTCTCTTTTTTTTTATTATCATTATTATCATTATTTCTTTTCGTTTCGTTCCGCGAGGTTGTATAAGTATATAGGCCCACCAAAAATTACATACAGTTGCAGCTGTTATGCCTTTTCTTAGTTAAAAACTAAGAGCTCAAGTCCAAGGTCAGGTGAAATTTCCTCCGTCGATATAAAAGAAAAAATAAATGGATAAAAATTGCCGCGACGGGAGAATTTATTGGAATAAAAAAATATATCGAGAGAATAGATAGGTATAACGATTTATTATACAGTTTCGACGAGTCGACGACAGTAAGCGGTGATCGCTGTACCAGACGTATTATATCCTGTACGTATTAGCTACACATGTAGATACGAGATATCGGAGCTGAATAATAACTCAAAGTAAGTTAGGAATGAATTGAAGGGGGTATTTGAGAAAAAAAAAAAAAGAAAACGATACACAGCTGTTTGTCCGAGCTAAATAATCATTCGGTATAATATGTTCTCTCGATTTAAACCGCATATATGTATATAGCAGGGTATTTAAATTTAAAAGTCAAGAAGAAGCCCAACCCAACCCAGTCCAGCACAGTCAACTATACCCATTTGTCTTATAGTCGGCTTGCAGGCTAACTCCGCGTTTAAAAATCTCCTCGTGGAGTGATGCCGGGTCATTAAGCGTTGCAAAAAATATATATATATATACCTATATGGATATACATCTATATAAATTTTTTTTTCTCTCAGATTTTTTTTTTTTTTTTTTTTTGTTTTCTTGTTTTTTCCTTCATTTTCACAAAGTAGCTTTGTACCACCTACCCATACGGGCGCGGGCCACCACCCCGGTCGTTGGCAAGGTCCTGGGGGCCACTGTTGCTGTTCTTTTTAGCCTCCATATTCTTCCTACGCTGTTCGTACAGAAGAGAACTGACATTGACCGTATTTAATGTATAAATCAATAGTACCTTGTCAAATCGCTTTATAGTAAAAAAAAAAAAAAAGGAAGAAAAAATTTAGAGAATAGTGTCGATAAAATTATAGTCATATTTTTTTTTTCTATACTTCAGCACGTGTTTCTTTCGTTTTTGGTTTTGATTTTTGATTCAAATATTATGATGAATGTACGCGAAGAAGAATCGTAAAGAAAGATCTATTTTTTTTTTTTCCAATCGTGAATTCTAGATAATGAGGGAAGTGAATTTTTTTCTTACGTAATAACACAGTTTTGGTATTTGGCTTGGGTCTGGGAGTGGTTTGCAAGAAGAAGCGAACCGCTGTGGCCGGCGCGTTACCGCGCGCACGTACACGGATCTCACCACAAGTTTCTTAAATTAGTTTTGTTTTGATGCCGTCCTAGGATATTTTCGGTACAGGCATTTACGATATGCTAGGGGTTATTTTAACTCATGTTCCGACCCCGGGTTCCGTTCTCTTACTTTTTCTCTTTCTCTTTCTCTTTCGATCTCGATCTCGATTTTGATTTCGGTATTTCTCGGTTGGTAACTAATCAAAGCGTACACATCGAGCGCGATGTGCGGTGCGAAACTATCAGCCTGTAGACGTTGTGGTGGGATCGAGTCAAAACAAAAATGAGAAAAAAAATGTATACATATATACATACCTATATACATATATACATATACTTATATCGCATGTATATTTCACCGAACACGTGGCTGGCGCGATCCAAAGATTTAAAGTATACATACACACACGCATACATTCGGTTTATACTGTGGCTATCAACGTCCGCGTTTAACTATACACGTATCCGTAAATCAATACGGCGAATAAAATTTCAAATTTTTTGGCTACTGTAAATTTCCTAAATGTCGACTCTCTGATGAGTGAAATCGCTATTTACAAGGATATATATGCGGTTAATTAACCTTAACACCGCGCGCTCGTGCGCCTCTTCAATCTACACTCCAGTTCGATAAAATAAGGAAAAAAAAAACAAATTATTTATACAATATAATTACGAAATAATTCGAGTAATTGTTCATCTCCTTTTTTTTTACGTAGGTATCGTTTCTTCAAATTAAGAAAAGTTATATTGATAATATCTGGGTCCCGTAAGGATTTTTAGAAATTAAACAGAACGGTTTGTAAAATGTGTTACAGTAGGGTAAATAGAACCCGAAAAAAAGAATTATATACATACGTATTATACTACCCTACGTTAAATAAAGAAATTATTATAGATTTTGGATATTAGACAGATTTTTTTCTTTTTTTTTTTTCGGTGCATATAATAAAATTTGAAATGAAGATAAGCGAAATATAGCGTTATACAAGTTTTAGATCTGTTTAAAAAAAAAAAATTGTTTCTTCAGTACCTATTCGTTCAATTAATCGAAATAAGCCACAATCGATTTCGATGAAAGTTGGACGGTAAATTCTTTTTTTGGAAGACAATTTTTTTTTTTTTTTTTAGCCTATACCGAAGAGATGGACGCCCGTTCGGTTTCGGAGATAAGAGCGAATGAATTGCAAAAAAAAAAAAAAAAAAAAAAAAAATCTAAAACTTTGCAAATCTCGTTTTTTTTTTTTTTTTTTTTGGTGACGTCCTACACGTACTGAAAGAAACGAACAAAATAAAATAAAATAATAATTGTGAGGTTTACCACCGGCCAGGTACTAAATGGCCTGGATCGCCTCATACACATTCTTCTATATCCCGATGTACACCAATATGGTAGGGGAAATACCGAACACGTGTACGCAATAACCAAGGTAGTTGATCAGCAGGTAGCATGCAGCCCACATAGGTATAATACGTCCACGTGCCCCGAGGATCATTATCATCATTAACCGTCGGGATTGTAACAAGGCTGCTATAGGTAGGTAGGTAGGTAGTTAGATACATGTATACGAGTACGTACATGAGTCATGTGGTACAAATGACAATCCGTAAGAACTTCGAAGTACAATAATATACGCGAGTCGTGTAACAAATATCGCGACTATTTACGGTCGCGTGTGCTAAAACCACAATAATAAGACGCGTTTCAATTGTATTTTAATATTTAATTTTTTGCACACACTTTAAGAACACCGACCATTTTTTTTTTCGTTTTGCCTTATATCCCGCGCATATAATACATCGATCGGATATAAAAGACATCCAGAAGAAAAGATTCGACACTGTACAAGCAGAAGACAAAAAAAAAAGGATTAATTTTTTTTGCGGTTATTTTTTGAAATTCAATATACATACTATATTATATTTACGAATGTTAGGAAAAGATTTTTTTTTTTTTCTTGTCACTGCAAGTTTTGAAAAATGAAATGTGTGGTTTTTATTCTTATTCTTATTTTTTTAATTTTTTTTCTTTGTCAAACCTCGTAACATATAGGTACATTAGCTATGTATATATATATACTAGTTACTGAAAGTGCAGTCAAGGTCGCTTACCCAACAGGTAATGCCGTATCCATTTCTTTTTTGGCGGAGGTGGCATCCAGCGTACAGAATCGTCTGTAGCAACGACACCGATTATACCAACTACGTGACTCGTTGATGTTGGACTATTCGCGTCTCGTACACCTCCGATATTGTTGTTAGTTTCATCACAAACCACCGGTACGATATTCGAAGTTTTATTGTTAACCAAATTCATGTTACGTGATTGGACATTCGGAGTCCCTTCACCGAGTAACAAAACTCCCATTTTATAGTTTATTTTTTTTTTGTTATATATATTTTCTTTTTTTTTTTCCTTTTATCAAAATCAAAACCTCAAACTGACACGAGTCCGTTTTCTCACCTCTTTATGAAACTATGTTCATTCAATAACCAAGAACAAAAAAAAAAAAAACTAATCTCATACGATATTTTATATATTTTTTTTTTCTTTATTAAATTTCACATGATATCAAACAAAAAGTTATGAATAATAAATAAAATGATAGATAAACTTTTTTATGTAAAGAAAAAAAAAAGAAGAAATTACGTCTTGTGCCAAGTCTAATATTACATATCCGATAAACGTTAACTGCAGAGACGCGTTTTATAACACCGTTTAAACGGGACGAACCATTCACTAATAACGCCACTCAACTGTCACCTTAATGTCGAATTCACTATTGAACGAAACAGCTGTGTAATACTTGTATAGTTATACGCGGGGACACCCGTCAACTCTATACATATAACTATAACTATAATATCTTGGCACTTGGTGTCTACCGGGATTAAAGTTTCCTACATAAAATACGCATGTATATATAAACACAAATGGATTTTCGCCGATTTATGTAACCAAAGTTCAAGTATATTACGTTTCTTAATTGTCCCAAGTATGTAGTTCTTCAGTTTCGAACACTGCAGCTATACATATAATAACTTGTATCACAATTTTTAGAGCCAAAAAAAAAGACAATCATAGGTCGTGAAAAGTATAGACAAAAGAGTATGTATATTATTTTTTATTTTTCTTTCTAAAGTTCGAAATCACTTGTATATTCGATTTACATTCATTTATAATCACATCCGTTTCAATTGACTTTGTATATAGTTACGCGATAAAATTTTTTTTCGTATAATTAAATCTTTGTCCATTTCTTTCGATCTTGTTTTTTGTTTTTTGTTTGAAATCTGAACCTCCGATTGTACGCATTCATACGATACGATACGATACGTGATCGAAATAAGTTTAACGATATCTCGTTGACAAACTGCACCTCTTAACGTTAATACCGTATTTAAAACAATGCGAGATAATATATAATAATAGTTTCAGACTGCAAATTGGATTGACACTCGTGAGTCGCGCGAGTCGCGAACGCCGACTGAAGTCTTTCCTCCGTAGTCCGGAGATACGCGCCGCGGTAGGTTTAAGCAGTCGGAACTCCCACCCGACAACTACGAGGGGGGAATAAGGGGGTAGAACGGGGTGAGGAGCGCGAAGGGGGGAGAGGAGTCAGGACAGCGTCTGTCTCACATCTAATCGTAAGTATCGCGTGGACACGTTGTTTCTTAAGCGCTACTACTTTGCCGAATGGATGTTATATTATTCGATCTATACATACGCCGTATAGCTTATAGGGGTACGCGTGATGCGGTGCGAGACACGTGGATTTTAGGATTCTAACTCTCGCCTTAGATATTAATTATCTATTACACATCTTCGCGATCTCTTCAAAAGTATAATCGAACCATTCAAGTTCCAATATTAAATTTTGATGTAAAAAGAAATATTATCGATGAACTGGTTTTTTATAACCGTATACGTATAAAACGTTCATTGCTTTCATTTTCAGATATATATGTATAATTCATATCGATCTCTTAACAAGGTCGATTCACAACTGACATTAAGCTACGGTCTATATATATACAGATATCTGTAACTAAACTTTCCTTCGACCATTCGATTCTAAAAATAGAAAAGGAAAAGAACAAAAAAAGAAAAAAAAAAAAAGTTTTCTCGTTGAAAATTTGTTAATGTGTATATATGTACGGAGGTAGAGCATGTATGTATGTATGTACAATATAATGATAAAGAGTTTAGGAGAGCTGCTACTGCAGATAGGTTACGTAATGTATTCTCGGAAGATGGCGAGTTATAGTAAGGTAGAACGAGCAGCTATAGTAGACAGCAACGGGCGGTTCTAAGTTTACTTAAAAGTGAGTCAAAGGAGCCCAGCAGCCAACCTCTATAGGCGTCTTGAGAATTAAGTTTCTTGGAAAACTTTATAACACACAAAACGAGTCAAACTTTCGTCGTCGTCTTTCGTAGACTGCGCGACGTTTTCCTTCTCCCTCTCCCTCTCCCTTTCTTTTCTATGCCCTCGCACTATCTCCCTCTCTCTCTCTCTCTCTCTCTCTCTCTCTCATCTAGGTGATGCATTTGACAACGATACGATGCCATTTATTTCGTCAATTGCCTTGCGCGTCTCACTGCATTTATCCTACGAGCTATAAATTCTCGACACCCGTTTAAAGACACGTAAATTAACTGGCTTTACGACAAGAAGTATAACGTCTATTAGCAGTTTGAAACAACGACTTCTGTTCTATTTATTTTCTTTTCCTTTTTCTTTTTTTTTTTGACTTTTTTTTTTTTTTACACGTTGTTGATTGAACAATTCCTATACAAATACAACGCCTTATTAATTTATCATCAACGATTCACGGGAAAACACGTGTTTCGTTTCACTTCGTGCGAAGGTCAATCTATTTCTCAGTCATTTTTTACGCTGTGCCACAATTTTTTTTTCTCTTTCTTATACGCAAATTATAAAACTGGGGATTATTTTATTACTATTTTTATTATTATCATTGTTTTGTAAAGATTACTGGTCTACTCACCGTCGATGATGAGCATTTTTTCTTCACAGAATAGATCATCGAGTTCTGATCGTTCTCTTTTGACCTTTATACCTGAAATCAGAAATGTACATAAAAAAATAAATAAATAACTAAATAGAAAACCAAATCGAATTAGGTATACATGTATAACAGCTACGACATGTAAATAATATCAATATAAAATCATCAATGAATCGAACAGATCGATCGGAAATTGAATAGTTTTATTTTATTTTTATCTACTACAGTGACGAATGGATATATATATCGAAGAAAAAGCGAGAAGAAAAGAGGAAAAAAAAACTTCGAAATTCTGAAGCGTCAAACGCGAGTGTTTCCGGTGGACAAAAGTCACCCGGTCAAATAGTGAGAAATGAAATTCATCGATTCACAAAGCTTGCTTACTGTTGCTACTGCTTTTGCTATATAGCTGGGACACATTCAATTCTAAGGCACTCGATCCCTCAATGTCAAACATTCTCGACGATTGCTTTGCCTGGCCAGCCAGCCTGACTAACTGACTGACTGCCTGGTGCCTACTTGGGAGCTGATCAGCAATTCAAACTTCAGACTCTTATCAACGACCTGTTATACAGGGTGCTGAGAAAAATACGGATGAAAGATGAAGAAGAAAAATAAATATACATATATATATATTTATTTATTTATGTATAATACATAATACATATATTGTATACCTACGTAAAAAGAAAATTTATTCCTAGTTCGAGAAAAATACGTCGAAAATACATGAAGGGGTATTATACACAGGCGGCGGAACTACTAATTCATCGTCTAATTTAAATTTCCTGTACAGTAAACTATTCTAAATTTTTTTTCCGTACAAATTTTTCAGTTTCGAAAGAAAAATATTGTTTCCAAAATTGGAAGGATTTCAATTTCTTCTTTTTTTATGTTTTTGTTTTGACAAATTTTCAACGATTCCGGAGAAAAAAAAAAAACAGGAAAAAATTTTTTCCCAAAAATCCTCGGCGAAATAATTGTTAATATCTATAACGTACAAGTATATAACATACATACATATTAGGCATATTTGCAGCGTTGAAAAAAACCGTTTCGAAAAAAAAAAAAACGATAAAAAAGAAAAAACAAAATTTGACATATTATAAATATAATAAGTACATAACTAAGATATGTTGAAGTGTGCATAAGTGACGTGTGCAAACTACATATAATACAGTAGCAGTAGCAGGTGAGTTGGCCAAGAGTCACATGATAATATACCTATACATAGGTATATAATATGACAATGTACACAGAGAGGAAGCTGCAAAAGCAGCAAGCAAGCAAAAAGCCAGCTGGTTGCTATGTACCTACAGTATATGTGTCTAAACGAGGAGAAGTTAAATTTTCAATATAATTATTATTGGATATATATTATAAGAGATATTATATCCTCATTTTATATCAGGTATAGAAAGAATGAGTGGAAAAATTGAGGAAAAATAATTGAAAATAATTTACTAAACTCTAGATGAAATATTTTTAGAAAACTATATGAATTAGAAAAAAAAAAAGACTAAAGGATGTATAAAATATTATAAATTATTATCATTGTTTCGCGATCTTTTCAGGCCTGCACTTATACATTAGTTATATATATAGGAATATGTATAATGGGTATTTATACGCTCTGTGCGATACAAAATGCTCCAATATATCTCGCCTATACGTGTTTCCCCTGAAACGTCTATACATATATCAAAGCAATTTGTTCTACAACGATTTTCGATATCCTATAAGGTGTAATTTGTACACGTTATCGTAGCCTCAGGGCGCGGCTTTTGTCGTTTTAATATACATTCGTCTGGATCGAAGGACCTTCGAATTTTATCGCAAAAAAAAACGCAAAAAATAAATTGAAAAAAAAATGGGGGGAAAAAAGAAGAAACACAAACGAAATAAAGAAGAAAAAAAATCATAAGGAAAGGAAATCACACCTTGGCTATCGTATTGAATAAGGATAATAATGATAATGATAAGACGAAGTTAAACGTCGCAAAGCAGATTTGTGTAAATTCGATACAAAAATTTCGTTCTCAATTTTTTTTTCTTTTTTCTTCACTTTTTGTAAATTTTAAAGAAGTTTTGTTCGAAAATCAAAATTTCATTGTGTTGTAAAAAAAAAGAATATATGTATACATAACTATATACGTATATTAGGCATATATATACTTAGGTATGTATCAGCTGTTGTAAATTAATTTCATATACTAATAAAGCGATTTCGAAGAATAGAATATTCCTATTTTATATATATGTATATATAAAATTCATATACATTGTTCGTTAAATATTATACCGCTACTGATCGTTGTATGGATTTATGTATGTACATACGTACATAGATACACATAGATACGTACATGAGGCGTTGTATAAGCGGGATAAAAATAAGTAAAATTTAGTCGGTGGCAAAGACGTTGCGCAACGTTCGAGAATGACGACGATGGTACCCGACCTAACATAACGAGCTATAGGTTATCAGAGGTTCTTCGACGAAGTGCGTAAAAGACTGAGTGAGTTAGTGAGCGAGCGAGAGAGAGAGAGAGAGAGAGAAAGGGAGAGAGGAGAGGAGATATCGTCGCCAAAACGACACGTCGCGTGTATTGCGTAAGTATTTAAGAACCGTCTGTAATCTAGGAAAAACAGCATTTAAGATTGCTGAAAAAAAAACTACATACACCATATCGAAATTACTTCATTTTCGAACTTTTTTTTTTTTATAACAACATGTACGTATGATGAATTTATTGATTACTTATCTGAAATCAAACAATAAGGAAAGAAGTAAAATATCGACGAACGAAATTTCGTAGTCATAAGTTGCCTCGTGATACAGAAAGAAAATAAAAAAAAAAAGCCAATTGAAAAACAATTAAGGAAACGAACCAAAAAAAAAGCTACATATGAGGTATTCCATGCCAAGTGAACCAATCGTTGACCCTCACCTCTTCAAAAACTGACGCCGATTTTTCTGGTGATGAAGGAGTAGATAAAAATATTTCCTGAATTTTTTCACAATTTTCGGATGACAGCCGATGTTCTATATGATTTTTTTCTCTTTTTTTGGTTTTTTATGCATAACTCCCGTTCTTTTTCATCGATTTCCATCAAGGAAAAACGAAAATTTTCGTTTTCCGGTCGACTTTCAGAATAATTTTTTTTCATATTTTTCATCTCGCTTTCTGATGCCTAAGACGTGAAAAGTTCGGAAAAATAACAAAAAAATTGAGTTTTGACCACTTATGACGGTCTCGATTTTTTTGAAAAAAATTACCAAGATTCCTACTCTCAAAACGACTTTTTTGAGCCGTGCCAAATCATGGGCAGAGCACTGGATCCAATTTATTTCGTGGTTTTTCTGTAGAATTTTTCTCATTCTCTATATCGATGTTGACATTGAATGTTCGAAAAAGTTATTAAAACATCAAATGATAATAATTTTTGCTCAAAATGGCACTAAATTAACATCAAAGATTCATCGCGTTCGTTGTGGATCATTTTCATCATTTTATTCAATCATTATTCTTATGAAAAATGATCCACAACGAACTCGATGAATCTTTGATGTTAATTTAGTGCCATTTTGAGCAAAAATTATTATCATTTGATGTTATAATAACTTTTTCGAACATTCAATGTCAACATCGATATAGAGAATGAGAAAAATTTTACAGAAAAACCACGAAATAAATTGGATCCAGTGCTCTGCCCATGATTTGGCACGGCTCAAAAAAATCGTTTTGAGAGTAGGAATCTTGGTAATTTTTTTCAAAAAAATCGAGACCGTCATAAGTGGTCAAAACTCGATTTTTTTGTTATTTTTCCGAACTTTTCACGTCTTAGGCATCAGAAAGCGAGAATAAAAATATGAAAAAAATTTATTCTGAAAGTCGACCGGAAAACGAAAATTTTCGTTTTTTCTTGATGGAAATCGATGAAAAAGAACGGGAGTTATGCATAAAAAACCAAAAAAAGAGAAAAAAATCATATAGAACATCAGCTGTCATCCGAAAATTGTGAAAAAATTCAGGAAATATTTTTTTCTACTCCTTCATCACCAGAAAAATCGGCGTCAGTTTTTGAAGAGGTGAGGGTCAACGATTGGTTCACTTGGCATGGAATACCTCATATATATCAAAGATATTTGTGAAAATGATTCTTTATTTTATTCAATCGATGGATTATAACTTTTTGTTTTCAAAATAATTAATGAATAATCGATTATCGAATAATTATTGCATATTGATAAACGTAACGAGCCAGTCGGGTATTGATTCGATTTTATAATCCGTGCTAAGAACTTGGGGATCTTTTTTTTAGCTGAAATAATATTCATTGAATTGCAGATATCAGAATGACGCAGATTTTATTTTTACCGACAAAATTTTTGGGCACGAGTTGATCCTCGCTAAAAAAAAAACTTCGTAACGAATTGAGAATACATCTCCGTATGCATATTAGCGAATACGATATACGTGATAAATCGTAAGATTCATTTCGAACGATATATAGAGCATATGCATGTCTCTTCGCATTATTCGTCAAAAAAGAAAAAGAACGTGGATGGCGCATAGCCAATTTGTTCAACGCTATAGTAATAATAGTTTATAGTTTACAGCGTGTCATATAGATAGATTAAAGTCAACAGCTCCGAGAGGCAGGCACCTGGTCCACGAGACAACGACAACCGAGTATAAAACAAGATTTCCCACTAACGAAGTCAATTTTCAAAACAATACTTTGGAATTTTAGTTGCATTATTCACGTTGGGTTCGTTCCAAAAAAAAAAAAGAAATTATTACGAAATTTTCCGTTTTTTTCGTCATTAAAAACAACAAATCATTAACACTTCGTGTATATCGTGGAGCTATGTTTAGATATGGGTCATTCCACCTCGACTTGACGTAGGTATTGTACCTCAGACCTTGTCACTTTCAATTTAGAAACTTGTATCTGGTTTTTTTTTTTTTCTTTTTTCTTTTCTTGTACAGAAGATGTTGAAATCTCAACTGTACACTTGAATATGTTTCATCTTCTCGATTGTATCGCCTTTTAAGGGTGAGAAAATATAATTTAAAAATTTTGGTTCAGTTTTGTCTTGAATAAAAAAATTATTCCGTCATTATATAGAAAATTATTTATAGAAAGTTATATAGAAAAGTATTCCGTTATTGTTCCTAATCGTATGAATAATTTTTTATAATTTCGTTTAAAATTCAACAATACCTGAGAGCATATTAAACTATTATCTTTTTAATTAAAAATAAAAAAAAAATAAATAAATAAAAAAAATTTTTCAATTTATCCTCATCATCCCTCAATTCGTATATAGGTATACACGTTCTAATGCACTGACGCGGGTAAGAGCGCACACTCTGTATACAACCATCCACTCTCGCTGAACGGTGTCTCCATCCAACGACTAGTCGTCGAGGCTTTGGGTCAATACCACGATGGCTTCAAGGGCCACGTGCTCAGCTGACACAATAACAACCCGAGACCACGTGGTCCCCCCCCCCCCCCCCCCCCAAGTTTCGCTCGATAGTACGGGAGAGTCAACTCAAGTCTCAAGTGAAATATTATATTCGTTATTTTTATTTTGTTATGAAATTTTCAATTTCTGATTCCTGTACTTGATTTTATGCAATCCTTCGCGGTTCTGTAATTTTTTTTTACATGAAAAACACTGCAGCTTATATACTCATATGCATAGGCAAAGTAGTATTCGATTAATACAATCTCTGCATTTTAATCCGGAGCTAGTGTCAAGCAATGTGAATTAGAAACCCCTGTATGCGCGATAGAGTATAGTGAAGTTAATAGGATAAAACTCTTGCGCTTTCATCGGTACAGTGCTATACATATAGTTTTAACTATGTTATAGTTGTTCGAAGTTAAAATGAAATAAAAACCTCACACAAACCCCTTACAAAGACAGGCTAATTTTCTACAGATGCGAAGTTTGGAAAAAAAAAAAAAAAGAAAAGGAAATGAAAGAAAGGATCATCTTCTTCTTTTCCTTTTTTTTCTTTCTTCTTCTCCTTCTTCTTCTTCTTCTTCTTCTACTTCTTCCTCTTATTGTTTTCGAAGGAAACAGCTGCTGCGTCAAGCGAAGTAGAAAATTACACTACATAATTTATAGGTAGAATATAATGGATGTAGCAGCAGCAGCAGCGGATGATCAGCTGCGTTTCCAAAACTTTGTAATCAACCGAATTTTGGCAAACCCTAATATTTGTCGCACGCGAGTAGGTACCTACGTATAAGAAACTGACAATTAAAACTAAAAAATTTGCAGGTTTCATTCATAATTTACACATATTTTCTCTTCTTCCATAATATCAGAGTTGGTTATAGAGAGTAGCGGCGAGACTTGGTTTATAGGTAGAGATATGGAAGCGAAAAAAAAAACCAAACCAGCAAGGAAGAAAACGAAAGAGGAAATAAGTGGTGAATGCAGAGGATAGGCAGGTGCCGGTTAAGAGAAAGAAAAAAAAACCAAAAATCAAAAAAAGAGAAGAGAGAAAAGAAATGCACGAAGGTCTATAATGCACAGGTGTCTAAATTTAACTATGCTAAGATCAACGCGTCACGAGAAAGAAAAATATTAATTAAATATTATACGAAATAATGTAAAAATTTTTTTACCCCCTCCCGCTCCTAAGCATCACAAATATAATTTGAAAAAAATTCCTTCAAAATTTCAGCTTTCTATATCTAAGTCCTAAACCCTTCCGCAAAGGGGATGAATTTTACCATTCTAGTACATACATATGTATATATACATATATAGGGTTCGATCGTTTGTAATTTACGAATTCTTCTGTTTTGCGCAAAACACTAATTTTTTTTTTCATTATTTTTATCGTTATTATCATTGTCATACGTCAAGCTCATACGATTTAATGTTCATATTATCTGCGGTTTACATATTTCGACGGAAATCTAGTGTGTAAACAATTTCACAGCATGAAAAGGATGCGGATACGTTGCATCCTGGATGCATGGCAGCGTGCTGCTGGCGTTTACGATAACGTTTGTAAAATTTATACGTTCTAAAGATTACCGCAAACATAAAAAAAAAGAACAAAATATAGGTATATATTTATAAAAAATTTATTCACGTAATACCATCTCACGATGAATTTTTATTTATTTTTTTTTCATTTTTCACTTAATTTTTTCTTAAAGACTTCGGTCGTTTTAGTCACCGATTTATACAGGGTGTTCATTTAAAAAGTTTCCAACTCGATATCTCAAGATCCAGAAGAGATTTTCAAACACGGCTTGCTCGCGTTCTGGTTCTCGAGATATTAAGGTGGAAACTTTTCAAATGAACACGCTTTATAGATGTAAATTATCTATGTATCATTGATTAATTTTGAAGCTATATTACGGCCGTAAAAACTGTAACAGATTTTCAAAATTTCTACGCATCTTCGAGATGATTCGAAAACCAGAATTCAAATGGAAATTATAATATTTTCAATTTTTTGATTTCTTTCTATTTCCATTTTTATGACCAGAATTTATTAGCCAGAGTTAGAAGAAAAAAATAAATAAAACAAAAAAGAAACAAGACTCGATGGAAATTTCTCACGTTCGTTACACCTTCGATCGAAAGCTTCGAAATTGAGATTCATTTATCCCACAAGGATGTAAGCTTTGCACAAAAAAAAATAAAAGTACCAAAAAATACTGAAAAAAATATTCCGATTTCCCAAAAATTTTACTACTGCTGTGTAATTCACGGTGAAGAGAATTTGTAAAGAAATTGACTAAATAAATTTAAAAAGAAAATTAAACTTCAGACACGTAGAATACTTTTTGTTAAGCTCCATAACATATACATATTATTACGTAACAGTTTGAATTGGCATCAGGGTCTAATGTAAGGGTGTTGAGAGAATCAGCATTGGTTCTGTTCTGTGCTACGAACGAGCGGAATATAACGGGCAATCTAGTAGTCTCTGATTTGATTGGCCAGAGTAAATTGTTAAGCCAGGAACCTCGAATTACGTAATCATCGCGTTACGAAGCGACGTAATCACCGAGACACATGTTGGTCTATAACATTGCTTATACTAGATCCTGGAAGTGGTCTACAGTTACAGCAGCGTAAAAATTAATTGAAACATTCAAATTATCGAAAAAAAAAAAAAGAAAAAAAAAACACGCTACAGTTATTATACGCACGTGTAGGTATATCTATCAATGGAAAAGGTTAAAGAAACAAGACTAATACTTGAAATAACAAGATTATTATATCCACAGTTATATACAGTCGTGAACGGTCGATTCTTAAACAGAGAAATAAAGATACAAGAAAAGAGAGAAAGGAGTAAGAGAAGAAGAAGGGTAAAGGAACGCCTTCTTCTTTCCTTGCATTATATTAAAAACGGAAATAAAATAAAAAAGAAAATAAATCGATGGGGTGTAGTGGATTTTATACACTCAAGTTTAAGGAAAAATTAAAACTAGCGGGTCAAAGCACGTCCTCCCCCTCTCACCCGGGGATTCGTACTGTCGTTTGAGGAGCTGGCAACATTGTTGGATTGATCAAGACGCCACGCGGCCGGGTCGAAGTGGCGGGGGGTTAGGAGCTGCCAATGCGCATGCGCGTTGAAAGATCAGGCCGCGTGCTCGGCTGCCGCCTTAACGGCTCCCCACTTCCCCCACCGCGACGTATACCTACCAGAGAGCCTTCAGGCTGAAAGCCTGGCGTCGACCCAGCACCGCCAACCCGCTTGCAACTGACTTACTCTCAGCTAACGTTCAACTAGGTGAAATCAACCGAAAGACAATTTACAGTTTCGCTTTGTGAACGCAAGAGGGGAAATCTCTTCGCTAAATAGGACTTATTATTATTACTATCATTGTTATAATCATAATCGGCTTACTTCTGAAGCGAATCTTATTAATATTGTAAATCAAAGAACTGTACGAACCCCGCGATTCGTTTTTCGTTTTTTTTTTTATCTTCGATGTTTTTACGTCATTTTTTTTTTCGCGAAATTCTATCGATATAAAAATAGGCACACCTCTGCACCAGAAGCAGCAGCAAGCACGACGCAGTCGAAAACAGCGATGGCGGTTTAAACCACCCGTGCATGTGTACGGATAACTGTCATCGTATTATGTATATACCTATACACGTAATACGTATGCGTATATGCCATGCATGCATGATATGTATGTATATATACATACATATTTACGTATGATGTACAGAGAGTGGTAACGACAGAGCAACGATATTTTTAGGACGGTATATGTTTGGGATTCACCGATTGGTAATGTAACTGGACGATGTCGCCGTGTCACCGCGCGCACCTCGTACAATTCGACGTTCTTTAAGCATACATATATCTATACATACATACGTATATACACCCTAGGTATAGGATACTTAAGTATGTACAATAAATATGAATGTGTATAACATTGGTTCGTGTTGAATTATCATTATCGGGGTATAAAAAAAAATCGTCGGTAAATGAAGATGATAAATTTGAGAAAGGAAAGAAAATCTCATTAGCAGAGATTATTCCGTTACGTTCTTATAATCTCGACAACGTAATATAGATATAAAATAAAATAAAAAATAAAAAAATTTCAGTCCGTTATTCGATTTCGTTTTTTTCTTGCTTTTTTTGTTTTACTTTTTTCTTTTTTCTTTTGGGTTACTAAATGAGATTATAATGACTTGATAATGCATGAAAACATCTTCCAGAATCACTTTACATATATATATATATTTTTTTTAATATATATAATAATTGTATATATGTATACATATATATATGTATATATTATAGCGAAGTAGCGAATAATCGGTAGCGAAATAAATCTGGGCGTTGGTGATGCAAAAAAAAAAGAAAAAAAAAAAAGGTGACCCGGTTTCTGCACTCGTGCAATCTTTCGTTACACGTGCAGTTCATTTATTTGCAATTTAATAAATGTACGTAAACACGTATATATATATATATATATATATATATATATATATATATATATATATATATATATATATATATATATATATATATATATATATATATATATATATATATATATATATATATATATATATATATATATATATATATATATATATATATATATTATATATATATATATATATATATAATATATATATATATATATATATATATATATATATATATATATATATATATATATATATATATATATATATATATATATATATATATATATATATATATATATATTACATATATACCTACATACGTTGAAAATACGTCGAATAATTTATATAATAATGCAGTACATAGAACGAAACGACAACTAAGAAAGAAATATAACGAAGTAAAGTAAGAAATGAACGGTTCTGTACGCCGTACATATGTGTATGTATATGGTATAGTTATATAGGTATGTACATACATACCTATGTACGTGCTTTTTCGAATCAATGATTACTTTATTATTCCTATATACACTCGTCCGAGACAGACACATATGAAGTCAGGAGACTAACTCTTATACACCGTCTAGTCTGTGGAAGTAAGAAAACCTTTACGACTATAGTACCCTACAAGTTCCATATCGCATCGTACTGCATATAACTGTAGGTATAATATATCGTATCGCGTGCACTTTTTCCGATAGATCTTCACCATTGTTCTTATGCGATAGGGTATGTACCTATAAAGTCAGACAAATAACATGGATCGACTGCAATCTCATCAATAGTTTAATAATCGTTATTATCAATGTATATCTCTAACCGCCGTACTATTATACGATCATATGATCATTAGTTTCCACAAAGAATTATTTGATTTTCTCACGTATGTACATAAGTTTTGTAATTTTTTCAATTTTGTTTATACGATTTATTTATTTTTGATTGGAATAATAATTTTGCGAGTAATGAATCACGAGAGAGAAAAAAAAAAAATCAGAAAAAGAAAACGAATTTTTTAATATTGAAAAATATTATCCAAATATTGAAAAAAATTGATTAAAAAAAATCACCCAAAGTTTCTATCAATTTTATCAAAGATTCGTACATATCTATAGAAAATAGAAATAAGTTGATTAAAAAGAAGATAGGAAAAAAAAAAACTGAAGAATACGATCAAATTCAGACGTTAGAATCAGCAATGAATGTTTTCGCACAGTGAAATCGAAAGGCAATACAAGGAGCCGTGGTATCGTACCGGTTCACGGTTGTTTACAAGGGCGCAGAAGACGAAGAAGAAGAAGTGGTGGAATAAGAAGAAGAAGTAGAAGAAGGAGTGTGAGGATGCAGTCAAGTGTGGATCGTTTCTCGAAGTGACGATATAGTGGGGAGGGAGGAGCCGAGCTGCTATTCTCGAGGTTTAAAACCACTAGGGTGAACACAGGCAGATGGCGTTGTAGCATAAAGGGAGTGAGGAGAAGGACTCGGTCACTGACACCAGAACGGCCACCACTGCTTTCCCGCGTCTCATTCACGGCCGCCACTTACCTACCTACCTACCTACGTATCTCTACCTTCCTCTGCCTACTCGTCGTTCGACGTGAAACTCTCCTCTTTTAGTATACCATATGGATATTGCAGAAAAAAATACATTACGTAGTATATCCACTTCTTAATACATACCTATATACTATATTTTTTTTTTAATCCACCATAATACGAAAACTATACAAAAATCATATTTTTAAATGAATATAAACCCGATCAATTAATTCTAATCAATTTTTCAACCGTTGATTTAATATAATTTTCAAAATCGAACAACGAGTATCAAATAAATTATTATGTATATATAAAAGAAAGAAAAAAAAAATGATGCAAAGATTTTGGAGACAAAAAATAAATAAATAAATAAATAAAAATTGGAAAAGCCATAATTAAAATTAAAACAGATTTGTTTGAGACGATAGAACCGTGACGTGAAGGCTTTATAGGTACGATGGCGTGAGGATTGAGTTAAGTTTTGTGGACTAGGAAGTCTTTGCACGTGTTTAGTTGCTGACTCTGTAAATTGCAGTATCGTGTCCAAGAGTCAGTGACCTAAGAAAGCGCGGGAACTGAGCATCGAGGCCTAAAGCGCTACACCTATATTCCATATACGAATATACTGAACGACTATAATATATCGTAGTAGAGTTGAGAAATTGTATCAAACAAAAAAAAAAAAAAAAACTGTGCAGTGAGGGCAGTTTTTATTCTATCTTAATATACGTACAGTACATGTACGCGTGGATATAGAAAGAGATATAGAGAAAGAGAGGGAAGTTTATAGTTTAAACAAAAATACCAATGGGGGGTGGTAGTTCGAGATTAGATACTGAAAGCAAAGTTTAGAGTCGATGTCTGCAGTCCCCAGCCTAACCCCAACCCTAACCGGAAGTGTGTAATGGTGACGTAACGGCCGTTACTATATCCTTTGAACGAGGATGAATTACGACGAGAGATAGATCGATTCCGTTATATTATATAAATGTTGCGTTTCGACCGAATTTTGCAAGTAAACTCGGAGAAAAAGAAAAAAAAAATTTTTTTCGAATAAATATGAAATGATTATATTGAAAAATTATTGACATATATATATCACATGACCGATATTATATTCGTTCGGGTTTTTTTTTTTTTTTTTTTTTTTTTTTTTTTCACTTGTTTTTTTATGAACAAACGAAAGCTGAACACTATAATTGCAACGAGAGAAGCACCACACTTCTTTGACGCCTTTTATTGCTACACTGGCGTTTCTATTGTTTCGTATATATTATACCACGGCTAGGTATATAAAACGCGTTTTAAATTTCAATTGCAACGCAAACGCCAAAGGTGTGTACATATTGTTCATAATTCTATACGTACTACGTATGTATAGGTACATACATACATACATACATTACCTGCACTAATTTGATATACCATATAGAGTCAAATTAATAACTGTAAAATCGTAAAGTTTTATATTCTCTTATGTGACATTAGAGCGGTCCTTATAAAGGTCATTTTTGAATTTTGATCGTTACACGCCCTCTAAAACTCTTCGAAATAGTTAGAAAAAAAAAAATCCTGTAAATTTTTAGCTCTTAATATTAATATTAACCCGACCCCCAAGACGAGGGAAGTTTTAAATGGAAAAACACATGTATTTTTTAAAATCAAACTTTGAATTTTTATAACTTTGGCAATAATTGATGAAAGAATTTGAAATTTGGCACCAATGTAGTTACTTATATGATGTATAAAAGGACACATTGGATATGGATATATATATCCAATATATATATACATATGGATATATATATATATATATATATATATATATATATATATATATATATATATATATATATATATATATATATATATATATATATATATATATATATATATATATATATATATATATATATATATATATATATATATATATACATATATATATATATATATATACATATATATACACATATATATATATATATATATATATATATATATATATATATATATATATATATATATATATATATATATATATATATATATATATATATATATATATATATATATATACTATAGGTAAAATCTTCCCCCCACCGACAAATTCTTTTATCTCCTTATCTCCCTCTACTCTCTCGGGAAGTAGTAGCTCCTTTCAGAGTAAGGCATACTTCCTGCTTTGCCACCGCCAGCGCGCAGTTTCTCGGGGGAGTAATTTCCCGACGACGATAACAGAACTAAACGTACCAAGCTCGAACGAACCGTTTCACCCCGCGGCAATGGACCGGTACTCCAGACTCTGCTTAGACGACGCAACGACGAAGAAGAAGAAGAATAGGAAGGAGGAGGGATAGAAGAGAGACGATAGTCCGACGCAAATTGGCTATATGAATATCCGTGTATAATAATAAAAAAAAAAATATATATAATTATATCGTTTTTTTTTTTTTTTTTTTTTGAATTTTTTTAACAACAATTATGAAAACTAATTAACCAAAATTGTAAAAAAATTATTTTTTGCGTTTATAAAGAACGGTGTATTTCGGAAAATGAATAATTATGAAAAATAAAAAATATCGAAAACCGTTTTAATTTTTTTTTTTTTTTTTACCTATGATATCGAGAGAAAAAAAATAGTAACGAAGAAATTTGGACAATTTTTCTCCTTTTCTATTTATTTATTTAATTTTTTTTTTTTGGTTAATTTTCGTAAATATGAATTTTTCTCGTTTTATACAAGACTCGGATATTTAATTATACTATTTCTATATTTATCAGTACAGGTATATTATACTGTACGGTCATTCTACATACAATATGTATACCTCAGCGTATAGAAAGACGAGTTCGCGAATATAGCGCGCGTGCCCTGCTGCACGAACACACCTGTGGGATTAGCTTCTCTCACTGACGAGAGTAGAGTTGAAGTTAACAAATTCGAATCCTTGTATATGTATTATACCTATTATATTTTTTTTTTTAGATCTATAATACATAGATACACAAGTATAGGTACGCAGATTAGAATAAGAAAAAAAAATTGAATCAATGCATCTAATATTTTTTTTTATTATACGGAGGAGAATTGGCATTATACGTATATGTATACCGAAGTAGGTACTATCTCGTATCAAATTTCCATTCGTCTCGCCTATAGGTATCTGCGTTCAAAACAAGTTCAAATATCGCGTTCATAATGAAAGATTGAGATCAAAAAAAAAATGCAAAAAAAAAAAAAAAAAAAAAATAGTTAAAAAATATTCGATATATATCGTATCGAGTTTCCAAAGAATATCAACTGCAAGGGATTGTTTATCGGTCAGATCTATAATTGCCCCCTTTCATTGGCTCGAAGATCAGGTGAAAATTTTGTCGATTTTTTAAATCAAATTTATTTCAGTTTTTTTTTTTTTCTGTTTTTCTTCTTTTCTTTTTCGTCTTTATTTCTCATTTTATTGATTTTTACAATATATCATCTACCTGTTCATTGAATTGTTTCCTATACTGAGTTTTCGAAATTTCGTTATCATCGATACTATATAAACGTTCCTGAAGATATGATGATGCTAATTGGTTAGATTTTCTTCGTTCAATTTCGAATTTTCACACTTTATAATAAATACCGAATGAAAATTATGAATATATAAATTTAAAATCGAGCTAGTTTTTTTTTTTTTTTTGTTTTTTTGTTTTTTTCTGAATTGCATTGCATTGCAGAAATCAAAACGTGTCGTATATTATGCAGTCAAAAAAAAATATTCGAAATCCTGAAATTATGAATTTGTAAGATACAATTTTATGATAGGGAAAAAAAAAAAAAAAAAAAAACCATTTTCGAAACCTGATAAGCACAGACTACTGTGTATAATGTATACATATATATATATATATATATATACATATATATCTTTGTTGAGCTTATAAATATATATGGGCATGAAGCCCACATCCAGATAGCATTCGAATACAAACGTCGTCCTCGTGAAAAAACAAGACATGATATCAAACATATATACATATATATGTATACATACAATATATAGGATGTTCAATGATTACAATGTTCTTGAGTGGATGATGTGAAGTGAGGATGAATAATTTTTTCTTGTCTTTCTTTCAATTGAAGATCCGAGTGAGGATTTTTTTGAAATGTTCAAACTTTTCGATACAAAAATAACCGAATAACTAAATAAATAAATAATAAAAATAAAAATCACGATGTGCCTATATACACAAAGCATATTTGCGTATATATATATATACGTATATTTACCTAGGTGTGAAATTCATACGGGGTGGACGGAAATGGGGTTTTATTATTTACTTTTGTTTCTTTTTTAAAATGCGAATCGAAGAGGGTGTCTCGCGGTTCGGAGATATAGGAAATTGATATCCCCGCGTGTACAGGTATAAGGGGTATAAGCGTCTACACTACATACTAAGTCTCTCCGAAGTTGAGGTATAGGAGCATCTCGAGCTCAACCCCACATCGCCTGTTACACCGTATAAGTAGATGGATATACGCGTACGTGTATATACCTGTAGCTATATATCACATAGGTATATAGATATTGTACATATTTATATATGTATGTATATATACGAAGAGGGTTTTCGCACCCGCATTTCACATAAGCGACGCGGCCCGATTCTCTAAGGTATCCAGGGATTGGCCTGTTCCTAAACATTATATTGGCCCGCGAGTCGGGATATATAATATATGTACATATAACTATGGATCTACTGCACATATATATGGTTCATTCCATGTCAACTTGACCGAGGTTAAAGCCTGACCATTTTCTAATTTGGTTGAAATTTTTTCAGTTGACAGTAGCACCTTTTGATTATACTTGCCTCGAGCGATTCGCTCTAAGAGGATATAACCATATAAGGAAAAAGAAGATAGTAGCACTTCGAAATTACCGTTTTTTTTTTTTCTTTTTTTTTTTCATGCAGACGTTTTTGAGTTATGAATACTCGAACCTTATCATAGATTGACCTTTTTCAAAATTCTAAAAAAAAAAAACTATCAAAAGAAATTTTCTTTCTATTTCGATCGGTTTAAGATTTTTGCCAGTGATAATATGGAAACATTTTTTTTTCTATATATATTTATAGGTATATATTTTTTGAAGCACTTTGAAATTTTTGGATCGACGAAAATTGATGTTTTAAATGTTTGAGAAATGTTAAAAAAACAAAAAAAAAAACAGAAGAAAAAACAAAAAATTGCTCAATATCTTCGTCTCTGTAACAAACATTTTCAAATACCTAGTGTAAGGTGAAATTAATTTTTGTGCTAACTTTTTAACGCGTTTCCAAAGAAAAAAAAAAAAAACAGTGAAAGAAAAAATAATCAGTTTCGTCTTCAATACACGATTTGAACAAGGTTCGTTACAGAGCCGAAAATATTAAGAAAATTATTTTTGGACACTTTTAAAACGATTAAACGTCAATTTTCGTCGAATCCAAAATTATCAAGGTGCTTAAAAAAAAATAATAAAAAAAACTACGGATTAAATTTCGAGGTGCTATACCGTCACCCGAAAAAGTATCAACCAAAAAAAAAAAACAAAAATGTTGAGGTTAAAACCCGATCAAGTTGGCATGGAATGCCCCATACATATATACCTATACATACGTGGGATACGAAAAAAACGTGTCGCACGCTATTGCGATTACGACCACCTCCTACCCGTCTCTCTTTCTCTTGTGATAGTCCTTGTAGATCTACTACTTCGTGCGATTCTCATGTATATACGTATATAATACACAAGCCTCGATGATAGTTACTCACGAGGTTTGCTGTATTATAATATAAGATATTGGATAGGTATCCGAGAGTCTTCTTTACGTAAGGTTACTACAAAGTTGTCACATGTTCCCTATGATGATCCCGGTTGAACAGTTTTTTTTTTTTTTTTTTTTACTTTTTTCTTTTTTTTCCAAGAGCACGGTATATATCACAGTACGTCTCTATATTCTTCTCCGTTCAATCCCCCCCTCCCATGCCCCACGCTCCTCCACACCTACACCGCGAAACTCAGCTTCTTCTCGCCCCACCCGAAATTCAAAGGACAACCAAGGACGTTTCATGTACGCGGTGTCCTCTCACGATTCACAAAATTTATTATTCATTTTTATTCCATTTGATTTTTTTGTTTTTTTTTTCTTGTTTTTCAAAATTCGTTCAGGAATCTCGCATTTTAACGCAAATATTTATATTTATATTGTACAAGTATAAAATTCAAAATTATCGGTACTACTATACAGCAGATACTAGAGAGACGCGAGTGTATCCGTAATTATACAATTTCTAGTCAATTTTCATCAATTCTCAGCCATACAAAATTCAAGGATTTTAAATTACTTATTTTTGATATTTTTTTTTCATTTTGGTATACTGATACGTGTCTCTGATTAGTCCATTCGATTTCTATACAGTCCAACTTCTGATCCTACTTTATTTGCTTCGATTTTATTTTATTTTATAAATATTTTTTTTTTCTCTTTCTCTCTGAAGTAGAACCAAATCATCTCCAAAACCACTACGAATTTTCGCTATATATATAATAGACTTGCAAGTTTTTGATTTTAAATTTAAAAAAAGAAACGAAAAAAAAAATGTAGAATTTCTTTTCGGTACACCTGGTATAGGTACCGAGCTCGGCTATACGATTCTCTTCTACGTGCGGCGAGGAGTCGCATTTCCGGATCAATCCGAGGATAAACGACCTTTTAAGTATCCGATCGTATAGGTATATAGCTGCTGCTGCTGAAACTTCGATTCGACAAAACGACGACGAAGAGATGAAATATTAATAAAAAGTTTCAGCATTCGCGTCCCCAGGATTGTTATAATATAAACGTATATACATATCTAGATATTTTTTTTGAATCATTTCTTTCCGTTTTTTATTTTCCTCAAATTAGCCGCGTTTATTTATAAGGATCGATTTTCGTTAATTTATTGACCAATCAACTACAACTATACAGTTGAGTTTCGAGGAATTTTATCGAAATTTCGAACGATCATTGTATATGAAAAAAAAAAAAAAATAAATAAAAAATGAGCAAAAAATTAAGCTTCTTCTTGATAATTTTAATGATCATATTAGTCGTTACAGATATAGAAGAATAAGAGGTCGATCCGCGACCTGGGGGTAGGTGGGGTACTACGTGTATTGACCCTGCGCCGAAACGTAACCCGTTCATCGGATCCTTCCTTCCATTCCTTTCCTTTCCTCCTTTACCTTACTATCCCGTCCTATAACCTCTTCCTAAAATCAGCTCTCCTGGTCGTGTTCCTTCCGCACCTCGCGTTTCGCGCTATACGTAAAACGCGAACACGCGGCTCTCTCTCTGGCCTAGCCGCGCCCAACCTGACCCCAAATTCGCATAATACCTATCTAAGCAATTTTATTATAAAATTACGTGTATAGATTTATTAAAAATGACATAATAATCGTCAAGTAGGTAGTTTGAGCTGTAACTACATTCGAGGGATTTTTGATTTTTTCAATTCTTGTATGAGCCTATTTCACAAATTCCAGGTGTGATTTCGTACCTGAACAATTTCGATTATTATTATTATTTATTTTTTTTTTTTAATCTATCGTCGATGATTAATATCCGTGAAAATGAGGCAAAATCCACTTCGGTATAATTTTCTTTTTTTTTTTTTTTTTTTTTTAATATAATACCAAAGAAGTTAATATAGTCTGAAAAAAAAAAAAAAAACTTTCTAATACATTTTTCGACGGAAAATTTTCTGCTCTTTTTATTGAAAATATTTTCATGTGCCTCAGACAATCGGAAGTCTAAAATACAACTTCATGGAAAAAAAATTGATGTTTTCAATCTTGGACAATGTGAAATTTAGATACTTCAAGCTAATAAATCGAAGAAAAAAAAAAAAAAAAAAAAACCGAACATCAGAGGCATTATAAAATTTTTGTCGAATTATCATAATTTATAAGGTCGGAGGTTATATGACCCAAAAACGCGGCTTTATTGATATGTACAATTTTTTTCATTTTTTTTTTTTTCTTTTTTTTCTTTTTCACGTAAGGCAACAACCCCAAACGATCGAGCAGCTGGCAAACATTTTCACATAATATATGTATACAGACGCCATTGTAATGTAGTTTCTCTTTTTTCCCTTACTTCCTTTTTTTCCTCACTGTACGTATGAGAATGTATATCGCGGCAGTACACGCACATATATACATATATACTCCCAGGTAGATTACATCAAACAACAAAAAAAATTAAAATACCCCGATAGTATAAAATAACGTAATAATTATTGTCACCGCTGATAATGAGAAAAATGAAATAAATCGTAATGTAACTGTGCAAAAATATGTATAAACGAAAAAAAAAAAGAAACAAATAAGTAAATAAATAAGAAAAGAAAATGAAATAATACAACAAGCTTGACAATAAGTTGCATATATACAGATAATAGATATCGAAAAATTTTGTACATACAATTATAAAAATTCGGTTATGATTCAGACAAATGTATATTGCACATTTTAATATGCGTTATAAATATTTTATTTTTATACTTCAAATGCATCGGTAAGTTTGTTTATTCTCAAGCTGATGAAGATTTAATCCCCCCTTTCCGTCTATTACATATATGTATATATATGTATACATACACGTATGTATGTGTCTTTGGATGTGTAAATGTATCTGCAGCAGTCTGACAGCTGATGCAAGCCTGTTGGTGATAAACAGCTGATAATCTAACAACCCGATAACTATATAAACGATATTATATCGCGTTACGATAAGTTTTCCATACGTATTGTATGTTACATGATAACATTATATATGTATATGTATACGTAGATGTAACTGTTTAGCATCACGTCATATACGCGAACGTTAATTGTCTCAGTGTTAAATTCGAGGAAAAAAAAAAAAAAAAAAACAATCAAGACTTCAAATTAGAGAATCTCCCCTTCCCTTACAAGATTTACTAAAAAAAATAAAATAAATATATATACATATATATATACATATTATATTATATATATATATTTTTTTTTAATAGCTGATATGTTCCTTGAAAAATTTGTCAAAAACAAAAATAAAATTCAGGTATATTGAGTTATGTAGGTAATTATTGAAATATATATTTTTTTTTTCATGTAATACTGCAAATCCTTAGACCCAAGTTTTTGAATGTTTATTGTATGGTATATATATGTATGTATATATATATATATATATATATATATATATATATATATATATATATATATATATATATATATATATATATATATATATATATATATATATATATATATATATATATATATATATATATATATATATATATATATATATTACTTTATAAACAATTTACTAAACAAGTCACGCCTCTTTCTAGACTACAGTTAGACGTGTATACGTTAGTGTATTACCAAAACTGCGATACGGTAATCCGGTTCGTTCTTACTTTACTTTATCTGGCATACAAACGCCTTGCCTTTTTCAAAGGAGAGCTGAGAGTCTAGAAGCTCTGATTGTTTGTTTTATTTAGAAAATTAGAAAATCCAACGTGATCCTAAAACATTCTGTATATATGTATAGGTATATATTAGGGTGGTCCTTATTTTGGATATTTTCGATTTTTTTCTCCACGATCTCCCTAAATCGATTCTAAATAATTAAAAAGAAATTCCTGTCAAATCGGAGCTCGATATTTCAATTTTAACCTGGCCCCTCCGGCAATCAAAGTTTTAAATGGGAAAATACGTGTATTTTAAACTGTCAATTGTTTGAACATTTTTTACAACCTAGTGAAAATTAATATGAAAATTCGAGATTAGGCACAAATATTCCTCATAGTATAAGGTATAATTGAAGTAGTATATCAAATTTTTACATCCGTAATTTCTGGAGTTATGATCTATATAAGTATTAATTTGATATTCATAAAAAAATCAATGAATTACAAAAAAAAAATTTGATATACTGCTACAACTAGGTATACCTTATACTATGGGGAATATTTGTGCCAAATCTCGAATTTTTATATCAATTTTTACTAAGTTGGAAAAATGTTCAATCAATTGACAGTCTAAAATACACGTATTTTCTCATTTAAAACTTTGATTGCCGGGGGGGCCAGGTTGAAATTAAAATATCGAGCTCCAATTTGGCAAGGATTTTTTTTTATTTATTTGGAATCGCTTTAGAGGAATCGTGGAAAAAAAAACGTAAATACCCAGAAGAACGGCTCGTTTCAAATCGTACACATGAAAAATTGTTATATGATTTTTAATACAACAAATATCAATAATTAATAACGGTACAATTATTTGACGATCTGTAGGTATAATTCTTACTGTTTTAAAAACAGATTTCTTTCTTTCTCTCTTCATTTTGTCTTCTATCTTTGAAAAAAACTAAAAATTAAATTTACAACATACGTATGTACGTCTGATAAAATTAATTGTCAATAGAACCTTGTGTTTAAAATCTTTGTATTATCATTAAAACAAAAAAAAAAAAACACGATCGAAAATAATTTTTGCACATTTTCATTTCTCAATATTTTCGATGTAAAATCTGTAAAAATAAAAAATTTCCTGGCTCAATTTATTAATTTTTTTTTTTTCAGAATTCTCCAAAAATCAACATTAACAAACGCAAAATAATGAAGAATAATATCATATCCTAAATTTAATTTCCGATCGAAAATAATTCGCCGATAAAAAAAAAAAAAAAAAATGATATTGGATTTTAAAGATTAAAGAAATTTTTCATTTTTTTAATTGTTGACCTCCAAATGTACCTTTGTCAGTATTAAAAAGAAACAGAAAAAAAAAAAAGGAAAGATTTGTACTTCAGGTAAAACTTATTATTATTATTCTTGTTTATTGTTCTGAACCGCGACCACGCACGAAGAATTAAAACGAACGAACACAGACGCGCGTCAGTTCCGTCTCGTTGAGTGGCTGCAGCAGAACACAGAGTAAAGAGACCGAATCTCCCGCCAGGCGAGGGGCTAGGCTAGGGCAAAGCCCGGCGTGGCCCGGGTCGGGGCCGTTCAGCTGTTGCTGCAGTTCGCATCGATCCTGTAGGAACCCGGTTCGTGCGACACGCAGCAATAGACCCTCCAATTCCAGCGGAACTTTTCGTCTTACATAATAAAATACCTTAAACGAGTTTACGTACTTTGCGTAGAAAGAAAAAAAAATGTACAAATAATCATTAAAAAAATAAAATAAAAAAAAATCCGGTAAAAAATTGACGACAGGAAAAACTTGTGTAGAGTTTCGTCAAAGAAGACGTACTCGATATCCTCCATTGGAAGTATAATTAATAAATTCTTAATTTCAAAGAAAATTAAATTTATAAATAGAAATCTGTACGAGAAATAAAGTAGAGTCTATAATTAAGAACCGAGATACGAAATTTGAATGGAGTAAAAAATCACGTTTCGATATGAGGCGAGTCTAGTCCCATTGCATCATTGTCCGAAACGTGGACTCTCAATCGAATAACACTAAATTGAAGTAAAGTAAAATAAAGTAAAGTAAAGTAAGGAGGAGAGCGTGGTAGCCCGTACCTACGAGAGAACGAAGAAGGATATAACGCAAAAGTTCACCACGACCACGACCACGACCACGACCACGACGACGACGACGGAAGCCGTTCTCCATAGCAAGCCGAGCGGATTGAACCGGTCTCTCTTCTTCGCGTCTCTATTTTTTTTTTCTCTCTTTTTTCTAAACTATCTTTCTCTCTCTCTTCTTCTCTCGGTCGAACCGTTCGTAAAGTAAAGCTAGATGTAAGTAGGTAGGTATATAAGTCGCTGTATATATATATATATATATATATATATATATATATATATATATATATATATATGAAGAAGTCGACACCATCGCCTGACCGCAGGTAAAGACTAAAGTTTCCCGGTCTTATTGTGCGGGAGCGTTTTACCTCCAACAAAAAAAAAAAAAAAAAAAAAAAAAAAAAAAAAAGAAAAGACAGAAAACCCGCGTCAAAAATCAGTCACGTCGTTGGAAACATACATGCAGGCTATTCAATTTTCTTCAACTCAGGTTTAAAGGGAATTGAAATTATTACAAATACCTTGATAATAGGTATAAAACAGGTATTATACGTTACATACATACCGCCATGAGCAATAATTTAATCGAAGAGAAATTATCGACGTAAAAATTTTCTAAAGTGTAAAAAAAAAATTTGATGTAGAAAAAAAATAACCAAATGTTACACGTAACAGTGATTTCTTCAGGGACAATATATAGGGCAAACACTTGTTTTTTTTTTTCCTCAATTTATTATATGGCCTCTCATTGTCGGCTCTCTAAAGAGTCGAAGAAATTTTCTCGCCACGTTTAAAGCCCATAGATGGTTACCCATTCCCAGCTACTCCCACGACCGGCTCCACACATTATCGTATTTATTTAAAATCACAGTATAGAATTTATATTTACGATAACGTTGTCATAAGAAACTGTTTTTTTTTTTTTTGTTCTCCGGATATTCAATTTCGTTTATATTTTCTACTCACGTGTCATCCTCGCGCTTCGAAAACATACCAATTATTTTTGATAATTTCTGACGGTCGTTAAAAATGTTTGAATCACTCGAAATTTGCGATAAAAATAAAGAAAAAAAAAAAAAACTTTGACAAGCAGAAAAAAACGAATAATAATAGAAAGAGAAAAAAAAAACAAAGAAGGATTGATTTTCAATCTCGTAAAAGAAAATTTTAGCTTAAAATCCGCAAGAAAATATAAATAAATAAATAGATAAATAAAAAATACAATTAGGTATACTTATTTTACGATTTTGATATTTCACTGCGAGATTCGTACCAATATATAATATATCTTGATTTACTATAATGCTCTTGCCTTCCTCTTTTAAACTCACGATTACCGAATTAAGGACGCCTGGTTACAATATACTTATACCGCGGCGTTGCCATGTTTGTTTGAAATTACATTTTCTAACAAATTGAAACACGTAAACGGAGTTTCGTTTCAGCTGTGACGTCATGTGTGACATATACAAATTCGCAATAACTAACACGTGGTTAGAAAAAAAAAATACATGAAATTTTACACACTAATTTCAAAGTTTTTGTTGAAAAATATAAAAATTCGTAAACGCCCGGAAACGAACAAAATTATAAAAAAAAAAGAAAAAAAAAAAATATATTGTCATGTGTAGCTCGCTATAAATAATTTCTATGCAAATTTTATTATAATAATATCTTAGATTATCGGATAGTCGCGTATACTGAAGCCTATATATAATATATTCTATCGAAAAAGAAAAAAAATGATACTTCCAATACTCAGACAAAAAAAAAAAAAAAAAAAAAAACTGTGAAATTATGACACAAATGACACAGGGTAGATCAGATATAGGTACCCATAGGTAAGTACGCGTACACAAGTATAAAAGTACATACATAACTACGTATATATATATATATATATATATATATATATATATATATATATATATATATATATATATATATATATATATATATATATATATATATATATATATATATATATATATATATATATATATATATATATATATATATATATATATATATATATATATATATACATATATATATGAAATAAAAGGTTTAATAAGATATATACATGATATATAAATATCAGTTCAACTCACCACGTGACTCGCTGGCTGCAAGATGGTGAAAGTGGGGGCTAGCGTGGTCCGAGGACGAGCTTGCAACGCGTTCTCGTTTCTTCTCCTGCAACTCGACATAGCGCGCAGCCTCAAGGAGTGTCTCGAGGCTCATTTCGAATACGTGAACGTCCCCAGGCTATATATCCTAGACGTGGGGGTGGTAGTAGGTAGTATTTATAAACGGAAATTTGCTTTGCAGTTTTTTTTTTACCGTTTTTAGCGACGACACAATTTTATTATTAATATTATTATTATTATTATTGTTATTATTGATATTATTATTATTATTAACGAATGTGAAACACGGTAACGTACTACGGACGCCTTTTACTTCGTACGTCTTTAAAACTTGAACAAAACGATATTATTAGGTAGTTTATAAAAGGACTACTGTATATATATTATTTTTATCTCCTGTCCTTTTTTTTTTTTATTAATTTTCTCTCTTTCTCTCTCTCTCTCTCTCTCTCTCTCTATTTCTTCCTCTTCTTCTTCTTCTTTAGTTTTTCTTTAGATCTCGCTTTGTCGTCGTTGCCCACCCCGGGTGTCTCTGCAAAATATCCAGAAATAAAAACATAGAAAAAATAACATTAAGTTTACAAAAGTAAATTGAAAGATTGTTACGTCGTATATTTGTTAAATTTGAGGATATTTTTCGAGACTTCAAAAATTCTGATTTTTTTTCTCTATTTTACTTTCTTATCTATTTATTTTTATTTTTCTATTAAAATTAAATCGATCATTAAAAAACGAATAAAAATGCGACTTCTTTCAGATCGAGATTTCTACTAATAAAGCGATTCAACCCCCTTTCCCCGCCTCCTCCCCCTCCCTAGCGCTTGTATCTGATATACTGTATATATTTTTGTCGCATTTGATAATTAAATCTCATATATTTATTGATTCGTGACAATTAATATCAAAACTGGAATCACGACAGAAAAACAAATAAATAAACTTTCAGAAAAGTTGCTGTAGTAATTCGCTTGAACGGAAACACATGAATGTAGTAAATAATTACAGATGTTTTAACTTTATCAATATTTTTTTGTCTATCAACGTGTGTACAACACATTCATTCTGCAATATATAGATTACATGAAAAATCGTTTGAACTAAAAAAATCGATAACTAAATTTTCGGGAGAAAATTTTTTTTTCAGTAATAAAATTGAAAGAAAAAAAAAGACAAAAAAAAACGGCTTAACAATATTATAATCAAAGTTGAAAACCACGGAAGCGGTTTAATTACATTTACATGCGTAATAATAATAAGTACGTATGTGTATGTATGTAGCTATATGTATGTACATGCATTTAGGCATACATTTTTTTTAACCAAGAAGAGAGAAGTACACAATCGTCGTTCTGTGATAAGATGAACACGAGTTTGTCGTGAGATAAGAAAAATTAAAAATAATCATATTAAACCAATGAAAACAATCGCGCTTCTGCCCGTAGCCTAAGACTCTTTAGAACTTTGTTTAATAAAATTTCTATGGAAAGTCTACGAATTATAAAGAAAAAAAAAAAACCATCAATGATCTTCGTGTAGCAATTGAAACCCGCAATCTCTGTACACCGTACCTTTGGTATAGAACCGTTATTAGATTGTATATTCTTGTTGTTAGAACCTCTACTCCGCCAACTGCTATAACTGCACCCTTAAAGCTGGTTCATTTCAAGAAAGCCAGCTGGTGCGCCCCCGGTGTCAACGTCAGACCCGAAATATTTCGACGTTAAACTGTATATATAGACGGTTTTACACCTGCGCGGCTATGGCGTCAGGAACGTGTGATAAATGCAGATACTATAAATACGATTTATATGCTCGGATGAAAATATGACCACGATCAGTTAATAAGAAAAAAAAAAACAATAATTTTTTTTTTTAAATGTTAAATTAACTGTAAAGAAATATGTATTGAAAATAATTTTTAGGGGGTGCAGAAGAAAAACAACAATGTAAAAATAGTAAGGTCTATTCATCCGTTACATATCTATCGGCTAACGGGCAAGATGAGAAACATAAAAAAAAAAAAAAAAAAAAAGAGTCGAGACTTGCCAATAAATATAAATATTTATAGCAAAAACTAGGTACATTCATACATATAGAAGAAATAAATGCGCGGTTGGCCGGTTTGTTTTTTTGAGAGCGGGTTATACCTATGTAATTGTATGTAATAATGCCGTAAACGCGGTAAAGCGATAAGAATTAAGAAATAAATGAATGAATATAGAAAGAAAGAAAAAAAAAAAGATTCGCGAGGTAGTTGTGAGTCGTTAATATACCGTAAATAGAAACAACATACATATAATACCTATGTATACAAGTTGCATTGTGTTTTATCTAATTAGTAATTACAGAATGCAATTGAGAAGCCTGTTCGGTTGTTTTCATTCGCGGCTTGTTATTTAAACCGCGTAAAATGCACCTGTACGTGAACTAAATTTATTAACCGTTACAAAAACATCATTTATTTTTCTCTGAGTAAGCGCGTGCTACTGCTGCTGTTGCTGCTAGTGCTACAGCCACACACATACCGCGGAGCTATACGCTATCGCGTTGGGAAAAGTACGCTAAACCAACGTGCCAACTTTTGCAGTACATGCATACCTACCTAGACGCTCTACTCGTAACCTCGACCAACGCGAGATTTCTTTGCCGTAAAAGTTCTACATATTGAATTTAAATAAACGGAAGGTATTTATAAGAAATCGTTTTAACATTTTCCATGGAAACAATTTTAAACGTTTGATGGATAAAGAGAAAAAAAAAAAAATAATCAGTAACTTTTGATGAAGATTTGGATTATATATATATATATTTTTTTTTTTCCTCGTTTTGTTTTCTCGGTTAGTTGTAAAGAGAAAAAAACCAAAAAACTTTTCTATGTAATTATAGACGCTCGGAAACACGTGCGCGGTTAGTAAAAACTATTACGACAATGAACACACGACGAACGAATCCGAACGGTGTAAATATAATCTTGAAAATATTTGATAAGCTAGTTGTGGCGGGTATAAAGGTACTACGTGCCTGTTTTAAATTCTCGATCACGAACAAGTTGCTTAAAAAACACGTGACGACGATTATTAATCTTGCAAGAGTCATTTCCTGTCTCTTCTTTTTCTTATTCATGTTCTTATTCTCGCCTCTTAACGCCACACCGCGTCGTAGAGAATAAGAAGAATAGCATGTAAACGTACCTATCTATCGTTAAACATGGTCGGTAGAAAAGATATTACGTTTAATAAATATTAGTTTTTAAAATTAATGCTGTACCTGCAGAACACTATAGTGAAAAAAACGGGTGCGCATAATCAGATGATAATCAGCTCTCGAACGAATCCGAACATATATAGTTCCACACTTTTGAACAATAGTTATAGGTATAGAGCATCAGAAGAGCATGATGAATAATTGTTGGCTTCGAACGGTTATTGAAAATCGTTCGAAATTCAAACTTTACAATATTTCCTCGTTTGTTTACATCGCGATGAAATTCTCATACACATCCGTTATATTTCATCACTGTTGAACACGCGCGCGTGTGTGTATGTGTGTTTATGACAAAAGATTTTTTCTCGCAATCTGATAAAAATCCGATCGCCATAGCTGAGTTGCATGAGTTTATTTAAACGATGTCACAAAGATTTGAAATTTAAATGAATTTTTTTCTTCTTTGTTTATTTTTTATTTTTTTTTTCAGTTTTGTTATTGTTTTTATTTTATAAATTCACGGACACACACCGACGATGAGATGTATAAAAAAAAACTGTAAACTTAGACCGCCATCCGTACGGCCGTTACAACCAACTCAAACCCGTGCCTTAACAGCGGCAATTTTATTATGACGCGAGACTGCTGCGAGGCTAGCGCAGGGCCGACCCCGAACGTTACGACGTCCCGCGAAATATATGTGTATACGTGTGTTCTTTATGGTATGACGACGGGGGTTTAGGATTAACGGTTTAAAAGAAACTAGTGAAGAAATATATTTAAAAAATGAATGTTTTAAGATTTCGTAACAGTCGGACCAGCCGACCACCGAGAACCTCAGACCTCTGGGGGTCTGGCGGATAATAAAATAATCTTTAATATTATATAGGTAAGTGTTATTCTGTAGTAAGTCACTACGCAACAAAGCTCGGAGAGCGAGCGCCGAGCGGGCTCGAACTGACAAAGCGAAACACGTTACGGTTCCGACGCACAGTAAAGAGAACCAATCGGGTATCGCGGCGCCATGACATCACGAGCGCATGTCAATCCCGATTGGTCGAATCTATTATGGACCAGAAAACACGCCACGCAACCACCTATACACATGTTAATTAAATAGGCGATAGCCCGGGAGAGATAATGGAACACGGAAGGTTTCCACGGGCGTGGTGGTGGTGACGGTTTTTTTTTTTTTTTATTATTTTATTTATGGATTTCATATGTAGTCTTTTTTTTTTTTTTTAAATAAATGGTAAAATGTATATATGTATATTTCTTTTTTTATTTACGAGGCTGTAGAACGATGTACGAAAATAAACTTACTAGATAGATGTACGCAGGGGAGGTGGGGAGTTCGGGAATTCTCTGAGTAAGAATTGAAAAACACTGAAACTCACTTTCACGATGTGTGTGTATATTGAATCAATTCTCGGGCGAGAAATCTTGCGGAATTTCTCTCTACCCCCCCACGCGGTATCACAACGCGAGGACACGACACTCACGACGAATATATATCATTAGGGATGATTTAACTCTAAATCATCGGATACACAATGATTATTAAATAGAATAAACCAACGGCAGTTATAACCTAATCGATCTGGCGCGTGGCAGAAACATTTTACAAGTGCTAACCACTGCGCATCAAACTGCCATGCTTGCTCGACCACGATTCACGTGTCTGGGATCCGCGTTATCGACCAATCCCAGCTCCCCTAGTGACGTCACGGAGCTCTATCGACCAATGAGCGCGCCCCATGTGACGCAGCAGCCCACTGGGCGTGTGAAGTGTCGTGGTGTTGTATTGCCATTTAGAAGTGCACGTCCTTTTATGACCAGAATTTCACGATATCTCGGGTATCGTTAGGAATAGACGTTACACGTTTGATATTTAACGTACTATCATGTTCCTAGCTAACAACCTTACCTGCCAGTGCAGTACGCTAGGACCAAAATATCGGCGAAGAATAACACACAACACCTGACACCCGGCTTGCCCGGGCAAACACTCGATTCGGCGTCACCCACCTTTTGTCACGTTCCTTCTCTGTCACATGGATCGCCGGCGCGCGACGTTGTCAGATCTCGGAGCGCGGGCATCGAGTCATTGTTTACGATTGCGCGCGCGCGCGCTCAAAACCCTGTCTTCTTATTTGTTTATTTCTATTTTTTAAGTTTACTTTATTCTTTTTTAGCCATGCTCGAACCATGATCGGTGCCGTGTCTTGGCACCGGGCGTCCTTCCACAAGTCCTTGCAAACCTTTGCCTCGAATCGATTAACTCGTTGCGAAAATACAACGAGAACCTTTAATTTCATTTTATACGACCGAACATAAAGAGATCGCCTCGCTGTCAACGTCGTCATTCATTAATATCACCTGTATTTCTATCCAATGTACATTAACATGCTTTAATAAAAATGTCATATTATTTTCTTCTACTCCAGGCTTCTTTTGTCCGTTCTTCTTCCTCGTAGATTTATAAAAATCTGTTCTGCCAGCCTCAGAAACTCGTTAAAGACTTCCTGTATTAAATTTTGAATAACGGTTTTTCCGACTCATTTAAATTTGCGGCAAATAATGATCAAGGCCTTTGAAGGACAGTATCAAAAAGCTGGAAATTCCTTCTTGGATATACCGGTTTTTAATTGAGCACAAATTTAACAAAGATTCAAAAAAATATTCAAAAATAAAATCCCTAACAATTTTCTGTCATGTGACATTGTAGAAAATAGAAATAACTCCAAATTTTGTTAAACTTTTAATGCATTTTTTTTTCAATTTAAAATAGATAATATACATCAGCAATGTTTAGGGAGGCTTAGGTTGATAATGAAAATTATGAAAAGACACTTGGTGTTTGAAGCACTAATGTATTGGCTACATCACATACTATCTTATTAGGTTTTCAAGTTTTAATACATTTTAACAAATAGCGACATGTGTATAGGAAAAAAATTTTTTTTTCTCTCTCAAAAAATATACAAACTATGAACACACGTAAAAGAATATCAATATCTATCTTTATATCTTTTCATCTATCTATCTATTTAACTATCTATCTAGAAGAATTTTTGCCTACAATTAAAAATGTCTTTATACACCCTTTACAAATAAATAACATTACAATCTAAGAGAACAGTAATTATTTTTTCGTTACGTTAGGAAAATTATTGCAATATCTGATTTGCAACATGAATAAAAGACGTTATGGTTAAATTATACGCAGATATGTAGTACGCACGACGTTAGTATGCGTAAAAATTAAGAATCCAATAATTTCTATTATATGACATTTTTTTTTTTTTTGAATCAAATATTTCAAGGTAGTTACAGAACGTCGATTTACGATGTACTTTCACTTCATCGTGGATACATTTGACTATCTCTGACTCGACGTGCCGGAAAAAAAAAACAGCAAAATATCTGAGCTAATATTTTACTTAGATAATAGCACCGGTTTTTTGCTTGTCAAAAGCTTGGTGACAAATTCATGAATTAAAGAATCTGACTAGAATTTCTTTGTATATTCTACATAGAATAAATTTTTCATCTATAATTTTATATTAAACTGGTTGGAATCTATTTATCGATTTTATGTAATTTTAGTTTCTTATCAACTTATTAAAATCGTTAGAAACTTAAGAAATTGTATTATTAGATTATCAGATATCGAAAGAGAGCCGTACGAGTTGAATATCATTCTCTTAAAGCGATTTAGAACCGTTAAATTCGAAAATTATTGCTAAAATTCCATCATTAGGTATATGTATAATGAAATATACATCATCTATTCGAATCGCTCGTACCATAACAGGTAAATGATACAAAATTATTTGTTTTTTCACCAGGAAAAGTGATGCCCCGAAATTATGAGCAGAAATACTAATTTTGAAATTATTCTACCATCAAGGGTTTACATATACAGAAAAAACAAAATAATAATCATAATAATAATGATAATAATAATAATAATAATAATAATAATAATAATAATAATAATAAAAAACAGAAACAATGTTAAAGAAGAAGCATCAGCCTGTTAATTCTCGTGACTCTCATTCTGAAAATTATTAATTTTATTTTCACTGTGAATTTTAATTATTCACACATAGTTTGGATGAATTATTTCCAACCTTTCTTTAGTAGCAATTTTTCAAGTTGTATGAATCGATTTTAGAAAGAAAAGCAAACTCAAAATGTTGGTCTTAGTTACATTACGTCTAGACTTCATGATTTCGCAAGATCTTCCTGAAAATACATATAGCTCGGATAATCCGAGTTGATTGTATATGTAAACCCTGAAAATTTTTAAAAACTAATTTAAGTCAAGAATTTCATAATAATTGACTACTTAATCATCATTATAAGACATTATTATAGATTTAACACAGTTTTTCATCCATATGACGATTACTTTAGCCTATCTATAAGATTTAGGATCAGAGAAGAAGTTCGAGTCCACTTGAACCTCGACTGTCGATCATATTATAATAAAGAAAAGTAAAGAAAAAAAAAAAATTCAAATTATAAGATATTAATAAATTGTTTTTTAAAAAATAAATGAGAGATTACTATACGTATAACGCTTTGTTGGACTTATAAAATAATAAAATTGAACTAAGCATTGGTCAATGCAGACGATGGCTATCTGCTTAGGTTCGTCACATAGAGATGTTTCAATTCAGTTTTTGGTGTATTCTCAAATAATGCTGCCCGGTTTTGTCCTTCACCTTTCTTAACCCAGTGACCATAAACTCTGAAAGCGCAGCCATCGATGACCTGTGGAAAATTTTAACGAATAAATTATCTTCAACTCTTTTTACAGCCTGAGTCCACTTGTAAGAAAAAATATCTGTAGAATAATTGATACTATTATCACTATCTATAGTACCTTTCGTAAAAGTTTTATTCTGTAAGGATCGGTGCGAGCTACATTTGCAGATAATGTTTCAGGAGTGGTGTGCAATCTTTTAATTCGAACAACAGCTCTGACGCAAATTATGGCCAGTTGAAACCGCTTACGAGCGTTGAACGATCTTGCTTTCAATTCCTATTAAAATAAGAGGAAAGTTAATATCAATTTTAATTATCTTTCAAATCCTACATCCATTACCGATTTGTTATCGCGACCAAAAAAAGTGTATCAGAAATTCATTAAAGAGGTCTACTTCACAAACATGTTAGTTGTACACTTTTACAAATATGTTCCGTATGATGACAGAGATTCTTACCTTCTGATTTCTTAACAGAGATATATTTAATTTTACGACGAATTTTCATCGGCGAATTAAAGATTTTAACAACAACTTTCAGATTATTAGAAATTGCACAAAGTTATCCCCGACAATACTAACAATACAACGAAGAAAGAATTAGATAGCAATAGAAACCAGCCAGAGAATAATAGTAGACCAAAAATGAAGAAAATGAGCAGAAATTTTTTTTGAAAATATAGTCCAAAGCCAATAGTCCAGAATATTTGTTGGTATTTCCATGAGCTAGGATATGAAATATGTACAGAAAGAGGTACTGTTACTATACTCGAATAAGATTAAGATTCAACGATACATTTGATGAATGGTGGAGTACAGTGTACTGTATTTTAGTAGTGTTATAAGCTCCAAAGCCAACCAATAATGCGTTAATCATGATAAATAAAGCAAGAATAAATAATAGAAAAAAAAACAATACAAAAATAAGCGATTTTTTAGTTAATATATACCTAACTGTACATAACATAAATAAAACTAAAATAAAATAGTTTACCAGAGCTAACTGGGATATCCGACTGAGACGTCGCGAATTAGTGGATAGAGACCGTTTTAGGGGCGCGATATCTTGATCCCATAACTGTAATAGCAAGAAATTTAAAAATCTAAACCTAACACTGCAATACGATGCATCGATGACAGTATTTTTCTTTTCCGCTGTTTGTTGTGAAAAGTAAACAACGGTGATCGGCGTGCATAGGTGACAGCAAATTCATCATCGAACTATAAAGCATGTTGAAAAAATGTGACTGAAATAATTAAAATAAAGATATAATAGGAAAAAAATAGGGGTAAACTAAATCAAATGGTTGGTCCATAGTGAAAATAATTGCTTAAACAATCAAGCAAGTTAAAATAGGGTCAGAAGTAAGTGCACTGCAATGCAATGGCTATACAATACTAGTATGTAATTATTACAGGCAAAAATAGAATATACAAATGCGTGAAGTACCGATATTTTTTATCGACACTATAGAGACTTTGTATTTTATAGTTCGTGAACTTTTTTTTTTTTGTCAATTCATCTTACAGCTATCTGTTGGCCATAACGTTAAGAATTTTTACCTAGTTAAAGTTTCTATTCTGTTTATAGGTTTCAGAGATTTTTTTTAGTACCATATTACCGTTTGTTTACCAGTACTTGACAATGTATGTATATGAACAAAACGTAAAAAAGAAGGTAAAATAACAGTTAGAAAACAATTATCAGCTTGTTAATCAGACATAGAGTACTCATCTAGCAAACAAAATTAATAAAAAATAACTATAAAACTTTGTACAGTTTATAGCAGCAATATGTATAGATTAAAAAATTTTAAACTTACGACTGTCTGGAAAAATGAATGCTCCAATGCTCCCTTGAGTGAAATTCGTTTTTTGGGATCAACGACGAGTAACTTTCGAATCAGATCTTTTGGAGCTTCTATAATGAAATAAAGTAAAAAGAATTAGATGAGGAATAATGGAGTAAAATCAAAGTGTAGATCGTTCAAGACGTACATTCACAAATATTTGACTGGCCGGTCAGTTTTAAAGTGATACATGTTACAAAATATACCACATAAGGTAGCTAAATTATCAGGGAGCTGAATTTCAAACATTCAGTTTTTACTTGAGCTGCCTTCGTCTTATTGAGATTGGAAATTCTCTACCCTATAAAAACAGTCTCTTCACATTCCTTTTTTGAATAGTTTTCAATGTTTTTTAATCAAGCCGACCACAGGACAGAATTAAAAATTCAATTTGAATCCACACGGATTAAGAATTATGCAATAATAAATATCAAATGGCTAATAACTTGAGCTCGAATGGTTGAACAAATTCATACTTTACTTTGTTGTATACTTGAAATTACATCCACTTGCTTTTTCTGTGGCAAGTTTTGATTAACGATGATAACTTGCCTGTTATATCAGCCCACTCTGGAGATGTAAATGAGTATTTTCCTTCCATAATATTTCTGAGCATAACCATTTGCTTACGATGCCAAAATGGTGGGCATCCGACTAGGAGAGTGAACATGATCACTCCGCAAGCCCATCTACGATAAAAAAAAAAAATTCAGCAAAATCGCGAATGGTAAATTTTCTTCAATCTTTCTTTAATCATTGCTTCGTAAAAAAATAATTTTCGCGAGCAATTGAGCCAATTTATTAGAGTGAGAAGAGGATACTAACACGTCTACTGCAAATTCGTACCCCTCAGCATTCTCAAACATGTTGCATTTCAATACTTCCGGTGCAAGGTACCCTGGAGTACCGCAGAGATCTGAAATAAATTTTGTTTTTTGTTAAACTAGTTGTTAATTAGAGTTTAATTGTTTCAATAGTTGATTAGGCAGGTATGAACAAAAGAATTTACATACCAAATAACTTTTCACCAGATTTTAAACTTCGTGCGAATCCAAAGTCCGTTATTTTCACATTCAAATTGTCGTCAAGTAAAATATTCTCGGGTTTTAAATCCCTGTGTACTATACCCTGATTGTGAATGTGCTGTACACCCTCGAGCACCTGTCTCATAATATACCGTGTTTTCTTTTCAGAAAGAGTTACGACCGATGTCAGATAGTCAAACAATTCCCCATTCTTGCATAGTTCAAATATTAGAAATATGAACGTGCTTGATTCAAAAACGTCGTGGAGTTCAACTGATAAAAGAATAGAATATTCTTTATTCTTTTATTTCATCATTTTATAAATTTGTACAAATGGGAGTATTAAAGGGCCTTTCTAGTGACACAGATGTAAAGAAAATCGATCTTTTGATTTTCCCATAATGATGCCCCTCTATCGTTTGGCCCATACTCAAATTAATATTCAACAAATTGCAAATTCTAAATTCATTTTTACAACTAAAAATAGTTTAAAAAATTGACTTTTTTGTTTGACATGCCGCCATTCAGCAATTTTTTTTTTTTTTTTTATTTCTTTTAAGTCGAACGGTGGACGCATTTATACTGATCAAAGATCTCTACGTCTTTTTTAATCTGAGTGACTAGGACGAGCTCCATCCTGCTCACAATCCATGTGAATTTTGATAACACGTTGCGCGAATACACCACATCAGTGAATTGTTTGAAAATTCTGATTAAAAACGAATAATGAATAGTCACAAAACATGTGTAAATATACTCAGTAAATTTGGAATCTATGTGTCTCATAGTTTTTGTTAAAAAAATTCCCAAAAATCATCCATTTGTTAGGTATCACACTAGAAGGACCCCTTGATGGTGATTGAATCATTTATTCTTCTATCCTCTATACTGACAAATTTTCTGATTAAATTTTAATGTATTAGTAACAGTCATCATATAACTGACGGCACAGTGATATAGCTACATTATTATTCGTAGGCCTCGATTGGTTACTAACACAAGGCTACAAACAATAAACCTTATTACTTTCAGTTGCTACAATAGATTACAACTCGCTTGCATCAATCAGCAGAGTTAAAGACGAGGTAAAACACGGAATGTTTAGTAAGTAGGTAGAAAACCCTAAAAAAAATATAAGTACAAGTCTGTATTATAAAAATATCATAACAAATAAAGTTAGAATCAAAATGCCTGTGAAAGGATTAAGTCACCTTGCTATTATTGAACTTTGTTTACTGATTATACCCACGCGTAAATGACACTGATCTAATTATAAACGTGCCGTAAATAGCTTTGAAGATTGACGATTGAAGGTATGAATAATACAGGCGCATATCGGATTCTTAAATTTTCAAACAGTATTTAAATCCGACTAAAGTACTGAGAGGAAGAGTTTCTCCTTCACTTAATCTTGGGTTCAATCAGAACTATTGACTAAATTCCAACGGTTGATGGCTTATATAATTTTACAACAATTCTCTATGGCCTGAGCATTGAACTTTTTGAAAGAATGTTCATTTGTTGGGATAAATAACGCCAAGACACGTAAAAAATTCCACAGCTTCTAAGATTTCGTTAGTACAACGAATTTGAATTGCGTCCAATTTAAACTACAAATAAAAATTCAACAAAAGTATAAAGCGCTGTTCAAAGGCCGTAAAATCTGCAGATTATTGCAGTTATTTGAAAACTTCATAGTATTATGGATGAAAAAGTTGTTTCCACATAAATGTGATCTGTTACAAATATTAAATCAGAGAATTAGGTATCTGTTTGTTGTATACAAAAAATACTGATTTTAATAATATTATTCGGTTTAAATGAACTTACTTATGTACGAATGACCAGCGACCTTTCTGAGAATATGTACTTCTTGTATAGTCGCATCTTTCATTGTCTGTCCCTCGACACCGTCGTGAGGTTCGTTACTAATGTCAATAATTTTTGCTGCATATTGTATACCAGTTTCTTTTTCTATGCATCTTCTAACGGTGGATGAAATACCCCTGAATAAATGAAATAGAATACATAATATCTATGTCTATAATGTAAGTATAATTGATAAGTTGAATACATATCAACATGAACATAAATTTTCGAATCTTCAATTAGTCTTTTATCGATTGTACTCAAGTGAGTTAAACAAATAGACAAAATATGTACTGACTATGGAAAGTGAATAAATTACTTTTTACAAAAAGTGCAAATGAAAGCAATACAATTGAAACCTACCAGCTAGTTGCTTGTATTTATAACGACGCTACACATAGAGCAATATTAGTTTTAAAAATAGTTTTTGTTCAGTAGACTATTGCCAAGATAGAAATATGTCATTTAAACTAATTCGTGATGCATCGAAGCGAGAACTTGTCAACAAGACGTAAAGGGTTCTAGTTGAAAAAAAAAATGAATTATATAATTTCGAGGTTATATTATGGTTATATTAAAGATCGCCTTTGTTGTATGGGCAATTAAAGTGAAACGGGGATAAAGTTTATGATTTCACGTACAGAAAATGTGTAAATTAAAGAATAATAGAGAGTTATATTTTCATAAAGAATACATTGCGTGTAATAAAAGTGAAGTTAGAAAAGGATAAATCGAAAAATAGAGATAATAAAATTAAAAATAAACACTAACCTTCCCAAAATTTCTTTAGGTTCATACTTTGCGTAAAAACCCTTCGCCGCGTCCTTGTCTGGCAAAAGATCATCACCCTCGTCTTTCGCCATGTTATAACAATTATCAACTCACTAAAACGGTCGAAAACCGCGTTACTAGTCCATAATTAATATCAATTACGACGTTACACACAAATCAACCCGCTACTTCATTCACACAACTTTAGGATGTTGAGCAAGAAATTTACTACGGAAATTGGCGTTGTGCCTAATCTTGACTCTACGCGCAGGCGCACCGTGACCACGCGTCTCATTCAAATCCACCGCAGATCTTCAAAATTGTATTTAATTGTTTTGAATACAAATCTTAATAAAATGAAGAATGATATTGAATTCAACGGAATCAATCCGATCGAAAGTTAGACTATACGTCTAACTTATTATAGCATCATACTAGATAATTATGTTTACTATAAAACCAAGTTTATCATTACTATAGCAATAAACATTTCTATACAAAGAAACAGCTTTTCTGAAAATTCGTATTGTCTTAATATTTCGATATTTGAATTTTTTATATTAATATCACTTTTCAATACTTAACGTTACGCTAGACTTGAATTATTCATTTCCTTGAATAATTTTTTATAGTATTATTATAATTCTTCAATCTTATTGTTTTTTTTTTTTTTCTTCAAAATTATAGACCAATACGTTCTCAAGTCTTAGATATTTTATTATTAATTCTTTATAACAGGAAACCGTCGATTTATCTATATCACGGTAATCATTAATACAGATGAAAGACACGTGAATATTGTATAAGATGAATATTTATATTAAAAGTTACGAAAAAAATGTTTAAAATGATGTACAAGTAATTGCTGGGATACTTAGAACATACATATTTATTCACAACTATTGTATGGCGAAAATATAAAAAACACATACACATATCACTGAAAGATATTATTTATTTTGCACAGCATACATACCTGAAATCTATACTGCACGTATACGTTTATCGATATGATTATAGTTTTGATAGAACTAGTAGAATAATGTCGGAATAATACCAAAAACTTGTAACCTTGTAGTTATAGTTATGATTATAGATGGCTGTTAGAGAAATTGTTTGATCGATAACAAAACTCCTTGGTAACGATTTGAAATATTGTAAAGCGACTATCAACCTACTGTGGTAGCCTATTTCAATTGGTTTATCTGTCGTTGATTCTTGATCTCCTACAAGATAAAATATTAACTTAACTTGTAATAAATCTTTCGTAAAAGAATCATGAGCTTTTATAATAATACATTTGATCAGAAATTATATTCCATTATCTATTCAGAATTTACAGGATTTATTGATTAAGTGTCAACTATTATCCATCGATGACGTTACTACAAAATTTCCTTAGCTCTCATCTTTAATCAAAACATGTATCCAAATTTATTTAAAAAATTTGATCAAATTGAAAAATACAATGACCAATCAAAGGGCGATAATACCTCTTCCTCAACCTCTTCGTCAAGCGTTCCATCTACCACCACAAGCGAAGGTATTAACAAATTTGAAGCTCTTTCAATTGAAATATAAAATTTCTCTAATTTCTCAGAGTTTACAATTATGCAGATTGAATGCATTAAGTATAAATTACAGGTTCCCTCTATTCGCAAGAACCTGTTGAAGAGAATAAGGCTTTTATTGGGAGCAAAGTTCCTAATTGTGGTTCAAACTCAAAGACATCATCATCCCCCTTTTCGTCATACAATTTACCATCGAGTCCTCGGAGCATGGAATCAGCAGCGTTAAAGTCATCGTCTGGTATGTACGTTAAAAGACTACCCGAAAGACTTCAGCGTCTTCAGGACGAAAAGAAGTGTCCAGAACTATCTGTACAGACGTTTTTTGACTTCATGCGAACCGCTTATCAAGTTAATGATAGTTTTGAAGAGCTAGCGAGCACTTTATCCGCAAAGAGCGAAATTGACTGGACAAAATTGGCTAAAACTGATCTGATTTCACAAACTGCGTCAGAGTCTGATGAAGGTGATGCAAGTGGGGAATTGAATTCAAATATAAGAGAGGATAAAGGTACAGCAACGGAAGATGCAAGATGCATAGAACCTGAAGAATTGAATAGCGAGAAGGTATCTGATATTGAAGGCGTGACTAAAGGAGCAATTGGTAAAACCGAGAATCAAGAATTTTCCCCAAATGTTATTTCACAGACAAAATATCGTCGGCTTAACTTGAAAAAATATCACAATTCACAAAAGCCAACGACGCAGATAATATCAGTGACAGAGGAGCTGCCTCCGGCAGAATATGGTAAAAACAACGACGTGAAAAAAAGCGAAATACTACAAGAACAGCAAAATCAATCTACACAAATATCCAATACAAAGAAAAGTAGAATTCCTACAGCTGAAACGTTCGCAGAACATAAGGAACAATTGTTAGCTAAAATTATGAAGAGAAAACTGGGAGATATTCTTCACGAAGGAGTACTGGATTCAGTATTGCCGTACATGCTTCCTAAACCCGTATTCTCTCAACCTGTGATAAAAAAATCTATTACCAATACAGACGTTAAGAAAACTTCTGTCTCAGCCGTTAGTATTGACAGTCGATTAACTCCAACCATTAATAAGGACAAGGAAAAAGAGAAACATAAGTATCGAAGAAAATCTTTCGAGTAAGTCTATCCAATTTTATCACACTCTCATCAATGATTAACAATAAGTAGAAGAGTTTTGTTTTTAGTTTTCATAGATTTTAAACTATAAAAGTTTCAGAGAACTGCTTTACAAGAAAAAAATGCGAAACTTAGTTTATATCGTTAATAATCATTAATCTTCTTCAGAACTGTGTGTTCGATTTTTTAAGAGCAATATAAATTATGAAAAAACAATGTTCGGAGAGTGTTAAATGAATGGTGTGTTCCGCAGTAACGAAGTGGAAATCCATGTCTGCGACGAGGCAAAAAATATAAAGAAAGACTTCAGATGTCCACAAAAATTGTTAGTCCAGAAAATGTGCTACTTTGCAGACGTAACTGCTGGTCAAAAACTTGAAGAGATGGACATATCTGTTCATTGCGACATTGTTATTTTTGACTGGCTTATGCGCTGGGTCAAAAAGGATATAATCAAAAAATCTGAATGGCCTATCTTCGAGGCAAATAATGTTATTCCAATCATGGTATCTGCCTCATTTCTTCAGATGGAACCACTCCTCCAAGATTGTCTCGTTTACTGCCATAATAACATGTCCGAGGTTCTAAAAACTTCGGCTATTTTAACTTGCCTGAACGACAATCTTCTCACAAGGTTTGTTTCATTGTAATGAAATCCTTTTTAACGCTCAAACTTCTATCTCAAAACGATCAGATGATGTTGAAATTGAGTCAGTTGTGAACAGCTTTAGATTGTGTCTGAAAAGCGAGAAAAGCTTTTGATTCATAACGTAACGTCTTCAAACTTAATTGAGAAAATTATGCATCGAAACACTGTCAAAATGTGGAAATTTTGCAAGTTTGTGGGTTCCAAGAGTTGAAAAAGATTGAACTTCGATAAAAGTCATTCAACGGATCTTTACTAAATGGAAAAATTGTTGTGACTTCTAGACTGGCTATGCTGTTCACCAACGTGGATGTTGAGTTATTGAAGGACAAAAAGGACAAAGTCCAAAGCCGACTTTTTTGCAAATTGATAGTTTCACTAGCTGATAGCACCCCTGATAATAAACGTGGTCACTACAGTTCATTGGCTACATTGTTCAAGTGTGGAAAATGCGGGAAAAATGTTGTCAGATCGATATCTGACGCTATACCCTGCGTTCCCAGCGCTATGAGACTCGATACTAAAGGAAATATTCATAGTATGCATACCAGGTATCAATAATTACGATTAGTTCTCTATTTTCTATTAATTTCTAGGATTATTGTCGGCCATAGATGACTTGTGATTTAATATTTGCAATACTTGCCTTCGCACAGAGATACCTCGTGGACCCTAAACGACTACATCGTTACTCTTCGCGGAGAGTTGCGTTCTTGGAGGAAGGTGTATTGGCGTTTATGGGGTGATTGTCACTTTCTCTTGTGCAGACAGTGTGGAACTTATTTTCCAGTTCATCAAGTCGACTGGTGTTGTTATCATCCAGAAATTCCGCAATTCTTTGCCAACGAACAGCAGAGATCCTCGCCATTTCCACTTGGCAGATATCCTTGCTGTAGTCAACGAGCTTACAGGTTCGAGACACTTCCTAATCAGGAGGGATGTCGATTCAAGGTATGTCTGTTTTATCAGAGAACATAATTAACTCCAGATTCAATGTTCCTTGACATGCACTAAGCACGTAGAATGTTTCATTTTTTAAAGGACCCTGCATCCGTCCTTATGTAAAGAAGCGGTTCCAGTCAAATTCCATGAAACTAGAGTATGTTGCATTTCAAACTATGCTGATGAAAAGTCTTCGAACCAGGGGGCCAAATCCCCTAAAGTTAAGGGTTTCCAAGATATTTAAGTATAAAGTTCGAAAATTGCAGCTGGTAAGGGCAGTATGTTTCCACCACGCATATAATGATTACATATTAGGGTAGGACAAATGAACCGACAACTTTTTTATCTTCAAAAATTACTCTCAATATCTTGTTCGTTATGATCAAATAACGAGCCTTAAGAAAACTCAACTCTTAAAAGTAATATTCAGAGGTTGCTCATTGTCAGATCTTATTTTCCATTTAAAATACATAGAGATTGTTCTGGTGGTACCAGAAAGATTCTGCATAGCTACTTTTTTTGAAAAATTAAACGCTCTACAAAAAAGGTCTCTTGGTCTTTTTGGATGAATCTAACTGTTTTCAAGTTATTCATGGTTATTATTGGAAACCCTTAACCTTGGGGGGTTTGGCCTATGGAGATTTTTAATCAGCATGGTTTGAAATGCAACATACTCCAGTTTCATGGAATTTGAGCAAAACCACTTTTACATAAGGACAGATGCAGGGTCCTTTGAATATTTTTTCTACACGAGTCATAGTTAGTACGAATGTTGAGTATCAAAGAAATGTGATAAAATGAAGCCCCTAAAATGAGCTACTATTTGCAGGAACATATTCCAGCTGTTACATCCGATGCAGAAGAGAATACTTTGAATATTTTTTCAACCCATCGAGATGTAATTGCATTAGAACCTCCGCAACTTTTTTTTCCAGAAAAGATAACTAGATTAGTTGCCAGAGATCCGAATCTGGAACCTGGAAAGTTGGCCTGCAAAGAAACCATGTGGTGGGATGGCATCGAACTTGTACCGCCGAGATCCAAGCTAGGACTCCTAGGTAAAGTTTTTAAAATTCTCACCACAACATGGATAAAAGTAATCTATCAGTTGATTCCAGATGGTATCTTAACACTTAATTGATTTAAAACAATTTCAACATACCCTTTTTTTTTAGGAAAAATTTGGTGTGGTTCAGGACTTCGCCAAGCATGTCATGCACCAGATTCGATGAAATCATCTCGCAAAATAAGAAGACAAGCATCTCAAATGACGGATACTTCGTCTCCAGGCTCTTCAATCGCAGGTAGTGATGACGACGACGGTGGAACAGGGTGTGGTGAGAGTAGCGCTGACGAAGATACTGATAACAGCGAAGAATCTCATGCTTGGCCACCTCTTAGGCAAGTCAGAAAATTCAAACGGAAGACAAGATATTATGCTGCAAAAAGGTAGTCACTTTTTTAAGCAAACATTTCTCTGTCAAATATCATTGAAACAACAATAAATGTGGTAATGGCAAATGATATAAAATTGTTTGAAGTAAAGTCGATTATTTCTTGTTCTTTGTAATTCATTTTTTATATTGTCTAACGTAGAAGCGACGGTGGGCGGTCCTGGAGTGCTAATTTGACGGTAAGATACAACCAAGATAATCAAAGAGACTTTGAAGAACGAGCAGCAATTCAAATGGCCGCTCTCCTGACCAAAAGGACGTCTGCTGATTGTGGAATTCTTCCTCGTACTCATACTCACAATAGGCAGCACGCTCATACCTCAAGTCACAATCAACCAATTGGTATGATTTATGATACCCAGTCTTTTTAATTGACGTTAATAATTACGCTTTACTGTAATTTTAATAATTTTACAGGTGGAACCTATGTAAGATTGGAAGCTGAATTTCGTGAGCAGTTAGCTCAAATGTATAAATGCAAGAATTCGTCCCAAGCTAAAGGCTCGGCGCGTATAAAGTCCTCAAAAATGTTACAGTAAAATTTTATGTGAGATGAATATACTGTGTAGATAGTTTTTCTTTTCTTTCAATCGTTATTCAGTACTCATTGAATTGTTCACATCGTATTTATGCATTGATGAAACACTGAGAACATTTTTTACAAAAATTTAATTTCAGTTAGACAGCGGTTTGTCATTGGTCGTCAGGTATAAAGCCAGTCGGCTATAATTACAGAAGAAAGTAATGAATAAAATGAGATTTATAACTGGCTAGAGCAGAATTTGATTGCCGACATTTTAGAAGTTTAAAAAAAAAAAAAAAACAACAAAAATTGTTACAATCGAAACAATTTATTATTATTATTCTCTTTTTTTGTTATAAATAAGTAAAAAATTATATAGGTATTTATTGAACAAGTTCAATAAATGAAAAATTAAAGGATACAGGCACATAGCGGTGACACAGTCACAAAAGTAAAACTATCAAAGTTTGGCTCGGTAATAAAAAAAAACATAAGGTACATAGGTAACAGGTAAGTTTTGAACAATGTTTGGATGAAAATCTGTATTAGTTTTCATATTTTCATCAGTCCTCGCGTTTGAAATTATTTATTCCACTGATGATACTGATGAGTTTCGGTTTTATTGGAGCTTAGGTCTTTGGCATCAAGTCACTCCTGTCCAATAACTCGTCGAGTTCTTTATGTGTGAAAACTAAATAAAAGAGAAAGAAAATAGTCATGTTTCACATGTTTCAAAGTCTTACTTTGCTAAATTTTCATCGAAATTTTGATTCATTCAAAGACATAGTCAATTTTATACTCAATAATCTTTTGTAAAGATTAATACAACGCTTGTATTACTTGATCAAGAATATCAATAATATTGCAAAATGATGAAGGTTTATCAATGCACCCTAAGCCGAAGAACTTACCATCGCTTTCTGATTTAACGATATGATTTTCGTTAGATTCTAGAAGCTTTTTAAGCTGAACTACTGTGTCAAGATTGTTTAGGTTTATGTTGATGTCGTTCGAGATGACTATTTTTTCTAATTTCCGTTTTGCTATACCTCTGCTAATAATCGTTTCATCGATAGTTCCTTTGGTACATAACTTGTATACAACAACAGGCCGAGTTTGACCAATTCTGTGACAACGAGCCATAGCCTGGATGTCCGCTTGAGGATTCTGTAAATTAAATAATTCTCGATAATTTGTTAATTATTTATCTTAAATATGCAGATTTGTATAAGCACTTTCATCCACATATTTGAGAAGAATCATTTTTTATGAAGTCACGTGTTAAACAATGTACAATATATGTATTGTATGCGTATAAAGGTGTTATTAAAATAAAATTGTTATTTCATACATGTCTTACTTATCCAACTATGTAACATATTTGGATACAATAATATGACTAAAATGATTGATATGTTAATAAAGAATAGTACCCAATCGCTATCGTAAATAATGACTGTGTCGGCAGCAGTAAGATTAAGTCCGACTCCTCCGGCTCTTGTTGATATTAAGAAAATAAATATGTCCGGATCGGTGTTGAAAGCTTTGATGTTTTCTTTTCTATCTTCGATTTTGGAACGACCATCCAATCGAACGTAACGATAGGGTCTCATTTCCAAATAATCTTCAATCATGTCTAATATTGTCACCATTGTAGAAAACAAGAGTACTTTGTGACCACGAGAGTGTAACTTTTGTAACATCGCGTCCAGAACTAAAAGTTTTCCTGAACTTTTCACCAGATCTTCGTCAATTTTTGGTAAACCTACATCATTCAACGGACAATGAACCAAGTAGGGATGGTTGACTATCTTTTTGTACATCGTAGCTGTAATAAAAAATTTTATAGTCAATATCCCATTCCATTCAACTGTTGAAAAATAGGTACCTTAATACTCACCTCTGTGTCTGAACTGTATACGAATAAGAAATTCTCGATTTCTATCATTAACGTCTGTAAATTGTTTCCACATAGATATAGCAGTGCTGTCAACTTTAACTCGGTCTTTCCAGGTACTAATATCGTCCTCATCAATTGTCGGTGTTGAAGCGCGTGAAGAAGACGCATCGTCTTGATGGGATAAATATTGAGAAAGTTCGGTTCTAAGCCTACATGTTCTTTTAGGTCTTGTCCCGTCTACTTCAGGGATAATAAGATTCTCAGGTTCGATCTTACTCATGGTTGATATATCGCGGTTTAATACTGCTGTGTATAAACTATGTTGTAGTTCTGTCAATGGAGCGTAAACAACAACTTCTTTTTTACCAGGAATTTCTAAACAAACATCTGCTTTCACACGCCTAAGCATAAACGGTTGTAGTATTACTCTCAAACTGGACAAAACTTTCTTTTCAGCTTCCTGCTTAAGGATTCTTTGTGTTCCTTCAACATCTTCAAACTCTTTAACGTCGAACCAAGATTCAAATAATGCCAAGTCGTTGAAAACTTCTGGTAATAAAAAATTCAACAGAGACCATAATTCCGATAAGTTATTCTGAAGCGGAGTACCAGTTAGCAGTAAACGGTTCATCGATTGACACTGCTTCAGGACCCTGGAAAAAATAAATTAGAAATAATTTTTTTTAATTTGGTAGAATCGTTATCGTTAATATGATTATCATTGCGAATATACTGACTGTAACAATAGGCATTTATGGTTTTTTATTCTGTGTCCTTCGTCAATGATGATATATCTCCATTGTTGACGTTTGAGAAGATGAGACTCCGTCAAAGGTATTTCAAAAGTAGTTACAACAACCGGTTGGGTTCTATATCCGTCAATGTCGTAAGTTTTTTTCTCTATTTTGCGATATAATTTTCTCCTCTCTTCAGGTGGACCGTGGAATAATATGACAGGTAATTTTGGGGCAAAGTGTTCAAACTCCATCATCCAATTGGGAATAGTTGAAAGCGGTGCGATAATCAAGTAAGGGCCTGGAATTTTCTTTTCTACCAGATGACAAATCAACGCTATAACTTGTATTGTTTTTCCAAGACCCATTTCGTCTCCTAATATACCGTTAACTCCATTCTCATAAAGTACTTTCAGCCATTTCAATCCTTCAATTTGATAATCGCGCAATACACCGTTAAAATATTTTAAATTTATCGGCTGAGCATCTTCCGGTTCGTTTATTTGCTCGTTTTCTTCAACTCCCGTTAATAATTCATTTGATATATCTTCTTGACTAAGATTCAGTTTCTTTTTTCCATCTGCTCTACCAGTCATCTAAATCAAAATAACAACATATAAAATAGAATAGAAATGATAAAGTAGTTTACCATTAAACAAAAAATATACATAAAGCAATAAAATCAAAGAAATAGGATGTGAGAGCTTGAAATATAATAATTATATATTTTAATACATTGATTAACGAAGACTTTTATACACAATGAATAATGAAATGTAAAGAACTAGAGGAATAAAAGAATGGTGCTTCTAGGTAAACTCACATCTTTTACAGAAACATATTCTTTGATATCGTAATCCTGTTTTTCCTTTTTTATTCTTTTCGTCTTCTTTATAGGTGGAGAATTTTCATCAGTTATTTTTCCTTTTCGTTTCTCCGCAGTTTTCTTCTGAACTTTTTTTAAAGATTCATCTATCTTTTGGACTAAATAAGCAGAGTAAAACTGGCTTCGATCTAGCAAATGCATCAATCTTTTGTATCGCTGATCTTTGACTTCTTGATTATACTTCTCTTTAGCTAGAAGTTTACTTTCTCTCTCTGCCTCTCTTTTTCGCTTTCCTTCGTTACTCTTTAGTGAAAGCAGTTCGAATGGCTCTGTGTTTAGTTTAACATCATCCGCAATTTTACTTGAAGATTCTTCGGCCTGTGTAATCGGCGCTTCTGAACATTAAATAAATATAATAAAATAGAATATGGATGTTTCAAGTATAACGCAAGTGTTCGGGAATTGGAAAATTCAGAACTAAAATATTTTCAACAAATATTGGTACAAATAGAATTCGTGTTCACAAATTTCAAGAAATCACCTTGTTCAAGAAATTTATCGATACCGAAAATTCGTGTTATTGTAGAAAAAATTTGTTGTTGTAGGACGTAGAGATACGATTTATACATGACTAGATAGATTTAAATGAAATTAACCGTCAAAATTCTGTAGACAATTTATTCTGTGTGAAAGAAATGCGGGCGATTTTTAATTTCGAGTATTTGAGTATTATCTGTTTGTCGACGATGTTCAATTGATGTTTAATTGTTGAACTGCGGTATTTACTTTGTTTGAAATTCAGGAAATAGATTCTTACCTGTCCCGGCAATGGATCCAGAAATGCTGGCGAAACCAGAATCGTCGGCGGTTCCAACATCTTCGTGATTTTTAGAGATATCTTGTGCTTTTTCTTCGGTCAGCGAAATTTTCATTGTCTCACTCATAATTACTTTATCATATAATTTTTAACTCTGATAATTTTACTCAACGAATATTAACATTAGTGAACATATTTCGCTGGCAAGTAGACTGGCAATGCTCGCTGCCGGCGATCGTGAACTAAAGTGTGTAAATTTATTCTCTTTGGAAGTGTGTTTCCCGCCAATTGATGTAACATCAGCCAATCAAAAACCTGCATTATGAGCTTCATCCGGTTCCGCCTTACAAAAAGACGTTTCAAGGATAACAACTCGCCTTTCTTCATCGTTTAGGCAAATGAATTGGCGCCACAGAACTGGACAAATTTCGTCGACAAATTAAGCCTTATTTACGCAACGTAGACGGGTGAAATAGGTTTTTCGAAGTAAAGTGTGTCTTTCTACAGGGCGCTCGTCCCCTATAATCTCATATCGTGAAGTCGGGTAAAATACAAGTTGGGTCTAACGCCGCCATGACAGATATCGTAGCAGACGACAGCAATCATGCGATTTTCACATGGATTTTCATTATTCTTAATAAACCCATAATAAAATATTATATTGGGTAATTTATCTTCTAAATGACTAGGCCCCTACAGTTTGATTTGAACTCCAATATAAAAATTATTCCCGTTGAATTCGTGTCTGCGTTTAGGCTACATTTGTCGACGAAAATTCAGCGCTTTGACGTTATCAAATATTAGGATATTCCACTTTCGTGAATAATGGATAGACGAACAAAAATAAACAACCTCTACAAATATAAAATGTTTTATTTAATTTGTAATTTTATTATAAACAATGTAATTGTCATTTTCACTACATATCATTTCTTTCAATTGAATAAACAATTCATCTTTTAGTTAACAAATAATTGTTGTAACATTAAATACACGCACCTACGTTTAAATTGGAAATAACATTGTCTTTATTTTGTAGCTATCGGGTTCATACAAATGGAGAAATGATTTAGCTTCGGCAAATTTTCTCTGCGTATGAATTCCTAAGATTAAAATCAAAAATAATCTACTAATTCAAACCCATGACCAATTTTTAGAATTGCTCTTTCATACCTAATCGCATTTTAACTTATGCAAAACTTCGACGGTGGTCAACGATATCATATTATCTGGAAATAATGTAAAATTTTTCAAAATATTTATGGGTTTTAAATATTTTATTTCGATTTTTCTTTGCACCAACGACTTATTAAAAGATTGGACCATTAACAAATAAGATGTAATTTGTACGATGGTCAGCACCCTTCAATTCATAATTTCTTAAATATAATAAATGAAAATTAACAGAAACAGATAGGTCAGGAACAGAAAAAGGTGAAATGAAAATCGCGCAAGATACGATAATTTTTTAATTTTTTATTTGTCCCACATGTACAACACAGTTGTGAAATACACATAAATGATGCATAAGATGGGTTTAGAATTTCATTCTGTGAGGATACTGGCTGCTTCGAAGACCAAACATTGCTGACAAATAAGTGAATAGCAATTTTTTGTCTTGGTGTTTCTTGATGGCTCCAATAATTAATTTATCCACAGTTTTCTGATCAACTTTTCTCTGCTCAGAAGGTTTGTAGTCTACTTTCTTTGTGCTGAAAATATCCCCCTCCTCTTTCTTTGCACGCTTGTTGTGTGTCCTTTTGTAATATTCATCCTTTATTACTTCTTTGGGCAACTTTACATCAGACAGATCGATCTTAGTTGATGTTGCAATCACGTAGTTCTGACTGACACGACGCAGAGGACAAGCATTGATCAGGAATGGACCTGGAAAACGTTGATTTCATTATATTTGGTCCACAAAAATCTTCGTACAACGGAAAATGAATAAAAATAACACAAAAAAACTGCCTCAAATTAAACTCTGACTATTGGATTAATTTTTCCAACATACAAAACCTGAATACTATTAAAAAGCTTAGAATTTTCGTTATCGAGCTTATTTCTCTATCATCTGTGGCAGAGTGTTGAGCTTCATATATACTACTAAAAATGATAAAAACGTAAATAATGTTGTTTTTGAAATCTAGACTTACCAGTTACCAACAAAAGACCACTCTTCAGTTGCTTCAGAAATACGACTCGCTTTCCCTTATGAGGTCCAGCCAGGAGAATCAAAATTGAACCAGGAGTGATAGTGGGCCTAAGTCTGCGAACGTGTTCACGGAAAGTTTTCTTAGCATGATGGACAGTAACTGGATCAGCAGTAGGATAGTTCTTCCTCCTTTTCTTGAGTAGAACCAATCTAGTACCTCCATTTTTATCACCGCCAATTTTCTTCTCAATGGTAATAGGCTTCTTAGGCTTTACCTGTAATATAATTAAGCGTTGGTTAAAGTTTTTATTAAAATATATTAAAAGAGGTATTAACGGTATTAAAAACAGAAAAAATACGACAGATTATTATAATAACAACAGAAATGATAATATGCATGCTGAATTGTTTGAGGGGAACACGAAAATCTGAACTCCTTCAAATAAAAATTGAATAAACTTCTCAAGTTTTTTTTTTTTTAACATCATTTTACATTTATAATGAATTGCAATTTTTATCAAATTTCCTGATTTGTTAAAAAAAAAAAAAAATCTCGACATCAATGTCATATGATTTAGATTGTATCTAATAGAACTATACAAATTAGATGGAGGAACACTGCTGATTATTTCCCATATTTTTTCGAATATTCGAAACGAAGGGTTGTGTGAAATTTTTCATTAACAGATTTTATTGCAAGTAGTTCAACTTTTGAGTATAGTGTTTTCTTGAATATGCTAACAACAATAAATAAATAAATAAAGATTAAGCATAGATTCTCTCGTTAAATATTCTAAGCTTCGTTAATAATTAGAAAAGTTTTACTTCAAATTTTTCAAGAAGTCGATTGAATCTTTATATCGCAGTTTAGTTAATATTTCAATTATCGAAGAAAATCCTAATCTCTCTTGGAGAAATTATATGAATCTTGTTCTCGAAGTGGTTAAAGGCTGGATTAGCAAATCAATACTCGAATATTATTCAGAAGAGTAAAGTGTTGCGACTTCACACCCAATTTGTTTAATATCAACAACAAATCGGTTGGTAATTTCATCGCGTTAATTTTCCTTTCATTAAATGATGAGACTGCAGAATGCAAAAATCACCTTGGATCAGAAAGGATCATGATTAAACAAGATAAATTTTTGATACAAAAACCAGGACAATAAAAAATTGTAAAACATAATGAAAAAAAAACTCACCGTTTTCTCCGTCTTCTTGTCTACGAACTTGTAAATAGCCTTTTTGTGGTACATTCGGGTACGGCTGAACCTGTAAACTCCATTACCCAAGTCTCGGTTACGTGCCTTTCCACGCGGCTTACGTCCCTCCTTTTTGGCTTCAGTAGCCGCCGGTTTGGCCGGAGCCGTCGCTTTAGTATCCACCATCTGAAAATAAAATACATATAAGTTTCACAGATTGGATAATTAAACTTTAAACACGAAATAATACTACGTATATAAATTCACACAAATATTTAATTTATATTCACGTTTAATTCGATATTTGAGTGCCAAATAAGGAGGAAATTGTAGGTTATGTGTGGTTAGCGAAATTAAGACAATATTAACGGTTTTTTCATGATTTTTAATACGATCATTGAACTTGTGTGTTCGAAATTAGATGACGAGATTTAGCAGGCTGTTTAAAACGTTGATGAAATATTTATACGGGATAGAGGAGCATGCAATAAAAGTAAACAGGGTTAAATGTGGAATGGACATATCGTCGCCCGTGTCAAGACATGCGATATAAACATATCAATGTTTGATATTAAATATGGATTAATTTGTAAAAATATACCACGGAAGATGAACTTGATGAATTAAACTATTGTTATTTGAGAATTTTCGGGGAATAAATACACTCAATAATATGGATTAATCGGATTTTATAAACAATATATTTCCGAGGATACTTACGTCGATGCCAGCGGATGGTTGAAAGAGCCTCCATCTGTCGGACAAGTTGGGAAATACTTTTGAACCGAGCACACGCTTCCGGTGACTGAAAACGACGCGAGTGGTTTTTAAAAAAACAAATGCATAGGCCGTTCCTTGACAAATCCCATAGCGAATAGATGCGGAATTTACAAATTGCAAATAATGAATTTTTATAATCGGTGGATATGCATGTAAAAGATAGACCAACGCATTGTTCATTAAGGAAATTATTTACATGCTTTAATCTTACCAACTACATCTTTATTTTATTATTCATTCAATTACAGAAGATTCTAATCGCTCAGCGATTTGGCATAAAATACTCTATACATTTTGATTGCGAAGTTAGCTCGAATCACCGTTAGGATCACGATCGTCGTTCATCGTTTCTTTATTGTTGCTGTTTCAGCGATTAGTCATTCGCGATTCAGTTCAGTGACGACTCCGAAACGGTAGTAGCAGGTTAGTGGCGGTTCGGGAGTCGCGCACTCTCGTCACTCGCGTCACATCGTGTAGCTGTCAATTTGAGGCGGCTGTCAAGTGTCAACTTCAACATTTGATAATGGCCTCGTCTCCGAGAGATCCTCAATCCGCTGATGGATATCAGCGTTTCGACGATGAGCCAAATGTGACGTTACGTTTGGAGGGATCCTACGGAGCCAGTCCAAGTAAGATGATTGCAATAAAGACATCAATCCTTTGATCATACATCGAAATTAATAGAAAAAAAATAATAAATAAATATTACTTTCCGAATTAAATGAATAATTTTTGTGAATAGACATAGATGATCGAATTTTTTTTTTTATAAACAGAGAAACCCAGATATTACTATTCATCGATGTTTTTAGAAAATAAAAATCATTACTGTTAATTAATTATTCGTAAAAGTAGATTCAGGAAGCTGAGTTTCTTTGCGCTGGAATATCGCTATGCACGCTTTATTTTCTTTAACAACTGTAAGTTGTGCACCTATAGTTGTATTGAAGATGACAATACTTTGGTAAAGACTTTATAGTTTTCTTCTCTCTCATGGTTTGGTTTTTCGTTTCTATTCAAGTTTCTGCTTTTTTTTTATTTTCAAAAATTAACAAAACACGGTTTACATGAACATCATAATATAAATTCAAAGGTTTGAGGGCACATTATTATTATCATTGTTTATACTCGCAAAATTGAAATTCCGTATAATCTATGGCTACTAATTGTTAATACAATATTTAGCATTAACTAATTTTTTTGCATATAAAATTTTGAGTCAACATTATTTCCCTGAAAATCTCTCTTAAGGATTGCACATTTTTTTTGTTTTTTTAAATAGTTGAATATTTATAGAATTTTTTTATCCGCAGTAGTTATCATTATCATTATTTTCGTTACTGTTATTACCTTTACAAAAGCTTTAACATGTATTTTAATTAGCTTGAAATGATCATCATTACCTGAAATGTCTATAGCCTTCTCCTTCTCCTTCTTCTCTTTATCTTCCTCCTTCTCCTTCTCCTTTTTCTTCTCCTTCTTTTTTACTGTTAATATTAATTATGTTTCGATGTTGCGTGATTGTTTCTGGTTAACTTATTCCCAGAATTTTCCAATTTATACCTAAAAACATTGAAAACAACGCTTGCATACAATTACTCATTTTTAATTATGAAATATATACAATATGACATCATCTACCACCACCCGAATCACATCACCAAAGATGTATAAGGAGATCATAGATATATTCAGAAAAATAATTACCATATGTATGAAGTCACGGTATATGAAGTTGTATATATGTATACCTTGAACTTGTGAGATTTTCTCAGAGGAACTTATTTTTCTTGAATTATTTTCTCTTGAAATAAATTTAAATTGTTACAATTTGAAAAATTACTAACCATTATAGCAAATTACTTGTACAAATATTAAAAAGGAAATTTAAGACCTCAATGTTAAGCCAGTAGTAGCAGATTTTTCATCAATTTCTGCTCCTGTATCAAATTTTGACTGTATATCAATGTACCGCTATTGATATTGTAATTAGTAAACCTTCTTTTTAAATTTAAAGCTTCTATATTTATCATTTTCTGTAACGGAAACAAATGGTGGCTGGTATTCAACATTTCGAATTATTTGAGTATTATTGTTTTTCCCCATTACGAATGCAACAAATTTACTTTACTGAACATCATAGAAATCATCTGCCAGTGCACTCAACTTTGGAGAAAGGCTTTAGCTGCTAACGCATGCTTATCTCACTCCTGCTGCGTGCTTTGAATTTGTTTTCTAGAATATGGGTCTATGTTGTCTTGCGCTTCTTCAGACAGCAGAATCAGGATGACCTCCAGGCAGAATGAGGATACACCCAATGAAGTTGGTCACAGAATTGGCGTCGGATCATCAGATGCTGACGGTATATCTGAAAATGCTGCATTAGCGAGGTATGCAGTTGGTTTGGACGCGGATATGCATTGGGAAATGAATTATCACGAAGCAGCTATATTCCTCGAGGTGAATTATGCCCGTAATTTTACATCACACAAACTAATTAACAATTTAACGTTCATCTTACCTTATTAGGTGCTTTGACTTGCCTTGAAAAAATATTTTTTTTTCTCTCCCTTTTTAACAGGAAGGTAGAAACAATGAGAAATTTGATTCGCACCCTAGACATCCGGAGGATTTGCCAGCTTATCTTCTTGTGCATAACAGCTGGTATTATGGTCTTGACCTATTGACTTCCCTAATTCTATTAGCTTTAGCTTTTGTGGAAGAGCCAGCTCTTTTTCAGGTGAGAAACAACAGTGTCGTATATAAATTGTATAATATTTTCATTGAATGAAAATAATTTAGAGTAGAAAACTTTAAAATATAGTTACGTAAATTTTATACAAAAATTAATTTGTCACCTGTTGACTCTTGAAGCTCTTAGATATACAATTACTAGATAAGATATGGTAACTATCTGACGAATTTTCTTATGTACATATAGACTCAGTTGTGTATATATGTAAATGAAAGTCAACTGGCTAGGGTGAATATGTACATACATAAAATACTATTCATATATTTATCTTAAACCAAATAACTCGGGAGTAATGATACGAGGGATCGATACTCCGAGTATCAAATCATTTTTATTGATGCTTAGATCTAATTGCATAAGGCTTTGATCTGTGTGATTTAGTATTGACTTTATCTGAAATTTTAGATCCAGGTCGCTGTTAATGTTAAGGAATAAATTTCTTTTATTTAGTTACCGGTCTGGGCACACGGATCTATAGAGCTTCTGGCTTTAATTATAATTGGAATAGAATTAGCCTTGAAATTGAGGTGGATCGGATGGGGAACAATTTTGAAACACAAACGCACAATGATCAAGGTATACATTGATGTTTAGTCATTTCAGCATTTATAATTAATACATGAAAATGGTATAATTTCTATAACGCTTTGAATAGACTTGAAAATATTCTGCAATTATAAAATTTTTGGTACTTAGTTATCTTAGATCGATTTATATCATGGTACATTTGCAATATGGTAATTTTTTATTATTTAATCTCCATATTTCAAGCCTCTGTGCTTCGCAGCTTTTATCCATTACGTAATAGAAGGTGCGTACAAAGTAATAAACGTTAATAAGCTTTATATTGATACCAGACTAATCCGGTACGAAGCTGACTTGGGAAACATGGGATTACTATTTACATAATGCATCAACAACTCGCTTGGCAGTACATATAAAAATAATATAATTGATTCGAATAATATAAATTTATCTCGAATAACAAAATTTAGGAATTAATGAATGAAGTCTAATATTTGTTTTTCACTCAATTAAAATTCGCGAGGAAAATCGTAATACTGTAAAAGTGAAAATGAATCTTTACCACAATTCCTGATAAATATTGGATTAGGATTCATACATTTGATCTAAAAGTAAATTTGTTGGGTGATAAAAAAAATTCTCAAATATTCATTCACCTTTTCTATTATCTGCGGTCTTATAATGTTATTCAACTCAATAGTTGAGTAACCGCTTGACCAGGCATTGTCGTGTAATTATCATTTTAATCGCAGAATAAGATAACTGAGAAATAATTGCGTACTACATACTGAGAGACAATAAATCATACTCAGAGTTGGAACTAATTAGCATACGTTTTGTAATACATATAGGAATGATATCAGTGCGCTTGTACTGACTCAACCCATCTGGCTTCCCTTGGGCAATGCACTCTGTAATATCGGGGACATGCCTCATTTGAATCATGAACAATTTGTCAAAATTAATTCATATAGACCATTTTGATTTATTTTTAAATACACTTCATTAAAAGGGTGGGTCCTAATGATATTTGGATAAAAAGTCGCAGGATTTCAATTGTCATCATCGTATCATTATTATTTGTCAAGTTTTAAAGGTCGAAACTGTGATTAGATTATAAATGAACTATGAATACCACATCATTCTATTATATTTATGATAATTAGTTCCTCAAAATTATCAGACTTCTACTAGTTGCGAAATAAATGTTGATTACCTAGTTCCAAGAGGATGTTTGATTATCTTACAGTGTATGACGTTGGCCATAATGTTTGTGGAAGCAATAACTGTGTTGGTACGACAATCTTCTCACTTTAGAGTGACTCGAGCTCTAAGACCAATATTTTTAGTGGATACAAAATATTGTGGTGGCGTAAGAAGATTCATCAGACAGATATTACAAACTTTACCACCAATATTAGACATGCTGGGGCTACTATTATTCTTTATTATCACATATATGGTCCTTGGATACTACATGTTCTCTGAGATGAACAGAAATTTCGCAACTTTGCAGGACAGCTTTGTTAGCTTATTTGTCCTACTCACTACTGCTAAGTAAGTGGAGGGCTCGAAGGTCTTGCACTTTGACATAAATATTAATTATAATTAATGTTATCAATATATAAACAGTCTGATCGAAGCTGGGAAGAAATATTTTATATTTATCTGATATTTAAATTATTCAGAACTGCTCTTAAATTACGCGAATTTTATTAGCTTCGTTTAAAATTGTTGGCAAATGTTATTCATTTTTGAAGTTTAACAATTAATAAATCATAAAACTATTCAGCTTTCCAGATGTTATGATGCCGTCTTATTCTAGAAACAAATGGTATGCAATTTACTTTGTTTCTTACCTATGTACAATGTTGTACGTCATGATGAACCTGATGTTGGCTGTAGTCAATGAAACTTTCACAACGGCAGAACGAGACAAGTTTAAAAAATTATTACTTCATAAAAGAAGAGCCGGTCAACATGCTTTTAAATTGCTTGTTTCAAAGCAGAATCCTGACAAGATGCAATTTAGACAATTCAGAGGGTTGATGCGATACTACGCTCCGCACAAGTGTAATTCTTTACAGTATTCAGTTATAAACAAGTAAAGCTTTCATTTTTAATACATTCTTTTCACGCAAAAGTAATCTTTCTATTTATTAATTATACAAAAAGAAGAATTTATCAATAAAAGTCTGTAGCGAATCAAAATAGCATATCAGGTTCCATAATGAATAAACATTCGATAGGCGAATTAAATAAATACGTTAATCTTTAATTGAATTAAAACAAAACGAGTACTGCATTTGTAAAGTAAGCTGCCTTAGCAAAGTAATAGACAAAGGGTAATAAATCAATCGATGACAATGCTTATGAAAATAATGTTAACAACATTTAGCTACCAGAGATGTGGTTTTGATGTTCCGACATATGAATGTGGCTGGCAGCGGTACCTTGAGTTCTGATGAATTTATTGAAGTTTATGACGCTACAACACTTCAATGGGATGCACAGTATTCAAGTATTCCATGGTATCATGCTGCCTGGCAGCCTTTACAAATCCTCTGCAAAGGGGCTCATGCAGCAATTGTATGGCCATATTTTGAAACAGTCGTTTGTAAGTAGATTTGAAAAACAAAATAATCCTTGAAAGGATCGCATCGATAAGATAATACTCTTGTTCAGATGGAATAATTATTGGAAACGGCATCGCTATGGTGATCAGACTTATCGAACCATCTACAAGCTTGGTACAGTCTGCCCGTGCGTTTGCTGCCAGCTGGGACACGTTTCTATTTGTTTCACGTAAGTTTCTTAAAAATAATTTTGAAGATAACTTTTTTTTTTCAACTGATTATTTGATTCTTAATAATACAAATGTGTGATCTGTTTCCTTTATTTCATGTTCCAGTTTTCCTATTGGAAGCCTTCATAAAAGTGTTGGGATTAGGCACACGGCAATATTTGAGTTCTGGATGGAATCGCTTTGATTTAACTGCATCACTTTGCACACTAGCAGCTGCATTTTGCCTGATATTAGATCCAGAAGATATGTCTTTCGTTTTCATTAGACCCCTCAGATTATTACGATTGTTTAAAATGAAGAAGAGATACAGAGATGTGTTTGGCACGCTGGTAATATTGTCCCCATTGATGTGTTCAACTGCAATTGTAATGTTGGTACTTTATTATTTCTTCGCAATAATCGGTATGGAATTATTTGCCGGACATGATATGCGCAATTGTTGTATGTGAGTATATTTCCATATGATAAATGAAACAAAGTTATTATTAAAATAACTTGAACGATTACGTTGCATCGTTTTATTTTATTCTTTCTTAGTAACACAACTGTTGAAGATTTCTACAAATATTCAGTCAACGAAAGTACAGCCTTGGGTTATTATTACCTAAATACGTTCGATAATCTTATGGCTAGTGGGATGACTTTGTTCGAATTAACTGTTGTAAACAATTGGTTTATATTGATGAACGCTTATGCGTTCAGTGTCGGACTTTACACCAGAATATACTTCATGGTATTTTACCTTTTTACAATGATCGTGCTGACTATTGTAGTATCCAGTTTCCTAGAGGCATTCAGATTTAGAATTCAATACAAAAAGTCAACATCCAAACGAGACGGTATGCACATATTTTGAAAATATATTTTATTCAATATCTTTTTATTATTGTTCGATTTGGAGTATTGATTCAATATATCAAAACCATTCAAGCCTCTCTTTAAACACTACTCGAGATCGAACTCGTATAATAATGTTGCCTCATAACTTTTTCTTTTATTCGAATAGAGGAAAAAATGTTACACGAAGAAGTTGAGTTGAGGTGGGATGAGTTGCAATCGGTTGTCCAAGACTTCCATTTATTGGAGCAATTGAGATCCACGTTGGTTGTTGGTGTAAGTTAATACATTTTGTGATTCTGCTATGCATAAAATGCAATATTTGCAAATTACTTTTGATGATAATTTTGTTGGTTTCTTTTATCAAGGGCATCACTACGTTCATCGGATCAAGACCTCGAACTAGAGAAGTACTTCAACATAGAATGTACACACACGAAATATACGAGTGGTTAGCAGAGGCAGAAATAGAGGAGAAAAGAACTGGTTCGGGTCCAATAGGCAGCTTCGATGAGCTTGAATCAGGGGATATGATCTTACGTAGTGACCACGTGATATTAAACGGAGAAAGTTTATCACCGCAACATCATAACGGTGGCACAAGTCCAACGTAACCAATTTATAGAAAATAGATTTTCTTTCTTTAATTGTTAAGGAAACAGAGTTCCTTCGATGCTTTTGAAGATTAAAATCCTCTAAAATGGATGGCAAATTTAAATATTATATATTGACAAGTCACTTCAAGGTAACTAATTGATACCTTTAGCAGCTGCTTTATTTTATTTTTTTTTTTTGATATTTATTTTATGATTTATGTATTATACATTTGGCAATTAGAGAGCTTTCGGTTGTTTTTTAATTTAAGTTATTTTCATTTAAGAAGTAAAAAAAAAAAATTAATTATCATTTGACTTTGTATAAAAAAAGGTTGAAAAAGCATCTCGTAACAAAAGATCAAAATATTTCCACAGTATGAGTACATACGAAGTTATCACCTAGTTTTAGGTATCTAAAGTACCTATATATTTAGACTTTAGCCTGCAATGAGAAATTTGCATGCCTCAAACTAAGTACCAATGATTGATATACTTTGAAAAAGTATTTAGGAAAATGTGGTATTAAAATTTGGCAAAAAAGATATTTTTAGGTGTTCTAAATTATTGCATATCATGTTGCATAGAGCTTTGCTATTCCTAAACTCAATAACTGTTAGAGAACTGCGAAGTTTAGAACCAAAAAGCTTAGAACCAAAACGGCTACATTTAATAAAATAAATGGTAATTATAGTCGAGATAGAAAATTCGTAGTATGAAAATTCGTTGCGTTGAATAATTAAGATGCATTGATTTGTTATTTTTTTTTTAATTATTTTAATTTTTGTCATCAATTTTTAGCCTCGGTGGGCATTAAAATGGACTTTTTTTACTTAATAATATTACTTTTATTTATCTGTTATATCAAAAAGTACTCAAACGTATAAAGTACGTAATAAATTCTAATGTCATTCGTTGATACAATACTGTATATAAAATTATAAATCACTTGCTGTGATTATTATTTTGTAAAATTTTAATTCATTACAGCATTAATAATGCTGTACCTTTTTGTTTGTTTTTTTTTTCTCATGTAGGCATTATTTATAATTAGATATTCGTTTAATAGAAAAGTATAATCACGTTGTGATCAATCGACCAGTTAGAAACAGTATTCTAATTATCATGTAGGCTAGATCATGTACTTTTGAGGTGCAGTATTATAGATGAAAATCGTATTTTCCTACATTTTCAAAAATTTTACTCCGTACTTTTATTGAAAACAAGATCTGCGGGTTGTGTCTTGAGTTTAAATTATTATTTTTTGTTTCTTTAATATAAAAGTTTTTACCTCAACCATTATAATATTACGTGAGGATAAATAACTAAAGAACATTCCACATCTCAGCTTAGTTTTCAACAACAAAATTAGATTTTATTAATTTGAAAAAATATATGTTTTTTACGAGAAGTAACATTATTTCTTAAGTGCATTTACAGAATGAAAACCAAGCTTATTTTTTAATGTATTTTTAAACCGCGTCAAAGAAATTATTCGAACAAACGTCTTTGATTTTAAGTGTAGATATAAAGTATATTTATTATTTTTACTATAGTGAGCATAATACAAATGTTGTTTAAATTATTTTAATAACTGAATTTGGCTTTATACTTTACTCTCATGACTCTAAAACATAAAAAAATTATATTTAACGGCAGCATACCTAACTATAATTAATTTATTAACATTCCATATTGTTACCTGATTTATACTCAATACTATGATGTAGCTAATATACAGATATAAGTTTCTTCTTCAGTTGTCAATTTCTGTAGTTATACAAGATTCTAAAGTTAGCCAAATTTGCAAGCTTTAAGATGATTGTAAACTATGAAATATTGTACATCAGTATTGTCAGATTCACAATAAAATCATAGTAACCAGAATATTACATTGAGATAAACACTAACATAATTTTAGTCCTCCATAGTATTTAAGATAACTATTTCTACCAAACAATACCAAAATCTATAGGAATAAAGATGCTTAAAAGTAGAGTAAAACAAAGTTGAGTACAAAATTGAATGTGCTACTTGCTCAAAAGCGAATATTTCCAATCAAAACTGTTTTTCAATCTTCGATCTTAACTCCCGGGCCTCCCAAATTGGTGAGAGTAACGCCGTACCCCTTATTTAAGAATGTGTTAGAAATTTCTGAGATAGTTTCTTCCGTTGTGTCAGGCAGTAGTAGAACATAAACGTATCCACCGCCTCCAGCTCCAGTCAGCTTTGCTCTAAGAGAATGTTTCCTTGCTTCTGCACAGATATCGTCTATTGTTGGGTGTGAGACTTGGCAAGATGCGAGTAGATTTTGATTAACATCAATCAAGATCTGTAATATAATTTGAAAACATCAATTATTAATTACCTATAATACAAGTGCAATTTAATTGTTATTTGCATAATTAAAGCCATCGACTTACCATTAATTCTTCATAGAATTCATTCAATTTAGCAGCATTTGTTTGACCTAAAAGCTTCATCTTTTTGACAATATTTAGAGCTTCGAGTGATACATTGTCGATAGAATTTAATATTGGTTCAAATATCTTTGGATATTTTTCTTTTAGTTTAGCTACGTTTTCTACAAAAGCTTTAGTGCTTCTGGAAATCTTTGTGTCTACTAGTAAGACTCTCATACTTTTCGCATCGGTAATTGGTTGCAAGATATCGTTTTTTCTAAATTCAACTATCGATCCATAGGTGCAAACGGCATTATCAATGCCCGATGGATTACCGTGCATAATTTTTTCGCAATTTAAAGCGTACTTTGATATTTCATCTAGCTGGTCTTTGTCCAATTTTGTTGGCAGCTTCTTTTTTAATTTAACGTAATGGACGAAACAAGTTGTTAGACAAACAGCAAACGATGCAGAACTTCCTAGACCAGAACTAATTGACAACATAGTGTCTATATGTATGCGAAACGGTTCGATTTTTATTTCTTGAGATTTTAGAACGCTGATGAATAAGAAGAAGAATGCTTCTAAAGCCAATTTTTGCGATATAGTAGCATAGCCCATTACTTTGACAAACTCTTGTACATGTTTGTAAAAATGATCAGAATTATCATCTATTTTCAATGCGTTATCATTGAAGAAATGATCTTCCACCTTTTTGATTGGGACATTCTTTGAGAGACCTATTTTTGGCAACGATAAATAGATATTCAATTGCTCAGAGTTTGATTCCTCAAATTCTAAATACGTTCGTAAATCCAAACTGCCAGCTAACGCGGTCTTTCCATATACTACCGCGTGCTCACCGTAGAGAATTAGCTTCCCGGGAGCAGATATCTTGAAGCTGACCATTTTAACAGAGTCTAATGATTATACGGAGTATAAGATGACTTAAAGAATTGCAAAAATTATAGAATGTTTTTTTTTAAAGAACTGATATTAACATTTATTTATCATCGTTCGATATCAATATAAACACGCAGAGTTAAGCCTTTTGTTTGTCCCATTCTTCCGGAGTAAGCGTCTTCTGAGAAAAGGCATGTATCTCTTTTAATTCTTCTTCCAGAATAGAATTGACGAGTCTGCAATCAAATATACCAGAGGTGAACAATCATCTCGATTTTCACTCAGTCTACAAAAGTTAATGATTTAAGGGCTCCTTGCAAACTGTGGAGTGCACAAACTTGAGGACGAAAGAAAATCAAGTTCTCAGCAAGTTTTCTATTAAGTGAAAATCGGATAGATAATAAAATAAATGATGAATGACGAAGACTGTACCTGTGCCTTTGCAAAAGAGGCTTCCCCGCAAATGTACTTGAGACAATTAACACAACAAACTTGGCTCCACAGCCGTCAGACTCGTCCACAACTTCCTGTAACATAAAACAAAGCGAATTTTGTTCACAAAATAGTTCTTATGAAAGAATTCATTGTGCAGCACGACTTTAGATTTGGGTTTGACACCCATTCAATAATGAATAAGTCTTATATCACGCTATACGTTGGTAAGATATGGTACGTTATCAAATAGTATATGATAAGGGTTCAATAATGTACAGTTGTGAATACTGTGCAGTACTTACATAACTATCTTTATGTCTAAAGTTGCAATGTAGAACTTTTTCGTTAACCGTCGCTATGTTTTCTGCGATCTGATATTTTTGTTTAGCATTACAGTATTGTGCCTTTGTGCCAGAATTAGGAAACAGGATCAAAGTTCAAGCAAATTTACACCTGAACAGATACTCAACTTCTAGACTATAGTGAGAAATTCTTACAATACAAATGCTATGGAAAGTGGCAGATTGGCCAATGGACTAGAACTTTTTCTTTTAGGGAAATAAAATATGTCATTCCAGCTTGAAAAGAAGGAAATTTGAATGGACTGTGATCTGTGCCAATCTGAATAGGAGCACAACAGTTTTTTATTTCATTTACAAAATAATGAAAAAGAAATACGAAAGGCAATGTAGATATCGTTAATATAAATTAATAATTGATAATAATGGGCATATTAACAACGTTTTTAATAAGAATTCATCAACATCATTTATAAACTCTATACATATTTATTGGTAATTTATATAAGATCAAACGACGTACAAATAAGTATTTAAGGTATTCATTACTTCTTACAACTAGATAATGTTATATGTGGTGATTGGAATATTTAAAAAATTAATCTTAATGAAATTTTTACGCTTTATTATGTAGATTTAACTTTTTTACTGTAATTATTTAACAGTTGTTGGTAATTAAAGTACAGATAAAACATAACGAAATGCCCACAGGAGTACAAAGATAATAAGACTGGAAATAGATCAGGATATTTTTGAGGTGGTTCTACGACAAACATCCCTACAGTTAAAATAATCATTCCTAACATAGAAAGATAAAACAACTTAATAACAAGGTAATAGTAATGATTAGCTTTCCTCGTAAGTTGAGAAGAGCTTCTCAGCTTTGGTCCTTCAACTCTAAATTGAGATTTCAGAAAAGGTTTGCCACTCTTTGACGTCTTATTCTCTTCTTTAATATCTGAAGCGAAGAAGACGTCGGAAAACATCCAGAAAATAGATACTGCATAAAAAGTAGTTATCGCAACATAAGCTATCAGCAAATGATCCTTAACATAAAGATGCAACATGCTAAAATTTGAAATAATTAAAAACCAAAAGCATGGTAGTGGGTCTTTGTGGGTGTAGAGTAAAACTGGAACGGCAACAAGAAGGATGCTTTTCTCATGTACTTGAAAAGAGAATAGAAAAAATGCTAGAGCTGTGTTGATCAGAGAAAGGAGGAACTTTTCACTCGTCGGTTTCAGGAAAAGATTCAAATTGGATGGTAATACAGCTGCGACGGTTGCGACAAGGCAAATCTTGGCCAAAGCTATGTCAGAAAACATGTCTCTCAGCTTGTACAGAACATTTACAGTACACCAAACGTTCGCTACTTTATCTTCGAATATGCCTCTACCCAGTGGGAATAATCTCTCTATCACATCGTAGAGTGTATCTTTATTTGTTAAAAATGGACTCCAAATGATACCAAATGTAATTAATACTACTAAAGCAACGTGAATCAGTTTTTTGAACCTAATGGATACAGATCCCTTCTTAAAGTTCAGATTATTCCCTAATATGTAGAAAAAGAATGGTAATGAATGGTACAATTCCATTTGTTTATAGTTTAATGACAAAGTGAAGAGGCAAGAACCGGTCAGTACCATGCCTTGTAAAAGAGACGTTACAGCTGCGACAAATAATCCTAGAGATACGCAGTTGTATTGAAAGTGTCCATGATCGATTATAATCAATCCGGGATAAATTAACATAGATATTAAAACAAAGTGGTATTTCTTAAAGCCGAGAATGTTGAAATTATTTTTCTTCAGGTCTAAAGGTTCGTCGATTTTTAATTTCAACACGAACCAGAATATCGCTGGAATGTATACAACGATATCAGCGAATATCACTGAAAGTCTCATAAAAAATTTGTGGCTATCTGATTCTAGGCCTCTCGATCTACCCAGCTCCACAAAATCGGGATTTGTTCTATTAGCTACATAAGCCAGTAGCAAACTGTGATACGCAGTCAACGGTGGATAGTCTAAGCCCCAATATTGAAGATCATTGTTCGTTGAATTTGTGTACCACTCTGTGTAAGGTAGATTAAACGTTATTTCTTGCCAGTGTCTTTGCGCTTCGTAATCACCAAACATTGGTCCTTTTCCTTGACCACTATAGGGGTGATAAGTCACACACCATCGCAACAATAAGGCGAATAAGAAGACAAGAATAAGCCGAATTTTTTCCAACATTTTTACGCGGATCTGTTTATACGTAGTTGTTTTTATAATGATACAATTTTTATATTGTTTCACGTATATTATTCTAGGACAGATTATGGTCTCTTTTTCGGATGAATTTATCAGAACACGTTGGCTGTTAGGTTAGGTTAGGTTAGGTCAGGCTAGTTGGGTTAGACTACCCGTAATCTTGAATGATATGATTTTTAATGAAACATGAAGCTATCCGCGTGGCATGTAGATTTTACTTACCACGTGAGAAGCAGCCAGTTTTTCGGACAGCTTATTCTTTATATGGTCCACGGAATATGGCATATTCAAATTGAATTCTCGCTTAGTAGTAGTAGGGTGACCGTGATTTTGACTAACGGGATTTAATCTGAGAATGAAATGTGTCAGACTGAAATGCACCTGTTAACTGCTTCCTTTTATTCATTAATTAGATTCATGATCGTTTCTTGATTATTGCGTCGATTGTGAAATATCAAAGTACAGAATAAATTTGGAGGAAATCATCTCGTATCGAGCAAATGTGTGGCTATTCGGAATGAAGTCCTTCGAAACGAGTTTTGGAGTAAATTGTGTTGTTTATTAGGCAAGAACAATAACCCGATAAAACAAGAGGGCATTTTACATCAAGATATGTTGCGTGGAACATTTTATATGATAAAAATTATTAAATATTTGTCATCGGTAAGCAATTCATATTGTTCCTCGTTTGACTAGCTCTGTCATGTGGTGCGTTTCGTTTTATTTGCCAGTTGCCACTTCCAGTAGTTTCCGGAACCAAAAGTTGAAAGCGAAAGTGCGGGCAGTTGTAAAAGCAAATAAAACGATCTTTCCCGAAAGTTCAGGGAAACCGTTACAAATAAATTATTTTGCCGGTATGCTTGCTTATTTTGTTAAGTGTATTGTTTAAAATTCACCTTCATTTTGATCCATTTTTAAGCCAAAAGAAGAAGAAAAAGAATTCCATTTTTTGAAATATATCTTACTTTTTGTATTTATGAATAACAATACATAATGATATACGAGATATCGATAATAATTATTAATAATTAGGATTAATTAGCAGTAATCGCGTAAACTAAGAAAATAGCTCCTTTTATAACTTTGACTTAGGTACTGGCTAAGCTTATTGAATCGTAATAACATGAATTTACACTTTTTCAAATCACTTTCATGGCATTTTATTATGTATAATAACGAAGAAGAATCGTATTACTGGTTTATGCAGCTAAATACGAAGCAAGTAAACACGAACTTTGTGGTCCTTGCGAATTCGTGCGTTAAATTTACTCGACTTTCGGTAATCGTCTCTCTATTCGCAATGCGATTGGAATCACCGGCTTCATCAGGCTTTCAGTTTTCAGCCTAATCTCACTTATGGGAACTACGTTATCCTTCTTGAGATAATATCGCCGGAGAATTGTAGCAATAATCGTCTTCATTTCCATCATGGCAAATCTTGCCCCTAAAATCGAAAAATTCTTCTCAATCCTTTTAGACCTTAAAACTTTCTCATTTTATGTTGAATATATTTCATATTTTTAGCAATACATTCCAAAAACTAGATGCCATTGACTGCCGTGTGAATTTCAAGAGTTATCCCTTTTCATTTATCTTGTCGAGTAGCCTTTCGAAGTCTGGTACACCTACCTATACAATTTCGTGGTCCGATACTGAATGGCAAAAAGCAGCATGAATGTCGTTTAGCAATTTCTTCCGGAAGAAATCTGTCTGGGTCAAATTTTAACGGATCTGTCCAGTATTCCTTGTTTCTGTGGACTGACAAAATATCCACAACGACACTTGTTCCTTTTCGCAGCGTATGTTCACCTTGAATTTTTGCGTTAGAAATCGATAAGTAAATAATCATGGGATACGGAAATCTTAGCATTAGGCCGATACGGTGTAATTCTTTTTTTTTTTTTAGTTTTGTTAGTCGTTTTGATAAGGAATTAAAACATTATCAAACCTATGTCCAAATCTTCTTTGATCAAGCGGGAGATAGCGATGGTTATCGGAAATAAACGTTGAGTTTCTTTGATCACACGTTCCATGTACTCCATGCGGGGCAAATCTTCGTGGCTGACATTTCGCTCATCAATGTCACAATTTCCATAAATTTCATAAAGTTCTTGATAAACTTTTTCCTTTATACGTTATGCGATCACCATGGAAGTACACGATTCGAGATTAAATTTATTTCCTATTGAGATTAAAGATAAGTGTATGAGATTACTTCAGATTTACAAATACAATACCTGTACATCCTGGAAAGACGCTAGCATTAACATTATCCAATCAATTGTATGGGCCGATGTGTCGGTTCCCTATAACAAAAGTCAGGAGTTCAGTTTGATTCAAAATGAACATTTTGTATATGGATCATTTTCGCCATGGAGCACGACATTTTGGAGAAAAAAAAATGTGAAACTTGGTCAAATGGTAATTCAGCGATATTTTTGTTGATTGATTAATCGAAATAAATGGTTGCAATTAGAAAACGCTTTGGGTTGGAAAAAGTAGCCGAAAAAAATTTTTTGATCGAAATCGGATACATGGAAATTCTGTAATATACAGGCTGCGGTCTTCCCGCCGTGTCATTTATATAGGAAACGAACTCAGCGTTTCGAGATGAAAAAAGCATAATTATTTGCAATTTGTACGTACAGCAACAATCATTGTGTCAACTTCTTCACGAAGCTGCAAATTAGACAATTTCATTTTATCGTGCGTCAATTCCAAGAGCAGATCTAAATAGGCTTTCCTTTTAGGCGGTAGATCTGAAAATGCAACGCAAGATTTCAAATTATAATTAATTCACTATAAAGTACCATGGAGCTGTATGGATCAAAATAGTATATTATCTGTCTCAATCGGAAATCTAGTTACACTCTAGTATAACGGAGATGGGATATTGACGATTTATTAAAGTAAACATAAGCTGCGATTCGAAATGTGGGAAATTTATCCTCAAATAATATGTTACACCACAGCGCTGAATATTTTTTGGACAAACCCTGCAGTACATTTTTCACTAAATTGTTTCATAGTTTATATATGATGAGATACTCGTGCAATCACTTACCGGAATCATCTGTTTCATCGATTGTACTTTCCGGATGATTTCGATCGAGAAAAGTTTCCGTCTTCTTTTGTATCACCTAAGAAAAATTCAACAAACATCATAAATGATGTATAATTAACTTCGTTTATTTTATAGTTGGTACAATTGAATGAGAAACAACATGACTCTTCGCGACAACTTGTGAACGCAATATGTTTGCTTAATAAGATTGATTTACTCACATTTTCAGTAAAATCATGTAAAGATTTCAGATTCTTTTTATGAGCTTTACCAAGTTGCGTGTTGTTAAAAATCACGTCTGGAGCCAACCAAATTTTGAATGCTCTTTGGTAAATAGTTGCAAATGCACTGTAAATTACATCATATCATTGGATTAACAAAACGTATACCATAAATGATTACTTAAATATTATTTTCTATCATTATTATCCGTATAAATGAATTATACGTCACGACTATAATTATCAATACGATATGAATCGCGATGAGAAATGAAAATTATAAGATAATATATACAGCTAGATATATGTATGGTTATTTATTATGACAGAAAATCAACGAATTTTTAAAAAGCTTTACTTTTGAATTGCACCTATGAAGGTTCGATTACTCTGTGTCTGCGCCTTTATCGTTACACCCATCGCGGTTTCTGAAGCAGCAAAATAATTATTGTCTGTTATTTGAGTGCTGATAAACTGAAGGATTAATCATATTCCAACGGTATAATAATATTTTGTCGACCCCCTTAGGTCACAATGAACGAAAAAAAAAAAAGAATAAATTAAAATAAATAAGAAAAGACCACGTAATCATAGACTGTATAGAAATCGTTTGAAGGTGTTGCGTTTCTGACTAAAACGTTATACCGCAAATAATATCCAACGTGCAGAGCGATAAGCCATCAAATATTTCGAACTCAGGTCCATTCACTTTATCTTCCATTTTATCAGCCAGAATTTTCGACTGGGCCGCGAATATGCTTACAAAGGATTCTAGGATTTTTAAATTAAATGTTGGCCCAATGAGCTTTCGATGCATTCGCCATATTCCCTCTGAAACAGATAATCGACAATTTCTTGATCACCAATCCCAAGTGACATACATACATAACTGCGAATTATTCCTATGTGCTAACGATTCAAGGGACTCATGTAAAACTCGAATACTAAATGAACGATCTCTTCGAAATCAAATGCTGCTTCTTGAAGATTGATTCACGATAAAAATCACAACATAGAGTAAACTCTGCAAAATTTGCAGAGGGTCATCACTCACAGTGAACAATTTTGTCAGTCTATATATTCTTCGATCATTTTTTTCTAAGCTTTGAACGTAGCTATGTTGCTTTAAATCCCTGTGAACCGTATATGGTCGAATTAATTATGAATTATCATTATCAACTCACCAGGAGCTGTGAACAAACCATCACCCAGCCAATCCCGGTAGAATCTATAAAGATCTGACTTGGCAATTGCCTTGTCACTGTGCAATATTTTCTGTAAAAGGTATTGGTTATTGTAACATTAATTATATTTATACGTGGTCCGATTACCTTTATTTGTTCGGGATTAGTAACGAAAATCAATAATTGTGGTCCAATCCACATTCGATAAGGCGAAGAATACAATTTCGAGGACTCTGCTATCTTCTTCAAAATATCTATAAATACATATACTAATTATTGTTATTGTAAGTTCATTGGAAAGCTAAAATCGCTAATGGTAAATTGATAATCAGCAAAGCTTACCCTCGGTATCTCCGGTAAAATCTAAAGCATTACCCAGAAGTGGTAACCCTCTTGGCCCACGTAATCGCAAGGCTTGCTTAAATAATCGCAGAAATGTTAGGTGCTTTTTAAAGAAGCGTATGATTCCGGCAAAAATCGCAGTCCCGATTAAACAGCCGATTATGAGATGGTACGACATTCTATATCGCAGTTACAGGCTGTATGTGAATCTGAATATCACACAAATTCTTTTATTAAAACTCGCTGTTTGGTTTTTCCTGCAAAAATAAAACAATCCGTGGAATGCCATTCGCATACGTAGTTTACGTATGAATATGAATATTATTCGTCCAGTGGCCTAAATAGTATAACACGTTCGAGTAACGTATTATAGCTCTTTAAGGGGGTACATACACCTTTGAAATATTTTTTTTTTAAATCACTGGTACACTGTCATAAAACATTTTACTGACTCAATTTTTATACAGCAGATTACTAGTATTTTGAACTATAATTGAGGCATATAAATGAATATCTGGATTTCGTCTCAATGTAGTTCTCTTCCACCGATGAAAAAGCAGTTGTCGTAGCGTACAGCTCGCATCGTTGATTGAATCTTTTTGAAATTTGGAGGGAATATTCTACATTGATGTAATTTCGGACCAAATCAATAATATATAGAGATAAGATTCGTCTTCTATCATTATGACTAGGTAACACACTTTTTCTTTCATCTTTTTTTTGAAAAATGTCTTAAAATAGAAAAATTTCAGGTTTAAAATTAAAATTTATAGAATATTATTGGTTTGGTCCGAAATTACATCAATGTAGGATATTCCCTCCAAATTTCAAAAAGATTCAATCAACGATACGACCTGTATGCTACGACAACTGCCTTTTAATTGGTGGATGAGAACTACATAAAGACGAAATTCAGATATTCTTTTATATGATTAAATTATAGTACAAAATACTAGTAATCTGCTGTATAAAAATTGAGTCAATAAAATGTTTTATGACAGTGTACCAGTGATTTAATAAAAATTATTTCAAAGGTGTATGTATACCCCCTTAATTTGCTTCGATTAAATATAGACGTGTATCGTCATTCTCTAATTCCCGTATATATTCGCATCAAATATCCATTAAGTGGATAGTTACTCATAATTATGGATTTCACCACGTGTCAGGTTTACGCTTATTCAACCGAAACGGGTAACGCTAAATGAAAGCATTGGTATAGTGACCGTGTGCGTCGTATGTAATTGTGAGTGGGATCGATAGGCTTGATCGTAGATAATCAGGAATAGCTTACTAATTTGTTACTTATCGTAAACCTAACTTGGCTTTCGCCAAAGACCAGAAGGACGTCGAGTCGACTCTGAACACTAAGTTGTTTCTAACTACTCCCAGCTGAGATAGATATACCTCAATTATTTATGTAAAATACGGTTTTTCATGTTCAAACAATAAACATCAACCATGAATTTTTGCAAACCTCCAGAAGTTATAGTCATTAAGAAAATAATTGATATTTGCATTATATGATATTCAGGATCTGCGACGTACTGGTCCCCTTAAGAAGAAGAGGGATGACTGAACATACTAAAATAAATAGGGATCTATTACTGTCTTAAGACAGTGGCTACGGCCTACGGCTTACCGACTCAGGACTCGGCAATATTTGACCCACAAAAATTGAAATTCACCTCGTGGCGCAAAACAGGAAGGGCGAAACGTCTAATTGCCGGTGCCTTGTTCAAATAAATTTAATATGTGAAAACTTTCGCTTACCGTTTTCAGCCGCTCGACGAGGAGAAAACGTCTCCCTCGGCGATAGTTCAAAATTGCAACCACTCCAGAATACCCGTCTCAGGGAATTTGCACTCACCCTTGCGGCTACTAGAAGGTAAAATAAAAGAATAAATAAAAAATGGTTCAAATTTAAAACTCGAACTACAAACGAACTGCAAATCTCAAAAAAGGCAGCAGTACGCTGTGTCTGTCAAGCAGGTCTAGCAGTATTTGTAGTGTCGTAACAGTGCGCTGGCCATAAAATCGCCGGTCCCCGCTACTGTCTTCGCTAATATTTTCACGATTCGAACCTAGAGCCTAAAAAAAAAGGTACTACGGCTTGCGGTCAATTAAGCACTCGCCGATCGCTTCGAGCGTGGCTCGGCTGATAGTGAGATCTTCTTGGGCAGTAGGGGAACGTTGCAGCTAGAATGGGGTTTCGATGAATATTACTCGAATTTTCAATTAAACTTGGCTGTTTCTTTTTTCATGTGAAAATGAAAAAAATCGGTAGAATGAATTATGAGAAGTGTATGATCGCTATTCGCCATTATCCATTTCTCGTATACCTTATATAGCATCAAACAAATATTTGTCAGGTGGAAAATTATTTATAATTATGAAACTTACCACGTTTTTTTTCGGGTTTTCGCCTATGTCATAACCGATGCGAGTAGCATATGAAGGTATAGTGACCGTGTGCGTTGCATACGGAAGTGTGATGAGGAGGGATAGGATTTGCTGTAAATAATCGGGAATAGCTTACTAATTTATTACCTGTTTTATTAGAATTTTGTTTTTTCACAAAATACTCTTGATAATAACATGCTTCCTATTTAGTTTTCGAATAATATTCCAAAATTTGAACATTTTAATCTGTTATATTATTGCCGCAGAGATTCCAAGGATATGTTAAATCCATTGATAGAGCGTATAGAGATATCAGACTTCAGTTTAATGTCTTCCATACGTAGCGTAGAATCGATCCTGTAACTCCTTACGACATTTGCGACGACTGTTTTCAATGCCATCATTGCAAATTTCTGACCTTAAAGTTAGGGGAAACGAACACTGATCAGTCAGCAATGAAATTTGAGAATGCAATTGATTCTGTATTTGAAATACTTGCATGAATGAATATGAGGAATAGAATGACACATGAATCAAGTCAGATATACATCCCATTATCTTGTATAAAACATCATACGATACCTATGCAGCCCATTAGACCACCACTGAATGGAACATAAGCGTAAGGGTGCCTGCGTGCGGTTTCCTCGGCTGTAAACCTTTCGGGAATAAATTTTGTCGGGTTTTTCCAATGCCGAGAGCTTCTTTGAGTAACGTAATTGGCTATGAGCACGTCGCAGCCTCCCGGAAGTACACAGGTGTCTTCGAATTCAGAAAAACCCCTCTTTGTTAATAATTAGCGGAAGGATATGGATCATAAAATAACTTAAATTTTTTTTTCAACTGACCAAGGGCCAAATCACTTCGTAGTGTTCGCGACAAAAATGGTGCTATTGGAAATAACCGCAAGGTTTCTTTGATAACCATCTCCAAATATCTCAGGTTCGAAAGCGACCTAGCAACGATGGTTTCGGTGCCCAGTATCTCCAGCACTTCTGCTCTGACTTTTTCTTGAATATCTTTATGGATTCCCAGCATTAGCAGAGTGAAATTTCCAATCAACGATACCGTGTCTTGTGACTGAAAATTAGTATAAAAGATAATCGAAAAAATAATCGTTGGGTATAATTCTAAAATAAAGACCGTCTAATAAATCGTGGAAAAAATTATCTGGAAGTTTTTCTCATCTTCAGAAATGATTGTATTAAAAACCTCCGAAGCAGAGATATCTGTTAATTATCGTTCTGAATTTGAGATAAATTTGAGATAAATCTCACGCAATTTGTTAAATATTGAAAATGATGTCTACTATATTATTCATATAATTCAAATACCGCTGTATAAATAGTGTAGATTTCATCCCTCATCTGTTTATGGCTTAGAGTTTGAGGGTCCTGTTTCAGTTTCTCGGAAAGTTTTTCCAAGATTGAGTTCCGGCCTTCCACATTATCAGTTTCTCTGCTTGGTGAAGAAGCAAATTCTTTCTTCTTTGCTGCTATCAGCTATTGAGATAAATTGGTCAATTTCATAAAGCTACACTAATAATTATCGTATTGGGAAATCACTAATGACTGATCCTCTAAGCTCTACCCCAAGTTGTTTCGTCTCTAAATTCATCTGCAATGAACTTTGATTCCACAGTTTTTGCAGACAAATTTTCAAAGACAAATTTTACATGAAGCAAGTCGGGTTACAACGCACACCTATGCGTATATATTGATAGATCACCTTCTCCGTGAAGTCGTGAATAATTCGTAGGCATCTTTTTTGTTCTTGATAAATAGGCGACAGCCGGAAAATGCAATCTGGATATAGCCAGATCTTCATCATTCTGGTGTAAACTATTTCGTACATTCTGTATACAGGCATAAACACGGTAAAACGATTTGGATAAGGAGATCAGTATAACTGAACGCGACGATTTTCAATCGATGAATATAAATCATAGATCAATCATAGGTCACTCACCTTTCCGTTGAATGTATGAAATCTTGGTCTGGATTTCCTTGAGCATTTGCATCTCGGCATCCCATGATGGTCTCTGAAGTCAGATAAAGAGCCAATACGTAGATCAGGGTGACCCTGATTAGGGTTATTTATGAAACTCAACCGTTTCCAACCCATAAAAAAAGCTAAAAAAAAAAACGGTTTTGGTGGCCCCCACCAAGTCACCGAGATAGAAAACTGGAAACTTGCATAGATTTGGGTCTATGTATTTCGAGCCAATTCAGGGGTGAAAACCGTTAAGTTTCAAAAATACCCCGAATTAGAGATCACCCTGAAGTAGATAATTCCATAAGACATATCGTTAAGTCGTAATGTTGAAGTCTAATTAAAATCATTATAATTAATTACCGCAGGTAGCATCGACGATGCATCTGGATAGGTAAGGCCCGATATCGAATTCAACTCCATTAGCCAAGGGTTTTAATTTGTCGATAAAAATCTCGGCATGTCTTTGAACAATGTCAATGTACCCTTCGAGTGTCCGACCATTCAACATTGGCGCAAACAATTTTCGATGAGATCGCCACGTGTGATCTGTTTTCGTTTGTTTGTTTGGTCAGTATTCGATAGAAACATGATCAGCGTATGAGATGTAATTTAGGATATTCGTACCTGATCCGCTTATTAAACCATCACCTATGAACGGGTAGAGTAGTCGATACACAGAACCCTTCTGACTGGACTCTTGACTGTTCAAAATTATCTGCACGGATGAAGTTGGAATATAATAAATTAAGACTTGCTTGTTACGAATACTTAAATTGAAACGATGCATGCTCTGGATATATTAACATTTCTGTGACGGCATGTTCGTATATATATCGTACGTCAGATGTCAAATAAGGCAAATTGCTTCTACATATTAACTGCGTCTAATTATATTTTCCAAAAAGCGTGCGTAAAGTTCGATTTTGCGCACAGGTTCGCGTGCGCAAAATGCCCACTTCCCCCCGTGTGCGAAATCGAGCTTTTCACACCTTCTTTGGAAAAATAACATACAAAGGAATTTCGCGTAGTTGATCTCGCATGAATCACCTACTTTGCGCACTTGTTTCGTAATGTACTAATATTCCATCACAGTTACCCTTTAATTTCTTTAGAATCGCGTTAAATTGAAATACATATACTTCAGTGTAACCTTGTTTATACGATTGAATGTCCTCGAAGAACGTATAAACAAGGTTTCACTGTCTATCCCAGTGACATAATTAGCAGTAAATATCCTATCTGATTCAATTTCAGAGCTCGTAATATCGCGGACCGAGGACATTGCAGTTGGAACCGTAGAATGTCAATTTTAATGTAACCCATACAGCACAGAATATTTATCATAAATATTCATGAACAAATATTTTTAGTTAATAATGCCTACTCATTTATGAAATATTTACGGTAAACTTAAACCAGTGATCGTTCAATAACATTTCAAACAAAATATTTTCTGAATATTTAGTAATTATTTATTGAGATATTTATGAAAATCTTTGAGATATTATTTCAAATAATATATTGCAGTACCTAATATTTCATAAGTATTGTGAACAAGATCGAATAATATTTTTGTTTCAAAGATAATTGTTCAATATTTATAAATTATTGACACAAATATTAATCATAACGTTTGTATCGATATCTTGTAGAATATTTAGAAAATATGTAAAAATATTTATTGGAAAGATTTTCAGTGGGTTTATTTTATTTGTTTATTATTATTTTTTTTTTTGTGTTCAGATTTCAACATTTACAAATTGTTGAAATTGTCATTTAGGATAATCTTGGTATATGGATATTAATTAAAAAATGATTTAGAAAACAAAACAATCTGTATGGTAAAATTTAAATCAGGCTTCAACTTGATTTTATAAAATATACCATTTCAACCTGAATTAGCGCACATTTTATGATAATTTTATTCTTCAGTAATTAACCAAGAATCTTGTCGTCGTGATAAATATTATAAGTTATTCAATATAGTTGTTCGCCGAATGAGAGTTATTCCATCACAGCTAGATGAACATCGGACTTCACTCGATCGGGGAATTAATTTAAGCAATTATACTCATGGCCAGCACTTGGATGGCTTGTCGTTTTTAAACGATTAGATCGAATTGATATGCATAATTTCAGTGTTTCCCTGGGCTAGCAAAAAATTCCATAGCTGTGTTTCGTTCTCGAATAGTTATTTACTCTAAAACGAAGTACAACCTGCCTTCGTGAAGATTTTGTTCAATATTTTTTAGTAAAGAATAGTACCAATGAAACATTTCACACAAATATTTGAGGAAATATTTTGCTAACAATTATCTAAAATCTTTATCGTAGAGATTGACGAAAACAACGCAAAAAAAGTTGAAAATATTTTGAATACTTGAGAATCGTGGTCATAAGAACATGTACGAAATATTAATGACAAATATTTCATTAATATTAAAATCTATCTCATAAATATTCCATACATATTTTGTAAATATTTTGTGTTGTATGTATAACATACCTGCACGTATATTTCAAGAAATAACGTGCCAAGACTCGACAATTTTTCGAAAATAGTCAATATTTTTATGAACCGAACGCAGTACAGACTGTATACTGGTTTCCCCCCAGATTGCATTTTTAATCGAAGTTACGGAACGGGATTTCAGTGTTTAATAGGCACATATGGATTTCGTACTGCCATGGTGGACATCCTCGAATGCAAAAAAACTAACAAATTTTCATAAGAGATTTAGAATCAAAAAATAGTCGGTCAAAATGGGTCACCCTGATATAGATGGATGAACAAATAACCGGAGCAAAGCGAAATAGGCCTTACTAAAATATGGATTATATAAATAACGTGCGAATCTACGTGAGAAGACTCGTTTGATGGGTGGGTAAATAATAGAGAAACTGCATGAAGTGAAAATCTGGTAAATCTGGTTATACACTCTCACTGAAATTCCATGAAATCTTTCAAAATCCTATATGAAAATTGTTAGTCTTTTACCGATCTATTGATTCATGGGTTTCTTCGTATTACGGATTTCATTTAAATTCTTAGTCGAAGTGTTTTTTTCTTGGCTAACGAAAACGAAAACGAAAAAAAAAATTAACACTTTCGAATTCCGTTACCTCCTTTTGAAGGAATAGAAAGTTCCGGGTGTAAAAATATTAGAATCTCATACCTCAATATCGCGAGGTTCTGTAACTATGACTTGCAGCCAGGGGCCAAGCCACAATCGCATTGGAGTAACGTCCTCGTAAGGCATGATCGCTTCTATTGTCCGATCAAATAATTCTATGTGAATGAATAGGTGGAACAACATTAGGACAGCAAGAAAACCACCAAAATGTTAATCATTTCAAATAAAATCATAGAGAATGAAGGGACAAGCAAACATACGAGATGAATAAGGTATTAATTGATTAACCTTCAGGTTTGCAGGCATATTGTAATGCGTTGCCGATTAAAGGCAGAGGTTTCGGACCAGGTAACTTGGCAGCAAGACTTAAAAGATGTCTCCGTTTGCTTCCCCAAACTCTGACGATCCGGACCATCCATGCCACTAACAGGATAGTGAAAGCACCGATCAGCAAGTCTGCAATATAGTGGCAGCACATATTTTATGCGTAAAAAAAAAAAAAAATAGAAAATACGTACATACAAGTAAAGAAAATAATTATTTTTGTTTCGATGGCGTTAATTATTGCGAATCAATTTTTTGCACCATATATAAATTCATGCAGGGTGAGTCTCGGCAAAGTTCTACCTTTAGTTGCTATGAAAAGATGATTTTCGGAAAAATAAAACGTGGGATCTCATGAAAGTTTGATTCACAACACTAAGGCATGCATAGTGTGAAAATTACATTTGATTTTTCATCTCCCAGACGTTCAATTAGCCGAAAAACTGCATTTTAGTATATTAGCCAAGCCAATTGCCCATTTCGGAACTTTAATAAGACTCACCCTGTATGCTCAAGTCTACTGAAAACCTAAAATCCCAAATAGTAAACTAATAATCAGCAGGACTCACCTGCAGTATTTTCGGTAAAATCTAGAGCACTACCCAGAAGGGGTAACCCTGTTGGCCCACGTAATTGCAAGGCTTGCTTATATGAGCGCAAAAATGTTAGGTCGCTTATCAAGAAGCGTATGATTCCAGCAAGAGTTGCAGAGCCAATTAAACAGCCGAATATTAGATGATAAGACATTTCGTACGCTGACATTGATTTCAGCTGACTGTCTGAATATCTGAAAGTTATTCAGATTTTTATTTGAAAATTCCCATTTTTTTCTCATTACTTCGTTGTTCGCATGGGGCCGCATGTTCGGAAAGGGGCCGCTTTCTTACCGTGGAAACATTTTACAGTTTGTTTTTTTTCTTCTTTATATTTCAGTACGTGATAGTTCTCACCGAAGAAGACAATGGGGAAAAGAAAAAGAAGGGAGAAGAAAAACTACACCTTGGCGAACTCAGAGTTAAACAAAAATTTTTTCAGTCGGGAGCAAAACGGGGGAAGAGAGGGAGCCAGCCCCCCGCAGATCTGCGGAAAGAGACTCCCGGAAATAAGGAACCGGAGAGCGCCGAAGATCATCTGTCAGCCTCAGTGGCGAAACGGGGAATGAGGAAAAGAAAGGACGATCGACAAAAAGGAACCGGAGGTATAGTTATGCCAGCGACGCAGACTTCGTGGAATTCAACTCTTAGCACAAGACATAAGAAGGACAAAATAACTAATCGCAGATTACTGGTTTAAGTGAATTCATAGCGAAAGAGCTTTACTTTACCGTCTTCAGCCGTCCGACGAATAAGAAGTGCTTCGCTCGGCGATAGTCCAAAATTGCACCCACTTTAGAATACCCTTCTCAGAGAATTTGCACACTGCAGCCCTGCGGCCACTAAAAGGCCAAAATTTAAAACTTAAACTACAAACAAACTACAAATCTTAAGAAAGCAGCAAAACGCTGTGTCCGTTAAGCAGGTCTAGGACTATTACTACGTGCCGTAGTGTCGTAATTTAACAGTGCGCTGACCAGCTAGTCGCTGGTCCCCGCTACTATCTTCGCTGTACGGGATGTTCGTTCGAAAAGTTTCGACCTCAATATCTCGAGAACCAGAAAAGATTTTCGAATGCGGTTTGCGGGAGGCTAAAAGGTATTAAAGGGGAAAAATCACGGTGCAGCATCATTTTAGGTAGGTGGAGGTGTCTCGGCCGGGGGAAGGTGGAATTTGTTTTTTTGAACGGAAACCTATATTTTTTATTATGTAATTTTGTTCTACCTCAAAAATCAAACAACTTTCGTATGAAACATTTTTTTGTGAGACACCAATTTTTCGTGATATTCAGCTGATTAACTAGAGGCTTTTGAACTTTTAGGCACATTTCACCTCTAAACTATCAAGTTTGGAGAAAAATTGCAATAGACAAAAAGTGCGTAATTTTATGCAAAGAATTATTTTCCAAAATTCTTTGCACAAAATTACGCACTTTTTGTCTCTCACAATTTTACTCCAAACTTGATAGTTTAGAGGTGAAATGTGCTTAAGAGTTCAAAAAACTCTAGTTCTATATCATAAAAAATTGGCGTCTCGCAAAAAATATTTCATACGAAAGTTGTTTGATTTTTTAGGTAGAGCAAAATTACATAATAAAAAATATCGGTTTCTATTATATGAAAATTGATAGAGCAGGGAAGCATTCAGCTCGTGATATTGGATTAAAATTCCGTATAAGATACGAGGAAAATAAAATTTAACTTATGAACAATTTTTAGTTAGTTCAAAATGTCTTTAGTCCCTCATCTTGGATCTTTTTTTTGGTCATAGAATCTCGAGGTATGTGATAGTCCCGATAATTCGCATGAGTGATAGAGCACCTCGAGTTTGTGCGTCCCTGCATGTATTATTCTGAGGGTCGTATGCAGGATGCAAATAAAATCGCTATCGCAGATTGCGTGATTGAACTTTATCCATCCTAATATGTAGGCATATATTTTTGTCATTTAACGTTATCCATATTACATAGCAGCGTGGGAATATAAGAAGCGTGAAAACTAATGAAAAATGCACTGCTTCGTGCTATTCATACATGCATATTATATGTATGTGTAAAATCGTAATACATATCCGATCTCCGTACACAGATTCATGTTCACAAGTATATTCTTGCATATCGATGGCAACGATAACTGGTGATCTCTCAGTATAAAGTTGTTTAAAATTTTTTTTATCGTTATCCAAAAGAACAGTTTGGAATAGACACGTAAGTCAATTCAATTCCATTAAACCATTGTCCAATAGGTTGCATGATTATTGTCAAAAATGCCCGTTTGAAGCTGGAAATAGGTTGGCAATAGTATTTTCTTTCAATATTTTAAAGAAATTTAGTCAGTGTAATCATAGTTACGTGAATTTTTATTCAAAGCTTGACAGGGAGGCCTTTCATTGAGAAATTTGCTTTTAAACAATACATTTTGTTATCTAGAAATGATTACCACCTGATAATCTATGATAGAGATACCATCGAGGATACCCTGCCTCAATTGATCATTTTTCACGGAGTCCAAAAATTGCACGTTTGATATTGTCACAGAGATTCCAAGGTTATGATGAATCCATTGACACAGCGTATAGAAATATCAGACTTGACTTTAATGTCTTCCATACGTATCGTAGAATTGATCCTGTAACTCCTTACGACATTTGCGACGACTGTTTTCAATGCCATCATTGCCAATTTCTGACCTAAAAGTGAGGGGAAATGAACACCGATCAGGCATCACTGAAATTCGAGAATGCAATTGATTCTATATTTGAAATACTTGCATGAATGAATATGAGCAATAGAATGACACATGAATCAAGTCAGATATACATCCCATTATCTTGTATAAAACATCATACGATACCTATGCAGCCCATTAGACCACCACTGAATGGAACATAAGCGTAAGGGTGCCTTCGTGCGGTTTCCTCGGCTGTAAACCTTTCGGGAATAAATTTTGTCGGATTTTCCCAATACCGAGAGCTTCTTTGAGTAACGTAATTGGCTATGACCACGTCACAGCCTCCCGGAAGTACACAGGTGCCTGCAAATTCAGAAAAAACCCTTCTATGGTAATGGTTAGCGTAAGGATATGGATCATAGAATAATTTGAATTTTTTTCTCAACTGACCAAGGGCCAAATCACTTCGAACTGTTCGCGATAAAAATGGTGCTATTGGAAATAACCGCAAGGTTTCTTTGATAACCATCCCCAAATATCTCAGGTTCGAAAGCGACCTAGCGACGATGGTATCGGTGCCCAGTATCTCCAGCACTTCAGCTCTGACTTTTTCTTGAATATCTTTATGGATTCCCAGCATTAGCAGAGTGAAATTTCCAATTACCGATACCGTGTCTTGTGACTGAAAATTAGTATACAAGACAATCTAGAATAATCGGTTACTATAATTCCAAAATAAAGACCGTATAACAAATCGCGCTAAGAAATCGGGGAATCCGATTCCGATTGCATTAAAAACCTCCAAAGCAGAGATATTTTTTAGCACAGTTCAAAAAACGCAGTATCTCATATTACTGTTCTGTTAAAATCATGGAGGAAAAATTTGATGAAAATTTCATGCAATTTGTCAAATATTGGAAACGAAGTCTACTTCATTACTCATTTAATTTAAATACCGCTGTGAAAATAGTGAAGATTTCATCCCTCAGTTGTTCGTCACTGATAATTTGAGGGTCCTGTTTTAGTTTCTCAAAAAGTTTCGCCAAGATTGAGTTCCGGCCTTCGACGTTATCAGTTTCTCTGCTTGGTGAAGTAGCGAATTCTTCCTTCTTTGCTGCCATCAGGTGCTGAGATACGTTAGTCAGTTTTATAAAACTATACACTAGTAATTATCTCTTTGAAAAATTGCTAACAACTCATTAAATTTTCAAACAAATTGGTCGAGTCAATCCCGGGAAAAAAATTGTTTTTTATTTTTTAGTTTGTTTTCTTATTTCCTCAAAAACAAATTGGGATTGAGGTCTGATACTTTCAGGATCTATTATTATTTTAATAAAATCTTCATGAACATTATAAATGGGGCCACAGAGGTAAAAAGTCGTTTTTCGCTAGTACGAGAAAATACATGTCTCATGAAATCGCATGAAAATCGACATGGCAAAGTTTTAAGTCGATCGAAGGTGCAGTCGCCAAAAATGATCGGCGTATCCATATGGACCGGGCCGTATATTGATAGATTCACCTTTTGTGCGAAGTCGTGAATAATTCGTAGGCATCTTTTTTGTTCTTGATAAATAGGCGATAGTCGGAAGATACAATCTGGATGTAGCCAGATCTTCATCATTCTGGTGTGTGCCATTTGATACAATCTGTAGCAAGGCATAAATACAGTGAAATGAATCGGTGAAGGTGATAAGTTACAATTGAACGCGATGATCTTTAATCGATGACCATAAATCATAGATCAATCATAGTTCACTCACTTTTCCGTTGAATGTATGAATTCTTGTTCTGAATTTTCTTGAGCATTCACGTCTCGGCATCCCGCGATGATCTCTGAAGTCAGATAAAGAGCCAATACGTAGATAATTCCATAAAACATAATATCCTTAAGTAGAATTGTTCCACTTTGTGGTCAGGAAGTCAAATAAAAATCACTATAATTACCACAGAAAGTATCGACGGTGTATCTGGATAGGTAAGCCTCGATATCGAATTCAACTCCGTTAGCCAAGGGTTTTAATTTGGTGATTAAAATCTCGGCATGTCTTTGAACAATGTCAATGTACCCTTCGAGTGTCCGACCATTCAACATTGGCGCAAACAATTTTCGATGAGATCGCCACGTGTGATCTGTTTTCGTTTGTTTGTTCGGTCAGTATTCGATAGAAACATGATTAGCGTATGAGATGTAATTTAGGATATTCGTACCTGATCCGCTTATCAAACCTTCACCTATGATCGGGTAGAGTAGTCGATACATAGAACCCTTTTGACTAGACTCTTGACTGTTCAAAATTATCTATACGGATAGAGTTGGAATATGAATTGGGACTTGTCTGCTAATATTTTCAGATAATTTTCTAATTACCTGTGCGCCATGACGATATCTATTCTACAATATCTAGACTGTATGTAGATTAGGGTGGTCCTTATTTTGAGTGTTCTCGATTTTTGATGCCTTCAGGGGCTCGAAGGGTTTGAAATAAATTCAAAAAAATTTTCCCAAAGTTTCAGGTCTCCATCTTAATTTAAAATTTTTTATTTTGTCTAAAGTTATAACAGTTCAAAAAATTTGAATCTCCATAGACTGTCCTTATGTGATAGTAGCGATCCCCCAGAATTGTTATAGATTTTTAGAAAAGGAAATAAAGAAAAAAAAAACCAAAAATTATTTTTCATCAAGCTGTTCCAAACTCCAAAATTATAATATCTGAAAATCCATAAAAATTCTGGAGGATAGCCACTATCATAAGGATAAAGACGTCCTTAACAGAGTTTCAAATTTTTTGAACTATTACTTCAGCCAAAAATAAAAAATTGATTGATCAATGCCAGAAATTGCATGTTATTTAGATGGCAAAGTTACATTGGAGAGAGGCACGGACTAAAATTGAGATAAAGACCTGAAACTTTGGAAATATTTTTGGCATTCATTTCGAACCATATGTGAGCCTCTGGGGGCAACAAAAATCGAAAATACGTAAAATGAGAAGGATAAAAATTCATAGTGTAAAAATCTAGTGTACCTATTACATCTTTGAATGAAATTTCATAAAACTCTTCTGAAATCCCGTGAAAATCATCAGTTTTTGACCCGTGTATTAATTCATGGGTTTCTTCGAACCGATTTAAATTAAATTCTTAGTCGAAGTGTTTAGCATTTGGCTTCAAAGACAAAGAATAATTTACAACTCTGATTCTTCCTCTTGAAGGAATAGAAAATTTCGGATGTAAAAATATTAGAAACTCATACCTCAATATCGCGAGGTTCTGTAACTACGACCAGCGGCCAGGGCCCGACCCACAATCGCATTGGAGTCACGTCCGCGTAAGGCATGATCGCTCCTATTAGCCGATCTAATAGTTCTATATGTGAACAAATAGGCGAAACATCATTAAAGCAATAAGAAAGCTATAAGAAATTTAATTAGTTCGGCGCTAATTATGTATATTTCCAATAATGGTTTGCTGATACGAAATAAATAAGGCATTAATTTACTAACCTTCTGGTTTGCAGGCAAATTGTAATGCGTTGCCGATTAAAGGCAGAGGTTTCGGACCAGGTAACTTGGCAGCAAGACTCAGAAGAGGTCTTCGCTTGCTTCTCCAAATTCTGACGAGCTGGACGATCCATGCCACCAATAAGATCGTGAAAGCACCGATCAGCAAATCTAAACAATAGTCGATAGCACATATTTTATATACATGAAAAAAAAAAATTGTACAACTGAAGCAAATAGTTATACTGGTTTCGATGGCTTTAATTATTGCGAATCAATTAATACACCATAAATTCATACAGGGTGAGTATTATTCAAGTTGTAGCCTTAGTCGCTATAAGAACATGATTTTTTCGCAAAATAATTCGGACTATCGCATGCGCAGTGTGAAAGTTACGTCTGATTTTTCATCTCCCAGTCGTTGAATTAGCCGAAAAACTAGATTTTAGCAGAGCTAAGCCAACCCCATTCCGGAACGTGGGTAAGACTCGTTCTATAAAAGCTAAAATCTCAAATAGTGAACCAATAATCAGCAAAACTCACCTTTAGTATTCCCAGTAAAATTTAGAGCGTTACCCAGAATTCTGGGTAACCCTCTCGATCCGAGAAATTGCAAGGCTTGCTCGTATAATCGCAGAAATTTTACGTCATTTGTCAAAGAGCGTATTATTCCAGCAAGAATTGCAAAGCCAATAAAACAGCCGAATATGCGATGGTAAGACATTTTGCACGGTGATATTGATCACAACTGGCTGTCTGCAAATCTGAAAATTATTCGAAATTTTTACTCAAAAATGGTCATTTCTTTCTGATTATACTTTGTCAGCCAGTTCATAAATGAACTCTATTTAATGTCATATGCGTACAATCCCCAAGCGATAGAATAAAGCGAATAATAGCAGCGGCGAAACGATCGACAAAAAGAACTCCAAGCTAGTCCGGAGAGTTGGCGCGAAAGATGGTGTAGAACAGAGTGCCACTCTAGCTCGCGACGATACGCGGTGATATGCTAATTCCTCGCAGCCCCATGTACGAAGCGAGTGCAGCAGTTCAAGAGGTGCTGCAGTCGAGTGTTTAACTACTCTAAAAATGTCACTCTAAACGTTGCAGAAATAATCTAAGAGCGGAAAGACCAGACCTATCACGAGATATAACCGTGCAAGACAGACCAAAGCAGCCGGCGGTGCCACCATGAGTCTTCGCAAATTTTTGGTAAGCTGACGACGAGACGCTGATGGCTACACGGAGAGAAGTAGACACTGGTGCCCAATGTGCAAGACATTATTAGGCAATGTCTAGCCGGAACGAGCGGCGCTCGACATGGGCCGCTCGTTTTTCGACATGGCCTGCTCGTGTTTCGCGCATTGGTCGCCAGTGTCTTAGACACGGACGGAAGAACATCGGGAATCCGTGTGCCGTCACTGGGAGCCAATGTCTAAAACATGGCCCAGCAGTGCGCTGCAGGGCATTGTATGCCCAGTCGTGTCATCGGATGCAAGAGAGTGTGCATGCTAGGACCTCTCTGTCGCACGTATTCATGTGCAGCAATATTTCGCTTTTTAAAACTCGTCAACCGGAATTCAAGACAGATTTTTCGCAGTCAACCCTATATCACCGTGTTCGCAATGAAATTATCTTGATTCTGACATAAGTTTTATTTATTAAACAGACGAGTGCAAATTAAATCGACTTACCTGTTTATACCTGTCTAACCAGTAGTTATGACAGGAAAAAAATAGTCAACCTAACGTTTGAATATTCTGTAGGCTTCATACTCTCGATTGGTGTGTAATCTGTCTATTGAGCAAACAAGTGCAATGTTTAGAAAAAATTCATTTTTCAATTTTTAATTAATCATATCCTGGACTGAAATTTTTCGGTCAACCTATTCGCGATATATTACTCAACATAATAAATTTAATATAATAAAATACTTTTCATCCATTAAACAGACGTCCTACTCGGATCCTTCACTAACATGACGATTGCAAAACAACAAGTGAATGCATGCTGTATAACCTGTAGCTTATGCACATGATATTGAAAACGCAATATGAAAATTGATTTACCTTGCACTTGTTGCGATGTTCCGTGATTCACTTTTCCAATCGGACGAATATTTTTTTAATAACAATGAATTCTTCTTCTTCTTCTCCTTAATGGTTATATCCTCGTAGAGCTCGAGGAATAACAATGAATTGAATAACAATGATTCAACAGCACGCATTCACTTGTAGTTTTGCATTCATCATGTAGTTTAAGTACGGGGTGAGTGCGAGAACGCGCATGCGCACCAAGTTTTTCATAAACACGGGCATGCAATTCGTAGCGCACTGCTGGGCCGTGTTTTAGACATTGGCTCTCAGTGTCTTAGACACTGGCGACCAATGCGCGAAACACGAGCAGACCACGTCGAGAAACGAGCGGCCCGTGTCGAGCGCCGCTCGTTCCGGCTAGACATTGCCTAATAATGTCTTGCACATTGGGCACCAGTGTTCACTTCTCTCCGTGTACGGAGACGCTGGTTAGATATAATATTAACCAGGATAGCTTAAAGTCGAGGAGGACGCCAAGATCACGCACAGTGTCGATGTAAGAAATTGGAAGACCATCGAGACACACGGCAGAAAAAAGATCGAGCTGAACATCGTCAGCGTCGCACGACTGGCCTAACTGGTTTGCATATTGATGTCGCCGAAAATGTCAGAAATATGATAATCTATGCTAAGACTCTAAGTCAGTCGCCATAGGTGGCGGAAACAGCGAAGGACGCGAGATACCGATCTCCACAAAAACATGCTCTGCAGCTGGCTACAGCTATATGGGCCCGGAGAGACTGAAGCGAGAGGGATTAGATTAGAGTGAAATTTTTTCGGTCCTGGAGTAAAACTCTCTAAGGAAATTTCCGTACAATAATTATTCATAAAACTGAACCATAATAATCTCGTTACAAAAATTTTCAATAATGCTGACAATGCCCCAGCTGCCTTCTTCCTAATGGCAGCGAAATGATTTGACCATGACAGCGTGCAGTCCAAAACGACCCCTGGAGATATCCAATATCCAAAATATGTTCTACCGATTTTTTTGACCCACCACTTTTAACCACCGGCAAGACAGTGTTATTTTAATTTCGCCATAAAACTGGCACATCCGAAGATCATGGCCTTCGTGATTGCCAGATTTTGAGAGAGAGAGAGAGAGAGAGAGAATAGAATAGAGTGGTATTTATTCAACCTTGGAGCATTGCTCCTCGAGGCCGCAGACTGTATCCAGAATCATGTACGAAAAATATTTCGAATAAAAATAAAAATGAGATTAGAAATGATGATTATAAGGGAAAAAATAAAAATGAACAAATAAAGAGAGAGAGAGAGGGACGGATTACGACTATCTTTCTCGCATTTATTGGCGAAATTATAGTATAAAGAGTGCAACCGATGTCTAAACTTGAAATATGTACTAAAAAACAAGAATCTACTACTGTCTAATTATGGCAGTGGCTGCGGCTTATCGACTCGGGGCTTGGCAATATTAGACCTATAAAAATCTAAATTCACCTCGTAGCGCAGAGCCGGAAGGGTAAAATGGCTAATCGCCGATTACTGGTTCAAGTGAATTCATAGGGAGAGAGCTTTGCCTTACCGTCTTCAGCCGCACGACGAATAACGAGTGCCTCCCTCGGCGGTATCCAAAATTGTACCCACTGTAGAATACCCCTCTCAGCGAATTCGCTTGCCTTGCGGCTACTAAAAGGCCCAAAAAATGGCTCGAATTCAAAACTCAAACTACAAACGAACTACAAATCTCAAGAAGGCAGCCAAATGTTGTGCCTCTTAAGCAGGTCTAGGGCTATTACAGTGTGCCAACAGTTCGCTGACCAAGAAAGTCGCTGGTCCCCGCTACTATCATCGCTAATCATTTCACGAATCGAATTTAGAGCCTAAAAAAATGGTACTGCGGCTTGCGCTCGGTTAGGCGTTCGCCAATCGCTTCGAGCGGCGCCGAGGTCAGGATCTTCTCGGGCAGCTATTTTATTAGAGGGATATTTTTTACCAATCGCGATAAATATCTGAAAGTCACGTCCTTCGAGGTTTGATGCTGAACTTATACAAGAGATGAAATTTGCAACTGTCCGTGATGACTAGTAAAACGTGTTGTCTGACAATTCCTGAATCCTGATGTTGATCGTTATCGGCCTGCTCAAATCCGATCGCGATCATTAAATTCGAATAATCTTAATCATGACACTTGCATTCAACATATAGAATACCATAAATTCGTGATCGATGGTAGTGGCTAAGTGCAATTTGCTGATTTTAGAAAAATCGGTTAATTTTAATCGTCTGCCAGATAAAATCAAACTATAAAATCACAAAGATCAATGTCATCAGATCTGATTAAACTATATTGATAGAAAAATCGTGATTTAATTATAGAAATTGCATACTTATAAATATGTGTCTGATAGATTTGAGTTGCAGTGAAATTCATACGCCACTGCAGGAAAATAATAATGCATTCGAAGAACAAGAATGACAATTTTTAGAGGCTGACATAGGTATAGATTTTATTCAAGGGGTGGGAAAAAATTAGTTTTATACAGGTACGCGAAATGCGTGGCTATTATACCGATTTGATAATCTCGGTTACGCTGCTACACTATTCTAATAATTCATTATAACCATACAGAAGTATTGATAAACGGAAAATCGTATTTCAGAGCAAAGGTCAAGGTAAAAGAAATCGATGTGTATCATGTACGTTAAATCACATTCCAGGCGCCTTGTGTGCAATTGTTCCTTCGAAATGTACAACCGCAATAGGATCTTTACCAGGCATGTAGAACTCAACCGAACCCTCCAGTTTCCCATCCGGAAGTCCTGGCGGCATCCTTTCCTTGTCCGGGAAGTAACTGACGACCATATAATCACCCTGGAATACGAATGGATTAGATTCTTCTTTTCGCATGCTTATAAATTAATACGTACTCGACGAGGTTGATTATGATCGATTGAAGAGCACGAAAATTCAAAAGTTATTTCTAATTCAGATTCGCATCTGTTCAGAATTTGTGTGGCCTGGAATCGGTCATAATCAGTCTAAGTCCGCGATCATCACATCTTAGATTTTTACAATACCGGTCATTTGTCGCTTCACAATCTTCGACTGTCTAACTGCGTGCATATTTCAAAGTAAATAAATTATCGTCATTTTGAGAAGACTTTACCTTCTTTACGGGGCACTTATCAGGAAAGGGGTTTCCTGCAGCGACGACTCCCTTGCCTACGACCTCATCGTTTAACGCATCGCAAGCTGTTGTGTCGACGTCTGGGAGAGGACTACCACCTATTTTGACTTTCAACTTCATCTACAAAATTGAATACGTTAACGGTATTGGATTCTTACCTATCGTATGATACCTGTACCCAGATGACATGTCAACGTCAGTCCAATTCAGGGACTTTAAGCAATTAACAGTTTGGTACTACGATAAATACTATTCGCTTCATGTTTAGTGAGTAATTATTACTAATTCAAAAATTTATTAAGCCTACCATCATTCCATCAGGTAAGTCTGATTTGAGGCCACACTTTAGCGTAATTGTATTCACAGGTTTCGCTGAATCTACGGTAGCACTCCACGGTTCAGTGATAGGGTTGTCCATGTTATCTACGCTCAGTTTTTCGATGTTTATCTGTATCGTTGGCTGTGAGCACAAAAATCGTAGTCGATTTCTTGAATCTTTATGATTCAGGTATGGATAAACGTGAAAATTATAAAAAAATAAATTGATATATTGTACTCACGTCGCCTGCGTTCGCAGTAAAGCCGCACAGGCCAGCGAGGACTATGATTCCAGAAACTAACATGATGAGAGGAGTTGAAGAATTGACAAAGAAGACCATGGGCCATGCATATATATACTATTTTCGAATAAAGATCAACAAGCCCGATATGAAACATGAAAGGGAAAATTATTATATGAAAATTATTAGACCAGGGATGCATTAAGCTCGTGATATTTGATTAAAATTCCGTACAAAATACGAGGGAAATGAAATTTAACGTTATGAACAATTTTTAGTTAGTTCAAAATGTCTTTAGCCCTTCATCTTGGGTCTTGTATTTTGGTCATAGAATCTCGAGGTATGTGATAGTCCCGATAATTCGCATAAGTGATAGAGCACCTCGAGTTTGTGCGTCCCTGCATATATCATTCTGAGGGTCGTATGCAGGATGCAAATAAAATCGCTATCGCAGATTGCGTGATTGAACTTTATCCATCCTAGTATGTAAGCATGTATTTTTTGTCATTTAACGTAATCCATATTACATAGCAGCGTGGGAATATAAGAAGCGTGAGAACTGATGAAAATTGCACTGCTTCGTGCTATTCATACATGCATATTATATGCGTAAAATCGTAATACATATCCGATCTCTGTACACAGATTCATGTTCACAAGTATAGTCTTGCATATCGATGGCAACGATGAGTGGTGATCTCTCAGTATAGCGTTATTACAATTTTTTTTATTTTTATCCAAAAGAAAAATTCGGAATAGACATAATTAGTAACTCCAATTCCCTTAAACCATTGCCCAATAGGTTGAATCGATTGAAAGTTATCGTTTAAAATGCCTACTTGAAGCTGGAAACAGATTGGCAATAGTATGTCCTTGGTTATTGCGAAAAATACCAACAATTAACTAAATATAACATTCTTTCAATATTTTAAAGAAATTACGTCAATGAAATAAAAAGTTAGATAAATTTTTATTCGAATCTTTACAGGAATGTCGTTCATTGAAAATTTGCTTTTCAACAATACATATATTCTTAAGAATACTGATGTCTCTCATTCAGATTTCGATTATTGCAAATTTAAAGTATACCTATCTGAGTTTGAATTCTCATTCAAATCCAAAAAATATGACGAAAAACAAAACGATAATGATTTTAGGCAGCTTGAATGACTGAAAAATTGTGAACAATTATTTTTGTTCTCATATTAGTTTTTGTAAACTATAGGTGGGTATCTATAAATAGTTTGACGAATTCGATTTTTTTTTTTACGGATTTTCATCTCATAAACTGCATTTTTAGCGTCCTCTCTCGTTTTTCTTTCGCTAAAAAATCGGTATCAGGTATCAGACGCTTAATTCAGTATTGAAAAATAATTGACACCTGATATTTTATAACAGAGATACCATGCCTAGAGCAGATTGAAGTGTGCAACAGTTGATCATTTTTCACGAAATCCGAAAATTGCAGGTTTGGTCTGTTATATTATTGTCACAGAGATTCCAAGGATATCTTGAATCCATTCACACAGCGTATAGAAATATCAGACCTGAGTTTAATGTCTTCCATACGTATCGTAGAATCGATCCTGTAACTCCTTACGACATTTGCGACGACTGTTTTCAATGCCATTATTGCAAATTTCTGACCTAAAAGTGAGGAGAAATGAACACCGATCAGTCATCACTGAAATTCGAGAATGCAATTTATTCTATATTTGAAATACTTGCATAAATGAATATGAGGAATAGAATGACACATGAATCAAGTCAGACATACATCCCATTATCTTGTATAAAACATCATACGATACCTATGCAGCCCATTAGACCACCACTGAATGGAACATAGGCGTAAGGGTGTCTTCGTGCGGTTTCCTCGGCTGTAAACCTTTCGGGAATAAATTTTGTCGGATTTTCCCAATACCGAGAGCTTCTTTGAGTAACGTAATTGGCTATGACCACGTCACAGCCTTCCGGAAGTACACAGGTGTCTTCGAATTCAGAAAAACCCTTCTTTGTTAATAATTAGCGTAAGGATATGGATCAATAGAATAACTCATAGGACCCCGCACGAATCGTATGGGAAATGATATTTTGTTGATATTAACTCGAATTTCTCCAAATCTGCCGAAACCCATCTTCCATATAATTCGTGCGGGGTCCTTTTCTCCCCAACTGACCAAGGGCCAAATCACTTTGAAGGTTTCGCACCAAAAGAGGTGCTATCGGAAATAACCGCAAGGTTTCTTTGATAACCATCTCCAAATATCTCAGGTTCGAGAGCGAACCAGCGACGATAGTTTCAGTGCTCAGTATCTCCAGCAATTCAGTTCTGACCTTTTCTTGAATATCTTTATGGATTCCCAGCATCAGCAGAGTGAAATTTCCAATCAACGATACCGTGTCTTGCGACTGAAAATTAGTATACAAGATAATCGAAAATAATCGTTTGCTATAATTCCAAAATAAAGACCGTATAACAAATCGGGATAAGAAATCGGGGAATCCGTCATGAAATGCCGAACCACTCGAGGGAAAAAATTATCCGAAAGTATCCAATATTACCGTTCTGCTAAAATAAGCATGGAGACAAAATTTGAGATAAATCTCACGCGTTTTGTCAAATATTGAGAACGACGACTACTGTATTAGATATTTAATTCAAATACCGCTATGTAAATAGTGTAGATTTCGTCCCTCAGTTGTTCGTCACTAAGAATTTGAGGGTCCTGTATTAGTTTTTGGAATAGTTTCTCCAAGATTGAGTTCCGGTTTTTTTCATTACCAGTTCCTCTGCTTGGTGATGTAGCGAATTCTTTCTTCTTCGATGATATCAGCTGTTGAGATACGGTGGTCAAAAAACTGTTAATCACTCCTTTAAGCACTATTTCAAGTTGCTTCTTCCCCGAATTTACATCTGTCATCCGAATTTCTCTCAAAAACTCTCGAAGAATTTGAAAATTACTACTTTTCCGTGAAAATTGTGTGAAAAATTCTGAACTTTGGTTTCACAGTTTATGCACTAACAAATTTGAAAAAACGATTTCATATCGCGCTTAAGTCAAGTTGTAATATTTTGATAGATTCACCTTTTCCGTGAAGTCGTGAATTATTCGTTGGCATCTTTTTTGTTCTTGATAAATAGGCGACAGCCGGAAAATGCAATCTGGATATAGCCAGACCTTCATCATTCTGCTGTGAATTATTTGGTACATTCTGTACAGGCATAAACACAGTAAAATGAATCGGTTAAGGAGATAAGTTATAACTGAACGCGATGATCTTTAATCGATGACCATAAATCATAGATCAATCATAAGTCACTCACCTTTCCGTTGAATGTATGAATTCTTGGTCTGGATTTTCTTGAGCATTCACATCTCGGCATCCCATGATGGTCTCTGAAGTCAGACAAAGAGCAAATACGTAGATAATTCCATAAAAAATAATATCCTCAAGTAGAATTGTTCCACTTTACGGTCTGGAAGTCAAATAAAAATCACTATAATTACCACAGAAAGCATCGATGGTACATCTGGATACGTAAGGCTCGATATCGAATTCAACTCCGTTAGCCAAGGGTTTTAATTTGGTGATTAAAATCTCGGCATGTCTTTGAACAATGTCAATGTACCCTTCGAGTGTCCGACCATTCAACATTGGCGCAAACAATTTTCGATGAGATCGCCACGTGTGATCTGTTTTCGTTCATTTGTTCGGTCAGTATTCGATAGAAACATGATTAGCGTATGAGATGTAATTTAGGATATTCGTACCTGATCCGCTTATCAAACCTTCACCTAAGAACGGGTGGAGTAGCCAATACATAGAACCTTTCTGAGTAGATTTCTGACTGTTCAAAATTATCTGTACGGATAAAGTTGGAATACAAATTAAGACCTGCTTGCTGCGAATATTCGAATTAAAACAATGCCTGCTTCGAATATATCGATACTTCTGTAGAAGTATGTTTGTACTGTCGATGTTAAATCAGTCAAATTAATTTCCGATGATCGCTTCTACATTCAATAACTGCATCTAATTATTATATTTATCCATTATAGTTACTCATACATTTCTTTCGGGTATCGTTGAATGCATAAATATATTACAGTGAAACCTCGTTTATACGGTCTATACGTTAAATTTCGGTTTGATGTATTTGTAGATATTATACATTGCCAAATTACTTGAACAACGTGGATAAAACAAGGTTCCACTGTTCATACTAGTAACGAATTTAAGATTATCGATATCCTATCTGACCTACTCTCAACACTCGTAACATCGCACTCCAAGGACATTACAGTTGGAACTCTATAAGAATGTCAATTCTGTTGTTTCATACCCGCACGTGGATCACAAGGGATAACGTGTCAAGAATCGACAATTTTTCTAAGACAGTATCTCAATTTTTTATTGAAGCGACAGCAGTGCGAACTGTAATATCCTCATGGATCGAATTTTCAATCGAAGAAATGGGATTTCAGTGGCTAGTAGGCACATGCTAATATTATGTAGATTATTTCACTTAACGATGGTATCACGTGAAAGGTCCAGAATTCTCTACTATTCGCTGTATAGTAATCAGGCAATATGCATGCATGCGACTGTGCGACAACAAGGTCTCCGTACTACCACGGTGGACAAGAACTGTTTCATTACATGAATACCACAAGACGTCTATAGCATCGGGACTCGAAAGTGAAAAGTGAATATAATTTAATATTCGAATTACGTGTATGCCATGACAATACTTGTTGACTATATATGGATAATAAAGTAAATTCACGACCCGTGTATTAGTTCATGGGTTTGTCCGAACCAATTTAAATGAATTTTTAGTCGAGGTGTTTAGCATTTGGTTACAAAAGCAAAGAATACTCTTGAATTCGGATTCTTTCTCTTGAAGAAATAGAACATTTCGGATTCAAAAATATTGGAATCTCATACCTCAATATTGCGAGGTTCTGTAACTACCACTTGCAGCCAGGGGCCCAGCCAAAATCGCATTGGAGTTACGTCCTCGTAAGGCATGATCGCTTCTATTGTCCGATCTAATAGTTCTATGTGAACAAATAGGTGAAACACCATTAGGGCAAAAAGAAAATTATAAAAAGTTAATTAGTTATATTTCCAATAATAGTTTGCTGATGAGATAAAAATTGTAGTAAATGAAGGGACGAATAAACGTATGAAATAAATAAGGCATTAATTTACTAACCTTCTGGTTTGCAGGAAAATTGTAATGCGTTGCCGATTAAAGGCAGAGGTTTCGGACCAGGTAACTTGGCAGCAAGACTCAGAAGATGCCTTCGCTTGCTTCTCCAAATCCTGACGAGCTGGACGATCCATGCCACCAATAAGATCGTGAAGGCACTGATCAGCAAATCTACACAATAGTCGATATATTTTATAAAAATAGAAGAAAATAAAAAGTGTACTATTAATCAAAACAATCATTTCTATTTCGGTGGCGTTAATCATTGTAAATCAACAGTAAGCACTCAGTTTCTACATAATCAATACTATCACTTGAAATATCTGCAATGATTTTTTTCGTTTAATTTCATTAACGCTCAAAAACTAATATCCCATAGTTTCTTCCATAACGCGAGTAAATTTTCACAATGATATTGCACTCTGCTCAGTACATATACCGACTTAAAATTTTTGTCACAAAACTAATAAGCAGCATCGACATTAATTGTTACAGCTACCTGCATGCTTATAAATTTATATAGTATTGTAAGAGTATACCCTGTGTTGAGTAGTTCTTGTAGCGACACACTATACCGCAATTAGCCATAGCAAAGTGCTAACGAAACTAATTGTACTATTGTCAGTCTACAGGTTGATATAACTTGTCTTCGCACTTCTGCACGTCTTATAATTCTGCAACTCCCACTTTGAACGGAAAGTCGACGCAACATCTAATGTATTACAAACACCACACGTCTGATTATCATATCGCGGATAATGCACTGTGTTTGAATATTACTTTTGGCTCAAAGATAGCAATGACGTGCTAAAAAGGTACAAATTGCAATTTTTATGAACCAGGTATTCTTATATAGAAACCTAAAACTTCACAGATTATTGGGGTTTTCATATCTGCAGTATGCAATTTCTTCGTTTCGATATCCCTTTTCAGAATAAAAATAGTATAGTTTCGAATTGACAATTTATATGTGAAACTTGGTAGTCAATGATAAAAGATCTACCCAGGTTTTTTTGAACGGACTTTTTATCGTTTGATTACGTAAATTGCCGAAAAAAATTCGACCACAAATCAGATGCGATGAATGTTTAACTAATACTGGTATATATCGGGTTTCATCAACTCTTTATCAGAAGCTTGGCCCAAAGTTTGTGAAGAAATCAAACAGCGAATAATCGAACAACAATTTTTTACTCTGTGAAGCGGTTATTGAACTACCCATAGAACGATATCTAAAGGTCATTTGCGATATATTCAAGTATCAGCCACGTGGTATCAAAATATCGCTATTATAAATATCCGCGAATTAAGCGCAGCAGATGTTGGTAATGGATATTTAGTATATGATTTGTTTCTCAATGCCGTTTATCTGTGAAAGGAAGAGGATCGTAGTGAACTTTTTATTTGAATTGTAGTATGCGTCTACTTCCAGATTTTGTTTTAGATTACTTCCCACGCATCAATTTTTTTTTTTATATTTCGCAGAACATGGGACGGTATATGCTTTGCATACTGATATGTAATATGAGATATACTTCACATTCATCCACTTTATTATAATTAAATAATTTACTTGCGCACAAGATACACAGAAGCATCAGTAACACATCCTGCACTCTTTTAATGAATTGATAAACGACGGACTAGAGTCTAGACTTTAGACTACAATTGAGTTCGTATAACTTCTTATTTAAACCGAAATTTAGTTGTCTCAATTTCACGGTGACTGTAAGACATTCTACGTTATAGTTATTCATTTATATGTTAATTATTTTGAAACAAACTGCATCCCGATATTGAATGCCTTACATAAAAACTATGCATAAATTATTGAATAAGCCTCTGGGATTTATAGTCCGGTCAATAAACCGAATCTATAGACTTTTTACTTCTGATTGTGAGTCTTCGTAAAAATTCGATTCATAATTTCTCCCGCCGCGCAAGTATCCGACGACTTGAAACAGCGCATGCGTATATTTGAAACACCTAAATGCGCAGGCGTCTAACATTGACAACTTTCGTGCTACGCACATGGCGTGTCATGGCGTTTGGGTATAGTGACGATACGACTGTTTCTCTCTGACAAATAGTGTGTAAAAAGTGTAATATCAACAATTTCAAATCTCATATATAATCGTTAATTTACTCACATTTAATACCACGAATTTAAACATTTTATATGAAAATTATAATGCGAAGTGGGACGTAGAAGGGATCGTGAAATGTGAAACTTATGCTCCATAGCCGTACGGGGGTGTGACATTTAATTCTGACAGCAGTTTATCAGCCTTGTAGCTGCCAAGGTAATTGTTTACAACACCGGCTTTCCATTTTTCGAAGGAGAAAAAAAAAACAACAAAACAACAACCAACAGAAAATGTCCATTTTGTTACGTACAACGCTTATAAGAAACGAAGATTTTCTAATTTTCTAAAAATAAAAGAATCGTTTGTTATAATTTCATCTCATGCTCGAAAAAATTCTAAAAATTTTTTTTTTTAATTCTAATTATTTATTCATTCATTTTATCTCATCAACCAGATACTAGGTGTCGATACTGCGTCTGATCGTTTTGAATGCTGCGTGTATGGATTGGAAGCGTGCGCCGCAAAATCGCGAAGAAATGCCGCTGAGCCCAATAAATCAGGGGAATAATACCCCTGCGGTAAATGGAGGAGTTAATCCAGGAACTACTCCTCAAATAATACCAATCACCTGTAATCCACCACCGTCCTATTATAATATAAACCTTCCAAGTGGTCACCCGTCCGTTTTGGCTAGCGATCGAGGAGCACCACCTTCTTATGAAGAAGCTATAGATCCTAACGGTATATTAAATTACATAACATGATGTTTGATTGGTATCAGGGTGTTCACAGGGTCTTAAGATCTCAGGTACAGCTTGAGATCCAATTCAGAGCCTAAAATGTGATTTTTTGGAGCAATTTTTTTGCGGACATAGAGTCAAGCAATCAGCTATTTGATTGATTTGGCTAAGAATTACGGTTTCAATTCGTTTTTTATACTTTTAAAATCAATTTTTTGAATTTGAAGAATTTTTTAGCCAAATTATTTTACTTAATGCACATTCTGCTTGTTTGGCTTTCAATTAGCGGGCTCTAGGCTCTGATGTTTTGAAAGAACCTGAAGATATGTGTGAATAATCAGAAAAGATTAAAAAAAAAAAGAACAACTTACTTTGATAGTAGTTCATTAATTTTTTATTGTTCTGTTAACTGAAATAAAAAACTCTTCATCAAAATTTAGATATCTTTGGTCCAATTGATTTGTTTATCTTGTATTGATTATTTACGCGGTTTTTGGAGATTTTCAGATGTAATAGTTCAGATGTAATAGTATCTGGATGAATAATTTGGCAAACTTAGTATACAGTCGTTTTGTAATTTGTTATTATTGGTTTTAAAAGAAATGGAGCCAAATTGGAACACAGTAGCTCCTAATGACCTTGAATGAGATTTATGAACCATCAGATGAAGCTTCAACTCATGTAATCCAAAGATTGATTTATATCAGGATTAGCAATTTATCTAATATTAATTTAAGAACTATAACATTTCAATAGTTTCTATTTAATACATAAAAAAAAATGGTTGTTGAAAATAAAATCAAAACTCTGTAAACACCCTGGAGAATGAGAAATTATTGAAGAAGAGATGAACAATGGTTTAACTTTTAGTAAATTATCGCGATGAGTTTATTTAATGTAACAGTCTACAGAATCAATTGAGAGATTAAATTTGAACATGGTTTCTGACTATGATCGTAAAAATTGTTTTTTTGATATAGGTATATTATTTATTTGTTTCTTACATTTTCAGCACCGCCACCATCCTACGATTCTTTGTTTGGTCGAATGAGAGAAGCGCACAAGGCTTCTAAGGGTGTATTCGACTTCATTAAAAATATCATTGTTCTTTTACTGGGTACAAGTAAGTATATGAGTATAAAAATCGTAAACTTATTCATAAATAAAAAAAAGAAAAAAATTTATAGCTGTTTACATCCTGTTGATGTATTTACATAATTGTAATATCTTCTGTATGCGTCTTTTTATTCAGTCCACTTATTATTTCCTTACTTACTTACTTCCTTATCATCGTTATGCTATGTCTAATTGTTTTTCTTCGCGACCATATACACTATAGTGTTATGCCAGCTTGAGTGTGTGACCAGATTTTAAGTGGCAGATTAACATTCAACCTTCATTACTCGCAGCAAGCTCAATCTTGTTTCTCTTTGCTCCTTCTCTGACACAAAAAAAAAATCTAAGAACGAAGGATTGTGAGAAGTAAAATTCTTTGTCTGGAATATTTGTTCAAAGAAAAGTAGAATAAGCCCTTGATTTGAAAGTTAAAGGAAATTATCATTACCGCAATAATTAACGAAATAATCTTTACATGTTTTTCTTTTTTTTTTTTTTTGTTATTTTTCAGTTGGGTGCACCATTATCCTTGGTGTGACGATAGTTGTTCCAATTTGTATGATGGTAATCGGTGGACTATATTTGTACGATTGTCCGCAGGGCGAATACATTCCGGTGTATTTATTAGTCGGGGGTGGTATAGGAGTTTTTAAACAATTGTTACACCTTTCTGTGAGAGTACGCGAACGGCAAGAGGAACGAGACGAAGAAAGAATGAGACAATCTTCTACCCAGACATTGATTAACTGCTTCATGCTTGGCTGGTTTATTATCGGTGAGTAAAATATGCGGAAAACTTTTATATTTCGCAATTTATCAACCGTCTATCACCAAAAAAAATAAACAGTGCATAATAAGATTCTTGAACTCAACTGAATGATCATTTATTTTGTAATATAATCAGTGAAAATTTTCGTTTTCTGTTATCAGGTTCGATGTGGGTGTACAAGGAATTCGAACCCAACTATGATCCATCCAGAGGAAAATACTGCAACAAAACTTTATATTTATTTGCCTTTTGGCTCATTACCTCTGTTTACATAGTATTAGGTGTCATCACAGCCTGCCTATGCAGTTTATCGGTAGCTAGTATTGCTTTTCAAAGACCACCACCCGATCTCATGTAATATTGATCGCAATTGATCCAAAACAATACATGAATCAGAAGAAATCAATTGTAGAATTTCCTTCGTGGTATTATTTCCTTTTTTTTTTTTTTTTTTATTTTCTGTTATCAGAAAATACCGTTTATCATAATTGAATGCTAATTTTTGCTGCTAAAACGTGATATCAAAACTATTATTGACAGGTTTATCATTATATGAAAGAAGTCGAAAACTGTTTTTCCCATATTTTGTTTAAATTCTTTTTGGATTGTTTTTTTTTTTTTTTTAATTCGACCATTACATAAGCTGTGCCATTTGTGACTACTCATTAGTTTTTCGATATTGTGATATGAAGCTGACTATTTTCTTTTCTTATTATTTTGTATCTTTGTTAGTGTAATGAAAAACAGCTCTGGAGTGTCGGATACTGAACACTTGGACCATAAACATGAGATGAAATAGGCTGTTTTTAAAATGCCAAATATTTGGTGCGTGTGTGGTGAAATAAAAACAAGAAAATTATTCATTAACATACCAATTCTAGCTCTAATTATCTATCAAAAATGCCCCGTATCATTGCAGAAGTGAACGTAGATGAATATTATACTAAAAAAATAAAAATAGAAACAAAAAAATAGAAAAGTCATATAAAAACATATAGACACCCGGGAATTGCGATCAAAATGAATCAGTATTAACAAAATTTACCATTAATTTATGTTTTAAAATGATACATTAGGGGTGACGTATTTCTTACGAACGACTTTATACGTTTACATGTACACATTAACTTTACTTTTCATTTTTTTTTTTTGCGTTTGTTTTTGCTTTTGCTTTTGGAACACTCTGTAAATCCGTTTCAATCGTGCCATATACCCATACCAGCAATATAATTTTCATTACGTAGAATGTAAATATCTGTACTTTGATCTGATAACAATATGTATGTTAATGAACGTTACAGCGCAGTACAAACATGCATACATTGGTAATCTTTCGACATAGGTATTTATTTGGATAGTAGGTAATTACAATTAGTCTTTTTCTTTGCTTTTTTTTTCTTTATTTTTTACTTTATGCAATTTCAAACGTGTATTTCTACTTACTCAACCATTTTCAGATTTGTTATTTTGAATAAAAGATTGATTAAAAAAAAAAAAACAGAAAATATTATATGATGATCATCTTATTCGGTATTTTACACATCAACCATTCGTTTTTATTATTCATTTGTTATACTAATAGTTGAAAGTATAATCAATATTTGATAAAAAAAAGTATTTTGAATATATAGCTTTCATTCGTAAGATAATAAGATCCTGAAAAATTTGAAAGATTTGCAGGTATATCGGCTAGATATCGTGATTTCAGTGTTGATATGTGTCACTATGATCACCATAAAATATTGTTAAAAATTCCATAATTACTAGTATATTATACATACAATTCGCGAAATTATTAACTGTTTGAAAACTGAATTAATCCCTGCAAATGTTAATTATTTTATACCACTGGTTAAAAAAGTTTATAAATTTAATGTCAACATTTCATTAGAACAAAACGAAACAGAAAAAAAAAATAGTTAATTAGATAATATGAAAATAATTTGACGATATTTATTAGCGAAAAAAACTTTTTTACTTTATACCGGGGCTGTGGATAGTATCTCTATAAAAATGATTAATCTCGTGCTTTTGTGCCAAGGCTGTCTCGCGGACTGTATAGTTTAGAGCTATTTTATATTAATATTGAAAACATACTATACATACCTATACAACCTATTATATTATTAATTTTTTTTACCGTTAAAAAATCGCGCAAATGTCAATACATATGTATGTACAGTAAATACGTAAAGTTGAAGAATTTAATTACCCTCTTTAAGAATTACATAAACTTACCAGTTTAAGAATAATTATTCGTTTAATAAATACACTCACAACAATAAATCCGAGGCAGAATTTTGAGACTTTATTTGAAAAGTGAAGAAAAAAAATGCATGCATTATTCAAACTCAAAATTTTTCGTTTTTTAGATTAAATTAAAGTAAAATATTTTTTCGGCAACTCGTTATCAGATCTCACACATAAACAGTAATTACAACTTTTATGGTTTATTTTATATCGTCGGTTCTTTTTCCAATAATAATTTTTTTTTCTATAAATTTTAACTTCTAAGAGCCACTCGATCGATTTATCAAAGTAATTTCCGTTTAATTGAAAGGTATATAGAATTATAATATCTCTGAATAGTTTTTAAATTATCGCCAATTTTCGCTGTGATGCCTCTACGATTTTTTTTATTATCCTTACGCATACGACGATGAATTATATTAACAGAATAATGATACACACACACACATATATATATATATATAATAAAAAGAAAAGATTAACAAATAATTTCTCCTGCCTAACAATAATTATTTCACAGATAAAATATACTGTACACGATTTATTGTTAGTTATAATAAGTTTGAAAAAATGCAGCTGTATAAGCTAGTTGTACGCGTGCAGTGCTCGCTGCACGTTTACAATTGTGTAAAATTCTGTTTCTGTGAAACACGATCAATGATCATAACTAGATCAAAGGTCGAATCAACCGATCGGTTCGTTATTCCTGGAGAAAAAAAAAAAAAAAAATCCATGTAATTCTGACAAATTTTATTATTATACGTATTTAAGACAGAGATGTACGTGAGGTGTTCCATGTGAAACCGAGACTGATCTGACTTTGCGGTTTTTGAATTCAATCAAGAAAATTTCTAGGATTCCTAAAAAAGGCCATATTCGATTTTGATTTTTTTTTTTTAGGATAAAAACCAGACAAAACAAAAAGTTTTTGTTTCCCAAAGGTTTGATCAAAAATGAACATCTTGTATATGGGTCATTTTCGCCCTGGGGCACGACGTTTTGGAAAAAAAAAACAAAATGTAAAACTTGGTCAAATGGTAACTCAGCGATATTTTCGTTGATTGATAAATTGAAATAAATTGGTGCAATTTCCGAACACTTTGGAGCATAATTTTGGCTTGGAAAAAGTAATCCAAAACAGATTTTTGATCGAAATCGAAAAGCGCAAGGTCGGATTAGTCACGGTTTCACGTTGAACACCTCGTATAACTATACATAATGTGTAGCCTCGTAATAGATATCCAACTATTTTAACGATCATTATAAGTATTGTTTGAATAAAAGATGAGTGAATTTAATTTTCTTATTACGTCAATATTACCGGACAGATCGGAATAATTAATCACGGACACGTATTTGTTATTGAATAATATACGAATTAGTCAAAAATATTATCGATGACCACGTTCTACATTAATTTGATATTTCTTACACGTCATAAGTGACGCATAGATATACCAATATATTTTATTTAGTATATTACCTACTACATGCATTGAACGCTAATAGAACGCGATATTTATTATCATTATTTAAATATCTATGATCCGACGATCTAATGATCAAGAAGGGTCGAAAGTATGTATTGCAGAATGATAAACGAAATCCAAAAAACAAATAAAGGAAAAAAAAACAAAATATAAACTTTATCCAGCTGATTCGACCTTGTGAAAATGTTAACAGCTAACATTCTATTAGATGAATGAAATTATGTAAATATATCTAATAATAAAAATGACTGTATAACACTTAAGAGTATAATAATGAAAAAAAATACTTTTTTTTTTTAATGTACTTGGCGCGAGACTCTACCGAGTCTCTTGATAACGCGTTCAAAATTTTGGTCTACCTTAATGCGCGCGGTTATATAGCTGCAGTTGTAATAAATACCTATATAATATAATAAATTACGTATATATGTATGTACGTCGCTCCATTTATCAATGTGCATTTATTGATATAACGCATGATTATCAACATAACTGTATTAAACGTCTGATTTATCGATACGTGCACATGGTATTGTTGTAATTTCCTAAATAAATTGGCTTATGCAATTTGTTCAGATTTTTGGCTCCGTTAATCGCCGTATACATATTATATATATAGGGTGAGTTTTTTTTTTTTTTCTTGCGTAATTTTGTTCTACTTAAAAAATCGAAGAACTTTCGTGTAAAACACAGATTTCCAGTGAAAAAAAAAAAATAAAGTTGATCTTAACCTCGAGGTGCTTTGATAAATTTAAATTTTATACGGTCCAGATAAAGTCCCCCTCCTAGCCATCAATTTTTCTTATATTATTTTTTTCGATACCTCTAACCGTTCCCGAGATATTCGCTAGTAACATTTAGAGAAACTTACCCGGTATACTCATCTCAGTTCATATATTGCCCGCGCACTTGTAATTTATTGCAATCTATTTCTCAAAAATCATAATTAATTGCCTTATTTCGACTTTCCCGTCAGTTTCACCAAGTGGAAAAATGCCTAGATACGCTATTTTATAAACGGCATTAATAAAAAAAAAAACACACACACACACACACACACAAAAAATAGGAAATATTTCAAAGGAAATAAGATAGTCAGAAATTGCAGAATCTTGATACATTTTTGTATTTTGACGAATTATAATGTTAACCATCACCGATATCCACCTATAGCATGTGTAGGATCGTGACTCAAACTTTTCATGATCCCAAAAAGTTGCCTAAAGTTCGATATATGGTCTTTCTCGTTTCTAAAGCAGTCACATCAGTGCAGGGTTCAATCAGTGCACACAATTAAGTCATACTTGTAGACTGTAAACCGTAATCTGTGTACTGTGAAAGACTATAGCTGGCAAGTACGAGCCGTATCTTCAATAAAAAGGATCGGGATTTCAGACTCTGGTGATCGATACTTTGTAGCCATCAATGGCTCGAATAGACACGCCAGCTTTCAGACGCAGCGTTTCCAAAGAACCTTTACTGCTTATCTTGTACTTTTGAACAATTCTTGCCACTAATATTTTCATCATCATAGTGGCGTAATTTCTACCTGGAATTGTGATGAGAATTATTATTCAACACGTTCATAAACGGACAGTGATAGTTAGGGAAAACGTATGACCTACCAATGCACCCTCTGATACCGCTGCTGAAGGGTACAAAAGCATAGGGATGTCTGCCCGCTGAATTTTCCGGTGTAAATCTCTCCGGGATAAATTTTTCCGGCTCCGTCCAGTGATTTGGATCACGATGAGCCATTTACACGTTCAATGCGTTAGTACAGCCCTTCGGTGCAGTACATGTTTCTAATGCAGAGAATTTGTATCATTGGGGGGTATAGGATTGGTCACAATGGTCTCGTTCATTTGCACTCACCGAATTTCAAATCATCCTTCAGTTCGCGCAGTATAATCGGTCCTACAGGAAATAAACGGACGGTTTCCTTGAACACCATCTCCAGGTACTTTAACTTCGGGACATGTTCTAGTGTGATGTCTCCGTCCCCTATAACTTCGCGAACTTCTGCCCGTACCTTGTCCTATGAAAAAATATTTTCAATATGAAGTGAAAATTTTAGTGAATTTGTTTTTCATCTTCAAATGCACATTTATACGAACCTGGACTTCCGGGTGCATACCCAACATGACGAATAGGAACGAGCTAGTGAGGGCTGTTGGATCTTGTGCCTGAAATTATACCTCGATAATACGAGTCACTGTTGCAATAAAATGTCCATTTTTAACTACGTATAAGTTTTGTTTGAATCGCATGAACCTGCAGTATCATGAGAAATTCCATATAAATAACGCGACTTCCCAGTTCTCGATGAGACGTCTTTGTAACATTTTTTTAGATGTCTTATTTGCCATATCTTTACCAGGAAAATAATTTAACAAAAATTACCGGCATCCATATGTTGCTTATTTCATCTCTGAGTCGTATGTTATCCATTAGCTTGGTCTCCTCGTTGTGGGCAGTCAGTCGATCAAGAACTGGCTTCAGGGAACTTTTATCAAAATCGGAACTATCTCTCGTGGCGTAATGTTCTTTCTTCTTCCGAGCAACGAGCTGAAATAATATGCTAATTCGTGAACTCGCATACTATTTACTTTATAGCCTAGGTTTAGTCATGAAGAGGTGCAACTTTAGTCACTGAATGATTCAATGCAATGATTCAAATTGGTTCAATGATCGCGAACTTTTGAATTGAACAAGGAGCGATTGAAGTATCGAAAGATTTACAGTATCCGTAAATTCGTGCAAGATATCCATATCCCTAGCAAATCGGTGACCATCGTTCGTCCGAGAGTAAATCCGGTCCGGATATAACCAGGCTTTCATCGTCCTTTCGTAAGCTAACCCGAACGCTCTGTAAGATTGAAAAATATATTTCATCTTTCAGCTCTTTCAAAAATTAGTTATAAAAATTATTTGAACGCCTCTGGACACTAAGTGGATCAGTCAAGTCAAGGGGTTTCTTGCTCTTTCGAAACCCGATCGTAGATGGACTAGCTAAATCTAACTGCCGATGTTGCTGTCGAAGTTTTAGGAAGAAGCAAAATGTCGAAGTTTTCCTAGAAGCATAATTGATATCCAGCATCAATTTTTATTAAAATCGACATACCTTGCAGAACAAGTCATCAGTCCCTTGTATCCGTCATGTTGAGCCAAACCAGCCGTTCCCATAATAGTTTCTGAAAGAAATTTAAGAATAGCAAGAGGGATAGCTAAGTTACGATGTCCGATCCACCATCTGTAACTCACCAAGAACAATGTCTAAGGTACAATTATCCATGAAATGCATTATGTCGAATTCGCCAGTGTCGACGCGATCCTCTAAACACTCGACGCATCGTCGACTATGTCGGTCAAAGCCGTCAAAGAACGTGTCCAATGCTTTCCCATTCACCATGGGCAGGACCAATTTGCGTTGAATCCTGTGCCTGGAACCTAGACATGTTAATTAATGAGTGTAATGCACTGGATACAGGTAAGTGGCTTAGGCACTGGAGAGCGGACAGATATACCTGAGCCAGTAGCAATACCAAGGCCCATATACGAGGCCACAAAGCGATATTCATATGGTTTGTCCGTAGCTATGGGACTACTCATTACCACCTGGAAAGAAAGTGAGGAATCAAGGTCATTTTTCGATTTGTGGCGATAGATCAATCAATTTTACGGTTGTGATTTGATTTGACTATATTTTGGAGTCGGCAATATTTGATGAAATTGACTAGCGCCTACTCCGATATCACGAGGATTTCTCAACATCACGAATAGCTTCGGTCCCATCCAAAAACGAAAAGGAAAATCGTATGGTTGATATATAATTGCACCAATCTATTCAACAATTCTGAAAACAAAGAATCCGAATTGACGCTGCAAGTTGAATGACAAACTGCTTATTCATCTGTTACAATGTCAAATCAATAACGATGAAAGTGAAGGCCAGTGCCCAATGGAGATCTAAGTGGAGGCTGAAGTATTGGGCAATACCCATCGAGTTATATTCCCGCTTTAAGGTGGGGAAATAATGAATATTACCTTGATTACCGATGCCTTGAAAATGATAGTTTTGTGAAGTGTACGTCAAGGGTATTGCACTGGTTAAAACGACTTGATATTTTGCAGGAGAGATTTTTCGTCGTTATCATAAATAAATCTTGTTGTAGATTCTAATGTGTATTACCGTCATAGCTGCAGGCGAAATGAAGTGCATTTCCAATAAGAGGAAGAGGAGGTGGTCCAGGTATGAGTGAAGCATACTTCATAAATTTCCACTGCCTTTGGCACCATTCTTGTCCGCCTGCAGTCAGTAGCCACAATCCGATCAAAGAGATAATTGCAACTCCCAGAGTTCCTAGGAGTGAACGGAGCCTGATCAAAAACGCGTTTAGAAAAATGCACGCAGTGAATTGGTCGCATGAATTTCATATTGAACGTGTCTGAATTGTAAGGACAATATGATAAGAATGTTTAACTCAACGTTTCGATAAATTTCGCCAATTTTCGAACTGAATATCGGTTAAATTTTGTCCGGGAATCGGCGAAATGTATCGCCATCTAGTGTCTCGTTTGAAAATTCGACTGACAGTGATTTTGGAAATTGGCAAAATTCATCAAAAATATATGATGTCCCGTTCTCTAGCCAAAATGCGAAACACATGATCAGCGAATGCCCGTAATAAATATTGGAATCAAATTGTAAGTTATAAAGCGACATATATGGGGCATTTCATACCAATTCGACCTGGGCCTGACCCTCGACCTCTTAGATCTGATCCGCGATTTTTTGTATCATTCTTCTGACTCTAAATAGCAATTAGATTTTTTTTTCAGATTATTCAGAATGAATTTGAGCGAGTCATGAATTTTCAAAGTTCTTTTAACATCTCGATGGCCGTGATCGAAAAATCTGAAAAAATTCTCAAAAATTCTGTATCCGAAATAAAAATTTTTGAACCAAAATTCATAATGTCTGGGCTGTAGCTTTAACCTGTTTTACAAAGATTCAAGGAATAGTCATAATTTCGATCCGTCATATTGAATTTTGAAATTCAGTCATCGTGTATTTGGATTCAGCGACCCCGAAAACCTTACTGCCGTACTCATCGGATTTTTCGAACATTCAGTAGGCTCGCGGACAAGAATAATGACTGAAATTACACTGAAAACCCATGTCACATATTTTAAATGGGAAAAAGAATGACTTTATTGGCACCACGCTTAGATTCAAAATTAAGATAAGTCCTTTGGCAGAAGTTTTTTTTTTTTATTTATTTGAACCCGACTTATCCACAGGGAGAAATAAAAATCGGAAACCACCCTCCCAAGGACCTACTTATGTATGAAAAAGTTGACATTCTTTATACCTAATAGCTTGGTAACTTTTGAAAATAATACTTACCCCAAAACCCCAAAAATACAGAAATTCCTTCGATAAAGCCCATGTTTTGTTTCGAATTTAGTTTTGCACGATATAATAATTCTCGTGCTATAAAACACACCTAAAAATGGATCCACGAAAAATTAACTCTCCGATAACTTATACATATACAGCTCTGCCTCTGGGTACACACTTCGCCATATATGATTGCCCGAGCAATTCTAAAGTTTGCGAAGTTCTTTCTGAATTAGTCAGGTAACGACTTAACGGCGAACTTCTGCCTAGGCAAACTAGGCAGTTGCCTAGGGGCCCAAGTAGGGGGGCCCCGCCAGGGGCCGGAATGGTATGCATGGAGGACATACGACAGCGAACATTAAAAACAAATTTTTAATTCACTTTATTGTTCCTGCATATAGGGGCGCATTTACGAATAGGCAGAGCAGGGCGGCATATTGTCAATTGATCACGTTTTTTTCGTAGACATTTATACATTATACACGAAGAAAAAAAAAATTGTATTCGGTGTGTTATATAGCACTATCTCTTTCGCAGCAAAATCCGAAACAACCCAGCGGAACCCAAAACAAATTAATGACATAATAAACTTCACAACTTATATAATTTTGATAAATTGTATAAATTTTATAAATAAAATTACTGTAATAAATAAAACAAATGAATTTTATAAAATTATGTCAGTAGATAAAGTAAAATGAATCCAGTAAATAGAGATCGACATTAACAAAATGAAAAACATGATCAAAATGATTGAAGTAACGAAATATATATAATTAATTAAATGAATAAATCAAATGAAATCGATCAAACGAATAATGATGATGAAATGTAAAATATAACGGTAACATTTTTGTTTTATTCAATTATTTAAAAAAGGGGCCCTGACTCTGTTAACCTCCTATAGGGGCCCTGAGTCTTCACATCCGGCGTTGGGTAACGTATCTCTATTTATCTTCGTCCTGTAGTAATTTCCAAGTTTGTAAATTCAGTGTTTCATCAGATTTACAAATCGTTCTTTAGATAGCGGAATTAATTTACATCTCAAATTCAATTAACACATATATTTACGTATCCGATCTATCCGACGTATCCCCAACATCGGATATTCGCAAAAAACTATACGTAGCCACTGATGTTCTGTTCTGATAATTTGGATAAATCCAATTGCATCTTTGATATTTATATATTAGAACACAGTTCTATGTACAATTATCACAAATATTGTTCGAATAAAACATGAGTGTGATTCACTTTTCACGTGACCATTATCAAATAAATCGCAATAATTATACCCGTACAGGAGAATAATTAGCGAATCCTTGATTAGGCTGAGGCACGTCAGTGGCAGATGGCCATTAACCACGCTTTACGTCAACCGCATATATTATTTACCCATCAAAAATGACGAGCAGATAAGTTATTGAGACAGGCATCATGCAGCTTTCATTAAACGGTAATAAATTTTAACATTTTTTTACCACTAAATATATTTATTATATGCTTATGGATGAAAAGATAAATTGCATATTTCATGGGCTCGTGGTGAGGCTACTGTCTATATAAAGTCTATGAAGCATTCTCTGTCAACTCAACCACCAGAGATTCTCGATGTCTCCAAAAATTCTGGAATGATTTGAATTCACCCCCTGACATGAGAAAAAATGTTGTAAATTAGATCAGATTCTTCGTTTGTTGAAATTCAAATACACTTTCCTCTACTTAACTTGATAAATTGAGCTCAGAGAAAAAACAGTTCCGTATAAAAATTTCTTGTTTTTTCCTCAGCTCTTCGTTCGAACTATTTCCGATTCTTTCCCGGCACATTTGAATGCATTTGAACAGATTTAACCGAAATAAAACATCAAAAATGTGTTTTCACCAATTCGGGCAGTTTATTTTTTCATTACAAAAAATATGAGAATAATCCACATGTAAAATCGGATTTATTTATAATTTTTTTGGAGTGGGGACTTTAGATGTCTACGAGAAAAAAATCATTGAAACTCGAAAAATGTAGAGCAATGATTTTTTTCTCGACTTTATGCTCATAATGTTGCATTGAAACATCTGAAGTAGATGCAATTTTTAAATTTTCAAAAATTCCTAAATACAACGTGATTATTTCTGGCTCGCTATGATTTTCACTTGCTTCTTAGCATCTGAATCAGCCGTCGTATAATAAAGCGTGACAAATTACATTTTCCAAACAGTGTGCGTAATGTTAGATTTTGCGCACGGGCTTGCGTGTGCAAAATCGAGCTTTTCACACCTCTTTGGAAAAATAATATACGACACGATTGCACATAGGTGTAAGAATCACCTACTTTGCACCCTTGTGTCATAATGTGCTATTTTAGCGGCAATTAATTATACGTCAAGTGAGAGTAAAGAAGTTGTAATCATGAAATTTATTAATAATTTCTGTATTAGAACAAAAGATATTACAACAAAATATTGTGTAGATAATCAAACGTTTATTTAATAGCACGTCATCAACTTATGAACTGCATCTTTTTCCCCACACGCACTTTACTTGTGTGTATTTTGGTATTAATAAACGGGAGCTTTTCACACGGGTTGTGATGAAAAAAAAAAACAATTGACGAATTTACAGTCTGGAAATTGATATTTTGTAGCCATTCGCAGACCGAAGGGTGACGTCAGATTTTAGTTTGATATCCTTGATGGTGGTATTGCTGTTGAGTCGATATTTTCGCATAATGTGCGCCAAGACAGTTTTCATGTAAAGTTTGCCATACTGTTTGCCTGGGAAAAATTCGTAAGAAATCAATATCAATAGATTCTGACACCGTTACCTTTATGGTGTAAACACTCACGAAGCGGGCACTTACCAATGCACCCCCTTGCCCCGCTGCTGAATGGTATGTAGGCATGGGAATGCCGGCCTATTGAGTTCTCCGGCTTGAATCTGTCTGGATTGAACTTATCAGGATCCGACCAGTACTCAGGATCACGATGAGCCCAGTACGAAACTATCGCAACTGTACAACCTTCTGGCAACGTACAAGAGTCTAAAAAAAAATAATTATCTTGTAATCATGTGGCTATTCAATGCCTGTTGAGTTAACTCACCAAGTTGAACGTCGCCCGTTAGTTTACGCAGTAAAATCGGGGCGAGAGGGAAAAGACGGAGTGTTTCTTTGATAACCATACCTAAATATTCGAGCTCGAGAAGTTTCTGTTTCGTTACGCTCCCTTCTCCAAGAATTTCGAACAATTCGGTTCTCACTCTTTCCTAGAAAAATATAATCGCTGTTAAGTAGACTAAACCAAGTCGAGTCACTCGTGAATTTCTGGAACGCTTCTGTGAACCTGAATTTCTGGATGTATCGCCAACATCAGCAGTACAAAGGAGCACACAGTCGCCGTTGAATCCTCCCCCTGCAAATATCAAGACTGCTCGTCACGCGATTTGTATGATATTTGGTAAAATGAGGGAGGTTTTCTTCCTGTTCGAAGGACTTTGGAAATACTTGAACGACTTTATGGTGATCCGAATAAATAATCATAGGTTTTATTACGGCAATGAAAACTGTCAGTATTTCGTCTCTGAGTCGATCGTCGTCCATTAGATTGAACCGCTCATTATAAACAACCAGCTGTTCCAACAACATCAGTCGTAGAGTGTCAGAAGCTTCGGTGCCCGCTGTCAAATATTTCAGTTACAGATATTAAAAAAACGATATTAATAATGATCAGAAGGTTATTAAATGGGAATTTTGACCAACATTCGATTTCGATATTAGATCGCTGCATGGTTAATTTAAATCGGCGCTATATTGCCCTTGGCTCAGGTAAGTTCCTAATGTAGACGATTCAATTTAGATGCAGAATTTCTTCCCGTTCGATATCCATCCCACCCACCCAATTTTGATAAAACATAATACTCAGCTGGCGATTTTTTGACGGCTTATTCGGATGCGCAGGAACACATCCTGTAAAAATCTGCAACATTTATTGACGGATTTGGGAGTAAAAAGTTATTAAAAATTGAAAACGTACAATTTCGAAACTCTCTTATCATTTATCAAGATTAGAGAAAAAAGTTTCAGACAAAAGTTGTAGATCTCATCGTCCTCTACAAAATCGGTTATATGCAAGAATCACGTAGCGTTGTTGGTTTAGCTTTAAATTGCAATAAAAGACGAAATTCGATTCTTCTGTTTATTGCATCATTATCAACGCACACTATCGAAACTCACCGGAAGTGTAGAACCATCTTTCCTCAAGAGAGCTTAGTTAACAATTGGAATATCTCCCTCAAAAATTGCCGTACAAAATTGATTTTTTTTTTAAATTGGGCTACTTTTTCCTCACCAATCCGATTACGCTGTCCAAAATGAGGGTTGATCGATACTTGTCCAGTTAATTATCGTTCTTTCTTGACTTTCACCTGAAAGCTGCTATGAATAATAAACAATTTGTTTCTATGATTGCTTAATAATATTATGACTGTCAATCGAGCATGAGTTCCCTCTGTAGCAACTTGGTATGCATATTCTCAAAAAGAGAGGCGAACCCATGACCTGAGTATTATACCTGCGACATCCAGGTACACTAAAGGTTACTTAGCACCCCGCTCCTTTCATTTCTAATTTTGAACCTTTGAAAATCCATCTGATTTGAAGCGTACGCTTTGAGACGACGTTAACGTCCTATGAGCAGCGTGACAGCGAGAGCAAACAGGAATTGCTAAATTATAAGCCCCGTTTTACCGTGAAAAATTTCAATTCCCGACCGCAATGAATTATACGACAAGTGAGAGGATAAACAAATTACAATAAATAATTTTACTCATTATTTTTTTATTGGTACAAATGATATTGCAACAAAATTCTAAGTGGATCATGAAACGTTTATTTGATAGCACCATGACTTTGTCAATTGCATTTTCTTCCCACGTCCACATCATGCTACCTGTGTGTTTTTGGCATTGATAGACGGGAGCTCTTCACTCCGGTTGTGATGGTGAAAAAAAAGAAACTATCGACCAATTTACACTTTGGAAATTGATATTTTGTAGCCATTCGCAGACCGAAGGACAAAGTCTGATGTTAGTTTGAGCTCGTTCAAGCAGGAGTTACTGCAGTTGAGTCGGAATTTTCGTATAACGTGAGCCACGACAGTTTTCACGTAAAGTTCACCATACTGTTTGCCTGGAAAAATTCGTAATATACCAATTTCAATGGATTATATGTATCATAAACTTGGTGTAGACAGTCACGAAGCGAATACTCACCAATGCACCCTCTGATACCACCACTAAATGGAATGTAGGCATGGGAATGCCTGCCTATCGAGTTCTCAGGCATGAATCTGTCCGGATTAAACTTATCAGGATCTGACCAGTATCGAGGATCTCGATGAGCCCAGTACGAAACTATAGCAACTGTACAACCTTCTGGCAACGTACACGATTCTAGAAAAGAGTTGATTTTGTAATCTCGTGGCTAATCAATGCCCACCTAGTTAACTTACCGAGGCGAACGTCGCCCGTTAATTCGCGCATCAAAATTGGGACGATCGGGAAAAGACGAAGTGTTTCTTTGATAACCATACCCAAATATTTGAGCTGGGAAAGTTTCATTTCCGTTACGCTCTCTTCCCCAAGCACATCAAACAATTCTGTTCTCACCCTTTCCTAAAAGGATAAAATCGCTGATGAGTAGACTAAACCAAAAGGTCACTTGTGAATTTCCGAAACATTTCTGTAAACCTGAATTTCTGGATGCATCCCCAACATCAGCAGTACAAAGGAGCAGACAGTCGTCGTTGAATCCTCCCCCTGCAAAAATCAAGACTGATAGGATATATTGATTCGATATTTAGCACAACGGAGGAGGTTCTCTCCCTATTCAAAGAACTTTCAAAATAGTCGAGTGACTTTATGATGATCCGAATCCAGTCTTATAAATAATCATAGTTTTGATTACGGTAATGAAAACTGTGAGGATCTCGTCTCTGAGTCGATCGTCGTCCATTAATTTTATCTGCTCATTATAAGCAACCAGCTGTTCCAACAACATCAATCGTAGGGTGTCCGAAGCTTTGGAGCCCGTTGTCAAAGCGGAGTATTCCTTCTTCTTCAGGAATATGAGCTGGAAATTGTATGAATTCAGTAGGATTGGCATCGAGTTTTTTAATATGCGTTGCCGAATAAGATCTTCAACGTCTCGACTGGTCTAATTGTCGAGTTTGAAAAATTTTCAACATCGAGTAAACTTTTAGAATTTCTTGAAACTACTATTACATTATCTACAAATTGACGAATGACACTCAGCGAGCTATCTTGTAACTTTTTGTAGTTGGTGAAAGCGTAGATCCAGTCAGATTGTAACCAAACCTTCATCATTCTGTCGACCACCAGCTTGTACATTCTGTAAAATCGACATTGGTTATTGTAAGGAAATAACTATTCCTGGTTCCAATAAAATTTTCACCCCGGGACGATTAAGCTGGAATACGGTACCTTGCTATACATGACATGAGCTCTTTAAGTCCATCCTGTTGTGTAATACCCGGAGTGCCCATTATGGTTTCTAAATGATACAACTATAACAGTAACTCAACGGAATGAGATAAGCCGAGAAAATTCCCGAACGGAATGATAACTCACCCAGAGCGCTGTCTACGGCGCAATGTTCCATGTATGGGTAAACGTCGAACTCTCCGGTACCGATGCGAAGTTCCAATAGCTCAACGCAACGTCGACTATGCTTGTCGAAGTATTTCACGAAAGAATTCACCGTCCTTGCGTTCAACATGCCCGCGATGATTCTGCGGTGGATCTTATAGGTCGAGCCTGGACGTTGGCATGAGGTTCAACATGTTCATTAGTGAGTGATTAAAATTTATGCAAAGTCAGGGAGGGTATAAGAAAAACATACCCGAAGATGTGACGAGACCTCGGCCAAACAATTTTTCTGCAAAGCGGTACATCGGATCTTTGTGTGTCGCATTCGCACTCTGTAGAATTGACTGGAAAATCGAAAATGAAGATTGGACGTGGATTTGTTTTCATGATAATTGTCGGTAGGTAGAGAAGACGTGGTACATGTTTCAGACACTTTCTACCTTTTGTTTGGTAACTTGAAGACGGAAAGTATCATGTAATTCCACCATACTTATACCTATGTACTATTTACACTAGTATTCAAAAAAATGTACAAAAACACAAGAAAACTCCTGTATTTTCGGGCTTCCAAAATATTATACCACCTAAAATTCACATGCCAAATTCGTCTTAATATTTGAAGACGGATTACTCACTTTGATATCGCAGGGATTCTTCACTACAACGACCAGCTTCGGCCCCAACCAGAAACGAGACAGTCCTTCATACGGCTTGCACATCTCTAACAATCTAAACACAATTTCTGAAGACGAATGGATCAATCAGAAACGAAATAAATTAAACGTTGGCAGCCTTTGCCGAAGAGTAGACCGATAAGTAATCATGAGTATAATCTCAATGGCACAATGTATGATTTTCGAGGAAACTTATAAATGGATGTTATTCAGGCAACTGATTCAGAAATCGATAGGTGCAACTGAACTTGTGCAGAGGATTACCTTCGGCCTTGCAGGCGAAAAGCAGAGCATTTCCAATCACTGGCAGACCTCGTGGCCCTGGTAACTTTGAACCGACTTCGTTATGTCTTGACCTATTCTTACGCCAGTCTTGTACACCTTTCGAACGCCATACTCTCAGCAATATTATACCGATGCCGATCGCCACGAGAACTAAAATTGAGCGGTGTAATTAATTACGGGTTACGGAAATAAAGCAACTGATTCATGATCTCATTCTTCGGACTACGCATAATATGTACATTTCTCATTTTTAATAAGATTAGGGATTTTTGTGTTGTTCTAACTGTCGAAAATTAGACATTACGAAACAAGAGCGCATAGTGTAACCTATGTATGTAGTAAAATTCTTTTTCTCGCTCACGTAAACTTCACAAAATCGACGGGTGAGGGAGATTAGAACGGTCCAACCTGCACATTTCGCTCAATTAATATCTTTCTTATATACATATGTAGTCACTCTAAAAATTCTTCGTTATATTGCTTAGACAGAACCACTATTATCCAGTACGTACTGCATTTTTTGCAGTAACGATATTTTTCATAGAACAAAAACCGTTTGCAGGTCTTTTGAATAATTATATCCTCTTTAGACCTTCAATGCACAGTTATACAAGGTCCGACTAATCAATTAATGAACGAGAAGCATGACGTCGTAGAATGTATAAATTATTTGCCAGATAGTTTCCTCAACTATCACAGCACAAAAACATTATTGAAAGAAAAATACTTGCGTGTAGAAAAATTAAAAAATTTTATATAATGAACTATCCGCTGATGACGGTGTCATCAAATTAAGTTATATCGTTGTAACTCCAGTATTGGAAAGTGGAGGTCTAACGAAGTTAGACTCTCCCTCACTCACGTCGAATGGGCCCCCAGGAGTCATTACCACGGGTCTAGCAAGATTGGTACAAGAATGTATTCAAAAGAAGGTATGTATTTTCGAAATCTGTTCAGCCAAATAACAACTTCTTGAACGTTCTGATCAAAATTAACCATATGGTAGATCGAGGGACTCGTAACGGCCATCTAAAGTCATAATCTAATGTTGGTCAAAATTCCCACATGCTGACCTAATTCTGATCATAATTAATGTCGATTTTCTTATCCGAATTTCCAATAAATAGTTTTATACTTTACCGAACTGATACCAGAACTGAATCATATTGTAACTTGTAGAATTGGCAATCGTTGATGTCACTTCCCTGCACAGGCTCTTCGCCGCTTTTTCAGATCTCGTTGCACCGTCAGGAATCACAAATGTTACTTATAATTCGCAGATTTTCGAAATCAATATTCTGTACAACATCAAAACAGACCGATCTTGTTTCACTCACAATATCTCTAATGATATAAATGTAGCTGCAAAATACTATATCCAGATTGGATATCTGCTACTCCCACTCCACACACGATCTGGAAGATTATGATAATTTTATTGCCCTAGGCCTATGGTAAGTACCCAATATAGACGATTCAATTTATATGTTGGTTTTTTCCATTTGAAATACAGGAAAGCCGTTCGTAGAATATAGAATGATTGAAAACTGGTTGTAAGTATACTGTATTTACGGTGCTCGGTCGTATATTTATGCACATGGCTATAACTACCCAGCAAACAGTGACATTCTTGGTCATGGTCACATGAGTGTTATATTTAAGTAACTTTGCGGCATCACATTGCTGTGTACTGGTTATATCATTGCTCTCATAAATGTGAACGTATCTGATACATGTACCAGGTATGTCTCAAGTAAGGCACAATGTATGTACATGTCGAATTGACAGACTGCGGTGATGTACCTTCTACATCTTTAGGAAACGCATCAAATACTATAATAGATAACAAAGCATTTTATTTCTGGCGAAGGTACGTAAATGTGATATTAGTTTCACAAACGTGATACGTCACTGGTACATGCGTGGTAGTACGTGTCTTTGTTGTGTACTTGAGAAGTACCTGCAACACGCGCTTGTTGCGGACATCGGGCAGCAAATGTACCGCTCATGTGTGGCACTTAGTACATCGCACGTGGCAATCGCGACAGACATAGTACATCATCGGTACATAAATTTGTTTGCTGGGTAATGTATAGGAAATTACATCTCAAATCGAGAAATCGCAAATCCTGACTCTCATCGAAAATCCTCAATCACTGTATTAATTGAGGATCGGATGATACAAAAATTTGTGATCTTATCTTCACACACGATCTAGAAAATTATGATAATCTCATTGCCCTAGGCTTATGGTAAGTTTCCATTATAGACGATTTAATTCAGATGCCGGTTCTTCTCATTTGAAATTCATAAAAGCCGTTCGTAGAATATAGCATGATTGAAAACTGGTTGTAAGTATACCATAATTACGGTGATCGGTCGTATATATTTATATGCATATGGCTATAACTATGAATAGCAAATTTCATCTCAATTAGATCAAGAAATCGCAAATCCTGACTCTTATCGGAAATTCTAGATCACTGTGATAATTAAGGATCGGTTGATACAAAAATCTTTGATTTTATTGAGATCTTTCATTTATCCGCAATAAAAAAAAACCCAGCAACTTTTATAACAATTTTAATACAGGACCTTTCTAACAGCGTATCGGTAATGTGATCTTAGAACTCTCACGAGTCTAATGAGTCAAGTGAGATCCGTGCGTCACACTCATTGACAGCGATATAACCGATTGAACCATTAATTAGCTGTTGATGTTATGCCAACAATTTTCTAATTAAAAATCTGAAGTAGACGCAATTTTCGAATTTTCAAATAAGCCTAAAAACGAGATAATTTTTGGCTTGGTATGATTTCCACTCAATTATCTTAGCACCGCGCTCCTTTAATTTCTAATTTTGAACCTTCGAGGATCCATCTGATTCGAAGCGTACAATTTGAGATAACGTTAACGTGTTATGAGCAGCCTAGCAACGATGGCAACCGGGAATTGCTGAAATAGCCCCGTTTTCTCGTGGAAAATTTCATTTTCGACTGCAGTGAATCACGACAAGTGAGAATGAACAAGTTATAATCGTAAAATTTATTCATCACTTCTGTAATAATACCAAAGATATTATTGCAACGAAATATTGTGTGGATAATCAAACGTTTATTTAATAGTACCATTAATTTTTCTATTGCAATTTCTTTCCACACAAACTCTTCCTGTGTGTTTCTGGCATTGGTAGACGGTTGCGCTTCACTTCGGTTGTGACGGGGACCGAAGATCGCCGAATTCACACTCTGGAAATTGATATTCTATAGCCACTCGCAGACCGAAGGATGATGTCAGATTTTAGTTTGAGCTCATTCAAGGAGGAATTGCTGTTGAGTCGGAATTTTCGTATAACGTGAGCCACGACAGTTTTCACGTAAAGTTCACCATACTGTTTGCCTGCATTGGGAAAATTCCCAATATACCAATTTCAATAGATCATATGTATCATCAACTTGGTGTAGACAGTCACGAAGCGAATACTCACCAATGCACCCTCTGATACCACCACTAAATGGAATGTAGGCATGGGAATGCCTGCCTGTCGAGTTCTCCGGCATGAATCTGTCTGGATTGAACTTGTCAGGATCTGACCAGTACTCAGGATCGCGATGCGCCCAGTACGAAACTATCGCAACTGTACAACCTTCTGGCAACGTACAGGATTCTGAAAAAGAGTTGTTCTGTAATAACGTGGCTATTCAATACCCGCCGCTAACTCACCAAGGTGAACGTCACCCGTTAGTTTACGCATCATAATCGGGCCGATGGGAAAGAGACGGAGTGTTTCTTTGATAACCGTGCCTAAATATTTCAGCTCGGAAAGTTTCTTTTCCGTTACACTCTTTTTCCCAAGCACATCCAACAGTTCGGTTCTCACTCTCTCCTATGAAAATAATATCACCGGTAAGTGAACCGGATAGACACTCAAATGTGAATTTCTGAAACCGTTGTGTCAACCTGAACAGCAGGATGCATCCCCAACATCAGCAGGACAAAGGAGCACACAGTCGTTGTTGAATCCTCCGCCTGAAAACATCAAGACTGTCGTTAGTCATATGATCGAGACGATTTACTTTCTGTTCGAAGGAGTTTCGAAATATAATCGAAAAACTTCATGGTAATCCGAATGCAGTCTAATAACTAATCATAGGTTTTATTACGCCAATGAAAACTGTCAGTATCTCGTCTCTGAGTCGATCGTCGTCCATCAAATTAATTTGTTCGTTATAAGCAACCAGCTGCTCCAATAAGATCAGTCGTGGAGTACCCGAAGCTTTGGAGTCTGTTGTCAGAGCGAAGCATTCCTTCTTCTTCAGGATTATGAGCTGAAAATCAAATGAGATCAGTAGGATGGGAATGATCGAGTTTACGGTACAGTGCAAAGTATATACGATGCCAAATAAGATCTCTAATGTCTCGACTGGTTCAATTATGTTGAATTTAAAAAATTGGTTATATCGAGGAAAATCTTACGATTACTTGAAACAACTATTACATTATCTACAAATTGACGAACGACACTCAGCGATCTATCCTGTAACTTTTTGTAGTTGGTGCACGCGTAGATCCAGTCCGATTGTAACCAAACCTTCATCATTCTGTCGGCGACCAGGTTGTACAATCTGTAAGATCGAGCATTGGGTACTGTAAGGAAATAACTATGCCTGGTTCTGATAGATTTCCACCCGGATTGATTAGGCTGAAATACGTTACCTTGTAACACATGACATGACCTCCTTATGTCCGTCCTGTTGTGTAATACCAGGAGTGCCCATTATGGTGTCTAAAATGATGACAATCACAGTGATTCAATAGAATAAGATAAGCCTTGAACATTCCCGAACGGAATGATAACTCACCCAAAGCGCTGTCTACGGCGCAATGTTCCATGTATGGGTAAACGTCGAACTCTCCAGTACCGATGCGAAGTTCCAATCGCTCAACGCAACGTCGACTATGCTTGTCGAAGTATTTCACGAACGAATCCACCGCCTTTGCATTCAACATGCCCACGATGACTCTGCGGTGGATCCTGTGCGTCGAGCCTGGACGTTGGAGTAAGGTTTGACATGTTCATTAGGTGAGTGACTAAAAATTACTCAGAGTCAGATTAGAGAGTATAAAAAATACATACCCGAAGATGTGACGAGACCTTGGCCGAATAATTTTTCTGCAAAACGGTATATCGGATCTTTGTGTGTCGCATTCGCACTCTGTAGAATTGACTAGAACGTCGAACACGAAGATTTGTCTAATAGATTAATTTCGAAAAAAAGTGTACAAAGAAGCGCCTATTTTTTGGTCTCCCAAAATCGTATACCATCTAAAATGCACGTATCAAATAGGTACGTATAATTTTGAAGACGGATTACTAGCAATACTCACTTTGATATCGCAGGGCCTTTTGATTACTATGATAAGCTTCGGCCCTAACCAGAAGCGAGATAGTCCCTCGTATGGCTTGCACATCTCTAAAAATCTGGACAGAATCTCTGAAGACGAATGGATTAATAAAATACTACATTAGCCATACGTTAGCCGTCTCTACCAAAGCATAGATCGATATGTTTGATCATGAGTATAATCTCAATGGTTCAATGTATGATTTCGAAAAAAACTTATGCATGTTATTTAGGCAATTGATTAGGGAACCGATAGGTGCAATCAAACTTGTACAGAGGATTACCTTCAGTCTTGCAGGCGAATAGCAGGGCATTTCCAATCGCTGGAAGACCTCGTGGCCCCGGTAACTTTGAGGCGGCTTCGTTAAGCCTCGACCTATTCCTACGCCAGTCTTGTACACTCTTCGAGAGCCAAACTTTGAGCAATATACCGATGCCGATCGCCACGAAAACTGAAATTGAGAGGAATAATCAAATACGGACTACGGAAATGAAGCGACTGATTCGCGACCTTACTCTTCAGACTACGTAAGACGTCAAATTTCTTATTTTCAACGAGATAAGGGATCTGCTTGCAGTTGAAATAATATTTTGACCCTGCCGAAGAGATGTTCGTTTTTCTTTCGGTTTTTTGCTTCCACCAAGTTCTGGGTAAAAGTGCGAGCAGATCGAAGAGAGATTCGTGAAAACGTGAAGGATTTCAGATAGACCATCCATCGCGTTGTAAATTTTCGGTTTTTTTCACGTAAACTACAGAAAATTGTAACCGGCGGTATTTTGATTCCGAGAGAGACTTATTATCGAGCGAGCCCATTAACAAGGTGAAATTTGCTACCCGTCACATTCGTGAAAATAATTAAATTAAAACTAATCTAAAGAAAAGTTAGATCTATCTCTTAATAGATCGGTAAATGGGATCGTAGCCATCTAGTCCTATACAGGTCTCAACTGAAAAGTTTAAACTAGGGTTGAGGCTAATCAAGTAAAATTGGGGAACGGTTATGGTGATACAAATAATGATAGGAATTAACTGGTAAAAACGATAATATATTTTGAGCTATTTGAATATTGAGTAATATCCTTCATGAGGCTGATAATGAAATCATACTTGAACAAATGATAATAACAATGATATCATGGGTCACCGACGTGAGGATCGTGAAGGCTTGTAAATATTTTCTCTAAAGGGAAGCTACAACAAATTCTAATAATCAATAGATACGCCTAACCACGATTCACGCGTTAATGATAATGTGATTTACTCTCAATTTTAAGTTGATAAAGACAATACCGGAAATTTGTAGCTCTCTCTCTTTCTCCAGGGTGTTTTTTTTTTTGATCGCCCCAGGCCGATATCTCGAGAACTCATCACGATACGAAAAAATACTTCGGATGAAACTTGTAGGATATCGAAGGGGAAAGAACATGGTGCAGCATCATTTTCAGTAGGTGGTGATGCCAAGGCCGGGGGAAGGTCAGGTTTGTTTTTTTAAATGGAAACCCATATTTTCCATAACGCAATTTTGTTCTACTTGAAAACTCAAACGACTTTTGTATGGAACATTTTTTTGTGAGACATCAATTTTTCTTGCTATTCAGCTGAACAGCTAGAGATTTTTGAACTTTTCAGAACATTTCACCTCTGAACTATCAAGTTTGAAGAAATATTGTGATAGACAAAAAGTGCGTAATTTCATGCAAAGATTCTTGTAGAATAATTGCAGATTTTTTTTTAACAATTTTTGATTTTTTTTCACGCAATTGAAGAGGCTGCAATGAAAAGTCATTGATCTTAAAATGAGTAAAAGCACTATTTATCAGCCCGAATAGAAATGATTGTTTATAATTCAATCAAATTTGGAAAGGTTCGTCTTTATATCACACTCTCTTAAAATTCACATAAATCCGTAAGGGACTTATGGCCTAAATAGAATAAAATTTATTAATAAAGAGTGAATATGTGTCCTTGCACTGAACGTAGCGAGGGGCAGCCTAAGTTTGGGGATTCCCAGAATCGACTCGCCTCACGCCACTTATCCTACGATGACGCTATGCAGGCCTCACTAAAATCGGCAACTGCGTATGGGAGGTGCGAAATTTTTAGAAAAGAAATACATATAATATTCTTGAGAGCGTGGCGGGATGTTTACGCATCTACTTAGCATGCAGCTTAAGAACTTAAAATAACCGATATAAGAGAGACTGGGAAGGCCCAACCACATTTCGCTAATATAATTTCTCTCCTTTATCTGCGTATCCACCCAAAAAATTCTTCGTGATATTTCTTAGCCGTCTGTAATTTTTGCAGTGGCGATATATTTTATAGAACAAATACAGTTGTCAGTTTTTTCAAATAATCGAATCTTAGCCAAACCTCCCGCAGTTATAAAAGATCATAAAGTCATAATCTAACGGTGGCCAAAAATTCCCATATAGTTAATTAATTCTGATCATTATTAACGTCGTTTTTTTAACCGAATTTTTGATAAACAGTTTTGTACTTTACCGAACTGATACCAAAACTGAATCATACTGCGCCTTGGACAATTGGCAATCCTTGATGTCACTTAAGCCACAGGTTTTCGATCGCTTTTCTAGATCTCGTTGCACCCTCAAAAATCTCAGATTTTAATCATAATTCACAGACGATCAAAATCGAATATATTTCATACAAAATTAACACTGATCGATCTTGTTTCACAAACAGCATCAATCGTCTGAATTATGGTGAGAAATTCTGGCCGGATTGGATGCCTGCAACTCCCGCTGCAGCACTGCACTCAACCCAGAATCGCTTAACCCCCTCCCCGTAAGATTTCGCATGGTTAAAAACTGGTCGTAACTATACACTATAACAGGGATCGGTTATATGTTCAAGGCTACTATAGGTATATGTATGGGGGATTGCATCGCGAATCGACCTACGAAAAAGCCTGACCCTATAGTTTGAAATTCTCCAAAATTTGAAATTGGTCCAAATATCTGTTATTTGTTTCAGTTTTTTTTTGGGATGAGATTCGTTCGTCATACTTATTAGCAGAGCATGACAATTATCTAATGAAAAATCCGAGGGAGATGCGAGTTTCAAATTTTTATAAACCCCTAAAAATAAGGTAATTTTTGTCTTGCTATGATCGACACTCAATTCTTATCACCCCGCTCCTCTCGTTTTTTATTTTGAACCGTTGCGGGTCCAACAGAACTAAGCTATAAATACCTTATGAGCTGACATCACCATCTCATGAGCAGCCCACCAGCATGAGTAAACGGGAAGTGCTGAATCAGCCCCATTTTACCATGGAAAATTTCATTCTCGACTGCAGTGAATCAGGATAAGTCGAAATACGAAAGTTATAATCATGAAATTTATTCATTATTTCTGTATTAGCACAAACCATATTCAAGTAAAACATTAGGCAGATAATGAAGCATTTATCTAATAGCACCATCAACTTTTCCATTGCGTCTTTTTCCCACACACATTCTTCCTGTTCCACACAATTGACCAGTTTAGACTCTGGAAATTGATATTTTGAAGCCATTTATAGCCCGAAGGGTCACGTCAGACTTTAGTTTGATCTCATTCAAGGAGGTATTGCTGTGGATCCGGTATTTTCGTATAACGTGAGCCACGACAGTTTTCATGTAAAGCTCAGCATACTGTTTGCCTGGGAATAGTGATGAAATACGAATGTAAATGGATTCTTTCATCACAGTCAACGAGTAGAGACTCACCAATGCACCCCCTCGTTCCACCACTGAACGGTATGTAGGCATGGGGTGCCTGCCTATTGAGTTCTCCGGCTTGAATCTGTCTGGATCGAATTGATCAGGATCTGGCCAGTGCTCAGGATCACGATGAGTCAAATATGGAAGTAATGCAACTGAACAACCTTCCGGCAATGTAAACGATTCTGGAAAAGAGTTTATCTTGTAATTACCGAGGCGAACGTCACCCGTTAGTTTGCGCATTAAAATCGGGCCGATGGGAAAAAGACGAAGTGTTTCTTTGATGACCATGCCCAAGTATTCGAGCTCGGACAGTTTCTTTCCCGTTACGCTATCTTCCCCGAGCACTTCAAACAATTCTGCTCTCACTTTTTCCTGTATGAATAAAATCGCCAGTGAGAACACTGAATCGATACTCAAATTTGATTTTCAGAGATTATCATGTGAACCTGAATTGCAGGATGTATCCCCAGCATCAGTAGAACAAAGGCGCACACAGCCGTCGTCGAATCCTCCATCTGGAAACATCAAGACTGTCGTTTATAGTCATGCGATCGATACGATATGCAGTAGAATTAGAAAGGTCTTCTCCCTCGTTCAAAGAACTGTCGAAATATAGTCGAACTACTTTACAGTGATCCAAATGCCGTCTGATAAATGATCATGGGTTTTATTACGGTAATAAAAAGTGTCAGTATCTCGTCTCTGAGTCGATCGTCGTCCATCAAATGAATTCGCTCGTTATAAGCAACCAACTGTTCTGATAATATCAGTCGTGGAGTGTCCGAGGCTTTCGAACTCGTCGAAGTTAAGTATTCCTTCTTCTTTAGGCTTATGACCTGGAAATTATATGAATTTAATGGAATTGAAATTACTGTTTTGAACGCATGTATCGCAAATGTATGATGCCGAATAAGATCTTTGACGTCTCGACTGCAGGGCTTATTTTCTCATTTGAAATCAAGGGAATTTTTGTGAATTACTCAAAGTAACTATTACATTCTCTAAAAATTGACGAACGACACTCAGCGAGCTATCCTCCAACTTTTTGTAGTTGGTGAAAGCATAGACCCAGTCCGATTGTAGCCAAACCTTTATCATTCTGCTGGCGGCCACCTCGTACAATCTGTAAGATCGATCATTGGGTACTGAAGTAAGGAATTAACTATGCTTAGACCTGGAATGATTGAGCTGGAATACGTTACCTTCTCACACATAACATGAGCTCTTTATGTCCATCCTGTTGCGTTATACCAGGAGTACCTAGTATAGTGTCTAAAATCATGACATTCACAGTAACTCAAAAGAACAAGATAAGTCAAAGAATTTTTCGAACGATATGATAACCCACCCAAAGCGCTGTCTACGGCGCAATGTTCCATGTATGGGTAAACGTCAAACTCTCCGGTACCGATGCGAAGTTCCAATAGCTCGACGCAACGTCGACTATGCTCGTCGAAGTATTTCACGAACGAATTCACCGTCTTTGGATTCAACATGCCCACGATTACTTTGCGGTGGATTTTGTGCGTCGAACCTGGACGACGGGGTAAGGTAAACGTGTTCATGAGTTAGTGCAGACTAAAAATTACCTATAGGCAAAGAGGGCTTTAAAAAGACGTACCTGAGGATGTGAGGAGACCTCGGCCAAACAATATTTCTGCATATCGTAACATCGGATCTTTGTGTGTCGCATTCGCACTTTGCAGGATTGACTGAAATATCGAACATGAGGATTATACATAGATTTATTTTCATGAGAGTTATCAGTAGCTGCAGGGAAGAGGTACGGTATGTGTTAAACACTTTTGACAATCTGTAATAAATTCAGAAAAAAATTCATATCTTCTAAACGAAATCTGGCACCACGATGAAATTCATACACGTTGTTTTTACCCAAAAGAGGAATATTCTCTGAAATTTTGAGCGATAAAAAACGTATGGTTTTCGAGAAATATGAAAAACTAATTTTATAATAATTTTTCTCAACCTCTCGAATACGTCTATTTTTTAGGATGGATTACTCACTTTTATATCGCAGGGCTTCTTGACTACAATGATAAGCTTTGGCCCCAACCAGAAGCGAGATAGTCTTTCGTACGGCCTGCTAGTCTCCAAAAATCTGGGCAGAATTTCTACAAACGAATGGATTAATCTGATGCTGAATTCACCACACGTTGGCAGTCTCTACCAAAGAGTACTTCGATAAGGATTCGTGAGTATATAAGTTTAATGGCTCAATGTATGATTTTTGAGAAAACTTATGCATGTTATTTAGCCAACTGATTCAGAACTAAACCAGTGCAGAGGATTACCTTCAGTCTTGCAGGCGAATAGAAGAGCATTTCCAATCACTGGAAGACCTCGTGGCCCCGGTAACTTTGAGGCGGCTACGCCAGTCTTGTACAATTTTCGATAGCCAATCTTTGAGCAATATACCGATACCGATCGCCACGAAAACTGAAATTGAAAGGTATAATTACTCACCACTTGCGGAAATAATTAAAGCAACTGATTCAACAATGCTGCAGGTCAAACTCCCGATATTGTTACCTTCTGATCATTGATAATTTCGTTTTTCCTTATCCATATTTTTCGATGAATAGTTTTTTACTTTACCTAGCAGACACCAGAACAAAATCATCTTGCAAGTCGGGCAACCGAAAATTCTTGACGTCACGTTCTTACAGATTTTTGTTTGCTTTGAGGCCGCTGATCAAGTCGATCTTTATCAATCCTCAGGTTTTGTGGTACCTTCAGGAATTCAAATTTTCACATATAATTTATCGAAGTTCGGAATCGCTTTTCCATATACCAAGTCAAAAACTGATCAATCTTATCTTACCCACAATATCAGTTATGTAAATCAATCCACAAAACACTAGCCAGATTGGATACCTGCTATTTCCGATCCGAACAGAATCTAGGAAATGATACGAGAGATTGTCTTGTCTCAGGTGCATATATTTATATACCCTCTCGATATGCAAAATTTTTATCGGATTAAAGTTTGTTTTTTATTCGGAAAGCAACGATGTTGCAAAACTGGTTCGTTACTACGTATAAAACAGATCAATCTCATCTTACACAAGATAATCTGCAATAAATACTACCCAGATTGGCTACCTGCTATAACTTCCAATCCATATACAATCTGGGAAATGATGAAAAAATGTCTTGTCTCAAGTGAATTATACCGTCTCGATATGAAAGCTTTCAATAAAGACTATGCGATAATCGTTCTTGTTATCAATTTTACAGTTTTTCTACTCTTCGTAAAACGGAATGGAAGAATAAATCGTCGTTGATGCTGTCGAATAGTCATTATACATACCTATACATAAAAAAAATCATCTGTAGCATACAATGTGTTCTACATCCTTCATTTATTTATCACTGAATATGCCGATATGGTCAGGCAAGTTATCAAGAGCATTGCTGAGGAATGATTAAAAAATATAGAACACATGCAGTCATATGCCATGCAGTCGATTTATATGCTTTCCGGATTTTTACATGTGACGAGTGATCGATAGCATTAACGATGATTTACTCTATCACTTCGTTTTATAAACAGTAAAAGAAACTGTAATGTCGATAGAAAAAAGATCAAATTAGGGTAATTTCTATTCGGAATGTTTCGATATCGCGAAACTGGTTCACTTCTGCAATGATGTTATTTGCAAACAGTCCATATGGTTATCGGTTCATTTCGCATCGGGTATAATTAGCATACTGCATTGCTCTTGAAGCCATTAGATCTTTTGATAATCATGAGTGATGCAACTGGCATTGGAAAATGAAAAAAAAAAGGGTGCAGCGTGTGGCGTAGTACGCGCACTAGAAGTGAAACTTCTTTGCCTTCAATGGAAATATAATTATTTCAACAATACTTAAAAAGGGAACTATGTTGTCATTGACGGCAAAGAAATTTCACTTCTGGCACACGAATAAGTACGTGCTACAAGTACCCTTCGTTTTATCTCTACGTACCCCGTTCTGCCCCGATTTTTCTGACATAGATTATCACTGGACGCTGGAATTAAGTTTTTAAATGAAACGAAAAGGTTTGAAACCGTTTTTTTATTCATGATTTCTGATGCATAATACATTCTTATATAACTAAAGGATATACTATATGTGTGATAATAATTTAACAAACACTTTGTCACCCCGTCATCGCCAATTTTCAACCTACATTGGGCTAACACTTAAATCCTTCTCAGGAAAAGAAAAAGACCACGGTCATGCTCGAATGGTGTGAGTCCTCGACTCGCAGGTTCAAGTTGCCGAATGTATATCCAGAGAATCTCTTGTCTGACGAAAATAGCGGAACTCAGCATCTGGTGATAGATATTTTATAGCCATCCGCGGACCGAATTGAAATATCGGTTTTCAGTCTAAGCTTGTCCAAAGAAGTGGTACAGGTCAGTCGATACCTCCGTACGATGTTCGCAACGACAGTTTTCATACACATCATTGCGTATTTTTGACCTGAAAATATTTTTTCAGTGTTAACAAGTTCCTTCGTCCTAAACCTTGATTCGGAAGAGAAGAAGACCACAATTTAATTGATACCAATGCAACTTCTGAGACCACCGCTGAATGGTAGATACGCGTAGGGATGCCTGCTAATTGAGCTTTCCGGGGTGAATCTTTCGGGTTCGAATTCATCTGGATTCACCCAATACTTCGGGTCACGGTGAGTCAGATATGACACCATTACGACCGAACAATCTTCCGGCAATGTGCATGTTTCTAGAAAAAAGTAATTCCCTTTATGCACTGGCGAATTATAGAAATCCACCGGCGTACCTTGTGCCTTAGAAATTCGAAAGGATTGAAAAAGGCGAGGGAAAACAGCCTGAGAAACTTACCGAGGTCTACCTCACCCCTCAGTTCACGTACCATTAGCGGTGCTATGGGAAATAGACGGAGTGTTTCCTTGATAACCATCTCCAAGTACCTCAGCTCGGGGAGGCTTTTTGTTGTGACATTTCTCTCTCCTAGGACCTCATTCAACTCTGCTCGCACCTTGTCCTAATAGCAAAAATATTTGCCGATGGTGAGTACGATACGCTTCCAGACTGTTAAAAATCAGGATTCTGAATATATTTGCGCACCTGAATTTCCGGGTACATTCCTAGCATGAGAAATACAAAAGAGCTAATAGTCGCTGTGGTATCTTGTGCCTGAAACGAAGGGATTCTTATGCCGAAGACTAGATATGGGTTCTGAGTTTCATTCGATCTATCAAATAAAATAAAATAAATTCATTACGGCCGTAAAGACGGTGTATATCTCATCTCTGAGTTGTACGTCATTCATCAGGTTAGTCTTCTCCACATGATCAATCAGCTGCTCGAGCAGCATTAGTCTAGGTCTATTTGCCATAACAGAGCCTCGTTCCAAGGCGTGATGTTCTTTCTTCTTTCGGGCTATGAGCTGAAAGTCATGATAACATTACTTTCAATCTCTTGGCTCGGTTGTACCGATGCTACTTTTCACAGATTTACCCTGCATCTCATCAAATGGATCAACGCACGGAACTACTTGGTTTCACACGAGAAATTTGGAAAATTTCGGAGACTCACGCTCTCTGTAAATTGATGGATGACTCTCATCCCTGTGGTCTGTTGCTCGCCGTATTTGGTGCGTGCGAATATCCAGTCCGGGTGCAACCAGAGTTTCATCATCCTCGCATGAACGATTTGGTACATTCTGCAACGGCGAACGATACGATTGAAACATTCATCAAGAAAGATGACGATTTCTGGTTGTTGATTGAAATTGGTGAATTCAAATACCTGTTAGTCCATTCCACTAACTGCTTATAGCCCTCCTGCTGTGTGGTCCCAGGCGTTCCCATTATGGTGTCTTAAATTATCGATCGATTTGAAATTCCGGTTAATCAAAAAATGCGTGAAATTCCTGGCATTAATCCACTCACCCAGAATTATATCCATTGTGCAATGCTCCATGAAAGGATATACGTCAAGTTCCCCCGTGTCAACGAGTTCCTCCAAACGATCAGCGCAGCATGAGCTTCCGCGATCGAAGTATTCCACGTACGCATCCAACACCTTTCCATTCAGCATGGGCATTATAACTCTGCGATGAGTTCTGTGCGTTGTACCTTAAATCGATTGACAAATTAGCAAATCTGAACGATAATTATTAGGAAATGATTGAATCATGGGGATTGTAAAATACCTGAACCAGATACGAGACCTTGACCAATGAATGGCTCCATGAAACGGTACACGGAATCTTTGTATGCCGCTTTGGAACTGTTGAGAATTACCTAAAAACGTGATGGAGGTGAGAAAAAATTTGTATATTACCGTCGTTTTAACGATTACGTTACAGTTGACCGATACAGCTTACGTACATCAATGTCACTAGGCTCTGTGAGAATCACGATAAGTTTTGGTCCCAGCCAGAAACGAGATGGTGTATCATAGCGCCTGCCCACGTCGATAATCCTGTTCAGTAGTTCTGAGGATGAAAAGATCGACAAATACCATGACAAATACCAAACAGACAAATACCATATGCAGAAAATTTTGGTCTATAAAAGACGATTCAATGCCAGTCCGATCGTTAATATCACCGAAGGGCCAACCAAGTATGAGACAATCTTATGGTGTTCGACGAACAATCTCGACACATAATGAATCTTCGATCTAATATTCTTCGCAGAAGACCTTCTGCCTGATGCGCGCCCTGCATACCGAATTCGAGGACTAGAAGCGAATAATTTCTTAGATTCTTACCGTCTGTACTACACGCAAATTGAAGCGCGTTTCCGATTAATGGAAGAGCTGGTGGTCCTGGTAACTTCGAAGCAAGTTTCAAAAGTTTGAGCCGCTTTTGACGCCAGTTTTGCACTCCTTTTGACAGCCATAATCCGAGCAGAATCCCGATTGCAGCCAGCAAGAAACCTAGTTTGAAAAAAAAAACAAGAAGAAACTTTAAGCAATGATCTTTGCCCGAGAATAAGTGAGACGTGTCGAGCCAAGACTATACTATGTCTAATGCGCAGAAATTAAGTCACGCTACATAGAATCACAATGAGCGAGCTCGCTCGATCACGTAAACCCAATTAATTTTACACACAATCGATCGTCACGCAAATGAATTTTCACATGTAAATGTTCCTTCATGACATTGGCCATAGGAATGTTGTAATTTTTTTGACGGAAAGAAACGCAGTTGTTCGATTAAAATTTTTTCAAAATTGTCTGTCTGAATCACTGACCAATGTTGGGATATTTCCATAAAATAATGGGATTTCCACCATTGATGGTAGACGGGGTTGTCTGCACTTGTTCCTGGGCGCCAATGGCCATCTTTTCAAACGTCCAGCAAAGATTCTTGATATATTTTTGCACAATGGGTTTACATCGATGGACAAAAACGATTCGAAGGTAATGTTAGGATATCAGTTATTGAAAACAAAAAATCGAAAAATAATTCACACACAGCTTCGTGCACAATGAATGGCTCGGAACAGACTGTGATGCGCTTGGTCGTCGGTGTATCTTATAAGTCTGAAGGCTAAGCGTGTCGTGACCCGAGCGACTGGATATTTCACGTATTTAATGTTCATACATAGACCTCACATTGACAATAGTACAATAGATATTGTATGCTTGTAAAGCTAAGAAAAGTAAGAGACCTTCGCTTCGTGGGAAGTGTGAGGGAATCCAGACCGATCAAAGATACTAGTTTTGGTTTTTACTCAAGGCAGATCGTACATCCCGAAGCTCTCCTCAATCCGTTTAAGCCCAGACCTGGAAAAAGTTTCTGGAAAAAATAGCTTTTTGAATTTCTCTAAATTTTACTCGTCGTCTGAGTGAGCTGAGAGGCAATTCCGAGAAATCGATATTTACTGTTCTTTTTTCATTTTTCTAATGACAGGTTGATTTCTCAACAAACTTCCAATGCGGAAAAGTTCTTTGAATAATGCGGAATATTTCCTAATTTTTCGAAAAAATGAAAAGCACTGAAAAGCGTATGAATTACTTGAAAAAATTGCACGGTGGACATGAATAGATTCTTTGACTCGAGGAGGAAGTTGGTTTAATGGAACAATTCTGGAAAAAAATATTGGATTGACGAATAAGCTGAAAAAAAAAATGGGTTTTAACAAAACCTCATCGAAATCCCCCCTGAACATCAATGGAGTCATCAGTTTTTTCCCTTGCGTCAATTCATTTGCAATTCACCTCGCTATATTCTGACCCGATGTTCGCTGCAATCTCAAGCAGAAAACCTAATCGTTAATCACCGATGACAAGGTTGAGATCACTTCGTACGAGGGTCACGTATTCGCCAAGTTGTTCTAGGATTAGAACCTTGAACCTCTGCTTATTTTTCCACGCAATATTATCATCTCGTTTGTTATTCCAAAGATGACTAATGCTCTCACATCAGGCTGACTCAAAATCATTAAAAACTGGACTCTGTCCTTGACCATGACAATTTGCTTGCTAATCAAGATCATAGGTCTTCAACCTGCAAATTACGTGATTTTACATAATTCCAGTTTACGTATTTCTTCACTAATCTGAGTCGCAGCTATAGCCAGTGAGAAAAACCGGCCAACTACATCGTATAGGTATTTCCTTTGAAGGTGTCAGTATCCCATTCAACTCACGTTCAAGAATAAACCCTCATATTTCCACAGCGCAAGTGAATCTGCTCAAACGTCTTCCGCAATAAAAACTGCATAAAAAATAACAAATGCGCGATATTCAGTAGCTAAATTCATTGAAATGCTTAGAAATTCTTATGCCGAACAGGTAATTGCAAAGGCTAGAAACGTAGCGTGTGCTGAAGGAGCTGCAAAAAAGCGCCAAGGCCTCTAGCAGTTAAATGAGGGATGGGTGATCAGCGATCAGCAATGAACGAACAGCAGTCAACAATTACCTTGCATATACCGTCACACACTGAAAGGCCCTCGGCGTCAGTTGTGGACCTAAATATAGAGTGACACTGAAGCATTAATCTGTTGAATGAATGAATAGTGCTTTGGTGTCATGAGGGGCCTACCGGATCCTGGGGTTCCAGGGGATCAGAGGGCGGTCCCATTCTAGGACAGGGAGCTTAGGCGATCAGAATTCGTTGCTCACTGTGTCTGTGAACTTGTGCTCAGAATCTGGAGCTACTTAGCTGACCAAATCGAGGTTTTATTTATCTACTGTATAAAGGGCTGTCAAGGTACGTGTAGTTCCGGTGGAACGCAAGGTTTTCTTCAATGGACCATAAACGTAACATTTTTCATTATCAAAAGTCTCTCATAATCTTACTCTACCCCGAATTTTTCAATAATCTTCATGCCTTTTTCGGTTCATTAAATTCATCAGCTCAAACTAGCTAAAGCACTGCGACTGGAAAAACGATTTAGGGAGTCTTTATCCACCAAATTGGTCACAATCTGAACAGCATCAATATTAATATTAGTTCAGTACGTTTATGGGGGCATATAACAAAGTCTGGGGATGTTTCTGTTTTCACTGGTTACTAATTCTAATAAATAAGGGTAATAATCGATGCAAAAGAAGAATTTTATCTGATGATTTGAAGATTATAATGATCGCTTTATAGTTTCTGAGAGTGGATATTAATTAGATGTTATAAAATGGAACAAGGTTGTCCGATAGAAGAATCGTTTGAAGAGCTAGTAAAGAGATGAAGTGCTTGCAGATTGCAGTGTTCTCCGGAAGAGACTCGTTGTCTCTCCAGGCCATCCGTTTATCCATCCATCACAATTTATTAAGACCCTATTCGCGGCGTAGACACGCCTAGCCAACACTGATGCTTGTCATAAACCAGTGCCACTTTGGTGCTTAAACGATTTGCTCGAGAAACCTATGAAATGAACAGAATAATAGATTCACCTCCCTTTCACCGAATCGGATTGATTCAGAATGCAACATACATCTGTTCAGCTTCTATCAAGCCTAGATGACAAAAACGATGGCAAAAAAAAAAAAAAAATTTCCATCGTAATTTTACTACAAAAAATCAGGAAACCGGTTGACCTGTGGGCCAACCCTAAAACTTCCTGCTATGTGTTGAATGGGTTACAACAAATTGATACTATTGTGTTTATGATACATTGAAGAAAGGTTATAAGTATAGTTAGTTTTCCGTATATAAATTTTCTCCCGTATGATTTTTAATCAAAAATCGAGTTTTTTCAAATGTCAACATTTCTAGATTTTGGGGAGTTATATTTAATGTCAAAAGATATCGTTCAGTCTCAATTACATTCAAGTCCTGGTATACCTTTTCGATCGCCGCAAGAATCATTCAAATCGGTTAATTCGTTCCAAAGGTATCATACGACAAAAAAAGAAATTTTTGTCGTGCAATATCTTTTAAACTAATCGTTTGATTTTGATGAATCTTGCGGCAATCGAAAGCCCTATCCAAGACTTAAATCTGATTAAGTTTTGAGACTAATCGCACGAACAGTTCAGGAGTTATGCGCTAAAAAACATGAAATTTTTTTTTTTTAATTTTTATTTTTCGAATAACTTTGGAACTACTTGACCAATTGACTCCAAAATCTAATCAGATCTAAGTCTTGATAAACCCTTTCGATTGCCGCAAGAACCATTCCAATCGGTCGATTCGTTCTAAAGATATCGTACGACAAAAATTTGTTAACACACATACAAGAATTTGAAGATGGTCTATGATCCATTTGAATATTCAATATTTCTGTTAAAATTTTTGATTTTTCAGCATGACGTGAGTCAGGACTGTATAAATAAGCTATGCCCTCATTAAACGACTCTGGGGGTCGAAATCGCGTGGATAGGGGAACGAGCCCGTTGCCCCGAAGACCGATCGACCCAGTCCAGGAGTTGAAGGCACTTTTTGCTGAGCCTTCTTCGAAGCTATCTAATGGTGCTAAGGACGAGGATACTCGAACGGAAGCTATCCAGTGTCTTCAGTCTATCGAGGTCCCGGTAGACGGAGATCTGCCAGATAGAGGCAGCTGGAATAGCAAGGTACTATTAGACTCCGACCTTTATTCAAAACAATGAATTGACGCTGACAGCCAATTCCAGAGTCTTTAATTTCTCTAATTTATTATCATCGTCTGAAATTGAATTTAGCCAAAGGGTGCCACGGTGCAGCCCACGGTGATGAAACAATCAGTTCTTTTAGTTCTCTTATTCGAAAGCGCTATTAAGGATGTGATAACGTAATAAAAATGATTGCACGTAATCGCTTAATCCATTCTCTCTCTTAACGATCCTCAAAGTATTTTCTCAAAGAAATATACAAACTAGGTTGTTCGCTTTCCAGATCGAGTTTATTCTCTCAGTAGTAGGCTTGGCAATTGGTCTTGGTAACTTATGGCGTTTCCCATATTTGTGCTACAAAAATGGTGGCGGTGCTTTTATGGTGCCGTACTTTATCGCCTTGGCTCTTGCCGGTGTGCCGATGTTTTTCATGGAGCTTTCCCTGGGTCAGATGATGACCGTAGGCGGATTAGGGGTTTTCCAAATCGCTCCAATATTTAAAGGTCAGACATTTGCCCGACCCAGAAGTACTAATATCGGTAAAAGTAGTTCTTGGCATATTTTTAGTCCCTTTATGATTCCAGGAATCGGTTACGCCGCCTGTGTCCTTTCGTGCTGGACCAATATTTACTATATAGTTATATTGGCCTGGGCTTTATTCTACTTTTTGGCGTCACTTCGATCTGGTAAGTAACGAACATTTGGATAAGAGAGGAACTCGGGTCGTTGAACATTTTATGCCATTTTTGTCCCATTTTTAACAGACGTACCCTGGAGGTCGTGCGACAACCCATGGAATACGGGTTACTGTATAACTCCCTTGGACCGTTTAGAAGCGGACTGTTGGTCAGAGGGAAATGACACAGTCTGTAACACTCTGATCGGAAATGTGACCGCCACGCTGCTCAAAGATCCGGTCAAAGAATTCTGGGAGTAAGTTTCACCTTCTCCAACGATAATATCGATAATCTTTCGGACCATAGCTCTTGATAATCGGTGATTTATCAATGATCAACTTTTTTGAAGGCGTCGGGCGCTCCAAATCTCCGAAGGTATCGACCACGTCGGTGGAGTGAGATGGGAACTGGCAGCTACGTTAGGAATTGTCTGGATTTTATGCTACTTTTGCATCTGGAAAGGAGTCAAATGGACTGGAAAAGTAATTGAACATGTTTTCCTACGTATTAAACACCAATCGTTTTGAATGAGTTCGAATTGAATCCATTCAAGCGATTGAAAGGTCAAGTGCTCTTATTCTCATGCACCTCACGTTCGAATGTGTAGAATGAGAATTGCGTCTCAATTTTTTCATGTTTTTCAGGTCGTCTATTTTACGTCACTATTCCCATATGCTTTGCTAGCTGTCCTGCTGGTCAGAGGCCTCACTTTACCCGGAGCCATGGAAGGTCTCAGGTACTACGTCACCCCCAATCTGTCAAAGCTTGGCGAGCCTGAGGTGAATACTAATCCTAGGAGACGCATGATCTAAATCGAGAAACACGCTATGACGCATTAATTACCCAAAAATCTCAAGGTAGTTTCCACAGGGTCAGCGTTTCAGTTTTTTTTATTTTTATTTTTTTTATTCTTTTAAAGTGATATAACGATCTTACTCGAATCATTGAAGAAATGGAAAAAAATTTTCATCGTAGCAAAACACGATCAATCTCACTTGAAGATCTATTAATTGACTGACTTTCACTTACAAAAGGTTTGGATCGACGCCGTAACGCAAATTTTTTACTCCTACGCTTTAGGCGTGGGCGCACTGATCGCCCTGGGTAGTTACAACAAGTTCAATAACAACGTGTACAAGTGAGTTCAAATTGAGTTGTATTAATAATTGAGATTCATGTTTCTTCATTCTAATTTATGATCTTTTCAGCAAGTCATTCGCTATGTAAAATACAAAATTTCAATTTGTCTCTTATCACAGTTTATGTCTATATTTTTTAGCTGAATGTATATCCAATTTTTTTACAATTTTATGACGATTTTATCGTCCTAATTGCTGATATTAGTCAAATTCATTGATTACAAGATCGTTCAATTAGTGTTCTCAATTCTCATTGATAAAATTACCAGAAAATTTATCGATTTCTTTATCCAATTCGAATAGAGATGCACTTATAGTGTGCACGATTAATTCTTGCACAAGTATGCTGAGTGGAGTTGTCATATTCTCTGTGGTTGGTTTTATGGCCCACGAGCAACAGAAGCCCGTTGCGGACGTTGCAGCTTCGGGTAAATATCTTTGAACGATCCTCATAGTAATTAATGTATCATTTTAAGGTATACTAAACCCTAAAGTAGTTTTTACGAATTTTAATAACAAAATATAACAACTTTACTAATAATCGTCACCATCAAGGTTTGATTCAGTATCAACTCAATTTTAAATCGTAATAATTTCACCATTTCTTATACAGGTCCAGGTCTAGCATTTCTGGTGTATCCCTCAGCTGTACTACAATTACCAGGAACCCCCATATGGTCCTGCCTATTCTTTTTTATGCTCATTCTCATTGGTCTGGATAGTCAGGTAGATCGAAAATGAATATTATAAATCAATGTCTTATATACTCAGACAAAATATATCTGCGTTGTTAATTGTAAATCACTGGAATACGTAGGACATGTTTTATTTGCAAATTTCCTGAAAATTTTGAGATGAAAAACCCAGATTTATTTCATCCTAATGAATCTATACAATTTTAAATGAATTTTCACAGTTCTGTACGGTCGAAGGATTCGTAACAGCAGCGGTAGACGAATGGCCCCGACTGCTGAGAAAAAGAAAGGAAATTTTTATAGCTATCGTCTGTTTTCTATCCTATCTCATCGGTTTATCCTGCGTAACTGAAGTTAGTCAAAATTCCAATTAGTTATGGAATTGCAATTTTTTGAAATTCGATTGCTCTTCGATCTTCTGGTAACAATTTATTTTCTAAAAAGAAAGTATCAAGAAGGTTGATGACACTGAAAATCGTCTTATCGAAACAATATCGTCATCAATTTGTTCGCGGTAAAAATTATAATCGCATAGGAAAAGGTAGAAGAAGGTCGACTAGCAATGAAATATTTCGAATTTGCAATTTTTTAAGAGCCCTATAAGATATCTTGTATGCAATTATAATAACGAATTCATTATCTAGGGTGGAATGTACGTCTTTCAACTAATAGATTCGTACTCGGTGAGCGGTTTCTGTCTTCTCTTCTTAATGTTCTTCGAATGCGTTGCGGTGTCGTGGGCATTCGGTGTTAATCGATTCTACGACGGTATCAGAGATATGATCGGTTACTATCCTTGTTTTTGGTGGAAGATATGCTGGACAGTGACTACTCCAGCTATCTGCATTGTGGGTAGCACTGCTTTACGTTCCTTTCTCAAGTTACAATCGCTTTAATACCCTCAGGTAATTATTTTCATCGTAAAAAAATCGTTTCTTTTAGGGTGTGTTCACTTTCAACGTCATCAAATTTGTACCGGTCAAGTATCTCACCTATGAATATCCGTGGTGGAGTCATTTGTTAGGATGGCTCAGTGGGTTGTCGTCGATGTTGTGCATTCCTGGCTACATGATTTACATATGGTGTGTGACTCCGGGCACGACTAGAGAGGTATATGATGATAATTATTATAGATAAATATACATATGTAAATTAGGGTGTTTCAAAAAAACAATGATAATTCTTATTTTTTTTGGAAACAGGCTGAAAAGTTTCATTTAGTTATAAAAAGGCGGCTGTTGAAATATGAGCTCTTAATATTAACATTAAGAGGTTCTGCATTGCAATTTTCTATTTGCCATAAGAAACTCATGGGAACAAAAGCATTTGGAATTTTATTACTCACCAACGACGCGTCGTACAGGAAATCCAATGACATATTTTTATAGAGAATTAAATGCTTTACAAAAAAAGTCCCTAGGCATAATTTCATAAAACCAACCGCTTCAAAGTTATATGACTGTGAAAGGACTGTGAAAAGTCATGTAACTTCGAAACGGTTGGTGTTATGAAATTATGACTAAAAACCTCATTCGTAGAGCATTTAATTCTCTACAAAAATATGTCATTAGATTTCCTATACGACGCGTCGTTGGTGAGTAATAAAATTCCAATCAATTGAAACTTTCGAACAGCCTAATGTGAATATTTATTTCTCTGTTCTTTTTATGTTTCAGAAATTCAGAAAATTAGTTAGGATAGATGACGACATTGCTACGTTACGAAAAAAATTGAATCCAACAAAAGTGGTGACAGTTAAATTTGATCAGTACCAATTATAGCTATTATCGTATTATATATTTACAACCGCGAACTGTATATGAAATTAAAATTTGTGATGCACCAAGGAATATGGGCTTAATATATTTTAATATTACGACTTATAATCATACGTGGTACATGAATACAATACAAAATACACCCCCTGATGATAAAAAAAAAAAAAAACTGTTGAAATGTGATTTTAATCTTATATACATTTAGTCGATAAATTAATTTAGCTCATGTTTTAACGACAAAATTTCTATTTTATTTTTTTTGCAATTTATTCAATCTGAATTATTAAATATCGGCTATACGCCTCGGCTGATCACCAAGCGCGTCGACTACTGACGCGTCTGACCATCCACAGCGCTATCTACTTTCTCGATAAACGTTCACTGCGAGTAGAACATTGCAGTCTCTAGAATGCGTCTGACCATTACGAGTGTAGACTACTCGTGAACCGTACGTTTAGATACGATTTTGTCGCTGTCAGCCGTCCATATCTTTCTATACATATCAGAATTTTTTAGCCAAGGATGTCTAGACTGTGCGATGAGCTCGAGTATATTCGGCCATTGAATCGATTTTGAAAACAGCCTATTAAATTTCCTCATGATCGCATCCTTGTAACTTCAATTTTATTCACGATACAGTGCAGCAGAATTTTAAAGCAAGACCTCCAGAATTTTCGAATCCTAATTTGTATTGTATTTTTCTAGATTTCCAAAGTTTGAATAGCGATTATTAATAATAACGTTGATAGTAAATAATTAAATTAGGTATACCTATATTATAGTCGGTAAAGAGACAAATGAATAGGATAATAAAGTGAAATGTACAAATTTCGTTGCATATATGCATTATATTTTATTATATTTACGGATCGAATAGTATATGACAAAAAAAAAAGAATAGTTTCATTATTCAATATACGTAATTATACAATTTTATCCTATTTTAAACTCTGTTAGTCAACATGCACGCAAAAATAAGATAAGATATCAGTTTTATTTATTCTCAAAATCAGATACATGCTCAATTGCTCACATATACATACATTATACTGTCTTAATCAAATTTGTTAATTTATTACATACAAATTTATATATATTTACAGTATATAAATATAGAGAAAATTATCACCACGCTACAATTTCTCATTAGATTTTCAACAGAAACAAATAATAATAGACATCAATGAGACTTTTGATCGATGTTTTCGACGAATTAACTTCAGATTTGTTGTTAAAATATATAGTTCTCTGTTTTTTTTTTACCCCTAACAAGTATGCAGTAAAACTTCATAATCTATAGACATAGGATATACAAAGACAACGTGATCGGTAAATAGGTGTATAATTTCATTATTTAGCATCAATTTCCACATGGAATAATGATAACGTATCAACTATTGAAAATAATTCGCAAAAGCACCATTAAAAATATACAGCTGGAATCGTTTCATCAAATTTAACATTAAACTCAGTTATCTTTACTTTGCATTTCTTTAATCCTTTCTATTAATATCTGTTTCCATTCTTCTTCCGATACGCTGTTTGCCCATTCAGGAATAGCCGCGTTTGGTAAAGTGAATGAGGCCATTGCACTCTTGACTTGATTAATTTTATCCGCATCCAAGTCTATGTCAGATTGATTTGATCTTGAAGACCAAACTTCCAAAGTATCAGATTGACAGGGCTGAAATTAATAATCATACATTAAAAAAAAAATAAAAATTGCACATTCAAATATCGAATTCAATTACCCGAAGAGTTATCATTGGGATGAATAAAATTTGAATAATAAATCTGATATCAATAATTATAGTGGCAATATTTGACAATTTTACCAAAAGCAATTTATGCAGTCTGAAAAGTATCTTACTTCAAACGATATTCGATATTCTTTCAGATAATTTATGGTGGAATATTCAATGTGAAATATTCACGCTAATAAGCTGGTTCCCTGAAATTTATTACCTGTACTTGATCGTTTCTTCCTGACGCAGAAGGCAGTATATAATTTGAATCGATTGGAGCTGATACCCATTCTTCCTCGTCCTGCATAAAGTGAATTAAATATATACCTATAATAAGCAAATTTTTATCAAACTTCTTTTCTCTCTTGTTTCATATTCAACTCCATGAGCTTTTAGATTGCTAATTTATAATGCAGACCATAAAACGCTAAAGAAAACATCATTTTGGATTAAATTTAGATTAAAACTGCTCAAGGTTTGGAAAAATGAACAATTTGATCTTGGTTTGATTAAAACTACAACATATACAAAACAGAGATCATTTTAGAAATGAAATTTCATGAAAAATACTGTAAGATTATTGATTCAAGAAACCTCTTCCTCATCCAGCCATGGATCACTGTCTAAAGGAACTTGAGAAAGTGGCACGTAGCCTCCCAATCCAGGCTCTTCGTCTTCGCTATCCGATTCGTTAGTGGCTGTAGCTCCAACATTTAGATCTGGCGCTTGAAGATTATCCTCTATAGGCTCCTGAGTTGGTTCAGGAGACATCATTTAAATGTTAAATTTGCGCGTAGATTTAATAGACTGATGTTTTTAGGTCTATAAAAAAAGGATCGTAAATAACAATCAGGATAATGATTCTGATAATCTTCTTAAAACTTTCTCATATGATTAAAAAAATGTATTAGAGAATTTTTTCTAGCGTCTTGCGACGTGAGGTGAACGGATTATTAGCTATAACTATTCTACAACTACTTAAAACTCAAAATAACTTACAATTAGTCAATATTTACATACGTTCCTAACCTCACCGACGAAGAAGGTTATGTTGTGTTTATATTATATCTTGAATTGGCTGGGTATGGAGAGACAAAGAGTATGATATTGAATCAGTGGGTTAGTACAGAGTATGCATATTTTACGTAGACCTTACGCTGTGTCAGTTAATGCAAGATATACGGCAGCAATGAGATCAGACTTTTGACAGATGACAGGTGGACAATAGAATACTGTAATAGTACTGTGTTTGTAGTTTATAGTCATAGTGATAGATCGCGCTACTGACAGCCAAGGAGGTAGCGCCACTCCGATAAATTAGTGGCGTGTTTATGAAGTATTATTGCCGCAAAAATCGGGCTGATTAATTCAAATTCAGCGCATATGGTTGAATTTTCTTTTCACTTTGAAATACCGATGAGAATATTAAAATGAGATATTTTTTTTTTTTGTTAAAGACTGATATTCTTCGGTAAACAAGTTTACGCATTCAGACTGAGAGACGATATTCTTGAATGCGTCTAATTATATACATGTCTATTGTAAAAAAATTAAAATTCCCCGGAATGGGTTCATGAAGGTGCCAGCGTTATATTTATACGCTGGCACATTCTTTATATACCTCAGATGAAACCCTTATTTTTTTTATTCATTTACACGTTATACTAATATAAAACGGTAGTTACAAATTTTCTACTTACGTATATCAGCTTAAGTGGTCTAATTTTTTATAAAATGTCTCACAGATCGTTTTAAGGGAAACTGATCCAGAAAGTTAGAAAGAGAAGAGTAAGATTATTCATTTTTAATATTTGTTTCTCTTTGTTAAACCGTTATTTTTATATGTTCAATTTAATGAATATTATCTTAATACGAGGTGATAGAATTTTTTTTAATATCTATCCCGTACTTAGCACTCATACATACCTATATTTATGGGAAATGACATATCTCGACGGAAATATATAAACCGGCCAGGATAATTAAAGCCCCAAAGAAATATTAGATATAGAATAAGCGAGACCACGATGAAATTGGATATAAGGATAGCCTACTTTCCATTGCATTCTATAATTTACTACAACATCGTATCGATTTTTAATTAGGATACGCTTTGTATTGCTTGTCACTTGAAAAAAGTGTCGTAATACAGCTTTTTGTAACGTACAATCGTTTTTACTTTTGATGTCACGCGTTATTGATCGTCAGATAAAACTACATTGAAAACAAGTATTTGTCTATGAATTGACTGTAATATACAAGTACAAAGTTGGCATTACTTATTTAACTGACATCAATCAAATTTTCCATTTTTTTATTAAACATGATTAGTATAACATAAATGCAAATAAGCGTATGTGCCACTAGAAATGTGTGCATTGGAAAGGTACGTAGTACATCATTTCAAACTGACGATGCTAATAAGATGGTTCGCATTACTGATTCTGGTTACAAAATCATTTGCTGCGAGAAACGAAATAGCGAGAGATTATTTTGTCTACAAAAATGTGCCGAGTGTTGTTGCCTTTTTGTGCGGAGACGCAACAAGTAAGATCAGCTTTTCGACTCTCTGCTAGCTTCTATAATTATTGTATTTATCGAAACAACTAATACATTTCAGATCATATTCATTTGACGAAAATTTTGAACGAAGAGGCAATTACGGTGGCGATTGTGTATCCAGAAATCAAATTCCCCCTGGAACCACTGATGACGCAAAAATATTCGCGGTTTGGAGTTTTTCTAGACTTACACTGTCCAAATTGGCACAGTAAGTTTATCTTGACGGAGGTGAGACAGAAGTCATGAGTTTCACAAATTTTTGATCATAATTATTCTCACGGCTAGTGTCTGAGATAAAATAATGACTGACACTTGACAATATTTTTCGTACCTCACCAGAGTTCGAAGTTCGGATTCTACAACGAATCCTACAACTGGCTACTATTTGGAAAAAGTTTGAATGAAAGTATCGAAATGCTAGATGATGATACGTTTAGCATTACGACAGATTTAGTAATTGCCACACCATCTGCGAACGACGGATTTGACTTGTACGACGTTTATAACCACGGCAAAGCACACGCCGGGAAATTGAATGTTACAAAATTTGCCTCCTGGCACAATGAAACGAGATTAAACGTTACCTTAGTTCAAGAAAAATATCAAAGAAGACAAAATTTTCATGGAATGAAAATGAAAGTAATCAGCGTCGTAAGTTTATATAGTATATGGCTTGATAATATAATATTGAGTGCAGTGCGATTCATGCACTATAAATTTTAGACTATTTTTAAAAGTTCGAGACTTTAATATGATATGATGGTTCTTATATTATCAGACGCAGTACCGACCCGAAAATATACACATCCAGGATTATTTGCAAGACTACAGCACGAGATCATTGGACGCTATGTCCAAGTTCGGCTACGCGATTCTATTGCAAATGGGAGAGATATTCAACTTCACGTGAGATTTTTGAATACAACTGTTTTAGAATGATAGAAATGATACGAAATTATTGAAAAATTGAACAAGTTAAACAACTTGAATAAACGTTCCATCAGCATAAGTCTCGAATCAACGCTCCTAATTCTGATGATCAGTGCGATTGGAACGTTTATAAAATTCAAGTTCCAAATCAATAAAATAAAAAATAAAAATTTCTTCGCATAAAGGATGGAAATTGTGGAAACAAATTTATGGGACCATGTGACTGCCGATGGTTTGCACCAAGGCATGCTTGGGATGTTGCACCGAAATGAGGCCGACTTGGGAGCTACTCCGAGCATCATGACGGAGGAACGAGCCACTATGGCTCAGCTCATTGGTCCTATCTGGCCATTTCGGTATACAAAGTTTGATTCTAATCTTTCTCCCGATATTTACACATATTATGCATTCACAATCAAAAGTGCAGTACTGTATAAGAACTTTTGATTTATTAATCATTTAATTTCGTTACAGAACCTGCTTCATGTTCAGATCGATTCGAACGAAAGTGAACAACGAGTTTATTCGTCCGTTTGCTCCTGAATCCTGGGTAGTTACCGGGTTCATGATCGTGATCTGCGTTATTGTTTTAAGTCTAACTTTCAAAATAGAGTTTATTAGAGACAGACTCAACACGTGGAATGAAGCAGTTTTAATTACCACGAGTATTATGTGTCAGCAAGGTATAATCTCGATTACTAAAACTCCGAAATCTGGTAAACGCTTCACAGTCGAAGTTGTACGGTAATCCTATGTTTAGAATGCAACGAGTTTTCGCCTATTTGCAGGTTCAATTATCACTCCTAAGTATCTTTCGAGCCGCATAGTGATAATACACTCATTACTCTTCAGTTTGTTGATATACAATTATTACTCAGCAAGTGTTGTCTCAGCTCGAATAAACCTACCACTCGAGAAAATGAACGACTCTTTGCACGAGCTTTCTGAGAGCCATTTAGAAGTGGCTGCTGAGCCAATTACGTACACGGATTATGCTTTAACGGTGAATAGAAAGTGTTTTATATAAAATTACTATTTTAGTAAATAATAAAATTATACGACTATTTCCGATCAGTCTCTCAACGATTGGGAGATCAAAGAGTTCTATGCAAAACGTTGGACACCATTAGCTAACGAGTCACGATACCTGTCCTTGGAAGATGGGTTTGCAAGGGTCGCGAAAGGCGGGTTCGCTTACCACACAGATCCGAACACTGGCTACCCTTACGTAGAGCGACTATTCTCGGATCAGATGATCTGCGAACTTACGGAAGTCCACCTTTACAGACCGCAAAAAACGGGACTATGGGGAAGACGCAATAGTCCTTTCAATAAAATATTAAAGATTGGGTACGAAAGTGAATATACCTAAGTGATTTTCAGCATTTGTTCTTATTAACAATCGCAGTGGTAATACAATAGTTGTATAATCTCTCTTCGGACGTAAGATGAATGGGGTTCCGTTACAGGTTGACGAAGCTTGCAAGTGCAGGAATCATAGATCGACATATAAAGCGATGGTCATCAAGGAAGCCGATATGCTTCCGGGAAGCTTCTATAACGCAAAGTGTTTCTATATTGACAACTGCTCCTGCCCTCATGATATTAGGTGTTGGAATTATATTGGCCTCTTCGATATGCATTCTAGAGAATGTCATTGCACTTTACAAAATTTATCCGTAGTACAGTATGTGTGCATATATATCTATTATCCACGTATGTACAAACGCGGTGAATGAACACAGAATGGAGAAAAATCATTTTATCAAACGACTCGGAAATTGTTTTCAATATTTAACCCTTAGTATTAGATTTAGCATGTGCTTCATATCCTGGATAATGAAAGCTCTAATAAAATATGAGAAGAGCCTACTTTCTATTGCATTCTTTAATTTACTAAAATATCGTATCGATTTTTAATTACGGTACGCTATTTATTGCCCCAGCTCACTTGAAAACGACCTGTCGTACTTTTTGTGACGTGACAGCTGTCACTTTGTATGTCAAGCGCTATTGATCGTCAGATGAAACTGCATTAGAAATAAGTATGTGACTATGGATTGGCTATATGCCAGTGCAAAGTTGAACTTACTTATTTACCCGAAATCAATCAAATTTTACATTTTTAAACAAGCGTGTTAGTACGACAATATAAATGCAAGTAAGTCTGTATCTCTTGTGTAACAGAAAGGTACATCATTTCACACTGACAATGCAAATGAGATGGTTCGCGTTGCTGACTCTGGTTACAAGATTATTTGCTTCGAGAAACGAAATAGCGAGAGATTATTTTATCTACAAAAATGTGCCGAGTGTTGTTGCTTTTTTGTGCGGAGATGCGACAGGTAAGATCAGCTTTTCAATTCTCTGTAAGCCTATAATTATTTTATTCATCCGAAATATTATTAAATTTTAGATCATATTCTCATGACCAAAATTTTGAACGAAGAGGGAATTACGGTGGCAATTTTTTATCCAGACATCGAATTCCCTCTGAAAACAGTGATGACGCCGAAATATTCGCGGTGTGGAGTTTTTCTAGATTTACACTGTGCAAATCGGTACAGTGAGTTTATCTTGACGGAGGTAAGAGAGAAGTCACGAATTTCGAAATTATTTGATTATAATTGCTCTCACGGCTATAGTGTCTGGGATAAAATAATGACTGACACTTGACAATATTTTTCGTACCTCACCAGAGTTCGAAGTTCGGATTTTACAACGAATCCTACAACTGGCTACTATTTGGAAAAAGTTTGAATGAAAGTATCGGAATGCTAGATGATGAGACGTTTAGCATTAACACAGATTTAGTAATTACCGCACCATCTGCGAACGACGGATTTGACTTGTACGACGTTTACAACCACGGCAAAGCACACGCTGCGAAATTGAATGTTACAAAATTTGCCTCATGGCACAATGAAACGAGATTAAATGTTACCTTAGTTCAAGGAAAGTATGAAGCAAGAGGAAATTTACATGGAATGAAACTGAAAGTAATCAGTATCGTAAGTTTAGAATGGCTTAAGCTATTAATTGAGTGTGCAATTTTTTTTCTGGCTACAGATTTTTTACTATTTTCGAGACTTCGAAACATCGTGAAATTTTGGTTTTTATATTATCAGACGCAGTACCGACCCTATGATACGCATCTTCTAGATTATTTGCAAGACTACAGCACAAGATCTTTGGACCCTATGTCTAAGTTCGGCTACGCGATTCTATTGGAAATGGCAGACATATTCAATTTTACGTGAGAATTTTAAATAGAAACGAAAATAATTAAAGCATCTAACATATTAAACATCTTGCATAAACGTAACGTCCCATCAGCATAAATCACAAATCAACGATCCTTTCTGATAATGAGTGCAATTGAAAAGTTTATAAAATTCGAGATGTAAACGTTCCTCATTCAACTGCTATCAGCCAGCTATTGCAGTTTGCTCCTGAAAATTTTCCACACTATAGATGACATTTTGAATGGCGTTCATGAGCCAAACAATATTTAGTAAAATCAATGAGATGAAAAATTGAAATTTCTTGGCTTAGGATGGAAATTGTGGAAACAAATTTTTGGGACCATGTGACTGGCGATGGTTTGCACCAAGGCATGCTCGGGATGTTGCACCGAAATGAGGCTGACTTGGGAGCTACTCCGGGTGTTGTGACGCAGGAACGAGCCGCCCTGGCTCAGCTCATTGCTCCTATTTGGCCATTTCGGTATTCAAAGTTTGATTCTAATCTCTCTCCCGAAATTTACATATATTATGCATTCACAAACATAAGTGCAGTACTGTACAAGAACTTTTGCTTTATTAATCATTTAATTTCGTTACAGAACCTGCTTCATGTTCAGATCGATTAGAACGAGAGTGAACAACGAGTTTATTCGTCCGTTTGCTCCTGAATCCTGGGTAGCTACCGGGTTCATGGTCGTGATCTGCGTTATTGTTTTAAGTCTAACTTTCAAAATAGAGTTTATTAGAGACAGACTCAACACGTGGAATGAAGCAGTTTTGATTACCACGAGTATTATGTGTCAGCAAGGTATAATCTCGATTACTAAAACTTCGAAATTTGGTAAACGCTCCAGAGTCGAAGTTGTACGGTAATCCTATGTTTAGAATTCAATAAGTTTTCGCCTATTTGCAGGTTCAATTATCACTCCTAAGTATCTTTCGAGCCGCATAGTGATAATACACTCATTACTCTTCAGTCTGTTGATATACAATTATTACTCAGCAAGTGTTGTCTCCGCTCGATTAAACGTCGCACTCGAGAAAATGAACGACTCTTTGCATGCCCTTACTGAGAGTCATTTGGAAGTGGCAGCTGAGCCAATTCCGTACACGAATTATGGATTAACGGTAAGTTAAGACTAATTTATATAAAATTACCTCATACAATTATTATTTTAGTATATATTAAAATTATACGAGTTTTTCCGTTCAGTCTCTCAACGATTGGGAGGTCAAAGAGTTCTACGTAAAACGTTGGGCACCATTAGCTAACGAGTCACGATACCTGTCCTTGGAAGATGGGTTTGCAAAGGTCGCAAAAGGCGGGTTCGCTTACCACACAGATCCGAACACTGGTTACCCTTACATAGAGCGACTATTCTCGGATCAAATGATCTGCGAACTTACGGAAGTCCACCTATTCAGACCACAAAAAATGGGACTATGGGGAAGACACAATAGTCCTTTCAAAAAAATATCAAAGATTGGGTACGGAAGTGGATATAAGTGATTTTCAGAATTTTATCCTATTAACAATCGCAGTGTATTAAAATGGATGGGGTTTGAAAATATTCTATTCATACTAATATACGGTTATCAATCACAAGTATTTATTCATCCTTTACGTTACAGTTTGATGAAGCTTGCAAGTGCAGGAATCATAAATCGACAAATAAAGCGATGGTCATCAAGGAAGCCAGTATGCTTCCGGGAAGCTTCTATAACGCAAAGTGTTTCTATATTGACAACTGCTCCTGCCCTCATGATATTATTTGTTGGCATTGTATTCGCCTCTTCAATATGCATTTTAGAGAATGTGATTGCACTTCACAAAACTTGTCCGTAATACAATACGTGTGCATATCTCTATTATCTACGTATGTATGTACAAACGTGGTGAATTAACACAGAATGGAGAAAAATGACTTTGAAAAATTGTTTTAAGTATTCAACCCTTAGTATAAGATTTATTTCCGAACTTTCGCGAGAATCAATTCCATAGCGAAGACGATGCTACTGAAGAAATGCCCGACGTATAGAACGAAAAAAACAGCCCCCAGATGTGCGAGGGATGTTTTGTGGACGTTGTTTTCGTCTCGCGGTCTGGAGCCTCTGTCCATTTCCTTGGTGAAGAATTGCATCCAAAATTCAATCAAACCAGCGTCGCAGACGCGGTGGATGACTAGATTGCACCCCTCGAGAATCGAGCTATAGTTTGGCATCAGTAATGCTATGGGATAAACGTTGATGTGCTCCGGTATTACGATGAAGTCCGACTCTTTACCGTGAGTTATATTCTGGATCTAGCCAGAGATCGAAAACAGATTCGAGCATTAAAAATAATTGTATTCTTATTTCAAATCAAATATATAAGATCAATGAAACCTGATTGCAACGAACTCACCTGGTCTGCTCGAACATATGACGCTATGCCGCCTGTTCCTGCTGTTAATTTTGCAATATTTTCAAAGTATTCAGCTTCTGAGAATACCTGAACCAAACATACCGGTACGTGACTCAACAAATAGATAAATAACTCAATTGAATTCAATCTTATAGTCGTTTGGAAAGAGGGTCGATTGCTGGCTCGATTACAGACGCCCTTATTCAAGAAAATTTCTCAAATTACTCGTCATACTCATTTCTTAATCTAGGAAGGATTTTTCACGAAAATAATGTACCTTAAAGTCGCGAGAAAGTCTGGGATTACTCTGAGCTAATTGGCTCTTCATATTTCGAAGTCCGGCCGCTACTATCGTCGACTTATCCAGTTCGTCCAGAGTTTGCATTTGCTTATACTGACCGGGTGATGCAAAGAATCCGGTTAGACTTGCCGAATAACCCTGCATAATTACGTACCCAACTAATATCCAGGAAATGAGATATATTCTATGGGAAAGTCTGGTCGGTAGGTTTACTATCCCCATACCGAAGAACCCTGATAACATCCACTCCAAAGGGAATTGCCTTCTAACCCAGGGTATCAGGAGCTTGATCAGTACATGAACAAAAATCATTGTACCCAAGGCTAACCATACCTAAAAAAATGATTATTAATTGGCATGATTGCAATCTGGCGACCTCGTGTCTCGATTGCTTTAAAATCGTGTATGTACCTCAATCTGAAAGGGTAATATCAGATTCATCCAGAACGGCATACGTCGACTTTGAGGAATCACGAACAGCACCTTATTGATTATGTAGCTTTGAGACCAGGTCGTCTCCACGTCTTTATATTGCAATAAACAAGACCAGGCTAGATCCGCCTTTCGTGTCTTCACCATATCTCGTATGGCAGTTCCATTTGATACCTGGAACACCTTGTAAGTGGCGTTCAATTTCTCTACGATTAACTTGACCAGGTTTGCCTCAATACCACGGATCAGTTTCTCTCCATTTTTTTCTCGTATGATTGAGAAAGGTGGAAATTCCATAGTAGACAAGCGAATTGGACATTTGCGAAAGTTAACGAACGCAGGAAACAAATTACTCAGAGTTACAGCATCGGCGCAGCTTCCATGATCCACGAGTTCTGGTACCCTTTCACAATTACCAGATGAATACATGGTGTAGGTGTATATTCGAGTTATTTTATTCTTCTTGTCATTTATCAGGATAATAACGTTCCACCTTTCTATACTCGCCAGGTAAAGAATCATTCTCTTAGCGTATTCTTTCCGCGGATTTAAAAGACCAGTATCGTCCTTAATGGAGACAATAAATCGACCTTGCGGGTCAGACCGTGATAAAATACTCAGCATCTTAAAATCCTCATCGTAATTAATACCATCCAGAAAGATGACAGCGTACTTGGTAAGACTTTCGCGAAAATCGGGATACTGGAATACAGAATTGCTTCTGATAACAATTCCAAAATCTTCGAAGCCGGAGATTGGTTCTTGCAGAGAAATAATTTCCACGTTTTGGGGCTGAAGGAAATGCCTCTTACCGATGGCTTTCACACAGGCCAGAACCCCGAGATTGTTAGTCTGTTCATCAACGCGTTCAATTCGCCGCAGAGATTCAATTACGTTCAAAGATAACGATAATAAAAATAACTCGTACCACATATTTTTCAATTTGAAAACGAACTGCGTTTCACTTTGATATACTCGACGCTCGAATGTCGGGGTATTTTTACCCTAACTGACCACTGGATCTATAAATCGTTTGAATGCGTATAAAACTGGAAGATTATAGTTTTACTTATTCTAGACAAATATGGCATTAGGATAATAAGTCGACGCAAAAGAACGTGTAGGTAATATTCAAAGTAATTCAGAACACGAAAAGAAATGATCAGTCTGTGTTTCATTTTTTCAAGTAGTAGTATGAACTTCTGCAATGCATGTGCGGGCTTTACGCTATGTGTAAATAATTCAATCGTGAAACTTTCGACAGGGAAGAATAATTTGTATCATATAGTAAGTACCTATGTATCATAGTGAGACCTATATTTAAAGATGATTGCTGGTATAATATACATCGCTGGCATTATCTAATTTTTGATAAACAAAGTTCGCAGCCGACATCCATCAAATACGGCGGCGGGGGGGCACAGGGATTCAGTCTTCAATTACCACTGCAAATAACCCCATCAAAGAATCTAGCACGTGATGTCCATGAGAATAATACTTGAAAGTGAACTGCCTGAAGCACGCGTGAGCTAGAAAAATATAAATACTGCTGTCAGGCACTTTTAGCCCCCCAAGATTAGTCAATCAATTTAGCTCATGTTTTAGCAATTTTTTCTATTCAGCCATTCTGTGAAAGATTAATAAATTTTCCGACGCTTATATATCTTTGCATCGGAGGTAGCCTAATTCTTGTTCATTTTTCTTGGATTAGGGACAATGCTTTATGGTTTAGAGGCCCGTAGTTTAAAGAATTTTGTTCCTGGCCTTGTCCCTTTACACAAAGTCCACAGGTAAGTATTCTTCTTGATATTGGGCTTGTGTGTTTCTTTTTTGAATTTTTTGAAATTTTTAGTCGAAAAATTGCTCCTGGTATCAGGAGAACATCTGATCCGAGGAGGTGTGCTGAAATGTTTGGCAGGAAAACTCCCTGAGTGTATGTCTTAGCAAGTATGCTCTCTCTCTCGCTCTCTCTCTCTCTCTCTGCATGTCTCATTCGCTTACGAAATAAGGAATTTCTGGAATGGTAAACTTTCCAAACTCACCCGGGTGAGTTCGCAGTAATCATATTAAATCTCGTAAACGTAACCCTCATGTGAACTCGACGCCTCTTTGAGGGCCACTGACCCTCCGTTCAGTTTCCTATAGGTAAGTCCGTGCCTATAGGCAAACGTTAGTCAAGAGTGGGGGAAGCGGGGTTCCAGAATATATTAGCTGCCAGTCATTCATCAGCGTTGCAGCGTGCAACGCCACGTCTGACGTCAGAGAATTATAACGCAGCATAACACAGCTTTGACTTCTGTTTAATGCTCACTGCTCCATCTATGAAGCAGACTTTGGATGATGTACTACTCTTACCGGCAGTCATGCCATATACCGATTTTACGGGCCAAAGTGGTTTGTCCCTTCGACCCCGAGATGGCGATACCATTTTAGACTCCAATGGTGGAGAGAGCAGCGACCTTGAACTTGATCAACTGCACCTGCTGTAGCAGGGTCAGTGCACTCAGTGGCGCCTGTGGCGTCAAAGAGTTCGCATGGGGGTTATGTCAACGAGATTCAAAATGAATACTCCGAACTGATATTTATTTATGTATTTATTCATTTATTTATACCAGATTACATAGTAACAGTCCAATATAATACTGTATTCTGCAAAGATGCACAGCATCTGTTCGCAGTCCGGCCACTTAATCCTAACCTGAAACAAAATACAAATTACGAAAAATATTAATTTGCATTGTTTCAATGGCATTGTTATTGCACATCGATTATTCTTATATAATTTTGGATAATTAATTTGTAGATTCTGATTTTATTATATTTCATATAATAAAAATAATAATAAATAATGATTTTTATTAAAGTGCATATACATATACAATGCTGATATTTGCTATACACTTTTAAAATAGTTGCATTGTAGTGTATTATTAGTAGCATGTAATACAATTGTAATTTATATATATTAAGATGACCTGTATCTCAAGAAGCAAATAAAGAGACTCGATCAAATGCAATGCGTACATATTCATTTTTGAGAAAATAATTAATAGTTGTCTTTTGCAAATTTTTTACAGTCCTAATCAACCGCACTTTCCTAACTCGCCCAGTCCCTAACCTAACCGACTGCGTTTCCTAGCTCACCCAATCCTTTGAAAAATTGCTCCTGGTATCAGAAGAACATCTGACCCGAGAAGGTGTGCTGAAATTTTTGGCGGGAAAACCCCCTGAGTATGTGTCTAAGCAAGCATGCATTCGTATAGATGCGACTCTCTCTCTCTCTCTCTCTCTGCATGTCTCATTCGCTTACGAAATGTAGAATTTTTGAAATTTTAAGTCTAAAAATTGCTCCTGGTATCAGGAGAACATCTGACCCGAGGAGGTGTGCTGAAATTTTTGGCGGGAAAACCCCCTGAGTGTATGTCTAAGCAAGCATGCATTCGTATAGATGTGACTCTCTCTCTCTCTCTCTCTCTCTCTCTCTCTGCATGTCTCATTCACTTACGATGTATAGAATTTTTGAAATTTTAAGTCGAAAAATTGCTCCTGGTATCAGGAGAACATCTGACCCGAGGAGGTGTGCTGAAATTTTTGGCGGGAAAACCCCCTGAGTGTATGTCTAAGCAAGCATGCATTCGTATAGATGAGTCTCTCTGCATATCTCTCTGCATGTCTCATTCGCTTACGAAATGTGGAATTTTTGAAATTTTAAGTCGAAAAATTGCTCCTGGTATCAGGAGAACATCTGACCCGAGGAGGTGTGCTGAAATTTTTGGCGGGAAAACCCCCTGAGTGTATGTCTAAGCAAGCATGCATTCGTTTAGATGTGACTCTCTCTCTCTCTCTCTCTCTCTGCATGTCTCATTCGCTTACAAAATTGAGAATTTCTGAAATTTTTAGTCGAAAAATTTGCTCCTGGTATCAGGAGAACATCTGACCCGAGGAGGTGTGCTGAAATTTTTGGCGGGAAAACCCCCTGAGTCTATGTCTAAGCAAGCATGCATTCGTTTAGATGTGACTCTCTCTCTCTCTCTCTCTCTCTGCATGTCTCATTCGCTTACAAAATTGAGAATTTCTGAAATTTTTAGTCGAAAAATTGCTCCTGGTATCAGGAGAACATCTGACCCGAGGAGGTGTGCTGAAATTTTTGGCGGGAAAACCCCCTGAGTCTATGTCTAAGCAAGCATGCATTCGTTTAGATGTGACTCTCTCTCTCTCTCTCTCTCTCTGCATGTCTCATTCGCTTACAAAATTGAGAATTTCTGAAATTTTTAGTCGAAAAATTTGCTCCTGGTATCAGGAGAACATCTGACCCGAGGAGGTGTGCTGAAATTTTTGGCGGGAAGATACCCTGAGTGTATGTCTAAGCAAGCATGCGTTCGTATAGATGTGTCTCTCGCTCTCTCTCTGTGCATGTCTCAGTCGCTTATAAAATAAGGAATTTCTGAAATTTTAAGTCGAAAAATTTCTCCTGGTATCAGGAGAACATCTGACCCGAGGAGGTGTGCTGAAATTTTTGGCGGGAAAACCCCCTGAGTGTATGTCTAAGCAAGCATGCATTCGTATAGATGTGACTCTCTCTCTCTCTCTCTCTCTCTTTCTGCATGTCTCATTCGCTTACGAAATAAGGAATTTCTGAAATTTTAAGTCTAAAAATTGCTCCTGGTATCAGGAGAACATCTGACCCGAGGAGGTGTGCTGAAATTTTTGGCGGGAAAATGCTCTGAGTGTACGTCTAAGCAAGTATGCATTCGTATAGATGTGACTCTCTCGCTCTCTCTCTGCATGTCTCATTCGCTTACGAAATAAGGAATTTCTGAAATTTTAAGTCTAAAAATTGCTCCTGGTATCAGGAGAACATCTGACCCGAGGAGGTGTGCTGAAATTTTTGGCGGGAAAACCCCCTGAGTGTGTGTCTAAGCAAGCATGCATTCGTATAGATGTGACTCTCTCTCTCTCTCTCTCTCTCTCTCTCTCTCTGCATGTCTCATTCGCTTACGATTTATAGAATTTTGGAAATTTTAAGTCGAAAAATTGCTCCTGATATCAGGAGAGCATCTGACCCGAGGAGGTGTACGGAAATTTTTGGCGGGAAAAATTGGGTACCTTATTGCAAGCAACGATATCATTAGGCGCAGCTAGTTTTTCGATTTAAATTTGCTGTCAATCGAAAAATTACGCCGTGTCTTCTTACGAGTATTATAATTTACTTACCTCATTCAATACCTGAAATAAAGAGAGGCAGGAAGGGGAGAGTAGAAAATAACGAAGTAATTAATTATAGGTATATCTGGGAATTTATTCCTGCAGCATCGATACAATATTTCTTATTGTCAATGAATATGTAATACATACATACAAAAAGTAGTTATTTCTGATAAGTAAATACACATACCTATACGCATCGCAAATTATCAAGTATATCTTCGTTTTTTACTGCTACACAAGATCTTATAATATAAACTACATTGTATCGGACGGAGATTTTTCTCTTGATTCACTTCAGTGGTTCAATTGCCAGACAAAACTAATATAATGTTTATAAAATAAAATAATAAAATAAAATGAGTTTGAAAATTCACATACTGCTTGTTCAATATCTAAGCGACAACTTTTCTGCATTTGTAATATTTCTAATTAAATGAGATTTCTGTCAAACTCGTCACAGGGCTCCCGTTTGAACTCGTCGACGGTACGACGCCGTGTGACTGCGTTCACTGGCGCTGACACAATGAAAGAAACAAGCCCAATATCAAGAAGAATACTTACCTGTGGACTTGGTATAAAGGGACAAGACCAGGAACAAAATTCTTTAAACTATGGGCCTCTAAACCACAAAGCATTGTCCCTAATCCAAGAAAAATGAATAAGAATTAGGCTACCCCCGATGAACGAATAAGCCTCGGAAAAAGAAGAAGATTGCAATTTTTTTTTTCTTTTTTTTTGATCTGCAATTATTGGGAAAATATCCAAATTTTCTTTGTGAAAATGATCCATCAATTACCAACAAACGATTCTACATCGATTAACGTCAAAACGGATCAAATGTAACACGCTCAGGGGGCTAACTAAAGAAATTCCTTAGGCTCATTCAAAAACATTGTTTTATAATCAACGGATTACCGTCCGACGTACGGATTAGTCCATCGTTCACCAACAAGCGACAGAGAAACGATTGCAAAGACAATTAATTAATTTCCAGCAAATGAGGGACTAACCATGTGGAGGTGTAACGGCACCTGTCCTTGAGGTCAGTGGCCACCTTGGTGTCCAAGAGTTAGCACAAGGCACAAGGGTTGACTTTGACAGGCATCTGAATAGAAATAGCTGGCCTCGGCCGATACCTCAATGAAAATTGTTAAATAAAAAAAAAAAAAAAAAAACAAGCAGAGTATAGTTGTCGCAAAACCGACAATATACACTGCTTGCCAAAAAAAGATCGTTCTTGTTTAGTATTATCAATTTACAGAATGAGTCATATTATGACACTCGTCCTTCAGCAGACTGTCTCATTCAGTAGACCAGACAAGTTTTTTTTTGCAGAACACACTCTCTCACCTCTTAGCTATCGTCCAGGAATTTTTTTCCAATGATTTCCTGAGTTTGAGATACAAGAATCATAATTTGCAATCTATTATCTCTAAATATTAAATATTTACTATATTTCTTACATTAATCACAAACGTAGAGCATGATTTCACTATTCAAAATTTTGTAAAGTTTACTACAAAAGTAAAATTTACTGTTCAATACTCCGAATTACCGATTTAAATTTTTCTTTTTGACAATGTAGCAAGGAGCGTACCAGTGACCTTTGAACTGTAAGAAGTCATTGGGGCTCTTAGGTCATCTCTCAACTGCCTTATTTCGTCGGTTTCTGATTTAAAAGTCAGGATTTCTTGCCCATCCGTATTCATTTTCGTCAAGTAAAATCATTATCAAACTCCCACGCAGTAGTTTGGAATAAATTCTCGATGCTTCGGGATAAGAAATTACGTTTTCCGACACGGAGCCGTAAATAAATACAAGCATACATTTTTTCTTACTTGCCGTTTCGCATATCTAGTATCTAAAATAAAAACTGTTTAAACAAGTTTCCTGAATGATGTAGTTCAAAAATTTATTCGACATTTATATCTCCAAATTTAAGTACAATTAAGTTTTAATTGGACCGATCACCGTTTATCTCAAATCGTATTGAATTCGTGAAGTAATCACTTACAATCAATACCAATACTAATACTGTGTCTTAAGTATTCAAGAAATTTAAATCTAGTTATATTCATCAATCATTGAATTATTATTGTGTATTAATAATTTTTCACAATGAAACACTATCTGATAATATCTAAATATTTTGTATAAATATAAAGTAATAAATGAGAGTAATCGTCGATATAAAGTAATAGGTACACTTTAACCGGTATCTCCACCATTTCGAATAAATAAATAAAAAACGATTTTTTTTTTTCTTTTTTCTGAACTTAAATCACATACACGTACTTAACGTAGAATTTTATACGTATGTTACTACCTATTTTATGTCGAGACAGAAATTTTTACTTTTAAATTAAAATAGAGCCCAGCCTTTTGCAATGATATATTTTTTTAGATCTTAGTACGGATACAAACTCTCATTAGATTGTAATCTTTGCGATTCATTTTAATTATAATGTTTCTTTAGTCATATATGAATTATTCGATTTATAAGACAATACTTTTTAAAACTGTGAAATGTACCAAACAATGTCTAAAGCTATTGTTACCTAATTATCAAACTATTGTGAATTAGGTAGTACGAAAAGATCGTTACCAATGATTTGGTATATTATAAATTGAAATAACTTTCAAAAATGTATCATAATTTAGTTTATGTAATCAAAACTTAAATGTAAATAAAATAAAAATAATACGATATTTATTTCTGATAAGTATAAAATGAAATAAAATGCAAATGATTCATATTTTATTGCGTAGGATGTGAATGTTTTTTTTTTTTTTTTCAATGAATAATATAATTATAAAAGTTTTGAAATTAAAAAGAAGTGTTTTTCGCTTTGTATATTATGCTGTACCTTTTTTTTTTTTTGCACAAATATTAAAAATAAAGATTCGTTTTAAGTAAATGTTTAAATAAAAGTTTTATGAAATATATTAAATTGTGTTTCAAAGTAAATTATTGCCGATATTGCATTACTTTTTCTTTCTTGACTTCTTGTCAGTGCTAGAAGATACCGTATTTCCAGGTACACTGGATAATCTGTCTTTTCCAGCCGCATTTTTCGCATTTTTCTCAGGTACCGAAGTCGCACTTGACTTATTCAAATTTGGCGACGTAGCTTCATTTTTGGTAGTTGTATCAGCCTGGAGTTCGGCGAGTTGTTTTTTCAATTGTAAAAGAATGACAACCTGTGGTTGCCAAACAGTTTTATCTCCCTTAGCCTTCAGCTCTCTGACCAGCAAAGCCTAAAATTAAATCATTTATTATTTGCATAATAACTTTCTTTTTATTATGAGTCAATTAGACAAGACCTAATAAGAAAAAAAAAATTTATTAGTTTAGGTTGACTAACAAACCTGCTTAGCAACGGCAGCTTCTAAATCTGGGACACTTTTATCTGGAACAACAGCAGCAACTGGTTCTGCTTCTCGTGGTGGAGAATCTTGTTTTCCAGCAAATTTTTTCCTCAATAATTCGATCTGCTGATCCTCAATCTTACTAAAAAGTGGCGTTGGTTTTCCAATCTTATGTCCAGCTGGTAAAAAGTTTGTTATTACATCTGGTATGTAGCCATAGTTCGTTGTATCCAAACCCAACTGTGCCCTCAATCCTCGCGCCGTATTAGGAACATACGGTCCCAATAACACAGATAGAAGATGAGCCAAATTACAACAGACTCCGATAACAGTGCCAGCTTTTTTTCTGTAATGATGAGTATTGTTTTTTAATTTCGCTCAGAAATGAACTTATCCTTCTTATTGCTGAAAACATTCTTAGTTTTCTAAAGCTTCTATAGTTCAACTTACTTATCATCGTCAGTGCCTTTAATCTTAACCCAAGGTTCTTGCGATTGCATGTACTGATTCCCGTGTTTCGATATAGCCAAAATATGCCTAAGAGCATCCCTCATTTTTCCCTTTTCTAACGATGCTACATAGGAAGTAAGTTCTCTTTGGGCGAGTGCGAGGACAGTGAGATCGTCTTCTTGAAGATCCATTGGCGGTACTTTGGAGTCAAAACTGTTCACAGCAAACATTAGTGATCTGAAAATAAATAGCGAGATATTATTAGGATTAATTTGTAACTGTTCTTCACTGAAATAAAGTAACTTTATAAGAATTATCTTTTGAAATAGTATTTATTAATCGATCAGTTGTCTCACCTGTTAACAAAGTTTCCGAGATTGTTCAGTAACTCGCTGTTATTTTTCGTCGCTAAATCAACCCAGTTAAAGTTTGAATCTTGACTCTCGGGTCTGATGTAAGCTAGATAAAATCGCCATACATCAGCTGCAATGCCAGTATCTCTGGCATCTGTACCAAATACACCAGTGCCTCGGGATTTGGAGAATTTAGTATCCTCGTAATTCAGGTACTCTGTAATTGAAATATTTATTCCTATTACAAATGAATAATCTCTAACGTATGTACATCAATTTTCTAACAGAATTAAACTGTAATGCTTGTCCTTGATTCCAATCAACAAAATATGTATTCATTTTCACCCACCAGTTGCCATAATGTGTTTCACAGCCATGTACCCTTGGCCCGAAGCAAGTAGCGAAGCCGGGAACATAACTGCATGGAATGGGACGTTGTCTTTAGCCATAAACTGGTACAGGCTGACATTATCATCTTTTGGCTTCCACCACTGCTCCCATTCCTTCGTGTACCTCTTGGTGATGCTTACGTAGCCGACTGGCGCGTCAAACCATACATAAAATACTTTATCTTCATATCCTTTAAGAGGCACGGGAATACCCCATTTCAAATCTCTTGTTATGCAACGTTTCTTAAGACCATCGCGTAGCCAGGGTTTTGCTACTGCTCTGGCTGTGGCCGACCATTCTGACTCAACGCTTGCAGCCCATTTTCTCAACATTGGTTCAAGCTGAAAATATTGTAAAATTAAATATTAAGAAACAATTAGTTTGAGATTTGATTATATAAGTCAGAATATCCATAGATAGTCATCACGTATTAATTGCAAATTGTTTTATGCAATATTAACATGTACAAAAGTCATACTCACTTGAGGTAAATCGAGGAAGAATTGTATAGATGGTTTAACGATCGGTGAGCTATTGCACATTTTACATCGAGGATTTATTAATTCAGTTGAATTTGAAAGGTGACCACATTTGTCACATTGATCTCCACGTGCATCTACGTACGCACAACGTGGGCAAGTTCCCTCGACAAATCTATCAGCCAAAAATTTATTGCAATTTTCGCAAAGCAATTGATCTATACTTTCATGTAATATAAATCCTTTCTCTTTTAACGCCAGGAATAGAGATTGCACAATTCTACAAAGAGAAAATTTTTCAAACTTAATTAATATTAAAGCAATAATATATTTTAAAAAAGTCTTCAAATTCTGTTTCTTCAAGTAAGATCTTGAATTATAAGCACATTGGAGTCAAGACTTCCATATCTTACTCTGTTTGTTCCGGAGTGCTACTGCGACCGAAGATATCGAACCCTATGTTAAACCAGCGATATATATCATTATGAATACTGAAATATTTATCACAGATTGCCTGGGGTGTAGTTTTCTCTTCAAATGCTTTTGCTTCTGTAGCTGTACCATATTCATCTGTCCCGCTACACAATACAAAAAAAATTTCATATCATTTAGTCTTTGTGAAAGCAGAAATCATGAAGTATATATTTATCAAATTGAATGGAATTAGAGTATTATAAGAGATTCATCAATGAATCAATTTCTGTCGAAAATACCGAAATTAAACATTTATGCTACCTATCTAATGAAATATTATTGTTCAGATAATTACCAAACGTAAAGAGTGTTGTAATTCCTTTGTCGGCAATACCTGAAATATGAAAGTTATATTTAAAAAAATATGAAGACAATAAGGTATACATATAATAAATCGACGTTAATGTATAATAAACCTGGCAAAAATATCTGCTGATAAAACGCAGCCAATAATGTTACCCAAATGTGGTACATTGTTGACGTAAGGAAGGGCCGAAGTAATCAAAATATTTCTTTCACCCTTCTTAGGAAGTCTGTAATTAAAAAAAAATGAGGTAATTATTTTTTAATTTGTGGAAAAACCATTTGATCGTTTGATTTATGATCAAACGGATTTTTTTCATGTACAGTATAATGTTTAACCGTAACTTACACAGGATAAGGAGACTCTTTGAGAACAGGATAACTTCCTGATGCCCAACTTTCACTAATGCTCTGTATTTCATCTTTGGTAATCGAAATTACTTCTTTCTCCTTTGCTAAGATATTCTGAAACAATAATCAAACTCAAGTTTACATTTGGCAATAATATATTTCTGAAAAACCATGAAGTTTATTTAAATTCTATTAGTTAGCAATTACTAATACAATTATATTTTTATCATTCATTACACACGCTATCGTTATAAATTCTGTTAAAATTATTGCGGAAAAAAAATTCTACATCCGAATAACAAGCAGAAATAAAAACACACATGTAAAGTTAAGCAGATTGGTCGGAATGAGTTATACTCTTATCGTAATTCCGAGAAATAATCAACACGCCAGTCAAAACAAATAAAATTTAAAAGGCACCTTAATTAAATAGTGAGATAAAACAGAAAGATTGCGATTGTTGTGCTCGATTTTTAATCCTCACCTCGTTCGGCAATGATTTACTCGAGGCCCCGCCTGTATAGGAATTCAGGGGAAACCAAGAAGCAGCTTGAATACTGGCTATAGCTTTCATACCTCTGTCAACTTCGAATTCTTTCAATGATTCCTGTTCAAAATAATGTATAGAGAATAATTTAATACAGATTTAATGTAATAACTTGTTGTAGTTCATAAAAAAAAAAGTGAGAATGGTATAACCAGGGAAAATATTGATTTGTAGCTCTGCTCAGTATTAGGGCGGTTTGAAATTAAAAAATAATGAAACTCGAAACATATACATGATAATTCTTATCCATTCAAATATTCAACTAAATAAAATATTGTAATATCTCGAGATTGCGAGAGCCATTCAATTAATATTAATTATCAGAAATGTTGTTCCAAAGTTACCTTTCAAAGATTAGGAACTTGATTCTTATGACCTAATTTTACGAAATCAGTTTCTGTATTAAATATTTCTTTCTTGTGTTGAAAATTTTGTGAATTGGATATCATAAAGTTACGATTTTTACCTGCACTATGGGTAGCAGCTCAATATTCTTCAGCCACTCTTGAACATGAGGAAATTCCTTGCTTATCTCTGTATTTACGTCTGTAGCTATTATTGTCGACCACAAAGAAACCCAAACGGTTGCATCAGCAACCGACAAATCAGTCGTGCTCTGAAAATAAAAATTATAATGTAAAGTTGTGAGACGCCTTTAAGGCAAAAGTGCATCAGCTTTTCGTCCTGCCGAATGAATGGCTGAATTTTAATAATCAAACATTCGAGATTGATAAAAGAAAGATACCGAAAATTAATAACAGGGATAAAAATGGCGAGTAAGTTTACAAAAGTTATTCAAATACCTCTATCAAATACTTTTTGTTATTTAGAGATGTGTTCAACTCTTTGAGCAGAGACCATATGCGAGGTTTGTGGGAGATATCAAGCTTCCCCGAACCTCCGTAAGCAACTAATGCCGGCTGTGCAGAGAAAATAAAGTTTATGGGTAATTTATAATTTATTTTAATTCATTTTCGAAGGTATTTAGCTACCTGTAATTGAGAGACGTCCCATTCCAACCATTTGTCAAACCAAACACTGGATTCCTCCACAGCTGGTACTAGAAATAGTACTGCTGCATTAGTACTGAATAAACTCGATCCAGTTGGCAAATCCAACGATGGTAATCCACCTTGCGAAACATCTGTTGAACAAGTATTAACAATAAAAGTTGTGATTCATACAAAATATCAATATTTATTGATCAAATGATATCAATTAATGACCGATAACATGTCTAAGTACATAACGTCTAATTATAGGGCAGAAATTAACTGGGATATGGAACTAAAATATTTCAAGTTTCATTTTAAACTTGAGGGTACTTCCATCCCTGAAAATTCAAAAAATATTGGTACTTTTTATACTAAATTTCTGCTGAATGAGATTATTAAAACCTGTGACTGACGCATGTTACTCATCAATTCTTTGCGCAAATTTTCTGTATTTATTTAAGTTTTTTCAAACGTAAATACAGATAGAGAGTGGCTTGAAGAACCTGTTGATAAAATTGACTGGGGTCCCTTGCTTACAGTCGACTCTCAGACAAAAAAAGGCAAATTTGGAACTCGTGAAATTTACAGAAGTTGTTCAAGATGCTAATAGCTATCCACAGAACTAGGATTATTGCGTAGAAAAATTTCCTCTCAAAATGGGATCTATATACGCAAAGAATCGATGAATAACATGTATGGGTTCCAGATTTCAATGGTTTTTCGTTTAGCGGAAAAGAATTGTGGTAATTACGTCTTTTTTTGCATTCACGGTGTTGGAACCCCCGTTAATAATATGACTATAACATAAAACAAACGAAAATTGATGATAAAACTAAACTCATTAAAGAAAAGGAAGTTTTCCAGAATTTTTCCGACTCTTTTTACAATCAAAACGGCTAATCTCAACTGTGCTGAGCCACGTGTTTCGGAAAATGATTCAAATCATTCGAAATATCTACTTTGCGGTGTTTGACGTTCACACGATTGTTTTTCAAGTTTAACTAATCTACGAAACGTTGTATCAATCGATTGCATCGATAGTATTAAATGATATTGTTTAATATATCGTGAAGTGTAGTGATTACAGGTTATGTTGACTACTTACCTTTGGGTAAAACTATGTTTATATTAAAACTCTGTTGAGCTAATTTCGCAGCGAGAACCAGCTTCAATGCGTTCGGATTATTTTCGTTCGTAGTTATAATCATTTTTATAATATATTATCAAAGATCTGCAATAAATACTACAATATGCTTAACCGCACAACTTAATGTGCACGGAATCTACCGCACAGTGAGAAAGTATGGCTGCAACAGCTACGAACCAGACCAATCCTGATGCCACAAGGTCTCGTGTTGCGTCAGCTGCACATACCTACGCCGGAAAGATTATGACAAATACTTTCTGTAAAAGTAAACATAATAATACGAATGTCAAGAGACGGTCGGGGATAATCTGCCCCGTTATAAATGAATAATTATGACTTGAGTCAGCATGCGGATTGTAGTGTAGAGTACACTGTAGATTATCTCTACAATTTATGAATGAATTATCAGAAGTGGTTGTTATTCATTCAGGATTTTTGGAACAGAATATAATTGTCGGCCTTGATTTTTTTTTTCACCTACCTATTTTTTTCATATTTTTATTATTCAGAATTTATTATAAAGCGATAATTCAAGTTCGAAAATTCGAATGTTGCTATGCGGCGAAAATCGCGCGTCTGCCGCATTCATGACGCATGATTGCATCTTGACGCCCACTGGGTGAAACCCCTGAATGAAAGCGTCACGGGGAACCCCCTATACCTTGTGAACACGTTTAGTGTTTAAAATTATTCAGTGGGTCAAATCTTTCCAACCACCACGTTGTTTCCTCAATCCTCTCGCTTTCTAATCTACCGTAAACATTTAGGAGGGCTTTTTAATGGAGAACTTGAGACGAAAAGTTGAAATGCAACGGATGCGAATTCCAGTCAACGTTTAGTAGAAAATTATTCTTGACGAGGAATTCAATAAGATGTCTATTCGTTGGTTCATGAATTATTTCCGACCGCTTATAACATTGTTGCATTAATTAAAACGGACGCTTAATTAAATCAGTAATTTATTACAATGCGCCTTATTATATGCAACTTATAAGCCTTGTTGGAGTTAGCCTGACAAACCTGGCCTGGCGGGTTTATTCAAAAAAAAAGTCTGGTGGTCTATTCATGAAGTATTTTTGCCGCAAACGGCGGGCAACAAATAGTTCAAATTCTCTATTGTTCAATTTGTTGGATATTGCTTGGAAAATGAATAACTAATCCACCAGGATATTTAGATCGTTATACACTCGGAATAGCTTAAAGTCATTTGTTGAATCATTCCCGAGTTTTTACAGAATCTATTTTCATCTCAGGGAGTAAAAAGCTATACATAAACGCGTATACCATGCATAAGGTCAAAATAAATGTGTTTTCGATTGGTATTCCGGTACAAATTTTTTATTATTCATTTTATCGACTTGGAACTTATGAAAATTCATTCTGCATTCAAAAATATATTGAATGTGGGAACAAATATTAAACCGAATTAAACATTAGAAATATTGGCTTTCGAAAAAATTATCTTTCACAACAATAAATTATACCTAAACATTATTGTATTCGTTTAAAATCACCGAATGGCCATCAATACGGGTTAACGTAACGAGAGCTTGCATAGCAAGTTTGTAATGATTAGTCCTCTTACAGAGAGCATTGCCAAGAATTGTTATCTCCTTTAAATGTTCCAATTTACCAAGATACTTCAGTTGCTCTTTGTCCTGTAAATATAAAAATAATAAATCCTTTGTACAGGACAGAGTAAAATGTGAGAACATTAGAGAATTTTCTAAATCAAACGTATGAAGAAATTATAATTTCAATTTACGTACGTAAATTTTGTTGTTAGAAACAAATAGCTTATCAATTTTTGAAAGTCGTCTTGCAAAGGATAGAAATTTCATCTTATTATTCTCTAAAAAAAGAGCCTTGATATTATTGTCAGTGTGAAAATCTTCCTCCGTTATAATTTGAATTTTATTATAATCCAATACGAGGGTTTCCAAATTAGCGCATTTTTGTATACCTGTAACAATATTTGTTTTGTAAAATATAATTTACAATGTAAAAATGAATTTTTTTATATTATTTAAACCCAAAAGGTACCATTCACATCCTGTAATTCGTTGTGTTGCAAGTAGAGGTACTTCAACGCAGGCATATCTTGCAAATTTAAGTCTACCAATGATCGAATACCGTTGTAATCTAAGAACAAAGTATTCAAACTGGGAAATGAACATTCAGTCAGGATGAGATCCTTCCGATAATTTGGTATACACGTTGCAACTTGGTTGTGACTCAAGCACAAGACTTGCAACTTTTTCAGGGAATGCAAGCCCCACAGAGTCGTAATTTCATTCCTCCTAAGATCCAGACTCCTTAAATTTGGTAAAAGATCTGCTGTTAAATCCACCTGCAATTAGGATCGATTATAAATTAGAGAAAACTTGAAGATTTGCATAAAAATCTAAGACAAAGGTTTAGAATAATAGTTTCAGCGATTTTCTCGCTTATCGGAAGAGATCGCACAATGTTAGATACCTTTTTGATGGCACAGTTCACTAGGCTGAGCTGCTTGAGATTGTTCAAATCCTCGATATGGCACATCTGCATAATTGTATCTTTGTCCAAGGAACCCCCGAAGGTATGATTAGCTTCCAATACGTCCGAAGGAGTAACACATTCTCCGCCGACGTACTATTCAGAGAAAACAAACACACCAGTTAACTTCGAAATATTAGCAACATGAATTTCAGCCTAAGATCACTCAAAGCGTTATAAATCAAATTACAATGACTAAATCTTCAATAACAGAGAATCATACGATCTTAATACGATCTTACTTCGATATTGGATATGTGAAAAATTATAAACTTGTTGCACAGGCTCATTGAAACGATCGGGTTGTTTGATATATCTATGATCCTCAGCCCATGCCAATCCTTTAAGTTATGTATCTCTTGTAGTCTGCTGATACGATTATGGGAGCAATAAAATTGGGTCAATCTTTGAAAATTGCCCATTTCTATCAAAGAAGTAATCAAGTTATTGCACAAGTCAAGATAATTGAGGACCGGAAGATGTTCCTGCGTAAGCCCGTCCAGAGTCATGATAAAGTTACCGCTTAGACAAAGCTTGGTCAACTGATTTAGAGAACTTTTGAGAACAATCTTTACGAGGAGATTATTTTCTAAGTAGAGTTCTCTTAGTTGATGAAATTCTTTTACGAATTGAAAACTGCTTAAATTATTATTCGACAAATTGATGTACTCTACATTTGTAAAATCCCTTCCAATAACAACAGATGAGACCGAAGTCAAAGATTTGTTCATTTCCGAAATAACACTAGCCATAGAGTTTCTCATGATTTTCAACTTGGTAAAGTCCGCCTTTTCGAAAATATCAATTAACCATGGATATCGATAAACGGGTCTTGAGTTAATACAATTCTTGATGATATTTTCGTTGAAATATTTTAACGATGGCATAGCATTTCGTGCCAGTGATAACATAGATTCTATATCAGTCACATCGGTGAAGGGATTGTACTTAAGATTGAGAGTGGCCAGATTCGGAGTGAAGATTTTCAGTGTTTGCAAGATTGTAACAAATCCAGTGGCAAGATTCCACTCAGCGTTGAAACTTTCTAGCAATGGTAGACATTTGGTAATCTCAAATGATTGAATATCATTGAAACCGACGTCAAATTTCTTTACGTACTTAAGCATAGCTGAGTCTGGTAAAGCGGTTAATCTATTGAAGGAGAGATATAATTCTCTCAAATTTGGTAAAGGCGTTTTAAAGTCCATTGCACGGATCCCCCGGCCAGAGAGATTGATTACTACCAGATTATGAACTTCTTGTTCTTTCAAATGGAGATAATGTCCCAAATTTTCAACGTTTAAACAAGGCCAGGTATTCGATGGGTTTGCAGCAGCTACTTTGCCGAAAAATTTTCTATTAAGTTCGTCCTTTTGGGATCCAGTCTGCAAATAACGAAAAACATAATTGAACAACGCATATTCAATGAAATGCACAGAAAAGGCTGATAATGATAGCAGTTCAATAATACCTTAAAAATATATTCGTATTCCACAGCAAAAACCGGCTTTACTTGTTCTGATTTAATGATAGAGAAACATTGGCAAGTGTCCTTGTTGCAGTCTGGATGCATCGCGTGATAATCGTCGGGTCTGTCAACTCTGAAAAGTAATGAATGTCTGAAAATATTTATGCTATAAAAATTTTGGAGGCTTTGGATTTTGTGACATTGCAACATCACAGCTTATCAAATTAATGATATTTTGTAAAATATAAATGAGTACTTCATTGTCGATGCAGGGACTGGGAGCTGAACAAGAACTGCTATTCGATGTTCACTGAGTGAAGATCTTTGCTCTGAAGAAATTTTCTTTATCCAATCAGCATCTGCAGCTGCTAGACAATCACTTGTTATTATTCCTGTCTGTGGAAAGAAGATGATAGTAATTACCTCGTTAGTTCGTGACGTTTAATACTTTATACTGACAGAAATTGACTACTGTTAGAAAAATCGTGATAGTAAATAATTTTTGTTTCACAAGACTCCTGAATGTTATGGTACATCAAGTTCATAAGTTACCGCATCAAGAAACTCCTGTTCAAAGATTTCAAAAGGCCATTTCTGAAGCCCAACAACTCCGATAGGTCGCACTAGAAACTTGAATACGGAGTCCAATTCTTTTTGATCCTGGTTTGTACTCTTGCTGTTATATGTGGAGGAGCGGTATGTGTCAGCTTCGTTGTTGATGACCTTTGTAACTTTGTGAATATGGACGCTTGTTATACCTAGATCCCTGAAATTATTACAATTATTATCAGTAATTGCATTTAACATTTACAAAAGTATTTCTTAGTCATTGTTTTTTAGTCATTCAATACTGATAAGACTTTTGAGTATATTCTTTTTTATTTTTTTAGCCAGTATTACAGAATAGAAGACTGAACTTACTCTTTTATAGTCTGACACAGTGAATCATTGCATATGTCCTGACAAATTCTAACTAATCTGTTCCCAGTGTCCGGCATATATTCAACAAAATCCATGTTTCCACAGTGCTGTACTTTCAAGCTTAATTGCCGCTGTAGTATCTAGTCAAATGAAGTAATGCATGATTATTTGTAAAGAAATATCTTCTACCTTACGATGAAAGTGTAGTGTTTTTTTTTTAAACTATGTAAATAAACAATATAACCGAAATTACAGCGTTAAAATCAAAAGTCAGAAGCTTTTATATTATTTGCATCTTAATACTTCTTCAAATAGAATTTTTATTTTGCAACCATATGCCTCTATTAACAAGAATCTGCTTCTAAATGTTATACTTTCTTTGCATCTTTGTGCTTTCTTTTAACTATCATTTGTATCTAAGTTCAAAAATTTCTTTCACCTCTAAATTTCTTCTCGATTTCTCTATCCATTGTTTATCCGAAGCATTGTTGGCATCTATGCAATAGTATATCTGCTGCAAGATCTTATCAGACAAAAACTCTCTTGATCTTTGACCGGCGTCTTTACTAGCTGCAATCTGCTCTAGCGTTTAAATAATGTATGAAACTTCAAATTGATTATTAAAAGTAGAAAACTCAACCCTCAGCTGTTCCAACTTTGCAAAGTAAATCGCTTCTCGATACTCGCTAATTTTCTGCCTACTTTCCTCGAGGCGATCCTTAACGCACTTTGTAAAATTATTCGTATATTTGTTACACAACATGTTATAGAACATCATTTTAGTCCTGCAAAATTTAATTATGCATTATAAACAGGAAATTACAGAAAAAAAAATCTCTACAATTGAAAATATAAGCATTAATTAATTCAAAGTATAATTTTCTCCTCATGATTTTTGGTAATCTTATTCGAGACCAGAGCTTCTTGAGTATAGCAAAGCTGTACATGAACAGTTGTGGTATGGTTTCGACTAAATCGTGACTAAAAAACTATGTCGCTTTTTTACATACAGTAATATTCAGAATGATTTTTATGTTATTTCTGTTTTTTTTCAGCGATCTGTATTGATTATTTGGCTTAAAAATTGAAGCATTAATATCTAAGAAGAAATGTGGGTACTTGAAAAATCCCGTTATATAAGAACGTTCTTCTTTACTGACGGGGTAATAATCCAGTTCTGTTAAGCCAGACAAATGATTGATAAGAAATTGTCGATAGTTGGATAAAGAAACGAGGGGAGATTCACCGTACATAGAATCAGCAAGAACAATTGACCGCAGACTTGATATAAATGAGAGATTGTTAATATCCTACATTTGGGAAAAATTATTTAAAAATATCTAAAACCAGGGGACAATATTCTGCGATAGATGTTATACCTTTAGCTCGTACAACGGATTCCCAGCCAAATTGATGAGAGATAAATCAGAATTTTGCCAAAATGTATTTCCGATTTTTTTAATATTATTATTCGCGATGTATAATTCTTGCAGCTTTGGCATAGTGTGAAAATTCTAAAGATATTTAAGAGCATTTAACTTTTATTTATTTTCATTTTTTTTTTCAAATACATGTTGTAAGTGAAAGTTATTAACGAATATAATAATTTACGTATAATATGTAAACACTACAGTGTATCACCTCTAAGTGAGATATTTTATTCCCAGATAGAGACAACAGTTTTAATTCGGGACTGTTCGACATGTTCGGTACTTGGCTGATATTATTTGAGTATAAATACAATGTCTCTAATTTCGGAGACTTCTGGAGATCTAGGATATCCTTAAAAATAATGATCAAAGACCGTAAATTAGTCGATAAAAAAAAAACAAATACAAATTTTAATCAAATTGGACCGATTAACGGTTAAATATTTTTGTTTAGATTACCTGGAGTTGACATTCTACGATCCATAATTCTCTGAGATTACTCAGCTCGGATATTCCGTTCAAAGAAGTAATACATTGTCGAATAACGACTAGGGTACGAAGATTACGTTTCGTTGATAAAATGATGTTTCGAAAAGACAGAATCTCGCTGGAAAACAAATATAATTCATTTTTGTTCGTCGCCTTTGGTTCATCTATTATTGAATCTAATTCGACTTTAAGATTTTCTGTTTTTTGAGCCTTTTTCTTTAATTTGTTATTAGATTTCAGGTCCATATTATTCAAGTACAACACATCTGTCAGCTGTCAAATGAAAAAGCTTCCTTTTTACCGCGAAAATTCTCTCTGTGAAATCGAGATTTTTAAATCTTCGATCCATCGAAACTCGTATGTCGATATCATTTCAATTTACTTCGTGTTTTGAAGCTACCATAAACAAAGAGGTTATGGTAACCCTCGGGTCTCACGCATTCGTTCGTTCTTATTTTAAACAATTATAAATTAAATATCTAACTACACTTATTTAAATGAAAATAATGCAAAGTTGTTGCATAAGGGGCTGCGATAGTTACAAACAAATCACATCAAAGAATATCGGATACTTCAAGTACGTGTAAACACAAAAAATTTCTTTTCAAAATCTGTACAAAAATTAAACTAATTATTATTGAAATTAAAATATCACCGATCGAACTATTTACTTTGAATTAGTTCAAATTTCATACTGTCGCATTTTGTATTTCTTTAGATTTCCTCTGCACGATGTTTTTTTGCTAAAAAAATGGTTGAGACAAATAAATCGTGGAAATTGGAAACCGTCTGAAACAAGTCAGATATGTAGTGCGCATTTTAAAGAAGAGGATTTGGCCAAAAGCGTGAATAAAAAACACGTTGTTTTATTGCCTGCTTCTGTACCTACGATATTTCCAATAAAAAAAAATCTCGAAACGAAGAGAAAAATTTCGGAAGAGATAGTAGAGTTAAATAACGATGGATTGAATGATTCCGAAATGAAAATTACCAGGTTTGAACCTCACAGAAATAAAGTATCTTTGTTGAGAAGAAAGGCTAATGTATCATCGATAAAAGCAGCAGAAAAATTTGAGATTGATACCACAAAGTTGAAAAGTAGATTGATGGAACCCAACAGTGTAAATAGCTTGGAAATAGTATCTTCAGATTGTTTAATCAGCCAAAAACCATTCTTAAGAATAACTATAAATAAAAAACTAGATATTCAAACATCATCTAATCCAGCACCATTCGAAACTGTATTTTTACCTTATCACGAAGAAAATGGAAGAGCCTCAGCGACTGTTCAAATTGAAAACGTAACATGCATCTCACAAAACAATTCAGATCATGATCAAAACAGCTTATCAGTAAAAAAATGTTCGCCTAGAAATGTATCTGCACTAACAAATATTAGCAGATTTCGATCTAAACTACGTAAACAATACACTAAGTTGAAACTGAAAGACAGTAGTTCTACAAAAACTTTATCTCAAGATCATATGTTAGTATAATTATTCTCCATATTTTGAAAATTTTGATTTTATTGTAAATAAAATTAATCGATGATTCAACACCAGGGGGTGGTTGCTAAAACAGTGATATACGTAATTTCAATGATTCCACTTTCTGATTTGATAGGAAACAAAAAAAAAAAAAAATAAAAAATGTAGCCAAAATTGAACCCTCTATTTCAATTACAAGGAGTGCCTGTGGAGACGAACATTTTTCTCATTTAAATGATATTATATTTATCCACTTTTCAGTTGATAATTTTTTACAGCATTTGATGAATGGTTAAAAGATCACATATCCACATAAATATTTTGTACATCGATATAAGTAGATGAGAAAAGACCCCTAAACTTCGTCACAAAACCATGAATTGTCACCTGCCTTGAACACAAAATGGAAAAGCTTTATAAATAAAAAATCTTTTTGATGTCGACACACATACTGGAAAATAAATTATGGACCTCTAATGTTCACTTCATGTCATGTTCAGTGGATAAATTATTTAGATGAGAAAATGTTTGTCTGTACAGGCACCCGTTCTAATTAAGACAGAGGGTTCAGGTTTGGCTAAAAATTTTTGTTATTTCATTTCCTATCAAAGCAAGGAGTGGATTCATTGGAATTCGTACATCACTGCTTTAATGACCACCCTATTCAAAACGTTGAATGTCAGACTTTAATAACTGATATATTATATTTAACTTATTTAACAGATACAGCTGCCCACCCACAGCCAAGGTTCAATCTCATAATTTGAAGGCTCGTCATGAGAGTGATCAGCTTAAAAGAAGACTTGAAGAATTGAGGGAGAGACGTAAACGAGAACAATTAAAGATTGTGAGATTACAAATGCATCTGATTGAGCTAGAAAAAAAGATGAAAGAAAATAAACAGGAAGAAATAGTGCTGCCTAATTTAGGCAGTAAACCGGCCAGTACTAAATCCAGCTGGTTAATACAGGAGAAGGAAGAGTATGAAAAGTTGTTGAAAGATGTGAGAGAGATTAAGCTGAAGGTATTGAGGGAAAGACACAATCAAGAATTGGAAAAAATCAGGAGATTACAAATACAGATGACTAACTTGAGGAAAAAGATGAGAGAAAATGACGAGAAAGAAATTGCGCTTTCTAATTTTAAAGAGGTGGATAATTCAGCGGTTGCCAGACCGGACTGGATGAAAAAGGAAGAGGAAGAATATGAGAAGTTGTTGCAAGATGTGAGAAAAATTAAGCAAAGCTACAATTTAGGGAAGGGGAAAAACCAGGATTCTGTTAAGTCCGATTCAACCAAAGTATTCAAATGTGAAAAAGTATTGAGCGATGAAGACTGCGCGTTGATTGAAACAATGCAGAAAAGTAGTAAATTGATGGAAGATATTGAAGCAGGGATTGAGCTGACTGATGAGAACGATGATTATGGTGAAGTTATTGGAGAAATCGACGAAGATTCAATTGATATTGATATCAAAGAAGCGACGATGTTAAATTTTAATGAGGAACTCCCGGATCCAGGGCTTCTTGATTCGTGAACATTTTTATTCCATAATGGATAAAGAGAATAAAATAAAATTTGATTTTTAAAGCTTTTTAAAATCATATGTTCTAAGTGCTTCCTCGTTAAATTCATTAAACAATTCTTGAGCAGCTATAGCATATGTTAAGAATGAATTTATGAACACTATAAAAAGTTTTTTTAATTTTTTTTCGGTTTTTAATTTTTTTTTACGATAGGTAATAATTTATTTTCATTTTATGCTCTATCAGGTAGAACATAATCTGATATTTCGGTCATTCAGCTAATGCGTCCTGTTGATGCTTGAATTTTTTTTTTACTTGTATAGGAAGACTTTGTGATAAAACGATATGAATAGAATGTAATACTATTAGTAGAATAGTATACTATTGTTATCTAGTTATTTGAAATTATTCACATCTCATTTAACAGACCTAATTACATACCTACTTAAATATTATTATTATCAAAATATATGTACCAAGGGTTTTTTGAAAATTTTTACATTACTTCAAGACAGAAAGCTACGTAATAACATTATTATATTTATCTGTATTCACATATTATTTCAATAATAACTTGAACAATCTTGTTTTTATACTTTGAAATTGCCTTTTTTCTTCTTTCTTTTCTTTTACTCCCAAAGCCGAATTACTTCCTCACCGATATATTATTATTCTTGAAATATATCAGTAGTAAGTAATAATTGACACGCCATATATTATATTCACACTCTCACTAGTTTAATCTCCATTGCCCGTTTCTTCGCTGTTCAAATCAGTATCACTTTTTAATTTTACTACTTCCTCTTTAGGCGTTTCTACTTGTAGTGATTTATGTTCAGATTCCGGCGAGATAACTTCTTCGTTAGATATTGGTTCTTTTGGTGTCGAATCTGAAAAGGTTGCTGTTATTGTTCCTTGAGGTGATATTGGATCGTTTGAAATAAGTCTAATAGGCAACAGCGGAGCTAACGGTTGAGTGATACTTTTGTGATCCAAATAAGTAACACCCTGAAATAATAAACACAGTTTTAATCATCTTTCAATGCAGTATAATTTTAAGAATATATATCCCCACCTCTTTCTGTAACTGGTTCACAGTGACTCCTAAGTGAGAGGCGACTTGACTAGTTGGAAAAATCGCATGTATACAATATTGTACATAGGGAACTAGCTGCTCGCTTAATGATTCTGCAAACGTTATCATATTGTCTCTTTCCGCAGCTGTAAATGCCTGCAATATCATTGAATTCCCATTGTGAGAATGTAAAGATTAAACTAAATATAATCGATACAGATTTCATTCAAATCGAAGATCATTGTACAACAATTACCTGTTGTTCTTGTTTGTAAAATATAAGCATTGCCTTCGCTACACTTTGTAGAGAATCTTGTAAAAGACGTGTACAAGTATCAGCCAGGGAAACTGGAGCGCACAGTCGTAGTTCATTGAAAGCTGATATCAGTCCATTGCAATATTCAGCCAGGGGAAAAAATTCGACTAATTGTTCAGGGGGATTTTCCTATAAAAGAAATTCGAATCTAGTTTCTCAATGCGACGGTTGATTTTCTGTTTAGTATTAATTAATTTTATTTCTTACGGATCTTCCCGATGTTTCATTTTTCACATCAGCTCTTTGCATTTTATTGATCAATGTAAATGTCTCCATATCCTTTTCAAATTTTCTCGTCGTTCTGCGTACGGTTGTTTCGAACTTGTTTCCAATTTCGCATATAAAAATTTGCGACATTCTTGCTGTAAAATCAGCTCCTACTCTGCTGAATGATAAACCAAAATATGTGCACTGTCCAAGAACAGAATCTATCGAAGTAACACCAGGTAAGTCTTGCTCAAGTGTTGTCAAAAATTGATGTATCTGAAAATCAAAAAGTATTATAAAAGCAATTTCATCAAGAAATGGATGAGAAGATCGTTTATTCTGCTTAAATCGAAAATAAATCAGTTCAAGAATTTCTTCCGTTGACTGAGTTTTTACTGAATAAAAATTCACTCTGATGAACAGTTTCCTGATAAAATAGGACTTCAAATTTTTAATAAATATTCACCTTTTCCTCTAGCCAATGATGAAATATTGCGGATTCATTGATAACAATGTCTCGTGATGACGTCAAGTGTTCATCGTCATTGAAAATTGCTCTATACTGAGTGATTATGTTGAATAAATGTATCCTCGATAATTCGATCGTCTTAGTCAAGTGTTGATTTGCTGAAAACGAATAAATATGCCAATTTCTTTTCAACGCATTAATGAAAGCGGCAAACATCTTGCACAAATTGATTTATCAATGCTTACGATCTTCTTTGGAAATTGCATTGAGTAAACCTTGCAGCCAGCTATCTCTAGCTTGAAGGAATTTAACTCGAAGTTCAGGTTCTGTGAATGCATCCATTGATCGCAGGAGTCCTACGAGTTGCAGACACCTTGGTAGCGGCAAATCTCCTCTGAGTGAACCAACAACTTGACTCACCATCCCTGACCAGCTATTTTCAATCTCAGCTACAATAGACTAGAGGAAAATACAAAATGTTATGATACCGGAGATTAAATCAAATGAAGAAAGAATTTATAGCATTGAATAGCTTACACCAATTATGGGAATGTCTCCATGTTTAGCGCCTAATTGTCTAGCGTACTGTGACAACTCCAAAGCCTCGTTGTACTGATTACTTCTCAAACATGATTCCATTAATTGAGGCATTTCAAGTATCTCTAACAGTTCTCCATTTCGTGTTAACGTCAAACCGTTTAGTCGACGATGAGTGTTTATGTCTTTTGAAGCGTCGCAGAAAGACTGACATCTTTTTCCAAACTCCGGTAACTTCTCGACAAGATTGTCCAGGTGTTTTTCAGTTTCGTTGAACTTTCGAAAAAAATTATACCAATCTTATTAAACGATTATCAATAAGTTTACGTAAAGAAATTAAAAGTATTTCGTAGATTAGAATCCAACGAAATGATCTGAAGACTTTGGATTTTTGAAAATAATCCAGATAGGTTTCAGAAGACTAATAATTTGTTATTTTTCCGGATTATGGATAAGTTTAGGCACAGAATTTTTATTATCACCTGTTTGAATATTTCTCTCGAGCTTTCGGCGGTCCGAATAAACGTCTTGTAGTTAGAGAATGCTAATTCTTGGGTTTGTAATACTACAGAGTTCTTATCGTCAGTCAGATGCTCAGGTTCTTTATCTAAAATAATATGTCAAGTAACCCATCATTAAATTTTAGTTAAAACTGAAGGGGAACGATAGGGGAATTTGTACAGATGAAAAAAAACCTATGATTTTTGTTATTTAGTTGACCAGGATGAGCTCCATTGTACTCACTATCCACGTAAATTTTCATAACATGTACTAGCAAATTGTTTGGAGATTTCGATTTGAAAAAAATTATGAATACTAGAGGAACATGCATAAATATATACCCAGTAAATTTGGAATGAATATGTCTCATCGTTTTTGCTATGAAAATCCCCAAAAACCACCTATTTTTTAAGTTCTTTTTTATTTCTGTTCATAAATTTATGAATACTCACGAGATGCTTTATTATTAGACCTAAGTGTACAACTTACTCAATTGTTCGACGTCGAATCCTCCTAACTTTGACAAGTACTGATAAAAATCAGGATTATCCTTCCAAGTTTCTACAAGCAAAATAAAGTACACGGTAAATATTCAATTTATTCTAATTAATTTTATTGACACATGAACAGAAACGTTTGTTATCAGACGTGAAAATATTCTTTCATCAATGACGTGTGGGTATAATCAATGTCAGCGATAATTCGTGTTTCATAACGATATAAATTGTTTAAAATATTTATACAAATATCTAACGACAAATAAGAATACTTAGTTGACGTGTAGGAATATTGATACACCGATAATGCCACGACGAAAATGATCTGTAATGTAGGTATGTAAACCTAACCTAATATAACCTAAACTGTACCTGGTAATCCGTCTGGAAAAACCAGATCTATAACCTTCTCAGTCTCTATATCCATTTTTAGACAATTTCAAACATCACTTTATCGAAATATCCGCACTTTGTTACAACTTTTTATGACTATTATCCAATATTTGACACCGAATGTTTCTGAGCAAAATGTGACAGCAGACCATGTCCGCCATGATACTACTACACGTTTGACATCGGTTATTCGATATTTTGATCTATGCCTATCGATTTTATGGCGCGAAGCAATAGGTAAAATGGTGTCATGTGTAGAATTTTCGCGCGAAATATTTGTTCAAGGAATAATCTAAACGCGATGTATTGTAGTATAAATCGGTCATATTAATATCGAGGCAGTTTTTGAGCCCGTTGTTACAATTCTATATTTACATATTTTATATTAATTCATTTTGATAAGCGTCATGAACACCGGTAGCAGAAAAACTCGGAAGAAGGTTAACCACACACTTCAATCTGTAATCAAATAATCCCAACAATATATTAACAATACAACTGATTGTTGAGATAATAAATTTGTTTTCAATTAAAATCTAACATTAATTTTCATTCACCATTTCAGACGAGTCCTAAAACTCCTGCAAAAGGACAACAAACACTGTCATCTTTTCTGTCAAAACGTTGCTCCGGTTCAACCGAAAATTCCTCATTTAAAGACTTGTCTCTTCTTGTTTCTGAAGGTCAAATTGAATCACAGTCTCACAACGAGACTGGAAAAAAACGTAAACTCAGCCAAAGCCAAAACAATACAGGTTGTAATAATGCAAGTCCAGCAAAATGCCGAAAAACGATCGTCGACAAAAATTGTGAGAATAAAGATTCTCCAGAGAGTAAAAAATTAAGTTCTAAACGTAACACAGACTGCTTTTTAGTCAACGATAATATTTTACCATCAAAATCTGAAGTTTTCACTGATACTGAAAGGAAAGGAATATCCGGAATAGAAGAGATTAAGAAGCAACTGTCAGGTGATAATATGGATCACAATCTGATTGAGAATATGAAATTAGAAATGGATCTTAACTTGAAAGAGAATTCGTTTGAGGAAAAAAAATTTCACAAGATAAAAACATCACCAGAAGTACGTTCTTCTGTAATAAAAGATATCGAATTTGGTAATCCCAAAGTAAATAATAACAAAAAATTATCACCGCTTCAAACCGTTTCCCAAAATGTACCATTTTCTTCATTTAAAAGAGAAGATGATATTCTTCAAGAGGAAAGAAATCGAATTTTAAATATAAAAGAAACTGATAATGGTATCACAAGCGCTATAAAAGACGCCGCTGGCTTTGAAAACGATGATTTTTTGTTCGAAGCATTTGATACATCTTTCAAAACTGAAGATGAGACAGATAAAACAAGCAAGGAAAGCGTCTCCAATTCTCAGTCGAATTGTACAACGATAACTGATGATTTTGACGATATTTTCAGCGACGATTGGAACGGAGATAAGGAAGATCAAGTAGATCTGAATAGTTTACAACGTTGTGAAGTTTCTCACATTAGCAGAGACAAGTTCATGAATTTAATCGTTGATGTTGTACATGTCGATTCTCAGATCCCTGTTACTGTTAAATTGATGGGATTTTGGTACGTTTTAATTTGCGGTCATAGTTCATGATTTCATTCATTCATTTCGTTCTTTATAATTCAGACTGAAAGTAACATAGCTGCAAAAAGTTTTCATCAAGCTTTTGAGCATTTATATGTAAAAAGTATAGAAGGAATCAATAATTTGCTAGAATTGTATTCCAACAGATAAAAATGAACACTCATTTTACCTTTTTCTTTTTAGTAAATTAGTTTCTGGTTTTAGGAAAGAGGCCAGGCTCCAACCAGGCGATTTTGTCAACATTCAAGCCACCAAACAATCCAATCTATGGATCGTAGATAACAACAGTGGTTTTCTAATAGAACAACCAGATTTTTTAGTATCTGGAACATCGGTTGTGGGAGCGTTGTTTTGTCCAAGACGTGGGGTTCTTAGCGATAGATTTAAGGGAATTGAGTCTGTAACAGATTGTAAACAGGGTGCCTCCCTCATGGTGATCGGGCATTTAGTTCACGAATTAGTACAAGAGGTATTGAATGAAACTTGCAGTTATTATTCCTATGCACTGTCTTGATAACTAGCTTAATTTCGGTGTAAATATTAATAAATGTATTGTATCCGTTGCAGGTACTGAAAAATAAGATTTACACAAAGCCAGGTATTGCTAAACTGTTGAAAACCATATTAGAGTCACAAAATACTGCAAATGCTCTTTATTCAGCTTCTATGTCCACTGAGGCTTGTCAGAAAGAAATGGCTCCGTTTGTACCAAAGATATTTCACTTTATAGAGCGATACGTCAAAGGTAACTAGAGTCATTCATTGTTACTCCTGTATACTGTAAATATCCGTATCAATACAGAGTTTCAAAACAGAGTATTCAATATCTTGCTTACAATAACTTAGATAAAACACCTCGGCCTATGGATGAAAACTTTAGTGGAAAAATCAAAGTCGTTCGTGACATCGAAGAGAACTTTTGGGTTCCACAGTTAGGTATAAAGGGAAAAGTTGATGTAACTGTTGAAGTAAACGTTAATTTAAGACCCAGACTTATGCCTCTTGAATTGAAAACTGGTCGTGCAAGTTTCTCCCTGGAACATAGAGGCCAAGTTATTCTTTACACAATGATGATGGCAGTCACAGGACAGGAAGTAGAAGCTGGTCTTTTGTTATATCTCAGGTAGTTGATAAAAAAAAATTAAGAGATAAAAAACTTACTTGAATCACATTATTTGGAGCCAGTAATTAGCTAAACTCGTTCGAATGGCTTTAATTTTGTGAACAACCATAACAAACTCCATGAAACTAAATTCGATTGAATTTTATGTTAATTTTTAATACATTTTTCACAGAGAAAACATCATGCGAGAGATCAAAGTGGGTCATCCAGAGCAAAGAGATTTGATTTTATTAAGAAACAATCTGGCGTATTATCTTACACGTAAACCGAAGATAACAAATCAACAAGATTCCGGCTTGGACTCAGAATCTGAAATGGAATTGATGGAATTACCACCGCCTATCGACCATCGTGCTTGTCGAAACTGTCCTTACAGTAACTTGTGCTGTGCTTACCTTAAAAACGATGAAAACAACAAACTCACTGATCGGCATCCACTTACTCCTATGATCCAGGAATTAGATAATTATTTGAAACCTGAACACATTGACTATGTAAAAAAATGGGTGAAGATGCTGCGTATCGAAGAAGCTAATGAAGTCAAGGCAGAACGTCCATTAAAACTAATATGGACTGTACCACCGTTGCAAAGGTATCACATTTCGTCATGGCGAGGAGTGAAAAATTTTGCATTGATTACTTAGCAAGTTTAGTATCTGAAATAGATTTTTTTTTCACTAGAATTTAAGTCTACAGTATTAATGACTTATTTATAATATTTGTTGAATCGTATCTTTTAATAACTGAGATCTGTTTTTTTTTTTTTTTTCGCAGGGAAAAAAAAGGAAAGTGTATGTCTAATCTGAAAATAATTGGTAAAGTAATAGAAGAATCAAGCCGTTATAGTCATACCTTTGCACGTGTTAATTTGGAAGATCGAGAAATTATCAATGATTTGACAAAGTCTGGTTTTAGTTTAAGAGAATACGTTATTGTCAGTACTAATACAAAAATAAACGTCTCTGCTGGTCCTATAATAGAATTATCTAAAGATTCTGTGACTGTATTGTTAGAAAGGTTTGTAACTTTTATAAAAAAAAAAAAGTATTTAAAACTGATGAATACTCTAATGATTGCACTATAATACATAATTATATCTAAAATTGCTTACAGAAATCTTATGGAAAAAAAACCAAATGAAATATTTCATATCGATGGATACACTTCGCAGAGTGTTTTGATTATAAATCTATCAAACATTGGCTACTTGTTGGACGATAATACAGTTACTGAAAAAATGAGAAAAATTGTTATAGACAGGTTCGCCCCAATCCATCTAATACCTTTTACAGTACATAATGAAAAATTCACTCTGTACACGATCGATGATAAGGCAAATCTCGTTTTCCAAGAAGAAGCCTGAGTGTCAATAAAGATATGATACAATCATCTGCATTGATTTAAAATGCACAAATCGTATTCTGAATCATCTATCATTATTTTTCCAGAGAACCAGCAACGTTTTTAAAGAAACTAGATCACTCTGTGGCAGTAGCAGCTGCAAAAATAATAAAATCTTTGAATAAGACTCAGCAGAGAGCAGTGCTGAAGGTTCTTACAGCAAACGAATACCTGTTAATAAAAGGAACACCTGGATCAGGAAAAACTGTAACACTAGTTGCTATAATTGAATTACTAGTAAAATTGGGAAAATCTGTATTGCTTACCGCGCATACTCACTCCGCTGTGGATAATGTTTTATTAAAATTAATGAAAACTGATGTTGACTTTGTGAGATTGGGATCAACGACGAAAATGCATCCATCTCTCTTGTCCAAAAGCGAATCTGTACTCGTGCAAGAATGTTATTCACCTGAAAGCTTGGACGCAGCATATAACAGTAAAGTATGTATAAAGAGTATGAAATGTTAAGCTACTTTGGGAATTGTAAATCTAAAACAAATTCTTGATTAAAATCATTTTCTGGTTGCAGAATGTTGTGTGCGTGACATGCCTTGGAGCTAATCACTCGCTATTAGGAAGGCGAATGTTTGACGTATGCCTGGTGGACGAAAGTACGCAAGTATTGCAGTCGTCGATTCTTCGACCACTTTACAGTGCATCAAAATTCGTTCTGATTGGAGATCCTGATCAGCTACCTCCGGTAGTGAAAAGCAATTTAGCTAGGTATGCATCGTTGAGTTGTTCATAACTGTTCAAAGATTAGTTTGATTGTAAGAATTGAGATTTTTAATCAAACAGTATGTTGGTAACTAGTGTCTAAAATCAACGTATCATATTGCTGTACATTTTCTAGGAGGCTTGGAATGGATCAATCTCTTTTTGAAAGATTGGAAACTGATAATAATACAATTACTTTAACATCTCAGTACAGAATGAACCAAAGAATAATGTTCATAGCAAACCAAGTTACTTACAAAGGTCAGTTGACCGTTGGTGCAGATGAAATTGGCCGTGCGACCCTTGATATTCCTGACAAATCAGTACGTGTGAGGTTTCTTAGTCTTCTATCTATAAGGCAAAAATCCATTTACAGAAGCTTATTGATTTAGTTCTACTTCTTGCATAACAAACCGCCACAAAATATCCGCATACATATACTACTATAGGAATATTCTTAAACAAGATTTGCATTGGATATTATAAGTGACTATTTCTTTAATAATTTCTATTTCTTATAAACAGACGCTAAGTTCATCCCAGCAATGGGTGCGAGCTACTCTATCAACTGATCTAGATGATTCTGTCATTATACTCGATACTGGTGATAAATATAACATATTGAAGGATGATAAAAGCTCAGAAAACGATGATTATCACACAGAAAGAAGATGTTCCAACTTGTGTGAAGCTGCTGTTATTCTAAACCTTATTACTACCCTTATCCAGGTAAAAATTGATTAAGAAAAGACTGAATTTTTTAAATACACATGTAGTAAATGAATCAATCATTATTTCTCTAGGCAGGTGTTGCAGCTGATAAAATTGGTATTATAGCTCCATACAGAGAGCAAGTAAACCTTTTAAGGACCATTGTTAAGCAAGATGTGGAAGTAAATACGGTAGATCAGTACCAGGGCCGTGATAAAGAGATTATTTTCTATTCGGGCACAAGGTCTGGTTTCTGGAGAAATGATACTGAAGGAGTTAGTATCTTATATAGTAGTAAAATTTTTCATTTATTAACAACGAGCTTTGTTGGCTAATGAGAAATAACTTTTTCAGCATTTTGACATCTTGGATGATCATCGAAGACTCACAGTTGCCATCACCAGAGCTAAGCACAAGTTAATCGTAATTGGCGATGTTAAAACATTGAAACAATTCGTACCTTTTGAAAAATTATTCAAACAAATTAGAAGCAAAGATTTGATAGTATTGAAAGATGGTTTTGCCGATTTTATGTGGGAAGAACTCCTTGCCGTTGTTAAAGGCTAGTTAATGAGTATTAATTAAATTATTAATATGCATATTTTTGTTCCTTTTTTTTTGTAACAAATTTTTTAACTGATGCATTGTTTTTCCATTTTTCATTTTTTAAATGTGTCGTTGATCAGATTATTTGTACAGTATTTTTTTTTTTTTTTTTTTCTCCGTATATATTGATGTCGATCTTTATTTATTCTTGAACTTTGTTGATGTATATACTATAATCGAATATTCATAAGTGCAAACATTTTACACCGGTAACTGCCACTAGAGTAATAATTTATATAATCGAATATTCACAAGCGCAAACGTTTGACACCGGTAACTGCCATTAGAGTAATAATTTAAACCACCCTATTTTTCATAACTTACTGAATCTGTCATTGTGCAAAATAATTTATAAAAGAATGCCGAATGAAAGTGAACTTTGTATATCTTCTAACGAGACCGCCGAAGTCACGAGTAATAAACTTATTGTTATACAGTACTTTTCTACTTTTTTCCATTTTCCATCACAACTCTAGCTCTTTGCTAGAAACTGTTAAACCTTAGAAACTGTTAAACCAGAAAAAAACTGTTAATACTTAATCTTAGAACCCAACAGCCAGGATTTATACGTAATAACTAGTAACGAAGGAGAAGCTTTGTTGAAAAGTTTATTTTTACATTTCTTAGACCTAAAAAAAAAAAAAAAAAATAGATAAAAAATAAAGATAATATCTTCAATGATTTTTATAATTCCCATTTTGGTATAAACACAATAAGTATAAACAATACAAGAAATGAGACAATATAAATGTATAGCCTTTTTTTTACAAAAAAAACGATTATCGAAACAAAAATAGAAAAAAAAATAAATCTTTGAGAATGTATAAATTGATGGATTATAATTTAATGAATATTTTTTTTACATCCACTGTCCGTAACTTGTTTGAAATGATTTTATCATTTTTCATCTAACTGGACGTGTTTATCGAGAAAAAAAAAAAAAAAAAAATAGCAAAGATAAAATTATTTCTTCGAATGTTTTCTGTAGAAGCAAAAAATGTTTTCCTGTTAGCTGACTAGCATAGCATTAATTAAATTAAGCCTGGCTCATAGATCGTTGGACGTATGACCCTGCCTCGTACAGTGAATATGCACATAGAAACAGCACTATCTTTTGTACTTTATATTAAGGGCTATTTTGTTAGCCACTGAAATTATTATGCAAACTCATACTCTCAACGGAAATATCAATTTTCAAAATTATTTTCACCTTCTATTATAACGGTTTGCTTGAATTTATTTATGCGAATACATAAAGATGAATTATCTGTGATAAAAGATCCATGAACGATGACTGTAAACTCGTCGTATCCATGCATTTTTATATCTTCAAAAATTCAATAAGAAACGTTTTAGAAAATCAAGAATCACCACAAAACCAACAATTCGCTCTGTTAAGATTTCAGTGCTGGCTCTGTCAAAATTGGCTACAAAACCATCGTTGCTCTCCTCCTCTGGAAATTCTTAGACCATACAAATAGAATGAATCTTTTACTTTGAGCTTTGAGTTTAGTAAATTTAAGTCTTTGAAGTAATGACCGTCAGTTAAATTGAACAATGAGATTATTATTCATTTATGAAATAACTGTTTGAAACTGTGATTCAACATATTGAACTCATTGCAGGTAAAGTTAATAATTAAATTGTCACGCACTTTCAATCTTAGCTCTCATTGATTTAAAATAATCACATAACTAGTAGCTTTGAATATATCTTACACAAGTATTATCCACTTGTTATCCCCATACTGTTTATTGTATAGTTGCAAAATATAATTGAGACAAATAAGTACAGCATTTGATGACGATTAATACTGATTTCAGTCTCTAACATAGATAGATAACGAGTGCCTCTTTACCTCCTTTTAAACAAATTTGGTATCAAATGAAACGACTGTGCTTTTTAAACAATCTAGCATTTCAATAGCATAAGGTTCAGTGTAAATACTTTTCTATATATCAAAGCAATTCTTGGATAAATATCCGCCCCAAGAATCTGTGAAAGCACATTATTCAGAAATTTGGCACAAAGGTATTCATAATACAAAACATACTGTAGCCAATTAATTTTTTTTTTTTTTTTTCATGATATGAAGTCGATGTATGCTTTTATAAAAGGCTTGTTCAAGCAGAATTATGCCTTGTAATATTGTTATTATAATAATGATAATGGTTTTTTTTTTCCTATTGTTAGTGATTAACAATAATGGAAAAATGGGTATTGATTTCAATGGCTACCAAAACTGCCCTCAGTAGCTACAATTGAGTAATATACAATATTTATTATTATAATTTATAATGTTATTAAAAGTTCTCCATCTTATCAATATTATTATGATTTTCATATTATTTATTTAATTATTTTATTTTCTCATCTTTTTCTCCTTTATTCTTGATTTATTTCTTTTTTTCTTTTTTCTTTAAATCGATTAACCAATACTGTACGATGGGATTTCAGCCCTGGAGCTGGCAATATCCTGGTTTCCTTTCAAAGAGCCAAGTCTAGGTATCAGTTAGGACAGGAATCGGACAAACAGGCATCTCGGTGAGTTAGGCTAATCGATGTTATTCTGCCGAAGCTGATTCCCGCCTCTTTTCTGCATGTTTTTTTGTAAACTCTTCAGCATTTTTCAAGAACTTTCTTCTGTCTTTTGAAAATTCTTCAGCTAAATCTGCTCTCAACGGATGCTCAGGTTCGGGATCATTTACCAATGCAATCAATGCTTGAATCACTAAAGAAATAGAAAAAAATGAAAAAAATTAAATAAAAACAATTATAAACTTTCATCGTTTCTGAAATTGAAAATATTATGATATTATTGTAGCATATTCAAGATTCTTACCTTGATCAGTCTTTGTGGCAGGCTTCCAATTTTCGGCACTTATAATCGCCAAACACACCTGACCCTTCTCATCAATGTTAGGATGGTATATTTTTGTTTTGAAGTTTATTCTTGGTGGTTTAAACGGGTATTCTGCAGGAAAATTTATTTCAATCCGAAAGGCACCTTTGTTGTATGGAGGATCATCCTGAAATTATGAATGAGACAAAAAAATATGTATTATCAAACACATGAACATTACGTCGTACAGATAAAATAATAAATTCAACAATATATGCTTATCGTTATACATTATTTTCTTTGACATGAAGGCGCTGATTAATATTTTGTATCGTATTACTTTCCGTAATGGCACTTTTTTCTATAACTATACTATGGGGATGGAGATGTATGCATTTGAAAACAGTATTCATCGAGAGTTCTTGATATTAAAATTTAGAGAGCATATATTTCAAAGGATAAAACCTAACACTACCATTATACTTTGTGACATGCGTTACACTTATGTCCCTGAAACAGTTTAGTAAAACGAGGAACTGTTAACAGCAAAAAAATAAGATCTGCACATGTGTAGTTTATTTTGGCATTGACCTTGATTTGGAGAAAGTAATAAACCAAACTATTCTGTTTAAACTTTGACAACTCTTAGGAATCTTTAGAAAAATTCTTCAATACATTTGTTGTGAAAATGTAATGTCATTGCAGTGAGAAAAAGGGAAAAACTCTGATCCTATCTGTTAGCACGTTTGATTTTTGGTTGAATATGTGTGATAGAAACTGATTTGGATCAGACTCAGAGCCCGTCTCCCGAATAGTTGTTCAATATTTATCTACAAAATAAACTGAGTGATGAAGTTTTTTTTATTTTGGGGTTGAATGAGGGTTGAATTAAATCGTATTTTTATATTGAAAAAAAAAAAAAAAAAGAATGACGTGATTATAATCTTAGTTTTCATTCATTGATACCAGGAAAATGCCTGAATAGCTTCATTAGGTAGTTATGTATGTTATGTATGGTTTAATGATAGTTAATAATTGATGAATCATGCATAGGTTTATAATATGAGTCTGCAATTAGGTAAAGACTCAGAAATAAGTTAGGTTATGTTTGATATTATTCGTAAATATAATAGAAAAACCATACCGGTAAGATAAGAGCCTGCCAAGTGAGAATATTAGCCTCATCTACTTGGATGTTCGTAAAATTTTTCATGGCTGACGCCCTCAAGTCACTTAGTTCCTGGGAAAAAAAATAACATTTGAAACGTGACGATAAGTGGCGAGGAACAAGGGGGAAAAAATATATATATTATATATAAATAAATAATTATTTATTAACGGGACGGGTTAGAGTGTTGTGAATATTATTTGAACAAAACGGATTAATTGTATGGGCGAAAATAAACGATTGAATGAAGATGAACCAGTTTTTATAACGATGAAAATTGAAAAATTAAGAGGTCAACGAAAATGGTGATTTTTATTATTATTATTATTATTGAATATGATGATTAACCTTGGTGTAAGGATATGCTTGATATATAAATCGGATGTGTTTTTGGGTTATAGACATGATTTTCATATGTAAATGAACAATTTATGATCGAATAATTGAGAAAATGTCAAAATTACCTTCTGCAGCCTCCGTGTAGCTGCCATTTTGGATATAACAAAATTTCACTAAACTGTAGGCTAGACGGAAGTAGTCAGGCTGGAGAACTGCCTCGGGACCAGCAAGACTCCCGCTGAGTGGTTGGTACCGATTCCAAGCGAATGGCCCTGCAACAAAATTCTCCGCAATGCGCGCCAAGATGGCTTTTGTCAAGGTCAACGTACTGCGATCAACTTACCTTTTGCTGTCAAGGGTGCGGTTGTAAATAAATAAATAAATTCAACCTTGTCATCTCTATTTTTATATATACGATTTTTCTGATTCTAATTTGTATTTTATTTCTATTTGAGTAGATTTTAATTAATTATTCAATCGTTTTTTGAAATTCATTTCATAACATTGAAAATGGGGTTATTTCACGTTACATTGTTGGTAGCGAACAAGAACTCCGACCTCGCGCGAAAATTCAAATCTCTAATAAAATTATGTCATAACGAATAGAACTCTCTCTACATTTGCTTACATACACGGTGTCATAGAATTACGAGGAATCGTAAATTGACAAAATAAATATGTATTATAAAATATAAAGTATATTTATTGTTTATTAATATTAACATTACAACTACACATGGTAATGGGGGACATTTTTGTAACAGCTGCGTTAACGATAAATCTGATGATGCATATATGCCAATACTGTATACATATAATAATAGATATAAATCTGTGTGCACATGCAATTCAAACATTTGTAAATCATTAGACTATTATTATTATTACGTATTATAAACTGATATATAAATTCATTTGTCAATATTAAAATGATAACAACAACGCTGTATCCTTATTGATCGTTCATTCATAATCCCTCCCTTATTTTTACGATTATATTTGCCAATGGATCGAAGCTGATATTTTGTTTTTTCTCTTTTTTTGTTACTCTATAGTCATAGCACAAGTATCGCAATAGATTAAGAGGCCTTCTGCAGTAACAGGCACCGCAATTTTTCAAAAATATTAATTTTCTTCAACCAAACATTAGCATGAGTGTTTCACAGGAGATCATAATACAGTTAAAAAAACGTATAGTTTAAGTATTATCAAAAGTAAGATATGTTACATGTATAAATTGATGTGAATAGGTAACAGAAAATAAAGCACGAGAGAAAATTGCAGACTTTCTGACTTTCAGATATGATAAAATCCAATAAACACCTTCCTAAAAATCTTTTTATGAAAATTAGAAAACCACACATGATAATGCATTGTCAGCTCAGAATTCAATAAATGTATTCGAACATGCGTAATAAAAGATGTACCTACTTCGTGTATTCGGTTAGCTAAATCAATTCATTAGGTGAAAATGATTACTGTAAGTAAGTCGAATTTAGAAAATATGTAGGAAGTAATGGGACTTGAAGATCTTTTTCTTTCTCTCTCTCTGTCTGTCTCTGTCTCTGTCTCTCTCTTTATCCACGATATGAACAACTCAATGATCGCTTATCGGAAGGATAATGAATAAAAGATACAAATAGTATGCTTATAAAGTCTAACTGTTGTTATTAAAAATATATGTAGTAATAATTATTATAGTTGTGTATAGGCAGTAAAAATAAGCATCGTTTTCAACGTGCAGCTTTAAGTTCAAGGAACTGCTAATGATATATATATACTACATCCTTTGATTTACTTAAAAAAAAAAAAAAAAAAAAAAAATTCTTAAGACCAAGTTAATCCAAGGTATTAAACCAAATCAGGTGTAATAGTATCATAAATCGTAAATATCGGTAACTATTCTACGTATCTTGTCTTGGTGCGAGATAAAATAACTTTTATATAAATAATTCTTTGTAATCCAATTAGAATTATCACAAAAATATTTTCCAGCCTTTGAAGAATAAAAATGATAAAAATTCTGCTTCAGAATTTGTTCGAAGTTTCGATCTCTTGGTGATTATATCTTTGATATGTTTCATTTTACGTATTGTAAATATTATACAGAAACAAGTATTATTCACTGATTCGAGAATCTGAAGTAATTTCTTCAATTTTTTTTTTGAAGAAATAATTCAAATATTTCCTTGAAATGCATGAATAAGATATGGACTTATGAAACTATTACACCGACTCTTAACAGCACTAACGACAATACATATGGAGCTAATAATTAATCTTATTGATCTTAAAACGAAATTGACTGTAACAAAAAAAAAAAATGTCTAATGAAACGTAAACTTAATGAAAAAAGAGAGAAAAAAAAAAAAAAAAAATGGCAAAAAAATACATATGCCACAGCCTGAAATGTTACGTGATACGTTTTTGCTTTATCATTCCTACGTTAATAGGCAACATTATAATAATTATTATTTTATACGGCTTCCTAAGAACCACACGATTATATGAACAGTAAAGAATTTGAGTTCAATTCAACTGTGTAAAGATTAATCACCTCTTCTTTTCGTTTTTTTTTTTCCAAAATATTACAATAAATGTTTGTTTAATGAAATAAATAGATATTCTTTTTCGTAGATGAAATCTTTTTTCTTTTTCTAAAAATAAGAGACAAAAACATGATCAAAATTCATTTCAAAGTGATAATTCTAATAGGAAATTTGAAGCCGATAGTTTCCTCTAGTTAATGAAACTCTATCCACCATAATTGGCTGTTGTTCGATACTTATATTACAATATAATTCATAACTTTAATATTAAAAGTTTTCATACGAGTATCATTACATCTAAAAAAGACTCTCCGTTATCTTAATTAGCTACACATAATAGTATACAGTTTGAAAAATCTGAATGTTAGGCTTGCGTACGAGCTATAAAGGCACATATAATTATTGTAAATGATTCACTAAAAAACCGTTGTGAATTTTCTGAATCTAGATAGGTATATCAGAATTCTATAATCTGATCTTCCTTGAATAATAACTTTTCTTTCTTTTTTTTCTTGTTTTTTGATACGAAATTTGTATTTAAAGCTCTTCGAAAAATGCGACTCGAGCTTTGGTAGATCCAGATTTAACTTTCTTTAGTGTGCTATATTTATTTTCACCAAGCCGAACCTGTTCTTCATGTAGTTGATCCAACTCACACTGTTTCTCCCCGACTTTCATTACCTCAATCTCAGATCGCAATTCACGTAATTGTTCCTGAAGATGTTTGCTCTTCTCCCAGTAATCAACCCTCTCCTTTTCTATCTCAAGAGACAACTGATCTACATCTCCATCAGCTATTAGATCATAAGAAGTAAGATCTGCTGGAAGCGGGTCCGCGTCTAACTGGAGAGTCTGTAGATCGGCTTGGAGCTCAGACGGCAATACTTGAGTTGATGGGAATAGATTTGGTACAGGCTGGAGGAAAAAGGGCAGCTTTAGTAATCAGTAATTAATTATTTAACACGACAATATCCAAGGGAATAAAAACTTACTGTGATGGATGCAGTGTAAGCATTTCTGCTCAAAAAATCTAGCAGTTTTTCTTTAGCTTCTTTTTCAGCAATTCTAGCTCGCAGTAGTTCGTCTTTGAGTTTCTCAGCCTCCGCAGCTCGCCGTTCTGATTCTTGAACTAATCTTTCGGTAAGGAGTTCAGCTTCACGAGTTTTTCTCTCCAGATGAACTTTTTCCTCTTCGGTTTTCATATTGTTCAGTCGTATACGAGTAATCTCTTGTTCAGCTTCGGACGCCTTTTGGCTTAAAAGCATAGCTTCCTCTTCCGCAACACGGCTCTTCTCAGCTAGTAGATCTGCCGTCTCTTCAGATCTTCTCTGTGAGGATAAATCGGATATTAAAGAAACAATTAACGGCCAATTAGTTTAAATTAACGTTAAATCTCACCAGAGCTTCGTTAGCGAGTCTTATTTCTTCCTGATACTGAAGTAGCCGTTGTTCCATAGCTGCTTTTTCTCTTTCAGCAGCTTCTCTGAGCTGTTTTTCTCTCGCTAGTTTATTTCTTTCGATTTGTCTCCTGAGTATAAAATCATGAATAATGAAAATAACAATGATAAGAGTGGTAATAGTTCAGTAAATATATTAATGCAATCAAAGAACACAATATACCAATTGTGTTAGAGGACCTGTTAGGAAATAGAACACACTCATTAAGCGTTATGCAACAGCGCTACGTAATTAAATCATTCCTCAAATAAATATTCTTTTGTTTAGAATGAACGATGCGAAACCAAAAAAATTTATGAAGCCTTGAAACATTTAAACGTTTCACCATTTCTTACCTAGATTTTTCTTCCTTGGCCTGTGCCTTCATCTGTTGTACCTCCATTGAGTCTGGTTTACGACGTCTCATGAAGAGGTCGTGGTTGCCGATGCACAAGTCCAAAATCTTAACAAATAAGAACCGTGCGGCTTTTTCACTACAATGCTCGTCGACCCCTATAGCTACCAAGCCCTTCACCCAGGTGCCAACATGTGACTGTTTTTTTACCAGTTTATTCATGCGAACTTTCTGCGAGAAGAAGACAAAGTTTGGTGAAGACTTCTCCACTGGTTTGATAACAAACTTCTTGTCGTCAAAACTGATGTGCCGAATCTCTGACCAAGTAAACGTCGTCTTAGGCGCCAACTTATTCTCCTTTTCATAGATATTTAGACCCAACGCTGTAACTCCTAGCCACAGGTCTGTTTCCTTTTTGTTCTGAAATTGGAAATAAAAAAAGAATTGCACTGTTTATCATAAGTCGAAAGCATTTTCAACATTTTTCATATCTTTTATCAAACAACAACCATGTACTTACGCTAATGGGGAAATAATTAACTCCGTACATGTCGAGGTCCTGTGCAATCTTTAGATATTCCATTTCAGCCTCATCCCTAGACATACCACGGTGATCGTTGTACCAAATTTTGATTCTATCTTCCCACATCTCAGGAGTCATTTGGTATTGGTCTATCACCCTTTGAGGTAGAAGGTCTTCGCTTGCTAACATTCCTGGCCGATAGGATACCTCGTCGTAATCACCATACTAGATTTTATACAATAAAACAATACAACCGATAATGGAATTCTTATTTTGAAATATTTCTAATTATTACTTTTTAATGAATTTAATAATTCTAAGATGATGAATATCTATAGTAGGGTGGTTGTTTAAACAGCGATGTACGAATTCTAATGAATCCACCTGTGCTTTGATATAATATAAAAAAATGAACATTTCTAGCCCTACTATCCTCTATTTCAATTAGAAAGGGTGCCTGTAGAAACAAGCATTTTTCTCATTCAAATAACATTGGATTTGTGCACTTTTCCATTGATAATTTCTCACAGTGCCTGATAATTGGTGGGAAAATCGCATATCCACACCAATCTTTTGTACATTGATAAAAGTGCATGAGAAACCAATAGGAAACCCCTAAAGTTCGTCCCAAAACCATAAATTGCCACCTAGCAGAAACACAAAATCAAAAGTCTTCATAAAGAAGAAGAATTATGTAACAAACTATTACTTCATTAGCTTCAATCACTTTATTTTCAGGTAAATTCAAATTTACAAATCGTCTACCTTCAATGAATATAATTTTTTTTTTCATTGATAATGCCAAGCTTATGGACGTGAAGTAAACATTAGAGGCCCATAATTTAGTTTCCAGTATGTAAGTCGACATAAAAGAGATTTGTGCAGTTTTAGAAGTTTTCAATCATTTATAAGACTCAGTATGTGTACTAACAATGAATTTCGATGAATATTATTCCAAACAATCGATAAGTCTGAGAATAAAGTGATTGAAGTCAATCGAGTAATAGTTTGTACATGATTCTCTGTTTTTTATTACAAAATTTCTCAATTTTGTGTTCAAGGAAGGTGACAAATTATCGTTTTGTGACAAAGTTTAGGGTCTCCTGTTCTTTTCTCATCCACTTATATCGATGTACAAAATATCTGCGTGGATGTGCGATTTTTTAACCATTCATCAGGTGCTGTAAAAAAAAATTATCAACTGAAAAATGGACAAATCCATTCTTATCTAAATGAGAAAAATGTTTGTCTCTACAGGCACCTCTTCTAATACATATAGAGGGTTGAAGTTTGGCTAAGAATTTTTATTTTTCATTTCCTATCGAATCAAAAGGTGGAATCATCCTAATTCGTACTTCGCTGTTTCAATGACCACCCTACTATCTAGTCTGCATTAGATTGAGCCTCAGTAGAAATTTGTTTACAATAGTTTTCTGCGCTTAACAAATTTCAAGATTAAGCAAGCAAAACAAACTTACAAATTCAACTACCTAAAATGTGAATATTTGAACAACGTATATCATATCTTTATAAAATTTCAGACTATTTACATGATTTCAAGGCTCTTTAAAAAAATACCAAATGTCCTGTGTTTAATATTCCCATTACCTTCGCTTGTACAGCATAAGATGCTAGAAGTACAGAGGCTTCAGGTGGACAATAAATATCCATAGAAAGAATGGCTTGTTTAACTTGTAAAAAGAACAAGTGTTGTGTTACTTCTTGAACAAGTTCTTCGGCTACATCTTCAGGATAGAATTTTGCAAGGAACATAAACGGCGTTGTCGGTTGTTGTGATATTCCTTGATCCTGGACTAAAAATAGTTTTATTGAAAAGAAAATAAAAAAACGAAAGATTTATTTGCTAAGAAATTTACAACCCATGTAGCTCACCTTTTTTGTCCAATTTAAGCCAGGATATAAACCCTTTAGCATCCTCATATTGAAGTCCAAAATACCAAGTCTCTCTAAGGCCTATTGTCCGGCACACCAAATCAAATAAATCTCTTCCAGTGGCTCGCCACTAGGAAATAAAAAATAATGGAATAAGCCAAAGTGGGTATAAATATTGTGTAATTTTGAACAAATGTATAATTGGAAATGTAGGTTTTTTTTTTGTTTAACAATGTGTGTAAATATATGATCTATGAACTAACCTCTAAATTAAATTCTAGCTCGGCGTCCAAAGTGCATACTTTAACGGGAAAAGATTTGCCAGACTTTTTCCTACGAAACGGTGGCATTTTATCCTTCATTTTTCACTTGTCTTTACATTACAACGATTTAGAACACTATTTCACCATAATTATCACCATACATTTGATATATCAATACGACGGAACAGAACGAAAAGCAAAAGAAAACATTTTTATTTTATTGTTTTTCATTGAAAACAGTGACATCTGCCTGACAAAATCAACACTTAACGTGTTGCATTGCTGATCGCTGTGAAGTTGTGCACACAGCCTTCTGTCCTTCTTTTTGGTAATACAACTACATAGGAGGAAAGAAGATAGAAGAATGTAAGTGGAACTTCATAGCGGTCCGAATCGAATACGTCAAAATTAAACATGCTACATGTGTATGGTTATTTATAGTACTATACTATAGCTAACCTTGAAATTTTGACAATAGTACAAAAGTGAGAAATATTTTTTTGCCCATCTTTTATAACTAAAATCGTTTTAAAAATGGCTGAGAAAGGTGCATATTTGACAGGTACTATACATGCCAAGCCTTCGATTTTTGAAATCGTTGCCCAGGAGTCTTTAACCTCAACGCTTGAACCAGCCTTTAGAAAAATCATATCAGTAAGTCATTCTGATATCTTATTAGCATTAATTATTTCATGGAGAAATTTCTAACGCAGAATTCAGGAGTTGATTACGAATCAATAAATACAATGTTTTGGTTAATTATATTCCACTCCCTGAAAAAAATAAAAACATGCGTGGGTATATTTACATTTTTTCTTTGCCATTGGCAAGGAACGCCCTATACATATATTGATAAACGACAATTTTATACGGTGCATTTCATCCCGATTTGGTCTGGGTATAATGACAATTTTTTTTTCCATCATTGCCAAGGAATGCCCTATACTTTTTTTTGTCATTGGCAAGGAGTGCCCTATACTATATAAATTATATGTATTGTCTTAAGTTTTAAGACTTGACCATAACTAAAATCTCAGATAAAGTATTTTTCAGTATCTAGTATTGGTCAATCCGCATCGATATGGATGGCTTGAAAGATGGTCGGATGAAGCATATCTGGTGTTCAATGCTGCCCTACAATATCATTACCTGAAAAAATATTGTAAATATATTGTAAAGAATTTTCCTATTCTGAAAACAACAACTAAGTTCAAAATTAAGTCATGAAATATTTATCATTCATTCATTATTTCCAGCCGCATCTTTTTCAGAAACATTTTACGGACTTAAACGTGTTTCCTTGGTGGCCAGTCCAAACTCAAAATTGTCCAGTAAAGAAGAGAGAATTTCCCTTTTATTACTCGTACTTTTTCCACATTTTAGAAATAAACTATTCAAACTAGCAGAAAGGTATAAATTTGACGCTGCGGATGGAAAAATACCAAAGAAAGTATGGCAAGTTAAATAGCAAAGATATAAATCTGAAAGACTTAGACCTTTTCAGTTAAGTTTGCCACGTTTGATCAATCAATTTGTTTCAGAAATGGGAAATCTATTTTAGAAGATTAGTAATAAATGGACACACTATATTTCACGTCACTTACGAATGCCTGATACTCTATCGGTACTTGATTTACATGGCTGGTTGGTCAAAGCATTCAACTCCTTTGCTCTGGCTAGCGTCTGTTACATTGACATATGCAGATGCAGAAAAGTTTCTCTCTATAACTGATCTGCTAAATAAAATAAGAATGGGAACATTGAATTTTGGAGATGCGATAGACTTGGGTGGGAGAATTTTTACCAGATCGCTTGAACTTGGAGCTTTTTTTCTACAGTTCCTTCGATGGTGGAATCAAGAGAATTATTACACTAATCTTATGGCTCTTCCAACACCCCCATCTCCTGTGGTGAATAATCTTTATAGAAAGTTTTCTAGAATATGTAAAGAATCTATGTAAAGGATAAGTTGTAGATCTCTTGAAAACCTTTGATAAATCAATTATACTTTGATGATGATACGATTATTGTATTTTCTGTTTTTATTTATTAGATTCCAAAGATAGCACTGCAGTACAAAGGATTGTGTCCTATTTGCAGGAAAACTCGTCGAATTCATACAGCTCTTCCTGTCTCAGGGTAGATTTAATTGAATAATACCTAGATCAAAATTTCCTATTGTTCAAAAATTTATCAATGAATAATAATGATAAATGTCTTGCAAATTTTTAGATACGTATTCTGCTATCAATGCATTCTTGGATATGTACAAGAACATAGGAGATGTCCGATCACAAATTATCCCGCCAAGGAGGATGATTTAGTACGTTTATACGTGGAATAAGACATTCGAAAAAATTGGAATAATTTGGAAAAAATTGGTTTTTGTATATAAATAAGTAAATTAAAATGTTAATCATGTAAATATAATGGATGTTAAGATAAGTCTGACGCTCTACTAATTAAGTCAATTATGTTATTATTGTTTACCATTTGTGGAAAATAATACCACAATAATACCGCAGATGCCTGATAAGTAATCTTATGTTTTATATCACTTATCCAGTATACACATCAGTACAAGAGTGTTAAAGCAATTTGCATTTATTCAAATCTTATTTCTGATTACAAATATTTATTCAAAAATTTGTCAGATTCTCATGTATTATATTTATCCTCTAATATTAGTTTCTCGATTTTTATAAAATTTATATCATTTTTTTTATAATGTATAAAGGTGTATGTGCAGTAAATGTATGTTTGATATCGTACCATTAAAACACACAAATTACTTATTAAGATATTGAGAAGATTGATAAAGCGTAAAAATCAAGAGCATAAGTAGATAAAATGTAGTCTTCCATAGATTAAAGAAAGTTGAATGAACTTACAAAACTGTGTATTGCATATTCGTTGAATTGATAATCATTACTTTTTTCAAAGTAAATAATATAATTTTATACGTTAAAAACTAACATGCCTCAGTTTGTCGGCAATAATAAAAAGTTATTAGTTTTCCACAGTTACAAAGTGGTATAGTTAAAGTTTTGTCAAAAATTAATCATTTTTACCGTAAGCAGGTTCTTCTTACTGATATTATTCTTTTGATTATGCATGAATGAGTAAAATGTAAGATAAAAATTGAAGGTTTTTTTATAGGAGGTAACTTCATGCATTTTTGCCTTCTGCGACTTACAAGTAATTAAGTTCTGACCACTGTCGGAGGGTTTGTCATGACATCTGGTCGACGTAGTATATCATTGGTGTGACGAATTTTTACATCAACAATTTTCATATTTGGTGTAAGAAATTCGGAGAGATTTCTGACATTGCTGCGTGGCCGTCTATCGAATGGATACCCCATTGCTCGAGCATCTGGATACTTTCTGTTTCGTATTCCACAGTAACTAGCAGCATCGTTGCATTGTCCTCCGATGTCTTGTTCCACCTAACAAAACAAAGTATTTAAATTTTACAAAACCTATACCCGAATCAAATTTAAAGTCAAAAAGGACACTCTGTCTTTTTTGTCTTCTGTACTTGCGCCGATCTTATTCTAGATTTATTGTAATAATTACTAAAAGGTACCTTGTCGCCGTCATAGTTTGAGATCATAACGAAAACCTGCGCGTTGTAGCCATTCTCAGTTCCTTTTGGAACAAGCATGTGTTGTGGCCAACCACAACCACAGAAGTTGAAAGCGTCTGAGCCAGCGGTAGTAGTTGGTCTGCCGGTTTCTAAATTCCTGAACGTTCTTTCGAACGGAATTGTTACAGATGATAGAGTAGAGCTACGTTCAATCGTGTTGGTGCCCGGTCTCACTGAAACCATTACACAAATGGATAATTTAATTATATATTCTAACTTGGAAAAAATTTTTAATTTAACTAGATACTTACGAGTCACTGTGAATTTGTCCAATTCTATCATAAGATTCTTCTGATCTTCGTATATCATAGGTCTGTCGAGAGAATCATTTTTCGGTGCCATGAAAATTCTGCAAGTACCCATTTTGTTTGCCCCTGTCGTGTTGTTTACAATAACTCTGTAAATGTAGGGACTATATTGCAGATGTGTAAATCTCGCTAGAACAGATCCTCTCGGTGTGAAATCCAAGCCTCTAGACATATCAACGTCACTCTGCTGCCAGAAAGTGTGGAGTATGTTCTTTGCCTGGTTCGGAGTGACTATCTCTATGCCTGGAATTATTAAAATACGTATAGGTAATTAATTATCTTACCTTTCTTTCTACCTTGAGATGTGTAATAACAGTAAAGTTTTGTTGTATATTTTTATTTCATACTTGTTACGTCAACTCCTGGATTATTAAGCTGTTGCACAGTATACGCAGGAAGTGTCTGTTTGTAAAGTTGAAATACATATTCCACCCAGGCGTGTAAGCGATAGAAAACTGGGTCTCTCATAGTGACCGCAGGATCTCCGATAGGAGAAAATGATTCGAGATATCTGTGATCCGGATCATGAACATACGAGAGGATTATATGCATGTAATTATGCAGATCACCGTAGAAGTTGAAATTAATAGAAAGAGTTGAAGCTTCCATGAGATTTCCAAGCACATCTATGCCGTCTTTCTCAGTCAATGGCACTAGCTCGCCTCTTGTCTATTCAAAAAACCATATTTATGAGTCCGTTGTTAATAACAATGAATAGAAAATTTTGAAAATGGTTTACATTTTGAACTGTTCCTGTTTGAATTGCTGTGTAAACACGATCTCTCCATCGTTCCAGATCTTCTATATCAAATTGAAGTTGATCAACTGGACGATTAACATCCTTTATCACAGAGTTAGGTGGACGGGAAGCCCAAGAACGACTTGATAGGATAGCATCCAGTTTAGGAAAGTATGCTTCGCGAACCGGATCACGCCACCTGGACCAACGTTCGGTAGGTCCAAGTTTGTTACAGAAACGTTCGAAGTTGTATCTAGCCATGATCTGTGAGTGCATGTAGTATAACAGTTCTCCACGTCTGTCTTTGTTAACTATTTCTGGCGGCCCTGATGCTGGATAGACCAAATGCCAATGCCAATGGTGAAGATTGATACCCAGATCCTCACGAAAATATGCTACTCTATGTTCCTCGTCCGCATCAGATGCGGAATAGTCTCGAGGAATGACAATCGGGATCTATAATACCACGTTGAGTTTCAGTGAAAAATTATATCTATAACTCATCAGTTTGATAAATGTAATTCTCTAGATAGAACTATCTGCTCACCCTTGCGCCAGGCGGAACCAAATTAGATTCTTCTCTTGCTTGGGCAAATACAGTACTGGTCATGAACTTGTCTGGAAAAACTTCGCACAAAGTAGGTAACGGCAAATTTTGGGTATCAGGTCGATGCAGAATAGCGACTGACAAACAGTATATGTACAATTGAGGATTGACTCGATCGTGACAAAAAACAGATGCTGATAGAAAATCATCGTAGTTTCTCATTCCTATGAGAATTTCAATCAGTCGTGAAGCTATTCTTCGATGTTTTGGTAAGAAAAGTGAAAAATTTTCTCCACGTCCAAGATCAGTAACTATTCCAAGTGGCGGAAGTGATATATCCTTCACAGGAATCGTCGTGCTGCCACCAACACGAGGTATTATTGGAGTTACGGTTTTATATCGATCCAACTGTAATTAGTTCATCAAAGTTTATCATACTTGATAACTTATAGCGTAATTTAACGGCTGTATATTTCATTAATATAAAGAAATTTGCTCACGATTCGACAACTTATGTTAATATTATTGCTTACATGTAAACTGTAAATTCATTTTAAACAATTGCAAACAAGACCCATCGTCAAATTACATATTTAAATAAATTATGGAATAAGCTTCTATAGTTTAAATTACACGAACAATGAAAGACTAATTCATCAGGCAAATTACACCATAAAATTCAGACATTAATTTCAAAATTAATTTAACATCTGTTCGAATTTTCACAATGTATTGATTAGTGTCGTTCAAAAGATGATCAAATGATCGAAAATGGTCCTTGCACTTAATGAAATACTGGGATCTTTGAATTGAATGTCCTTACCATTGATCTTCTGAATTAAATTAAATTTAATTCAAAGTAAGATACGATGAATACTTACCATGTAACTATGCGGGACATCGAATGCAACCTTCTCATCTTCACCCCTTTCCGTAAATATCGGTTCATGAACACGATCGTAAAGATACAACAGATCTGTTACGTTTCTCGCCATGATGTCAGCCAAGAATTAGATGCAAGACTAACTACCTTAAGAATGATCCGAGATCTCTTATATAGTGCAAGTTGCGAAACAATCAGTTTACCACATCCCATATTATCAGCCAACGTTGAAAGTCATGGCATATAAATGCCATTTTTGGATTGCAATAATACAGTATCAAGTCTTGTTATCTTGGTTTATATGTAGAATAATAAGCTCAAGAAATTTCGTGTGGTCAGTTTTAAAACGGATGAACAAGATATGAGACTCGGCTGGTATCTTGTGGTCGTTTGTGAACGGCGGTCTCAAGATAGCGCATAAAAAAACAACCGTCTGATATCGTGATAGAATATTATAAGTAAATAATTTAAATGATAACTTATAATAACTATATAATAACTATTTTGGATGAATTGAATGAGTCGAGATGATTAAATAGGTGGTTTGGTTTTATAAAAGCAGGAAAATTTTCTGCATAAACCTTTCGTCATCCAAAACAAAAGTATTCTAAAGTTATTCTAACGCCGTAGATTAGGTATGAAAACTATTGTATTCTTCTTCTTGATAATAAAACCTGTTTTATATGATTATAGACTAAAAAGTTACTTTTTCTTTTCGTAATCGAGTAGTGTATAGAATCATCGGTCTTAAATTAGATGAATTTCATGGTCGAAGAATAAAAACGCTTAGGTATAAATGTTGAACTTAAATTTTATTGATGTCAAATCCCAGGAAATACAAATTACCAGCGGAAGATATCAATTAAACAATAATGGAATGAGATTACTATACGTGTTATAAATTTGGAAAAGAAGTGATTTCACAACACGAACCTATTTTATAAATAAAGCTATCTGAAAAAGTGCATCGTGAAATAAAAAAAGTAAATGAAATAATAATAATAATCGAAACATGCACAAAATAAATGAGTGATCACAATTGATGTGATTTTTTCCTCTGTGGCAAAATAATACGAATCTTTAATTGTAACTGAAATCGCTTAAGATTTTCTTTAATATCACCGCTAACACACAGTAAACTTAGTATGAATGAATTTTCGAAGAAAGTAATTACCAAATTAGCTACATAATCGTCCTAAATATAAAAATAAAACGATGGCGACAATCCAAGGGAAAAAGCATGATAAATTTGATTATCAAACAACTAATAACAGGGATGTATTGGTATACATGCAATTGTGTGTAAGCTTTCAAGTTGTTTTGTATAAAAGATGGTGTGTGTGTTTATTCATATAGAAAAATATGTCCCTAAACGAAACGAAACGGGAGAAAAAAAAAAAACAATTTTCCAATGTCTCTGTAGATTGAAATAAAACTTCGCTTTGAAGCTAAGTCTAGCGATGGGGCCTAATAGAAATTCTACAAATGTGTAACAATAAAGTGTTTTGTTTTTTTGGGCAACCCAACCATTTAGAGAAACAAATCTTTGGTAACGATGTGTTAATCAATGCATAGAATCAATTTTTTTTTTTATGCATTCAGCCAATGAATGATAATATATTATAATAATGGGTCAGCATTATGTGAAGAAGACGAGAACAGAGGGTATAAGCAAAGGCATGCATAAAGCGAACATGGAAAAGTACCCTCAGTTTTAAAACTGGGGTACCCAAGTACCTTAAAAATAGCCATCCAATCCTTTTGATTTTTCCATTAAAAATTGATATCCAACTATTATGTAACGATCCTGAACCTCTCCTCCTAAAGCGACAGCAAGTCCAAATCCGACCTAGAGCATTCCATGAACCCTATGCGGCGAGGTGCCTTCCTTATTCACGTCTCGTTTAATTGAAACCAATCGAAATATCAATCCTTTCTCCAAATATCCTGTACCATCCACTTGACAAGTCCAAAACGGTACGCGTTTATTTATTATCCGTTTTAATTTATCCAGATCCAAGAATCCTCCATGCGTAATAACCAATCCCGCGAGGCTTCTGAATCCCAATAAATTCCAGTCCGGTCCATATCACTGCTCCGTTCGCAGCATATTTATTTTTTTTCCCCGATATCAAAATCCACAAATAAACTATAGTCCGTTCACGTCAAATTTGGTAACTTCAATCACATAATATTCTCTTCGTTATTAGTATTGTAACGTTAATTCTTGAAACAAAAAAAAATACCATTGAAAAGAAAAAACAAAAATTAATTTTAAAAATTTGTTTTTTTTTTTGATTTATGATGTTACAAAAAAAAAAAAAAAATGAAAATATTTTGTCGAAATCAAAGAAAAAATTTTAATCGTGAACGATTGTGTATTTTTTTTTGTATGCTTAGAGCGGTTTAAAACGTGTATTTTAATTTATACATAGACGTGAACAGACCTTAATTCGAAAAATTTCAATAAAAAAATAGAGAAGAAACAAAAAAAAAGAAAAGAAATGATAGCCACGTTCAATTTGACGGAGTATTCAATGGACTTGCCAATGTGTATCAGCTCGAATCCAATCCCAGCTAATAGATAATCCTCGAATCTGATATATCCTTGTTTGAGGATTGTTCCTGAATTTCCTCTTGTCCAAATTTCACCTTAATCCTGATTATCCTCAATGCGACTTATCTTTAATCCTCTTAAATTTATGCTCCATACAAATCCATCCAAAATGCATTCCATCCCATCGCATCGTCAAGTATGAACGAAGCATTATTATCCATCCAAGAAGTAACATCGTGTAGTTTTCAGTTTTTCATTCATTGTGTTACAATCCAATCCAATATACAAAAGAAGAAAAAATACATTAGTTTCTTGGTACAATAAAAGTCAATAATTAAATCCAAGCTTTAAACACCCGAAACGCGTTTAAGTTTTTCTGCATTCCCAATTATTTCAACATCGATAGGAATGAATATATTCATATTTCTTTTATGATATATATAACACATATCAAGTCTAAGATAGGATCAAGTATATATTATAAAAGGCAATGAGACAATATCTTGTAAGCTTATTTCCCCTTCTTTGACGCAATCACAAAAATAGTTTTCAAACATTATTTTCGAGATACAATTACATTGATATAGAAATATTTTCTTATCGAATCCAAGATTTCAAAGATACTTCATTTAGCGAAAGGGAGATCGTTGGATTGAGCAAATCTGACCTATCATTTGTATTTACAATTCATAATATTTTCAAAGGAATGGATATTTTACTTATTATATGTATTATATGTATGTATGTAAATGTATTCAGATGCTCCCATTGATAAGAATATTTTTTTTTTTATAATAATATTCAGAGCCTCTCTTAAAATTACTTGTTTAGATAGTCATAATATCTTGTTGTCAGATTTACATCCTTTAAACATAATGTAGAAATACCCATTAAATACTCATAGAAATGGATTGAATATTTTCTCTAAATTGTTATTATATATTTACCATAGCGATTCTAGCGGGCTATAGTAGTGCATGAAAAAAACAAAACAAAAATAAAAATATATACCTATTTATATATTTTTTTGAAAAAAAAAAAAAAAAATCAAACCTTATATTTTCAATCCATTTTAATAAGTTTATTTAATGACTTATGAATACTGAAACTTGTGTTCGCAGATAATTTTTTTTTGTTATTAGAAGTTATAAAACGTATTAAACATAAGACGGAAGATGACGCGGTGTGCATCATGTTTATGAGTAAAAAGATGCAGTGGGGTTGTCGGCACAATGTCTCGCAATGCTCATGATCACCAAATCATTGTTCTCATATTTGGCTACCATGAGGTCTCATCTGACAAAGATCTGTTATCCTGCAATTACAATCATCATACCTTAAAAACTTTAATCTATAAAACAATGAAACATTTTATAATGCGTTGATTCACATTTAGAAAAAAATGATAACGTCCCATCATCATATATCATGTGAATTACAGATTTTACGTTAATGCTAGTCTCAAGTCCAGTCCTCAAACTATATCGAAGCAAAAATATCACGATAATTTCATCATTTTAAGAAAACGGGGATACGATTCATTATTTTATTATTAATTTCAAAACATTAATTTTTTATGCGTTTTTGTTTTTGTAAATATGAACATAGATTAAAAAAATGCAACATTCTGAATGGATTATGCCGAATTTTAATATTTACCAAGTTAAACAATGAATTTGAAACCGTTTTCAAGTCGAGACCAATTTGCATAAGTAATATATCTGATATTAGAGTCATGTTATATAATGTTACAGTATAATGACTAACATAAAATATATATTTTTTTTGTGACTAATTGTTCCTACTATTTCAAATTAGTCACATAAGATAACTCTAGTAGATTTGAGACGCTAATTTTTTTTGTTGATTACATACCTACATAGGTATACTTGGATAAGAAAAAAAAAGAAAAAAAAAAAACAAATTTCTCACAATATTAGTGTATAGTCAGATTTTCCAAACTGTTGGAAAAAAAATAATAATAATGTTATACATATTTTTGTGCCTCTCTAAGAAAATAGATTCAATGCGATCGATCGGTAAATAAATTTTGGCAAGGCATAAGTGATGAAATAGTCACTCGTGTTATCACTTCGTTTTTTCTTTGTCTTTTTTATATACTATTGATACGTACACACTAATCATATGAGCGAGACCTGGAGCGGGAACGTGACCGTGAATAATTGCGTCGTAAAGGTGAATAAGTAGGAGAACCTCGACGACGTGGACTGTAACTTCTGGATCGTGATCGACCCCTCTCTCTGTCTTCGCTACGTCCTCTGTCCCCTCCGCTATGATCTTCTTTAACACGAATGTAAGCAACTTCGCCCTAAAATGATCAAAGAAAAAAAAAAACATTATAAAATACAAAATAAGATAAATGAACATAAAAAAATTACAGCAATTACTTAAATATCAATTTTTGATAACAATGTGAACATTTTTACCTCGTGGGACCTGAATCTTGAATCGTCTAATTTCTTTACTGCATATTTCATATCTTCGTAGCGCAGAAACTCGACTACCCCAGTCCCATCTTTATAAACATCTGCAAAACAGACGTCTCCGGCTTCTCGCATGTGGTCTTTCAGGTCTTGCCAGCTTCCGGAAGATGGTAAACCCGTTACCAATACTCTGTATTGAGATCGACGGGCCGGGGGACCACGGCCTCGGGAATTACTCATTTCACCTCTGCCGCCTCTACCGCCGCTATCGCCACCTCCAGCGCCTCGTCCTCCTCGGAAATTGTTGCTTGGTCCTCCGCCTCTGGGAAATTCTACTCTCAGTCTATAGCCGTCATAGTCGTAACCATCTCTTGCGTGTACCGCATCTTCCGCATCCCTGAAGTGTTTGAAAATTAAAGTTTATATATGAAAAAATAAATTGGTTTTTTTTTTCTTTTCTTCCAAGTTAAACATTATATTGCGCGGTAGTCATAGAATTAAACTCGGATGTGACGAAAATGTAACAAAAAATGCGAAAGGAAAGTACAGGACATTCCTTACCAATAACAAAGAAATATAGGGCGTTCCCCGCCAATGACAACAAGAAAAATTGTAAATATACTCAGATCGAATTGGTATGAAATGCACTGTATAAAATTGTTGTTTGTCAATATATAGGGCGTTCCTTACCAATGACAAGAAAAACAAAAAATGTACATGTACCCAGATCGAATCCGAAATCGTGCCACGCATATTTTTTTGTTTTTTTTTTGTTTTTTATTTGTGTTTTGCGACGGAGACTGATTTATTTCGGAATCGATGATATATTCGATTCAATTGCAGATCAATTTCATTGCGAATTAATACAAGCGTGATGAAATTTGATAGATATCACGGCCGTGGAGATAGCAATAACTTTATCTCGTGTCGTAATATCGTTATTACCCATACACGCACGCACACACATATACACTTTTCGATTTGATACGCAAGTGCGTAGTATAGATAAAGACAGCCCTACGCACGTAATACGTATATCTACGGCTGGTAATATAAATGATGATCGAATTGAGTTAAATAGGCTTTTCTCTAATGCATGATAAGTGGAAGAAACGTTTTATCGATGCGAAATTTATTGATAAATGAATAGAATAATGCTACGTATGCGTGTATGTATACAAGGTTACGTTGAATATTTGAGGGTTGTTAAACTGGCTGAATAAAGACGGGGGAAAATTAAAGATGAGATTAGCTAACGTTCGTATGATATTAGTGGGATAATAGAGAGGATGAAAATGTTGAAATTGATTGAAAAATTATTTACCTTGGGTCGTCGAACTCGACGAAGGCGAATGGCGGCCCCCTGCGGTTTTTCAAGTCAACAAAGGTAACTTTCCCGAATTTATAGAACAGGTCTTGGATATCTTTAGTGCGTATATCTGGTGGCAAATTGCCAACGTATATTCTACACTCGTTTCTTCCACCGTGAGACATAGTTAATTTACGGTATTATCAATCAATTGAACAGTTTAATCACGGTTAATTAATATTATTTGCGCCGCAGCAGCCCGTTCACGTACGCCACTACTGTAGGCGCTCCTTCACGAAACAAACAAGATGGCCGCCGGATTTCCGGAAGAATTTAACGAAAAATATCCACTATATTTTTGTCGATATTGTTTCTGTCTGAATTAAGACGGGAAATTATTGTCATTGATAGAAAAATAAATGTGATATTTTTCTTATTACACAGACTTTTTTATTTCATCCTTTATCCTGGTTACAAATTAATAAAAAGCTTAAAGAGTTCAATTGTGATTAATAATAGACGCTGTTTTGATGTCAGTCAATTGTTGAAAGAATGTTTTCGAAAAAATCGATCATTAACATCTTTTTAAAACGAATATATAAATAAAAGGGATCTGATGATTGTAGCGGACCCACATGTCACTGTTTATTTACATCTGAATCTTCAAAATTGTGGCTCATTTTTCTGTCGCATATTAAATTTGTCGTTACTCAGAAATTACTGTATCTATATAGGTAAGTGAAAGGATCTGCAATTATTTACACAATCATCATTTAACGAAATTTCAATTTTATAAACGAATGTATTGTACCGTAGAAATGATAAATTTGCAAATTGATTATAATTTATCCTAGTGTTTATATTATCGTATACACACTCTTCGTAAATTTTTTTCACATAGCGGTGTACAGTCTCGATTGAAATTTGAAAAACTTTATAGATATTTTGTGTTTGACGATAATATAATTAGAGAATCTTGATTGTAATAAAAAAAAATAATATGAATGAAAATAGGTAAAGATGTAAATTTAGTTCGTGTTGGTCGTGAAATGGCGTTTGAATTTGGCATTGGTATCCCTTCTCGCGCGGGCTGTGCGACGCAAGGCATGTCGGGTTGATAGAAGACCCTGATAGAAGACCCTACACCTCGACCAATCAGCGTCGGGATACGTTGAGGTCCAATCTTCAACCCGTGAAGGGAATTTTGGTGTTTGTCTCGAGCGCGTAAAAATCGCGTAGTAAATTCGGTTTGCCGCGGTAAACTGTGTGAAACATAATCGAAAGAGACTCGAGTCTTTGTCTGAATATTAACCGGCTAATAGTAGCTTATAAAAAAGGTATGTTAACTGCTACTTTATGAAATATTTCGATTTCAACTTCAGGGGGGCAATGATCTTACGTCAAGTTTTGGCTTCGGTTGGCGGTCTGTTTTACCCCTCGTATAACTCTATGCAAATAATAAATATGACATATATTCTAACGATTATTATAATACCATTACTTTTTACTCCCGATCGCGTGCCGATCGCATGACATATTTCTTTATCGATAAAACAATACCCGTCCCGCGCTTCTCCTCGCGCCAGGCTCCCGCCCGCTTATATTCTCGAATCCTGCCTCTTCTGCTCGCGATCTGGCATCTGGTATTGACATGCCGGTATTTGACGTTCACGCCACTGTCAAAATCGCGCGTGTTCTACCTCCGAGGTTCATTTATAATTAATTCACACTCATTAGGTGGGAAAAAAGATTAATATTTATTCATTATCGCGTTCAGATAATGCGATATATTTTTTTACTCAATAACCGTTCCAAATCACATACTCGCTCTGTTTACGTAGCTATTATATTTTCATTCTATATTAAACATCACCGCTCTTCGTTTAGAATTTTTCAATCACTGTCATTATGTTCACATTATTATTGAAAAAAAAAAAAAAATTACAGTATTATAATTATAATCTTGAAGCCTAATTCAAAGTTCAAATAACACACTATGCGTGATATTTATTATTTAAAATCTATTCGGGTTAACAGAAATACAATATTTTTTTACTGTTTTCAGTTCTTTAGCAATTAATTAAAACCATTTATAATCTAAAATAAAGAAAATTTTTTTTTAGCTTCGTTGGGATATTTTATCTAAAAATGTATTAAGCATTTTCATTTCATACCAATATACATGTATAAAGAAAATTCATTGAACGTGTCTGAGAGCAATGAAAGTGTATTAACTAATCTTCCTAAACCACAAAAAAAAACAAAAATCAACAAATACACATTTTGTGAACTTTGTTTTTCAGACCAGACAAAATGTCGGACCGCAAGGCTGTGATAAAGAATGCTGACATGTCGGAGGAGATGCAGCAGGATGCCGTTGACTGCGCCACTCAGGCACTTGAGAAATTTAACATTGAAAAGGTGAGTCGAATGATTTGCCTCGTGTATAATATATATATTCTTTTTTCTCTCATCATATGATTTTAATTTTATCATTCCATATCAATTATTTACCTGTACTAAAGTTAAGAAAATTACTAAAATCGCAAATCATCAAAACACTGATTACAGCCATTGTTTTATTAAATATTTATACAAAAAATGATTTATCATCTGTTTCTCTCGAGATTTTAGTCGCATATATGTAACCAACCAAAATCTGTAGCCATAGATGTAAAAGATATTGCAGAAAATTTATAGCCCATCTAGGTCCAAAGGTGCGATAAAAACCTTGCCTCCCCTTATCCCTCTCATTCCCCCCTTCGTCACCTCAATCTATTTTGATCTATCTAAATATAGAAATTTACATGTCTCCCGGAAGTTTCTTAAGGTGTCCTCTAATAATGGAAGTCAACCGTTACGCAAATGGGAGGAGGAAGTTCTCTCAACTAATTATGAAAACTATCACTTACTTAGTTTAACTAAAAAAAACAGCTCTCTAAGGACGTTAAATACATGCATCTAAGCTTCCGGTTTCTGTTTTAATTATCATCACTTTTTAGCAACTTTTATGAGCAATAATTATGTTTGATTTGATATTTCGTCGTCAATTCATCAAAATAATTAGTGATTTTGTCTTTGGAATCAATATTGCGTTGATAGTGTCCTGAAAGTTTGAAAATTTGAAGATAAAAACTATTTGGAAAATGATTTTGAACAGATTTTTTAATATTAATTATGTTTAATGAACAATAACTGAATGAGGATGTGTGTGTTTTTTTTCAAATCGTGTTTCAGGACATTGCAGCCTTCATAAAGAAGGAGTTTGACAAGAAATATAATCCGACGTGGCACTGCATCGTCGGTCGTAACTTTGGTAGCTATGTGACGCACGAGACAAGACATTTCATCTATTTTTACCTGGGACAGGTAGCGATTCTCCTTTTTAAGAGCGGATAAGCTGGATTCTATCCTTTGTAAAATCCCCACCCAAAAACCCCCTTCCCAATTGAATCATAACGCCGCATGAAATTTATATTGTATTATTAATACAAGATAAAAAAAAAAAAAAAACAACAAAACAAAATGATGCAAAGAAAATGATTTATGATAAGAACTCATTTTAAAATTATAATAAATCGATTAAGAGTCACGGTGAAGAAAGAACGAAAGAAATAGGTAATAAAAAAATAAAAAATTAAAATGAATAAAAAAAAAAAAAACAATACAATCTCATTGTTGTCCATTACCACATATTGGCGACAAATTGATGACTACTGAAAAAAAAAAAGGAATCAATTTGTGTAGAGAAATCTGAAAGGGCAGGGGGAGATCTATATAAAGAAAATGAAAAAAAAATAAATAAAATAAAAATAAATTAAAATAATATACTGACATACTACCTTACATATTGAAATGTATTGCGTATGCCAAACAAAAAAAAAAAAAAAAAAACTTTGTTGTGTTCTTGTTTCTATTAGGTATATATTATAAACGTATAATCTGACTTTTGCCGTTGATCATCTAAACTCGCAAATACATCATTCTTATTTTCACGGTAATAAGTTTTCTGGTATACAATATTATACTTGTGGACGTCAAAAGTGAAGATATCTTTTTTTTTTTTTTGCTCATCTGTATTAGTGTACCGTATTGCCAGAGATTTATTGGAAAAAAAAAGAACACAAAATGCGACCCATGATTATCAGTGGCAAACGTCGATTCAGCTAATTATTACAATTTTCAATGATAAAAAAGAGAAAAAAAAAAAAAAAAAACGAAAAGAAAAAGTAATTATAAATTCGGTATCGTCCCTACTTTTACCTAATCCCTTCCCGCCCGGACTCCCCCCTTCCCAACCTTTCCCATGCAATGCTACACGCAGTGAATGATTAGTTGGATAACTTAATTATTGCAAAAATATTTTTTTTTTTTTTTATCTTGAATGTTTTTTTTTTTTTTTTGTATTTTTTATTTTTTATTTGGTTGATGACGGTTCGTTTAGATTACTGATAAGATGAGATGAATAATTATTGAGTAAAATTAAGCCGATGCCGATGAAAGATCGTTAGAATTCTTTTTTTTTTATATATTATATATATTAAAATATACATTAAAAGATAAATATAAACTACTACACACAACAATCGAATGTCGACTTTTCATAAGGAAAAAGAAAGATAGAATGAAAGAAAGAAAGAAAGAAAGAGAGAGAGAAGAATTATTACTTAATACTATTATTAGAAACATTCGTGTTACTATTGTTGTATTTTGTAACGGACACTGGATATCCGCTGGCGTTTTATTAGGGCGATGCATACTTAATATCAACGGTATGTTCGGGCTCCAGATTTGCTTCGGGCAATTTTGTCTGTCTGTTTGTTCCATCGTCATTTTATTGATCATTCAATACTCCATATGCTAATTATACATAACATTATTAATAAATAGATTATACATATATGCTATTTATACATAGTGCAATCCACGTGCGATATTCTATTCAGAAAATAAATAAATAATAGTAATAATAATCTGATTTGCTCGCTGAAAGTAAATTACGATTGTTATTATAATAATAATGATAATGAGAATGATAATATGAAAATGGTTGTTGTTTTCAAAACAATAAAGAAGAACTTTTTTTTCAGGCCTTAAGCATGATTTAAAACTTACCGTATGCGTATAATATCTTCTTTAGCTAATATTTTCACAACATTTTATAGCGTTTTAGGGATTAATTATTGCCAGAACACAAGGGCACAAGTCCTAATTACTAGGAGAGAAATTGTACGTCTTTTGAGTGTTTAGAATGCATAATCTCACAATTTAATGAAAAATAAGCACTTGAAACATTATTAATTGCTTAATAGTTAATTAAATCATCGAGGTTATTCAAATCTTAAGTCTTGCAAGTCTGGACCATTGTTGGAATCTGTGTCATTCACTTATTCATTACATTTAATATAAATTAATAATAAAGTATACTTGTTTTTTTGAAAGCCACTTTCTTTTAAATAATTTTTTTTATCAAATTTTATACCTCATCCTCTAGCAGTTGCTTAAGCCTTATACACACATAGATAATTAAGTTTCAGTAACACGGTACTTGTTTTTTGTTTGCGTGAAAAAAAAAAATAATGAAAAATTAATTCAAATGGACTTAACTCCTTTATATCCTAGCAGAAAAAGTCTTTGCAGCTATTGAAATCTTATCACAGTAAAACTGTAATGGCTGTTTATTTGGTTCTTTTTTTTCTTTCTATACAACCCGAAATAAGTTTTTTTATTGATCTGAGACGTCACAGATGATAATATTCTGTGGAGCTATCGTATTGCGTCCTCTCGCCAGCTTTACATTTCGCAGCGATTATTGTGTTCGTGGGTTACTAGCTAGATACTTTTTCAATCTTCGTATATGCCCCAGTATTAACTAGTTTTATCAAGAAGACTTAGGAAAATTTATGATATATGCCGGATACCTCACGTTAGCTAACAGAGTCTTATAGCTATGAAAAAAAAAACGAAAAAATATCTGGCAGATAAATGCTTTTAGCGGGTGTGTCTCAAGTTTTCATAGTGAAAAAAAAGGAAGAAAAAAAAAAAATTTAATAATAATTGTTTTACTTTTTAGAGAATATAATAATTATTAAATGGAAGGTAATAAGGGCACTTCATAATTATCATTACTGTTAGGAAAACATGTTGTATTTCTTGTTAACATTTTATATGATCGATAATAATTCAGGAATATATAAATTATAAAACTTGAAAAATTATACAATATTTAAACATCTAATTGAAAAGTAATAGAATAAAATAAAAATAATATAAAACTAAAATAAAATACACTAAAAATTTATACAACACAAAGTTGAGACACAGCCTTGATAAATTCCTGTGGGGGAACGGTATTAATTTAATGTTGTGGATCTCTGGATGGAATGTACTGCGTGTGTATTTACCTGTTCTATCTGAGGCTGCTATTTTCACTACTAAATATTAATACAGTTGTCCCTGAAATTACTTGTGGTTATTCTTTTCATTACATAATTCCTTGTCAATTCCTCGCACATATTTTGCAAAAAAAAGAAAATAAATAATTTTAAAAACCACAGAAAATATAAATATATATTCGACCTATGTACGAATATGCCCTTAAGCCTATATCCTAAAAAACTGATAAGCTGAATAAACAGGATGTATAAAGACAGTTCAATAATTTTTTTTTTTAATGACGGCAGAATTTTATTTATCAATAACACAATTGTAGACCTATATAATTTCTAACTTTATACAATACTAAATTACAAAGAAATCATATTTTGAATCCTGAATGTATGGCTACAACACCGAAAGTCAGATTCTCAAAATTAACTTGCCTGAATCCTGCATCCTCGATCATATTCTGAAAATGAATAAAAATACCCATCTTATCGCAGATGAAGATGAGAAATGTAAACAAGACTTGTCTTTATTATATTATTCTTTGAACAGTTGAGATGCTTTTCAAGATAAACGAGACTGTACAAAGAATATTTTACTACACTTGTGAGGTGACTTATCGAAGAAGAAAAAGCATTTGAAAAGTATTCAATTTGACTATTTGGCAAGTCCATGAATAAGTTTTCGAAAATATTTCGCAGTGTTTAAAAATTACCTTAAATTCATCTTGTCTTGGAAATTTTCTAATACTTTCTACAAGATACTGATACGGTTTCCATTGACCAGCTATCAGCATACCCATTACTGGGATCATTTGAAAAGAGTACTTGTCGTAGATCCTGTAACAAAAAAAAAAAATGTTTCTTACCTAAAGTTTAGTTATTAATATTATGCAACGTAAAGTCTATCCTGATATTTCATAAAAAAAAAAAAATTATTCTGAAAATAAAATTTGTACAATCGTAGCTCTGACAACAGAAAAAGAATCGGAAAAGTGCCTAGTATTGTGGATTCAAGAATTGAATATAAATGTTCGTTGACGTGCCCTTGTGGAAATACAGAATGTCAAAGCTTCAATAGTATTTGCATAATAGTTTCAGCCTCATCAATATTGATCAAGCACAAACGTTTTCTCTATTGATTCGATAGGAATTTACTACTATCCCGACAATTTTCTTGTTCAAACTGAAAACTACCAAGTGATTGTATTATTTATTATTACATATACCTATACATTTATTTTACTATAGATTGACAAAAAATAATATTTGCACATTAGTTGATATGTGATTCTGTTAGATTGACATCATGAAATTTGCTCTTTAAGGTTCAAACTGTAGAAAATTTATGCACACGTTTATTCATTCATTCAATAATTCATTCGACAATTAATTGAAATCCTGAAATTTTTTCACGTTACAATACAATTAAAAAAAAAAATGAATTTTTTGCTTTAGAAGTTTCATTTCAAATGCATCAATCGTATAGTTTCATTATTAAGATAATAAATTGTTAAATTCCTTCAAGTACTAATTAGAAAATTGTAGTAATTATTTCCGGGCAAGTAGCTTCTACCAGGATATCGGATGCTATTTATGTTACAGGTAAGTGGTGCGGTTGCACCTATAAATAGAACCTTAGAATATTGATGTATCAGGATAAACATGAAGGGGAGAAGTACCAATAACCATAGGATGGCGACACTCTATACCACTATGTCGACAATATGAGAGATATAAAAACCCCAATCAAACACTAATAAGAAAAACTACCTGAGTTATTGCGATATTATAAAACTACTCTTGCAACGGAGTTTTTTTTCCATACTTGTCACAATAATCTTGTTCATACTAAAAAGTAGACTTTGAATATTTAGGAAAAGCAACTAGTTACAGTTTTTGTATGGAGCAAGATTTGTCCAATTGAGAAAGTAGGTATTAACTAAGCTTGTCTATGAATAATAATGAGTCTGATTAAATGTATTTTTAATTTCTCTACAAAAAAAAAAAAAACAATGATTTAACTTTCAATCAAGCTGCAAAGGGTGCAGCATTTGTGCAAAAGTGCTATACATATCATGTTGAATGCATCAGGCCTTTGGTAGAAGTGATATTCACTCTACGGGTTGAGTAAATCAATACACATAGAACAGCTGATTTCCCACCCTTAAGCTCTGCACCATTATCATACCTTCATTAATTCCATAATACCCTTTAACAATATATCATGCATATTATAGGATATTAAATAAAACCTTGAGAATGCCAATATCTGTTTAAATTGTAATAAAATTTCAGATAAATCTCAGGCTCATTTTAGTACTGGTGACAAATATTTGAGAGAACATATATTTCAGACTGATTTCCAATTCTGATAAATCTTATTCAGAATTTATTCTAAAATGAAGAAAACTATTCCCAAACGATATGCTTGAAACAAAAAGTTGAATACCAGCATCTTTCTTACTTATTTTTTATCGTATAGAAAATAGAAAAGAAATTGTGATAGAATGAGTTGCGTATTGCTGATCAAATTCAGAATTACAATACTAAAAGGGCTATTTTGTTGATAACCAATTTATCTCACTCTCATACATTTCATTAAAGACACTCCGATGTCTCTTACCATTGTAATGCATCATTGTTTAAATGGCTAAACTCGAGACACAAAAAACGTCCACCGGGTTGAAGGACTCTGTAAGCTTCAGCAAGTACCTGAAAGATAACAAATTGGAATAGATACAGATATCTACTTGATTATAACAAATTATTTACAATTGTAATTACGTATGTTGATGCAGGACTTTGAATTAACATCTTGAAATCTCTGAGAATTATTTTTAAACAGGAATTCGATACCAAATCGAAAATACGTATCACCAATACTGCATTGAAAACAGTAATTCAGTAAACAGAGAAGTTTCTTTAGCTTAGAATCAAGACTGTTCTTGTTAGAATCTCCGTTGACTGATTAGAAATGAATATAAACAGAGGAAATTCGGAAGATTCAAAGAGTTCAATCTGAATTTAATCTCTTCACATAAATAACGTTTCAACTCATTCACTGGCCGCCAAAATTTTTTCAAAATTTCCGTCTAATGAATGAAAATTCTTACATTTTCAATATGCGTTACATTTCTGATACCAAAGGCGATAGTATAGGCAGTAAAAGTGTCATTAGCAAATGGTAGTTTCTCTGCATCTCCTTGTCGCCAATGAATATCATGACCTTTGTCTATAGTCCATCCCTGTTTTTCTGCTCTAGTTTTACCGACATCTAACATGGCTTGGTTTATGTCGCATACAGTCACGTGGCTTTCCACGCTTTCCGAATTTTTCGTATTTTTCAAATAATTTAAATATCTGAAAGCTATGTCGCCTGTGCCACCAGCTACGTCCAATAATCGGGTTCCGTGTGTCGGTCCTAATCGTTGGATAAAAATGTCTTTCCATACTCTGTGAATTCCCAAACTCATCGCATCGTTCATTACGTCGTAGGATTCGGCTACATTTTCGAACACTTCATGTACTGCAATATGATAGTTTGTGGTGTTAGTTTAAACAACGAAACCGAATGAAAAACATTAAATGAAATAAATATCAGACACGAATTTTAGGTTATAGAATTACCTTTCGTCGCTTTTTCGGTCTCTTTAACTGTTTGATAACCAAAATGAGTTTCTTTTCCGTTATTTTCGCCATAATTTTTTTCATCTTTTTCTAAATTTCGGTTGAATATCGTAACGTTTAATCGTCTTTTGATTAAATTGTTGTTAGCTATTCGTACTAACCTAAAATTGAAGCACTTGGACAGTGCCATGTTTGTATTGTATGTACGTCGATAATCGATGTGCTAAAATTTTGACTCGAATTTCGAGTCTATTGTTGAACTCGATTAATAAAGTGGGCGTGACGTTTTCGGAAAGAGAAATGTCAAATGGCGCAAAAACCAATTATATTACAAAAGTTATGATTTTATTTAATGAATTTATAATGCGTCTGCTTCACGATGAGTAGCTCAAAAGATGCTAGTGAGTATGCGTATGTACGTTAATTGTCGTTAGTTTTTTTAATTTTTCTGAATATTTATTTGACAAATATGTGTAACATTGTATAAGGCGATATTGTGTATGTTGTTTGAATAATCCTAACCTAGAAAACTCTATGTTATTATTTATTGTTATTTTCATCGTTAATCCAGAGGCTAAAAATATTGTCGAACTGAAAATATCGCATGTCAAACAACGGTTTAATTGGGATTGCGGAGTTTCCTGTATTTTAATGGTCCTACCCGATGAACAAAGGAAATATTTCTTCAACAATTTTTATCAAGTTTGTAAAGAAGAGGAATTCGACAAGAGGTAACGTTACTTCGTTTATTATTTATTTTTCACCCATTCCTAATGTCATACCTTGAATAAATGATAACTGGCTAGGATCATATGTCATTATCTTTATTTTTTAAGTCCCACAATCGTGAAAGTATACGTATACATATACCTATCCATAATCAAATTAAGCTTCAATTAAACAGTGTCCTTGAAATTTGTTCCTTTTTTTTCTCTCTTATTGCATAGCTACAAGGCCTTGAAATAATCAGGCGAATAACCAAACTAACAATAATTGGGGTCAGAATTTAATCGTCATTTAATTGTTAATTTTTTTTTTCCACTGTCTCTTTTAAAATTATTTGAAGGAATAAAGAATTAATATTTGTTATTCGATCCAAATGTTTAAAGAAATACGATCAGTATTTTTTTTTACGTTTATATTAGATATTTACTATATGTATGTATCAGCCAGTTTATTGCTTGGATAAACATGTTTAATCTGATTTTTGGCAAGCTTTTACTTTTACATCTCTTATAAATGATGAATTTTATATTTTCAGCACATGGAGTATAGATCTATGTTATCTTTTGAAGCGTTTTGGAGTTAAGCATAAATATTGCACTATTACATTCGGTGTTCATCCTGGATACCGCGGGGAACACTTTTATGACAAGATTTTACACAAGGTAGTCGATAGCTGCAAAGAATAAGAATAACAAAAACAAAAAAAAATGTACACATTAAGTCTTCATTAAATGAAATTTGAATCTTAGAATATACATTTTTAGAATAGTAGACCTTCATGAGATCCAGGATAATTAGAAATTGAACTGGTTTTCCCTCTTGTTTTTCTTTATTATTAATCTAGAAACTAAAAATTGATAGAATTTTATTGATTTTATCAAACAGGACGAAGACAGAGTAAACAAAAGATTTCTGGATGCACCGTTGAACGATATTATCATAGACAGAACTTCTCTGTCTAATGCAGATCTCATAAAGCATTTAACTTATGAAGGACCAATCATACTTTTAACAAACGCAAGTTTGCTATGGTGTGATATATGCAAAAATAACAAAATCACATGCGAACTAAGAAACTGTTTTCCTTGGCCTGTTAACTATAACGGTCATTACATTGTACTTGTGGGTTACAATGATAGTAGGAAAAGGTTTCTTTACAGAAACCCGACATACAGAGAACGTAAGTATTTAGGCTTCCAGCTGACACGATAGCAAAATTTTGGGACTAAACAAGCAAAAATAAAACTATTCCCTAAAATACAGGCACATCTTTCGGTCTTTTCTTTTTTAAATCGAGTGTATTAGGCACTGTTGATGATTTTATTCATTGATAATAATTTTTCGTGAAACAAATATGGATGAAAATTATCTTAATAAGTAATTTAATGATGAAAATTGATATATACAGGTCTGTGCGCAATGTCCTACTACCACATGGAGGAGGCAAGAAAATCGTATGGAACAGACGAAGACATTATTTTGATATTTGGTAAAAATAGTAACTTACTAACTAGCACCTCATGATCGGGAGGTAAATGACTTGCAAAGTTTTGTCATTTACTTTATGTCATTTCGTAGTCTTTACCGACTTCGAAGATTGCTACGAGACGACTTGAACCTATTTTATCATTTTGACAAGAAATGATATTACAGAAAAAGACAAAAATAAAGAGAAAAAGGTTTTTAATGTGCCTCTTAATACATTTTGAAGATAGATAGATATATTATATACAATATTAGGTATAAGTATACCGCACGTTTTAACAACGTGTAATTCAGTGCCTTGAAATATTTCTTTATATTAAATTATAAAGAACCTCGTACAAAGGATATTGCTTACGCGATAAACCGATAAAAATTAACGATACAAATAGGTATACATACGTGTATATCTTTAGATTTCAGAAATAATTTTAAGATCCTAAAGTATCGAATAGGTGTATAATTAATGATTCAAATTAACGATCTTTATACGAAAAAAATGCTTACATATTTTTCAGATCGCTATTTACTCTGACCACTGATTGAATTTATAATTCAATCAGTTTTTAAAAACTATAGATAATATAATGATTACTTTATTAATAATTTTTTGTTTATTTTTTGGTAATGGTACTATGTTATGTAGTGATAACAATTCGGTGAAAAATTTCTCTCTGGTGTACTACATAGACGTATAAAAATTTAAATTCTATCATATACAATATACTTTGGCGCATGACCTGTGATAAACACTAAAAATATGATGATAAATAGTATACATATATATTTCTTAAAAATATTGAATCTTCATAGTGCTATTAATTTTGTCTATAGTTAAATAGAATTCGATCAGTTTTTCAAACTATAATCACTTTTTAATCAGTTTTTTTTTTCTTTTTTAATTTTGTTTATATTGGTGATGGTGCAATTTAATATACGTCTGGCTTATTATGTCTATAGGTATACATATAATCTAATTTAAATTGATATCGTGGCTGGGTAAAACTCCTGCGATTAAACGAAAAGACCAGTATATATTATAAACAAAACAACGATATAATAAATCCATTTCAAAGTTCTGTTGTAATGAATTTCTTATCGGAATCAAGTATGTGCAGAATGCTCTTACCATCGAACGAGTTAATTTGAACTTCTGTATACAAGGTTTTTTATTTTTAGAACGAGAAATTTATCAAAACGCCAGTTTATTAAGTGGTGTCAATTATTCATTTTCCAACCCCGATAACACGTAGCTCATAAAGGTCTTAATATAGAGTATTAAATTTATATGATAGGTGATAATATTAAACTCACCGTTATCCATAGTGGATTATATTAAAAGAATTACCTTTCGAATTCTCAAATACCCGATATCTAATGATATTATTTTATACAGTACAATAACGACAAGTATTAGTACAAAACATCTACGTTTTATTGATTCTTAAATATATTCAGACAAAGTCGAAAGAAATATGGAGTTTCGAAAGAATTTGGTAAAAAACCTGCGTACTAGATAACCAGTTTACGAAAGTATCTGATCGAAAGAGATATCTACATCATATTATGTATAAATATTCATAAAATAATAATAATTTCAGTCATAGTTACCTATTAGAAATGTGACATTGCTGGTTAAAATAATGAATGATAAGAAACCGTTATGCATTTACCTTCTACCTTTCTTCATTCGTATTAACGATATCATCATCTCTGTAACGTTATGATTAAATATTAAAAATTTTACCACAGTTTTAGAGAATTTAATACGATTTCTTTATTGTTTTATGAAATTATATCTCTTTGTGACTTGGAGAAATTGTTATTGTATTTGAAAATCATCGATAACTCGGTGAAGAAAACATCATATCTAATATTGTGGTAGAGAAAAACATGCTGTCTATTTGAGATATTTATAATATTTTTCAACCAGACTTTGAAATATCTGTATCATGTTTTTTTCCATTTAGGTATCGAAATGTTTGCGAGATCAGTCCAAGAAAATTATCATACATATACTCAAACCGCAATTAAACTTACTAGTCATTCTCTATTCAACAGTAATGAACAAATTTGTCGAATCTGTTGGCTTGACAATTCAAAAAATATCAAGTATATAAACGTTATATTCAATTATTGAAATTTCTTGAATAACGGTTGCAGTAAAATCGTCTCGATGACAATTATTCATCCATGAATCTCACGTATCATCTTTGGTATTTTATTTCAGCTTTATAGCGGCGAAATAGCTACTTGAATCACATCACATACTTATATATTCTCCGTATGTACATTTATCCCGATAATTTACACAATATTTGTTATCTGAACTTGTATAACTAGATAATTACATGTTTTTATGCGTTATATACTCTTCAAAATAAAAAGATAAATAAATAAATATAAGTCGTTTTTTCATTACCATTTCAATTTTGCATCAAAATATTCGTACAGTATGGGAATTTCTTTTTGGACCCAAAGCAACTAATCTTCTTTATCAAATCCGGGTTTTTTCCAAGTACAAAATCACTGATACCTCCATCATCCACGCCTCTACCAAACGATAAGCCATCAGTCAACGCCTTTAGACACGGATATGCAGGTCTTATCTTAGATTTCTGATAGTGATATCTTGCAGTATAAATGAGTGCCTCGCTACGTAGGCTTCCTAGCTGTGTTAGAGAGACTTTTTGTCTCTTAAAAACGTCCAGAGCATCGTCCGCTTTCCTCAGTGATTTTTCACTATCTTTTACTTGAATAGCTTGACGTGAGTTACTGTTCAGTAGTTCTGTTATACGCTGGGAAATTAGGAGACTTTTTCTTGACCTTTCCCAACACCCTTTCGATATGCTATCTTCATGGGCTTTTAGATACGATTTTAAAGCTTCGGTGAGCTTCCCTTGATGCATAAAGCAGTCGCCCATCAATAGACGCGATTCTACAGATTTTTTCAATAGCTTTTCATTTCGTAGGATTTTCAAAGCTGCCTCGTACCTCCCGTTGATCATATCTTCTATCGCCATATCGTATCTAAGAAAAGAAAAAAAGACAAAATCTACAAAAATTCGGTTGAATAAATTGATGAAAATTTACCTGATCAAATACCACTGGTTAATCAACATTTCCTTGGTTCGATCAACGGTGAAACTTCCCATGATAGAACCTCGTTTATCTTTGGATGGTTCGAGCAGCTTGTAAAATGCGTTGTTAACGTTATTGAGCCATTGCAAAGCTTCTTTAAAACGTCCGGAAAGCCGGAGTACGATCGTTTTTAACACCGTAAACCCTGGGTTGTAGGGATCACAGTCAGTTCCTTTGTCAATTGTCATTAATGCTTTGTCGTAGCACCCATTGATGCACCATATTATGGCATAGGCGAGCATGATGTGTCCGGTGTCGAATATGACCTTTATAAGATAAATTTCGAATGAAGATTTCCTCCCACTCCGAAATCATGACGGTTTATATAATCGTATACCTGGAGTAGATCCTGAGCATCGATGTTCTTCTTGTCCAAGGAAATTGCTTCACGCAGCATCCTGCGTGCTGCCGAAATTTCTCTGATGTGAATTTTGAATTCTGCATGTTTTGTTATTAGATCTGCGGTTCTCTGTGAATTAGCCCCTTTCATGAACTCGGCCCACGCTGAATGGTATGCTTCGTACTCTTCGAGCTTTCGAAGACACTTTAAGAGCATGTCCTTAAAAGTACCAAAACGCGATGTGTATAATTATTGGTATTGAAAAATTTTTGGATTTCATCCACGAATCGAACAGAGTTTTCATAGTCGATCGTACTAGCCTGTAATTCGAAGATTTCATTCAGTTTAGGATGCAGGACTAAGACCTGTTCGTAGTCAGCTACAGCTTCGATTAATCTTCCGTTTTTTACGTGCCATTCTGCTCTTCCGCGATACACATTTCTCAACATCTCGTTATGCCTGTCAGATATTGTTTCAAGGTTCGATATCTTGTCGAATTTCAACATTTTTCTTGCTGTTTCGTACCACTTAATTGCCTTCTGCCAATCTCCTTCAATTACAGAAATAGTCTTTAAACGTTATTGCATATACGGTGTAGAATCATCCACGAATATGACATCGGAATATCATTTCGGTTCAATATATGGCTAATCGTGTAAAATGCTTGATCTGATCCTACCTTTTTCTGCATAGATTTCACCTCTGAGAGCATAAAATTGATGCGAACGGGGATTCATGTGCAACCCCTTCTTGATAATGGCAAGCACCTCTTCTGGTGGTTCACCAGATTTTCTGAGTAACTTGGTAGCTGCCTTAAGGAGATTTCTGGACACATCAGTTGCTTCCTTTTCGTTGTTTGGTGTCTTGTCGTACGTCCAAAGTCTTTTCAGCTATGAAAGGTGCGAAATGAGAGTGCAAGAGAGTGATATTAGAAACTCCGGTTTGAATGCTTACGAATACATCCTATTCGACTATTGAATCCTTGCAACTCTGAATTATTTGATTATAAATTACCATTATAGCCTCCGCGTGCGGATTTTGGTAGTGTTTCTGCGTGCTCATCAGCAGCTTTTTCAGATGGATCAAATTCGTTGCCGGATCCATCGTAGAGGACGCGATTAAACTTCTTGTGAATTGTGTACATGCGATAGGCTCGTATACTTATAGGCATAAAAGATTCCTCCTGTAAAAAAATTATTGAAAATGATACGTCTTGAAAACACTTGATTTTTCGATAGAAATTCACTTGTCCAGAAATATATACGTGTGTAATGTGGCGAGCTAATTTTTGCTCCTTGCTGAAGTAGCGAAAATATGTGGAGCATTTCATGCCAAATTCAACAGCCGAAATGAACTTTTGTATGGGGCAAATAAGTATACATCATTCGGCTCGAATATGTTCATTTATTTATAGCTTGCTCGTATAGATTCTCTGTTCGATGGCGAGACCGAAAATAATTTATTTGACTCGATTATATTCTCGCGCAGATTTCACCATTCTCGCGAAAAAATTATCTATTCAATACTAAGGAATGAAATATTTGCAACAAACGTCCATATATTTGCGGTAAGTATAGAAATTATAAATACGTTAATTCATATACCTACCTATTCATATAAAAATAATTTGGCTGGCTGGAAGACAAATATATTATTCATTTGAAATCAACACTTTTTACGATCAGTGTGTAATTTCAAGCTCATAATAATTAATTCACCGAGCACCAGAGTACGAAATTTTGAAAAACTAGTGCTCGATTCAATAGACTGAGCTAGGTCATTTTACTGTTGATCAGAATTATTGACGAGAATGATGAGAAGAATGAGAACAGAGAGAATAATCATATAATAAGAGATGCCCTTCTAACGAATAATAAAGTCAATCATTCTTTCGGATACCTGGGAACAATACTGGCGAGAGATATGTTGTTCGATAATTCGATCTTGTTTTCAATCTTAAATTCTGAATCGTGTGCCATCTAATTTGAACGACTCAAGCTAAGAATGCATACTCTCATTAGCAATTAAGTCCGCCTGTCTGTGTTTTGCGAGAGAAATACCATACGTACAATCAATCGATAAGGATTCCTCTGAAGGCCGTGAATTGTCGCTGTTTACTAAAAAGTGTATAAATAGTATAATCGTGTATAGTCACATTAATATCAGCGACCTTGTTAATCTTGGGCTGAACCTCGGATCAAGAGGTATAAAAGCTGGAATTTTTCAGAGCAAAGCATATTCGTTCGAGGTAACTCATCCAGCCAACTCTCAGTAAACCAGCAAAAACCAAAACTACGAACATCAAAATGGACCGTTTCACCGACAAAGTTGCTCTAGTCACCGGAGCCAGCAGTGGTATCGGCAAGGCCATCGTCCAAGATTTGGTCCGCAAGGGAATGAAAGTCGTTGCCCTGGCTCGTCGCATTGACAAAATCGAGGTACTATACATCTTCGTTTATATTTATTTCGTACGAAACGCTTTGAAGAATACGAAAGAACGCAGAAAATACGTTTTCTGTGAGACTTAGAAAGCTTGGAGATCTGTTGTTGAAATTCTGCTAGTACTTCCGGGTATTTGTATTCAAAATCGATAAAAGGTGTAGTCGAGGATTAATTTCGACATGCCTAATATTGAAATGAAAAATGTATTCAATGAACCGTTTCACTTTCAGATGTACGCCGCAGAGATGAAGCAGTTCTCAGGAAAGCTGTACCCACTGCAGTGCGACATTACGAACAGAGATGAAGTGATGCGGGCCATGCAATGGATAGAAAAGAACCTGGGTACAATTGACGTCTTGGTGAACAACGCTGGCATTGATACTCGCACGACTCTGATGACCGGAACAATGGACGACTGGGAGAAGACTTTCGACGTAAATATTTTGGGATTGGTCGCAATGACGAAAGAATTTTTGACGATGAAGAAGAAGCAGGGATCCATGGACTTCGGCTACATCTTCAACATCAACGACTTCCGGTGTTTCTCCCGACACATGTCTCCAGAAAAAAGTATGCCCGCTGCGTACAGGGCCAGCAAATTTGCCCTGAGCGGAATCACCGACTCCCTTCGCATGGAACTCAACGAAATGGAATCGAAAATCAAAGTTACCGTAAGTCAGGAAAAATCGGTAAAGAGCCGAATCGGTTTCACTCTTCTCGACAGTACTGTTCATTTACTCAGTTTATTTTATTTTCAAATGCAAATTTTTCAAGCCTTGAATTTCTATTTCCCTGCAGAACATCGCCCCTGGAATGGTCAACACTAATATGACTTTGGAATCCATGAAGCAAGGCAGCCGCATGATCCTGGAACCCCGCGATGTCTCCGATGCGATCCTCATGGCGATGTCTACTCGCGACACAGTCCTTATCCGTGACATGATCGTCGTCCCGATGCTCGAGACTTACTAAGCCGCTTGACGTCTACCACCCTTCCTACTCGTCACTCAACAGAACTTTTTACTATATACCGAAATGTGACTGTATTTATATAAGCTATGCAATAAATTTTTCAATCGTCTTCACGAATAATTCGATCATATACTTATTTCATTATTTTATACGCCTTTCTGAAGCTGTTATTCAGTCATTCTCGTATGTAAGACTAAATTCATTGATACATAGTCTTTCGTAAAATTAAATTTTTTTCCGAACAGTTTTAACAAGTTTTTAGGAAAAATCTTTTTTACTCGAATAGAGAAACCCACTGTATACGTATGTATGGGACATTCCACGTCAAATCAGCAGCCCATTTTCCTCACCCCGTTCGATTTTGATCATTTTTTAGTACGATGTTGTTACTGCACCAAAAGGGTATCGGAATTTTTTTTCCAGATTTTTTAAACTACTGGCGAAACCCAAGAAAAAAAAATCGAAAACCCAATTCCGGAGGAGCCATTTTTCGAAATCTGGAAAAATTCACACTTATTCTATGATTTGAAATATAATTTTTAAACAACACACGATGATGGGATCTCAATATTTACTATTTTTTTCGCAAGTTTTTACTTGTTCCATGTTGAAATTGGAGTTTTTATTCTGTTGATCGGTCATAACTTCCTCAAATATTAATGGATTTAAATTTCTCTAAATTTCAGAAAAATCAATCCAGTCTGCAGTATTTAAAAAAAAATTTTTTTTTATATAGATGCGTGACCGTCAAAGCTGTAATCTGATTGCGAGATCAAAGTACGGGAGACTAAGGTCTGTAAACTTTGGACTTAAACCGGTTAAAAATTCGCTTCTTCATTTTCGATCGAAGCTCAAAGACAGAGTGCAGGGTGATGAAAGGTTGGATAAAATTGACAGCCCAATATTATTAGTTTGGAATTACTGAGTACAACGAGATAACCAATATCGGTTGACGTTCAAGGTTGCCGCCACTGAAAAAAATACTATTCCAGTTTAAAGGCAGTTTTATTATCATCATCATTGTGATTATTCTTCCTTTTCATTCTTTCAGTGCAATTATTATTCACCGATCGATGATCAACTGTTCTTCATTCTGTACGGTGTGAATATGCGATTATTTGTGATGGCAAAGTAATCAAAAATTTGAGCTTCGCTGATAGGATATTCTATAATCATATGATCCATTTATTTTTATCTATTTGAATTACATTTTTCTTAGCAATCTTCGAGGAACTTTGTCCTAGAAAGCAGTTAATAAACTATCTATCTATCTGTCCTTCGGTCTTTATTACATTTTGGATGAGGTAGGTACTAAAAAAAGATAGATTTGCTATGAAAACTACCACCGCGCGCAGACTCTTCAAGGGTGCAGTTCCACGGAACCGCCGTATATGAAGGAAGACCTAGAAATAAACTGACGACGGAGTATTTATCAAAGTCAAAGATATGATTTTATTTTCTCTGTAGAGCTTATAGAATTTTTTAGTTTATTTCTAATCGTATGGAAATTCTGGAACTGTGTGGAAAAATCGCTACATTTCACCCAGTCAGTTCACTGATTTTTTTTCCGATCGACTCTGAAAGGTACAAAATTGCGGACTACCCGTTTTCCAAATACATTGGCATAGCTAGAGCTAGCTGCACGAATGCAATTATGATCTTACTATTATTTGACTTATTGCTCCATTGACCAGTCAGCGATATTTCAAGGTGCGATAAAAGAAAGGTAAGAGGGAACCGAATTGTTTTCACAAGTATGAAAGAACGGCTAAATAATTAATTGTAGATTCTCGGAGGCGCGTGCCTTGTTCGATCGTCACCTGTGTAAGCCGTTCAAAAATAATAATGTGTCCGGCTAGTTGGTATAAATATACTAGAATATGGTCCACGTTCATAACAGAAGTATTTCTTGCAAAGTACTATAAGCGCATTCATCATGAAACAAGTAATTTGTCTCCTTTTCGTCGTGCTTCTGTTCTGCCAACTCTACGCCCTGGCCAACGCTGCACCACAAGGTAAGCAATATAGTCATTAGCTGAAATTTTTTCTCTCCGAAATATTTTGGTCCGTCAACGTTGTGACGAGTCTACATTATACTGCCTCAAAAAAAACCTTCATTTTTTTTTTAATCTCCCACTTCATGAAACCATAGTTTATAACATAATATTGAACCTCCTGAAAGAAAATCGTCGTGCAATTTTTTTAAGTGGTGCCGCATTGAGTTTTTGTATTCGCCATTTGATTAACACGTAAGAAATCTAATTCTAATGGTTGGAGGGAGATAATAATTTTTCTATACTACAGACGGAACTCTGTATGGTAGCATTTGACAACTTATATGTTTTCTTCGAATCGAGGCGTCGAAGAAAATTTTTAACCGCACAAATTTTTGACCCTTTTTCGAAAAGATGAAAATCGCAATCTTGAATATCTCGAAGATCGTGCGGTTAAAAATTTTCTACGACGCCTCGATTCGAAGAAAACATGTAAGCTGTCAAATGCTACCATACAGAGTTTCGTCTGTTGTATAGAAAAATGATTGTTACCCTCCAACCGTCAGATTTGGATTTCTTACGTGTTAATTAAATGGCAAATACAAAATCTCGATGCGGCACCACTTAAAAAAATTGCATGGCGATTTCCTTCAAGGAGGTTCAATATTATGTTATAAACTATGGTTTCATAATGTGGGAGATCGAAAAAAAAAAATAAAGTTTTTTGTTGAGGCAGTCTAGTCTACATATTGTCTTTATTCCAACTACCCCTTTAACCGGGTTCATTCTCTCCTGGAATGGTCAATGATGACATGACTATAGAATCCATGAAGGAAAGCAGCCTGATCGAAACAGATCGTTTCAACGGCATAGTTGCTCTAGTCACCGGAGCCTCCAGTGGTACCGGCAAGAACGTTGTCGAAGATTTGGTCCTCAAGGGAATGCAAGTCCTTGCCCTGGTTCGTCGTATATCGACATAATCTGCAGGGTACATACATCTTAGCTTATGTTCATTTAATACGAAACGCTTTGAAGAATACGAAAGAACTAAGAAAATATGTTTGCTTTCAGACTTAAAATGCCTGGAGATCTGTATTGCAAGACTGCTAGTACTTCTGGGCATTTGTATTCAAAACCGTATTCAAGCCTTTTGACGTCTACTTTGGATCGTTGACCTGCACCCTTCTTAATAATCTTAATGGTCACTGAACAGAACTTTTTCCTATACTGAAATGTGAATATATTTATATCAACTGTATAATAAATTTTTTGAGTTTTTCCGCAATCAATTCGATCGCGCTTATTTCATTATTTCAAATACCATTCTCACAGTTATAAGGTGAGCCAAATAATACTAAGTTGATTCAAGTCAAACTGCACTTTAATGAATGAGCACTTGCGTTAGTAGTTTGTAATTCGGAAACTTTATTCCGTCTGGGATGCAGAACTAATATTGTAGGACTTGTTCGTAGTCAGGTGTAGTCTCGATCAATCTTTCGTCTGTTACGTGCCATTCTTTCATTCACGTTATGCTTATCAGCTCTTATTTCGCCGTTCAAAGTTTATTCAATTTCAAATGACCATCATAGCCTCTGCGTGCGGATTTTGGTAGTGCTTCTGTCACTGTATATAATTTTTCCATTTTTCCTACATCGAGTTTTTCAAAGTTAAAGTATGAGACTCGAAATTTCGGAGAGTATGCGCAGTGCGCACTCTATGCGTATGTTTTGTGAATAAAATCTAACAAATATACTATTACCAAAATGGATAATCTTAAGGTAAAACAGACCCCCATATCCAACTAGGTAGGGGAGGGTGGGGTACAACGGACCCCACTGAAAAAAATCGCAATTTGATAAAAATTGATCCATTTTTCGAATTTTATCTTCATTCAATTACAACTACTTCTTACAGAATTTGAAGAAAAGTTTCAAAAATTGGATTAATTTTCATAAAATCACAATTTTTTTTTAGGGGGGGGGGGGGTCCGTTATGCCTCACGTTCCCCTACACATTAATAAATTTAGTCTTATGAGAATGACTGAAAAAGAGTATCAGAACGGTGTATAAAATAATGAAATAAGTATGATCGAATTATTTGTAGATAAAATTGAAGAATTTATTAAACAATTCATATGAATACAGTCACATTTTAGTATAGGAAAAAGTTCTGTTGAGTGACTATTAGGAAGGGTGGTAGACGTCAAGCGGCTTAGTACATCTCGAGCATCGGGACGACGATCATGTCACGGATAAGGACTGTGTCGCGAGTAGACATCGCCATGAGGATGGCATCGGAGACATCGCGGGGTTCCAGGATCATGCGGCTGCCTTGTTTCATGGATTCCATAGTCATGTTAGTGTTGACCATTCCAGGGGCGATGTTCTGCAGGTAAATAGAAATTCAAGGCTTGAAAAATTTGCATTTGAGAATAAAATAAACTGAGTGAATGAACAGTACTTTCGAGAAGAGCGAAATCGATTCGGCTCTTTACCGATTGTTCCTGACTTACGGTAACTTTGATTTTCGATTCCATTTCGTTGAGTTCCATGCGAAGGGAGTCGGTGATTCCCCTCAGGGCAAATTTGGTGGCCATATACGCGGCGGACATTCTTTTTTCTGGGGACATGTGTCGGGAGAAACACCGGAAGTCGTTGATGTTGAAGATGTAGCCGGAGTCCATGGATCCCTGCTTCTTCTTCATCGTCAAAAATTCCTTCGTCATTGCGACCAATCCCAAAATATTTACGTCGAAAGTCTTCTCCCAGTCGTCCATTGTTCCAGTCATCAGAGTCGTGCGATTGTCAATGCCAGCGTTGTTAACCAAAACGTCAATTGTACCCAGGTTTTTTTCTATCCATTGCATGGCCCGCATCATTTCATCTTTCTTTGTAATGTCGCACTGCAGCGGGTACATCTTTCCTGAGAACTGCTGCATCTCTTCGGCGTACATCTGAAAGTTAAACGGTTCATATTTAAATACATTTTTTATTTTAATTTTAGACATGTCAGAATCATTCTCCGATCTATTAGTCATTCATCTGTTTTGAATTCAAATGCTCGAAACTTGGACAATTCACCGATTACTCCATAAATTATTTAATTATCGAAATTGCTATAAAACAGAGAACGGAGGGTGGTTCAAAAATCAAAAATATTCCTGTAAATTTAACTTTATAATTAATTTTTAATTCGAATAAACGAATGTAATTGTTGGAAAACAAGATTCTTTGTGGATTCTTTCAGAGGGTGGTAGCCTCCGAAGGTAAAAACAGGAAGGGCGGAACTGAATTATGTCGGAACGAAGTACATAATTCGATGCAGCACACAGCTCTGGACTTTTATCCCTCGTCTCTGGTCCCTCATATTTGAATAAATCACGCGATTTATAAATTATAGAACGTATTGAATTTTCTCTTTGTGGGTCGTTTAGTTTTTAGTGAATGAAGAGACTCGAGAACCGGAGAAAAATGAAGAAAAACATTTTATTTGGTTCGCATCCGAACTGAATAAAATAAGTTCTTCGGCGTTTTTCTACAAATTTTGATACCAGAGCTCTTCATTTACTAAAAACCAAGCGATTCCCGGAAAGAAAATTCAATCCGTTCGATAATTAAAAAATGACGAGTTGTATTCAAATATGTCGGTCGAAGAGGAGTACCGGGGATGGCCTCAAAGCAAGCCTATTTACTGCGTTCTTTCGTACTTTTCAAAGCGTTTTGTACAAAATAAATATAAACGAAGATGTACTCACCTCGATTTTGTCAATGCGACGAGCCAGAGCAACGACTTTCATTCCCTTGCGGACCAAATCTTGGACTATGGCCTTGCCGATACCACTGCTGGCTCCGGTGACTAGAGCAACTTTGTCGGTGAAACGGTCCATTTTGATGTTGGTAGTTTTGGTTTTTGTTGGTTTACTGAGAGTTGGCTGGATGAGTTACCTCGAACGAATATGCTTTGCTCTGAAAAATTCCAGCTTTTATACCTCTTGATTCGAGGTTCAGCCCAAGATTAATAAGGTCGCTGATAATTAATGTGACTATACACGATTATACGATTTATACACTTTTTAGTAAACAGCAACAATTCACGGCCTTCAGAGGAATCCTTATCGATTGATTGTACGTATGGTGTTTCTCTCGCAAAACACAGACATGCGGACTTAATTGCTAATGAGAGTACACATTCTCAGCTTGAGTCGTTCAAATTAGATGACACCCGATTCAGAATTTAATATTGAAAACAAGATCGAATTATCGAACAACGTATCTCTCGTCAGTATTGTTCCCAGGTATCCGAGAGAATGATTGACTTTATTATTCGTTAGAAGGGCATCTCTTATTATATGATTATTCTCTCTGTTCTCATTCTTCTCATCATTCTCGTCAATAATTCTGATCAACAGTAAAATGACCTAGCTCAGTCTATTGAATCGAGCACTAGTTTTTCAAAATTTCGTACTCTGGTGCTCGGTGAATTAATTATTATGAGCTTGAAATTATACACTGATCGTAAAAAGTGTTGATTTCAAATGAATAATATATTTGTCTTTTAGCTAGCAAAATTATTTATTTTCATCTAAATATATGAACGTATTCAAAATTTCTTCACTTGCTCCAAATATGTGGACATTTGTTACAAATACCTATGTCAGTCTTTAGTATTGGATAAATAATTTCATTTCCGCAAATAGTGAACCCTGCGAGAATACAATCGAGTCGAATGAATTATTTTTCGTTTCACCATCGAATAGAGAATTTATATGAGCAAGCTATAAATAAATGAAATTATACATAGGTTGTATATGAGACAAACAACGGATACTTGTTATTATGCAGGAATATAAAACTTTATTTATTATAATATGCAATATAATTCTTTCTCTCCAAAAAGAAAAGGGGAATCAAACTGAAAATATTTCGATGCACGTGTAAAATCTGAAAGATCATCACATATTTTCTAAAATTGAACTTCAACTTTCTCAAAGACGCCTATACCATAAAACCGATCGTCTAAACTGCCCTCAATTCTGAAAAGAAGCGCTTAAGTTCGATACTTTTGAATAAAAATTAACCGCCACTATTTCTCGAATAATTTGTACTCAGGGTGAAACGATTCAGTGAAAATATCATCATTAAATTTCCATTCAAAATATCTGCACCCAATTATATCAGGTAAATACCTGAAGAGAAAAAAGTTTCAAATGTACTTTGCATGACCAATCCAATAATGCTCACATGCATATCACAATTTATCGTAAATTCAACACACGCGTATACATATACGTGATTCCCTCGCGTTGTAAATAGTTGGTGGAAAAATATGTTTTCTCAATGAATCATCTGTCGTATGCATATAGGTACCTATAATATCTATGCAGATTTGTACGGCGGCTGTTGGACAACACGTGTAATCGTAGCATATGCGCAACCAATGTTCGTAAAAATATTACCACTGTTTATTGAAACACAGCTAATATAAATACGATTACGGTATAATGTATGATAATTCCAAGTTCATATTAATATGACGAGAAATAATTAATTAAAACGATTATAGATTATCATACCATGCAAGTATGTATATAATTTATAGTCGTTATCTATTTTTGGGAATTCTTTTTATATCTTACAAACAGAACAGCTGACTCGACATAATATAAAATTGCTGAAATGTAAATCTTGCTTCAGTGTTCGGGTCATGATATATAACTTTTCCAACGATCTCTGATCGGCCTTATCATCCGTCATTGAACCGAGTTAAAAATTATAAATAATTAGAGGATAATTAAGTCCGTTCTTTCAATTGTCGCGGTTTCGTAATTATGCTATGAACTCTTCGAATCTTAGCTAGAATAAATTAACGAAATTCTCTTGACAGAAATTCAAAGTATAATATTATATTTATTGACATCTATGAATGAGGAAATCAATTTTTATTCCACAGATTTTATGAGCATTGATATTATTTTAGTCATAGTACCTACTTCGCGGTTGGCTAAGTACCAGATTATAGTCAAAAATAAATTCAATGGTGCCTCTAAATCGAAGTACAAATATCGTTGTAGGATTTTGAATTTCCATTCATCCTGCAGACTATATCGAGAAACGAATTTTCGACTTTCTGTTATAACCTATAAACGGGGAAAAAAATTGAAGACACTGTGAGAGGTTTTTTTTTTTGAATATTCGATTAGTTATACGGTGCAGGAAATTCGTAGCTTATAAATTACATCGATTCTATAATTCTGATTGCACACATCGATACATCCATTAATAGCAATTGCAGATCTGCGTTTTAATTCTCCTGAATACTTAAGTCAGCATGGTAAAGTACGACATGGACGCCTTTATTTTAAATATCTACCTTCAATTATGACCTAATATATTTCCCAGGATCGTACATTAGAGAAATTCAGTAGAGATAAGTTTGAAAATTTTTTCGGCCGTTACGTAGGTACGTACGCTGGCTTTTGAACTCGAAGCGATATTAATCCGAGATCTCTTTGATGGTCAACTTGGAGTTTGCGCAAGTTCGACTTCGAGATCGCGTAGCTGACTCCAAGGCTCTGAAATACGGACAAGAATCAAATCGAATCTGAAGACAGCAAATCAGGTAGACCGGTAAATCCGACAAATAGCATACCTACCGAATTTTCGGCAAACAGACTGAAATCGTTGACCACTCCACTTGTATGAAAGGACCCCACGCTAATTATATGCCCAGGATCATTTAAGAGGCGTCACTCAATTTTACCCCGAAATTTTTGAATGTCGAGAGCTTCTAGAAAAATTACGTTAAAGTAAATATAATTACACTCGTTCATCGAGTCTACAAAACCAAGTACAAAACCGTATTGAACGGAAATATATAACGACAATAAAATGAATCGAGCAGTCAAGCCGTAATAAGGCACTCGGCTTCCTTGGAGCGATATTACTCTGAATATTGCATACCTATACCTATAACAGAGAAATTATCGGAAAATCTAGCTAGTAGTTATACGCAATTATTTTTATTCTTCATAAATGACTGATATCATCGGATGTGGCAGTATGAAAAGTGTAGGCGAGTAAAATCGACGTCTCACATTCAGGAAACGATAAAAAAAAATTTGCCAAAATTTACCATACTGCAGAGAAGAGAGTCCGCATATGTTCGAGTAAATGGAAGAATGATCCTTACCACAAATTGTCTATACCTATGTATAATATTGAATTATTATCATACACTGAGGATTTGGCTATATGTAAAATTTGATTCAATAAAAAGCACAAAAATTCATTCGAGTCATCTAAGATCAAATTAATCGAACAGAAAATTGAGTTGTGATTATAGAAAAAATTGGACAAAGTGTACTACAAGCTGATCTAATTTTTGATACACACTTACAGTCGTTTAATTTTTATTTAAAATCGTTTTATAATAAGTAATCGTCAGGTGAATCGTCTGGAAATACCTTTAATAGTTGCGTTGTACTCATATACTTGTAGAAAATATTCCTAGTCTACACGAAACAATTATAGATTTAATTTTCTATTTAGAGAGCTCGACTTTGCATACCTTCACATGACTGTTTAAACCAATTACATACATAATACCAATTACATATTGATCTCATTTCAGTCAGGTTGTTTGAAGGGTTGCTTGCTAATCGCTAAGTACTTTAAATTCAATTTAACAATACTTTGAAAATGAAATCCGGATAGTTGTACGGTGTTTCCAATTATCATTCATGATCCTTTCAAGACCATTAGTGGGGGGAAAATGAAAATGAAAAACCTGTGAAAGGGTTGATTGGTGTACATTTCATTAATTAGCCAGTGCTGGAAATTCGTGTATCAAAATTCCGTCGATTCGATAATTAATTGCGTTCGTTGATGCAGCCGTTAGGCAATTGCAGATCTGCGTTTCAATTTTCCTGAACGCTTGTCAGCATGGTAAAGTACGACATGGACGCCTGCATGAGCTGAAATAATTATCGATATTTTCATATTAACTAATTTCAATCATGAGCTAAAATGCTTTGGAGAATCGTACATTTGAGAAATTCAGTAGAGATAGGTTTGAGAATTTTCCAGCCGTAATGTACGTCGGCTTTTGAGCACGGAGCAAGATTAAGCTGAGGTCTCTTTGATGGTCAACTTTGAGTTTGTACAAGTTCGCCCTCGAGATCGCGTGGCTGACTCCAAGGCTCTGAAATACGGACAGGATTTAAATCGAATCTGAAGACGGCGAACTTATCTTCCTTGACAAAATTTCGCAGATAATTATTCGCCACTTTCTATCAGCTACTGACCTTTTCTTCCATCAGTTGTCCGCACCAATTGAATATCAATAACTGCACGGCTTGTCCGTATACCGAGGACACATGTTTGACTAAAATTTGTGGTTTCTCAAAGCCCTGAAAATGCGGAGACAATTTTTCTTCTTTTTTTAAAGCTACGGAAAATTGTTTCTCCAGATTAGTTTCACCAAATTTTATACCCACCACGTCTACAGCTTCGTAACCGCTTATGCACATCGCCACGGTGCTGCTGAGAAATTGTATGAGATTAGACATGTTAAAGATGTCTTCGAGCTCGTCGGAAAATTTATAGATCTTTTGATGAAGCCTAACGCATCTTGCAATTCTCTCGTTTATATCCGAGGGATGTTGATCCGTGTCAGCAATTTTCTCCAGAAAATTTTGCAGTAAACAGAAATGACCGCAGGTGTAATGAATCAGGAGTATAAACCACGTGTCGAAAGTCAAATACATTATAAGGTACATGTGAGTACCTAACGCTTGGTGGATATAAGCAATTGCGAACAACCCTGTTGAGTTTACATAGAACGGATATACGGCAGGAAACGGAAGCAGAAGCCCGTTACCTAAAATCATGCCTGGAATGGTTGAAATTTGAGTATAGAAATTTGAAAATTGCATCGCCAAATGAAAAGTTCGAAGTGAATATGATAATTACCTGGTGCTGTCTGTAGCACGAACGCTTCGCAGATGATGAATATTATCCATCCATAATTTTTGCAAAAATTAAGTCCAATGGCATTGAAATCATCCAAGATGGCCTGATCCTCGCTATTCAATTCCTCTCCGCTCAGATTACCAAGCTTAATAACGTCTCTCAAATATTTCATTTTATCCCTACTGTAGAACAAAGTGTAGTATTTCACCAAGGCGATAGCCCCGACCAATAGCAGACTAACATTTTCGGCAAACTGACTGAAATCATTATCGGTGTATATCAGATCGTAGAATCCAGTCGCGAAAAAAGTACCGACTAAAATCGTGGACAGTATCATTTTAACGGCACCGCTCCATCTTACCCCGAAATCAAATACGCCGATGGTTTGTAAAAGATTTTCGGTAAAATATATGTACTTGCTCATTATTTATATATAGTCGAAAAATTAGTCGTAGGGAAAGATATGTGTCCCTGCAGCGAGGAAAGTTTATCGAATAGTAAAGTCGCCCTAAGACGGTAGATTTTCTTGCAGAAAAAAAAAATTCTATCTTATATTGTACGTGTATAATAGGGAAATTATCGGGAACACCTATGTCACTATTTATAAGCAATTATTTTTCCGCGTCACAGATAACTAACATCATCGCAAACGGCGTCTAGTGGTTGTCTATAATGCATATGCGTCGGAGTTCCACGCGAGTAAAACCGATAATAATACCTCACACACTCATAGGGAACGGTGAAAAATTTTTATGCCATGAATTAGTCGCCGTTTAACGTTACTGAAAACATTTTTTATACCCGCTAGACAATAATTGGACGTTTATGGTAACCCACGTTGTCACGATATACGAGTACCTATATAGGTACTCAGGTGATCGAGTATAACATCAAAAATGTAGATTTTTGGAGTGAACGACGATTTTAAAGGATTATCAGAAATTCATGAACTCTGTAATTTATTGAATGAATTTTGAAATTTAAAAACAAAAAAGGGAAGTTATTGGTTTCGGTCCGATTTTTGAAAATCGAGTTTTCATCAGATCTCGACGTTTTGGGTTTCTAGGAAGCTATTCTGACTATTTTTGGATGGACATCCCTGTGTGTGTGTGTAAACAAATTTTTGTCGTACGATATCTTCAGAACGAATCGACCGATTGGAATGGTTCTTACGGCGATCCAAAGGGTTTATCAAGACTTAGATCTGATTAGATTTTGGAGTCGATCGGTCGAGTAGTTTCAAAGTTATTCGAAGAATAAAAATTAAAAAAAAAAAAAATTTCATGTTTTTAGCGCATTACTCCTAAACTGTTTGTGGGATTAGTCTCAAAATTTAATCAGATTTAAGTCTTGGATAGACCTTTCGATTGCCGCAAGATTCGTCAAAATCAAACGATTAGTTTAAAAGATATTGCACGACAAAAGTTTCTTTTTTTGATAGACGTGAGTTGATTTCGAATCACTCAATGTCGAATCTGTCAAATTGTTTAAAAACTATTAAAAATTTCGCACGTGAACATATAGACCGAACGATATCTTCTGACATTAAATATAACTCCCTAAAACCTAGAAATGTTGACATTAGACAAAATCTCGATTTTTGAAAATATATACTTATAAACCTTCTTTATCGTATTATAAACACGATAGTATCAATTTATTGTAACGTATTTGACACATAGCGGGAAGTTTTAGGGTTGGCCCTCAGGTCAACCGGTTTCCTGATTTAAAAAAAAAAAATTTCATGATTATTAATCATTCCCCAGTACGTCTAGTCGGGATTATAAAATTTTTGAGTGTCACGCGATCCATATGAGACGGGATAACCGGAGCGTGGACGAATTATAATATATCTTTGATTACAAGTCGTATACGTAAGGATCACCACAGAATATCGTATATCTTGAAAAACCAGTTGGCATATTTTTCAAACGATTTTTAATGGATCGATTTCAAACCCTGTTAGTGCGATCCTATTACTTCAAGCGTCTCTCACTCACTTCTTGGCTAGAACTTGAACAGAATGGAACGATGGGCTTCCAAAATCGCCGTAGTAACGGGTGCCAGTTCTGGAATCGGGGCTTCCGTCGCCCAGGAGTTGGTCCGTCAAGGTGAAAAATCCACATCAATTTTTATCCATAGTTCATACAATTCATCACAATTTATTCAAAATTAATCATTTCAAAGACTCAACTCCTCCAGTTTACAAAGGAATCGTTCTTCTTGAAAAAAATGAACGAAAACTAAAGAACATATACCTATAAGTTGATTTTTTGAAGTATTCTAGTGAATTATTTCAGGAATGGTAGTCGTCGGTCTTGCTAGAAGGAAGGAGAAGATCCAAGAACTTGGCGATGCTTTGAGTGAATTCCCGGGAAAGCTTCATCCTCTGGAATGCGATGTCTCTAAGGAGGAAAGTATCCTTGCGGCGTTCGCCTGGATCAGAGATGAACTGGGAACGGTTGACGTGCTTGTGAACAGCGCTGGTATAGCAAAGGAAACGTCGTTGATCGGTGAGTAAATTTGTTACAACCACATAAATCGAACAGAAGATTGTCATTCAAAAATTGAATCAAAGATCGTTTCAATAATAAATCGCCTGTGTCCTCAGAGGGCTCCGTCGAAGAATGGCGCGCTGTTTTTGACGTGAACATCTTCGGTCTCTCAATTTGCACAAGGGAAGCTGTGCGATCGATGCGCGAAGGGAACGTCGACGGAGTCATTATCCACGTTAACAGCCTCGCAGGGGAACGTATTCCTCCTGTACCCGGTTTCAGTGTTTATCCTGCTTCAAAACGCGCCGTAACTGCATTGGCGGAAACTTTACGCCACGAATTGAGAGCCACTAAAATTCGGGTCACGGTAATAAAAAGCCATAAAAAAATTTTGCCAAGTTCTACGCTAACTAATCGAGCTTTCGATTCAAAAATTCTTCATTTTCGCAGAGTATCAGTCCCGGATTAGTAGCGACAGAATTCATGGCCAATTTCTCGACATTTTCCGAAGAGACCCTCGCATCCATGCCCGCACTGCAACCTGACGATGTTGCAGGGGCAGTCATCTACGTTTTGTCGACACCGCCAAACGTGCAGGTGAGACGTAACGAACATCCGAATGGATTTCGTCTGTTAAAGAGAAATCCGAATCGTGTATTTTCTCAAATTTATTCTTCATCTGAAAACTCTGATTCGAAATATCGCGGAGAGGTGTATAATGGCAAACGTTGGTGACACAGAAGGTCGATCGAGTTCTCAGCTGTAATTATTCATACACATGTTATTTCAGCTTCATTAATACGACGATAATTAATGATGAAATTTATACATAAAATTGCAACAACGTACATACGTACATGATGATGACGAAAAAAATATAATAGATGAAACGATGAGCGAGAGTTGAAATGTTATTGAAAAGCTGTTTGTCACTCTCGTCTTCAATAACAGCATATAATATAATTTATTGAAAAATAATCGCTCTCTTCTGAAGGTTTTCGTGATTATAAATTTATTTTCGTTTCACTTGGAGGATTTTTGAATTTCAACGGTCTATATCAACCAATTGAAAATTTCGCGTGCTTCTTTCGCGTATCAATTATGTGTCCAATTAAAAAATCGAGTCTCAAGATTGCTGTCGGTATATAAGGTCAATGAGAGCGATTGATGCGGTTATATACATATTTCAATAATATGTATTGGCAATAATCGCGTAAATATAATAATCACAGTCTTGTCTCGTTATATTTTTACATTTATATACCGTATATTTGCTTTATCACCTGTTTATGAATAAATTTAGCTCATTCCCCTCGTATCTATAACAACAATTGATATTTTCATTTGAGAGAGGAATGTGATGTGTCATTGCAGAGGATAGACGTTTCGATGGTCACGTTCTTACGTCGTGTCATTTATTATTACATCAATTAATACATACATTTATGCTTCAATTATGGATTTTCGTTTATATTTCAGGTACAAGATATTTCGCTTCGTCCATTAGGCGAATCTTGGTAAACTAACGCTATTCGATTCTACTATTTCACATATATATTTACTGCACTCGTATTATACGAATTATGTATACAAATGAAATTATATATTATTTAATCCTAATTATCTAGAGAGTGGTTTAGATTATGATTATACAATTATAGTCATAATTATGACTAACAAGTTAATTATTCTTCAAATATATTCATTACCCATAATTATAATAGAATGATTCAATTTTTTTTTTTTTTTTTTTCGACCAATTATTGTTAACGGTTATGGTATACTCAATGTGTTTATTAAAAATAAATAATCGAAGTGTTATTGTTCAGTGTACGTCTTAGTAAAGGATATATATGCAGTTTATTAAACCGATTAACAATTAGACATCATATGCTGGATATTTTGCAGTAATAAATTAACGTCACCTTATCTATCGGTACGTATTAAAACATGGTGCCAATTCATTTGATATTTGATAATAAAACTAGAGAAGAAATGATCCGATCTATTGAATGAAAGATATAGGTATATCGTTATCAAAATTCATTTAGCGAAAAATCATAATATTTCTTTAATTTTTAACTTCTCGATTTAGCCAGAGTTTTTTTGTCCAACGATATCTCGAAAACGCATGATCGGATTTCGATGAATTTGGTATCAATCGACGCGGATTTTCCAAACTTAGAAATTATTAGATTCTGGATTTGATCGGTCCAGTAGTTTTCGACATATTCGAAGAACAAAATTTTGAAAAAAATAATTTAATCGACGATATCTCGAGAAAGAATCGACGGATTCGAATAAAAATTGGTATCTTAAAGTTTTCTCGATCGTTGATCACGAATACAATGTCAGATTTTTTTTCACCCATCTCATCTGAAAATTGCCTGACAATAATTATTTCAGAAAATCTTCATACGTGTGTTTTTTTTCTTTCCTCGAAAGATTTTGGGGCGGAAGTTTTAGGTCTGGCCCATCGTGGTCCTCCAATTTACCTGCTTATTTTTTTTTGGTCAGCACAACTTGAAGCAGAATTTATTATTATTCTATACGTGGAAAGCTTCCTGTACTTCGCGCGAGACTCTACCGAGTCTCTTGATAGGCATAAAATAAAAAGTAAGAAAGTATAGTGTTCGAAATATATTTAATCAATTTATAGCCTATACAGTAATTCAGATGCTTAATTGCATCTTATCTCGTGCCTACGCGTCAATCAATCGTTTATTCAACACAGGTTGGATTGAAGTCAATTCAAATCTATTGTATCGGCAGGTATTATACTATCTATTTTATTAATCTACTTATACGGGTTATCTTGAGTTTCATATCCATAACAGCGTTAAGTCATAAGGCAAAACGGCTTAAGACAGTACACAAGTATCACCTCTTTACATTTATTTATATAACTCTACCCATCGTTCTGTGTTTCTATGATGGATATGTACGAAGATTATTGAGTTGTCGTAAAGATAATACGGTGTGTAGGCCTTCGAAGGGTATTGATATCGCCTATTTTTTATTAATGATCATTCGGTGAGTTTTGTCAGTCGTTTTTCGACAAGCTAAAACCATGGATCGTTGGGTAGGTAAATTGGCGATCGTTACCGGCGCTGGTACTGGAATCGGTGCAGCAATAGCCGAAGCTTTGGTCAAGGATGGAGTCAACGTACTCGCTTTGGACGTTAAAATTGTACGACTTTTTTCTTTGAAAGAAAGAACCAGGTCTGCGGCTGGGAAAATTTATCCCAAACAATGTGACGTTACTAAATTGGAAGAGGTTCAATCTGCCTTCAAATGGGCCGAGGATAACGCTGGTGGAGTTGATATATTGATTAACAATGCTGGAGTATCGCATATTTCGAAAATAATCGGTAAGTATGACAATTAGATAATTTTTCTCGAAATTCGTATTACGGATTCGATAAAAGTTATATATGCGTTTTTTTCTTATATTCATGAGATAAATGTGAATATAATCACTGATATAAGCTTTCAAATTTTCAAGACTTCAATTAAAATCTCTAGAAGGATTTTTTTTTCAACGATCCAAAATGACTTGACAGATTTTCTAAAGATCTCGAAAGATTTTTCATGATTACAAGTTTTAATTGCGGAAAAAAAATTTGAATGATTTTACTTGCGTATAGTTGAAGCCTCGACAAATTTTCATGTATCATTTTTCTAACTCTGAATAGCAACTAAAATTTTTTTCAGATTATTCAAAATAAATTTGAGCACGTCATGAATTTTTTAAGTTTTTTTTTTCAACACCTCGATGGCCGTCGTCGAAAAATTTGAAAAAATTCTGAAAAATTTTGTGTCAGAAATGAAAATTTTTTACCCTATATTCAAAATGTCTGCGGCTTTTGTTTCAACCTGTTTTTTTAGCTTTTTGGACGAAAATGGGTGAGAAAAATTAGAATTAGATGCCTCGATTTGTCTATCGCTTGTCGGTATCTTGGACCAACTTTTGACGAGGTTTAAGTTGTAAAATACGATTTGTATCTTGAATGACAGACTGGATATACAGAGCTTTGAATAAAGCTCGTAATACACGATCACAAGTAGCAGAGCTGACTAATCCTTATCTACCTCACGTGTTGCATTACCGAACCGATATACCATAGATTAAAATTTGAGAATCGAACGAACTCGTCTACGATGAACAATCACAAAACAAAAATTTTTTATTTCTTATTTTTCAACGAACACTAAAGACGGGGATACGGAAGGATTCCAAAGGGTTCTTCAGACGAACGTTTTGGCGGTTGCTGTTTTCACCAAAGAAGCTGTCCGGTCAATGCGAGCTCGAGGAGTCGATGGACACATAGTGAACCTTAACAGGTAATCGAAAAGTTGATTTACAGTCGAAACCGAAAGAGAAAATTAGTTTCTAAAAATCGACATTTTTTCTCGAGTCAAATTTCTTTTGAGCAGATCTTGACGATTCATTTTATTTTTTCTCAGTGTCTCTGGTCATCAGGTGATCAATCTAAACAGAGGCTTGTACCCACCGAGCAAATTCGCAATCACTGCCCTGACTGAAACTGTTCGCAAAGAATTGGCTCAAGCTGGAACCAAGATTAAAATTACGGTGAATATTCGTCACTCATTGTCAGATTCGCTTACCAAAGTGAAATCAATATTGTCAGACGTGAAGATCGATATCTTCAATGTATATTAGTTTGAGATACTGATACGTATTCGTCACCGATATTCATTGGATCTTGATATTTATTGGAAAGAAGTGTAAACGTCAATCTTGACGCTTTGTATTTGACAGAGCATTAGTCCGGGAGCCGTAAATTCAGAAATACTGGATTCGGCAGCTGAAGAAGCAAACGTCCCACTATCGAAGGAAGACATTCCACGATTGGAGCCCTCGGATATTGCGGATGCTGTGATTTACATCCTGTCAACCCCACCCAACGTTCAAGTAAGATTCAATTAAATACCTGTACAGATCTAAGTCTATAGATATATTATACGTGTGCTTGTATTACACGATAGTCTCCTGCAGATGGCGAAATCCAATTTGCAAGGAAAAAAAAAAAAAAAAAAAAATTGCTCAAAGCATCTTGGATGGGAGATTCGTTAAATTTGCATCCTTCTTTTATTTCTGGTCAGGAATTGAATTGGAAAAACATTGAAACGTGAGATTTTTTAGATTTTTTGCAACCTTTCCTCTTTGGCTCGAATGTAACGAGGAAATTTTTCCAGCTTCTCTAACTGAGCGCCGAAAATATATCAAATTCTGACACGAGATTCATATATCAGATTTTATCTGCACGTTTGAATGAATTAGTCAAGCTAGTTCTGTATCTCGTTTCCTTTGCTCAATGTTATTTGTAAATTGTTACAGATCTCGGAATTCACTATTCAACCCCTTGGAGCGTCTTATTAAGTCTTCAAGTGTACCCAACAGTCTCGGCGCACTTGGGGCGACGGAGCCCTAATTTGATTACCTGATTAGACACGAGGTGTACACGAAACAACGTAATTATAAGCACGATTCTACATGCAGTATTATACCTGATTAATTTCCGAGATATAATTATGCAGTCTGTCAGTGAAATCGCAGGTTCGGATGGATGTAAAACAAAAAAAATAAATAAATAAAAATAATAACAAGCAGCGTGTCTGGACCTCATTCGCTCTAAATTTCCCTCCCATGTCTCAAAACCGATCATTATTCCAATACCCAAATTCGCGATATTAATTTTACTCTATCTCGTTTTGCCAATATTAAGAATTCCCAGCATGTAGCGTGACAACTTTCCGCCTTACCTTAGGCAACTTACATACCTCACATGTAACGCAATTGCATAAATCAGCGGTTATTGAATAATCGAATGGCTCATTGGGCGATTATTTTCTATTAATTTAAAAAAATTGAAATTGTATTCATGATTTGAAGAAACGGATGATCTTATTAATCGATCTATTCGATGATCACAAAATAAAAAAAATAAAAAAAATCAGCTGGCGTTGTTTTAGCTATATATTAATTTTTTTTTTCAGCAAACTCAGAGTACCAAGGAATAATTTCAATGATTACGGAAGTTAAATTCTTCACAACTCTGAAGAGGTGAGTCTAAAGTTTGTTCAATTACGTAACAGTTATGTTACATACGTATACATACCCTATAATTATTATCGTGAAGTTAGAACATTGTCATTATCATACCGTAAATGAATTGATTATCCGCGGAATATATTAATAATTAAATCAGTCCGCGAGATGGTCATGGTGAGATGCAAATTTGAATAACTGCGTTCACAAAATATTTATTTAGGATTCTTCGGTAACAAAAAAAAAAAAAAAAAAGAGAGAGAAAAGAGAAAGAACGATCGAATATCCGATCGATAAAATATACCATATGTATTGTACAAAATTTACCTAACAGGTTTGCAGGAAAAACAGGCGCATAATTTATCCGTCCGTAAATAAAATTTGATGAAAATCTCGGCGCGGATAAACGTCATGGGTAAATATAGAATATGTACGAATATATACATATAGTATATACCTTGACCTATGTATGCGAATTAGTTGTCAATTACCAGCTTATATATCTCTACCTGTATATTCAAAAATATATTTACATACATAAATTTACGTCAATCAAACGTCTCTCTCTCTGTGCATTATTATACCCATATGCTATACACCGTGCGTCATTATTTCCACGCAATTTCTATATAACGTATGTATTATATAGTAAAAATAATTTATACAACTTATAATTGTCAGATAAAAATTAGGAACTAAATTTCAACACGTAATTGGCACGCTGCAGGTTTATTTTTTCCACATACTTTTGCATGTTAACGGTTTTTCCTTATGCCTCTATAATCTATTCGCGATTTCTCATTACCCCAGAAAACTGTATAGAATTGATCGCTGATTCTTACGAGGAAAGTACAGTTTTCAAAAAGTTTTCAAAACTAATTAGTATCGAGTAATATTATTGAAGTATAGTTGTAACCGCCGTTTCCCACTGTTCGGTCAATTATTATAAATTTTGTCCATCGAGGTAAAGCGAAGTATATGGCAATAAATCAAAGACGTGTCTAAAGCCGGAATCATATATTATACCTTAAACGTCACTGTATTATCTGTATACAAGGTTTGTAATGTTTGCGGTATAACTTAACAGCCCACAGCTTAGATCCTGACTCTTTTTATACATCGTCGCGTGGTCAGTCCTGCTGCAGCGATCCCCCTCTTAGAAAAATAACTGGGTACACGGGTTCAGGGATGTCGACATTCGTGTACGAGCGATTTCAAGGATCGTCTCCGCGCCGTTACTTAGTTAAAGAATAATCGGATAGTACCTTCAGTTGGTTTTTAACAAGCGGATCGGTCAGTGTATGTCTTCATACTCGATCCCATATTATTCATCGATTTTTTTAGTGCTAATGTCTTGATATTTTTCAAATCCTCGTTCACTATGCGAAATGAGTGATTGACACCCGCGATTCGGGAAGGAAGAAAATAAACGAAATTATACTCCGCGCTGGGAATTTCGCGGATAGACTAAATAAGTGCAAAGAACTGAATCTAAAGTATCTCGTTTCTGAAAGTAAAGAAGAAATCGTGATTAATCGTGATAAATTCTGTTCGAAAACAAAAAAAAAACTATCCAAAGAACAATTAAACTTTTAAGTTTTTTTTTTTTTTTTTTTTTTTCAAAATGTCTAACGGCATGGAACGTTGGGCGGGTAGGGTGGCCGTAGTGACGGGAGCTTCTTCAGGGATCGGTGCATCGATTGCTGAATCATTAGCCCGCGAAGGGATGGTGGTGGTGGGTTTAGCGAGGAGAAAAAATCGCTTGCAAGACACAGCCGAGGCATTAAGCATCGCAAAAGGAAAACTGTATCCCGTTCAATGCGACGTTTCTAACGAAGAGGAGATATTGGTGGCTTTTAGATGGATACGAGATCATCTCGGAGCAATCGACGTATTGATAAACAACGCGGGAGTTGCCCACTTCGCGAATATAATTAGTAAGTTGAAAATGCAAGTCTAATTTTGAAAAAAAAAGTATTCCGCTGTTTGGAGGATAATAAATTATTGTAATTAGCCACTGATCAAGGTCATTTTTATGGAATTTGATTGCTGTGTGCAGCAGCTCGGAATTCAATCTATTGCTTATCTCGTTGTCCTTGATACGGCTATGTGAATCTTTTATAAGATATTCAAGTTTTTATAAACTCATTAACTTACCGACGATTCATTATACTTGGACAGCGCCAAATTGAATACCTTATAATAAAGCGTGTGAGACTGCCTATAATTGCGACTTCAAAGATTTTTGCGGACACACTTATTTCCTATAACGCACAATTTTCAAGGGCAACCGGACTGCTCGCAGCTGTATAGGTATATACCACGCTTGAAATGTATAGTATAGATACATACGTGTGATGTATGCATATAGAATTGCTATTACGGTATACGTGTACTTGCAAATCAATAATAGCTTCTACGTACGTGTATAAATAGTATTTAATAGCATATTGTGTATCAAGGGCGAAAAGTAGGCGATTACTGACGAGTGTGAAAGTTGCCACCTGATCGAAGCGAGCTGGCAATCACGTACACGAGTCAGAATCGTCTTTTCGCCCGCGATGCATGGCACACGATATTTTTTATCCAATATACCTTCACCGAAAGTTTGCTTCGGAGTGCATGTGAATACGAGCGGAAAGTATAGGTTTATTTTCCGCTCTAGTGCGGTAAGGTGCTACTTTCCGCACTGGACTTCAACGGCTTCCTCTTCACGACTCCATATCTCCGCTATTTACAAATTTTTTTAATAAGAAAAAATCAAGAAACGTCTGCAAAATGTATACCTTCAACTACACCAGAACCCGATTCGATAACTCCAATAGTTTCCCAGAAAAAAAATCCCGAAAATGACCTTTTTTCAAAACATGATTTATTCTACACGTCGTCATAATATTAATCGTTTCGACTGAGTACGAAGACGTGTACTTAGGCATAATTAGTCGACACCTATTATCATATAATCATCATTAATAATAAAATAATTATTGTCCAGGTGGAGATACGGAAGGTTTTCGTCGTATATTAGACGTGAATGTTCTCGCGGTCGCGATATGCACACGAGAAGCAGTTACGAATATGCGAGCACGTCGTGTTGACGGTCATATAATAAACATTAACAGGTAAACAATTATAGACGTAGAGAAAATTGATCTTTCTTATTCACATTCTGTGGAGGTATGGATGATTAATTTTCGATTCCAGCGTCTCTGGACATTCGATTTCGAGCACGGCTGGACACTTGAGCCTTTATCCAAGTAGCAAGTACGCTATGACAGCGATGACAGAGGTTGTTAGAAGAGAGCTGATTTCCGCCAAGACGAACATTAAAGTAACTGTAAGTAAAATTTTACAGTTTTAAATTATTACCTCGTGATATATACGTTTGATCCGTTTAATCAGAGGCGGGATATTCTTTAGAGTCTTAGTCCTGGATTGGTGAAAACGGAAATTATGGACACTACAGATTGGGTCGAGAGTGTCGCAGATCATGACGCTCCGTCTTTACAAGCTAAAGACATCGCCGATGCGGTTCTTTACGTACTTGGCACACCCCCGAATGTTCAGGTAAGATTTTCATTTTGGTCCATAATTATTTCGAACGGTATAGAAAATGGAATCAAAGGGTTCAATTCGTTTTTGAAATCAGTTAAATCCTGTTCACACGTTTGCTCGTATAACTCTTCAAGCTAAATCAATTAACGGGTTGTTTTTGTTTTTTTTGTAAGAAAGTTCTCGATCTTTCTTTTTCAAACTTGCAGGCTTTATTTATCGTACATTAGTGTATTCTCCTGAATTTTTTCATTGACCACGAAAATTTATTTATCGACTTATGAGAGAAAATGTGTACCGTGGCCGAAGGATTGCACCGACGTGGTGGACTCGATAACAACTCGTCGTTTTGTCTAAGCCAAAAAATAAAAAAATGTATTATAAAAGACACCTTTCTCCAGGGTATGAATTTCTGTGAAAAGTCAAAACCGAAAATTATGGCAGTTACAGCTCGGTTTCCATAAAAGTACCGTTTACGAATTTTTTTTGTCTTTGGGAGCGCATATAAAAAAGTTTAAGTTACTGAAGTCAGTATAAAAATAGGTTCATCCCCGGTGGGAATATGTTTTACAATATCCCTCCAAATTTGAACCCGATCGGATGATTAGTTATCGAGATACACTGCCCACCGACTTCGAAAACGTAGTTTCGAGAAAAACGCGTTTAAAGTTTGAGGAGCGATTTTCATGTAGAACAAACTAAAGTCGCTGCAAAGTCTCATATCTTCGTTATTCTTGACAATTTCGGTATATCATTTTGACTGGAAATTCTTGAAATATGAGTTTTTGAGAAAATGCGATAAAACAAAAAAAAAAAAAAATCGATCTCTTTAACTCGATCTGTTGGGTTCCTCGGCTAAGCAGAAGTATGAGAAAAAAAAGGAGTCAATAATTGAATCGAGTAAATTTCTAATCCTAAAATTCTTCATCGAAGTAAAGGTACATTTTTGAGAAATGATATCACTGCGGAAATCGCGGAATTCTTCTTCTCGTCAAAGTCGTATATAGGACTTTCACCAAAACTCGTGTCCTTGGGGGATATAAATATCTGCAATTATTGGAACACGTGATTCAAGTTAATGATGCGTGTGTTATAAGTATACTAAGATTTCGTTATATTGGACCTATGGTATATTTTCGGTCAACTAATTATGCGTATAACGCAACATTATTATCTATTTCTGTTGTTTCAGATAACGGAATTAACCATTCGTCCAGTGGGAGAACGTATTTGAATAGGTTCCTATCGAAGTTCATGCAGCGTACGGAATACTCCGGTTCCTCTATTTACCATTTCAAAATAGAGACGACTACCTATATAACCATTTATATATTTAAAAGTCAATTATTATATATCTATCACCGCATTTAATTATATATGTATCGAAAATTTTGAAACCTGTTTTCACTTTGGGCGTTTCAAATTTTGAAAACATATTTATCGGACAGGTAAAAATGACTCACGTATATATAATACCCGCTCAATGCATTATAATGTCAAATATGATACACTTATAATAAATTTGATCAAAAAATTAAACGCCTCTGTGGGATTTTGAATTATTTTATTAGTGACGAGAAACTGCGACTAATGGTTCAATTTCTTTCTTAAAGACTAGGATTAATTATTGCACACGATATATATTCAGTCAATTATTTTTAATTATCATCTGGAAGTAACTAAACTCTGAAAGAACCTATCGAATCGCATCGCAGGCAGCGTCAATGCGCAGCAGAATAATTTTCAGGGTCGAGGATACGCGAGTTTCGCGTATGAGAAGTTGTTTATCAAAAACTGCATGCAGCATCAACCAGTCTGCACTTTACTGCGTGCAGGGATTATAAATCGCGGTATTCAGTCGTACACTAATTCTACACCCTTTTTTCAAATTTTATTTCATTCTCTTGTCTTTTGCTTGTTTTTGTCAAAACTGATGGCACATTTGAATTTTTATATCTCAATTACTAATCTACTCAGAATCATTCTGCATAGCTACTTTTGTTCGAAATTGAACGCTCTACAAAAAAGGTCTCTTGGTATTTTTCGATAAATCTAACTATTTCCAAGCTGGTGATTGGTTAATTACCATCGATAGCCAATAACCAACTTGGAAACAGTTAGATTTATCGAAAAATACCAAGAGACCTTTTTTGAAGAGCGTTCAATTTATAACAAAAGTAGCTATGCAGAATGATTCTGAGTAGATTAGTACTCGAGATATAAAAATTGAACTGTGGCACTAGAACATTTCCCGTGTTATTCGAATAGGAAATAGAAATTCGCGATGAGGCACCTTTTAATATTAATATTCAATGTGCCATCATTGCCTCCAATTCCTCAATCGTGACGATTTAATTTCGTTCATAATTGATTTTTATATACCACATGCGTAGGTATAGTCCATTCAGAAATTTCAGATCAAGGGAATGAAGCCACTGTATGTATCCGTGGAACACATATAACGTACATTTGTATGAGCATATCTATGTGTCTGGGCTCCTTTTATCTTCTTTCTTGGCCAGACTTGTATTACTGAGGGTTTTATCCGGTGGGTTTTACGGTTCGAATGGATGCTCGCTTTCTTTTGATACACAATTGACAAAAAAGTCTTCATAAGTCTGGCCTCTGTATATCAAGCTCTGTCCGTTAATACAGAAAGGAAAAAACTTATCGTCTGTATTTTCTCTCTCTTCAACTGGCGATGCAACAGTCGTTGGCAAACGCCTGAAGGAACATCAGTAACTCGTAATGATGCGACAGTTTCTCTTTCTTTTTACTCCAAAACTAATAAACGACCGTTTCTTGTATCTGGATGAAACAGACCACGCGTCAACGAACTGTGAAAAGTCAATTGTTCAAGGAAAATGATAGATTATAGGCAAAAAAATAAAAATAAAATAACGAAAATGGAAATAGAATAGTTTCTTTCCGATTTTACCAAAGCTAGAGACTCTCCACCGTTTTGTACCATTCGAGCAATGTACAGTTAAAATTTGAATCGATTTCTTAAATTATTTTACCAACGAAATAATGATCGATGATTTATAGTGAATATTCGTCGGTAAAGAAGGACTATCGTCTCGCTCGGTATACCTCCCGTTTGGCCTTCGAGATCTTGCCGAGCAGACAGCCTTATCTGAATATTCATGCCTTTTGTGAGTTGAGCGTCGTGGTTAGTGTAGCTTTAGCATTCAGTCGAATTGGAATCAGTTTGGTCGTATAGTTTTTCTTTCTCTGATATTCGAAAGTCAATATTGCTGTGTGATTCAGAAACTCTGTCGGCAATGGAACGGTGGATAGGAAAGGTAAGTTCGAGTAACAGGAGTTATTAGTTTCAAAACTTTATCGTCAGAATTTGCTGAATACACAGAGAGATACTGTTCCTAAGAATATTCCTCGATACTCTTGTGGGAATGGAACCCAAAACGTTTGAGCGATTTCTTCGTAAAAGAGTTACTGTAATGGTAATATTTTGTCATGCAATCTCAGATCTTACAGTCATGCTTAACATGAGCAGAAACATCTCTGAGTCAGTATATGATAAGATCGTGACCACAAGAAGTTACCATCATGCCATTGGAAGATGTGTAGTTATATTCGTTATTCTTGCGAGTCTTACGAGTCATTTTGGGAATGATTATTTCACAGTTGAAAATTCAAAAGGACCTTTGAGCCCCTGATTGTCTTCCATATCGTAAACTTCTCCACACTCATGTTTGAGTATTTTTTTACCATAGCATAAATTATGCAGCTGTACTTATATGACGCTGATATGCAGAGTAACATAACATATCACTCTCTTTCCTGGCTTAATCTAATCTAACGTAACGTTACTCAGCCTCACCTTGAACTGAATGAACCATACGCGCTCGCAGATCAGACGTTTCTTGTAAAATACGCATCTGCAATAAAAAATACGAGTCTGCATATCAAAAATTATTTTACTCAAATCCGTCGTTTTCGAGATATTTAGAATTGGCGTTTAAAATGGGTCACCCTGTAGAGTCCCTTGATGCAGAAGTGCCTCTGGTGTTATTCCTCTTCCTCTTCCTTCGTGTATGTACATTCAAGCCACTCGACCTCCTCACACTTTCTGAACTGCCATTTCAACAGAACAATCACACACTCTAACTTTACTAACCAATCGCAGTTGAAGCCAGTAAAACACTGCATTTTGCATATGCATTGCACTCAATGTTTGCCCATGTAACCAACAGTTAAAAACGCCATAGAAAGGGTCCCATTTCCAGGGTATGTACTAAAGCGACTGGAAAATAGTGGAGAATCTAGAATTATACGGATTTTTTTTTACATTACCGTTGAAAATTCTGGAAATGCAGGTACGGAGATTTTTACCCTGATTTTGCTTTGAGATCCTTGAGATGTTTGGGTCGCCGATTTTGCTTAAGATAATCCTTCAGAATCTTAAGAATTCCTGAAATTTTCAAAAGAATTTTCGGCAACAATTTCCTGAAATTCCTGCTCATATCTTATCGCGATTCCAAAAATAAAATCGATTTAAAATCGCAGTAGATTGCACGGGAATCGGTTGCATGATTTCCGGGTGAAATTCCAATCCAGTTTGTTCAAATTTTCCAGTAATTAGATGCATGAAAATCTGACGGGTTTGCAATCAGCGCGAGCTGTAAGATTGTTGTATTTTTATACCTACCTTGTATATTTCTAAACGCTATGCGACGCCGTCGAGAAATTATATCTATAACAACATGCTCATAATACGACGAGGAAAATAATTCGCCTCGGGTGAATCCTCGTTCTAATTAGTTCAGGTAAATATTCGTTTGCGAATGCGGCGAACCGGGATGAAGAATTTTACTCGGAAGGTATGCGAATGTTGGTTAAATTTTGATGAAAATAATTCATAAACCCTGGGGGATTTAGTTGTACGTTATTTATTTACCGAGAATTAAATTTACCTGTTGGATGCGTTTTGGGTTTAGGTTGCCGTCGTGACCGGGGCTTCGGCCGGTATCGGTGCTGCAGTAACAAAAATTCTTGTCAAAAATGGATTAATTGTTATCGGTTTGGCGAGACGAGAGGATCGCGTCAAAGATCTCGCTTCCCAACTCGATCAATACCCGGGAAATTTGTACACCCGTCAATGCGATTTGACAAAGGAGGAGGATATCCTTGAGGCTTTTCGATGGATCAAAGATAATTTTGGAGGTGTCGATGTCCTTGTTAATAATGCCGGTATCATTCGGTTTTCTACTTTAACAGGTAAGATGATCGGAAAAGGTTGCAGTCGTTATTTTTCTCAAGAGTGAAAAAAAAAAAAAAATAATTATAATAAAAACGTCGAGTTTCTCCTGCAGCTTTTCTCGAATCATAAATTTCTTAAATGCTATTCCGGAAGACGGAATTTTATTAAAATCAGACTGAAACAGAGGGAAGCAAAACATCAGCAGCATCGTATTAACCGGATGACAAAGTCTCGATTAAACCTGCAAACTCCCCCAAAAAAAAAAAAAAAATGGAAATCAAACGTTCAAACCAAAACTCAATTATAAACTCGTCGAATTGTGATTTGAAAGAAGCAAAATTACAAAAAACAATATGTATATAAACCGAGACAGTCACTTAATTGCTCAAAATTCTTACAGGTGGTAGTACAGAGGATTGGAAACAGACCTTCGACGTGAATGTTTTGGCGGTTTGTATCTGCACTAGGGAGTCTCTGAAGCTGATGGAAAACCGGGAGTACGGTCATGTAATAAATATCTGCAGGTACGCGATTTTTGCTCGATGTTGTATCTGTCCAAAATCAACAGGAATCACATGAATTATGCGCTAGCTGGTTGAAATTATTCTCCAAAAACTCTGAAAGCAGTCTTCAAACTTTTCCGCAATTTGTTTTTGATTGATACTAAAAAATTATAATTCAAAATCAGACCCTGTTTAATATTCTTTCGCAGTATCGCCGGCCATCGAATTCCCAACATCGTTCCATCCTTCCTGAATGTCTATCCTGCAAGTAAGCATGCTTTGCGTGCAATTTCCGACACTTTAAGGATGGAGTGCACTCGAGATAAAAGGAAGATCAAAGTCACGGTGAAGTTCTTTATCCTTACATTGGGTTCAGAAAATTCGAGTATTATAATAGAACCGTGTAAATCAAACGAGCATATATTTCAATTATTTATTTATTTGATTTGCAGAATCTGAGTCCGGGTACAGTGGCGACAGAAATAACCGAAGGCGTTGGAAATCTTCGTGAACAATTGACCGATAAAGATATTGAAGAACTTTCTTGTCACACTGCTCATCTGAACCCAGAAGATATCGCCGAATCAGTTTTGCACGTATTAGGAACCCCCCAGCACGTGGAAATTCGTGAGTTGATCATAGCTCCGCTGGGAGAAGCCTTGTAGATGATTATGTGTGGAATATACCTCGTCGAAAATCATTATTTCGTATATATATAAAAAAAAAAGAAAAGAATTTACGATTTTAACCCATTTTTATTTCCCTGCAAAAAGACTACGAAGTCTTACTTTGCGATCTATATGATCTATATTGCATCTATATGAATATATGATCATCTCCTACTTCCTAGTACTCATCTATAATATGACGAATTTTTAACAGAAATTTTTTTTGTTAACGTACACAGAATAATTAGCGAATGTGTTGATCGATTCTTAGGTCAAGAATTTATAGGTATATTTCTTTCTAAAAGTCAGTATTTTGAATTCTTATTACAGACTCAAGACTTGCAATTCGTATGGAGTTTATCTAGATTAGATTTATAAACACTATGTAGACTTGGCAAAAAAATTGACTATTTCTTGTTTCTCTTTACAAAAGTTATATCGAAAATATTGTCCCTATAATATAGTGATGAAAAAAAAAAATCCTCTATCAAAATATGAGCTCTCAATATTAATGTTTAGATAAGTACATGATCGCGATTTTCTATATATTTCCCCATTTAAATAATATATGGAAAAACTGTTGTTCGCTTCTTATAAATTTTATAACTCGCCAACGAAATAATATACAGAAATGACAGAGACATATTCTAGTAGGGAATTGAATGGTCTACAAAAAAGATTCGTAGTCGTCATATGATAAGCCCACTAGTTTGAAAGTTATTGGTCATCAAACTTGAATTTGTGGTAAATTTCACGTTTTTTATCTTTCATCCTTTCTTATTTTTCATCTTTTTTTTATCTCTTAAGGATATTTTTTTTACGAACGCATACAATAATATACATATACTTAAGTATCTATGCATAACAATTTGAAAAAGAAATTGTCCAGGCTGTTTTATCTAAAAATCAAACTATGTTGATAATTTATCAAAATGTTCAACAAATTTTTGTCTGTATAAATATAAACCGATAAATTTTTACTTTTTAGAATTTCTCTGATAATTGAATTTACCTCTATTTAATATTTAAAAATTTTTTATATTCATATATAAATAAATAAATAAATAAATAAATAAATAAATATATGAGACTAATGAAATGAATAAATAAAAAATAAATTTAAATCCTTTGTATGAAATTGATATTCGTAACATTTCGTGACACGGTCGGTAACGTAGAAATCTATCGCTCGCTGTATTACCTGTAAAGAATTTTGTGGTGCAAATTTTATCCGTCGTCCGGAGTGTGGCGCTGCAATCGACAAGTACCGGCATCGAGTGAGAATCATAATGGCACAATGGCGGCGTCCACAGGGCAGTCGAGTGTCAACAAACGAAGTTTTCTCCGTAGATGTTGGTTTGATGAGTTAAACGAACGATCAAATATAACCAGAAAAAGCACAAAAAGAGACCAAACAAATAAATAAATGTGAAGTAATTTCCACCGCATGATTATATCAAAGTATAATATACAGAGAAGTTATCTTGAAAGTTATCACTCAGTCATTGCCTACTCGGTACTTCCCAAGTTTTTCGACTGTTTTTCGCAGGCTTGCATCCCCATAAACCTTGGCTTCAACTGGCAGCTATCTATAAAACAATCATTTTCCCTAAAATGAGGATGGCAAGACTGCGAAAAACAGTCAAAAAACTTGAGGAGCGCCGAGTTGGCAATGACCAAGTGATAACTTTCAAGGTAACTTCTCTGTATGTATTATCAGAGTGTTTACAACGACTGTCTTAGATATCAAAACAACATCGCAACGTCGCCGAATCAACCCTCGTTTGTTCTCATTCCAGTAATAACGATACATTTAATTTTAACCCTGAATAAATATAATTTCTTCATTCTTCAGTGTCCGGTAGTATTTTAAACATATTTCGCACGTTATCTCAATACGTTCGAATACATTGCACCGTTTATTTTATACATAAAGTTTATTACCGTGCTGTGACGTTAATTATAATAACTAATAATATCATTCTTAAATCTATAACGAAATTATTATTCTATCGAGTTTTTTAATGTATATAAAACGGAAATAGCACGTTTAATTTTCGTTGGAAATCTGAAGCAAGTATTGAGAACATCGGCTGGCGAGGCTCAGGGACACATTTATCATTTTCAACACACTTTCTTCTTCACTCACAATCAGGACCAAAAATAATACAGGTAGATACATGAATTTGAACTGATTTATTTTTATGTATGTACATAGGTTATAAAATTTTCGAAAAGAATTTTGCACGCGGTGTTGGGATTATATTTATCATTTTACTATTTAATTTCGATTTTAATGATTTTTTTTCATCGTTTTTTACGTTTTCACTCGCTTCTCATGATTTTGGACCAAAATTTGGGTTCTCATGACTTTGCACGTTGTGTACAGACAACGTGGGTATCGTTATATGGAAAATCGTTATTTTCGCTTATAGTTAATATATTCTTTACCTAATAGAGTTCCGCGAGCAATTAAATTGCGTCACTTTAATGATCGGGTTTGTTTCACGGCGCCACGATTTTGCTGTTACAAAACGTTGTATTCTATCCTACTATAAACGTATATAATAATGACAAACCGCGCGCGCGAGTCGTCGTCGGTCGCGGAGATTCGTACTATGGCTATGGGTGAAATGTTAAATGACATCTTATTATTTTATCAATGTATTCATACCATATCCATATATTTTATTATTGCGTGACAGGAAATTAACGATTTATTATAACGAACCGGTGTGTATAAGGCGTATAAGGTATTATCCACGTATCTTATACAGGGTGAATTTTTTCAAACTGTACAAAGCGAATATCTAGAGAACGGTTCGAGGTCTTGAGAAAAAAAAATAAAATTAAAATAAATAAATAATGTACGAAAATTTTCAGAACTTTTTTTTTTTCAACAATTTTTATTAAAAAGTTAGAGGAAAAAATTCTACAATTATTTTCCAAAAATTCTTTGCATAAATTTACGCACTTTTTGTCTCTTGCAATTTTTTTCTCGAAACTTGTTATACGTTTTGGAGGTGAAATGTTCTTGAAAGTTTGCAAAAATCTCTAGTTGTTCGAGGTAAATATCATAAAAAAAAAAATTTCGTACGAAAGTCGATCGATTTTTTCGAGTAGAAAAAAATTACGTGATAAAAAATGTCGGTTTCCATTGAAAAAAAAAAAAACAAAAACAAAGTTAACCCATTGAAATTTTATATGACCCGGATAAAGTCCCCCTTCGTGCCATCAATTTTCCGTATATTATTTATTTATTTTTTTCAATACTTCGAACCGTTCTCGAGACGTTCGCTCGTAACACTTATAGAAGAAAAAATACTCACCCTGTACATTGTACACGTATGTGACATATTTCACGTCCGCCTTCTTGTTCTATTCTTTAATATAGACGTACGGTAATTTATTGTATATTATTAAAAACGTCTTTGACCGTACGACTGAATTAGGAACCAAAAAATACGAGTATTTCGTCTTACACATAGCTATATATATGTATATGGGGCATTCAGTGCCAACTTGACCAGGTTTGAGCCTGACCATTTTGAATTTGTATCAGCTGCTCGAAATTAATACCAGTTTTCGAAATTAATATCAGTTTTTTTTCTTCTTTCTTTTTTTTTCTACTTTCTGCAAACGTCTTTTAGCTAGGAATATTTCATACGTTACTATAGTTTCCCCTTTTTCAAAATTCTTCGAAAAATTTACAAAAATTTTATCTTTCATTTCGATCAATTTAAGATTTTTTCATCGATGGTAATATCTTTATTTCGTTTTTTTTTTTCTTTAGCACTTTGAAAATTTTTCATCAACGAAAATTGATGTTCAAACGTTTTAAACGTGTCGAAAAAATTCCTTAATATTTTTGACATTTTGAAAACGTTTCTACGTCAATTTTTCGTTGATCAAAAATTTTTAAAGTGCTCAAAAAAAAAAAAAAAAATGGTTGGAAAAAATCTTAAATTGATCGAAATAAAAAATAGAATTTTTGTGAATTCGTTGAGAATTTTGAAAAAGATGGAACTGGAAATTGATACCTTTTTTTTTTTTTCAAAAATGGATAAGTAAGAAATTTCATTAACAATATCGCAGCGTGTATTTTTTTTATTTTTTGAGTCTTTAGAAATAATTGTAATTGCTCGAATTTTTTATTCCGCTTTACTTTGGTTTGAATTCCTATATCGACGCAGATTTTTACACTGCTTACGTTAAATACTATTTCGTGAACAGTCGATAGATGGCAGTAAAGTCCGAATTTTTGGGGACTAGGTATTTCGAATTTTTATTTCTATCTGAGAACCTGCAATTGTCGGAGAATTTCGGTAAAAGACAAAAAATTAAAACTGTTATTAGAAACATGTAACTAATTAAAATCCCATACATAAATTTTTATATTGCTCTAAGACATTTTTTCTCTTTATCTAAACTAATTTCAGTTTTTCGTATCCAATTATTTATAAGTTTGTTCTTTTTTTTTCTTGTCAATTTAGATTCAATTAAAAATTCATTTTAATTATCGAGCTTCGATTCGTGTGTAGAAAAAAAAATCGCCAATGAATTATACTTCAGGACTGGAAATAAAGATCGCAAAAAAAAAACAGAATCACAAATTTTTTATTACACAACTGAGACTAATTATAATGAAATGTGACACAGGATATTGGTAATAAAAAATATATTACATATTTTTCTAATCGCTATATAGTTTTAGTAAATTTCTACCATACGCGAAAGCTGTATACATATCACAATAAATTAGTTGTGTTAATGTCCATCGCTCGATTCTGTATCGCGCGAAGAAGACGACTCTCTTAATGAAATTCAAATAAATAAATTAATACCCGGATTATCAGGGAATTGCTCAAGATATTCGATCGCCTTTTATACGGTAGTCTATAAGGCGTGGCTCTTTAGTATTTCCAAATCTAATATACCTGCAGAACATCACGAAATCCCAGAATTTCACTATTTCTTCATAATCATAAACACGATATATATATTATAAATTATCTAAGCATCCATATTTATTTTCTAAATCACACGAAAATTTCTATTCATCATCAAATAATCATATATACGAAATAATCAACCAACGAAATTCATACCCTCTCGCGTGCTCTCGGGATATTTATCATTACACCTCGCCATAGGCCAGCCTATTTAGTTCGATCAATTTTCCACTGAATAATTTTTACGATCAGATATTTATATATATATTATTCAATGTAAATTAATATTTGCTTTGCATATATACCTATATACTACATTAAACAAATTCTCTGAATAAAATTGTTTCTTCTATAAAATCAATTAGCTGTATAACTAAACCACGATCAGACATAGAGCCTATACGTTAGCAGCTAATCGAGCGATAATTTTTCATCCTTGATCACGGGCTGTAATTATATTTTAACGATTAATTAATCATCTTTTGTATTATATATTATGTATATATAATCATCTGTTCATCTCACCTCCGATGTCTCAAGATATTAGACAGCATATGATCCCTGGCTTTCATTTCTTGCGACATATATATATTTTGTTGCTTCTATATACTAAATGATTATCGCTGCTATCGTCGAGTGTCTGTAAAAATTTGAGGCTTTGATACAGACCTGGTAAAAAAAAGTACCGAAAAGTTTTTCCGTGCCGAGGTTAGAGCCAAGAAAGTTTGACCAAGTATATAGGGTCTGGTATTTAGGTATATGTACCTGCGTTAGTTATATACCTGGCCTTTTTGCCGCGGGCTATAAGATCGAGTTACAAGTAACAAGTCCCGAATTTGCAACCCAACTAAAATAAAAAAAAAAAAAAATACACGCGATCCCTAATTATTTTTCATCGCTACGTTTGCTCGTTGTTATAATTATTCTGCAGAATCGATAGGTGTAATTCTGTAGCTTTAACTCGGACAAGATCTTTATTGCAGCTTAGTTTTGAACGTGGTGAAAATTTTGAACTCAAAGTGCAAGCCTCGAATCGTGATCTTGGAAAAAAGTGCTCGGGAATAGTTTTTCGATGATATCTAGAGAACCGTTAATCATATCAGAATTAAGGTGAGTATCAAAAAGAAAGGTAATTAGATTCTCTATGTAAAAGGTGCAATACATTTTTCTTGTATCTTCATTGGTTTAGCTGTATTTTTAGGCTAAACATTTAAACATTTTTGGACGTTGTACAATAAACGTGATAATTAGTTACATGTTCCACGGTGAATTACAGCGAGACCAGTGAAGATATAGGAAAAATGTATTACACCTTTTTTATAGAGAATTTAATTATCTCTCTTTTTGATATTCACCTTCATCATGATATCATTGGCGGATCCTGAGATATAATCAAAAAACTAGTTTTGGGTATCTTATTTCGAAGATAGCGGTTCCAGCACTGCACTTTTAATTCCAGATTTTCAGCAGGTTCAAAACCAAGCCACATCAACGAACATCTTCGCTGAGTCAGAGCTTTTTAACAATTATTTTTCCCGCTCGATAAAATTTGTTCTAATTTGGCTGCAGGACTCAGAAATATAGAAAGTCGAAATAACGAAAAATTTGAAGCAAATTGTATTTTGGTAAAAAATTATGGAAAATTTGGTATTTTTTTTTTGTTTTTTTCAACTCGAATAACGAAGAGTGAAACATAGAGAGGCGAGGTACATATCCAAAACAGGGAAAAAATTGTAAAATGGAAATATAGTACCGTGCAGGTTATTGTTGGGTGGTGTTATTTCAATTTTGAAGGGTCGTGGAAATGTCCGAACTAAATTTACCCAAACAACTCCGGAATTGGAATAATTCGACAGTATACATAGGTGTAGGTTGTACCGAAACAAAACCTATCTAGGTATAGGTACAGGTAAACTTTCGTGCCTGTTTGAAATTGCTTCATAGAATATATACCGTATTCACGTAATTACCTGATCAAGATCTTGAAATTTGTACGAATTATTCTAGTTTCGTTGTCCCAAGGCAAGCCAAGGTAATGCAAGGCCGCAGGAAATCCTTGAATTAACCAAATCTACAATCTCTAATCTTTCCAATTACATGTACAACAATATTGCTGCGAATTCAGACGACAATACAATACCTATATGCATTAAAAGGAGAGACAATCGCACTATATATGCTCGAACGAAAGTATACCTATGTAACTGCAGATCATATAAGCTATCGATTAAATCCGTTCAAAATCGTCCGAAAAGATATCGAACATCAGAAAAAAGAATTTTAGATTTCATTCCGAATTTTGAGTTCGAAAAATTCTGAAAAAAAAAATTGCGAAAAAGTACGTTCCTTTACAGCAGATTGTATAGTTGCTTTTCAAAGTTAAGTTCGTTCGTTTCTTTTTTCTGTAAAAAAAATAAAATAAAGATTGAGAGCCATACGAATCTTCTTGAAGTTTTGCAATTCCGCGGACTCGTTGAAAAAACGCAAGAAAAATTGATCAGATCCAATCTTAGATCCAATAAGAGAAGAAAAAAAGGATGTTTTGAGTTTGATTTGATATTTTAAAGTTGAGGTAAATTCGGATATATATGTTTTTTAGCTGTATATAGGTATTATAATACATAGCTTTAATAGAGAAAATAAAATGTCTAGATTATTTTTCATACTGTCGATTTCCACTGGTATGCTGCAGTCACGAACTGGCAATCAGTATAAATAACAGCAACACAACAATGAATGATAATAACGATAATTCCGCGCCTGGCGCTGGCTTTACCAGCTGATCTCGACACGCAGATATCGTCGATGTCTATTTCACGTCGCGGATAAGGTCACGTCACGAAAGCTCGATAACCTTATACCTGTATATATCGTTATACATAGAATATATATGTATATATATATAATATAATATATATATAGAGAGAGAGAGAGAGTCCGCGGTTGTGATTAGCATTTGAGCTAGTCTTCCTAGAACCAGGGTCAGCGGTTTCGACAAAAGCTTAAGAACACAGGAAACCCTTGTCTGATCGTGAGGATAGTTTTCTAGTTTGTAATCTTTGCTATTTCCGTCACGTTTCATCTCCTCCTCGGCGTCCACTCACGAGAAAGTGCAGTAATTTCGTTCTTCTTCTTCTACTTCTACTTCTACTTCTTCTTCTTCTTCTTCTTCTTTTTACTTTTTTTCTCCTTATTTACCACACCTACTCGCTCTCGAGCCACGTATGTCTCCAGCGATTTGCTGCAGCAGGTCCGATTTAGGTTCCCCGACAAAATTTACTCCGAATCCCATTTTTTTTTCTTTTTTCTCTCTTTCGTTTTATTGGTTCTGTCGGTTTATACATTATCGGGGTCAAGTTGAAGTTCCGAATGGTCAAAATTTCGAAGTTTTATATTAGATATACCGAATCACAGTTTTTAAAAAAGGGTATGGGGTATTTCCCGGAAGTTTGTATATTCGATTTGAAGATTTCAAATCAGAAAATACCGCAGATTCAAAATTCCGGAAGCTAAAGATTCGAAACCCTGAAACTCCGGAACTTGAAATTCACTCATGGAGCGTTATGTTCTTTCTCCATTCAATTTTCGAATTCTGGACTATCGGAGTCTTGGACTTTCCGAGTTTTGACCTGTCTGCATTCAGAGTATTCCCAATTTTAGTATTCCGAACTTGAGCGGTTTTTAAAATTCAAAATCGTCTCAAATAAATTCTGCAATTTAACTTATATATCACCTAAAGTTTCAAAATAGTAAGTTTCAATTTTAGTGCTGATTCAATTTTTGTATTGACGCATAAAATGACGATGTGACATCATAAATATCGTAATTACTGCATATATAGTGAAAAAAAGCGATAATGGATTAGTTATCTAAAATTTGACAACGATATAGCAATCTTCTTCGAAGTCAAATAATATCGCATGCATGCTGGGTATATAATAGTAGCTGTACAGATAAAATCGACACAAATTACACGGTGAAGGCAAACGAAACGAGCCTAGATACATCCACAGTCATAAAACAGATCCCTATTTCGTTGGGTAAACACGTATACCTATATACCTATATATATATATATATATATCTATCTACCTATACCTGCCGAAGGGACTGACTGGCGGCCTGCGAAATGCGATAACCCGCAAATCGACCGAAGTAACTTACCCTATCTGTCTCATGGGTTTGCTTTGCTTCGTTTGTCAGTCAGCGTTTTCTATGCATCTTAAAAAATCCATCATACGTGTTAAATTTTCACGATATTTTTTGATCGAATAGTTTCAAAATTATATCGTGGTTTTAAAATGAATCTCAAAAGATTTGTCGGGTATAAACCGGATCATCGTAAATTCTACAGTCAATACAAAATTGATAATTTTTTTTTTCTTTAAATCTGTTTCTGCTTTACATCGAATCAAAAAATGTTCGAAACTTTCATGTTCCTGGATAAATTTAATCATGAAATGATGAAGGCTGGGGTCAATTTTGCTTTGAATTAGGTTCTTTTATCGATTAGTATGTCCATCAAACGCCATCCCGATGAATTGAAATATGTAATTCAATTAGTGCACGGGCTTTTACAGATTTTATCGGGAAACCGATGTAATTAGATGATGTGCAGAATTGCTATAATGGACCGATCATCTGGAGTTCTGAATTTTCAAAGACCCAGACAGTAATTAAAAGTTTCGTATCTTATTAATTTTTACAAAGAGAATTTCCTCGACAGTCTGAATAGTCGATTGAATGAACTTCGAACAAAATCGAAATCGTTTAAAACGAATTCATAATTTTGACCGTTCTGAACTTTCAAAATTCGGAACTTTAACCCGGCACCAATATTAGTCTAGACAAGGCTATATCCACCTTTGTCAATACAAATTATTCACGTATCACAAAATTTATGACAACATGTTATATGCCTGTACATAGGTACGTATAATAATTGAATTCGGTTGGCGAATATAATCGGGAAGAGGAACTCGTTTGGAAAGGTCTGAAAGTTCGGGGTTTTGCCTATTATATTCAGATTAGATAATGAAATTTGTTTCAGTTTTTGCGGATGATAAACGACGTCGATGAAATTTTGTTTTTTACCAAATTCACATCGTAATCTCTGATATATAATTTCTTTTTGTATTAATATCGTGGCTAAGTAAACGCGATATACGATACCCATACATATGTATACATACATATCGCTGGGCTTATGGAGAGATTAAATTTTCGTCGCGTGACATCTGTTCACGTTCATCTATAGCCCGGCGTGCACCACATTGTGTCCGATAAGATTGCCTAACGTAGATACTGTGTCAGATCTCACACTCGACTGTACGGTTCAAGATATAATTACTTTTTTATGAAATAACGATCAACCCTTATAGAAATTTTCGGAGAAACTAGATCGACTGCAGCGTTATTATATACCCACTTAGCCACAGAAAAATCACTCCTTCAGATCATTCCTTTTTTCCTATCATCTAGATATAGACACGTCATACTCCATCGTCAGAGATATAAACCCGATTCACTCGAATTATGTCAATCCATCGGACAATTTATTAAGGGGAATTCTATATTTTTTTTTGTTTTTTATTGTTATAAAGGACTGTGAAAAATCGAATCGGAAAATCGTGGCCGTTATACAGCTCCGCAAAGTTTCGTATAACTCCGTAAATTTCTACAATTTCGTAATATTATTTTGACTGCAGGGTATTATTTTTGAAATATGAGTTTTCAAGAAAATGCAATTAAAAAAATCGATTCTTTCCAATTGATTGATATATAGAGATCCCTCCCCTCAATTAATTTCCCTAATCGATATATAGGAAAATATAAGAGGATATTTTTGGAACGGTTATATGAACGAATTATCCGTTTTTAAATCAATTTTCACAACAGATATTTGTATCCAAAATCGATAGATAAAACAAGAATCGATATTTTAATGTAGGTTTCAATCGGGTATCATCTGTTCTTTAGCCGGCAACGATCAGTGAGCCAGACGGACGATATTTCCTCTTATATAACACTTAATAATAAGAGAAGCTAATAATTACTTTTCCGGGATGAAGAAGATATGCTCTGCTCTGAGAGCTCTATTAAAACTGACAAAGATATATAATTTCGGCCGAGATTTCGTGAGATATATTACAAAGCATTCAGAGTAAAAGACATCGGTTCACGTGGATCTCATATCTTAATTCGCAAATCAATCTGACAATCAATTTTCGATTCGCCAGAACAGGGAGGGCAATTTGTTGTTGTTTCTTTTCTTGTAACTATTTCAAAAAAATTAATTATAGAACTCGAATTTGATAAATCTGTAACAAATTCACAGTCTATAGTGTTTTTATTTTTACTATACGATCAGACTTTGGTTTCCGATTTTCTGGACATATATACTCGCCCTTTGAAATTCTTTAAAAAAAATACCCCAGGGTCGCTGTATCTTTATTTTTTTTTTGTTTTTTTTTTTCTAACTCCGTGTACAGACGAGGCGATATCCGGTTTTCGAATAACTCGTGTAACGGTGTCCGAAGGTAAAGTTTTGCGTTAAATTTGAACCTTATTGAATGATAAAGGCGCCAAATACACGAAAAAAGAAAGAGAAGAAAAAAAAACATGATCATGTGGGTACATAACGAACTGGAATCTCATCGCTTTGTCGTATTTACTATAGCCGGAAGAAAAAGACCCCTCGCTTCTAGTTCTCGAGGTGTCTGACTCCAATTAACCAGTTCTAATTAGCCGTAACACTGCAGTCTTGGATGTGGCTGTATTTATTCGGGCTGCACACGCCATTATTCGTATATGAGTACCAAACTACCAACCTCGCTGTACCTAACTACCGAGGTAAGATTGAAGACTGACTTTCTCTATACGGAGCAGAAATGAGGCACGATTCTCTCTCTTCTTCCATTGTGCGAAATACCGTGAACGATTTTTTTCTTTTTTTCGTTTGTTTTTTTATTCTCTCCGCCCGCGATATGCGGCTAAGACCTCCGTACATACACTTTCTACTTCAACGTTACAGCTGCACAGAAGGAAGAAGAAGAAGAAGATTAGCAATTCGATCCAATTTGCGTAATACTGTAATTTATTTAGAAAAATAAAATAAAATAAAAATATATAAGCAAGCGCAGGAAATTTTCGCTAGCGCCGATCCTGTACCGATCATCCTCCGATTTCATAATAAAATAATAACAGCGTATAGACTTCCGGTTTGATATGGTCGTATAATACGGGTAAATGACTTTGATACTTCAATCGTGAATATCGAAGCGTAGGTACGTTCGATCGAATTACGAATTATAGAATTATTATTTGAAACTGCACCCCGGTGCGGGTGCGGTTTATTGTTACAGTTTCAAATCGCTTAACCGCAGTTGATACGGTTTTATTATATTCGATTAGACGGTGAGAATAGAACATTTTTGTGGTTGAAGCGCGGAGATTCTTTTACTCTTCATTCGTATTTATGTCTATATGGGTTTATTTCGGTTGGAATTTATTTTTCGGAATGCCGTGCAAGGTCGAGCGAAAAGTAAAGGTTGCTGAACTTTTACCGTGACAACGATTTTTCTGAAATAATTATTGTCACAAATTTTTTCGTTTATCAAAAATATTTTTTTCCTCTCTCTTTGTCATCCTTCGGAATGAGATCACTTCATATCTTGTAACTATAGATCGTAGTATACTCGCAAAAAATATGTTAAAAAAACTGAAGAAACCATTTCGCGAACCTTTCTTTTGCAGGGTCTCACGAGTCTGAAATCAGAAGTAATGCTGCTTAACAGACGTATGACTGTCTCGTTTTGCTCTAAATACTCTGAAGTATGCGTGACCTATTATAGTTCTGTTCTATTGTACGGTTCTACTTGAGTTCAAGGTTGGAATAAAATTCCTACCCATACCGTCACTTGACCGTAAATAATGTAAATTCCGTTTTTAAATGAACCGCTGAAGAAAATGAAGACGATTTAACACGCGGTAGAAAAAAAAATCTCATAACCACGATTATCGGTTTTTCGTTAGACAAAAGTATCGCAGTTTGAAGGTAGACGGAAAATATACGCTTCTTTTTCTTCTTATTTAAGTATCATGGCAGTATCGCATCTCAGCAAAAGCCAATGAACTCTATATAACAGAAAATATCGCATTATCGGTACAATAAGAGTATGAGGAGTTGGGCGCCAGGTTGAAGTTCCGGATTTCAAAAGTTCCGAACGGTAAAAATTGGGAATTTATTTCAGACGATTTCGAATTTTTAGAAAGGTAAAAGTTCAGAATATTGAAATTGGGAAGGATCAGAATGCAGAAGGCATTTGAGAACGCGGAAAGTCCATGAGTCCGAAAATTTAATGAATAGGCACGAGGCTCCACACGTGAATTTCAAATTTTGGAGCCTCGGCTTTCCGGATCTTTGAAATTTCGAAAAAAAAAAAAAAAGGAAAACTGCAATAAAGAATAATTTTAAATAAAATGAATCGTCCGATGAATTGATTGGGCATACTTGCGATTAAATATGCAATATGCATAACGTATTATTACTCCACATATATTATATTCACTGATCTAGTTAATCCGTGGGTTCTCTTACGTCATACATGAATATTCTCGTATATAAGAATTTTCAATGTTCGATACAACGAGCGAATCGCCTGCAGAGTTTTATCGAGGTTATTTCTATGCCCAAGGCAAAGAGTGTGTCAAAATCGCTTATCTGCGATTTGTTACAGTCCATGTACATGTACATGTACATGTACATGTGTATGTCCATATTTACTGGAGTATCCAATACATTTTTTAGTTATACTTATTTCTATACCCCGTATGCAGTCCAGAATTTAATGAGTTTGGAAGCATCGTCTTCCGTTTACCAAATACAAAGTTGATCGATTTCTGATAAAATCTATATAAGTATTTTCGAAATTTTTCACTTAAAATCGTCGGATTTGCCATTCGCGGAATACTAATTCTGAGTCATATAAAAGACACAGAATTTCAAGCATTGGAAGACAATATCTGATCGAAGAATCTAAGACATTTCCTTGAAAAGGAAAGAAACATTGATTACTATCCTTGGTTCAAAATCGTGCTAAGTCTGGGACTGCGGTTATAAAAAATCTGCAAAAAATATGAAATAGGTTTGTTCTTAATTTACATAGTTTACTAGAATTCTTGTCGTCGTTTTCCTCATGCTTGAGTCTCACTTGGGGAAGCGTACGGAGTGAAGAAGCATACACTTTACTTATTACTAGCAACAGGATGTGTCGATTATAATCAAATTTATAGTCACGTTTCAAAATTGCTTACTGCAGCAATACGTCATTATACACGATTAAAATGTCCTTCAAAGGCCAAGGTAATGGAACTGTAAATGATCTTCAAATTTATGATATGTATAGGATTTTTTTTTTGGTTCTTGCCTCCGAAGATATTAAGAACAGAATTTTCTGACGTTCGAAGTCCGGAATTTATTTTTAATTTACAAAATTAATTGATCTGTGGCGTACCTACTCAAATATTTTCCAGTTTTTGGGGCCAGGCTGGAGTTCCGAATTTTGAAACTTCATTTTCGACGGTTTCGAATTTCTAGAAACAGTAAAGGTCAGAATAATAAAATTGCGAAAGACCGGAAAGCAGATAGCCAAAAACTGGGAAAGTCCAAAACTTCGAAAGATCAAGTATCCAAAAATTTAACGGAAAGACACGACACTCCATGCGTGAATTTCAAGTTCCGGAGTTTTGGCTTTTCAAGTCTTTACAGCTTACAGAAATTCGGACCATTGATGTTTTTTGATTTCAAGTTTTGTAAATCGACCATGCAGACTTCCGGGCAAACATTCTTTCCAAAAACTGTGAGTCAGTGATATTAATATCCGTGTTATAAAAAAACCTAAACAAGCAGGTAAATCGGCTGACCACGATGGGCCAGACCTAAAACTTCCCGTCCAAATTTTTCAAGGAAACAAAAAAACAGATGTATGACGATTTCCTAAAATAATTATTGGTAGGCAATTTTCAGATGAGAGGGGTTAAAAAAATCTATCCTTGTATTCGTGATCAACGGTCCAGAAAACCTTGAGATTCCAATTTTTATTGGAATCCGTCGATCCTTTCTCGAGATATCGTGGATTAAATTAATTATTTCAAAATTTTGTTCTTCGAATATCTCAAAAACTACCGGACCGATCAAATCCAGAATCTAATCAGTTCTAAGTTCGGAGAATCCGCGTTGATTGATACCAAATTCATAAAAATCTGATCATTCGTTCTCGAGATATCGTCGGACAAAAAAATTGATCACATACATACATACATACGTCCATCTGAAAATGACGGAGATGATTCTCTAGACTTCAAAACGTCGAGATCTAGTGAACACTCAACTTTTCATTTTCGGGGTGAATACAATAACTTCCTCTTTTTTCTGATATCAGAGAAACGGGAAGTTAAAAATTATCAAAAAGAAAAAAAGAAGTCAATATTTCTCGTGTGGGAATATCAGCTGGGAATATATATGCATGTAGGTATATATTCAGAACGTAGGTGCCTTTAACCTGGCTATAATAAATGGCGTGGGATTTTGCGGTTGAGGGTTCGCGTTCTCAGTTTATGGTTTCCGTCGCTCGTTAACGCGAAAGTCTTTCTGATGGCCGCGTAAATCCGTTATCGTCAAACTTAACGATGGGATGAGCGTAGGTACCGGAAGTGCGTGCGTCCCGTCACCCTCCGTTCAGTCCTCTCCTTCGTCTAGCGAATTTCAATTCATGGAATTTTCCCTAAGTACCCCACAGTCGAAGAAAATTTGTATAAATATATATCGGAAATTTTTCTCCGCAATTTTTTTTTATCCCCGATTAGATATCGCGGACATCTATCGTTGCTATACCAAACTACGGATAATTTTACATACATATTTCCAAGCCGTGACCCCGCGGCCTTTCGAACCTCGTAATATTATTTAATTGTTGTTTTATTATGATTAGAAGTAAAATTTTAATTATTTTTATTCATTTTGCCGTTACCGCACAGGCGGAAGCTGTAGTGGAACGAGTTAAATCCTTCTTGGTGCGAGTCTGCAGTTGGCAATTTTAATTAGGCATTTCATTTTTTTCTTTTCTTCTCTGTTTTCTCCACCGTCGTCAGGAGTGCGAAAATTGTAGTTTTGCATTCGAGATTGAATTAGGATTTTAATTGAATACAAGGAGTTCAGATTTTGCGACGCAACAAAGTGCGGGTCGATTATTCGAAGCCTTAAAATCGTTGGCGATTCATTTTTCTTTCTTATCCATCGTTTAATAATTGGCGAAAATTTATTACTAGTATATTATACTTGTTCCAATTAATTAGAAGCGATTACTCGATCGCGTGATACGAATTTGTCCTCCTCGAAGGGTCGAGCACGTTTGAGGCGTAGCTACACGCAATTAGTCGAATGAAAGTGTGCGGAATCTTATTAAATTCAGCGAAGACTCATGAAATCATTCCCAATTTTTCAAAATATTATCGAAATTCCATATGAAATCGGTTCTTTCCTATTTCTTCGATCACTTTTAATCGAATTAATTCCAAATCTTCAAAAACCCGTGAATAGATGGACCGAATTTGGGATCTTAGAAAATCCCTTAAAATCTTTGAGGTCTTTTAAAAAATTGGTAGAATAAAAATGAAAAGAAAAATGGAGTAAAATATAATAGCGGGTCAGGGTTTGACCTCTGCGTTCACTTTACGGAGTGATTATTGTACTGCAATCTCTGATAAGAATTAACCTGCCAAACCCAGGCGTTTATTTAACCAAAGTGCAATTTACACAACGTCAAATCCAGGCACAGATTTTCTACCCTGACAACATAAAAGCGAACAACGCCTTCGTGCTTTCGTCGGCCTTTTGTGTCCAGCTCTATTCGGTAACGGACCAGATCCATTTCGCGACTCGACTCAAAGGTTAACGGCGAGAGCACGCGAAACACCAAGAAAAGTAAACTGGCCGACCTGACCTAAGATGACCCGACCCGATTACCAACCTCCTCTATAATACGACGCCCTCCTATTTTCTGATAAAGGGGGAACCCTATCAGTCGTGTTATACACTAGGTTATTTTTTTTTTTCAGAAAGTTTTTGGTCATTTTTTTGTTTCGAACTTGCAGAGTTTATTCATTGCACTTTAGTGCATTTTCAAGAATTTTTTCATCCACAAAAAAATAATTCACTCATCGACTTGTGAGAAGAAACGTGTACAGTAGCCGCTCCAAAGTCTCATAACTCCTACGATTTGTACAATTTCCTCAAAATATTTGAACTAGGTATTTTTGAAATTTGAATTTTTAAGATAACGCAATCAAATACAAAAAAAAAATCAAATTTTATCGCTCGATTAATAGGATTTCTTCTTCAATATCTGCAACTAATCTTTTAACGGTTCATATTCAATGATTACTTTTTTTTTTGGTCGTTTAAAAGTAAAATTTGAGTTTCTCGATTGGAATTCGGAATTTTTAATTGGCAGGCTTAGCCGCTGTAGCTTCAGGTACGAGGTCTTGAGGATGAGCAGAGGTACAGAGGTATTCGGTAAATCCACAGCCGCGGGGGCGTTCGAGTAGTCTCTGAACCACGATTCAAAACGAATCGCTGACACAACTCCTCCGGCGTTTCGTAATCTACGGGGAGGAGGTATACTTTCACCGGTGCATAAACATTTTATATCCAGATATACCTGCAGCATCGCTTATAAGTGTCATAATATTTACAATCTTGGAAAATTTCAAACGAATTCTCATAATTTCATGAAAAAAAAAAATTTCAATTCGTTTTCGTTCAAATTGTGTCCAAGGATTCCATTCATGCTTCTCATTTTCATTTTGGATTATGTTAAACCGTATAACAAGGCGATATTATCAACTCGATCTAAAAATCGTCTGGTTTTCATCCCAGTTTTCTTTTTTTTTTTTCAATTTAAGGAAAAGGAGGAGCGTACGTCCCTCTCGCGCAGTTTAATCCCCCCGAGTTCTACTATATATAACTTGAAAAATGAACCGGAAGATAAAACGTCCTTATTGTTATCTAGGGGGAGTGAAATTTGTCAAGCGCCCAGAGTCCACTTAAAACTCGAAGAGATATCCGTCGACGAATACAATAAAGAAAATTGAAATAGTTTTCTGTTCCTTTTACGCGCGTCGTCTCGATGTCTTTCATACTTTTCTCTAACGTCATAAGTAAGATGTCTGCAGTGTCTAGAGCACCCGATTCTGAAACGCGGTAACTGCAACGTGAAATGAGTGAAAAAGGAACGAAAATTAATCAATGAAATAGCATAAAATATGAAAAGACTTATTCCCTTTTCTATATGGAAATACTCAGTAGATTAATAAAATAACCGGAGTCTTGGAATCCAATTTCATCCAAATCACTTCCACGGTTTGAAGAAATTATACGAGATGTGTTCAAAAAATAATGGGAAATTTCGTTTTTTGGAAAGAATTTTATTCGTTCGACCTAGAACAATTTTATCCCCTTCAAAGTAGTTCCCGTTGCTTTTTCCAATCCCCGAAACACTTCTGGAACTCTTTCTTTGGGATAGCTTTCAGCTCTCTTAGCGATGCGTTTTTAATCTCATCTATGCTTGTTCGTGGCTTTTTGCAAGACACGGCTCCGTGTGACTTTTTTCTGTTCCCAAAAATGAAAAGAGAACCTTAAAGGGCCATAATTGAAGATGTTTAATTACTACAGCAGCGAGACAATTTGAAGTAATTAACGATAGAAAAGGTGATTGAATTTGTTGCAATTTTCGATAAGCTTATATTTACCGTAGAGAAGAGTCTTCGCTTACTCAACTCGCGCTTGGTGTTGCAGCATTTAGCGAAGATCATCGAATCTGGTTAACATTTATTAACAGTTCGCTGTAAAACGATCGTCTGACGAACAATGTTTACGTAAGCCTGCGACTATACGCTCATCGTATTAATAAACAGGTAAATTTACGTGTATTTGATATGCATGTCATGATGTATATTTTAAAGATTCATGACCACTGACCTCGGGTCAAATTTTTAAGTTACAGGGTTTTCTCTCTATAGACGTACGCAATTAGGAAACATTCACTTGTTAGCTCATATTTTTCTCATGAGAATCCCGTGGTGGTCACATGGGGTGTTACACACCCCAAGCACTTTGAAGCGCTGTAGAATTTCGTAGAATTATTCTGGGGGCCCAGAAAAAAAGTTGAGAACATATTTCAAACGTTTCTCTATTAACCTATCCGAGAATGTAGCGAAAATTTTAGTTTTAAGTATGTTTAAAAAATTCGTGAAAGAAAATTCCCAAAAATGCCCTTTTTTTTTTTACAAAAAATGCTGTATTTTTCTTGTTTTTTGACATATCGACAATATTCAAGCAGGGTCTGATTCCTGAAAGGATTCTCTTTCTGGTGACTATATTAGTTTTCGTGGCTTTTCCAAATAGTTTACTTATTTTGCACTATGAACGTGCAGGTTTCAGTGGCAAAATGATGTACAAGATGTCGATGATTTTTGATGTAAGATGATAATTTCTTTATTGAAAACTCTTGAAAAACACTTGTTCCCTTCCCCCAAAAAAGATTTTTACAAAAGAGGAGATCGGTAGAACGATATTTTCTATTGCCCAATCGAGATTGAAATTTTGGAAACTGCAAAATTACAACTCTTAAATCTGTTCATCTGGAAATCATTTTCTGCCCCCGATTTCACTTCGACGAAAAATGAAAGAGCAACATGATATCTCAAAATTGAATTTTTTCCGAGCTTTCGGATGGTTGAGATCGATGAGGCAGTATCAAATATTACTCTACAGAAACTGGTTTTCACAGAAAGTTCTTTCATGTAAAGAGAAAGTTATTTCCAGATGAGCAGCGCTATATCTGACCATTTACGATTTTGAATTCTGCCTTTTTCCAAATTTCAACCTCGATGAGGAAGTAGTAAATATTGTCCTACCGATCTCTTCTTTTGCCAATTTTTTTTTCTTTCGGCGAAAGGAACAATTGTCTCGGTGAGCAGTTGAATCCTCGACATTAAAAATCACCGAAAACTGCGATTTCGGCTTAATTTATCGTCGATGAGGCAGTACCAAAATTGTTCATATCGGCTGGAATCTCCGCAAGAACTTTTTTTTTTTTTGAAACCGTATAAAAAAAACTACGCACGAGCAACTGATTCTAGCAAATTCGTGTTTTTTTGTACCACCCTGTAGGGTACATGCATGTTCAGGATGTAAAAATTCGACAGAGTTTAGGGGATTGTGGCAGCTAAGATACGTAACACACAGATGTCTTGTTTTAGGCCGTTATTCTACGTAATGTTACCTACAAATCTTGATGTTAAAGACCCTTGCATCTTACATCATGTGGCCACTAGCTTAGATCGAAGTAAGCTCTGTAAAAATGACACAGATTAGTTGTTGACTTAATAACTAACTCACCATTAGTCCAATCGATTTATAATTTTTTGTACTTACAGTTCTCATACTCAGGTCTGGCGCAAACTAGAATTTCGTAAAAACGTTTGTTCGTTCGGCTCTAAAAAAATCGAGAAAATTCAAATGTTTGTATTTTTCAGTATACGGGCTTTAGAAAACTGAAAATGTATGGAAAATTAAATATTTTTTTATAATCTTAGTCTACGCTAGAATCACGTCGGTATTGAGTGAGCTCACGACGCTGAAGCCAGTTTAGACTAAAATTGACCTCGAAATTGAGGCAACAGTTACCCTATGTCATTTTCACAGAGCTCGCTTCGATCTATGCTGGTGGCCACGTGATGTGAGATGCGAGGCTTTTTAACAACAAGATTTGTAGGTAACATTGCGTAGAATAAAATCCTAAAAAAACAGGATATCTGTGTATCACTGACGTCAGTCGTGAACACATGTGGAATATCTTAATGGGGTTTTTGAAGGAAAAGTGAACGAAATCGTCTCATATTTTGTTTTCTCGGAGATTGCAGCAGATTCATATACTTTTGTCTTTTTCCTGTTTTCTACATTCTCTGTATAAATATGAGGAATCTTAACACGGATGTAAAATATTAACAATATATAATAAAAAATAAGAATCTGAATACGAAAAACACGTGTAACACTCGCATTCGTGTGTCAGTCAAGAGAGTGGGTCTTTACGCTACCGGAAGCCCATTCAGTTCCAAGGTCTAGACGACCTCCTCTCGTGCCCTGGTCGGATCCGGACATCTTATCATTTGAAAAGGTGTCTCAACGCCAATTGTACCGTCCGGATTCGCGAATCTGCATATTAATACACACGAGCACGTCTCGAAATTGTAAATTCGCTGGTAGACTGAGCCTACGTATCAATTTCATTAAAACACATAATAACGTGAGCGGTGATCAGGAATCACGATGCTTGAAGTGGTTTTAGCATTATTATATACACGCCATGTGATCATTGCGAAGCAATAACCGAGAGTTTGATAATAAATTTGCGAAACTCGATGGAAATAGAGGGAGAAAAATGTAAGCCGTTGTTCACAAATTCTAGTATCTTTTTTTGTTATTTTATTTCTTCTTACATATACGCTATTGACATTTGTAACCGTAGATTGTGAGGGAGTGATTTGTCAATGTTACAGTGCAAGTTATTCCGTCACTAGAAAGCAAAAGATATGATTTTTATTATTATTGAACATGCGATTGTAATCCATGTCACGATCAAGTTGACTGTAAAATTGCCTCTGGGAATATCTCTACCAAGGTAGATCTCACAATTCCTTATCGCCTATATGGAATAATGTTATAGGTAGAGAAAATTGAATATTAGAGATTTTAAAAATCAGTGATAAAGTCGATATTTTATACAGGATTTTTTTTTTCTTTTTTCTCACACAGGAGTTTCTGTTCACAATCATCTGTGAGTCAAAAAAATTGTCAGGTACATACTCTATTTTTCTATACTTGAAAGAAAATGAAAATTGAAAATTGAAAGAAAAAAAAGTTGACAGTAACAAGAAAAAAAAAAAAAAAATGGGTCCTGTTTTCATAGCAGAAATAATTCACACGTAAGCTGGGTTCCGATCTGATCGTGAAACTTGAGATTAGACCAGGTAAGGCAAACACGTTTGAAGAAAGTTCAACGAACCCTGTATACACACGGATATAAATGAATATCTTATGGCACTAGACTGAAGTAAACTTGACTATACGTATAAAACTTTAGTCGGATGAAAAGTATTCGCGATGTGATTATAATAGGTGGATAGTTTTAGGTTGTAGGGCGATCTTAAATCTTTTAAAAAACTACAGAGAACTGAAGAAGAAGAAAAAAGGAAGAGAAAAAATAAAATAAACCGTAAAAGTCAGGAAATTTTATCAAACATATGTAAAAAAAAAATTTTTAAACTCAAGAATTTCCCAAAATTTAGGTACACACAAAATTCGAGGAACTCGAGAACTTTCTGTCGAATTCCACGTCAGCTCGGCTACTTCATTCTTCTCACTGTCCCGAAAAATTGTTGATAATTTCAAGAATTTAATGCTGCGTAATAAAAAGTAACGAAAAAAATTCAAAACCACTCCGATCAGGTTTTAGTTATCAGTTTCTCAGATACGATATCGAAATATCGCCTCTTCGAAAAATCAATTTCTATCTATATTAGCCTGCATAAAAGTGGCGCAAAAAATTTCTTCGAGATTGAAAATATCTCAGCTTTTTGCAATATTGAAACAAAAAAAGAAAAAGTGCAAGTTTTTTTCCAAACCAGTTCAGAAAATTGGTATTTAATCTTCCAGGGAGAATCAAATTTGTCCCAAATTGAACCCTCGACATGCCTTCCGGATACGCGAGCAGTGATATGATGTTTTCACTTACTTAGTTACACGTTTCAGTTATGCTTCAGCTTGAATAATTTCCTGTGAATCGATAATTGCACTTAATCGAAGGGACTGGGTTGTAGATTTTCTATGAAATTATTCAACGGTGCTACTTGTCGTGGATATACCCGGATTCACAGCAAACAAAGAGTGGGATACTTCAGCTCGAGAGAAGGGATCAAGATTTCAAGTTTCAGTAAAGAAAGTCGTTACAATTGTAATCCCTGTCCTCGAATCTGCTGCAGTCTAATTTGCGATAAGAAATAAGTTTCTACCTACTAACAGCTGAGATACTTCGAATTTTATGTACAGATTACACATTCATTCGAAATTTGTTCTTTGAAAAAATTTTTTGAAAGATTCTTGCAAAAAGTTTTAGTAACAGAAATGGAACTCTCAAGAATATTTTTAGGGGTATTGTAGTTTTTCGAAATTCTCTCGATTATGATCCACAAGAGTGGCAATTTTTTGTTTCTCGTTAAAGCAAATGTTCAAATTGAACCAGATTTGGCAATTTTTTTTTGGACTCAAAGTTTTCGAAAGAGTATTTTCCCGAAAGTCTGTATAGTCGATTTAAAAACTTTAAACCAAAACAAACTGAAGGTTTAAAATTCCGAAAGCTAAAGATCCGAAAGGCCAAAACTCCGGTCGTGTCCCTCCATCAAATTTTCGGATTTTTTTACGTTTCCAAGTTTTTAGCTGTCTGCATTCCGATCTTTTCCAATTTAAATATCTTAAACTTCAAAGTTTCTGATTATTCGAAATTGTCTAAAATGAATTCCTAATTTTGACTGTTCGGAACTTTAAAAATTCGGAACTCCATCTCGGCCCCATTTTTCAAAAAACATTACAAAACCATGTCTAAACTTCTCTAATAATTGTACAATATCTCGCAAGTTTTTACGTCACCGTAAAGATTATCTAGGCCGGTTGTTAAATTCTTCAAATGATCCATGAATTATCATTTACATTTTTTCTTCCTCTTCTTATTTTTAGTAATATCGCGAGCTGCAGCTGGTTTCACTTAAAGTTCTGCCATATGTATGCATACATAAAAAAGGTAAGTGCGGCTGGTAATGGTAATGCCTAGACGTAAGAGCTCGAGAGTACTTTAGCGATCCTTATCGATGCAATAATGTTTATCATACACACACTAGGAAATTCTGTGTAGGAGGTTAAACTCTCACAAGATGGATCACTGCACGTGTCTAGACTAGGTACATTATACATACATACTCTGGACTTGAAGAAACACATGTTTCTTATTCAGCTACTTTAAATTCAAAATTACATACTTCTTGCGGTTATGCCTACCTACTTGAAATTCCATTACAACTCACTTAACACTCTTAACATACAACCCTAAGGTCCCGATTCATAAAACAGGAATAATTACTTCTAATCGACACTTTTTATTTGTCTTATTCATACAGCCTTTTAAAGGTCTTCAACTTTTTCTTATCGATAGTCAGCAAATCAATTTTTCGTTCAAAAATCAGGAAACCGGTTCACCTGTGGGCCAACCCCAAAAACTTCCCGCTATATGTGTTGAATACGTTACAATAAATTGCTACTACATATTGTGTTAATATCACGTTAAAAAATGTTATAAGCAATATCTTTTAAACTAATCGGTCGATTTTGATGAATCTTGCGGCGATCGAAAGGGCTATCCAAGACTTAAATCTGATCAAGTTTTGAGACTAATCGCACGAACAGTTTAGGAGTTATGCGATAAAAACATGAAATTTTTTTTTTTAATTTTTATTCTTTGAATAACTTTGAAACTACTCGACCGATCGACTCCAAAATCTAATCAGATCCAAGTCTTGATAAACTCTTTCGATCGCCGCAAGAACAATTCCAATCGGTTGATTCGTTCTAAAGATATCGTACGACAAAAATTTATTTACACACACACACACGGACGTCCATTCAAAAATAGTCGGAATAGCTACCTAGGAACCCAAAACATCGATATCTGATTAAAACTCGATTTTCGAAAATCAGATCAAAACCAATAACTTCCCTTTTTTGTTTGAAAATTTTAAATTTTCATAGCGGGAAGTTAAAAACTAATTTTCGACGTTTAATTTAACCAGTCTCTCATATCTGTATGTGATTTACATTGTACGGTATGTAGGTGTGCTGCTCTAGTTTATAGTCGCTTTGGCTATACCTACCTTACCTATACTCGAAGAAATTTGCAAATGATTGGTCATTGTCAGTCTGTTGTTGCAGCCATATTGAAAGTATGTGGAAAGTGACAGTGCGCCGTGAGTGAATCACGGTCTAAAATCACATAGGGTGTACATGTCGTAATTCTTCAACAATTGGCACATATTGCAACCGTTCGATGTTATTATTATAGATAAACGATCATACGTATAGTGTATTGAAATTAAACTTTCGTTACGATTATGTAGATCATGTAGGTGTGCTTTATGGTACCGGAAACTTATATGTCAGATATTTTACTCAAACTCTTGATTGAGTGAGATCGAGGGGCAGAATTACTTGAGGATCTTTACATGCTGGACAAACTCGAGTCATATTTAGATAGAATCTGTTTCAAGCTCATTGCATATCGTCAAATCATTCAAAATCATTCGGAAATGGTCGGAAATCTGTTGAGCTTTTGAAATTTGGACGGAATATCCTAAATAATGTCTATCCAAAAAATTAAATTCATCCTAAATCCACGTAATGCGAGGCTCCATAAAATGTCAAAAAAATAATTCTAAATGATGTCTCAAACTGCTGATATAATTAGCTTTGAAAAAACTGGGTTAATGGAATCTTTTTTTTAGAACGTAGCAGCGATTCAAAAGAAAAAAAAAAAAATTGTTTCCAAGGCGTACGCATACCTACACTTTCTTGGTTAATCGTTACGTTTGAATTCGAGTTGTGGGTTTCAAACTTTCCGACCACCCGTTAAAGAGCTGATATATCCTCGTCCAGTCAAGATCTTCGTCTTGTTACTAACCGGCCTAGAACCGAGAGAAAGAGAAATAAAGATACAGACAAAGAGAGGTAAAAAGAGAGAATGAATGATCGAGGGTGAGCGGTAGGGGGCAGAGAGAAATCATACGTATGTACAGTCAGACAATTAAGTTCTTGTAGGGTCGAAATTTAGGCTCAGGCGTTTCAGTGTCTACGCTGTTGAGCAGGCCCATCGATGCGTTGTTTATTATATACAGGGTGTCCCAGAACTAAATGTCCGAAATGAAAGGTGGCCTAGAGGAGGTCGAACCGAGTAAATTGTCCCGAAGAACATGGGGTCTGCGAAGTCGCGTTCGCGAGATATCACAAGTTAAAAAAAAGTATCGCTTTGCGCCGCGTCGCGGCGGCGCAAAGCGATACTTTTTTTTTTAACTTGTGATATCTCGCGAACGCGACTTCGCAGACCCCATGTTCTTCGGGACAATTTACTCAGTTCGACCTCCTCTAGGCCACCTTTCATTTTGAACATTTAGTTCTGGGACACGGTGTATATTTAGGAAGTATTTCTTACTTTACTTTGAGTAGGTAGTCTGTCCGATTCGTGTTCTCAGAGAACGGGGTATGCGGAGCGAGGGGGCTGCTCAACAGCGTAGACACTGAAACGTTTGAGCCTGAATTTCGGCCCTCCAAGAACTTTATTGCCCGACTGTACATACGTGGATATCGTATGTGTTGGTACGTAATGAAGTGACCTTGGGAGGGCATTGCTACCGCGTAACTACTCGGCGTTTTGTTCTTTAGCCGAGGTTTCAGAAGCAGCTATCCTATATCGGGAAAGATCCGATCGTATATTGTCGCTCATCGCAGTAGGCACCCGTCTGCAACAATTCCTCAAAGAACGTATCAACCAAGAGTTCAGTTCGGTTGAATTAAATTCAATTTGAACTCAATCAAAACGAATACCGTCCATTCGATCATTCGAAAGCGTTGCAAGTAGCTGGATATACACTCAACCGAACAATTAAGGGATCACTTTCCGAACCTCAAAAAATCGAGGAATTTCAAAGTCTCGTAACTTCGTCGGAAATAAACGAACAGTCATGATTCAGGTAGCGATGGAAAGGTCGAGGTCTCTAATTTTCAAATCTTTTTGCAGATTGAAATTTACTTGCGATTTCGCTAAGATACGAGGTTTTGAAGCGAGGTGTGTGTGATCACAAAATTTTTGTCAAGTTTGTCACGCTGTACCTCAAGAAAAAAAATTCGCAGAAGAAATCGGTTTACGCTATTGAAAAGTCTAAAGCTTCTTCTTCAAAATGCCGTTCTTGAAATTACTGTACGATTTTTTTTCGTCGAATTGTGCTCCTTTGAAGTCAAAGCTGCACTTTTGACTTTGAAGACGCATAACAATTGAAAAAATTATCGTATCATATTCGTTCAAAAAGCATTCTCAAGCTTGAAATCCCCCTTTTTCGACGCTTTTTGCAAATTTGAGTTCCATCCATTTTTTGCAAAACTGCACATTTTTGAAGTGAACGCGGCACAAGCCGAATTCCCATTGACTCAACCGGCCTACGAAACGTGAAAAAAAAAATCATTGACTAATCGCAATATTGTTTCTCGTTATTTTTCATCGAGTTTTTCAGATTTCAAGACCGAAAAAAAATTTTCCTCAAAATCAAACTCTTTACTCGATTATTCCATGAAAAGCAAACGATTCATCGTACCACCGGCATTAGCGTTATCAAGGCGAAGATTTTTTCCAGGACTAACTTAGTTCATTTGAATATTGGCCCCCAATATCTTGCAATGATTCTTCAAGTTTTTTCAGCGTTGCGAATTAACTTCACGTCGCTTTTTGCTGTGATAACATGATGGAAATCCTGACTTCTTTGTCCATTCATTTTCACAGTCTTCCAAGACCGATTCTACGTTCAAGCCTGTTCATATTGATTCATTCAGATTTGATTTGCAGCATGCTGTTGAGAATCATTTTCTTGCAATAGAGTGGAAATTCGTGCCGCGAAAAATTGTGGGACCTGTTGTCCTCGCTGTTGTCTAAGCATTGTTGTGGGAAAAAAGCTTGTTTAGCGAATTTTAAGTCCTCTGGACCTTCCTGTGGCACATTTGATTATGATTATTTTTTTTCGCAGTCAAATATAGGGTACTTTTTCTGAATGTTCCGCATGTACAAGTATCGAGTTTGAGCTTTACGAAAATGCTGTCGGTCAGATCGACAACACAATACTAACACACTGTAGGGGGTCCTTACCTCACACACACATTCACGCGACACACACGTACACTGAGGTGTAAATCCGACCGTGCAACCTCCTCGTGGTACGCTTCCGATAACGCTAATGCCGGTGGTACCTACGATGAATCGTTTGCTTTTCATGGAATTACCGAGTAAAGAGTTTGATTTTGAGAAAAATTTTTTTTTCGTTCTTGAAATCTGAAAAACTCGATGAAAAATAACGAGGAACAATATTGCGATTAGTCGATGAATTTTTTTTTCACGTTTCGCAGGCCGGGTGAGTCAATGGAAATTCGGCTTGCGCCGCGTTCACTTAAAAAATGTGCAGTTTTGCAAAAAATGGATGAAACTCAAATTTGCAAAAAGCGTCGAAAAAGGGGGATTTCAAGCTTGAGAATGCTTTTTGAACGAATATGATACGATAATTTTTTCAATTGTTATGCGTCTTCAAAGTCAAAAGTGCAGCTTTGACTTCAAAGGAGCACAATTCGACGAAAAAAAATCGAACAGTAATTTCAAGAACGGCATTTTGAAGAAGAAGCTTTAGACTTTTCAATAGCGTAAACCGATTTCTTCAGCGAATTTTTTTTCTTGAGGTACAGCGTGACAAACTTGACAAAAATTTTGTGATCACACACACCTCGCTTCAAAACCTCGTATCTTAGTGAAATCGCAAGTGAATTCCAATCTGCAGAAAGATTTGAAAATTAGAGACCTTGACCTTTCCATCGCTAGTGAAATCATAACTGTACGTTTATTTTCGACGAAGTTACGAGACTTTGAAATTCGTCGATTTTCTGAGGTTTGGAAAGTGATCCCTTAATTGTTCGGTTGAGTGTATGTATACGTATTAGACACGGATCGATCGATCGGACGGTATTCCACATCGATGTCCAAGTCCTCTTCCAGATAATCACCGATCCGTTGGGAGTCGTTGCCCCACATGGCGATCTACGGTTTCTAACCTTATTTCATCCGTTCACCATCGCTCTTTCCCGTATTTAATTATATTTAAATAAACATCTAAGCAGCCGTTGCAAAGTTCGTTTACTTACGAACGTCGAACCTGCAGCGTAGGCCGTGAGTTTCCAAACGGTCAGCTTAATGTCATATGAATTTATTTCAGCCAGTCATCATGGCGAGCGATACTCTTTAGAGAAATCAAAGACAGAAAGAATGGAGAAAAAAAAAAATAAATAATTATGCGGAACCGACTGCAAAGATCGTAATTCTGTGAGGATTGAAGTAAAAGTTTACTCGTCCGTAGAAAGTGCAAATAATCGATTTCGTTCCATTAATCGAGAATTTTTTTTCTACCACGAAAATAGTCCTTCGTTATCGACCGAGATAATCTCGATCTCATTTTTCATCGTTTCGTTGATAAACTGATCGACGAAATCGATTCAAATTTAAACAGTATATAACATCGTTCGAGTTGTTATAGAATCGTGGGTAGTCAATCACTTTCAGAAAATGACAGGGAAATGTATGCTACTTCGATTCGGTCAGTGACACGATCTTCTGTTTTCGCTCTTTACAAATTTTTACGAGATAGTTAACGTCGTAGGAGCATCGAGGGGTAAAACGATATTGAATATTGCTTTCACGCAATTATTTTCCATGCGCAAAGTAAACGACAATATTTTTTTTTACTTCCAGACGCCAAGGAATCGCCTGCGTTCTTAGTTCACGGAGTCCTTTTGCTTCTTCATTTTCCATATAGGTAATGGATCTTCCACTTTCTCGTTTGTAATCCGAAAGGAAGAAACGGTCGTTTGCTTCAAAAAAAAAAAAACTAAAAAATATTTGAAAAGTAAAAATCTGTAATTGGCAGTTATCGACGTCTGGTCAGCAGGCCGTCGGACGACTATAGCGTCGCCTTAAGAGTCGTACGTACGCGTCTTAAAGGCCCTGTTCAAGAAAATCCTACTTAAGTTACCACGGAGGCGTGTCTCTACCTTCAGGGAATGCGAACGATCGACCAGACGACCGCGAAACACACAAGGACGTCTTTGTCAATTATCATTAACCAGTATGGCCGTCTATATGGTAGACATACCGACATTCGTTAGTCAGCTCAAATATCCAATTATATAAAATTCTTTCGAAGATCGACTTACATATGCGGATCATTAAGATTCCGCTTCATTCCTGATACTTGAAATAATGAGAATCAAATATCTTACTATACCATAAAGTTTTTAGAAAAATTCATTTCCAAGTCTGAGAAGAGACGGAACCAAAAATTCGGCTTTATAGGTACTTGACTGATCTTTCGGCGGGAAAGAGGAAGAGTGGGATAAAATTTGTTGGATTTTACCCTGAAAAATTTTTTGTTAATGCATAATTCGTGTCGGACAATATCAAAATTGTCTTGGTATCATTGGCATCGATGACGTACCTTAATCGCTTCTTGTGAATAATTTTTCATTATTCTGGGATGGTATAAAAATCGTCGGGTTATTCAAATTCAGTTCAGGAAATTGAAAATCGAATATAAGTCCACAGCGAAACAGCTACAGCTCCCACAATGAATTCAGTGTTCAATTAAACTCGTAATTTTCGTATCATACCATCAGAATAAGAGAGAAAAAAAAATATTTGCAAACGATGTACGTCAACGAGAATGAAAATAAATATTTGGACATTGCTAAAAATTATAGATCAGGGCGGTTTTTGAGGTAGAATATATATACCGTTTTTGACCAGAAATTTTATAGCCAATAACTTTTTTTTTCGCACTTTTTTACCGTTCCAAGTACATGGAAAGATTGTTCAATAATTACATCCCGAACGGTCAAGGATACCGAATTTTTAGTTACGTCTCTTTATAAGTGGCCACTATGTCAGAGCCGATGTAATCTTCGACTTGAGTCACCGGAGCGTGTCGCTTCGTCAATGATAATAATTACCAGCTGCCTATATCGGCATGCCAGTAATTATAGAACATGATCTTAGCGTTGAAACATCCTCCGGGTAATCTGGCTCGTTTTCTTGGGTCATAGATAATCGCGGAAGCAGAATTCTCAAGAAAGCGTTAATATAGGTGTATACTTGGCGCGAGACTCTACCGAGTCTCTTGATACAGCGATGGGCATTAAGGGGCAACACGCTACACGTATATATCTATTCATAAAACTCTGTGTATATATTTCTTACCTAAGTATATTTATTTGAATATAATATTCATCATCAGATATGTTACATGGATACGAATAAATAATCTGTGAATAGTCATTTACGAAAACGAGGAGACTGGAAAACGATCGTTCAACAAATCGAGGATCTTTTTTCATACCAGTAATCAGCCACATTATACCCAGTCGAGAACGAAAGCCGGAGAAATAAGACGGCGAATTTTATCGACACTTTCACCTGATGACACCATTATTATAATCTTGGTATTCCTCTCACGTAAACATGTGATAACATCTATCGATTGTTATTTCTTACGTTAAAATTTTCTACTGCGGTTATTTAATAGGGTGTATATAAATTTCAACACGAAAATTGAAGTGCAGTGTACTTCGTAATTTCTCTGATCCTGAATCCTTTCGCTAACATAATTATAACATGTCTCTTGACCCCGGTGAATGTATCACGCTACCCTTTTTTCGGCTAATCAAAACTGACGTAAGGATCTAAAGTGAAAATAATAATGATAATTTATGGATTAAAAGGTCATCCTCAAAGTTCCTATATGCATATACTGTAGGTTGGTATATAATAGCGTACGGATATTGAACTTGAAGCCAAACCACGGCTGATTATATACTTTGATGAGTGAAATTTATTCATGAGTCGTGATGACCTATGCGCAGCTCTCGCGTGCATGTCATGTCCGCCTATCTATACCTGTGTTATAAAAAATTTGTGTAAGGTTTGGGCACACATATACAGGGTGGGCCAAAGAAGAAAATTGTACTGATTTAAAACGTGAATAAAATTCGAACGCGTTGACCGATTTTCAACAATTTTAGTTCGCTCGAAAATAGAAGAATAAACCTTTCGTTTCGCGTTTGAAAATCTAAAAAATCTTCATTCCTTGCTGAGATACACGCTTTTCAACAAGAAACGAAGATTTATTAGATTTTTTGAAAATGTCATAGATTAGCTGTTGACCTAATAACTAACTAACCATAAGTCCCATCGATCTATAATTTTTTTCACTTGTAGTCCTCATACTTAGGTCTGGTGTGGACCAGAAGTTCGTGAAAATAATTTGGTTTATTCGGCTTCAAAAAACCCGAGAAACTTCAAATTTTTTCAATTTTTTAGTACTTCGATGTTATAAATCTGAAAATGTATGTAAAATTGAATATTTTTTGATGATCCTAGTCTACACCAGAATCACATCAGTATTAAGTGAGTTCACGAAGCCGGAGCCAGTTTGGACTAAAATTGACTTCGGAATTAAGGCAACAGTTACCCTATTGGTCATTTTTACAGAGTTCACTACGATTTATGCTGGTGGCCACGTTATGTGAGATGCGAGGGTTTTTAACATCAAGATTTGTGGGTGACGTTGCGTAGAATAAAAGTCTGAAACAGGATATCTGTGCGTTATTCACGTCAATAGCCACAATCTTTGAAAATATTTATATAATTCTCAGATCCCGATCATATCCATATGCACATAAATACATACCCCCTTATAATCAATGCACTTTAAAAAGTGTTGTGTATAAAAGTTGACTCGTTTATATAAGAGGAAGTTACGTCGTTGAAACGATTTTTTCTCAGCAGGAAATGGAAATGCTACGGAGTTTTCATCATGGTCATCTCAGTTTTATTTCACTCAATCAACGCGCATTTGTTTTTCTGTTCCGTAGTCCTGCAGGTTACTTATCTGACGTTGAACAGAATTCAACGAAATTCCGAAATACGTATATGATTCTATTTTTAAATAAAATCAAGATTACCTTGAAATTTCCCATCTTGGGAGCCTATAGGTTTTATTAATATTTAATAAAACTTCGACATTGATTTAGGCTCATTGTGGACGGATCATCATCGTTCCTCCAAAATGAAAGAATATTAAAAGATGAATTTAATCTTTTATTTTTTTTGATCGATTTGTTCGATCTCCGATAAGAAATGAATGATTTCTTTGTAAATTCACGTAGTTCCAAAGCAGTTTACTAAAGTAAGTATCTTTAGCATTTTATCATAGAGAGTTGTTGCGCAGCTCTTGGAATTCTTAAAGATATTCATTATTCATATACCATTCGTATATATTTAATTATTTTCATTTGTCTTACAATAAAGCGAGCTGTTTAATCTATCACTTCAATTCCAATCAGCTCCCGATATTTCAAACTGTTCTCTGATGGAACGAAAGTACAACTACCGTTAAAAATAATTTTTTCGTCTCTGTAAGAAAATTGAAATATCTTTTTTTTATTTTATTTTGAAGTATATATTTTTTTGCTTCCATTTCGAAGGTATTATATCGCATACTGTTTACTCGTTACAGCGATAATAATCGTAATAATTGTGGAAAAAACAGAAAAAAACGGAAAGGAAAAAAAAAAAATAGCCGGATGCTTTGGTTCGATGGACGTTAACCGCAGGTTCCGTTCCTCCAGCTTCTTACACATTAGTATGTAATTCCACTCGCGTCGTTACGCCGTCTAATAAAAGAAAATGCGTGCTTGTCATGGTAGTCGCGTACTGCACTGTGTCAGTCCGTCAGTCGCGTGTCCTAGACACCGTTTACCGTCCTTTAACGATCTTATCTCTCTAACTTATGACGCCGAGAAGAAGAAAGAAAGAGAGAGAGACGGAGAGAAAGAGTAAGATGGTGAAGGAAAAGAAAAAAATAAAGTCAGGAAAAATGACCCTCATTCATTTCCCCGTCTTCTTCAAATTATCTGTCGTACCCAGTCCAGGCAAATCTCAATAATAGTGAATCTCGGTAGTGACGATGGGGTAGGTGCAGGTGTATTTATTCGCGAATATTTATGCCAGATTAATTCAAACTGGAATTACGTTTCACGTTTTTCTTTTTTTAACTTATTTATTGATTTTTCGAATTTCATTTAACGGATTTAGTTTTCCCATGGCTACTTACTGTGCAGGATGCTGCAGAGAAGTTTCCGTTCATTTACGGATCATATGCAACTCCACTGACTGCGCAGCTTTGTTCGAAACTGCAGAGAAAATCTCGCACTAAGATCGAAAATTGAATAAAAAAAAACAGAAAATTTCGAAACGATTCAGATATCCGAGTGTCAGATTTAGGATTGGGTTCCTTGTGACTTAAAAACGATTGAAAATCGAGATTTAACAACATTTAAATGATACGATAGATTTTTTTGTTCATTCCTCCCTTCGGCGTTTCGAAAAAATTCTAAATCGTCTGAAATATATGAACGTGCAGAATCGTCGAACCAGATTCATTCACAGATTCTAATCGTAAGTTACATAAACACTCAACCCTCGCAGTTTATCTTATCCTATCCCCCCGCCTCCACACACTTTTAATTTGCGTATATATATATTTATATCTATAATGCGATTTCACAGTCGAGATTGAAGGCGAAATTTCGTATCAAAAAACGTAACCAAAGACCGTGAATACACAATATATTCCGTTCATATAAATTGTATAACATTTCCACGTTGTTATCTCGTATATCGCGTATAGGTAGGTGTCCCCGTGCGCGTTCTGGCTCTTTAATACTGCCTTTTTTAACTTCTAGCAAGAGGGAAGTTATTGTAATCACCCCGATAATGAAAAGTTGAGTTTTTTTATTAAATCTATTCATTTAGAATTTTATTAAAATCAGTTTACCTACAAGCTCAGTCTTTAATAATTGTCTTGATATCTCATCAACGTATTAAGCTATGTACTGATTATCGTAGATTGAGTCACTGGATCGGATTAACTCGAAAATATGAAGTATAGAGCCTTATCTATAATATAAATTCATTGAAATTTTTATTTTGTCTTTTTTACTGAGGTTATAGACGCGAGATGTCCGTCATTGAACGCTTTTTAAAAGTTTATATAGCTAAGAGAGGCAACTGGCTCTAGGGTTTTCTCGTAGAAACTCTTGGGACGTAGTTTACTGAAAAGTTTGTTCTAAAACCCTGCTTCTACTTCTGCAGCGGGATGAGATTGTTCGAAATATTTCCTCTCTTCGAGTCCTAAACGCCCACGGTGATAAGCCCCTTCGATTAGCATCGACAAAAGACCCGCGAAATATTGCGGTGAACTTAGAAAGTAGATGAAATCGTAAAAAGAAAAAGAAGAGAAGATCTTTTTTTGATCCCCAATCTCGAACGGTCATTGATTATCATCTCAATTGAGAGGATTGATGATGATCGACTGTAAAGACAAGAGGTAAAAATATTGTATCAAGTAAAATCCAAGAAAATTATACAGACTTAAATTTTGCGTTTTTCAATTTTCGAAATTCGATCTTTCTTTCCTCCGGTTGTTCGGATATCTTGAAGAATCGTTGAGGTAATATCAAGATTGATATTTCGATACTTCTCTTGTCACGAAGTTGATGAAACGAGCTTAAAAAAGAAAGAAAAAAAAAAAAGAACGGTATTCAACAAACCAATTTAAAGGCTGGCTTATTTCTCTTTGATAAGAAACTTGAACTTTGACCGGTATGCGAAAGTTGAGAAGACTTGTTGTCAAACTTTGAAGAAAAATCTGAAGGTATGAAGTGGCTGGAAAGTTGTTTTCTCGTGAATTCTGGCTTTCTGCTATAAGTTAGCGACGGAGTCCGTCCAAGAAATTACACCGATCGGTGCACAGCTTAAATGTTAAGCTCCTGCTTCCGTCTGAGCGGGAGATAAGTGTATAGACATATTATATACGTATGTATGTATGTATGTATGTATGTACATGTGTGTCTGTGTATGTGAACATATATACTAGCCATTTTCCCCGCAAGTTTCGCGTCCGTCTTCTCATCCGCGGACTTACGTATAACAAGACAGAAGGCAGATTAATGGTAAATTGCTTCCTGCTCGAGGATGGCCTCCTATCCTCTCTTCTTCCGTTACTTTATACGCGTAAAATCTAATTATCTGACATTGGAATTAGCCGTAATCCCTGCGGTAGTTGAGTCTCGCCCATGGGAATCGCGACTTTTCTGCTTCGTTTTTCGTTTTTTCGTTTTTTTTTTTTTTCTTTTCATTTTTTTTTTCGTTCCCCTCTTTTTACTCCTCCGCATCTACCCGCGGGAAATTAAAAGGTTGTACAGGAAAAATTCCACTCCAAAGCTACGGCGGTAATAGTAGGACTGTACCTACAGAATTTTTTTTCTTTTTTATTTTTATTTTTATCTTTTTTTTTGCGTTCCCCGGTATACATTATCATGCATATCTACCTAGTAATTTGCTTTTTGTCGCGAAAACGAACGAACGAACGAACGAACGTACACGTACGTACGTAACGTAGGTATGTAACATGGCTTCAATCGACCTGTATGGGTTCACGCTGCCGGAACATCGAGATTGGTAAACTGTATGTAAAACCATTATATATATGGTATAACCGAGGGAAAATTTTCACCACAATTCCGTGTCCCCTGCAACTTGTCAATCTTGACTCCGCTGAACGTTTCGCGAACCGACTTCAGAAAATTCGTCTCATTGTCGGATATGAGACATATTAAATTGACGAAACTTATTATTATACCGCTTTGTCGATATGTTCTGCTCATTCATCTTTCAAACGTATATATTCGGATTATTTACACATCGAATTTCTGTTTTTTTTTTTTTTTTCGTTGTCGTCTTTAGCCAAAATTTGTTAATTTTCGCAAACCTTAGAGGATTTTCGATTTGAAATTTTTTAAGTCGACTGTTCATCAGGAATAACTCTTTTTTAAAAACTGTAGTGAATCGATAATATCAAAATTCGGAATTTTGACTGTCCGGAAGTTTTCAAATTCCGAACCTAAATAAAAAAAAAAAAAAAAATTTCAAACCGAGCATCGGTTTAAAATTTTTCTTTTTTTTTTTATATAACATCATACGTTTTTATTCACCGAATCTAGAAAAAAGTGTGGATATAAATTTTCAGATTTTTAAAACAACGGTTTTCTCGCCCAATGAACTTATAAGAACCTTTTTTTTACATTTTTTTTTTTTTTTTTCATAATTTTGATATTTTTTCTCCTCAACTTGTGTTACAATTGCTTCGAACGAGTAATTTTTACTGATTTTTTTTGTTTTATTTCAATTTTAACGATCCCTCAAGGCTTACCATAAATAATATAAGTTGTTTTTCGCATTCTAATATATTCACTCATTTTTTATGCCTGATTAAAAAGTTTATCTGCATTGAATCTGATAAGAATTGTGTATTCCACTCATAATATATTCCGCAGCTATATCATACCTTTAAAAAAATTTTATACCCATTTACAACGAAAGTAAAATCATCGTTTTCAACTTCTTCAACATTTTTACTACTCCATACTAATTAAGAAGGTAAAAATAATTTTTTTTTATTTTTTGTTCCAAATCAGTTTTACCTAAACTTCGAAAAAATAGTCCATCGGCTCAGTTTCTTCGCAAATGATTGCTTCAAAAGTTTGAGACATATAATTAGAAATTATGGATTTATAGATTTTATGGACTTTAGATTTATTTCCGACTTTTTATAAACTCTAGAATCAAAATTGTCGAAAGAATCTCTCAAAGATTTTGGCAGCAAAAGCGTTTGAAGAAAAAAAAAAAGTTACAAATCGCAACTTTAATTTATAGAGATCGCTAATTTTTATTTTTTTCTTTCGCGCAACCAAATTGACGAGCTAGACTGCAGGCTAAGATAGATATGAAAATGAGAAGCGAAGTTTAGTTGCGGTTAGTGCAGCCAACCACTGCAGAACAGCTAATTTAGCCAAGTGAACGGTGCGAGGCTCGCCGTTCTTCCAATTAGCCGAATTAATTACGGGATAATGACGATAAATTATATGCCTATGCAGAGAGTGTGCGATTTGCTAACCGAATGCCTATACATATATATACGGATGCTTTTGTTATAAGCCGAGATATAGAGGAAACGGAATTATATTTCTACCGGAAAAAAAAAATAAAGAATGAAAAAAAAACGAAAAAAAAACGAAAAAGTAAAAACAAAAAGATTTCTCTTCGATCTAATTTCATTGTTACGTTATCATTCTCACTTCGCTAATTATTTTTAGATCGATTTTTCGAGGGGCAAATAATTCAAACCTGAATCGACACATCAATGTTTTACTTTGAATTAATTCACATTAATCTATATACAATCCAATTTAATTCTTGTAATTCGAATTAATTCAATATAATTTGAATTAATTCTCTATAATTCCAATTAATTCATTTCAATTCGAAAGAATTTCGTTTCATTTGAATTAATTCAATAATTCTAAATAAATTCCTAATAATTCACGTTAGTAAAAGTTAATTCGCGATGTAAAATCGAGAGTAAAATTGGACCTGTACACCTAGCCTACCTTCTTTCGACCTTTGCAGTCGTATCGACAATAATTAAGACAAGATTTATATCAGACGAGTAATTTTATACTAAGACTACAGACAAACTGAATTACACAGAAATATAGTCGATTTCAGTATTTCGAGTCATCATAATCTCGCGTAATAGCATATTTGCCTACTTAGAACGAAATTATGATAAATAGCAAATCCATATATTCGTATGAAGATTTTTACTCTACAAACTAGAAAGAATAGGAAACGAATCCAGGTGAATTCCGATTAATTCGGAGTAATTTTCGTTAATGTTCGCCTAATCTAAGTTAATTCAATCTAATTTTGTTAATTTTATTCAATTTTTTTTTTTTTATTAATTTTTCTCAGTCTGAATTGATTCATATTAATTAAAAATAATTCATTCAATTCGTGTTAATTCGCATTAATTTCGATTGATTTGTATTAATTCACGGGCCATTCGCACGTCAATTCAATGAGTTATCTGCCCCTCGGAATAATTAACGCGTAAACAAATTACGTATATGAATATATATTAGGGTGACCCGTATTTTGACCCACTATTTTTTGATTTTGACTCTCGTATGAAAATTTGTTAGTTTTTCACATTTGAGAAGACCACCCCAAATTCCAGATCAATTGAAAAATTTTTTTAGAGGTCGGTCACGAATTTCAAAAATTCCAAAAATGGTCAAAAATTGAATTATTATTATTTTTTTTTTTTATGTTCGTTTTCAAATCTTTTTTTCTCGTGGTGGAAAATCGTTTTTACACCTCAATAAAATGACATCCTGATTATTTCAGCTCAAAATATAAATTTTCAACGGTCGCTCAAGAATTTTATAGGTATAATAGTACTAATACTCCAAAAGATTTAAAATTCTTGAGTGACCTCTTCTGAATTTATATTTCAAGCTGAAATTTTCAAGATCTCATTCTCGTTTTGTGTATAAACAATTGCCGCAACGAGAAAAAAATTTTGAAGAAAAAAAAAAAAATAATACGATTTTTTACCATTTCGGAAAATTTTCAAAATTCGTGAGCGACTCCTGAAAATTTTTTTAATTGATCTATAGAATTTGGAGAGGACTCCTCAAATGCAAAAAAGAAAAAAAAAAACTAACAAATTTTCATACGAGACTCAAAATCAGAGAATAGTCGGTCAAAATGGGTCACTCTAACATACACGTGTGTAAGTGTCGATTATCATTGATAATAAAAGATAACTTGAATTTATCATCAAATTATTCCCGGAACTTTCGTTAGGTCGTTTCTAATCCGATAATGATCGCGTGGATTAACCAGAAAAAATTTTCACCTTGAACATACGTACGTACATACGTATATACCTGCCTTCTAATTGAACATGTGTTAACAATATATTGTCAAGTATTAATATACTTGAGGTATTCCATGCCAAGTGAACCAATCGTTGACCCTCACCTCTTCAAAAACTGACGCCGATTTTTCTGGTGATGAAGGAGTAGAAAAAAATATTTCCTGAATTTTTTCACAATTTTCGGATGACAGCTGATGTTCTATATGATTTTTTTCTCTTTTTTTGGTTTTTTATGCATAACTCCCGTTCTTTTTCATCGATTTCCATCAAGAAAAAACGAAAATTTTCGTTTTCCGGTCGACTTTCAGAATAAATTTTTTTCATATTTTTATTCTCGCTTTCTGATGCCTAAGACGTGAAAAGTTCGGAAAAATAACAAAAAAATCGAGTTTTGACCACTTATGACGGTCTCGATTTTTTTGAAAAAAATTACCAAGATTCCTACTCTCAAAACGATTTTTTCGAGCCGTGCCAAATCATGGGCAGAGCACTGGATCCAATTCATTTCGTGGTTTTTCTGTGAAATTTTTCTCATTCTCTATATCGATGTTGACATTGAATGTTCGAAAAAGTTATTAAAACATCAAATGATCATAATTTTTGCTCAAAATGGCACTAAATTAACATCAAAGATTCATCGAGTTCGTTGTGGATCATTTTTCATAAGAATAATGATTGAATTAAAGGATAAAAATGATCCACAACGAACTCGATGAATCTTTGATGTTAATTTAGTGCCATTTTGAGCAAAAATTATGATCATTTGATGTTTTAATAACTTTTTCGAACATTCAATGTCAACATCGATATAGAGAATGAGAAAAATTCCACAGAAAAACCACGAAATGAATTGGATCCAGTGCTCTGCCCATGATTTGGCACGGCTCAAAAAAATCGTTTTGAGAGTAGGAATCTTGGTAATTTTTTTCAAAAAAATCGAGACCGTCATAAGTGGTCAAAACTCAATTTTTTTGTTATTTTTCCGAACTTTTCACGTCTTAGGCATCAGAAAGCGAGAATAAAAATATGAAAAAAATTTATTCTAAAAGTCGACCGAAAAACGAAAATTTTCGTTTCTCATTGATGGAAATCGATGAAAAAGAACGGAAGTTATGCATAAAAAACCAAAAAAAGAGAAAAAAATCATATAGAACATCGGCTGTCATCCGAAAATTCTGAAAAAATTCAGGAAATATTTTTTTCTACTCCTTCATCACCAGAAAAATCGGCGTCAGTTTTTGAAGAGGTGAGGGTCAACGATTGGTTCACTTGGCATGGAATACCTCACTTGTATTATTTATATCCAAGGCTAAATAAATTATCAACGCATAAAACTTCAGTTCAAGTGTATCATCGACTTATCGAACTTTTACAGTACCTATAAAGTATATTTCCTTCAAGAGATCTGAAAGCTTTACAAGAGTAAAATTATCTCGATCTATAATTATACGATATTTTATCTTAGAATTTATATACCTACCCCACGTGGGCAATAAATTGGTTATACGTTATTTGAGGAATGACTTGGATTCGAAAATAATGAAAAAAAAAACAAAAAAAAACTCGAGTCTTTTTGCCCCGGGAAGGATATGTCCATGCTGTTACAAGCTACAAGCTTGACCTCATGAATATAAATATAAAATTTGTCAAAAGTCTCCTGGCCCTTGCGTATGTATGTATGTAGCTATATACCGGTACCTATATCCGCAGACTCATTTGTAGTCATAGAATATGAAAGTCTAATTGGAAACTGTTTTCTCCTGACAATGAGAGTTGAAAAGGCAAAAGCTTAGATCGGATGAAGGCAATGGTATTCACGGAATACTTTACTTCTTTGCGCTGCAATTTCTCTCTCTCTTTCTCTCTCTCTCTCTTTCTCTCTCTCTCTTTCTATCTTATAATTGCAACATTTATCATCTTAAAGCTAGAAAGCATCTCGGGTATATGTATTTCAATATATATTCAAATTATAAAATGATGCGTTGAACAGTCTTTCCTCAATTTTGTCTTTTTTTTTTCTTGCAATTTTCAAACTCAAGGGAGGAACTCTATATTATTCGTATATCCAAAACTGGGTTATCTTTGGGATTTTGCTTTTTATTTTAACCCTCCGCAGTCACCATGGGTCAAATTGAGCCAGCTTGAACTTTCGGGCTAAATATCTGTATTTGGATGGAATAAATACCTTTTTTGTAACCCCCACTATTGAGTTATTTTTTTTATCGAAGTGCCATATCTTATGAGCATCACCCTGAAATTTTTCGAAAAAAAATTGAAAAATGAAAAAGTTACGAATATTTGACCGAAAAAGTACATTTTTTTGCACATTCACATGTTCACGACTTTTTTTACACATGTTCATATTTAATTTCCATCAAATTGACTGTTGCTACGTATTCTACAATGTTCAAAGTATGTTCCATAATTTTTCGAAAAAAATCGGACGGATACTTTTTGTACGGCAGCCATTTGAACATGACGTTGGGTCAATTTGACCCCCAGTGTGACTACGGAGGGTTAAGAAAGTTTTCCGTCGTTTTTTTTTGTTTCAAACTTGCAGGATATTTATTATATATACATTAGTATATTTTCATGAATTTTCTTATCGACCAAAAAACTATATTTCACGCGGACAGTTTATAGCCAAAAAAAATTCAGCACATACTGTCAAATAATTGTTTCTATTTCGAGTTTGGATAATTATGTATAATTTTTTCTAACTCATTTTCAAACCTCATAATCATTGGACGAAGTGTTAATTAATCGATGAATATTGTATAGCTATAAACAAACTTTAGACTTACTCGTCATTGGGCATTTGAATATTCAAGATAGTTCAAACATTTATCGCTAATATTTACACCGCTATAGATAAATCGCGTCATTGACTGGAAATTTGGAGTAAATTTTAGTCGAAATAAATTCGCGAGAATTAGGTATATGTATGTAAATAGTCAACAGGTGCAGCGTACTATAGAACCAGTGGAATTAGTCTAATGATTTCAGGAATCTGATCATGAGATATTCAGTTTCATACATTTTCAAATTCTTTTAAATTAACTCCACGATATTATAGGTACCGAAATTTTGTCACGAAACGCATGTACTACCTGATACTAATAATTTTTCGAGATTTATCAAGAGCGTTTGGACCATATTTTTCAAGTTCTGAACCAAAAATGCTGCTACTTTGTACAAATACCACGTTTTTACTTATTCAAAAGATTCCTTGGATCCAAATGTTCTGAAAATTTTCTTTTTTTCACATTCGCAGGTGTGAAAAAAACCTTGCCCCAGAAATTTTGCGGATCTACAGATTTTTACCTCCGACGTGGGAGGAAATATGTAGAATAAAAAAAAAAAAAAAAAAATGATCAGGTGTGGAAAATTTTTAGCTAATTAGTAAATCCGTCTGGATTATCGAACACCAAAAAGTTAGTGTCTCTAAAAAACGGTGCATTTTGGAATGTCAATAATTTGAAGTATCGATAAAAATGGAAGACTAGATTTTCTTTTTTAAATCGATACGACCGCAAAGAAAAAGAAAAAAAATTGGAAAGAAAGTTTTGTAAAGGGTGAAGTTGAATGCTCCTCGTAAAGGAACGACTACACGTACCTAAGTCAGGAGATGTAAGACTGACGTGCGCTTCTTTGAAAATAAAGTATTTTGCTCTAGAATCTCGCTGCATCAAATCTCACGATTCCTTCCACGTGCGGCAAATCGACTTTAGAATATTCCTCTTTCTTTCCACACTCCTATATCCCATTTTCCTCTCTTCTATTCTCTCTTCTCCTCTGCTTCTCCTCTTCTCTTCTTCTTCTTCTCTTCCTTCGTATTTCCCATTTTCTATCTCACGTCGACACAGCTGTCCCTGTGTACTCCTATACGTCTTCGCAGAAGCAGTAGCAATAGCAGCAGCAGTAGCACCAGGACCAGCTTCTATACCCTGACTTTGCCAATCTTTTCCGTTCATTTTTCCTCACCGCTGAGAACTCGGCATCCACACAGGGTGTCAGTAAAATATCTAACTATAATTTTCTAAAATAATTTTTTGGACAAAAATTTTTCTATCAAAAATTACATGATAATGATTTCAACTTCAACTGCACGTTATTCGGCGAAATTATTATCCCACCAGTGAAAATTCCGAGTTTGAAACGAATACTGGGTCGTAATATTTTTCCCTATTTCTAAAAGATGACTCGTTGACTCGTTCATAGTAAATATAATCGAGTGAAATATACAGTATGACAGTGTGTCGTGTTTTATATACATTTTACCAGGTATAATAATGTTTCTGGATGCGTAAAATAAATCTGTACGTATATATAAAAATCGTTGTATGAAAAATATCGAGCTCAGAAGGTACACCCTGTACATAGATACGTATATCGAAATGGAATAGGTTGTCGGAAATTTTTTTTCTCTTCTTTATTTCCTTCTTCTTTTTTATTTCCGGAAGTATGAGCCCTGAGGCCTCCAGGTTCCAGGTTGTCTAGATAAATACATTGTTCTTCGTTCAGAGATTGGGAATCATATACGAATCTTTATCCCGGAGTTGGTTCGAGTTAAGTGATATCGAGGACGAATTGGAGTCTCCGTTGGGAGCGATTCATCTAAAATGACGAATAGCCAGATCGTGCAGAGAAGCGTGGCAACGGAGGTGGACGGTGCAAGGGTCTGTCAGAAATCCCAGTGGATTTCTATTCTACCTATATACGAGCCTATATACCTATATATAGATTGGATATATAGGGTATCAAGACAAACACGTATAAAGAAGGAAAAAAAATAAAATAAAACCACTGCGTTGTAGACGTATCTTTATATAGAATTCCCTACTGCACATGTATACAATGTAGGATATTTTCAAGAAGAAACAGAATCCAAGTCAGTGTAGGTTTCTCCCTTCCTTGCCCTGTGGCTACCAAGAAAACAATCCCATTTATTTTCCTTGTCTTCTCTGCTCGCTTCTCTCCTCTTCTCTTCTCTTCTCTTCTAGGTCCGTTTCTCGTCTGTCTCAAGTGAACGATGAAAGACCGATAGAATCCGGCGTCTCCTCTCGATCTTCGATCGTAAATAATCGTGAATATTTTACTTATTTCATAGAAAATCGCAATATGCAACAGAAGGGTTCGTTCGTACTCGGGATCTAGAATACCGTCCGAATTCTATTTGTGGCTAAAAACATTAGCAGGAAGTTTCGAAATTTGGGGCTCAGTTGAAGTTTCGAAAGGTAAAAAATCACGGATTCATTTTAGACGATTTCCAATTCTCGTTATTCTCCTAAGTTTAGGATAGGCTAAATAAATCGCCTTTTTTTTCGAAAGGTACTTTCAAAAACTTGTTCTTCGTCATCAAATAACAAGCCTCGAAAAGGTCCCTCGTCGCGATTTTCTATTTTCCATATAAATAACCTGAGAGATGTTCTGGTGGCAATTTTCGATTTCCATTTCTCAAAAACTAATCTATTAAGAAAGATTCTACACGGCTACTTTTTTTCAAAATTGAAGGCTCTACAAAAAAGGTCTCTTGGTCTTTTTTGATAAATCTAGCTGTTTCCAAGTTGGTTATTGGTTGTTACTTAAATAACAAGTTTTTGAAAGGGCCTTTAACAAAAAATAGTCGGTTTGTTTGGCCCACCCTAAATTATCCACCAACCCGTTATTTCGACCTCTGATAAATTTTTCAACATTTTGATCCTCGGTGTTAAATTCCACCTAAATCTTATTCGGTTCATTCTGACTGCCATGAACTCAGCCTTATTGGACCCAGAACCCGTTATTTCCATAATTTAAAAAATCAGGTGAACATTCTAATTAGAAACCAGTATTCAAACCCGCGTTGCAAGGTCTTCGGTATATCGGTTAACTTTATTAATTGAACTGGTTTTTTTTTTTTTTGGTTTCACACTTCTTAACTACACATTATATGAATATTAATGACTTCCATGTTAACCAATTTAGTACAAGCATCGCCCGTCTCTGAAAATGATTTTAATTTTGTCTCACACGTCGCGTTACACTCGACTGACAATTAGTCTTTGAGTACATAACAAAGTGGTGAGTGTACATAAGTCAACTTCTTTTTTGATTCAATGATGAAAAAAAAAAAAAACGGCAAAAAGATCAAACGGAAGTAAAATTTTTAAGATTTTAGTCTAAATTTCAAATCAATGCACTCCCGCAGAGCTTAGAAATGTTTTAACCTCATATACAGGTATAAATGTTATACCTACTTACTTCATAACCGATATTCCGATAACGGTTTATAAGTCTCAAGCCCATAAATCTAATTTAATGGATTATTCTTCTATTATATACCTTTCAAAGTGCTTGTTCATTCACTCAATTCTCGACGGTATACAACAGTTGGTCTTTAACCCAGAAATGTACATAGAAAATCTGTCATTCAGTTTGTACCGAGTGACCGTCCTAATTATTGCGGTACCTGATGAATAATTTATTCATTTTTTGAACCTGTCTAAACGAGTGGAGTGAATGAGTTATTCGTTTTACCTGTAACTCACGAATATATATTCAAAAAAGCAGTTTATCGCGATTTAGGGGAACCAGTACAGCTTGGTTTTGGAAATTCGGAGTACTCCAAAATGCATTTATTTCTCAGCCAAAGTTTATTTCACATCAAAAAATAATATTTTCTTTGAAAACCTTCGTCGTAAGGTTTTAGGCACATCGTTGTTCCGATTAAGGTCGTTGAGGGCTCATTTTGTTCAGAAAAGAAATCCTCATCGTGTGAACGAGGGAATTTTTCTACAATTTCGTGTTGGCCAAGTTATTTGCAAATTAGTGGCCTAAATATTGGAAATTTTGGATAATTGACCGTAACTTTTCACATGAATTTTTTTTCACCAATCTCTACGTTCATACGATGTAGAATTGCTGTCCGAAGAAAGCAAGACCTTGAGAGGTTGAATCGGACCAACGATGTGCCTGAAACCTTACGACAAAGTTTTTCGAGGAAAATTTTTTTTTGATGTGAAATAAACTTTGGTTGACAAATGAATAGATTTTGGAGTACTCGAAATCTCTCAAAACCAAGCTGTACTGGTCCCCTTGAAAAGAATCGTGTAGAAAATATTTCATCGAAAAAAAAATGTAGGTACATTGCGGATTTTCGTTTGCAAAATGTGAAGTTAACATTAAAATTGCGAATCTAATACACGTAGCAGCCATAATGACATCTATATATAACATAAAATGTCCCTCAAGGGAGCTCTTCGGTTCATAAAAATCTGAAATGGTTTTCAGAATATAGTTTTCTCCGACGTCAGACGTGTACGTGGAAATTAATCGAGCCCCAGGTATAATAATAATAATGTACTAGACAGTATAGTTTTGTAAATCGGAACACGTATTCACGTTGGTATTAATGCGTAGGTACAGTGAGGCAGGTAGGTATGGCGTATAGATAAGATTTACCGTCTGAAACTGGCTCAAAACACGGACACACACGGACACGGGTCAAGGACGAGTTAAATTAATTCCCTCTCCTGGGATAACTATAATTTCTAGAATCCCTAATAGCCTGGCTAAAATTACGAGGCTGAAACTCTGCAGTGCCGCAACGTGGCGAAAATTAACCCGGGGGTTAGAGGTAGACAAACGTCTGCGCGGAATCCCCTCGCGAAAAATCTACGTCTGTCAGCGGGACATGCTAGGCGCGGGATTCTTTCCCAGCACGTAGGAGTGGAGTCTGTAGGAAGAATTCGCATGAAATAAAAAGAAAAGAAGAAAAATAAAATGAAAGAGAGAAAAAAAATTTACCCGGAGACAAAGAGATATATAAAGATACGAGATGGAGCGAGGGTTTATCTGACAAAGTTGCAACTTGTGGACTGCGGAAAGCCGTCGTAAAAAAAAAAAAAAAAAAAAAAGAAAAAGAAGTCTAAAACTACCTCTAAACTTTTTCCGGGTGTTTAAAACCGAGGGAGATAAATACAGAGGATCTTCTTCTACCCTCCGCGTAGTTTTACCCGCCTCTCTTATGTCTCCCGTCTTCTAGTCTTAAGAAAAATAGAAAAGCCGGATAGTAAATAGTGGATTTTACTCCTAGTCGAGTTTGCGGAAATGTGCTTCGTGCAGTTTTCGCAGTAATGCACACCAGTTTGTCGTCGTTTAGATATATAGGATATATACGGTAGGTTATACTGCAACTGCGGGTCGAACGGATGAACTGCGGAGGAGAGACGACAGGCCAGAGCTCTTCTGCAAACGGATGTTCACTTCCTGCAGTTAGCGGATGTTTTAGCCACCGAAACGGACGTTTATATACCCATCGATGAAACAGGGCGATCGATCGATGCTCGAACGATCGCTAACCGATTATTAAAGCCCAATGGGACGTGGCTAATAACGCATCGTATATGCATTCGCGAAGATCTATGTATTATGCATAAATTCGATCCGCCCTTGCAGAACGCCATCAAAAATTCAAATACACGTGGTAGTACTCTCACTGGCTCGTCAACTGTAGCCTGAGTACGGGGAATTCTATGGGAAACTCACAAGCGACTTGAAATTTGAATGTCACGGAGTTGCCCGAGTTGAAGTTCCGATTTTTAAAAGTTCCGAACGGTCGGAATTAGGAATTCGTTCTAAGTTCCGGATCTTTAGCTTTCAGAATTTTGAACCTTCAGGGTTTTTCGATTTGAAGTTTTTTGAGTCGACTATATTGCAGTCTTACGGAGAAAATCTTCGTTCACAAACTTTGAGCCGGTAATATTAAAATTCGGAACTTTGAACTGGCCCCCAAAATCATTACAATTTTTATTTTTTTTTGTCAATTTTGTTTGGGTAAAATAGAGCTGAGATGGTCGAAAATGGATGATGAAAAGTACCGTGGAACCCCGTCTTTACCACCTTGTTTCATTTTGAGTTTCTCGACTAGTTTCGAACGTCAATCAGTAGTTTTATCTTTTAGTTGAAGCTTCCAATTTACCTAGATTTGGCCCAGTTCTCATACTCATCACGCAGACAAATTTCCTCCACTTCACCGTACCAGGTTAACACATATACAGGGTGGTCTTTTTCAATCGCCCCAGGCCAATATCTCGAGAACTAAGCAAGATAGTGAAAAATGTTACAGACAAAAGTTGTATGGTTCCGAGGGGGAGATTTGATCATGCTATGGGTTTTGAATTTTTATAGAGTTTTATGGGGTTTTTATGTGGTAACTTTGGTTTTTAAAATAGGAACCCCTATTTTTTAGTCCAGATCCATAATCTAAAGAAAAAAATACATGACTTTTGTAGGAAACTTTTTTATCTAAAAGTTAAATTTCTCATCGTGAAATAATGCGAAGTTAATTATAACGTTACGAAGCTAATGCTGCAGTAACAGTCTTAAAGTGATGAATGAATTTTTTACTCTTGATATTTCTTTCTTTGACCTCAAATTTTTTATGGAAAATTTTTTCTATTGCAAGAAGAAAAAAATCTTTCAATCAACAAAAAAAAAAGATAAGAAATTGAACTTTTATAAAAAAAAGTTGCCTACAAAAGTGATGTATTTTTTTATGTAGATTATGAATCTGCACTAAAAAATAGGGGTTCCTATTTAAAAAACAAAAGTTACCCCATCAAAACCCCATAAAACCCTGTGAAAATCCAAAACCCATAGTATAATCAAACGTCCCCCTCAAAACCCTTCAAGTTTTGTATCGAACCTTTTTTAATATCTCTTTTAGTTTCTGAGATATTCGCCTGGAGCGATTAAGAAACGACCACCCTGTATATAGGATAGCTAGTTTCAATGTTTGAGCCGATAATAGCTATGCCTAAAGGCTTCGTTAATCTCTGTAGCAATTGCGGTCAAATATAGGTACGTTGTAGATATGCATATGCAATGTACATATTTTCGCAAGCGTCTATAGTACGTACGTAGATTTAACCAACATGGTACTTATTCCATAAGCTTAGCAAATATCTATACGGATCTATATAGATCTATAGATCCATCTATATTCCCCTGTTTCAAATGCATATAATATTAGCGAACTCGTAACGTAACTTGAGAGACACAATTCTACTCGCGCTCGATTACTCCCTTCCAACTATCCCATACCGTACCTCTTGGTGCATATATAAATTTCTGCTGCAATTTAGAGAGAAAATCATCGTCTAGGAACGTCGCCTCCAGGTTTCCAGATGTCAGATACCCAGGTTTGTCGAGTCACATCTCGGTGTCATTTACGAATGCATATTTTTTTTTTTGTCTAGAATAGAAACAGACGCCATATCTATGAAAAATAATCCATTTTTACATCTTTTTTGGTCTCTGTTTTCGGTTTTTTAGTTCCGCTTTGATGCAGTTTGTAAAAGTCAGAATTCTCCGCAAGCTCTCTTTGTTTCTCGATTCGACGTACATCGAACAAATTTTTATGAAAAATTATAACTTGGTCAATTATTTTGAATCCTACAAAATTTCGGTCTGATGAAATCTGAATGAACGTTACCTTAATTTTGCCAAAACTGTTCCAAATATATATCAGACTATATAAAAGGGACCAGTACGGCTTGGTTTGGGAAATTTGGAGTACTCCAAAATTTATTTATTTGTTAACCGAAGTTTATTTCACATCGAAAAAAAAAATTTTCTTCGAAAAACTTTGTCGTAAGGTTTCAGGCACATCGTTGGCCCAATTCAACCTCTCAAGGTCTTGCTTTCTTCAGACAGCAATTCTACATCTTACGAACGTAGGGATTGGTAGAAAAAAATTCATGTGAAAAGTTACGATCAATTATCCAAAATTTCCAATATTTAGGCCACTAATTTGCAAATAACTTGGCCAACATGAAATTGTAAAAAAATTCCCTCGTTCACACGATGAGGATTTCTTTTCCGAACAAAATGAGCCCTCAACGACCTTAATCGGAACAACGATGTGCCTAAAACCTTACGACGAACGTTTTCAAAGAAAAAAAATTTTTTTGATGTGAAATAAACTTTTGCTGACAAATAAATGCATTTTGGAGTACTCTGAATTTCCAAAATCAAGCTGTACTGGTTCCCTTAAAAACCGTAAATAAACTTCTTCAAACTATTCGACAAATTTAGTTGATTATTATCTATCAATAATATCGAATAGAAATTACGTATGATTCTTAATTCTTGGTACAGAATGCGGTTTTTAAAATTTGGTCTGGACCTCAACGTTTCTGTTATCTGCTTATATAGGCTGAACCGTTGTTCGCCATCTGGCAAATGCGGTGTTCAGTTTCAGCTGTTACCACCGTGCTGCAGGAGATCTTCTTCTTCTTGGCTTAGATTTTTTTCGATTATAATACTCATAAATCCTCTTTTCCGGTCAAGAAGAAGATTGTGTATTTCTTAGTTCTATCGTTGTTTTTTTTTTTTTTTTATCAATTTATCGAATTTATCAGCAAAGATGATCGGTTTATAGAGGCAACAGCGATTCTGCTATACGCCGTGGTTGAATGGGAGAGAAGAGAAGTGAAGCGAAGTGGAGAGAAGAGAAGAGGTATTGCGTGGAGCCAGAGGCGAGAAATGAACAAACTTTGGCAGTAAGTGAAAAGTTCGGAACCTGCAGAGCGGTGGAGGCTCTCCACCACTTGCTAAAATTCAACGAAACTTTTAGGCTGTATAGAAAAGTTTCGAAAAATACGAGACACACGGTTTCACGTATATAGGAGAATTAACTATTCCTCATGCGAGTACCGCGGTGTTTCAGTTTTTCTACAATTTCTGCATTACGAGTTTTCCCCCAATTTTTCATATTCCCAACTTTTTAACGTTTCCAAAAATTCTAAATCGCCCGAAAAGAAATCCTCACTTCAAATAATGACTCAAAAATAATTATTTCTAAAAATTTCCCCATCTTTTCGCGTACACCCCTGTACATAGGTACAAATATAACTTCTTGAAAGCTATACGGCAAAGCTGCTCTGCACTTTACTGCACAGCACACGTTAACAAAGCGAAAACTGCACCATTTGACGATGTAATTTGTTAAACCATCTGGCTCGCAATTGCAGTTCAGTTAGCGGCGGTCAGGGGCCAAAGGGGGCTGGTTACCGTGTTCCGGCGCGTTGCCCGCAATTGTTGTTAAAACTAACGGCCCTCGTTAGTACATACGACGTAGCTTTAAACATATATAGAACTGCCCTCGGTCTGGTTAGGCGGTAGAGTCGTTTCACTGCGTTTAGCCGGTCGGTGTTAGCGTTGTTCCAGGTAAACCGGGCTGGAGAAGGTTGGAAAGCACTGCAGGAGGTCACGTTTTGGCTAATCCGTTCGGAGGTCAGAGTTCGTTTTGTATATGCGGTAGAGGGTTTTAATCCTGAGCGAAAAACTTAACGAGGGATCGGTAGCGCCTGAAAATTGCTACCCCCTTATAATTCTTCTTCTTCCTCTTCTTCTTCTACCTAAAAATTTTCATTCATTATTAACGAACCGCACGTTGTCATAGGTAAGATACGTATGTATAGTTATACATCGTTCTGTGAAATACACCTCGGTACACGCGGTTAGGTTCGTCGACCCCCCTCAGGCGGACCGTATAATCGTTACTATTTTGAATTAACAACCCGGATACAGGGCTAATTGACCAGAATGTAATTACACGACCGTGTAAACGATAGGTTTATGTATTATACCGGGTTGCTGCGCGCGGGTTGATTAATTATATAATTACATCGTTTCAAAGCTGATATATTTGTGGATGTATTCATGTGTATGTGGTATGTATAAAGTTTTTGACGAGAAAAACAAAAAAAAAAAGAAAAAAATAGAAGATAAAATAATTAACGGTGATACATGCAGCGGCTCGTATAACCGTCAGCTCAATATCATTAATCAGAGTTACTCGTGGACGTTGAAAATGCCCTGAAAAAATTTTCTCAAGTGTCCCATTTCAAGAAAAAAAGAAAATAAAGATTTAAGGAAAGAATTTAACAATTACATCTAATTATTAACAAACAAAAAAAACACCATCTGTTATTGGGGGTCCAAACAAAATGTGAAAAACTTTGAAAAGCTACGCAAAAACCTCCCTGAGAAAATCTCCAACGACGTCTATATGTTCAGTCTGTACGTTTATGTGCAAAATTTTTAATAGTTTTTAAACAATTTGACAGATTTGACATTGAGTGATTCGAAATCAACTCACGTCTATCAAAAAAAAAAAAAAGAAACTTTTGTCGTGCAATATCTTTTAAACTAATCGGTCGATTTTGATGATTCTTGCTCCAATCGAAAAGGCTATCCAAGACTCAAATCTGAACAAGGTTTGAGACTAATCGTACGAACAGTTTAGGAGTTATGCCCTGAAAACATGAAATTTTTATTTTATTTTATTTTATTCTTCGAATAACTTTGAAACTACTCGACCGAGCGACTTCAAAATCTAATCAGATCTATGTCTTGATAAACCCTTTCGATCACCGCAAGAACCATTCCAATCGGTCGTTTCATTCTGAAGATATCGTACGACAAAAATTTGATTACAGACACACACACACACACGGACGTCCATCCAAAAATAGTCAGAATAGATTCCCAGGAACCCAAAACGTCGAGATCTGATGAAAACTCGATTTTCGAAAACTGGGCCGAAACCAATAACTTCCCTTTTTTTTTCAAAATTTTTAATTTTCATCGCAGGAAGTTAAAAAAAAAACACGGAATAGAAATTGAAGTATTAATTCTGTACCAGAAATCTCCATAGATTGAAAGTCCTTACAGCAATACGTGTCTCTAATGTTGTTAGCTTTAATGCACGAAGGTAATTCTCACCTGTGATAAATGTCAGATTGCAGCAACAAACAGCAGCATCAGTATAAGTAATAGTAGAATCAGTTAACTAAAAGAAATGATAATATGTTTCTTTTGAATGATGGTAAGATCTTGTTGTAACAAATTATTATGATCATCGTGTAAAGAGAAGTAGTCAGAGCATATCGCTAATTGTAAAGCAGTAGAGTAGGAGGTGCCCATAGGCTACCGTGACTAACGTATAGATATATATTTATAATCACAGTAAAGTCCAGTGTAAATATAACTAAATAGTAATTAGTTATTTACGCAATTCTAAAGAAGAAGAAGAATTAAGAAAAAAATAATCAAACTAATTATTTGACCATCTACCCGTTTCAAATGATCGTTTAATAAATCCCTGTCCTACTGCAGCGAGGTGATGTGCTTTACCTCAGACCTTCCGTCTCATCGAGGTCAGTACACATAAGTACGTGTCTTGATATCGTTACGTAAAACTTGAACGTTACGTACCACCAACGTTACGAATGTGTATTTATAATTGTGTAATTATCGTACCTGTACGTATGTACAGGAAGAATTATACTTACCCTATTTACGTCTCGCTATATATATTATTACGTCTGAAATTAAATGCGATCAAAACCGATCCTCCTCTGGGCAATAATTTTTCCATCACAATCAGAATTCTTTATCATTTCATTACGATTTTCGTTATTTCCAATTTGCCATTTCCTTTTTTTTTTTTTTTTTGTTCCTTTTTTTCCCCACGTAACCTTTGATCCCACGGGAATATAATTATTTCGTACTACCATACGTACGTATACCTACTACTACTACTACTATACGTACGTACCGTCGACTGCTGTAGACGGGATCGATTTCCGACGAGTATAATTAACATGGAAAGTGTTCGAGACCCGTAGTAGTAGTAGTCACGTGACAAAAGCCAATTATATCAACGCGTATCGTTGCTTAATTATTATTAATTAGCTACTAATTGATTATTACGGTATATGTATATCTATACGTACTACAAGGTGTGAATTGATTTTATTCATTTTTTTTTCTCGTTCCGCCGTTCAGCTATACGTCCATAACTCCGTGATTGATGTATGTATTCGAGAAATATTTCAGGATTTTAGAAACCGTGATTTACTGATTCGAAAAAATTCTATAAAATTTCTAGACCAGTTTTGATAATGGTTTGAGTTTTGGTTTTGTAGTTTTTCATACATCTTAGGGTGGTCCTTATTTGGGACTCGGACGAATTTTTCGGCAGACGCCTCCCCAAATCGGCTCGAAATAATTCAAAAACAATTCCCTATTTTTTTTCAGATTCTTATCTCAACTCTAACCCCTCCCAACAAGAGGGTGGATCTCCCCATTTAAAATACACGTGTTCCGGCTATATTCTCAGATATATATTTTATGGCAAGGGTAATAATTGTTAAAAAAAATCTGTAACTACGAGATTTTAGTGGACATTGATCCTACTATCTGACGAAAGATTCACATCATCATACCAGGCAATCTAGACGAATTGCACACTCTCTTAATCTAACTTTTTTTTACAATTCAGTCAGATTTAGAGGGCGTCCAATTCGTCTAGATTGCCTGGTATGATGATGTGAATTTTTTGTAAGATAGTAGGATCAATGCCCACTAAAATCTCGTAGTTACAAATTTTTTTAACAATTATTACCCTTGCCATAAAATATATACTGAGAATACAGCCGAAACACGTGTATTTTAAATGGGGAGATCCACCCTCTTGGCGGGAGGGGTTAGAGTTGAGATAAAAATCTGAAAAAAATAGGAAATTGTTTGTGAATTATTTTGAGTCGATTTGGGAGGCGTCTGCTGGAAAATTCGTCCGAGTCCTAAATAAAAACCACCCTAATACGATTATACTTATACTAGCACTTATTGCGGCTGATGTAACGCGTCATGGTTTGATGTAAATAAATTTATCAGGTGATTTCCATGCGACGGTATGATATAAGATTTTCACTGCGGATAACAGCCTGGCTTAACACACTTCTAGTAGATTCTGGTGTGTATATATATATGTATAACTTATGGCTTATATCCTCATGCCTTGTGCCTTATACCTTACCTGGAGTTGCGCTTCGTTAAGTCAAGTTAAGTTACGACCTGAGCTTAAAGTCCTGAACGTAGATCGTAAAATTTTAATGCTTGCTTTTATTTCATACCAGATTACATATTTTCATCTTTAATATTATAAACACTTGACGATATCTTACCTATAGCGACTCCTAAACCGCAATACGCGGGAAATATCATTACTTAAACTCGCGAAGAAAAAAGCATCGGTTACAGTAAAAAAATCTTTATTTCACGTCTTGTTTTCTGCTAACAGTAATGAAGTCTGATTTATAATCGATGATTTATGATTCTGGCGAATTTCTCCTAATCATATGTAAAAATCGAATGTTTAAAATTTGAATCATTAAATTTAATAAATCGTTGAATTTTCGGAAATATGAAAAATTCTATGAAAAACTTGTTAAAATTTTCTTCTTTTTCTTTGCTTTTTTTCAGTTCCCTCAAAGCTCTGAAGACTCTGTAGCATCCTGAAGCTGCCTTCTCCGGTGACACGGTAATTTCCGTATAGGTAAGTGTTTAAAATTTTTTTCTCAACGTTGATAGACATATCAGGCGATTGTCCCGGTTAAAATTGCCGGAAATAAATTCGACAAGGATATCATAGAAGCGTGGAGGCTATGCCACGGTACAAATACTAATCAACCATATAGTTAATCACGTTTACAATATATCTTAACACAATTTTTATACGCCCTTCGATCTGCGTAATAGTTATCTGCGTCCCATCAAAATTTAAACGATCTATCGATCACGATATATGACGAGGTCACCCTAGTCACAGAAAATCAATGAGAAATTAGATTTTAATTACCTACGTTTAGAAATTCTAAAATTAACTCATTGTGAATGGTTATAATTAATCATTGGTCCTAAATTTCAGAAAAATAAATAAATAAATAAATAAAAAATAATACAAAAAACGGGAATAACTCTTTGAAAAATAGTATATTGCGTATTAAGGGCGCGAAGTAGTCGCCTTTTCGCCCTAGATGCACACGATATTTTTTGTCTAATATCTACGCCGAAAGTTTGCTTTGGATTGCATTTAAAAACGAGCGGAAAGTGGTATTATTTTCCGCTCTAGTGCGGTAAAGCGCTACTTTCCGCTCTAGAGCTCACTTTACCGCACTAGAGTGTAAAAGAGCCATTTTCCGCTCGGTTTACATGCACGTAATAGCAAATTTTCGGTACAGGTAGGACAAAAAGATGATTTTTCTACACGCAGACTGCAGCTTTACATTCTTATTATACATACGTATAAGTCAAAACGCAGTTTTCTTGGATAAAGATCGTTGAGAAGCGGTCTTGGTCGAAAGTTGGCAGTCTCAATTTGCCTACCAAATTCGTATAATGTTAACGACTTGATAAAAGTTCCGTTAAATATTCGTGATAAAAAAAAAAATCGCGTGATATTATTATTATTTCTAATATGGTAAATATAAATTTCACTTTTTAGAAGGCAACGCCAAACGTAAGAATCTATACCCAACTTCCTTTACGGTTATACATATTTAAAAGAAAACCTTTTACCAGCTCGCGTTCCTTTGGCAATATCAATTTCAGGAGGGGTACAAGGTGTAACTGTGTACATATATCACCGGTAAAATTACAACCTACGCCTAATATTCTAGCAATTAACATTCGTTTTTTTTTTCTTGGTCTCCAAAATTTTTTCTCTTCTCTTCTTTTCTTTCCGCTAACAGAGTAACGTTATGCCATTTATTATTTTACTATTTAAAACGCCCCTCGCGCTACCGTTTCTCACTATAAATATATGGAAAGTGGTGAAAATTTCGCACGGTATGGTGTATAGATATAGGTATGTGTATACCTGTAATAGCTAACATGGCGTAAAACAGCTTTTAGCCCCCTTGCTTGCAAACTAGACTCGGCCATGCACCTATTTAAGAGAAGTTGCGGTTAAATTATGCCGTTATACAGCAGTTACTCCGGTTTGCTATCTCGCATGCAGCACCAGTATATCTTGACTCGTTGCAGCAAGGCAGATGCACCGTCGATCAAACCAGCTATCACGCTATTTTCTCATAAACCTGCAGCAGCAGCAGCAGCAGCAGCAGCAGCTATATAGAGGTTCTCTTTTTTTTTTTCTTTTCTCTTTTTGCAAAATTAATATCGCCTCGCTTCCGGCTTGCCTCGATTTTTTTTTCTGTTTTTTTTTTTCTCCCCACTCACCTCGCGCTTAGTTTTTTTTTTTTATTTCACTTATGTTTTTCGAGCTGATTCTAGAAGATGAAATTACGTGCTGCACGCCAATGCTTTATTAACACCGGAGTACACTTAATGTATTCAACTAGTCATCGTAATGTGTCAAGTGTCAAAATTTTCGTAGTTTCTTTAAAATTTAGACGATTTTTTTTTTTTTTTTTTTTTTTTTTGCAGCACTTTTTTCAGTATGCATATATAAAGTCCAGATTTCGGTCAGCTAATTCATTCCCTACAGATGCAGTTGCTTAAGAATAAAATTCTATTAATAAAATCGGTATTTTTTTTTACAGTACTTTTTACATCGCTTGAGAAATTTATCTGATTACCGGAAATGCTATTAGGTACGGTAAAAAAAAAAATTAAAAGTCGGATTTTATTTCCCGTAGGAGCATAAACGTTCAAATTGAAGGGGAGAACCCTGTATCAGTTGTCCAGTCCTGAACTGGGTTATTTTTTTTATTTTTTTATTTTTTTGAGAAAGTGTACGGTCGTTTTTTTATTTTTCGAAATTACGGGCTTCATTTCTCTTTTGTCTTTGGTCAATTTGATATTTTTTTTTATTTTATTCCACCGTTTTTAGGATCATCAGTTGAGTTTGTCGGCAAGGTTTTCTATTTCTCTTCCGACCCGTGGAAATCGGAAAACGTGAAGATTTGTTAAAATGTTGGAAAAGTCATTCTTCGAGCTAAAAGTAAAAAAATAAATAATTTCCTTATCACGTACCAAGTGGATTAAAAGTAAAAACTGTAATGAAAAAAAGAATGTCATTTCGATTACCTTCGTTATTCTTTCCTGGAGTAAAAAAAGCACCCCGTCACACGTTCCGCCAGGCAGTCTTATCGCAAATAATAAATCATTTCATGTAATGCGCTAGTATCGAACGCCTGTCCTTCCATGTATATCGAGGTTAGTATCAAACTGTACAGGAACAGTTTCGGGTCCCCCCTTGGTCGTTAATTTGTCGTTAGAGTTGAAATGATTTTCCGTTGCCCTCGCAGTCGTTTGGGGATGATGTTTCCGTTTTGTAATTGAACGATGCCCAACTCACATGCACATATACCGTATATAGGTATAATAAATTGTTCACAGGATCAGCGAATCGAACCTCATGTACCATATACCTATACAGCAATATAGTGATTCTTACTTTTTGAAAATCACTTTCTCTTTCGTTTCTTTCGTTTTTTTTTTTCTTTTCTCTTTTTCAATTCTTCTTTTTCTTCGAGTGGTTTCAATAAATTACAAATAAAAATTGTCAGAGAGACATTCGAAGGGTCCGCGAGGTCATAGCAAAGGCAAAAGTTCAGTCAAGTTTTTTTTTAATTTTTTTTTTACTTTTTTTCTCGTTCTGTTTCTTTTTTCCTCATTCCTCTCTACTCATTTTATTTGATTACTCGGTAGACCAGGCCGGGAAATATAATAGAGAAAATTGTTTAGTTTATTACACACCGTTTCCGAGCCCCTCGTATATAACCGGGTATACGAGTTACAAAGTGTCGCCATGGTCATCCCGGCGCGTGACCACGACTTTTTCTCGTTTTTTTTTTCTATACACGCGAATTTCTAACTACGAGTACTTGACAAAAAAAAAAAAAAAAGAAACGTTATCGAAATTTTACGAATCACAATTCTTTACTTTTTTTTTACTGTAGTCCTGCTCCAAAATCAAGCCCTGAAGGTCCAAATTCCATGTTTTTAACAAATTTTGTGAACTCTTCGAGAGATTCTATTATTTCTAGACATATATTTAAATTTTTATAAACTTCTTTGATTCACCCTGAGAAAAAAAAAGAGAGAGAGTTAAAAAATAAAATAAGAAATTCTAAAAATTTGTAGAAATAATTCTTGATTTTTTTTTTCAATTTTCTTTTTTTTTTTGGTATTCTTCAGAAACATAGAATATTTCGTCAATGTCCGTATCTATACAAATCGGGTATATCTACATTATTAAAAATTCTTTTTAATATATACTTGGCGCGTGACTCTACCGAGTCTCTTGATATAGGTAGTACAATATTGATATCAATTTGTAAAATATACGTTCACGAATGATCGAGAACAACTCATCCAGCAGCTGTCAGCGTTTTCATATATTTCTCTTCGATTTATGTTATTCTTCTTTTTTATTCCCTTGTACGAAGTCTGTACCTATCCAGGTATATATACATAGAGAGAAATGAATGAATTATCTGCTCGATTGATTTGCAGATCACTGTATGTGTATGTAAAAGTTTATTATAATATATACTATACACATAAAGAAATTTGTAAAAAAAAAAAAGCAGAAGGTATCATAAAATGGTATGTGGTTTCATTTTAAAATTGGATTTTATCCCTGCTCGGACGTTATATAAAATAAATAAAATAAGCAACATTATATATATACACGTATACGTAAAAATTCGAAAATAATAGGGTAAAACAATGAGCCTCGAGGGATTTTTGTTTATAATTTATACAAGAGGAATGCGATCACGTCGTATGAAAATTCTCGATCATACCGCATCAGGTATAATATGTAAATGTATAATAAATTGAAAAAATTCCAACGATTCTTTCAGCGAAAACGAAATATAAAATTAGAAAAGAAAAAATTTTCGGCAGGCGATACCTGGCTGTCTCGTTTTAAAGCATTTAGTCTTTAAAGGATCGATACACCTCGTACTTAAGTGACTGTTCAGGTTTTCCGCACATTCAAGCACGAAAGGGCTGTTCAATAAATTGCAATTTCCCTCTAATACTCGTGAAGAACGAGTCGCTTGATGGATAATGGAGAAACCAATGAACCAAACGGAACCGATAACCATATCCCTATACTACCTAAAGTAACAAAATTTGCTTCTATACGGCGGCAGGTGAATAAAATTAGTTTTCACCGCAGATAAAAAATTTCAACTATGCGTATATTGTTGTACAGCTATTATTAAAATCGTTTTATAATTGAGCTGAGTAAATGAATAATGACTGTACTTATCGTATACATACGATTTAGAACACGGTATGTATTAACACAGTAACCTCAATGATCATCCGTACACAGAATTTTCTGTAGAATGAGAGAGAACCACGGCTGAAAATGTATACCGACATTTATTTGATGTAAAACGATATATATGGGACATTCTATACCATCTCGACCTGGTCGTGACCCTCGATCTCTCAGATCTGGTCCGGGATTTTTTGTATCATTCTTCTGACTCCAAATAGCAACTAGAATTTTTTTCAAATTTTTTAAAATAAATTAGAGCGCGTCGTGAATTTTTTAGATTTTTTTTTTAACAGCTCGATGGACGTGATCGAAGAAGCTGAAAAAATTCTCAAAAATTCTGTGTCCGAAGTGAAAATTTTTGACCCAATATTCAAAATGTCTGGGTTTTTACTTCAACCTGTTTTTTAGCTTTCTGAACGAAAATAAGTGAAGAAAATTAGAAGCAGAGGTCAATTTTGTGTCACGAAAGTGCCGTGAAATCAATCACTGGTGTCGGACATGTATGTACGAGAAAAAAAAAACGTACCTATAGCAGTGAAAATAATAATTATTATTGATTATACTCGGCGTGAAGGGTCTCGTACTATATTCATATCGATATATGGGCACGATCCTTCCAAGGACAGATAATTTTTATTTTTTTATTTTTTTTTTGGAATAAGATAAACCAACGTTTTCCGAGGGTTTGCCTTTATTTAGGATCAAAGCAGATGAGCAAAGAGAACAATAAATATTAAAACGAAATCCAAAGCCGTCCAGGAGGCTTAAACGAACAAAAATTTTCATCAAATATGATGATATAATATTCTGCTTGTCAGGTAAAATACAAATTTTGCTTATAGAAAATTCACGGAAGCCAATATATTGTATAATAATCGCGAATCTTATAAATTTTATCAAAATTTACCTCGTTTGGTATATTATTTCGACAAAGTTCTCCGTCCGATATTAGGTTATTATTTTATCGGGCTTGCGAAGTGTTGGATGAAGTGATTTTACTACTTTAAAATCTTTTCCTAATACCTTTAATTCGTCTTCTTCTTCTTCTTCTTCTTCTTCTTCTTGCCGTTTGAATTTCATACCTTCCCCAACAGCGAAGAGAATTATTATTTCCGCAATTGTTCCCTTGGGATTAAATCCTGTAGCAATTATTCGGTATATTAGCCGCCGAAATCAACCCTTCGAATCTCTAGATATATCTGTTTCAAGTATTCGGAAAATATTACTTGTCAAGGGGGTACATACACCTCTGAAATAATTTTTTTTTAAATCACTGGTACACTGTCATAAAATATTTTATTGACTCAATTTTTATACAGCAGATTACTAGTATTTTGAACTATAATTCAGGCATATAAAAGAATATCTGGATTTCGTCTTTATGTAGTTCTCATCCACCGATGAAAAAGCAGTTGTCGTAGCATACAGGTCGCATCGTTGATCGAATCCTTTTGAAATTTGGAGGGAATATTCTATATTGATGTAATTTCGGACCAAACCAATAATATTCTATAAATTTTAATTTTAAACCTGAAATTTTTTTATTTTAAGACATTTTTTCAAAAAAGATAAAAGAAAAAGTGTGTTATCTAGTCATAATGATAGAAGACGAATCTTATCTCTATATATTATTGGTTTGGTCCGAAATTACATCAATGTAGAATATTCCCTCCAAATTTCAAAAAGATTCAATCAACGATGCTACCTGTATGCTACGACAACTGCTTTTTCATCGGTGGATGAGAACTACATAAAGACGAAATCCAGATATTCTTTTATATGCCCCAATTATAGTTCAAAATACTAGTAACCTGCTGTATAAAAATTGAGTCAATAAAATGTTTTATGACAGTCTACCAACGATTTGAAAAAAAAAAAAAAATTATTTCAAAAGTGTATATATCCCCTTAAAATTTTCTTATTCTCCTATATCAATTTTTTTCCGAACAACATAGAATCCACGGCTATTATAACAACCGCCTCTGATCTCACCTCCTCGGTATATTAAATTGATTAACATGTCCGGACTTAATTAACGCCTGGGCATGTTCTTGATACCCTGTTTGGTTGATACTCAAAGTAGCTATAAAGTAATATGAAACTTACTAACTAACCAACCAACTAACTAACTAACCAACCAACACCAAGTCTTCGCCAAGACTTTAGACTTTAGTGAGGTTTACAAAGTAGGTCGACGAACCGAAAGTCTGAGGCTGGTGATCGAGCTTTAAGGGGGTAGTTGCAGAGGACCATCACCAGAAGTAAGGGTCTTTTTCAAAGGTTGATTAAACTATCCGTGCGGCAGTGGAAATACTATTAGTACACAGGAAACAGGAATAGAGCTCTTAGTCGTTAATTAACTCGTCGTTTGATCATCGGGAATCGTATATACGTGCTAGAGAATACTTGAACCATGACGCGTACGTCGAAGCTGAGGTCATGATTATAAAGCGTTAACTCGAATCCGTCGTCGCCATCGTTGCATGCAGAAGCTAGAATAATCCTCTTCTTCTTATTATTTTTTCTTCCTCTTCTATCCACGGCATTGATCAAGGCCGTGGGATGAATCCTTTCTAACAACTTCTCATCCGAAGAAGAACCGAAGAATTATCATTTTATGTACGTATATCTATATATTTATAAGTTTAACTGTATAATCTGACTATTTATAGCGAAGATTCACGTCCGGTTCCGTTTCACGCGGTGAAACTCGCAAACGAACAAACAACTCTGTCATCACATTTTTTTTTTGAACCGTCTTCTGCAATATGTATAAATTTTTCGACTAATTTCTTCTTGATGTTCGGACCAAGATGGTCTATAAATTATTATAAAATGGTCGATATTATCAGATAAACTATATTTACGTATACTTATCGATGAACTAGCCAGACACTTTTTACTGATCAAGTATTTTGACGATCGTAAATTACACCCGGAATTTGGAAATCGAAAGTTCGTTGAGACGCATATGGACGGGTATGGTAAAGTAGCTAATAAATTTTCAGTTTTCGAATTGCTGCAAGAATCGCGATTTATAATTTATCGGCGTAATTTAGATTCGAGAGAAACTGTCTTATACATATATATATTGTATATACTCGTCTATATATAGCAAATATATACATATGACGTAGGGATATCTCAATTTTGGCTCGTCTATAACACATATTATTACATACGTCCGCTATACGTGACCTCGATGATGATTACTTCGATTACTTAACCTTCGCGGTCATTATTTTGGTCGGGGGAGGGGGGGGATTAAATTTAATTGTATTCTGCACGTACCGCGGAGGTTTCTTCTTTAAATTCTTACACGATACTTATTTTATATATCTTGTATGTATATATATATATAGATATACATATGTACTTATCACTCATGGCTGCTGCAGCGAAGGTTACATTGAAATACGTTAACAACGTATAGGCAAATACATACCTACATATCAACTTTACCAATCGTTAGGAAACCCCTCTAGATTTTATCGATATTGTAATTATTCAATACCGGGTAGGTGCCAATTAACAGAATTTTTTCAGGAAAACCAAAAAATGAAATACCGTGACGCGCGTTCTTTCAGTCATTAACTGATTCTATAAAAAAAATTCATCGGCACAGTACGACGTATTTCTAATTAATAACCATGTTGCTGAAACTGAAAATTTGCTCCAAGTGGGAGAAAAATAAAAACAAAAAAAAATTGGATAAAGCAAAAAGAGAACCAAATCGGGACAAAACACTTCCAAAAAATACCTAAATGAATGAATATACTCCAAGAAATCTTTTCGAATTAATTCTGAATGATGTTTTTGATAGGGAAGATTTTTTTCGCGGAGCATATCCAGTTTGAAGGGAAAATTTGTGGATTGAATTTTGATCCTGAGGAATGAATACGATTTGTTTAGGAATTTCATTTCAGTGATTAAACGTATATATATATGGATTACAGAGGATTTGAGAATTTCATTAGAATTGGTAATGAATCAATGATTCTAGAGGCGAATTTGTTGTCACGCATAAGGACGGTATTATATACCTATACCTCTCTGATAAATTCAAGGTTTGTTTTACGATTAAAGAGTCTTCGTTTTTTATTCCATTGCCAAATCTGTACGAAATCCTTGTGTCCATTATACGTTCTGGGATATCGGTGTAGAAACATCGATTGAATACGAGAGACACATCGATTGAATATAAACGTTTACTTGGCACCATATACCTTGTGGAATAGAATGCCAAAAGTACGTGTTACTTATTCATGATCACGTCGTTAGCTTCAGACCTTACAAAGTTTTTTTATTTTTTATTTCTTGAGACTTTTTTCGATTTTTATTTCTTACACGTGGATCCTAAATAACATCGAATTTGAATCAACGATTGGTCGAACATTTGCGATTTTTTTAAACCCAATTTATTTGCTGTGAAGTCTCTCGTTTCGATTTTGAAGATGTTTCAAATTTACTACCTTTTTTCGTGTAATCGTAAAGTCATTTTCATTATCTGAGATCTTCAGTTCATTGAATCGATTTTCTGCAAACTTTTGAGACCAGAATATTCGTGTGTAAGAATTTTCGACCTCAAACTGTAGGTTCGGCTCAAAGAGCCGGGCTGAAGTTCTGAATTTAAAAAATCCCGAATGATCAAAATTCCGAATTTCAATATTATTTACCCGTAAGTCTGCATAGTGGATTTAAAAAATTTCAAATCGAAAAACACCGAGGGTTCTAAATTCCAAAAGGCCAAAATTCCGGAACTTGAAATTCCCATTAAATTTTCAAATTCTTGAAATTTCGGAGTTTCGGAATTTCCGAATTTTAATATTCTGAACTTCAATGTTTCTAAGAATTCTAAATCGTCTAAAACGAATTCGTAATTTTGACCTTTCTGGACTTTAAAAAATTCCGAACTTCAACCTGCAGACGTCCTGACTCACGATCAGGTTCCTCTTCAGTCACATGGAAATAGACAATTGACATTTGGGGGTTGACTATTCTTAAATTATATGTCCCACTTCTATTTTGGAATGAAAATTTGCTGATATAAATTTTTCATGAGCAAAATCCAATAACGCGTGAATCCGTACCTACAGCAGCGTTGCGGGAGTCGTATATTCGGGACCGTTAGGTACTGTTTCATACATCTTGAAATTTTTCTTTATTTTTTTTTCTTTCCTTGTCGACATCTCAACGTCGTGTCATTCGTTTGATTCAATAAAAGAAAGAAAGAAAGTAAGAAAGAAAAAAGAAGATGTACCACATTGTGACAAATTATTACGTCAGGATATTGCCAAGAAATTTTTTTTTTTTTTTTACTTTTTCACATACCTCAAACCGTATATATAGGAAACAAAATTCACAATCGTCACACCGGATTACATCCGACAGATATTTATCATCAGAATATAAATTCCTCGAAGTGTAATACATAACGACGATATATCTGTAGTTACGATACGTCTTCTTCTCCATCATTGAATCTGTCTATAGTATACTCAGTTTTTTTTTTTTTTTTTCTTATTCTCTCCTTATTTCGTTCGTTCCAAGGAATTACGTCATCTCACATGCTCCCCTGGTATGCATAGAAAAAAAAAATACACACTGATCACAGTTTACGTATTAACTGAATACATTCGCAGCTAATATCATCGTCTATTTATCCAGACGATTTTTTTTTCCCTCTTTCTTCATAAATCGTTTATATATTTTCAATGTTCATCAGGTATTAATAATATGTATGAGACTATAATCTACTGCAACGACGAAGGTCGTATTTTTTTTTTATTCCTATTCTTTTTCTTTCTTTTCTTATATATATATATATATATATATATATATATATATATATATATATATATATATATATATATATATATATATATATATATATATATATATATATTTTTTTTTTTTTTTTTTTCTTCTTTTTCTCAGTCAAAAGGTTATTTTCTCTTCGTGTGTGCATTATACCTGAGCAACGTGTGATGTACATATGTACGTACAGTTACATACCTGAATGTTTTATGGTCATACGAACTTTGAACGGTTTGTATCTTTGAGTTTTTCTTACGCCAACTCGTCTGCCTTGAGTATTATACCTAGGTATAATATTGAATTCAATTAACCCGTGGGTAACTATAAGGTTCTTTTTACTTTTCTTGCCTGTTTTTTTTTTCTAGTCAATTGTCGCTGCATATGTACAGCTGACGCATATATATGCGAGTAGAATCGATTATACATACAAATTTACCTTATACCATACGCATATACGCAACGAGATATATATTATATATGATCAAGAATAATTATACAAAAAAAAAGAAAAAAGAAAGAAAAATGTGGGAACATGATATACAGAAATTGATTATCGATTATTAATCATAGATTATTCAAAATCTGCTTTGAACTTTATACGTATATAAATCGAGTAAGAGTTAAGAAAAAGAAGAAGAAAAAAAAATAAAACAGTTTCAAAGACTTAGAAGAATAATTTTTACAGTAATCTATCCGTCGTTTACAAATCTGACGCGTAATCATATGTCTTTCATTTTTGAGAATCTTTCTTTGAAACGATATATAGTCACGGGTGTAATTTACCATTCACCTATATCTGTGTTACCTACCTATCTACGCTGCCACCCCTAACGCGAGAGTCGATTTAGATAAAATTTTTGATATAGTGTAGTCATTCGGACGATCTAATATTCTTTTAATCGGATTACAGATCTTGAGCACCCTCAAAGCGAAGGATAAATTTGTCTCTTTATTCATAAAAATTTCTGAAGTAGATTAGACTTGAACAAGTCATTTTTTGTTTTCTGTAAATTTTTTGAAATCTTTGGAAAGCTGATCGCGTTCGGTAATTTCTACGGCTGAAGATCGTTAACCAAAATTATTTTTATACTAATTGATATACATTTTTTGTTTTTGGTCCAACGATTTTTTTTCCACTTTATTTTTTTTTTGTTTATACTAAAGTCGTGAATGTATTTTGGCGTTTCGTATTGTTCGTGGGCTAGCTATATAAGTACTTTGGATAAATTTCTTAAGAAGGTATTACGAGCTTTGGGATTTACGAAATTTAATATGAATAAGAAACCGCTCTTTAATGCGTATATCTCGATAAAATCGCGGATAACTTAATCTAATCCACGTTTTCGTTTAAGAGCTCGTTCAGAATATCCATCCATCCATCCATCCATCCGTCTGACTCGTATAACGCGATCAACGTTGGAGTCTTATAGGTAAACCTCCTTCAGGTTTTATGATTCACCACGATTATGAGTTCGTTAAACTTCTTAATTCCCGTTTTGGCTATAAACTTCGTTGCCTTTATTCAATTAATGCGAAATCAAGATAAATCGAATTTTTATTCTCAGTCTTTTTCATCAACAAACTACATACCTAAAACGACGATACACGGTCCACGATCGTACACTGATCGATAACTTTTTTCGACATTTTTATGATAACACCGCAAATTATCGATTATCTCGATCTTCACCCATAAATATATCTAATCTAATCGGATCATATATACATAGACAGGCTAACTACACCCATACATCTACATCAAGCCATCATCTTAAGATCGTCGAAACGGTAGACAGTGACTTAACGACCTACTTACAAAAATGAACGTCTACCTAACCGTTTGACTTTCCAATGTGAAACTTTTATCGCAAATACCCCGTCTCGGCTGCTCTTCCTTTCGCGTGTTTTCCTGATCGATATGTAGTATAGAATTACGGGTTCATTTTAGGCCATGGTCACGAAAGATTATATTGGGTCGTTCAACCGTAGTCATAGTGTATTACCGCATTTCTTATCATTTTTAGCCTCAGGGTTTGAATTGTTAAAGAAAAAATAATTTTGCTCTCACGGTTGTTATTATAATCGAGACACCGAGTATGTAACTCGTGTGCAGCTTATCAAACGTTTGCAATATACGCATACGCCCAGGGACATATGCACACGTGAATAGAACCCATTTGACGTACATCGTAGATATCGACGCTTCACATATTTACGCAAGTACTTATAAAATTTTTCGGGTCTGTAATCAAACTTTTCCTAAATATGTAGCAGTTTTTTGATCAAGTACGTATATAAAACTGAAAAGAAAAAAAAAAAAAGTATCTTGAAGACGAAATTTCAAGCCTTTAAGGACACTTTCGTTAAAGACCCTCACAGCTAACATCATGTGGCCAACAGCATAGTTGCTGGTGTTGCCTTAACAACTGACTAACCATCGGTCCTATCGATCTACGATTTTTTGTTCTTGCAATCCTCGCACTTGGGTCTGGCGTAGACTAAAACTTCTTAAAACTGTTCGTTCGTTTGGCTGTAAAAAATTCGAGAAAATTCAAATTTTTTGATTTTTCAGTACACGGACTTTAAAAATCTGAAAATGTGTGAAAAATCGAATATATTTTGATAATCCTAGTCCACGCCAGAATCACATCGGTATTGAATGAGCTCACGAAGTCGGAGCCAGTTTGGACTAAAATTGACTTCGAAATTGAGTCAACGGTGAACCTATGTCATTTTTACAGAGCTCGGTTCAGTCTCCGCTGACGGCCACATGATGTAAGATGCGAGAGTCTTTGACATCGGGCTTTGTGCTTGACACTGCGTAGAATAAAAGTCCAAAACAGGATATCTGCGTATTACTTACACGTTAGTCGCCGGGAATCCCTGAAATTTTGTATAATTTTTACATACCGTATGCACATATATGTAGGTATATATGAGATTAAACGTATCCTCATTAATATACGAGCATGTTTAAAAATCTGTTTTAGGTACGTAGTACATAGGTATATATATATATATATGTATATATAAAATGCTGGTGTAAACGAGACATGAGACGTGCTCGGTAGTAATTACCTACCTAACTACTGCTATTCTCCTATATCTATACGAACGAATGAATTCTACCTACGTATTTTCTGATTAACGGTACAAACGTGATTGGATTCGCGGGGATTGCGTTTTTAATTCTAATATTATTCGACGTCGACTCAAATGGAGAACTTGCTTTGCAGTACCTGGTTATTTACGCTATTCTCTCTCTATCCCGTCAATCGACAGCAGCCAAAGATTATTTGCCTTAGCTATATACGGACACGTTATGTATCGTAGTTATTATATACCTATATGTATACGTATGTACATACATATTTCGATTTACGGTACAAAATATTAGCCGAGCAAATACCCGTACAGAGCTACTATACGTCGATCCTACGTATCGTGTAGAAACGTTCAAAGACCGTAGCTCACACGATCGACCCATCCGGAGGCATCGGTTTCTCACTGATTATATGCAAATTGTATTGAATTATCATTCATAAATAGGCTCAAGGCGATCCGATGTCTACGTCAAGGAATTGAACTCTGTATCCCAGATTATGATGCATTCGTTCCTCGATTAGACTAATGAGTAGGTAGGTATGCGATTATTGTCGATCGTTGAATAATCGGAAACGATGTTTTTGGTATTGGGTTGAACGATGCTTGAGCGGGCTCATAGACACATTGGAAATAATTTTTTTCTGAAAATCACAGCTGCTATAACGTTTTGAAAAAATATTCTATCGACCGAGCACTTTTTCGTGATCGATCACGCGGATTTTTAGACCAAATTAAAAATGTACTTGGAGCGAGACTCTACCGAGTCTCTTGATTGTTTGAGATTTTATGGAGCTTCGCTTCGGTCTACCAAATAAAGAAACAGTTTGAAATTTTGGGCGAATTTTCTGAAACGATGTAATTTACTATTTCTCGATCAAAATGACTATTTTTGAAAACTGTTAAGATATTATAATATTAAAATTTGTGATTTTGACCGTTCGGAAGATTTAAAATTCGGAACTTGAATCTGGTTTTGTAATTTCATGGCAAACTAACAACATATTATACAATGATAATAAATAAGAAGAAAGTCTTTAATTCTGACGCCCGTTGACTCTCTTGGCTTGGTTAGAAAAGAAAATACGAATTACCTGACGTAATTGCAGCAGCAACGTAGTGGATTAGGAAAAAGTTTGTTGGAAACTCGTTTCTGTTAAATAATTCAGTTTACGAAACTGCTGTGCAGAGATGCCGTTCTCTGTTTCAGATCTTTCTTTTATACCTATACATACCATACATACGAGTAAGCTCTTCTTTCTGTCTTTCTTTACTTCTGTTTTAGGTATATATATATATATATATATATATATATAGGTATATATATATATATATATATATATATATATATATATATATATATATATATATATATATATATATATATATATATATATATATATATATATATATATATATATATATATATATATATATATATATATATATATATATATATATATATATATATATATATATATATATATATATATATATATATATATATATATATATATATATATATATATATATATATATATATATATATATATATATATATATATATATATATATATATATATATATATATATATATGGTTTCTTTCTATCAGCTTCTGAGCCCCACTTGAACTATGAATTGAGCTTTATTTTTTTCTCACATAAAATGAAATTTCAAAGAAATCCTGGATTATATACAGTAAATAATTACAAACGCAATATATGAATAATTAAAAATATCCAACAAAGATTTTTCCTCTAAATTTCATGCATTAAAAAACTGTGGAAAGATTTTCTCCTCATTTTCCCCTTTTCTTTATACGCTTGGAATAATATTACTTTTTTTCTCGGGTAATTCTTTGAGGACGTTTATTTCTTCGCTTCTGCTTTATTTTTTCTCTCTCTCTTTTTTTTTCAAGAAATATAGTATAAACCTCTCTCGGGCTAAGCTGAACGCGTGGAACTGGTAGATTTAACGTAGTCGTTATGCCCAGGGTATAAGATGACGTCCATGTGTCGCCTCTAGTTTACAGTTTACAGTTTACAGTTTTATACTCTAAACTCAACTTTGAAGTACCTTCGTTAAAATTTTCGCTAAAACTCGCAAACTATTCGTTACCGTTTCTAAGAAAATTATACTTTCCTTGTGGGGAAATATAGTGTACTTTATTTCACCTATTTTCTGAAAAAAAAAACAAATGAAAAAAAAAAAACTCGACGGTTTTCATGTCTGCTGCAGTTCCGCCAAAGTTAAGTCCTCTTCAATCTTCACCAACGTGTACATATGCAAAGGCGTCGCTGCTGCACTATATGTATGTATATGTACATACATATGTATACGTATGGTATACCTTGTACTGGATGCTGACGAACCAACTAACCGAGACTCAGACTAACGCACCCTACAGAATTTCTCTCGTTTGAGAGTTGGACCCTTAATTAGATATCCTCGTAACTTCCTGCAGCTTTGTGATCTGACGACTTCCCAACTATAGCTTTCGCCTCTGTGCTAATTAATATTTGTTACCACTGACTAGAACTACACAGAATTCAGTTCAACTGAAACAAAAAACAAAAATGAAACAATTTGCAATAGGCTGGGATTAGCGATTCGCGCAAAACTTGAAACAAAAAAAAATCGCAAAAATATGAGACAGGATTCAATCCATAGCTTGAAAATTTCTTCTCCTCCTCACAAAGATTCGATCTTTTCTGATAATTAGTTTCGAATTTATGGCGACTGGAGTGAAAATAAAGTTTCACATTTTGGGCGCTTTTATAGGAACACTCGACTTCCACCGTCCGCCACTCGGTTTATAATTATTTTAAAAGTGTACAAATTTTATAAGTGTTGATTTGGTTCCTCAGGAACATGTTGGTGCGAATTAATTAAAAATTTTATGAATTTTACCTCATAAGGTAAAACCGTTTTAATGATCATCGTTACTAATTAAACCGCCGAAAACGTCTCCCTGCGATTATCCGTTAATTTTGATACATTTAAGGGGACCAGTACAGCTTGGTTTGGGAAATTTGGAGTACTCCAAAATTTATTTATTTGTCAACCAAAGCTTATTTCACATAAAAAAAAAAATTTCTTCGGAAAACTTTGTCGTATGGTTTCAGGCACATCGTTGGTCCAATTCAACCTCTCAAGGTCTTGCTTTCTTCAGACAGCAATTCTACATCTTACGAACGTAGGGATCGGTAAAAAAAAATCATGTGAAAAGTTACGGTCAATTATACAAAATTTCCAATATTTAGGCCACTAATTTGCAAATAACTTGGCCAACACAAAATTGTAAAAAAAATCCCTCGTTCACACGATGAGGATTTCTTTTCCGAACAAAACAAGCCCTAAACGACCTTAATCGGAACAACGACGTGCCTAAAACCTTACGACAAAGGTTTTCAAAGAAAATTTTTCTTTTGATGTGACATAAACTTTGGCTGACAAATAAATGCATTCTGGAGTACTCCGAATTTCCAAAACCAAGCTGTACTAGTTCTCTTAAAACCGAAAATTAATATTTCTGCAAAATACTTGAGCTATGTTATTCTAGCAAAGGTATAGAGCCAGGGCTTACGAGTTGTAAGAGGCTGCAGGCGCGGCGTGGTGCGAAGAGGAAACTTTAGCGGTCGGAAAAGCTCTCTTAAATATCGAAAGTTGCGTAATTTTCATACTAGGTAGGTACTGCCGGGGAAAATTCATTAAATTTTAACCGGTATATTTTCATACCCGTACATAGCAGCGGAGCCTCGTCGCTGTAGATGACATTCAAAAACTGATTATCAAGTCCAGGGAAAACTCCTACCTTACTCTAATGAGGACGTCGTACTGTACAATCTGCATCGTTCAACTTCTTAGATAAACTGGCCTTTATCCTTTTAAAAGAATATTCTTAAGTTAACAACTTTACGACTAGTTTTACTAAGTTTTTTCTAGTTTTTTTTTTTTATTACTTATTAACTGAACTAAACTCTGAATCGCTGCGTTAAACATTGGAGTCCAGGAAGCCGTCGGAAAAGCTGATAAAAAAACGAAAAAAACAAAAAATCTAAAAATCTCATCATATTTTTATGAGAATATAATATCTTACGGTTTTTGGTATCCCGGGAATGACATTCGGCCTTTGATCTTTGAAAAATGTGGATCCAATATCGTGAAATGTGGTTTCGGCGAGAGGAATATGAGTGGAAAAGCTCGGATAGAAATTCAATTCGAATACGAATATGCAATTTAGCTTGAGGTACTTAATTAGAAGAAAAATTCCGGAAGGGGATATAGGTACGTATGTGAAGGGCGTTAACGCTGAAACCGGCCAATTGCAAAGAACAAAAATTTTTTTTTCGAGAGCTTAAAAACTGTGCCATTATTCTCAGTCGTTCACGAATTATATTACGAAAATTCATTAGTATAGTGCAACGTCTGACTAATTGAAAGCCGTATTACTGGAAGTGGAAAAGTTGCTATAAGTTTGAGGGTAAAATGTTTTGAATAAAAAAACGAGAAAAACTGGACGAATCCGCTGAGCGTAACACTCCAGGTCAATGGACAGACTTCAAAAGTACGTAAATAAATTAATATGGGTATAGGTGGAGGGGAAAGAACTCGAAAAGTTCAAAATAAGGAGTTTCCCGATATTTCGAATGTCAAAAAAAAAAGTCGAGAATTCAAAATCCGTACAGGAAATATATTGCGAAAATCTGTAAAATTAATGAGGCAAAATTGAGCACACAGAAATGTATAGATAAATTCTGTCCAAGACAAAAATTGAGAATGGTAAGAATCTCGAGGGGTTAAAAGTCGAATTGGCGAAAAGATCGGAAACTTCAAAGTTTGAGTAAAAAGAGAGCTAAAAACCATAAAAGTCATTGAAACCGAATGTAATAAAAAATCGACGACAAACTGGCCTGCATACGTTGTTACTATACATCATATGAAGTCATCCTCACCGCCTACGATCACCGGATATAAAAAAAGATCGGTACATCGAATTGAGGCTCCTGCTGAAAGTGCAGTGAAAGAGAAAGGCCGATGGGTGGAATCGCTGTTACTGCCTCTGACCTTTCCATCCACGAAAGATATGTACGTGGTTCTACTAGACTTGGAGGCGATATCATTACGTGTGTGAATTCTTCAGTATATACATACAATAAATACACCTACACGTATACGACGTCTGATCCGTCTTTGAGAAATAATTGTACCTACTATCCGAATCAGATAGTTGAAATTTTATTGCAGAACTCGGAATGTATATAGTGTAACAATTAAGGAATGATTGCTGCTACCATTACGACATGGATAATTCATGAAATGATCAAATTATTCAATTACCCCCTTCGGTTAATGAACAGCGAGCAACTTTTGTTGAGCAGCAAAAGTACAAGTGAGGTAGAAACGTTCGAATTTTAAATACTGAAAATTTTGGGAGCTTTACAAACCCCGTGATATTTCAAACGCATATAATCGAAATGCTTTCTCCATATGAACAGACATCGAGTTTTTCATAAAACAAAATTTTCTCGTACATTTTTGGGACGCAATGTGAACGGATTTGCGCAGCTCTTTTCAATTCAGAAGCCTTGATTGTATAGTATAAATAGAAGACGAGATATAACGGCGATTATCTTCAATGATTCTACATACGCATGAACAGACCGCACGTAACATAAGCCTGGATTGCTCAACAAGGCATCAGGATCTCTGCGTCATCTGCTTACCATATGGACATCTCATACGTCTCTGACAAAGGAGTGTGATATCGTTAAGGCGATCCAAACGGCCAATGACCATCCGGCCTTGTACATTTGGAATTGCTAACATAGCTGGCTCCTCGACGATTTGACTAAGCCAAAGTTTATCTGTGGTCAGGATGACTAATATTTCTTCTTACCAAGATCTGGTCCCGATTTGGAAATCAGCCAATGAGTTTCTAGAGGGAAATCCTATTAGTTGTGTCCTAAACTGGCTCGTTTTTGAGATTTATTTTCGGAGAAAGCTTTCGGCTGTTTTTTTCCAAAGTTTCGGGGCTTGTTTAGTGCAAATTAGTGTATTTTCACGCATCTTTTCATCGACGAAAAAAATTCATTCATCGACTTATGTTACGGGGCTTCCATAAGAGTACCGTTCAGTGTTTCTTCTTTGTCTTTAGGACAAAGAAATCTTGTCAATTTCGAAATTCGATGCGAAAAAAAAAGGGTCGAATATACCTACTGATGAGTTATTCGTTCATCTGTAGACCGTGAAGGTTTGGTTTTTGCATAATCGGAGACTTAAGAACTGTAAAATCGAAGCTGTGGTTTGTTCGGGTCCTTCTGAGAACTCGTTAGCTTTTGCTTTGACTGAATTCAAACTGTGAGAATAAGGCGTGCTAACAAATTCTGACTTTGCCTAATTATGTTACTGTTAAAGGGTACCGGAGCTGAGCTGTTTGATTGAAAAACAGAAAAACCAAAAAAAAAAAAAATTCTTTCGGGAGATACAAGTTCTGGGAAACTTCTCCTCTGATGATTTACCGGATAGTTTATTAGAGACATTTAACAGTTTCTAGGTAATAACGACCCACTGTCTAAGCCGTCATGTTTTACCCATAAATTCCGAGAGGTTCCATCTGTTGCTACATAGTATCTAATGTGCAGAAGAAAAGTTAGCTATATACGAATGAAATACGACACGTTATGCTTACTGGTCCAACAGATGCATCCCTTATGCTTTTTCTCTCTATTTTTCCATCACATTTATGATGATACGTGTATGTATGTATGTATGTTGTACATACGTATGTACATACATCGTCCAACCATGCGCCAATATATATTCAAGCGTTATTCGCGAGTCTTGGCCTTCATGCAGAACAGACAGGCGATGGAAGGCGGAAGCTCAATTCTGGAACAGCTTCGAACTACACATATTTGAATCTAATTCAAGACCCTCGTGCCTAATATTTCTCTAAAACATGAAACTCATCTGAGAACATTGCCTAATGGTAACACTGAAAAAAAAAATCGAAGACCATTTTTTACTTTAAAAATGGGAAAAAAAAAATTCAATTCACGTCCAAATTCCAAAATTTTCGTTCGAATTCTCTCGAAAAGTTCCATATTGTTGTGGTTTTGGACGTATAGATTAATTCACCTCAAAGTATTTCGCTTTCAGATGATTCGTTGCCCTGCACTGCATGCAGGGACTGCATTTCCACAAATTCGAGACAATCTTGAGCGCTGGATAAATTTCAAGATAATTATTTATCTTAATTTTATCTTAATTATTTATCTTAATTATTTATCTTAATTAACCATAATTTTCAAGATATCGACAAATTTTTTTTATTTTCTATTTTTTTCTATTTTATACTTGTAAGAAGATGCACCAAAGAACTGTGAAAAAATACTGGTTCGATGATTCATTTGGGTCCTGGGCAAACTGATTTTTAATTCAAAAAATTATCCGCAATTGCATAATAGATTGCGTTTTTTTTGTTTTTTTTTCTGTTTCAACTAATATACACGCGACACGACGAGACATCCGGACAATTTCTTTGCCTCTATTACGCGATATCGCGTGTCTATGATAACTGCACATATTGAGCTGTAAGCATAATAAATAATTGAATATATAACCATATAATTCCTTAATTTCTTAATCTTTTTTCTTCTTCTATCTAAGAAGATATATTCACTTTCATCTATAGAATGAATTTCTGCGGACGAAATCATCGAGAGAATCTTTTGCGAAACAGAAATTGAACATTTCGCTTTATAGATCCATTGGAATAGACTCATTCTAACAACGACACAAGTCCGTTAAGTTGTCATTTAACTCGCGTTCGTTTAGAATTGAACAATTCAATTATAGGTGTATATGGAGAGAAAGTATTACATCGCTTTGCTGTACCGAGACGTGACACGCGACAGTAATAAATAATCAAAGGCAAATCAACTTCTATACATGATATACGTATAACTATAAAAAATTTTTGTTTTTTTCTATCTACAAGACGGTAATAATCATTTATTTCCGCACTTCTATCTTCGTTATAGTGTAAATTTATCGCGAGTTTTTTTGTTATCTTCGACTTTCCATTTTTAAATAGGTACATTAGGGTGATCGTTAAGATTAAAAATTTCCGGGCTCCCCCCCAAATCAACTCCAAATAAATAAAAACTAATCGTGCAACTTTTTCAGAATTTTATTTTAACATTTAACCCTTGACCACAGAGGATGAACTTTTCCATTTAAAATGCACGGGGTTTCGCGGTCTTTCCAGTTATTATTTTATTGTAGGACTAATTATGGGTCTAAAAATTCGAAATTCTCACAAATTAGTTTACTGGAATGCTGCTGCGTGGAAAAAAATTGCCATCTCCCTACCCTCAAAATTTTGTATGGGTTATCCCATGCCAATATGATGATTTTTTTTTTTCAATTTCATCAAATGTTGTTCAAAAACATTGAAAATATATGTTTCCAGATGTTTTTGGTTTCTTCACATTTTGCATTTTATCATCATATTGGCATGGAATAACCCACACAAAATTTTAATGGCAGGGGGGTGGCAATTTTTTTGCATACAGCAGGATTCTAGTAGACCAATTTGCAAGAATTTCAAAATTTTAGGCCCATAGTTAGTCCTACAATGAAATAATAAGTGGAAAGACCACGAAACCCCGTGCATTTTAAATGGAAAAGTTCATCCTCGGTGGTCAAGGGTTAAATGTTTAAATAAAATTCTGAAAAAATTACACGATTAGTTTTTATTTGTTTGGAGTTGATTTTGGGGGCGGCCCGGAAATTTTTATTATTAAAAACCACCCTAAGGTACATAGTCTTGTCAACGATTTAATTTCCGGCTTGTTTCCGAGCTAAATTTCAATTCCTTTTCTCCAACTATACACAGAGAATAATTTTTCCTGTTACACAAAGATCGTCGAAATTTGAAATCGCAACAAAATCTGCAGATAAAAATTATGATACCGTATGTAAAAGTGTATACGTACTGTATGATCTATGCATGTATAATTCCTACATTTGATATTTCTTCGTCACCTGTTCAACATCCGGAACTTTTGGCATACAATTTTCGTCGGATCTTGTGAAAGTAGTCGTGTACGACGAGGAACCTCAGTTTCGAAACAATTGGGTATTCGCGAAGGGCTCTAAACTTACAACTTCAATTCGCAATCCTGAAGTTCAAGTTATATTCACTTCGCACACGCGAGTCTATGTAAAATACATACATACGTAGATACATACCTAGTGGGACTAGAATTCGAATTTGAAATCGATAAAAAAAAAAAATCAATTCTCTGATACAAAAATTTTTCAAAATTGAATTGAACTTTTCCCCTTTTTGTCAGTGTTGAAAAAAAGATTATATGGCCTTGTGTTTCGGTTTTAAGCTAATTGAATGTTCCTTCTATGTATTATATAGCTGTGTATGTATAAATAAATAGTCGGATCTATTATGCATATAGATCTCGCCGGGAAAGCAATTAGGGACTATTATTATTCATGGTATATACCTTAAACCGCGAAGGAAAAGGTAATACTGAAATTCAGGAGCTAAATATTCCCAACACACGCAGCCCTTTGTCAGCTATTTCAAAAATATATCACCCCTACTGCCATTAAGATTCGAGACGAAACGGGGAAACGGCGTTTGTATAGGAGCGCGAGGCTACAGATTCGCTTTATACACATTCGGGGATTCGTTCTTTGCTCGGCTTTTCAGAAACGTAGATTTTACTCGGCGAAGAAAAATTCGTCTGTATATATCCTCGACTTATTTTCCACGGATAAAATATCTACATAATATACATGTACATACATATACATAAATATCTACTGCTTGCTGCAGCAGCTTTACACTTTCTATATCTAAGTCTCTGCCAATAGATATACCGCACGCAAGCTACTCGCACAAAGAATGTTCAAGAACGTCTGTGGAAAATGCATAAAGAAGAAAAAAATAAAATGAAGAAAGAAAAGGAACCGCGATGATTGTGGACCATCAAGATTCGCGGATCCCAACTGCAGCTTCGTTTTACCGTGCTAAACCTTTTTTTTTTTTTTTTTCTCTACGTGACGCAACTTTTTCCGCCATGTTTCGAGTTTCGATCAGCTCGGTTAACTCCGGTTTCGACTTGGTTTGCAGGGTTTAGTTTAGTTTAGTTGAGTTGCTGAGCCTGCTTGCCGGACTTTTCCTGCTGTTACAGCTCGAGGTAATAAAGATAAAAAAAAAAAGAGGAAAATAGTTCGCAGGGATTTTAAGATGTTTATTTACCCGAGTTCTAAAAGCGGGTTGGGATAATCCAACCCCTCACCATTTTCTCGGCTATATCTTTCACGCAGCCTCACCCGCAACTAGATCCTATTTACCAGTTAGCTACTCTGCCGAGGTAACTTTTCTGAGATAAAACAAAAAAAAAAAAGGGAAAATCCAACCCTCTCGTCCGTTACAACGTATAAAACAAAAAAATAAAAGGAGTAGCCCCTATTATTCTGGAGGGTGGATTTCTTACAAAGAAATAGAAAAAAAAGAAGATAAAATAAAACAATACTAACTTAAACGAAGTTCGAAGTCGATGGCTTGATAGTTTTTTCTCATGGGAAGTTAGCGGTAAGCCACTCGCGGAAGGGTTGATCGTTGATCAGTTCGTACGACCGACCAAAATTTCCGGATTTCAAATTGTTCTCAACGTCTCAAAGATAGCAACGAATTTTCTCAAGAATTTTGAATGATTTTCTTCTGGACCAAAAATAAAAAAAAAAAGGATTTGACAAAAATTTCGTTCATCTACTTATAGGTGTTGGTTTACGATATTTGAAAAGTGTTGCGGTTAACCCCTGGGGGTTTGGCTATACTCACGTTTCGTAGATTCCGCAGGGACGTAAATACGAGGACCCCCCAGAAAAAAAAAAAAATTTCACCTTCGAAACATTTGACAAAATGTTTATTGTTCTTTTCGGTTCACCGCCACCGTACTTCGTAAGTTCTTCTTATCCTCGGTTTGGGTTCTGACGAGGGTCACACGGTAAAATTCTAGGCCCCCCTTCCCATGGATCCAATGCTTTTATTGGAGGCGTTGACATGGGGCGTTGGAGTTCCTCAGAGTGACGGGGGTTCCCCGGGTATTTAACCCACCGTCTCGTTCATACGGTCCTGTATTTTTCTCGACTAAATTGATAGTCCAAATATTTCCTACGGAGGTTTAAAAAATTTCTTATAACCTTTTTTTTTTGTTAGTTTTTCTTCACTCGCACTCATTCCTCTGATCTTTGTCGCAATAAAATCTCTTCTTAGTATCCCACCGGCAGCTGTACAGCTGCTATAGAAGAAAGAAACAAAAAAATAAATTACTCGCGAAAAAGTTCAGCGTCTTTTATTTTTTTTGACTTTCCTAATGCTTTTCCTCCGTAACTCCGCTAATTAAATCTCTGCTTATCTTTTTCTGCATATCGTATTCCTTGTATCTAAAACCCAATTTCTTATTTTCAGGGGTTAATCCGTAATTGTTATGTTTAAAAATAAAAAAAGGAAAAACGAAAACGGTACCAAATTAGCTAGATAATTAATTTTATAGTCTGAGAATCATCAGCATATAAATTGTTTTTTTTTTTCTTCTCCTTTTGGTGTAAAAATTTCGGGTGTCTACGTGATTACCGAAAGATCGTTTTCCCCCAGATTGTACCGTTACGAATGAAGCGTCCGCGAGTGGTATATAAAACCGCGAGTATTATCCCCTGGAGAAAAATCCGGGAATTGGGTGCAGTTGTCTGAAGGAATCTAATTTTTACTCAAACCGACGAAAAAATTTTAAACCACCGTATACTGTTATATATATTCCCCAAGGTCTGTTATCTTATATTGTTATAATGATAAAAGTGGGGTAAAGTGAAGGTCTGTACGGGTCGACGGAGAGAGGAATAAATTTGTCGAAATTGAATGAGGAGGGTATTACAGCTGTGCGCGGTTCAACCTCGCGAGTTGTTCCGATAAATTAAAGAACAAGAAACATAAGAAGTTGAGAAAAAACGAGAAGAAAAGAAAATTTACAACTCTGATCATCCGGAAGAATTATTGATATTATTTGAGAAAATTTTTCGAGTCCTTTTTTTAATTTTTTTTTTCTTCTGTTTTTACTCTCTCGTTGATTTGCAGTCGAGGTAATAGCCTGCGGGTCTACGTGACTCTATTTCCGCATGATATCATTGAGCTCGAGATTGTGAATGAATAAATAAATAAATAAATGAATAAATAAAAAGACTGACCAAAGTGAAACGGAAATCAGTCTGAAATCGGCTACCTCACCGCCTGCAGAGAGCTTCGAACCTGGTTGTTAGCTAGGTAGGTAGGTAGGTATATTGGTGGAGCACTTCGTCCTGTCCAAAGAGCCCTTCACGTTGGAAATGAGCCAACCAAAGCCAAAGCCAGCACCCTGTACGGCTCATGTGGTTTATAGTACTATATAGGTATATATATATCTATATATCTATATATATATATGTATTTATATATCGGCTAACGCACATGTGAAATGTGTATCCGTGTATACCTTCCACTCGTGTGTACGGTAGAAACTTGTGAGTATGTATAGGTATACACTGCCGGATTTATTCGAAGGGGTTTTAAATTTCGGGGGGATGGGAATCATACCTGAGAAAGAATCTCAGAAAAGGTATAAAACAAAAAACAAAAGAACCACCAAAATTGAATCATAGTCATTAAACAATAAATTAAAGTATTTCAAATTCGCGTTGACATGATCAGGATGTAAAAAAATAATACACAGATATCCTGGTTTAGATTTTTACTCGCATCTCACATCCTGTGGCCTCCAACATAAATTCACATGAATTTTGTAAAAATGACGTAGGTTACCTGTTTACTCAATTTCGAGGACAATTTTAGTTCAAACCGGCTCCGGCTTCGTGAGCTCATTTAGTACTAATGTGATTCTGGCGGGGACTAGGACTTATCAAAAAATATTCAATTTTTCATACATTATCAGATTTCCAGAGTCCGTATACTAAGAAATCCAAAAATCTAGAATAATCTTGAATTTTTCACAGCCAAATGCACAAATATTTTTACGATCTTCTAGTCCACGACAGATCTAAGTCCGAGGACTTTTAATATAAAAAATTATAGATCGGTAGGACTAATGGTTAGTTAGTTATTAAGGGGACCAGTACAGCTTGGTTTGGGAAATTTGGAGTACTCCAAAATTTATTTATTTGTCAATCAAAGTTTATCTCACATCAAACAAAAATTTTCTTCGAAAATCTTTGTTCTAAGGTTTCAGGCACATCGTTGGTCCAATTCAACCTCTCAAGGTCTTGCTTTCTTCAGACAGCAATTCTACATCTTATGAACGTAGGGATCGGTAGAAAAAAATTCATGTGAAAAGTTACGGTCAATTATCCAAAATTTCCAATATTTAGGCCACTAATTTGCAAATAACTTGGCCAACACGAAATTAGAAAAAAAAATCCCCTCGTTCACACGATGAGGATTTCTTTTCTGAACAAAATGAGCCCTCAACGACCTTAATCGGAACAACAAAGTGCCTAAAACCTTACGACAAAGGTTTATGAAGAAAATTCGTCAGGGACAGCTTCGACTATTATTTTTCCAGAAAAAAATTGAATTACATGTTTCAGATAACCGAGCGCCGCGATATCTTATCCACAGCAAACGATAACAGCAGCCGCCATGCAGTACGCTAACAGTCGCCATACTTCGAGTTTTTAAAAATTTGACTAAAAAAAAATACACATTGTACATGAGGTATTGTACTAAACAATGGTGAAAACCGTTTGTGAAAAAAAAAATCTGTACTAGAGAAAAAAATTCGTAAATTTTGTCCTCATTTCAGTGCGACTATACTGACATGCCCCCTAAGTCAAAAATTAATCTATGCCATTTTTACCAGAGCTAACTTGTAACCACGCTGGTGGCCACACGATGTAAGATACGAGGATCTTTAACATCAAGATTTTTCAGTGACATTACGTAGAATGAGGGCCTGGAACAGGATATCTGTATATTACGTACCTTAGCTACCATAATCCCTGGAAATGGGTCGAATTTTTACATCCCAAACATATACATCTCCTTCTAAACCGAACCGGATGTTTAGTGACCGTAGTTTGAAAAGCGCAATATTTTAGTACAAAAACAATATTCCATCTCATATTATAGTTTCTTTTTTATCTGTTGAAACAGAAAATTTCGTTAGATTAATTCCGTTTGTGCCAATCTAATCTCCTATAAGGCACTGCAAATTTTGACTCGGTACAGAACATATGTGTAGATATGTTTCGCGGTCTATATGCCTTAAAGTTATACGCGTATAACTGTATGTAGTAAATATGAACGAATATATAATTCATAACATCGGTACTTTACAAATGTACAGAATTTCGTGGTGTATACGTACGTTGTTAGGTCTGTGTATGTATGTACATGTATATCGATGCGTATGTAATGACAAATACAGTATGCCGATGTGAAATTGCACTAATGAATTTCACTGGATCCTCCGAGTGGAAAATACGGACGTAGGATATAATTATCCGTCGAATTGATTGAATTTTACTCAATTTTGATACCATTGGAATTATAAAATAATTTCCTCATAGATCTTCGTGTTAAATAAATTATGAAATGTATCATCTGATATAAAAAAAAAAAAAAAATTGCACATCATCGAGTTTAATTCTCGCATCTCCATCACCTCGAACACATCCGCAGCAATTTTTTATACAAAAATCCCGATCCGATATTCGTCAGTGTTATATACGAGTATATATAACCGACCACGTTTTATACTCGAATCCGATTTTATAATTCAATCAATTTCATCAACACGTCGGTTATCGAAATTTATACCATTTATAACTGACTTTTATGGCGACGAGCTGTTGACGGGTATAAAGTATATCTCGAAGTCTGATAATCTCGTTATCAACTATTTCAAAGGCAATGAATAATATAAACTGATTGGAAACATGCCCGGATATATAGAAAAATAAATGTTAATAATTTTCTCTGAATAGTATGCGCAAAGTTCCTCTTTTCCGCACGATTTTTCTCCCTTACCGCAGGATTCTACTTTACCACTCGCTGGAAAGTCTTACTTTGTTGTACGCACACTGTTTAGAAACCTATTACGTGCCAACTCGTGCGGATTGGTGATTCCGAAAATATTTTTTTGCCTCTTTCCTTCAATTTTTTTTACTCATTTTTCAATTAAAATTCAAGAATTTATTCGGCACTTTATCTTTAAATTATTATCATTCCCATCTTAAACAGAGCTCCTAGTACTTGATCCGAGCGAGATAGTGCAGTAAATTATGCACTCGGTTTTTCATGCACCGCGTTGACATGGTTGACTTAGGACTTGCCTTTCCTGCGATAGATTTGACTGATTCGACTATTTCAAGGATCTATACGATCACTTACCGTGTAAAACTTCGCTTGTTAAGTTAGGTCAGTTAGTTAGTTGGTTAGTGAGTCATATTTACGGTGTGTCATTAGTTTATACGTCACGTTACGCAAGGCCTGCAGGATATTCTGATACTACAGAAATGATAATAATTTCATATAATATTTTCACTATTATTATTATTATTATTATTATTATTATTATTATTATCATTATCATTATCATTATCATTATCATTATCATTATCATTATCATTATCATTATCATTATCATTATCATTATCATTATCATTATCATTATCATTATCATTATCATTATCATTATCATTATCATTATCATTATCATTATCATTATCATTATCATTATCATTATCATTATCATTATCATTATCATTATCATTATTATTATTATTATTATTATTATTATTATTATTATTATTATTATTATTATTATTATTATCATCGGTACGTGGCTGACTAGTACTTAGAAGAGAAACAAGCAGGTAAATCGGCTGACCACGATGGGCCAGACCTAAAACTTCCCGTCCAAATTTTTCAAGGAAACAAAAAAACAGATGTATGACGATTTCCTAAAATAATTATTGGTAGGCAATTTTCAGATGAGAGGGGTTGAAAAAATCTATCCTTGTATTCGTGATCAACGGTCCAGAAAACCTTGAGATTCCAATTTTTATTGGAATCCGTCGATCCTTTCTCGAGATATCGTGGATTAAATTAATTATTTCAAAATGTTGTTCTTCGAATATCTCAAAAACTACTGGACCGAATCAATCCAGAATCTAATCAGTTCTAAGTTCGGAGAATCCGCGTCGATTGATACCAAATTCATAGAAATCTGATCATTCGTTCTCGAGATATCGTCGGCCAAAAAAATTGATCACATACATACATACATACATACACACATACACACGCATAGACGTCTATCTGAAAATGATCGGAGATGATTCTCTAGACTTCAAAACGTCGAGATCTAGACCTAGTGAAAACTCGAATTTTCATTTTCGGGGTGAATACAATAACTTCCTCTTTTCTTTGATATCAGAGAAACGGGAAGTTAAAAAAAATGCAATAACGTATCCAACGTGTAACTGATATTTAATTCTGAATTTAGCTCATTTTTTTTTTTTTTTTTTTTCTTGGTTTTGTGACATTTTCGAAACTTGTACATGTATTCGTTACGTGTTTTCTGTACAAATATACGTAGTACGTTTGTGAAGGGGGAGAAAAGAAAGAAAAAACAAACGTATCGAAGGGAAAAGGCAGAGGCAAACAAACCAAGGTAAAGAGAAGAAGGAAAAAAAATATATAGAGAAAGAGAGACTAAGCGAATACTGGACAGGGGATGAGTGGTAAAACATTATTTTCCTGGTGGAAATCTCGTCTCGTTTCAGTCATGGCCGTTTGGTTGAAGGGAACTTTTTGACCCCCCTGATCCGTAATTTATTTTATTGAGATAGATGTCGGGTTCGCAGTGAAATTTAGATAAATGTGGACGAGTTCAGGCCGTCTGTCTTTTCTGTATTTTCTCGTTTTATATCCTTTCGACGCTAGTGTCAGGGATTATGCTAACAATAAACTACTAGCCTTGCGATTTACAGTCATTTAGTGGCTCTTTAAGCCCGCGATCAGAACCTATCCGTCTTCTTTCTATATCGAAAGAACTTTTCGCAAAGTTCTATTCGACCCGGACCACTGACGCAGCGTAGGCATAAAAACCCTCGAGAAATATAAGATTTCCGAAATTTTCGTTCAGAATCCATAAACCAAACGAAGTTAAGAGGAGGAAATACTATTCTAAAGCAAAGTTATCGCACGTGGGGTCCATGACTTACCTACTTTTAGACTCAAATATGAATTTCTTGGAACCCTAAATTCTTGGTACGAATACATAACCGAGTTCTTTTTTTTTCTCTCATATTTTAACTTTTCCCGTGCTGATCACGTTTTTCCAACATTTTACTAAACGACGTATAATTCTTATCCAATACTTTTCAAATTCGATAAATTTTCAATAGATTTTTATAGAAACTAAAAATTCTCTGCAAAAAATGTCACCAGTTTTGCGAGTTGTCTTCGAACGTTTCTCCCGGCCAAACTATTGATTTAACAAAAATAATTCTGAGGACACTTTTTGCGGAGAATTTCATTCTCTGTAAAACACCACAGTGCGAAATTTTAAAGCGTGAAATCCGGCTGAGTAATTTGATAAAAAACGAAAATAAAATCGCGTCTTTCACGTGGCATTATAATTAATTGGGAAAATTTGGGAAAGGATTTTCGGGTATGAGCGAACAAAAAAAATATATATATGGTATATTGAAAAGACACACTCTGATATATAAAATACATACACACGTGTATTATATTCCACGAACGAAAATTATAGATATAATTATAAATCTAGTAAATTGAACATAACAGGCCTAATCGTGCCCCACAGTCGAGGATATTATCCAATTGGGTGAGTTTGCTGTAGGGATATCAGATTCTGCGATGAAATAGATTCAAACGAGATACGATACAGGCCGTTTTAAAATTAGATTTTCTTTTTTTATGTGTTAGTATTCTAATATATAACAGTCTAGTGATTTATATACGATGCCTGTATTGTAGTCAAGAATTTTCGACTTTTACAAATCGCGAATACTTACCTTGGGGGGAAAAAAAAGTAGGCTTTTACAGTGTAGTGTAGGTACCTGCTCTAATAGCCGCTCTATAAATCTCTCGAATATTTAAATATCGAGAGGCCATAAATTTCTTGGTAAAAATCAACGGAAATGAAATTCTAAATTGGGAATGATTAATCATATATACAGGTATATATCCAACACGGATAGAATTTTATTCGGGTAGAATATAATACCGATAAAGATACCGATGATTATAATAAATGAGTATAATTTTGAAATGATCTCAAATCGATAAAAACTGAATCGATTTCTACGATAGGTATAATTAACAAGAAATCGAGATTATAGAAATCGTCGGACATCATACTTGAAATAATATCATCACCAAGTGAAATCTCGCACGTTTCTTTCGATTTGATTTTTCGAGTTGATATTTGCCCGATGATAAATATTTGAGGCAAAGTCGTTGCCATCTGACCTGGTGCAAATAAAACGAGAAAAAAAAGCAGAACCTGACCAATACACACTCTGGTGGATTATTGTTACTGGATAAGGTAAACAGAGAAAAGTAATAACTGTAGAAAGCAGAAGAAGTTAGCAAGATATAAGGCGATATTGGGTCCAATCAATAATATCACGCTGCGGTTTTATATATAAAATCGAAAAACGATCAGGAAAGGATTAGAAATAAATGTGATTCATAGACCTCAAAACTTTCGACGATTTCAATACTTTTTATTCAAACTTTACCTCGAAAATGAGAATTTCAGTTTATAATCAGACCTTCGCTCTTTTGAGGACCAGAAAATCACCTCCAATCATTTTTTTCGTGTTAGAGTAATTTTTTATCAGACGATATCTCGAGAATGAATCAACGGATTTCATCCTACTTAGTATCAATCGATGGGGTTTTGTCTAACTGAGAACTGATACAATTTTGAAATCGATCGGTTCAGAAGTTTTCGAGTTATTCAAAAACAAAAATTCTGAAAAAAAAAAATATTTCAAATAAGGATATCTCGAGAAATGATCTACCGATTTTTATAATATTGAGCTTAATCGATAGGATTTTCTCAAACTTAATTTTGGTCAAATTTCGGGATCAATCAAACCCGTAGGTTTTGTGTTGGCCAAAAAAAAAAAAAAAAATGACAAAATAACTTTTCGTTCGTAGTACGTACATTTGCTATATTTCTGTTAAAATCTAACGTTTCATCAAACTACATTACCTTGAACAATTATATAACGGAGAATAAAAACCACTAGATCCGCAATTATTGTAGACCTTGATAAGATTTCATATCAAGAAAAATAATGACCTATTTTGTAAATATATCAGCAGTCGTCGCCACCAGAACGGAAACGGCAACCATATTCGCAACGATTTGATAAAAAACAAGGAAAAAATAAAAAAACAACGCGATCTTTCAAATATTCACGGAATCATTGTTGGTAGGTTGACGTTGAAAGTCGTTTCCTATATCACTAGAAAAACGATGAAAATTAATATCTGAAGCGATGATAGTCTATAATAAGAATGCGAAAAACGTATCGAAGAGAGCGCTTCTTATTCAAAAAAACGTGATTGAATCATTTTTTTTTGTTTTTTGTTCCAACGATAACTACTAGTGTGTTACACCTAAAAACACCTCAATTTTTTTTTTTTTTGTGTGTTTTTTTTCAAATCTCTTTCGGATAATGAACAACGTCAAAATGATGTCACAAGTGCAGGCTCGACGGCGATCCTATAACCCTGCAACTAGTGTCTACCGATACTGGTAATACAGCCCAGCACTGGGCCAGCCTCGACAGCCGAGCGTCGACGTTCCAGCGCTGGGCCAGCATTGGACAATGTAAAATATGCCAGCGATATTGAAACGGCTGACTACTGGGCCAGCATCCGGGACAGTATCGAGACTTCTCTCGCAATACATTTTAAAGACTAGAAACAGGAAGGGGGTGAGCCCTGTGAGAGATAACGCCCTTCCTGTGCTCGGCTTTCGACGTATATTTTCGAAGCAACTTGAGATACTGGCTCAGTACCGAATCACGCTGCTGGACCACCGTTCATTTTGTATCATTTTGGTATCAATTGGTCCATTCATTTGGTTATCATTTCGGTTCATCATTTCTTATAATTTTCAATTTCTTAATGATTGAAAAGGAATTCTCGTCCCTCGTAAGCGAAGTGAGTGCGAAAGTATTGATACCTTATTGAGTGCCTACTCGGGCTCGAGATATTCTTCAAGTTATTCGATTCCGTTACGAAAATGCGATTTTAATGGGGACTAATGGAGCCGCTCCTCTTAGCAGACGTAACGGAGGAGGAGGAGGAGAAGAAGGAGAACGAGGAGAAGGAGAAGTTCGATCTCATCTTGGAAAATACGTTGCTAGGCGTCCGTTTAACGTCTTTCGTTGAGCAGCGTATAGCTTCGACTAGCTATATTATACGGAGGTATACGTATACCGAAGACGCAGTCTGCACCCCGTGGACGATTTTCTACTACGGGGATTTTAGCCGTATATAAAGGATTATGGGATGATCGGGGGGACGGGGGACGATCGATCTACCCCTCTCGACAAGAACAAGTTTCCACCGTTTTGCCTCGATCAATAATACCGAATAAATCATCGTCAAACTTTGCACTTTCCTGTCCCGGTCGGTTCCTAGTCCTTTCCAGTTATTCGCTTGCCCGCGCGTTTGTCCTCCCTGCAGTACCGCCACTCTCCTCTTTCTCTCTCTTTCTCTCTCTCTCTATGTATAAAGAAATTGCTCCTCAATCATTTAGGAAGTTTGTTGGGGTCTTTTAACTCGGTTCACATTTAGTTTTTCTTACTTTTCTGCTTTTTTTCGCCACTTTTATCCTGTATACTTGGGTATCGCTCTTTACTCGATCCGCTGTGTGTCTAGGAACAAGGTAAATATTTACCAGGATAATTTAACAATCAGGTATTTATCCAAAGTCACGTGTATAAAAAATGTAATGGGGAAACAGACCGGATAACCTGAAGATAAAAAAAAACCGCAATTATAATAAATTTGAACCTGTACGTCCTTCCATTTATGTTTAGAATTTGAAAATTAGTGATTCGAGAAAGCAAAGTGAAAAACAAAAAATCAAAATGTGGCTGATCACGATGGGCCAGACCTAAAACTTCCCGCCCAAACCCTTCAAGTTGAAAAAAAAGTTATTTTCAATTTTTATTCTTTGCATAACTTTGAAATTACTACTTGACCGATTGACTCCAAAAATCGGTTAGATTTAAGTCTTGGTATACCTTTTCGATCGCAGCAAGAATCGTTCAAATCGGTTAATTCGTTCCAAAGATATCGTACGACAAAAAAAAAAAATTTTGTCGTGCAATATCTTTTAAACTAATCGTTCGATTTTGATGAATCTTACGGCAATCGAAAGGGCTATCCAAGACTTGAATCTGATTAAGTTTTGAGACTAATCGCACGAACAGTTTAAGAGTTATGCGCTAAAAATATGAAAAAATTTTTTTTTTAAATTTTCATTCTTTGAATAACTTTGAAACTACTCGACCGATCGACTTTAAAATCTAATCAGATCTAAGTCTTGATAAACCCTTTCGATTGCTGCAAGAACCATTCCAATCGGTCGATTCGTTCTAAAGATATCGTACGACAAAAATTTGTTCACACACACGGTCATACGGACGTCGATCCAAAAATAGTCAGAATAGTTTCCTAGAACCCCAAAACGTCGAGATCTGGTAAAAACTCGATTTTCGAAAATCGGACCGAAACCAATAACTTCCCTTTTTTTATGAAAATTTTCAAATTTCATAGCGGGAAGTTAAAAATAAGTATAAATTATTCTCAACAAGCGGTACGAAGAATCAAAATTTTATAATTTCAGGCTTGTTTTGTACCGGTCTAATCTACATAATGCACGTGTATGTATACTTACGGTATTTACCCCTCACTGTAAACGATAATACTGAAAATTCCCCCGTGGCAGTAGGGTGGCCGTATACATATATTCCGTTCGTTGATTCAGAGTTGGCCAACAACTGGGACCCGCACAACTCGAGGATGTACTACACCGTGACGGTATCGAGTGTTTTTATTGTCGCTCATTCGATTAATATTCATCGAACGTCAATAATTATGATACAAATAGTGACGTGGCTCGCATTCCCATCGAGAATCACGTTAATTTGTCGTTTTACTCACAACGTTCGTGTCTGTTGTTCGTATATATATATGTATGTACATACGTTGATTCTGCAGTCATGTTATAATACTGAACGCTACTGCACGTATGCACCATCAAGTTGCTATAAACACATACATATACGTAGGCAGTATTGATGATTAATAATCAGAAATATATTGAAACCGTTACACTATAATAGTGTTCAATTTACGATACACAAAAATTTCATATACATCTACCTTTATCCGGTATTTTATTTACTTCGTAAATAAAAATTCAAATTGGCTGATCATTTTTTTTTTTTCTTTCATGAAATTCGCATCGTGTATATCATACCTCGTATATATTTTTACGTCAATTTATTCTTCCGCCGTGAAATATGCTCGATTATTAATTAATTAATTAATTAATCGACTATCGATATCGCGATTACGTGCCAATTTAATGTTTCTAGTCAACTGTCGTTTGAAACAAAAAAGAGAGAAAAAAAAATAAAAAATTGGAAATTAGCATCTGAATCAGTTTATCCCGAACTTTAACAGAACCAATTGTACAATTTGATGTACAGTCACGTGATATACAAAAAATGAAAAAAAAAATCAAAAAAAATAGAAACTAACTTATTATACGATTTATTTTAATTCTTGTTTCAGATTGGCGAACCCCATGCAGCACAGCCCAGTGCCATAGAAATAACCATGTCAAAAAGCAGCGGTATGTATTTTTTTCTTCTTCAAATATTTATTCTGTATGAAATTTTGGTGAATTATCTAGATAATATATCGTATTTTTTTTTTTTTTTTCTATATAGTATTCGAACGTACAGAATAAATCTGAAATAATTTCGATTGAACGATTGATCGAGAAATCGTAAATATGTTGATTAGAAAAAACAGGATCATTGTAATCGTATAGAAAATTTGAGAAATTTTATTTATTTATTTATTTATTTATTTTTTTTACGGGAGCGTTGCAGAAGTTCTGAATTGAAAATTCGAAATTTTAATGTTATAATACCGACTCGCAGTTTGTAGGAAATATGTACTTCAAATCCGGAGCGTCGTCGTGACCCGCCATTAAATTTTCAGATTTTTAAATTATCATAGTTTCCGCGCGGACGGACTGTCTGCTCCACTCTGATCTTTCCGAATTTATAATACTCCGAGGTTCGACGTTTCCGAAAATCGGAGATCGTCTAAAATGAATTCGGAACCTCGACCCGGTCCTCCATGCGAGGACCGTGAAAATTTTACTCTATAATATTTAACCTTGAATATATAAAAAAAAAAAAAAAAAAAAAAGAATACTGAAAAAAAAAAATTAAACAGATGCTGTCTTTAATCGTTCAACGAGTGATAAAACAGTTGTGTACATACATACATCGATCAGTGACATAAATTAGGTGCACACGTTATAGGTATATATCTATATACGTAACTACCTACACGTATGTATTTATCCAGACCGTAAAGTATTACGTATCAGCATTTAGACGTTAAACAGTTGTAATATGCATAGGTGTAATGCATCTTCAGCTTCAATTATTGTCATTGCTTCATCAGACCGAGATGTGAGAATCATATAAGCCTGTGTCAACGGTTGGATAAATTATTCCTTCATTTGTTTATTTATTTATTTAAATTTATTTCGCAATTTTTTTGTTTTTGTTCAATGTCAAAAACCGCCACTTGAAACGTTGTAACGCATAGTATACGTATATAGAAACGGCTATACAGATTCGGTTTAATTTGCATAACAGATAATTATACATTCTGGTAAAAACTCGTAAGTAAATTATATACGTATATGCAAACGAATAACGGCACTTGAATACATATCGCCGTACAGTTTGTTAGTTTCCTTGTTTAAAATTCTACACTTATATCTCGGTTCAATATTAACGTCTAATGATTTTTCTTGAACCAAAAATTTTTGCTCCTTTATTTTTCTTGATTCAAAACTTGGAACTCCAACAGGTATTTTTATTAGTCTGTATATTCTTATCTTATAAGCGTGAGAAATCTTCTCGATATATACTGTATCGCTACATTAAATATACTATAGCTATAATAATTCACGCGTATCTTCTGAAACGAAACGCAAAAAAAATAAGAACGAAAAATAGAATGAGATTAAAAAAAAAAAAAAAAAATTAGTATCATTATTACGTATAAACGATTCTTATTTGGGCAAAAAAAGAAAAAAAAAATTATACCATTTCAAGTTTATAAGTTTATAATTATAACCAAAACGCCTACGTTTCAAATTCTCTACTTTAAATTATATACCTATACAATATTTTCCCACACTCGCTGACGATTCATCTCATATTTTCAATTTATCTATACATACGGATTTGTTTTTACAGATTTTTTTTAATTCTTTTATTCTTTCCTCATTTTATTTATTCATTTATCTATGTATGTATATATAAGGAAGATATACAAAAAATAACAGTATACGGCTATACGTCTACATGTGTTTTTGTGTCTCGATATCGTATAAGAGCGAGGTAAAGCCCGAAGACGTCGATTGATTCAATAAAAAGAAATAAACGAATATTTAATATATCTGAATAAATATCAAAATAATCTCATATATAATTTTGCGACAATCGATATACATATAATCTCTTCATTTTATTCATATACGTTTCATCAATCGTTCGTTGATTATTTATATAAAATAAAAAAAAAATAAAAAGTAAAAAAATCTGTTTACTTGTACTGACAAAAAACCGATATTCAACGATCATACGGAAATGGTCGAGTTTCACATTTGCTGCGAATAAATAGAAACATTCGTTTAAAATAAAAATTGATATTCTTACTCATCATTTTTTTATATTTCAATCCTGAAATATGAAGATTTTTCGATTGAATAATAATAATAATAATAATAATAATAATAATAATAATAATAATAATAATAATAATAATGATAATATTAATAATAATTACATTTATATACCACTATTATAGATCAAGTATATAACCTCGTATATAACTGTAACCTACATATTTCGTTATCGAATTCATTGGTGAATTTATCATTCGATTAAATTCTGATAACCGATCGATAAATGCGGGTTCTAACGTCGAGACATACCTAAGTTTATACGTTACCGATTTTACATTTAAGCTTGTAGTATTATATTTATCTTTTTTCTTACACCGATAGCAATTTTTTTTTTCTATTACTTTTCTTTCGTAAATTTTTTTTTTTTTCTCCTTTTTTCATTGTCTTTTTTTGTAGTAAAAATTCAAATCGAACGTACGTTAATTCAATCAATCGGATACGGTCATAATATACCTATATGTACATATCTACGGGAATTAAGTTAAGTTTGAGAGAAAAACTTGTCAATGCGTCACAAACAGAAAAATCTGCTTACGATAATTTCCCTGAGTATTTCATTTTTTTTTTTTTTTTTTTTTTAATTTATTTATTTCTTTTATTTTGTTGTCAATTGAAGGAAATGATAAATAAATGAACGACGTTTAGTCACCGGATTCTCGCAGGCCTCGACTACATATCGCGCTCTTTACTGACGTATTATAAGTATGAAAACCCGGCCGTCCCGTTTGCCTCCCTGGGATCCGGCGCGGCGCCGAATAGAAGGCGTCGAACTGGTCATGCCAGTCGCTGCCGAGACGCCGCGCCGTGACAACGCGAAGGGACGTCGCGACGTCCGATCTCCTGATTTCTAAAAAAAATCAGCTGTAGATTCGGCGTGTTTAAAGTTGTATAAAAAGAAAAATACATACAAAATTAAGTAAAATAAATAAGGAAAAAAAAAATAAATAAATAAATAAAAATTCACCCCGTCGTGTTTTATTACAGTGACCCGGATTTATTTTACCCTGTGATAATTTTTAGTGAAAAATCATCGTTGTTAATGGAAAAAAATAAATATCTAATCAATTTACAAAACTCCTTTTCCGCGTTATAAAGAGTCGGCTAGAAACGTTTCGTTAAAACTATTTAGTGATTAAAATATATAATAAATATACTATATATAAATTTGACAAGTGATCGATTTTAAAGCATTGGCTTGTGTCGCAGTGAATTTAGGAATAAAAATGATTTGAACACAAAAATTTTTTTCAAAGTATTAATAATTGTGGTTTTTTTTTTTTCTGTTCATTAATATTTTCTCGTGAGTGAAACAAAAAATAATAATAATAATAATAAAAATAATAATAATAACAATAATAATAGAACCAAAAATTAATTATATTATACATATTTTTGCAATCACGAGATAATATTATAATTATCTTCTTCAAATATCAAATCAGTGAATCAACACCTGCAGTGCTCGTTTAATCGATTTTTTCATAACTATAAATCGGAGTTTCTTCAACAACTTACGAATACGTATTTATTTATTTGCGAGGATTTTTATTCGGTTAAAATTACTGACAACTTATACTCCCAGTCTACATCATTTTCTCGCTACTTAATACGGACCTCGAGGATTCGAGTATTGCAGAATATTTACCGCTGTAAGTTTATTTATAACACTTAAGAGATTATTAACCACGAACCACGTGACAGGTTTTTTTTTTTTTTTTTTTTTCTTTTTTTTTTTTTTTAGATATTTATGATATGAATATTCATGTACTGTGTGTATAGATCGATTTCCCACTGTTTTAGTATACCGTACGATTCGTAGATTTATCGTTTATCATATTCGTTCGATTTTTAATTTCATCTAGGTATACCTATATGCATCCGCGTCCGAAATATCTTCACTACTCACACGCACAAACACGAAACACGTGCGCACACATACGCGTGTTTTTTGGATAGTTGAAACAGGGTGACGTCATCGCGGGTAAAAAAAACAGATGAAAATAGATTTAGAAAAGAAAGAAAGAAAAAAGAAAAATTGCTATTCTAGGAAAAATGATGTCATTCTATTTCGTTTATTTCGAGATTTTCTCGTCATGAAAATATGTGTTTTATTTTTGATTTTTTGATCTTTTAGTAGCACGATAATTCGAAATCCGGGACACCTGCAATGTTCGTTGAGCACACAATAATTGCGAACTGTTTTTTAGTCTGATTAAATTATATCCACCTATTTCTTTTTGTTGAAGAAATATATCGAAATTGATGAACAAAGATATAACCGTACATATGTATACCCATATTATACATGTTATACCTATACGGTGATTATTCGCACATTTAAATTCATAAGAAGTATATATAATAATAATAATATGTAGTATATAATATATAACTGAATTATAAATGAATCGTTAAATAATCTTTACGATTATTATTGTTATTATTATTATTATTATTATTATAGTGAAATCGAGCCGATAGAAAAGGGATAAATCAGTTGGCCGTTTAGAGTACTAAAATCTCTTGATCCCCAAGTTATTTATTTAATTTTTATTTTTGTATTGATAGTAAAATTTTTCGTATTCTAAATTCTGATCTTACATTGCGACCTTCGGTATGTATATAATCGTTAATTTAATCGAAGATATATCTTGTACCTACTCATCGCTTAGGTATCTTTCAAAATCTACTTTCTAGTTATATATTGTTTACCTATACCTTTACCTCTCTTCACGTTTAATGTAAGCAGGAAACTCTCTCTTTCTCTATCTTTCGGAATTCGTCGTTTAGGTGTGTATGTATTCAACAAGTTCTCGTTGTCATATCGTCGACGATTCAATGGAAGACCGTGTTATCCAAAATTGGGCTATCGAATGAAATTTTTCTTTTTTACTTCTTTTTTTTAGAAGGAACTGAAAATAATTGGCTCGTATTTTTTTCTATTTAAAAGTTAAAAATAATAATTGCCAAAGTTATACAGGCAATTTGAAGTCGGTATTTTTGCTATACAGGGTGTTCGTTTGAAAAATTTCCACCCTAATATCTCGAGAGCCGGAAAAGATTTTCCGAACGCGGTTTGCGGGAGGTTTAAAGGCATCGGGAGGGGGGAAGAACATCGTGCAGCATCATTTTCAGTAGGTGGAGACGTCAAGGCCGAGGGAAAGGTCAACTGTTTTTTTTTTTTTCTTTTTAATGGAAACGAGAAATTTCTCGTGTTCTATGAATGGGAAAATGGATTCTCGACGAGCTCTTAGTAGGATTGAGATATCGAGCTGATTTTTTTTGGTAGGATTCTTTTCGTTTATCTGAAAAAAAACTTCCGAGACTATGAGACCTCTGAAAAAAAAAAAAAAAAAAAAAGAAAAGAAAAGTTTTTTTTTTGAAAAAACAAAAGATGATATTTTTTCTACTTTTTATTAATTAATTTATTTATTTTTTTACTCTGAAGGAATGCTCGAAATCGTAAAATGCCCACTAAAATCTCGTAGTTACAGATTTTTTGAACAATTATTACCCTTGCCATAAAATATATACCGAGAATATAGCCGGAACACGTATATTTTAAATTGGGCGATCCACCCTCTTGGCGGGAGGGGTTAGAGTTGAGATAAAGATCTGAAAAAAATAGGGAATTGTTTTTGAATTATTTTAGGCCGATTCGGGGGGCGGCTGTTGAAAAATTCGTCCGAGTCCTAAATAAGGACCACCCTAATATATACATAGGTATATATTTTATTAAGTAACGATATGATAAAGCATTGCATTGCTTATCCGGGTTGATCGCTACTGCTTCCGTTTGCATCAATAACTCATCGAGTATCTTATTTAATTAGCCATATGTGAGCGCAGCGTCTTTTACATTGTTCATAATTTTGCGGCACATGAATCTGACGTGAGAATATCGTTAGGTACGCGACGCGGGACGAAATATATCGTGCGGATAGATATACGTATACGTATATATATGGAATAAGCTCGAACTACGAGCTGAGGGCGACCAGCGCCAGCACCAGTAGAGCAACGATGAACGTATAAGAGTATAGTAGGGGTATAGCTTCCGGCGAGTCTCGCGGCGAGATTCCAGCACCGTCGAGCAAGTGAGCAGTGAGCAGCAGAGCAGCATCTTGGAGGATTCGAGGTCGACGACACGCTAGCGTTCTGTAGCATCGCCTAACCTCGACTCGGGACTCAACTCACGAGATCAGCCTTTGGCTCTCGATGCGCGCAAAGCGAGAAGCGAGAGAAGCGAGGAGTTAGAAGCGAGAAACGTCTAGTCGACAAAAAGCCAATTCGCTTCGGTTAATACTAAGAAGCCAGAAATCCAGACTACTCCCGCGCTATAGCCCCGGTCTCTATCTTCTCATCCCGTATTTCTATACATGGTATATATATACACATATATAGGTATATATATATGTGTGTGTACCCTTCATCAAAGCCCCCCGCGCGCTCTCGTTCTGTTTCTAACTTCTAGTGACAGCTATTCCGATTGCTGCTCCTTTCCCTCCCTCCCTCCCTCCCTCCCTCCCTCCTCACCTTACCCCTTACCATTACTTATAACTCGATATACCTGTGTACTACAAGGTTGTTACGCTTTCTTTGCTGCCCGGTTATCAAGCCGAGTGAGACTGTATACTTACACCTCTCCACACCCCAGGCTCGCGCGTGTATACGCAACGGAATTTCTTAGGCGTACGTTACATGCCCCGTCTTAAGTCAACCCTGTACACTGGAGTAGCAGCGACGTGTGGTGTAAAGGTTACGGTCTAGTACTTGCGCAGGGCATGTCTCGTTTAATATGTACCGAGAATATTCGTGTATATCGTATGAATAAAAGGTACACTCAAATAGATTTGATATGGATATTTTTGTCGTTTGATTATTTTCTTTTTCAATTTTTTCAATTTTTTTTATTCAATTTTTGTGTAATTTTTTTTTTTTTTTTTTTTTTTACGGACCTTCTCAATTCTCTTCGAACGTTCGGGATTTTCTACGAAAAAAAGAAAAAAAAAAAAAAAAAAAAAAAAAAAAAAAAATTGGAGTTTTAATTTTTGTTTTTGTCTTTTTTTCTCTGACGGTATGATTTTTTTTTTCTTTTTTTTTTTTTTTTCTCTTTACATTATACTTGCCTGTATATTTTTCTAATGATAAGGCGGGCTTAAAAATATATACCGAGGTCGTAAAAATTGCTCGTGAAAAAAAAAAGAAAAAAAAAAAAAAAAAAAAAAAAAAAATACTGCCATTTATATAACGCAGTTTGTTTTATTCGGTTTACCCTCTGTCGCTGTGTAAAAGTTAGTTTCAAATAGTCGAATAATCAGAGTGTATTAATAGCACAATGAATTTTAATTTTTTTTTTTTGTTTTCCAATATTTGAACACTGAAAATCGAGTTCTCTGATTGAATTATCTGCCGCAGGCTGTTCAAAATAACTATAGTATAGATTAAAATACACTTATCGTGATTGATGAGGATTACGTTTTAAACCTGCGCGGTGACACACAATATGGCTGACCAAATTTCAAACGCGACGATTTTAATCGGTAAATATATATATAGGTATATATGTCGTAGCTGATAAGATTGAAATTTTTACTTTCCGAGCCTTAATTCAGCGGAAAAACAATTTTTAAATAGCCGAATTTATTACTATAATCTAACTATCTTTTGAGAAGAAAAAAAAAAAAAATTAATAATTTATAAATTATTCGAGAATCATCCATTTTTCAGAACTCGAATTTTTTCAACTTTCGTATCTATGTATGTACGTACAGTATTGAAGATGAATGATAATAATCAACTGTTCAATTCATTTGCGTAATATCAAATCTTATTACAGACGTAATGAAGCGAAAAGTAGAAGAGGAAGAAGAATATAAGTATAAACAAAGCCTTTAGTGAAAAGCATATAATCCTATACGTATATGAGGTATTCCACGCCGTTTCGAACGGTCGAAAAGTTGACCGATCCCAAAAAAATCGTAATTTTGTCTTATCACACAAATATATGGAAAGAATTTATGTGAATTTTTTCAGAATTTTTGGATCACATTTTTTGAGTTTTTCCAAATTCCAATTTCTTTCTACGAACCTCAGTGTGCCGATCGTACAAGAAAATTTATAAGACAAAAAAGTTGCAGTTTCGAATCAACTGTTTGAAAAAATTTTTTGGGGAATTTCTCGAATCCCAAAAATACCAATTTTTATCAAAAATACACAAAAATACGTTTTTTCAACCAATACGTCACTTTTGATTTGCTTCAAAAATTTACAGAAAATACTCTCAAGTGTTTACAGCAACCATATATTTTTTTCAAGATGGTTGGCTTAATCGTTTGGAAGCTATGCTTCATTAATTCTCTGATTCTATATATTTTTCGAGAAAAAAAAAGAATTAATAAAGCATAGCTTCCAAACGATTAAGCCAACCATCTTGAAAAAAATATATGGTTGCTGTAAACACTTGAGAGTATTTTCTGTAAATTTTTGAAGCAAATCAAAAGTGACGTATTGGTTGAAAAAACGTATTTTTGTGTATTTTTGATAAAAATTGGTATTTTGGGGATACGAGAAATTCCCGAAAATTTTTTTTCGAAAAGTTGATTCAAAACTGCAACTTTTTTGTCTCATAAATTTTCTTATACGATCGACACACGGAGGTTCGTAGAAAGAAATTGGAATTTGGAAAAACTCAAAAAATGTGATCCAAAAATTCTGAAAAAATTCACATAAATTCTTTCGATATATTTGTGTGATAAGACAAAATTATGATTTTTTTGGGATCGGTCAACTTTTATGTATACGCTACTGGGGTGTTAATCTTTTTAAATAATTCAAGCGATATATACGTATGGCATATACATATACCTATGTTTACAAGCCTTATTACTCGCACTCACAGCTCTTACACAATGCCAATTAACATTTAAGACCAATTTAGTAGAAGCTCCTTTGCATTCGACGATTCTATTAACAAAAAAAAAAAACGAAGGAAAAAAAATAGAATAAAATAAAAAATAGAATAAAAAAAAACCGTCCCATTTTAATCCACAATCAAGATTAATGTCGACACACACACCTACTCCACTTACAATTAAATATACGAGAATCCAAACTCTATAGCTATGCACTGGAGTCACAGAAAGTAAAAGTTTGTTGAGTATACCAAATTTAGTCTAAAAGAAAAAAAAAAAAAAAAAAATACGTGATTCAGCTATCTTTTCATAATCTTATATTTCGTTTTTTTTTTTTTTTTTTTTTTATTAACTTAAAATTTTTTTTTCATTCAAGGATTATTCCAAGGGCGTGGGTAATCCGCCCACGCGTTGAGGTAGCGTTGGTAGAGATTCCCCTGTAGCTTGTGTCGTCGTCGTCGTCGGTGTCGGTGAGACTTAATTTGATAAAAGGTGGATTAAGAGAGAAAGCTGGTTTAATTTGTGTAATTGAATATCCGGCTTTGCCTCGGTACGTGTAATAAGCCCGTCGAGACTATTCAGGCAAAGTAGCTGTAGCTGGGTAGGTACTGATAGTTTATAAAAATAAAAATAAAAAAAAAACGAGAGAAAAAAAAAATTATATACGGACCAGACACGCCTCGCGGTAGGCATCCCAACAGTCATTCGTTTTTCATACATTCGGCAACTGACATTAATGTTTTTAATTAATTTAACAACGAATCTGGATCGCTTTATCGTCAGGCGACGTAACAGTTATAGATGCTTAGACCGATAAAATTCGGACATCGTTGCCTAATTCATGATAAACAAACGACCTATCGCGACCTATGTCTATCGCGAGGCGTCTCTGGTCCATCTATAACCTCACGGTATATCGCGTATATAATAGCGAGAGATTTTTTTTTTTTTTCTTTAAATTTCGTTTTTTTCTTGTCATTAAAATATTTCCTTCACCCAATGAATATCATCTTTATTAAATATTAATCGATCTGTATAAATTATCGTATAGCCAACTTCAAACGACCCCAGTGTAATATTTAGCTACTTTCCGTGATAATAATATATACTATAGCTCCTTTTATCTAGATTGAAGATATTTAAATTTTGTCTAATTGAACCGCGACAGTGTAAAGATTTTCTTTTTTAATTTCATTTCTTTATTTTAACCGCTTAAACGCTTCTGCAGCCATTCGCTATTATACCATACGCGAAAAATTTATTTTGCTAATTTTAAAATTGTTGAATAAGGCGTCATTTGAATATTACGTAACGTTCTCGGGAGGGGGGGTCAAAAAAGGTCACAAATAGCGTTACGTAATATTTTAATGACGCCTTAATATCTTTTTCAAAACACGTGTACATACAGAGAACGCTGCGTGTTATAAGCGCACGAAAATTAACCCCGAATTAAGTTATGATGTAGATGTATCTATATTTTAGATCTTTTTTTTCTGCAAACGCAATTAGCGGTTAAATAATTGCGGGAGTCATGAAGAATTGGCAATTTATGTGGGGGTAAGGTAAGTCGACATATTATGGACTGCGAAGTTGCGAGTGTATATGGGGCATTCCACGTCAACTCGACCTGGTTTTTACCCTTGACCTCTCGGATTGGGCCCGCGATTTTTTGTATGATTGTTCTCACTTTGAAAGGCACTCAGTTTTTATTTCAGATTTTTTCAAATCGATTTGAATTTTCTACAATTTTTGAAAACGACCATATTGATCGACACATTTTAAAAATCTGAAAAAATTCTGAAAAATCGTGTGTCAGATATCAAAATTTCGAAGCTTAAAGCCGGAGTGGGGAGATTTTTCCTTCTTATTGTTTTCAAGCTTTTTCCGAAAAACAAACAATAAAAAAATTAGAAGCGGGAGTCATTTTACTAGATTTTTCCCAAGAGATTTTTTCGGAAAAATAAAAAAAAAAAAAAATTTGCGGAAAATCTGAAAAAATCTAAAAAAATCCGGTGTAACATATGGAAATGTTTCAGCGACCATCCATAGTAAAATAACTCCCGTTTCTAATTTTTTATGGTTTTTTTGTTGGAAAAAGCTTGAAAACGGTAAGAAGGAAAAATCTCCCCACTCCGGCTCTAAGCTTAAAAATTTTGATACCTGACACACGATTTTTCAGAATTTTTTCAGATTTTTAAATTGTGTCGATCAATATGGTCGATTTCAAAAATTGTAGAAAATTCAAATCGATTTGAAAAAATCTGAAAAAAAAAACTGAGTGCCTTTCAAAGTGAGAACAATCATACAAAAAATCGCGGGCCCAATCCGAGAGGTCAAGGGTAAAAACCAGGTCGAGTTGACGTGGAATGCCCCATATATTTTTCCTATATATATAACGTTATTCGCTGCTCCGAAATGAAAAATCTCCCTATATAAAATTTTTTCGTTATTTTATTTTATTTTTTTTCTTTTATCTGTTCACGAAAAGAATTTCAATTTTCAATTTTTTCCAGTTTTTGGACATTTATTATACGAGATGCAAAACGTTTTGAAAACGAATAATTATATCCTTCGCGAATTTTCGGGGGCTAGGTTAAAAATTCGTAATTTCAATCGTCAGGGACTTTTAAAATTCGGGAGTTTTTTTTTTTTTTTCTTCCTTTTTTTCAGAACCCATGTATATCCGTGAATTTTGTACGTCTATAAATAATGAATCGTTTGAATCGGTGAAATAGATGTTGTAGAAATTTGCGGTTTATGAGGAATCGAGACAAAAAAAAAAAAAAAAAAAAACCTATCAAAATTTCAATTCCTCTCGCATGATAATATACATATATTATACCGAATATCAACGATTCACGAAATTCACAAACTAAAAAAAAAAAAAAAAAAAAAAAAAAAAATTTTCATCAAATACGCGATCGAAGATATTATTACGCTCCGCGGTCCATCAATCCGCGCCAGTTCATATATATTCACTCACTCACTTTATCCCATACATAATAATACCTACCACGCTGCGCATCTTCTCCTCCTCCTCCTCATTCTCATCCTTTTGCGATTCATTCGTGCTGATATAACTTGACACGTATATAAGGTTTCGGGTTTACAACATATATATATATATATATATATATATACACACACATATATGTTACCTATATAGGATACACTATACTACACTATACTGTAATACAACTGTATACACATTTGTACAAGTGTTCACCTGTGTAGATCACGAATGTGACGTAGACTTAATTAGAAGAGGAGAAAATTAATGCGTAACGCGTCGTTTCTAGCACATATATACATATATATATATATATATACACATATACGTATATAGATAGACACATGTGCTATATATGTATATATATATACATATATATATACTCGGGTAGGCTTAGTGTTACGTACGTAACAAAGCTCAAAGCTCGAAAGCTCCCACGGCTTAATAACAGAGGACTGAAAATTGTGACGGTCTACATACATACACATAGCTAGATATACATATATATATATATATATATATATATATATATATATGTATATATAGATGGATACATAGATACATACATCGGTTTATCGAACGTATCGTCGCGTCGCGCGTACTTCGGTGCCTGGTGCCTTTACTACTATGTTCTGCGGAAATACGATACTATCGGGTTATCAAACCGTCACAATATCAACCTGAACCCACCCCCCTATACCCTATGGTCGCGTCTGATGTTTGCTCATCACGCGTGTAAACGGACGATGTAACAAACTACCAAACGGACGACCACCTCTCTCTCTCCCTCTCTCACCCTCTCTCTCTTTCTCTCTCTCTCTCTCTCTTTGTCGAATTGTACTGTCAAGTTGAGTTGTAGAGCAATTTATCCACCAAAAAGCACATCAAGTGCTAAACAAATAGAAGAAAAAAAAAAGAATCGTTTGCCAATTACACACACCGAACAATGTGAATCTTGTACATACAACTGCTTTTACAGAATTACGTTTTTCATATTAAAAAAAAAAAAAAAATACAAAGATGATGCTTTCCGTTGAAAGTTTTCTTTATATCTTGAAGATTGCAATTTCGAAGGCAAACCCTGTACAAAAGAAAAAAAAAAAAAAAAAAAAATTAGAGTGCGATCTCAACAGGAAATGAAACGAAATCGTTTTTTTTTTTTTTTCTCTCTCTTTCAATCGAATTTGCAGATTACATGATCGATATTTGTTTTGAACGAAGATTTTTTTCGATCTAACTATATAGGACTCGAAAAGTCTGGAGATAGCTTCGTTTTTACGCGTATAAAATAGAAGATAAAATGCCATTATTATAGTCACGTAGTCATCTAAGATTCTAAAATTTTATCCCGCCACGTAAAACATTTCCTGCGGTATTTGCTAGACCCTGCCGTGCCATGATCTGATCTGATACGAAAATAAATTAACCGGATTTAGCCAAAAAGGCTTGACTTTTTTTTCGCATGCGGCACACAACCCGCACAGTATTTTTTTTCTCCAATTTTTTTTTTTCTCTTACGATGGTATAACGAAAAATAACGAATTTTGCGACTGCCGTTTTGAAACCGTAAGTAGGATTGGGCTCAAAAGCTTATTGGCACATTTTCACGGCAGAAACAGTATCCTGTGCAAATTTCATCCAAATCGGTTTAGTGGTTTGAATGGAATCCTGCTCACAAGAAACTCACACAAAGACCCATGCGTCGGAATAATCCCAAAAAATTCCCAAAATTTTTATTCACTATCCGAAGTCTGTATTTCAAAGCCCGTTTCAATATCTCAAAAAATGTTGGAGTTAGCCACCGCCGTTTTCAAACCGGAAGTAGGATCAAGCTCAAAAGCTTATTGGCACATCTTCGCAACAGGAACAGTATCCTGTCCAAATTTCATCCAAATCGGTTCTGCGGTTCGACTGGAATCCTGCTCACAAGAAATTGATGGTCACATTATACATCCGGTTTCGAAAATGCTTGAGAACTCTGCTCCGAGTGTCAAAACGTGGATCCTAGATGGTCTTAGTCTTTTTTCTCAATCCAAGACGGCTCTTTCCGATTACGAATGTACAAGGCATTCCGTTTACTGACGATCGTGTGTAAAAAAAATCACAAATTGATCGTGGATTTCACGCGAGACGTGCATTGATATCTGAACAGTGGTCTTCGACTTCTTTACGTATGCTGCACTCACCTTTTATCTGAGAAATTAATGGCGTTGGTTAATCGAGGGGGAAATCTCATTGACGTAAAACAGGGCTGATTCAACGTTCGCGTAAAAATACCGTACAGCAGGAAGAAGAAGAAAAAGAAAAAGAAAAAGAAGAAGAAGAGTAAAGAAGAAGATGAGGAAAAGTAGATGAAATCTCTTGAGCTTGTAAGCGAGTCGGTGTATGCATGTAGATGTGAATACACCCCGTGTGTATATCTATAACGTATATAAACCCTGGATATATATTTTTTCGTTATTTTATTTTACTTCTTTTTTTTTTTGGTTCATTTCATTTTTCTTATGGCTTCTTTTTCCTTGTTAGTCGGTAGGAAGATTGCTGCAGCGGTGGTGGTCCCCAATAAGCAGAACTTGCGGCAGCTGCTGCTGCTGCTGCGGCTGCTGCTACTTCTACTGCTGCACCAGTCGGACGACCAGACGTTCCGGCAATTTAAAGTTTGACTTGGATATATTCGAGGTTTTGCAAAGTAGTCTCTGTTGTCTGCACCCAGAATGTATACCGTCGACCAAAACTACTATATGCGAAAACCACCCTCTTATATACCAAATCTACAACTTATTGTTCAGTTCAGAACTTTCACCGACGAAGTCTTCCGACGTTGCAGTTGCTATTATATATCTTTCTTCATTCTACGGTATACCGCACAATCGCGAAACACATCGCATAAACTACCCCCTCAGGCATTAGATACGCGAAGAGGTATGTCAGATATGTGATATTCCGTTCTTCGGATCGATGAAGGCAGAGGAAATGCCGAAATTTGCACAGCTCGTTGGGGATAAAAGATAGTGATAGTTTTTTTTTCGTCGTTTTTACTGGGTTGAATTCCGAATTCTGAAAATCCCGAGCGGTCAAAATTTCGAATTTTCATATCACCGTCTTACAGTTTTTAGAAAAAGTATTTCCCTGGAAGTCTGGATAATCGATTTGAAAAACGATAAAGGTTAAAAATTGCACCGCATTAAATTTTTGGATCCTTGGATTTTTCGAGCTTTTAGCCGTCTAATTTCCGAGCTTTCCCAGTTTCTCAAAATTGAAAATTTTCTAAAATCAATTCGTCATTTTCATCGTGTGGAAGTTTTAGAATTCAAAACTTCTACGCGGCCCCATACGTTTTATCGTCTCGAAACCCATATAATTACCGAAAAAATATCAAGAATGATACAAATTCGGATTGTCATTCGAAAATTAAAACTTCAATTTTTTTTATTCTTCTCACAGAAGTGAACGTTCGAATTTTGAACGAGATCTGGCGATTTTTATTATGCCCGGCATTTGAATATAAAATCCTGTAAATTTCAGATTTTTTTTTTTATCTAGATACCAATTTTTGAGATAATGCGCGGCTATAGTTCATCGTACAGATTAGATTTTCCATCTTTTATTTCTGATATACACGAGATCTGAAAACGTAAAGATGCGTTAAAATTAGCAATAATAATCATTGGAAAAATGTTATCATATGTTGCTTTGTGGAAGTGAATCGTGGTAAGCAGATACTGGTGAAGCCAGATGCTCCTCGGGAGTGGATGAAAAGATAAAAAAAAAAAAAAAACATAAAAGTATGATAAAATAAGAAGTTGTTCGCTGTAATCACTGTCCGTAAAAGTCTACTTTTACTTTTATCTACCCCGCAACTTTTTTTTGTTTTTTTTTTTTTCTTTCTTTTCAGTCAACTGCGAAATACACCGAGAGAAAAGAGGACTTTTACACCGTCGAGTAAAAGAGCGAAGCTCGGGATTTAGCCATGTCAAAAGTTTCTTTTTAGCTTATTCTTAGGAGGCAACAAACGTCCGCTGCAAGTGCCAACGGCGAACTCATTACATTCATATTTGCCGCTGTGAGAGATTTTACAAAAAAAAAAAAAAAAAAAAAAAAAAAAAAAAACCCTCAAGTGATCAAAACCCTCAGAAGTATTATACAGAGAATTCAATCTTCCTCTTCATTATAATAACCCAAGGCGAAAAAAGAGTGAAAAAAAAAAAAAAAACGTCAACTCTCACTATTTTTCGATTTATCACCCTCGTTTTTTTTTTTTTTTTTTATTTCCTCGCTTATTATCTCAAAAAATTCTAGATAAGAAAGAAAAATGAAATCTGAATTTTACCGCAGGATTTTATATTCAAATGACGAACATAAAAAACTACCAAGTCTTGTAAAATTCGAACGTTTGCTTCTACGAGAAAAAAAAAAAAAAAAATTAGAATTTGAATTTTTTAACGACAACCCGGATTTTATTTTCATCTTGATATTAGTCTGGTAATCACGTGGATTCCAAGGCGATGAAAAGTGTGAGGCCGGGTAGAAGTTCCGAATTTTCAACGTTCCGAAAGATTCAGACAGTTTCGAATTTTGAGAAACGTTGAAGTTCAGAATATTAAAATTGGTAAAGATCGGAATGCAGGCAGTTAAGAAACTCTGAGAGTCCAACTCTCCGTAACTCAAAAAATCCGGGAAATTTAGTTACGTAGTATTAATTTTATTAATCAGTAGACCAATTTGTAAGAATTGAAAATTTTTAGGCTCATGGTTAGTCCTAAAATGAAATAATAACTAGAAAGACCGCGAAACCCCGTACATTTTAAATGGAAAAGTTCATCCTCGGTGGTCAAGGGTTAAATGTTGAAATAAAATTCTGAAAAAATTACACGATTATTTTTTATTTATTTGGAGTTATACATACATGCAAACCAATCTTACGCATGATCGCGGCGCTACCATTAATTACAATTTCACATACACCTATAATCACTCAATTTTTTAACACATAGCTTATAATAAACTATATTTCCAGTTCATTTCAGCCGCAATAGTAGCTTAGCAATCGCCGACAGCCCCCGTAGCTAATAATAATCGGTGTTAACAGATTAGATGAGTGTTATTACAGACCTCCCTCCTCAATTTGTTATGAAATTTTTCTTTTTGTTTTTTACCTTCACAAAAACCATGATTTTTGGGAAAATAAAACGTGGGATATCGTGAGAGTTGAAATCACAGGACTAAGGCCACACGCAGTCTGAAAGTTAAGTTTGATTTTTCATCCCCCAGTCGTTCGATTAGGCCGAAAAATTTCATTTCATTATAATTAACAAAGCCACGTATTCATTTCGTATAACTTTGATAATACAGACTTACCCTGTATAACGCGTAATACAGTCTATATAATATATAATACATCATAATATATGTTACCTCGTATACTATAAACGGCTGCAGATAATTCGACCGTTTCACTTCTGCAGCAACACCAATTAAATGTCTGTCAATCTGTCTATCTCTCCGTCCGTCCGTCCGTCTGTCTGTCTTTCTGTCTGTCCAGTCCTGTAAGCCGTTGCGGAGAAAGGTTGGACGGGGATTTAGGTCCGCTCGATTGATTGCCGCCTCAGCTCGTCGCGGCGGCGGTGAGCCACTATATACGAACGAATAAGAAAAATCATTGACCTTGACGTGACCTTGAAGGGAAACCTGTTGATCTCGATCTTAAGATATTAACATACATACCTATATACACGCGTGGTAAATTGAATGTTATAAAAAAGAAGAAAAAAAAATTCATAAATTTTATCGATTACAAAAAACCAAAATAAATTTTTAGTTTTCTCTGGGCCATTTTTTTTTTTTTTTTTTTTTTCTTCTCTGTTTTTTGGATTTTTGTTTCGGTTATCTCTGTTATACTGTGATTTCGATTTTGTAGCTAGTCTGTACGATGAAATTTAACTATTATATGTGTATAACAGGCGTCTAGGATATATATGATATTCGGCTACATATGTACGTCGTTTGTTCCAATTCGGTAGCTTGACACTCGTCGATATTCTGGTAACGGACAGTCCAGACATTGGTCCCCATTAACTGGCTATGCAAGGCTTTGGTTTGGGGATTCCTTTGGGATAGGGGAGACAGGGGGCTAGTCCCTTTAGAGCTTAGGGGGGATAGTAGACGTATATGTTTAGTTACACGTGAGTATAGTCGAAGAACGGTTATATGTATAGCGAACTATTCTCTATTCCCTGTGGTTAACTATATATACACATGGGGGATTTCCATGAAAACTTGACCAGGTTCTAAACTGACCAAAATTTTTTTAATTCGGTTGAAACTTTTTCGAGTGCACCTCGAAATTAACCCCAGTTTCTTTTTTTTTGTCGTTTTTTTTTTTGTTCCGTTTCTTTTCTTCGTGCAATTCTCTTCCAGTTAGGAATATTCGAACCTTATCATTGTAGTTCCTGTCCTAGTCCTAATATTGTCACCTGAAAAAAAAAAAAAAAAAAACAAAAAAAACTTCATCCAAATTGAAAATGGTCAGATTAAAACCTGGTCAAATTTGCATGGAATTTCCCATATACGTAATAGGTATAGCTGCTAGACGTGTGAGGGATAACACTGTCAAAGGAAACAACTGCAGCTATATGGGTAATTACACGGGAGTTCGCATCCAACGATTACGTCCTTACACAGGGTAGGTATATATCGATATACGTATATGTATATGTATTTCATCACGCGGATCTATGCGGATGGATAGATACATGTGTGTATATTAGCTTCGGTGTAACATCGACGTAGCGCGTCTTGCACCAAATTATCTCTCTCACGTGCCCACCTAGAATTCTACCACTAATTAAGGCGCGGAGCTTCAATTAGCGTATACCTGCCAAAATTTACCTTGCAGGTCCCCTATACCCAGGGTTGTGTAGGTATATTAGCGAGGGAACAAAACTGCTCGCGATTTTGAACAATTAGATACGTAAATCCGGTACTGCGGGACATTTGTGAATAAATATGACGGGGAAAAGGAAAGAAAAAATGTTGGAATTGATCAGTAATTGATTTCGTGATTTTGTTTTTTTTCGGAAAGTTTTCGGTCGTTTTTTTTTTTTATTATCCCACCGTCTTTGAAAAAAAAAAAAAAAGAAGTAGTTTCGAGAAAAACGCGATCAAAGTTTGAGCCGAACGATTTTTCATGAAGAACAAAGAACTAACACGCCGAGTAGCCTGTAGAACGGTGGCCACTTTAAAGTCTCGTAACTCGGTCAATTCTTACAATATCGCAATAATATTTTCACTGGGTATTCTTGAAATATGAATTTTTCAAAAAAAAAAAAAAATGCAATGAAAACGAAAAAATCGATTTCCTAATTCACACGATCGATAGGGTTTCTTAAAAATGTCGTTTTTCTTTTGATAGAACTATTGATTTCGTTCATTTATCAATTGATTGCTATAGTCTTTACTAAATACTGCTTAGAAAAATTAGAATCGATGAAGTAATTTGAAGAGAGAAAAAAAAGAAATTCTTCTCGTCAATTCAGGGCGAATGATATTATGTGGCTATAAATAAAACTTTCGTCAAATATTTAACCAGATCTGTACGTATATATGTATACCCTACTCGTTTCAAATATATTAGTAGAACGACCATATAAAGACTGTGAAATACCTCAAGGCATGAATAATTGGGTCTAGACAATAATATCGTTATCGTTCACGTTGTATAAAGTCTTTACCTACGAAAGACTTAAATACGATACGTGGTAACGATTTTTATTAAAATAATGAAGTTAACCTAACGTGGATATATATACTAAAATGGTCGTTAAAATTGAAAATTTCCGGGCCGCCCCCCAAATCAACTCCAAATAAATAAAAACTAATCGTATAATTTTTTCAGAATTTTATTTTAACATTTAACCCTTGATCACAGAGGATGAACTTTTCCATTTAAAATGTACGGGGTTTCCTGGTCTTTCCAGTTATTATTTTATTGTCAGACTAATTATGGGCCTAAAAATTTGAAATTCTCGAAAATTAGTCTACTAGAATACTGCTGCGTGGAAAAAAATTGCCACCCCCCTACCCTCAAAATTTTGTATGGGTTATCCCATGCCAATATGATGATTTTTTTTTTCAATTTCATCGAATGTTGCTCAAAAACATTGAAAATATATGTTTCCCGATGTTTTTCGGTTTCTTCACATTTTGCATTTTATCATCATATTGGCACGGAATAACCCATACAAAATTTTAATGGCAGGGCGGTGGTGATTTTTTTGCATATAGCAGGATTCTAGTAGATCGATTTGTAGGAATTTCAAATTTTTAGGCCCATAGTCAGTCCTACAATAAAATAATAACTGGAACGACCGCGGAACCCCGTGCATTTTAAATGGAAAAGTTCATCCTCGGTGGTCAAGGGTTAAATGTTGAAATAAAATTCTGAAAAAATTATACGATTAGTTTTTATTTATTTCGAGTTGATTTGGGGGCCGTCCGAAAATTTTCATTCTCAACGACCACTCTAACATATACCTATCTGTATATTTTTTATGGTTTCACGTCACACAGTATATATACCTACCTTCGTTTGTAATTTTTTAGCTTATTCGCTTCTTCGAATAACCCGATTTATATACCTACACGTACGAATTTTAATAATTAATTTTTCATCCTATATACGAGGAATGGATAATCATTACCGGAACAAAGCGTCATAATAACGCTGTCCAATTATATTTCCTGGAATATAATAATGATTATTATTATTATTATAATTACTATTGTTATTGTTATTATTCGAGGACAATCATGTCGCGTTATTAGAATATTAGAACGTTTAGACCCGTATGTATGTACAACATACGTACGTACGTACGTGCGCTGAACCAGATTTCTGAAAGGCAAATTGCTTGGAAATACTTGGACTCCGAATAGAATCAACTGAATGCCGGGAGTACGAAGGGTAGGTAGGTACCCCTCTACCTCAAAACTTGCTATTAGGCATCCGACTAACAATTGTGTCGTTAAGAAACTGAAGTGACTAACTCAGTTCGTATCTCTATATAGTTACGACTCGAATATTGAACGTTACGATTTGAAACTTTATCAAAACTCGCCGGATTTATAATATTAAAAGTTTTTCATGAAAATTTAACAGAAAGAAAAGCACTTTTTTGCATCTAAAGTCCTGTGGATTCATTAAGCGTTTTATTAGCTTTTTTTTCAAAAAAAATTTTGATTTTCGTGCTTATCGACGGTCTTAGCGTAACACTCTTCAGATGGTAAAACGATGGTCCTTCTAGATGTGATTTCTGAATGGAATAGGTAAAAAAAACTTGGAAAAAAAAAAATGATACAGCCTAAGATTTTGCGAGGGGTAAGAAATCGCACAGATTTCTCGACCGAGGTCAGTCACCAGGCGATCAAAATAATGGCCAACTAAACACGGCTATCTCGTTAACACTCTGGGCTCGACCCTGAATGGTTGGGAAATCCCTCGTACTGCACAAGACCGACCCTTGCTTCTGCCTCACAATTTCCCAAGTTCTAAAGGGGAGATTCCCGCGGGATTCGATCGAGGGAGTTCTTTTTTTATTTTCTTTTCCCTTTTTTCTTTTTCTTTTTTTATTCTATCCTGTCGGGGATAGAAGGCCGCAATCCCGCGGTGAGGATTTCCAATTCCTTCTTGACGGCTACGGGCTGCAGGGGATTCACTTTTACTACTTCGTCTCTCTATCCGATAATTAAATAAACGATCATTATTCTGCTCTTTTAAATTCTACAGCCCGCGTTACATATATGCCGGGAATATTCGAACCGATTTCACGATTCGATCAAACTTATCGAAAAATAATTTTTTTTTTCTTCTTCTCTTTATATTTTTTTCTCTCTTCTTTTTTTATTTTTTATTTCACCCCGGTATAGAACGGGAATAGCACAATTCGATTACGTAACATATTTCCGATCCCTTTCACCGTGAATATCACTGGGGCGGTTTTTGTGGCTAACACAAACCGCCTTTCTCGTTCCCAGTTCAATTTTAAAATCCTTTCTATTTTCTTCTTTTTTTTTTTTTTCATCGGTCTCTCATTTTTTTTTTTTTGGAAAATAAATCCCTGTCATCAGATCGGCAATGTCAGGTCAATTTTGACAAAAAGTTTTCTTAATTTTGGGAGACGTAAAATTGCCTTTTTTTTTTCACTGTTTTGGTCAGCTGTTTATCTTTACGTTGACTTCACGTTTTAATTATTCGACTGTTGGGCGTAGAAATGATTTATTAATCCGTTAGTTCGCTACAACGTGAAAACCTCGTGTAGGTATATACCATGTATATTATATACCCCAGGGAAGTTGAACCAGGAAAACGCCGGAAGCTGTACACGCAACAAAACGTCCGCACGACCGAACGTCACGCGAACTTCATAACCGAAGGACCGGTCAACGAGCCCAAAAAAAAACGAAGAAGAAAAAAAAAAACGGTTTGAAAAGCGTGAATCGCAAACTTATACTCCGGACTCTGCACGACGAGTCCAGTTTCTTATACAAACTTCCCAAAGTCGATTCTAAAATATGCGATAAAATGTGGAATAAATTAACGGGACTCTGCCATCCGACCCGTACATTCAGACGGACTTTTCGCGAAAATCTAAGTTGGTATACAGATTCTGATATTCGGAATGAAGAATAAAAAACGTGGAGAAACGATAATTTTCAACGCGATTCTGAACCGAAATTAATTGAGTGAATATATAGAATAGCTCGGGAAGGATGATGATAATAATCGAACCGTTCAAAGTTTGAATTGAAACTTGAAACCAATCGACTTCTCGGTCCATTAAATTTGGATTAGTCAGTTCTATTGGTATTTCTTCGACCGAACCAGCCGAGCCACGCCGCGGCGCCCTGTTACGCTTACTAATTATCACTTCTTGGGTAAAGAGAGAGAGAGAGAGAGAAGAGAAGAGAAGAGAATAGGATGCTGGGTAAAATTCAAACGGCGGTACGTCGTCGAGCAGAGTTATTGCAGTCGGTGAATAAGTATAAGCCCCGTGCTTCTGAATTGTCTCGAAAGTATACCGAGAGCGAATTTTGCGGACTGACAGTGAGCCTCATGCTTAGATCTATACGAACTTACATACATTTCGAGGGTCGAGAGGTACTCAAAGATAACTCGGACCGCTTGTCGGATGGCAGCTGCCCTCTGGTCAACGTTTCCTTCAATTTTCGGTGCAAATTGATTCGGAACTGAAATTGGGGTTGCCAGAAGCTAGGAACTCGTTGAAACCAATGTTTTCGAAGCTGGAAGGAAGGCAGGCTTTGATCCTACTCTGACCGGAGACCCGCGAAATGAATTCTCTTACAAAAGGGACCCCCAAGCTGGCTTGTAAACTCTCTCGGATTTAAACTCCGTGTACCAAATAGAGTTCAGAATTTGACCTGACAGATTTCTCATCTAAATATATTGAACGAATTAAGGGAACCAGTACAGCTTCGTTTTGGATATTCGAAGTACTCCAAAATGCATTTATTTCTCAGCCAAAGATTATTTCACATAAAAAAAAAAAAATTTTCTTTGAAAACCTTTGTCGTAAGGTTTCAGGCACGTCGTTGTTCCGATTAAGGTCATTGAGGGCTCATTTTGTTCAGAAAAGAAATCCTCATCATGTGAACACGGAAAAAAATCTTTCGGGCTATTAGCGATATTTCTACTTTGATCAACCATAATGAACCGCTGTCTCAGCCACTGCCATACCGCATTGCTATTCAACTTATACATTTTTGGCTAGTGTTTATTGTTACCATAGATTCACTATATTAGAAGGATATCGATATTGCGAATGGAAGCAGCACGGTTAGAAAGTATCGCAGTAACGGACAAAATCACGAGCGTGCGAATCAATTATATTAGTATAGCTGTGATGCCTATACTACGCTGCATGCGACCGCTAGACCTGTGTAACCATACACTAAATGCATCTTCATTTTTTGGGTACTTGAACGATCTCGGTATTGTAGCAACATCAATACGGATCTAGTTGTGTGAAATATATATATTTTGGAAGACTAGCTATGCTCATATATAGTATCGTAATATACTACAGGGGAGGGTGGGCACAGAAGACCCCCCTAAAAATTTTTTATGATTTTATAAAAATTAATCCAGTTTTTTAATTCTATCTTGATTCAATTAAAACTACTTTTCACGTAACAATTGACAAATTGTTAATTTCTTTAAGAGTTATATTTCTAAACAATAATCACAAATAGCCTATATATTTGTGATTATTGTTTATAGATGTAACTATGAAAAAATTCACAAAAAATTGTAACAATTATTATCTAAAAAGTAGTTGTCATTGAATAAGGATAAGATTGAAAAAATGGATAAATTTTTATAATATCACAAATTTTTCTAAGGAGGTCCGTTGTGCCCGACTTTCCCCTACATAATTATATTATAATGAAAAGAGGGTAAAGCGGAAAACATCTTTTTTAGCTCGTCTAAAGAAAGGATACAAATTGATATGTATAGTTACAAACGGTATTTATTTATATGAGCTTTGTGCGCTATAGATATCTTATACTTTGCGAGTGTTTTTCACGAAATCATCCATTGTCGTACGAATATATGATGGAACTAAAACAAGCCGTGTAACGTCCGAATCACTTGAATCTTCACTCCCGAATGAAGTTTGTTGCCGGATAGGAACTAACGAGACCGTCAATTCCTGAACTCGCCGAAGCTTGCATGCGGTACATTTGACTAAGATATGATGAATAGCTAAGGCAAGCAGGTCACGTTACATTATACACGATGTAGCGATACTGTTCTAGTTAGCAGACGAATCTCGAAATAAAATAAGGTTCTGCCAGCTACACCGGTACGGTTAAATCTGCAGACCCTATAATGTAGTCGCATTAGTGATATTGGCTTCGGTAAATCTCAGCTGGTATGATGCATTATAAGTTGATCAGCTATACTAGTAAACTCAGATCTTCGGTATACTGGAACATCTTCGGAACCTGAGGAACATCAGAATAATAGTGCTCACATACTTATTATCTATTTCTGCAATTTTTGTATCCAGTCAGGATAACTAAGCCACAGTCGTCCAAACTTTCTATTCAAATGAATGGTTTAGCGAAATATAAACAACTATATTTGTAAGGGGCATCCAGCAACCTAGGCCTTCCAATAGTACTATTCGTTTACTCAATCAAAGCAGAATTCCTCTCCAACTTTACTATATTTCTCGACCAGAATGGTATTTTTAACAGGCCTGAAGGATTTCTTTCCGTGAAGGAGGGATTTTTTTTACAATTTCGTGTTGGCCAAGTTATTTGCAAATTAATGGCCTAAATATTGGAAATTTTGAATAATTGACCGTAACTTTTCACATGAATTTTTTTCTACCGATCCCTACGTTCACAAGATGTAGAATTGCTGTCTGAAGAAAGCAAGACTTTGAGAGGTTGAATTGGACGAACGATGTGCCTGAGACCTTACGACAAAGTTTTTCGAGGAAAATTTTGTTTGTTTGATGTGAAATAAACTTTGGTTGACAAATAAATAAATTTTGGAGTACTCCAAATTTCTCAAACCAAGCTGTACTGGTCCCCTCAATAAATCGTCTGGAAACATATCAGCTTTGAATAATTACGATAATTTAATCAATTATCGAACGTATAATTAGATATGAAATGTTAATTTCAAGTTATTTCTGCGTCATTTATCTACGCGAGATCATCTTGTGGCTATCTCAAGACATACGAATTTTTCTTCGAAGTAAATTTCTGGTATTCGCCTCTGTTCCTGGTATCACGTACTATCTCCACAGCCAGTATCACAGTGATTATTTAAACTGAAGGTTTCCTAAACCTGGATCAAGTTATCTCGACTGTTCTTCGTATAGTTCGTAGGTACTCAGCTTATATACTTTTCCTTTACTCGTCGGACCATAAAACTCCACGGACCTCGCCCTCGCCCTCTGACACGACACACTAAAGCCTCTCAGAAGATTTACGAGGCGAACTGTGAGTTTGTGCGTTTTGCAACGAGGAAAACTCCCATTGACTCAAGTGGCTAAAGTTTTTATTTTTATTTTTATTTTTTTTTTTTTTGCTCTCAGTTTTAGTTTTATCGCATATATATTCTCCATCCTTAATTAAAACTCATCATAGTATAGAAAATTTCTTATATACTAATTAGACACGAAAAGATTTAATGAAAATTGATTGTTGTCACAGGTAACCCCATGTATGTATGTATGTATGTTACGTGTTGTTTTAGTCGATAGATGCCTATCGTATGAACACAGCGAGTTTAATTGCATTCATGTGACGTAAACGTTACGAGCAATTGTGTCTATATGCAGAGCTATGCTAACTGCTGCAAGTATAACACTGCAGTGAAAATAGGTCCCATTTTAAAAAGGATATTTCAAAGTGCAAGATACACGGTTAGAACTGACCTTATTTTTCGTTTACATTAATCAAACTTCGAGGTTGACTGATAACCTTCTTAAACTTCATTCTAACCGTTAAAGAGATGTTCGTACATCTTCAGAACGTAAAAATATAGATTGAAGTGAGCTCCGCAAAAATGACATAAATAGACTGTTGACTTGATAATTAACTAACCATTTAACCGATCGATCTATAATTTTTTGTACTTGCAGTCATCGCACTCAGGTCTCGCGTAGACTAGAAGTTCTTCGAAATGGTAGTTCCTTCGGCTCTAAATAATTCGAGAAAATTCAAATGATTGTATTTTTTAGTACACGGATTTTGGAAATGCGATAATATATGAAAAATTGAATATTTTTTGATAATCTTAGTCCACGCCAGAATCACATTAGTATTGAGTTAGCCCACGCAGCCGGAGCCAGTTTGGACTAAAATCGACTTCGGAATTCAGTCCACAGTCAACCTATGTCATTTTTACAGAGCTGGGTTCATTTTATGTTGGCGGCCACATGATGTAAGATGCAAGGGACTTTGACATCGGGATTTGTGGGTGACATTGCGTACTATAAAAGTCTGATACAGGATATCTGTTATATTATTCACGTGAGTCGTCACGATCCCTGAAAAAATATTTATTATTTTGAAGTCCTGAACACATATGCAGTACCTAACTCTACCCCCCATTAATGAAAATTCTGGTGAATAAGGAATGAGCAATTAAGGCCGTAGTTTGCAGTGGAAAGTTGAAGACAAACGATTCACAGCGGTATGCATATCATAGAATTCTAATGTATTTCTTATTTTTAATTTCAACATTCTTCGTGTATGTACATTATAATCGCAAGTAAGTCTTGCCCAATGGTCATAATACCTGGACGTAATATCACCTTCGAATTCCTACTTTTTTACATCAGCAACTCGTAATATTGACCATATTTTTTTGAAGTTTGAAATACCGTTTAAAAAATCGTCATTACAATAATTATTCAATCAAAAATTAGTTATTTGCGAATCTCATTCAGTTTCTTGACATTTTGCAATCATTTGCTTAAATGAGGCCTTAAGGCTTAGGTAATCAGTCTTTGCGTAAAAAAAAAACACTTTTACAACAATTTATTACTCAACTATTTATACTTAGAGCTAAATTGCAACGATCTATTCAAGTATAATTTTTTTTGTTTCGATTTTTTTTGTTTCGTCTCTAAATATTTAAACCGAATTAAACCGAATGAAAGTAGCTCTGCCGTGTTACGACATAGGGACGATTAGGTCTAAGCGTTAGAACGAGGAAGTCGGTTTGCGCTATACCTTCGTCATTCTGTTAATTAGTCTTGTCAATAATTAAGGAGACGACGGACCGAGGGTTTTGTGCAGGTAAATAAATAGATTGAAGTCTGTTAGATTTTATTTCCTATATTCGTATATAGTTTAAGATAAAAAGATATTTCACTATATGGTATCATTTGTACGAGTCATTCCACAACTGCAGTATTATACCTACTCGCGGAAACTGGAAGAGAGATAAATAAATTTATTTTCACGGTAATTAAAATTGTCGAATGCCAAAGTTTTCTGAATTATATATTTTTTTTCCCGCTCAGTTAATTAACGTTATTTTAATTAGGTAGCTTACTACCGTGTAAGTATATTCACGATTTCAACGATCAAAATATTACCTGGTAAAAAATATCGAATCAAATCAAGTTATAACGAGTACCTATCCTGCCTAGGATTTTATTGCAGCAAAATTGAAGTTGAAATTCGTGAAATTTAATATCACAGAACGCCTTCATACAATTTTTCACAAAGTCTGATGATAAGTTTTCCGAATGAACAAAAAAAACACGGTTTTGTTGGTCCAGCCAAATCGGGAAAGGTAGAAACAACAAGTGGCAAATATCTTAAATTTCCACAAGATCTTGATTCTAACTTAATTTCGAATATACTAAAAATCGTGTGAACTCAAAGTGCAGCGCTGGTGCCACGATCTTGGAGTAAAAGGTGCTCGAAACCAGTTTTTCGATGATATCTCGAGAACCGTAAACGACATCAAGATGAAGGTGAGCATCAAAAAGAAAGTTGATTACATTCTCTATGTAAAAGGTGGAATACATATTTTCCATATTTTCATTGGTTTTGCTGTATTTTTAGGTTGAATATTTAAACATTTTAGCTGATTATACAATGAATAATTAGTTACACATTCAACACCGAAATACAGCGAAACCAGTGAAGATACAGGAAAAATGTTCTTCACCTTTTTTATGGAGAATCTAATCAACTTCATTTTTGATATTCACTTTCATCTTGATATCATCAACCGTTCTGGAGATATCATCGAAAAACTAGACTCGTGTAGCTTAATTATTTCCAAGATCGTGCATTCGGGCGTTGCACTTGTTGTTGCCTTAAATTTTTGAATGAAAAAAATAAAACAAAAAATTGCACAAACGTGTATGTCTGCGATTAAGTACACATAGCAATATTGTGTCGATTTCGAGCTGTTTGATCGCGTGTAAAATCTACAGTTCGTTATACGCGTATGTATATATCCCTCGTAAATCTATCGAGGTGTGTTCTCCCCTTTTATCCCTGGAGAAACACTGTGCAGGGTTTGGTGTTTTCGGAGTGGGAACGGACTAATCTAAAAAGTGAAAACCGCGAAACCCCTGGTGGAAACAACGCGGGTGGGAAATATTTCACTACAATATCGGTCCATCCAATTGTTGTATACGGTTATACTGTACCAGGAAATCTCTCTGTACGTATATGTATACAATATACATATACGTACGAGAGTGCCTACCTATCTCGTATCGTGCGAGTGCCTCTTCACTGTTGTGCACAATAAAACACACGTATAATTAATTGAAACGGACCGCTTTTGTAACCCCCGCCATGTGTTATGTGTATGTGTTATCTGAATAACGTGGATGTATAGTATGTCCATGTTTTACTGTTGCACGCAGCCTCGTTAACCCCCCGAATTCAAATTCTGAGTTAAATATCGTTTTATTCCCTTTCTTGTATTTTTCTCTATCTTATGTGTTACACATTTAAGTGAAAACTTAGCTGAGAACACGTAATAACATACCCGATTCAATTCTTTATCAACAAAACTGCAGTTCGAAACGAGATGAACTTATTTCGAACCGGCAGACCGGGAATAGTTATTGTCCAATTATTCAGGTTGCTGCCCTGGACCCTACTCTCTGGTTCTCTCACCTTCTCTGCCTCGTTTTGGCGAGCGAGAATTCGTGATAACTGTATACCCGAACAAGGAAAACCCTTTAATTCCCATCCATCAAGTTGATGGAAGGAGCGATTTGAAAATTCGATTGCAAAGTGGGCTTACAAATATTGATGATAGTTGAATTTTTGAGGTTTTATCATGCACACGATTTTTTTTCCCTCGTCAATAACATCTCTTCTCTGATCGTCATTACCGAACTGCTTGTTTCAACGATAGAACCATTTTCACATCGTTTTGCAGAGATATGTTTGAAAAGAACTCCTCCTCGCGTTGTATGAGGAAGAAAAAGAAAAAAATTGTACACAAGCAGATACCCTTATCGTCAGTTTGACGATAAATTTGTTGAATATCTTACAGCACGTGTCGTGATTTCGTGTCCTTCGTGAAGGTATGGGTACAATATACCGTAGGAATTTCGGTATCGTTCAAGCCTCCTGTTTTGCAAGAAATTTACTTATCGTTTGGCCCGTGCCATGTATAGGAAATTCCAAACGGCATTGTTAACTCTTGTTGTATCGGAACGGTATTGTTTACTGTTACATTATCTCACGTCTACTATACGTGTTAAATTTTCATCGGGTTGTATGGAATTCCGAACTTTGCAACAACAATGCCCCCTCCTAGAAAAAATAAGAAAAACACCCCAGGTAAAAGAACATTCGCTAAATATAATCAATTTTCACACTATACTTATAGAAAAATACTGTCTTCGTATGAAAAATTATTGAAATCAGAATCTTACGATTCCACCTACGATTCTAACTCCAAAAATCTTTATTAGCCGAGGCGCATTACCGAGTCTCTTGATAAGTTTATCCTAAAAATGATGAAAAGTTTTCAATACCGCAAATAAATGTGGTGTTGGTTAATCATCTAATCATATCTAATTCGAAAATTTAATATTTTTTCGAAAGAATTTTACGTTGAACGTTGAAATCTTAACCAGAAGACACGGGTGAAGATAAATTATTCAACGTTAGCAACAGTAGCGAGCTCTCTAATAGGATCTTTCGACTAGGGAGGCCTCGGCTATAATTTAATTCCAAGTTCAGCTCCGGAAGCGGATTTAGGGGTACACCGTAGAATTCATGAAATGAGAAATTTTCAAAGCTTATTAAGTCCATAGGAGAGAACGGTTTAATTATATCAAAACCTTCTCTTCCCCTTCTTTCCCCGCGTGAATTGCAACCTAATCGAAGATATCCTGTTCTCTATGTTTCAGAAATGTTTTGGTCTGAGGATTTGTGATATTTGGAAGTGGAAGAGCACGGAAACAAGATGCTTCAGCCATGGTGCGCGGGAAGTTCTCGCTGTGTTCGAAAGGCGCTTTTCTTCGTATTCGTATGGGGATTGATAATGATAGCAGCAATACAGTTCCGTCATATGGAAACAGTCCAGGAGAATGTGGCTGGTTCCGGACAAAACGGAGCCAGTCTAAGCTCCGGTCGTTTCCTTCTTCAACAATTGATTGATTCTAGTTATACGCGTGAGCCAGTCGTATCGACGACGTCCCAGAGCCCGATGGAGATGGAACCACTCCTCGACAAGACCCCGTCAAGAACCGAGGAAAAACTTATCGAAGAAATTGAAACACGATTACCAAGTCTTCCTCTCGCCTATTGGAACCGTAACAAAAACAACAAGGCAATGCATTACAAGAACGAGAGCTGCGCTAAATTTCCTAGCATATTTGACCTAGAATTCAACAACATATACTGGCAAAGCATGCACACTAACAACGGATCCTTTCAACTTTTTGGTGCCTTTTACGACACTAGACGTCTTTCACGGATCGGCCCCGCAATCAGAATCGTCGGTATGATAAACAGGATCGAACCAACCGTCAAAAGTTTTTGTCAGATTTGGTACGAGGGAGAAAAAGAGCCACAGCTAGTCGAGACTCTCGAGTACAAGTACATCTGGTATCCAAAATGGGGAAATTATAAGCAAGGTATCTACCAGCCGTACATAATCGCCTGCAAGGTACCACAAAGTCATAAAAAACTTGTACCAGCCTCGGTATCGTTGGTTCCAAAAGCCTGCGATACCGCGACCAACAATCTCAGGGTCATATACAACAAACCACCGCGAAAGAAAGACTTTGCAGTTTGTGTAAAGGGACTCGATTTTCTCCACGAGGATCTTTCCGTGAGACTTGTCGAGTGGATCGAGATGATCAACTTGCTCGGTGCCGACAAGATATTCTTTTACGAACTTCAGGTTCATCCGAATATCAGCAAGGTTTTAAACTACTATGAAAAACAGGGGAAGGTCCACGTCACGCCTTTAACTCTTCCCGGTGGACAGCCGAACGTACCCGCTTTCCAGCACATGTATCTTACCAAGAAAATGAACCATAAAAGACAAAACGAACTAATACCGTACAACGATTGTCTTTACAAACACATGTACGAGTACGAGTACATCGCGCTTCTCGATATAGACGAGGTTATTATGCCGGTACAAGATGCAACATGGAAGGAACTTATGGATAGAATAATGCCAAAGGCTTTGAAAATTCGCAACGAATCCAGAGCTTCGTATAATGTCAGGAACGTCTACTTCCTTGATGATCTACTTCACTCGCATGGATGGTTCAAGGATGTGCCAAGGTACGTTTAATCACTAATTCCAAAATTTTAGCTCTATTCAACGTAAATAATCCGACTCGAGTGGTTTAACAATTACTAAGCCGATTCGTAAACCGGAATTTCCAGTTTTCACTCAACTTCATAATGCTGTGGATCCAGGAGAACGGTTCTCTTTCTTTTTATTTGCAAAAAAAAGGCTTTCTCCTCGGATTAACATACATGGCTTATCGATTCTACAGAATCGGCACTATCCTGTGAAAACCCATCGAAAGCTTTCACAGTTAAGGGAATAAAATTTAAAAACATCTGTTCTGATCAATTGGAAAGTCAGATAAATAGCAAATCGAAGTTTGATGGCCATTCTGTTGCAGCATGAGCATCAAATGTCGAATTGTTTGGAAAATAAATAGTGATTTGAAAATTTCGAAGACGCGATTAATGTACGAGTGAGATACCGTTTTATGTATGAGGGAAAAACCGTTCTGATTTCAGGTACATGCACATGCTCCAGCACGTGTACAGGTCTCAAAATTTCACCAAGCCGAATCAGTACGTGAAGTGTTTTCACAATCCCGAACGAGTGGTAACCCTTCACAATCACTTTCCCTTAGCCTGTCTTGGTTCAGGTTGTACAAGTTACCCCATAGAAACGAGTGACGCACAGCTTCAACATTACCGTGCAGACTGTGTGAAGTCACTTAAGAAAACCTGCGTTGAGTACAGGGAGAATAGCGTCATGGACACAACGATATGGAGGTATAAAAATAAACTTATCGAAAGAGTAACACAGACGTTAAAGACTCTAGGCTTCTTCGGTCCAGAACATGTCTCAGAAAGCTAGTCGAAGGCCCCTGGTACTAGACGTTCAAGGTCTAGGAAAATAAATCCTTTACGAAATCGTATGGACTTTTGATTTATTAAAAAAAAAAAATCAATAAATAAAATAAAATGAAAAATCCGAGTCGTTCAACGACTTATCATCATCGTCATCATCGATAAAGATCAGTTTTTCTAAATCGTTATTAATTAGGATTTTTTTTTTTTCACTAATTACGAAGCTTGGTGAGTATTCGACGATATTCGATCCTCGACACGCGTTTTTGCTGTTTTACTAAGGTAACAAAGAAGCTATCTTTAATCAAAACTAATTGTTTCCTGGAATAGTTAATTAAGAGATAGGCGAGAAACTGGTTAATTTTCATCGTGTTCGTAACAATTAATTTGAAAAAAAAAAAACATACAAAAAATTTCGACTATTTATGCGCAGATACGATGTGAGTGTACGAAAAGTGTTGAAAGCTTCAATAATATTTGTATCGATTTAATCGATGAGAGACAGTCCTATCGTTCTTTTTTTTTTCTTTTTTTTTGTTATTGTGAAAAATTCTACCCAGTGTCGATATTCGAATAATAATTTATATTATTAATATGCCTATATTATAATCTGTGTTTATTATGTAGAACTGATAGAAAAATTTTTATGAAATTATAAACGATAAATTATATACATACATATATATATATATATATATATATATATATATATATATATATAATATAATATAATATAAATATTATATTATCAATCACCAAATATAAAGACATCACGTTATATAATTAAACTTTAAGAGTCAATATTTAATGTTAAAATCAAAGAGATACTATACATATATATACATTTAAAAAAAAAAAGAGACTAATTAATTAATCTACGATTGTTTTTAAACGAATTTTCACGTTAAAATGGGGGGTATACAATATGTATACATGCACACATATATAAGGGAGTTTATATGAATTATACTTGATTCAAAAAAAAAAAAAAAAAAACTTGAATCAATAAACTGTGTACAGATCGTAGTTAATGAAACGTGTGTTATATATATAAATCGGGTTTGAATAAACAAAATAAAAAATAAATAAATAAATATAAAAATAAACTCACGTATCTTATATACATACCTCTGCAAAAACAAAAAAAAAAAAAAAAAAATTCATAAATCTTTGCGAATCTTTCGTCTATCTTGTAATAGTGCTGAACTAAGGAGAAACAATAACCAAAAAAAAAAAATCAACAAATTGTCAAAAAAGAAGAAAAAAAAAAAAAAAAAAAAAAATGAATGAAAAACTAAATCTTTTGAAACTGCAGTGTATAATAATTAATAATATAACTTAAGTGAGTTTAATTAGTGGTGAAATTTGCTCCTACTTTAAGTGCCAACCCGGGAGGGTGTCTCAGTGCCTACGGAACTTAATTATTAGTGATTAAATGTCGGTTGTCAGTTTATTTCTATAAGAAGATACGATCGCAAGTGACTAATAAATAATGCCTAACGATGCATTAACGATTTTTCACGTCGCAATGAAAACGTTGAATTTAATTTGAATTTTTTTTTTTTTTATTTATTTATCTATTTTTTTAATTTAGGTATATAGTATCTATATAATATTATAAATATATATTTACGTGGCATTTAAGCCATTGTCTGAACGCGCTTGAGCCTCGTTAATTAATTCCCCCTCTCTTTACCAAAAAAAAAATACCGAAAAAAAAAGGAAAAATAAATCGATATGAAATTTTTGAATATAAATAAAATTCGAAAAAAAAAATAATAACCTCGAGGCTCTCGCGGAGGCTTCTTCCTTCCCATTCGCCACCCAACCTACCTTTTAACCCAAGTCTCTGAACCGAAAACCATTCTTTGTTGCTCGGAGGCTTTTCAACTCGGCTCAAAGTCTCGAAAGGCACGTTTTTTTCTCCTTCTCTCTTTCTATCTCTCTTATTATATGACAGTTTTTGCCTTAGCGAAGCAACGTTCGTAAGTATATCGTAGTTTTCTTTTTATTTTATTTTTTCTTGCGTGCCTTCGAAACGATCGCTATATTGCGCGCTTTCTCCCTTTTTACTTTCTTTTAAATCGATAGTAGAAAAAAAAAGCATCCCTTATTTTCTTTTTTTTTTTTTCTTTTAGAGATTCAAGTCTTCGTTCATTTATCAGGAAACAAAGTAATACACAAGAAAAAAAAAAAAAAAAACATAGAAACGTGAACAAAAATTTTTTACACATTTTCCTTTTATGGCCACGTGTCGGTAAAATCGTATAAAAAAAATTCTTTTTTGATTACACTTCGCAAGCTCGTGACGGAGATATATGCTGTATATACCTTTAAACTCATATATTCATACCTATAATACATATAACACTTATTTTTCTTTGTTTTATTACTTTGGCGTGTCATACTTTATGCCATCGTTATCACGAGCAGTATCCTATTATTCAGTATTACAAAACTGCAGTGAATTTGAAAATCCGAGTATACCTACCTACATCTATCTACTCTTTGTCAAACTCATTAAACCGCCGTTGGTATTTGAACGGGAGACGGTGATGAAAATTTCTCATTATCTTAACGGGCTTTATAATCTCTTATAACCGAGCTTCAAATTCTTAACGCAGGACACAGTTCCGCAAGAAATAAGGAATTAAGACGTTAGGATATATGCATATATGTATATTTAATTATGAAATATATATATATAGGTATATACAATTCGTGTGAAAAGATCCTTAGACCTCTTGTCCTGTAGTTCGTTTTTTAAGAGAAACTTGTACGTGTCTTTCGGATGTATAGGGCCAAGCGAAGCCTCTGAAGGACGCGAAGTCCCGTTTTATTCCATTTCCTTCCCCCTTTCCCTTCTTTCCTTTTCCGGTCCCTTAGTCCGGTCTTCGTCCTCCGCCAATGCGACGTTCAACGACGCTTTATTCTGGAGATTTCGAGGATAGGGCTTAAGCTCGAGTGCTGTGGATCATACTTAAAACACGAATATCGCGACTACGGTTCTTTTTCCTTTTCTTTTATGATGTATAATATTCTTGCGATACAAAAGGCTTTCGTTATGTATCTATTTATTTATTTACGTGTGTATTACTCGTTCAGTCGTAGATTAAACCGAACGTATATGTAATCGAACGTACGTAAATATCTATAATCGGATTTTTTTTGAAGAAATAAAAGAAAAAATAGAAGAGAAAATTTCGAAATTATCAAACGACTGAAATATGTATGTCGTAGAACGAACATCGTATGTACAACTCAAAAAAATTAAAACTGTCGCATCTAAAACAGACAGCCGAAGTTACACCACGTTTTTAGTTGGCAATGCCGTTCTTGAGGGTTGCCGCGAAGGAAGTTTGCGAGTGAGTTAACGTCGCATTGCCAACTTAAAACGTGATGTAACTTCGATTGCCTATTTTACGGTGCGACGGTATTAAATTCGTTGGGTGTACATCGTATCCTGAATTATTATCTCTGAAAATTTTACCATCACAGCAGCAACCTCTAAACAATATCCTTAAATTTTCTTCATACTATAATAGATATACTCGACAGATGTACATACATGCATAAGTCAAGATAGATACACGTCAAAAAAAAAAAAAAAAATGAAACCAAAAAAAAAAATAAGAAAATACAAAAACTAAAGCTCATCAGGATTAAAACTCAATTAAATATACACATGCGTCAATGCTTTATAAGATTGAAAATTTTCATTCTTTCATTTTTTTTTTTTAATCATCTCTAAAGCTACGACCCTCCTTTCTCTATCTATCTCTCTTTCTCTACTGCTACGGTATTATTCCTCAAGATTAAAAAACACTTCACTCGTTTTTTACACGATTCAGCACTACGATATTCCTCGTTCATCTCCAGAATGACGCGCGATCTCCAACCTATATTCCTGTTCCTATATAAATACATGGCGAACCTTGATCGCTTTCTATAAACGAATCGTGTTATTGTTGTTGTTGTTATTATTATTATTAATAATATTAATTATCATTATTATTATTATTATTATCAATATTAGTACTACGTCTACTGTTATTCTATAAACCTCGTCGTTATCATCAGTCGCTAAAATTGTTAACGTTATTGCTATTATTGCTATTATTATTATTATTATTATTATTATTACTATCAGTACCCTAGGTACTTAGTTTTATTTTTTGTTTATAGATATAATAATAGCTCGAGGTGTACTTTAAGTAGAGGGCGATTCACGTTTGCCATAAAAAATCCCATTATTATAATATAGGTGTATGTGTAAGTGCATCAGTTGTTGTAATGACGCGTCGATTGTATATAATAATAATAATAATAATATTATTGAATGAAATATTTATATTGTCTCTATACCTATATATATATATACATATGTTTGTGAAAAGTAAATTTGAAATTTTAATTTTTTTTTCATTTATTTTTTTTATTTGCCAACCCTTTGTTCAAATACCTGAATATATATTTTATACAGATATATAGTTGTAGAATAATTGATTTTAATCTTCGTTCTCGCTGGTTATAACGGTATTATACAGATATATATACATTATAGGTATAATAAATATCTGATATAGGTATGTACTATATAGGGTAGATATTGTACGTAGGTATATACCGAGGTATATACCTACTATATCTGTGTAACGAATATAATTGAAAACAATTATTATTATTATTTGCGAGAAAATTTGATTTACAATTGAGATCGTAACTGCTGAGGTGAAAATAATATACCTATATCAAAGCACTTGGGGAATTATAAACTACGGTACGTCTTTTTGTTTTCATTATATCAGCTATTATGATATGGTAATTGAGATGGTGTACACCTATACCTTCAAATCATAGTCAATAATTATTATTTTTCTTTTTAAAGGCTAATTTACCTGTACTTTAGAAACATAATTTGGAATTACAATTTCTTTTATTTCTCAAATTTTATGATAAAAAAAAAACAAATAAAATAAATAAATGAATGTCCTATAGAATCGAAAAATTCTTTTTATCCAAAAATTAAATTCATTATAATATAATCGCGGTTTTATCCGAAAAATACATCAATTTGTAGAATATTTCCTACAAATTTTGCGAAGTTTTGTTTAAGTATGCGACCAAAGTTTCATAAAATTTGAAATAATTTTGAATCGCGGTGTCTCTGAATACCGGCAATTATCAGCTATTAGAAGAAAAAAGAGAAAAAGAATCAACAGACAGTATAAAATATTTGTTCACCTTATACAAGCGTGGCAGTGATTTGAAAAAAAAAAAAAAAAAAAAGAAAAAAATTATTTCCATGGTATTAAATCCCCCTTAATTAGATAAAAAATGGTTAATTTATCGAGCATATTATAATTATACTTACATCGCGCCTTGTAACGACAATTAGCCTTATACGATTTTCTATAGGCAATCTTGAATCGCTGGTATATAACTATATGCAGTGCTTGTAATAACAGCTGGTACCGTTTAAAATATTGAACCTATATATGTATATAAATTATTATTTTAAGATTTTCGTGATATTATCATCGATAACACGATTGCAGTCCTTGCGAGAAACAAAAATTGATCGTAAAAAGGAACCAAAAATTGATTCGAAAAAAGACACAAAAGAAAAAAAGAAGGTAAAAAAATTGTTAGAAAAATTCCTTTATACATATACTATATATGTATACACGTTCGTTTAATTAAGTTTCCCCCTACTTCGGGTATCCAGTTTCCCTCTGACAATGAGAAATCTCTGTTTGCTAAGTTTGCGAAATATCGGTGTAAGAGGTAGTACACGTCGTCGACGACGCGAATGGTGCAAACTACAAAGTTCAATGTATCCTTAGCTGGCACGGTCTTGACCGCATACTATGGGTACCTAACAATAAGAAGTTCTATACCTCTATACCCCGGCCAACTTGCTTCTCGGAAGGACACCGATGGTTAGTTAATTAAGTGTAATTTTCTTGTTATCGCATTATACAAACCTGTGGTTACTTCTCTATACCTACTCGTATATGGTGTGGCTGTAACAGAGTTTTTCAAAAATATCACACATCTTTGTCGAAATTCAAAAATTATTATTTATTCTCATCGAATAATTCATCTCACGTAACCTTCGGTAAAATACGAAAAAAAAAGCCAAATTTTGATCCCTAAAAGTATTCGAAACTTGTAAATTTCAATTCTCTAATTTTTTTTATGGCCACCGTACCCGTACTGTATTATTATATAATCCTTGTGCTCAATGTTGTACATTATTTTTTAATTTATGTTCTTGTATTCAATATGTTATTAATACCTTTAGCATTTTTTTTTTTTTTTTTTAATTTTTTGTTTGTTTGTATGTAGTACAGCTGCATAATTACCTGAGTCTATAGATTTATTTATCCCAAAAATCTGGATCAAATGACCAAAATTTATTTGCTATATTCATGATTTATAATAAAAAAAATAAATAAAAATAATAATAATAAATAATGATAATAACAATAATAACAATAATTATATTAGTACATACCTCCTACTGTACTTTACTATCACGCTCAATATATACTATATAATTATGGTGCTACGTAAGCATTGTTTAATCATACATACATATACATATTATGTTACAAGCATTTCATTTTTTAATATTCCCTCTTCCTTTTTACTAAATAATAATCACTAAGGTAGGTATACCTATATTAGTATAATACGTTAATCAAAAATACTTTTTATTGTTTATATATTTTTTTGGATTGTAGTTCAGTATATTATCGGGTCTAGATTTTATTACAAGGATTTATTGTTAAGGGGACCAGTACAGCTTGTTTTTGGAAATTCGGAGTACTCCAAAATGCATTTATTTCTCAGCCAAAGTTTATTTCACATGAAAAAAAAAATTTTCCTTCGAAAACCTTTGTCGTAAGGTTTCAGGCACATCGTTGTTCCGATCAAGGTCGTTAAGGGCTCATTTTGTTCAGAAAAGAAATCCTCATCGTGTGAACGAGGGGAATTTTTTTACAATTTCGTTTTGGCCAAGTTATTTGCAAATTAGTAGCCTAAATATTGGAAATTTTCGATAATTGGCCGTAACTTTTCACATGAATTTTTTTTCACCAATCCCTACGTTCATACGATGTAGAATTGCTGTCTGAAGAAAGCAAGACCTTGAGAGGTTGAATCGGACCAACGATGTGCCTGAAATCTTACGACAAAGTTTTTCGAAGAAAATTTTTTTTCGATGTGAAATAAACTTTGGTTGACAAATAAATAAATTTTGGAGTACTCCAAATCTCCCAAACCAAGCTGTACTGGTCCCCTTAAGCGATGAAGAATTTCAAGCTGCACCTAGACTTATATAAGTATAACAAATATTAATAAATCAAAATTACCTGCTGTAATATAGATATATTTTGTTGGTATATATTTATTATTAATAACTTGTTTTTAATTATTCTTCAAAGTTAATAATCGTGTAGGTACATATATGGATTATATGTATATAAGAGAGGATTTTTAAGGGTATAAATTAAAAGATTTTAGTTTGAATATTATTATAGGTATTATATATGTATGTACGTAAATTGAAAGTTCACGTTTGAGGAAGTCTTCCACATCCTGTCTACGAGATCGTGGGTCTTCGTTTAATTCTTTTGTTAAATTTCCGTTTTTTTTTTTGTTTTTTTTTTTCGTATTTTTTGATCTCTAGATCATGAGATAAATATACATATATACCTACCTATACATATCATCTACATACTATATACTCGTACATACGTTGGGAATACAAAATTACGGTAGAGATTCTCATAAGGCTATTTAAATAAATCAACGATCTCCCAACTGATTATGGGTTCGTCGTACTATTCATACCAATTATACCTATAACAGCATGGTACATATGATATACTTCTGTTTAACGAGGAGTAATTTCAATCTTCACATACATGAAATTTTTTACAATCCTAACACATCATCGTCATCATTTTCTCGGTATTGAAAGACAACGAAAAAATCACATTTCTGTATAATATGTGCAATTTGAATCAAAACATTTTTAAAATACGATCATCATGCATATCTATACAGCAAACTGTTTCTTCGGTATCAATAACTGACTTACGATACTTCAGATTCAATTATCTAAATCTGTCCATTCATTTTAATTTATTTTCTTTCTAAGTTTTTTTTTTTTTTTTTTTGAGTTTTCTCTGCTCTTCTTTTTTGGTATAAAAGTTTCCGTTCCTTTTTTTTATCTCATGTTTGTTATCGTTATCGCAAAAATACCGGCGAGGGGGGTTGGGTATCTGTTAACGATTTTCGGTGCAAGCAAAGATAACATGAAACCGGATATTATAATCGGGGAAGGAGACCGGTATTTGAGATAAGAATCTCCGTTAAGTGAATGTATATATAGCTGTATATGGTTTGTGATTGTGTATTGTAATAATGATAATGATATTGATAAAATACGCGGTATAATAATTATTATGCTTGCGTTACGCGAACTGAAACGAATCAGTCAATGGTGCAGGCTCCTTCAACTTATATTGCCGGAACGAACACATAAGGCAAACCGATATATACGTATAATATACCTATACCTCTTTCCATCGAACACGTACACGGGCTCCTCTATTATATAAAACGAATCTACGTGCAGTACAGGGTGGGCCGGAAAACTATCAAAGAGTTTTGCAACGTTAACGTATTAAACATATTCAGAAATCGGTGTATGTATAATACGTCACACGTCGTCCAACTTTAACACGAGAATTTTTAACGTTTTCTTCCATCATTTTCTACTTTTTGTTATTTTTGATTTTTTTTTTCTACACATCGGACGAAAATCGGTTGAAACTAACGAACTCATATAAACAGAATCTTATCATACACATCGAAAAAATTAGCCGTAAAATTGTCCGCATAAATTAGCAGGCGATTTATTTGAGTTTTTTTTTTTTTTCTCCTTTCTTTCTTTACACCCTGTATGTCCGTAAATCGTCGGGTGAAACGACCTGAGCACATATGTCGTCGGACATGCACACGTTCTCATACTTCCACACATCGATGAAGTGTAAGGTGCGAGTGCACCGAGCTGAGAACTAAAGCAACGAAATCAGTTGAATGGATCGTGAACACAGCATAAACTGAACCATGTGCACAGACGGTTGAGATTTGGAAGCCAAGGACGTTCGCGTTCCATTTGCGGCCAACAAATATTGAAATTCGGTCCTTTGATTGGCTCTACTTCTCTCTATGGTCTCGTAATTACATCGTACGTACGTTAATTAATCAACCAGTTATAGAGATCGATTCAACGATCAAACGCCAATTGATTCGCGAATACGGAAATTAGAAATTCATTATATTAGCAATGACTGTCTGTTTGAATGATATCGGTTCATAATAATTACCGAAAAGGATGAAAAGTTGATCAAACTAGTCTCATAACGGCCTAACGAACGACAAACCGAGTTATGTTGGGCGCGAAAGTCATTCAAACGCGATTGCGATCGTTGTGACGTCACTATGGTACGTTATTCGATACAGCACATGCGCAGAATACTGCGTGACGTCATGCGCGTGGTTCAGATCCACCGTTTCAGCGCGGAATTCAAACTGTGTATATTTAAAAACTTGATAATCGGACGTATTAGGATATTTAAGAGCCGGGGGCGATTGAATTTGACTTATAATTTACCGATTCGAACGAATTTAGAAACGAAATAATTCCTCTATAATTAAGTATCGTGTACGGCGAATAGAACGCATGCTAAATTGCGGCGAATACAGTAGCCTGTACTTTTGTCGAGAGTTTATTGGGTCGTTGGGTTACTGAGCAGCTGAGATTGAACAATTGCTAGCCAGCCCCGGCTGCATGGTGACTATATATACTCGTTGTTACGGTGGAATGACTCAACGCCAATTATATCGGTTTTATGGACCTACTTTTCAGTTGAGATTAATTTACGACTTAGTACAAGACCGAATTGTCCTCGTCAGAATTGATCGTTCCTTCAACTTTCTCGGTTTATTATCATGCTGCGGTTTATCCTCTAAACTTACCAACGGTTTTTCTTCGTAAAATGTATAAAATCGAATCTATTTTTTTTTTTTTTTTTTTTTTATTGAACAAATCATTACCCACACAAATCAAGATTCTAAATTGTTCTAATCGAATACCGTCACTTAAAAATTATTGATCGGGATCGAAAGTAACGAGAGAGATCTTCCTTTTTATTCCTTCTTATTCGGCGCGCAAAAAATTATGTAAAAAAAAAATTCAACTGATCTTCTTACATTCGTATATGGACTTTGCTCAATTGAAGCTCATCACACTTTCGTACGTAGGTCTTCATTTCGGATCATAAAAGTCGTATATCGTTTAAATATTTCTTGCTACTTGATTCCTCGAGATAAACATTTAATATGAGTCGAGGGATCTGACACAAAAGATACCTACTACATCATGTCTATATATACTATATGGGGTCATTTATACCGTGGACAGTTTTCTGGGTAAGCTTTGACCGCAGCAAGAGACCAATAGCAATATTTCAGCGGGTAATATCTTGAAAAATAATTTATTTGCGGTCATTTTACTAAACTGGCAAACGTACCTTTTATTCTATAGCAACGATTTAACAAAGCTTGGCATATCTCGACCAATAATTTATACAACTAATATTCGAATGAAGTTAATTAAACTTTTAATAACTTTTAAGCTTATAATTGTGTATAAATAATGCGAGGATTTGTTTAGAATAATATTGATAAGTGGTTGAAAATTGAAGACTGTACGAGTAATGGAGAAAAGAATTTTTTTTCTTCAATATTCGTCAATTTCCTTAGAATGAAAATGAACAAACTCTGACTTGAGACTAATTATCTCTATACTTTGAAAAGACTGGGTGAGTGGTGTAATTGAAAAGTTCTTTTGGGACATAGCAGTTATTCAAAAATACGTCCGTTAAAGCGCCTTAATTTAGTTAGTACAACGAAGGGCTCATTATAATCCTGGATATTAATCTTCGCGAAATAATTACAAGCCGTATATTTATAGCTTGAATATATATAAAAGGTAAAATCGCAAACTGAAAACTGACGTCAAACAAAGTTTAGCGAGGTTTTGAAACGTGTCTAGTTTGAAACGTTGTTTGCGAGTTTGAAATCGAGCAAGTAATATCCGGCTTGTAATGCCGAGGTAAGTTTGTTCCGGGCTCTTTACACAACGTTCAATTTCCACTGGTAAAACTACAATTCAAAAATTTGTTGAATTTCGGTTTATTTCTCGACTCTCTGTACCAAAGAAAAAAAAAGGAAAAACAGGAAAGAGAAATCGAGACGAAAATTTTATTTCATTCGAGTGCAACTGCAGCCTTAAACTCAAAAGACTTTCTTTGCCACGGAATTTCGCTTCGCCGACTGCGATGTAAAGTAAATTAATTAATATCACCGAACTAAGGAGGACTCGGCTCTTCTGGTTTTCCATTTCGCCAACCAAGAACATGAGACGTAGCATATAGCAAGGCAAGGCAGTTCAGTTTCGACGCCCGCGGCGACTGCGCTCTGCTTTCGACTTGGTCAGGGACATTGCAAACGATAAATTTTGTCCATTTTAAAACCCAAATTTTACCTAATTTTCAGTTTATCCAAACTACGGCTAATTCTATCAAAGAGGCAACGTGTTTAAATTTATTACGAATTCCTACGTTATAAAAATTAGCGACTCAGACTCGTGCACTCAAAAGTCGTTAATAAAATGTCGTACTATCGAGAATTGAATCTCCTTTTTGTTTTTAACGTCTTGAAATTTTTATGAGAAATTATTTTACCGCAGTTCGTGATGGAAATACTGCACGAGTATAGATTGGGGTGAATTTTATGTCAAGGAAACGCCTTAAACCTGTTTGGTAGCGCTTCTATTTAATATATAAAACGGGAAAGCCTGTAACTTGAATAAAATAACCTGAAAGAGGTAAAGCGAATTCGATAAATTTAATCCAATATATACTTATTTTCGGATCGATGCTATGACTGTGCAAGAAATTGAATAAGACTTACGTTTGACGATAGATATATGATAGAGAATTAACTTTGCCTGTCCTTGTATAGTTTCGTATATTTTTTCATTCTTTTTTTTGTTTTTTGTTTTTGCATTTTTTAGAACTCTAAAACCGCGTTGGTGTTATTATTCAAGCGTTAATCTGCATATATGCTGATCTTTTAATTACGATCTTCACCTCACGTTGCTTACTTGAACCGCGTGTCAGCAGCAGTCACGTAAGTGACCCAAATACAAACGCGGCATGGCTGTCACACGTAGGTATGGTTATATGTATATATATATATATATATATATATATATATATATATATATATATATATATATATATATATATATATATATATATATATATATATATATATATATATATATATATATATATATATATATTTTCCGCAAAGTTTCTTACGGCTAAAGTGTTACAGAACGGCAGGTGCGATTTACGGAACAGCTTTTGGTAACGTTGAAATATACCAAATCCCCCCCAAAAATAAAGAGAAAAATATATATAGATATACACCTACAATATATGTGTATGAAATAAAAGTGCCAAGGACGAATAGCGTTCTTTCCCGGTAATATCGGCTCTCTCCTCTTCTACGATTGCGGATTTCAAATGTTAGCTAATCGAGAAGGCTGTGCAGTCACTCAAGTACGGATTTCGCCACGACATACATACATACACATATGTGCAGGTAGAAATGTTAATCATTTTTAATTACAACAAAATTTGAAGACAAAAATATATCTCGAGATTGAGCTATCTATATCCAAAAGACATAAAATTTCCTCGATAAGAACGAATGTATTATTTTATTTTATTTTTTCAATGTACTTGGCGCGAGACTCTACCGAGTCTCTTGACGAGGAAACTTCAGCCTTCTGCACTGCACTCCGCCAGATCAGTGATGTAAGTATTAGGATGGTCCTTATTCAGCGTGTGGACGAATTTTTACGTTATATTTTGTTCAGAAAATTAGACAAAAAAAAAGTCAGATTTAAATTACGTACAATTGACATAGAGTGCCCCATATATAGCCGGTGCTGATATTTTTCTCAAATAAATAGCCAAACTAAAAAAAAATTGAAATTTTTAAGGGATTGTTTTGGAATCGTTTAGAGAGAACGTAAAAAAAAATCGTCCACACCCTAAATAAGGACCATCCTAATAAGTATACAGCCACCGACGATCTATGTTGTAAAATATCGCGGTAACGTTACTAGCTCAGTAATCTCAAACTTCTATATCACAAAGTTCAATTACTGGAGTAATTCTTTGCTCGTTGAACGTCTCAGAAGTTGATCCGTCCTTGCAATGCTTTGGTCACGCTTGTACCGAGACTAGTTTGTCCTCCCCCTCTCAACCTCCTTCATCCTCCTACAGATGAGATTTTTAGAACCTGATACGAATACTCAACTGCTTCAGGTACGTAACGAAACACTCTTACAGTCATCATGCATGTGCATTATCGACAAACTTCCGCCCCGTTGTTATTTCAGACGGATGTGAAGGACCCCAAACACTGATAAGCACATCTTCATCGTTCCTTGTGCTGACGACATTAGCAAAGCCATCGACTTCCGGATTCCACTCTTACAGTATCGGATTCATCATAGCGTGAGCTTTAGAACGTCGAGAAGCTTATATTCTGCCATCAGACGCGCAAGATATTTCTTTTATCAAATTCCAAACGGATTATTAACGGCTTTAATCCCACTCAAAACTGGCTCGCTGTTAGCATTATTGATAATTCAAGGAAATGTGAATCGTTACCGCCGCGACTTGAGGGGCTTAGCCTCAAGTGATCCCCTTCTCGATAATCGTCAAAGGAAATGAATCGCTCGTCAGTGACGTAAAACGGATTGCAGGACGCATTTAAAGTGGACTAATTTAGCGCAGGAATCGATCGTTAAAATTCCTTCTATTTTCCGATTAGAATTTTTTCCGGCACGTGTAATCACGGCTCCTCTACTCACTCTCATCTAACTTCGGCCTTGGTTAATGTCAATGCGATACTCCGGCGAAGGACTATCGCTGCTTGTACACGATCCTGATGCAGTTTTAATCAGCTCCTGATACGCCCTTGAACAAGTTGATGATGTAACGGTATCAGTTTCCGTCGTATATAATCGATTGTGGGATATATGGTTCACTTGTTGACATACAACCTCCTCGATTTTGCTCGTGATCGAAATCCCATAATCTTGGCAATCGGCCACGAACGTACACGTTCTCGTTTTTGTATACGTTTGTACTACGAGACTTGGGTGCCGTATTTACAGGATAAGCAAACGGATTGCATCGAAAGAAATTGAATGATGAAAATTCCCCCGGATTTCTGATTAAATTCGTTACTATTTCTCCGTCTATTCTCTTCATCGTCTGTCCACGTTAATTGACTGATGACAAATTTGTACCGTAGTTAAGTTGAGGAGATGTTTTATTGAATTATCAATGCTCGATGGGTGTAGCTGTGCTGCAGTGGTATGAGAAACGGTGCGGAACTTTCGTTGACAAATTAATGAAAATCTGAAAACTTATGATACTTATTAGTAAACTCAATTAAACAGCTCGAACGAGCTTAACGAGGAAACTAATAATTCTGTCTGCTGCAGGATGAGTTGAAACATCGCGAAATATCGTATCTAACAGCCGCGCCAACTGGTACTGCAATTTATTAAGCGACTCGTAAAGTCTGTAACGTCTCAGGGAGAAGATGGAAACAGTTTTAATGCCATTGAAAAGTCGTTAAGGTAATACAAAAACGCCGATCAAGCCTTCGTCTCGCTTATACGAGTACCGGGGAGAAGACCCTTGCTCTTTTTATCTAACATCCAATAGCACTTTGATCAAGAAACTATATACATGGATTTTATCGATGGCTAATAACGGATATATCATTGTATAGAAACCACGACACATCGTGAAAGTCAATGCAGTTTCTCCGGTTGACCTTTCGGAAGTATGTAAAAATAAAATATATGCAAATACGAAAGTGCAATATGTATGTTGGTTGAATATACTATGTACGGTAGTACATCAATGAGTGCGTCGACGCAGTATGCTTTTAATCACCCCGAGTGCTTTCCAGTCATGAAATACCGTTTGTATCATCGAATAACTGAAATTGTTTGAAAAAAAAGATATACCTGAATATATTTATTGAGTTTGGTGTAAATTTATTATTACTCTCGTGTATATCTGTCCGCCAATTAACACGCCCACTAAATCGTTAACGTTTATCTTTATGGGACGGATTGGGCGAAGATTAGTTTTCCAGCTTTATCAGGTTCAGATAAATTATCTGTGATATACAGAAGTTGACGGATTACAAATGAAACGATAATGAAAAATCCGGTGTTGACTAATCATTACGGAGTTCTTATCAACGTTCTATATTCTTTCCTGTTGTTCAAACACTTTGCTTTTTTTTTTTTTTTTTTTTTTTTTTTTTCGTTTTTTCACGTGACAAAATAACGTTTTATGTAAAACCGTTATTTCGAAGAAAAAAAAAGAAAAAAAACGAGAGAGAACGCATTCGCTTTTGTATAGAAAAATATGGTGACAAGGGAATGAGAATTTTTTGAGGCATAAACAAAAACTGCAAATAAAGCCTGGAGTGCTGCTTTGTTTTCGGGATATTCAAACCGCTATCTATGGTCCATAGTTCGCGATGCAAAGCTTTCCATCGGTTTCTATAATAAAAACTGAAAAAACAAAACCAACCAAATAAAAAAAAGGGGCAAAAAATGTATGAATAACGATTCGATCTTCGTTTCAAATTTCCCCACTGAATCCTGCGAGACCAGAAAACTCACACTGTACGTCGACAGCTCGTATGGCATAGGTAAGCACCGTATAGTAGCTTCAGGTAGTAAAGAAAAGCCCTTGCATAGGTATATACGTATATATGTATCTATACGTATATATACCTATCCTATAATATTCTCGCGCAAAATGCTATCAACTTTCTTTTATGTCAGCTAGGGAACGTGTCTCGGGAAGCGCATCCTCGCGGAAGAGAAAAGTTTGACGAGAGGGCTTTGGTCGGGGCCCCCCCGTATACCAGCTATACCAACGATATACAAAAACCGATGTAAATGGAAATAAAAATGAATATATAAAAGTAGACTAGGAATTTTTTTTTCACCATTTTAGCCATGTGTTTTTTGCTATATCGTAACAATATACATGAATGTGGTCCATTACGTACCCAGATACGTACAAAAATTATAAAACCATTGTACAAAATTGACACACTGCAATAAGTTATAAATTTCGTAGCTGCTGTATATGAGATTGTCTATGAAAGTCACGGTGTCTTAACGAGCTCAGGTTTATTCGTATCTTTTTTCCTGCGCACAGGTTGATTATTAGCTGGTAAAGTTACACCGAGTCACGTTCGATGTGGGATGATAACAAGGCTTCTTTGCACAGTAAGGGCCATACGCCCGTTAGAAAATTGGATAATTACCGGTTATATACTCAAAACTTATATTATACATGCTACAGAGCCTTACCTTACTCGTTATCGTACGGATAACCAGATTAAGGCAATAATAATCGTATTCAATTAACCCAGTAGGTAGGTACTACTGTATTAGCATAATTATAACAACACTAAAAGTAAGGGTTGATCCCTTCTTTTTTTTTTATACATATTCAGGAATTTCTCAGCCGCGTCGAGGGACGTTAAAAAAAAAGAAAAAAAAAAGAGTCTTCTCTTCATGTTTTTTTTATTATAATTCAAGAAAATTGGACGTCGACCTTGAGAATTGTTAAATTTTAAAGAAAATTTCCCTACGCAAATATTACACGTCTCGAATAATGAGGAGCATTATCTGGGGTGAAAATCTGAGTGCATTCAGCTGATTTTAATACAGATTTAGATGTCGTTTTCCAGAGACTGGAAAATTATAATCATCCTTGATTATTTTTAGCCCGGGCTGATGCTTTTAAAGTCATTAAATCTAAATACCATTACTGCAGAACAGTCAAATCGATCACCATGGAGCAGCGGTGGAACGTGGAACGTGGAACGTGGAAGTGGAAGTTTCAGAGTGAACCGCGTACTTCCGCCAGCTAGTGCTATTTGTTATACTGTCTACACAACTAAATATACTACAAGTAACATACATACATACGTATATAGTGAAACCATTTAAATTCGGTTAAATTGAATTCGGGAACGTGCAGACGACTGGAGTTTCAATTATTCCCGGTTTTTATTATTCCCAAATGTTGTATTATTCTATAGATATACATACAGAGTTTCATCGGAACGTTTTCATTCAATAAAAATAACTCTCCTTATAAACTTTTACAACGAGACATTTTACATGTAACATTTTCACAGTCCATGAACGAAAATCGTCTGATCATCCGGGGATGAGGCTTTTGCAGTTACATTAAAATCGTTATTGCCCCAAGTATTACGTAATTTACAAATTTTATTGCCCGTATTGGTCATCGCAAATTTGTACAAATATAATGAAATAAAATTGACAAAGAAAAAATGACAATTGGCAAAATATTTTGTTCTGAAATCTCTGTAGGCCGCTTTTTACGAAATATCTTTTTTTTCTTTCTCCTCGTATCTGTAAGTGCGCTCATAATTGTTCCGTTTTTTATGCTATACGTATAAAGCCTTATCCTTGTTTCATTATTTATCACCGACTTGATAAAAATTTATTGCAGTTTCTATAAGGAATCGCCTTCTCATTTCGTTAAAAAAGAAACAAAAAAAAAAAAAAAAATGTTCGTGCTTTTTCGCGAAAGAAATCTGATCCACGTCTTTTGTCTGACAATGAATCGTCCTATTTGTAACCTGGCCCTGCAGCTCTCGTAACAAACGAGGTGTTTTTAGTCTCGTTCCAGCACTTTGATGCCCACTCACCATCGAGCTGCTTAATGACACTGTCAGTATCTTTTGACGATGAAGACTTGCCACTGTGCGACATGTCGTGCCCGATAAATCTCCCGTTTCGCGTCATTGCTGCTCAATGAAGCTTTAAATCTTTACCATACAAACTCTCAACTTTGAATATACCATATACTCTAAAGTACCTTGTTCTATGTACCATATAGGTATATGGATGCCTATATATTCCTCGTACGTTTCAAAATCGAGCTGTATAACTTATATACTCGTAAAAATAATACTTTGCACATGAATTGGGTTCGCGTTATACGCGTATCTCTGTATGAATGTGTCTTGCAAAGTATAAAATAACAATAAAATTCAAAAGTATGCTATATCATATTCGTTCCTCTTCTCTTATTTAGATATTAAACTCTTTTTCTCGATCTACACTGGACATTTCTCGTATTCGTTTTTGTAACGAATAAATTCATTCCATTCCAATATTATATCGATATATTATTTTTAGTTGAAATTTCTAATGCCACAGCTAACGTCGTTTGAGGTTTAGGGTATAAATTTCATCCGTGAAATTGTTTCAATTATTTTCCCACGACGTTGAACTTCGCACGTGAATTGTATAATATTGTTTTTAGGAAGAAAAATCGCATCGGTCAATGTTTTTTTTTCTCTTTTGTTTCGTTTTGTTTCTTCTCATTTTATTACATACGTTTATTATTCCGGAAATTTATTTACATTTACTTAATATAATCCAGATATTCGCCCCCTTAAAACCTTTCCTGTTTCTTTTTTTTTTTCTTTGACATCTGTTCCTACAATCGGATGACTCTTTCAAAACATGGTTGTCTATACCCATGTGCGTACGTACGGCTATTTTTCAATAGCCTTAAATTTAATAATCTCCTACGCCGTGGTACAGAAATTATAATAAATATGAGACCCACGCAACGATCGAGATTTCTCCTGAAGCTGCGGTCACATCCTAGTGCTGACGTTGGTCTTATAACAACAAAAGAAGTTATAAGTTATACCAAATGACTCAGAATCTGTTGAATCAGTATACGTTATAATATGTGGTTTTGTTCGAACACGTGTGACGTTTAAATACAATGCTATGACGCAGTTGCGGACTGATCATTGTGCATCGCACGCGCTCATATTATAAGCAGTATATTTCCATAAACAAAAAAATACATAGAATGACTTTAACAGCCGGTTGGGGTATGCAAAAGTAACTCAAATATGCAAAAAAAATATTTTTAAACACAACACAAATAATTTTCGTGTACATACATACCTACATAATTTATATTCTAGCAAATTCAGCACCTTACGTCGAGACTGCTCTCTTGGGTGTATAAGATAATCTCCAAAGATAGAAATCCGCATTCAGGGACAGTAAGTGTAGAGTTTGGTGGACATAGAGAGAATCGCAGCGCAGTTTCTATGAAGTTCAAACAGTGTTTTCAATTCAATGTCTGAATGCACGCTTGATGTAGGTATAGTGGAAAATAATCGGCAATGCATATTGTAGTATTGCACACTGTCTATTTACTCGACAGAACACCAGAACAAACGTTTCGTCTTTTGCATTACAAAAAAAACCTCGTGATTTGACTGTGCTTAGCTTCTATTAATTTATTTGTCTTATTCACCAGGTGCCCAAGTCGATTTCGAATTATTCAGTAGACAAATTCGAAAAACCATTCGAAAAATATTCAACGTTATATAAAGTTGAAATCGATTCTAATAGAATGCGGGGTTGGTAAAACAGTTACGCCTTTAAAACTAGACGAAAAAGAATTAATTTTAATCTCCTGTCGCTCCTGTGCCCCCGTAAAGTTTTAAACTATTATTTTAAAGTCCCTGGCGCTGGAAATCGTAAGCACATGTCCGAAGACTTCGTAAAAGTCTTCCACTAGTCTCGTAGGGATAGTCGACGATTTCCAAATCTCCCTAAGAATTAGAAATAATTGTTCTGCAGCAACGAGTAAAGAATTCAACAACATGGGTAAAAATTTCGTGAATTTATTGGATTCGCAGGCGGGTTGCATATAATAAGGCGTATGGTAAGTAAAGTAAGACGTTCGCGAGATAACGATACCCTTTGACACTTCGTTGGCAGCACTAGCCGAACAAGAAGAAACACTGATTTACGATGAAAGCACCTGTATTACGGTCAGTGACCTGTTTGACGTCGAAGGATCCACATGGAGGTTGCGTCAACGAGATACGACTATGACAGGCATCTCCATAGAAACACTCCAAACGCATAGGAGTTTTCGCAAAATTCTTTCGTTTATTTTTTTCGAGTAATTTACTGATTGTAAGTGATGGTAATACTATGGCACTCGTCCTTCTGTTACAGTCGAATAGATTTCCATCAGAGACCGAACATCTTCATCCAGCAAGTGTTCTGTTCTAATTGCAATGTAATACGAATTTATACGCGTTGAACTACGTATATAGTCTCCATAAACTTAGCTTTGTTAGATAGGATCCCATTGTAATACTCATGTAGCTTATACACGTATACGCAATCGATTTCAAGGAGTAGAAATTTATTTTTAAGAAACAATTACAAATTGTACACACATAACTTTTTCAATGCGTAATATTGTCCTGTAACATTATCGGTGCAGCAGCAATAAATTCGGAGATACGCCGGTGATCAATTACTTTGCTATTTTCTACTTTCCCCTTCCTCAGATAGTTTGTTTGTAAATAAGCAACCACAAAATCTGTGTATACGAAAGCCATGGGAAATGAGTATTCATGAATTTGCAGGTAATAAAAAATTTGCAACCATCTCCTCGAGTCAGATGTTCTCCTGACAACAGAAAAATTTTGGGAATTCAAGAATTTTCGAAACAGCCACGATTGCCGGATTTGTCGTTTGATTTATTCTGGCAATCGTGTCAAAATTCGAAAATTGCGCCTGGTATCAGGAGAAAATCTGACCCGAGTCGGTTTGCTGAAATTTTTGGCGGGAAAACCCCCTGAGTGTATGTCTAAGCAAGCATGCATTCGTATAGATGTGACTCTCTCTCTCTCTCTCTCTCTCTCTCTCTCTCTCTCTCTCTCTCTCTCGGCAGTTTTCCCTTGTCCCTCGTGCGAATGCGAGTGTTTCTATGTCTAACTGCCACTGCTTACTCTACTACTGTACTTACTCTTAAGTTGTCCAACATTGTAATGGTCAAAATAAATAAATCTATCTATCTATCTATCTATCTCTCTCTCTCTCTCTCTGCATGTCTCATTCGCTTACGAAATAAGGAATTTCTGAAATGGATGAACTTCCAAACTCACCCGGGTGAGTTCGCAGTAATCATATTGAATCTCGTAAACGTAAACCTCATGTGAACTCTGACGCCTCTTTGAGGGCCACTGACCCTCCGTACAGTTTCCTATTTTTTTTTTTTTTTAATCCTTAGGCTTATCTCCGTGAGGAATGTAGCCAATACAGTTTCCTATAGGCAAACGTTAGGCAAGAGTGGGGGAAGCGGGGTTCCAGAGTATATTAGCTGCCAGTCGTTCATCAGCGTTGCAGCGTGCAACACCACGTCTGACGTCAGAGAATTATAACGCAGCATAACACAGCTTTGACTTCTGTTTAATGCTCCCTGCTCCATCTATGAAGCAGACTTTGAATGATGTACTACTCTTACCGGCAGTCATGCCATATACCGATTTTACGGGCCAAAGTGGTTTGTCCCTTTGACCCCGAGATGGCGATACCATTTTAGACGCCGTTGGTGGGGAGAACAGCGACCTTGAACTTGATCAACTGCACCTGCTGTAGCAGGGTCAGTGCACTCAGTAGCTCCCGTGGCGTCAAAGAGTTCGCATGGGGGTTGTGTCGACGAGATTCAAAATGAATACTCCGAACTGAGATTTATTTATGTATTCATGCGTTTATCTGAACCAGATTACATAGTAACAGTCCAATATAATACTGTATTCTGCAGAGATGCACAGCATCTGTTCGCAGTCCGGTCACTTAATCCTAACCTGAAACAAAATACAAATTACGAAAAATATTAATTTGCATTGTTTCAATGGCATTGTTATTGCACATCGTTTATTCTTATATAATTTTGGATAATTAATCTGTAGTTTTTGATTTTATTATTTTTCATATGATGAAAATAATAATAATGATTTTTATTTAAGTGCATACCTATACATACATGCATTCAGCATTGTATACCCAGGTATACAATGCTGATGTTTGATATACATTTTTAAAATAGTTGCATTGTAGTGTATTATTAGTAGTATGTAATACAATTGTAATTTATATATTAAGATGACCTGTATTTCAAAAAGCAAATAAAGAGACTCGATCAAATGCAATGTACATATTCATTTTTGAGAAAGTAATTATTAGTTGTCTTTTTGCGAATTTTTCCCAGTCCTAATCGGCCGCACTTTTCTAATTCGTCCAGTCGTTTGAAATTTTAAGTCTAAAAATTGCTCCTGGTATCAGGAGAACATCTGACCCGAGGAGGTGTGCTGAAATTTTTGGCGGGAAAACCCCCTGAGTGTGTGTCTAAGCAAGCATGCATTCGTATAGATCACTCTCTCTTCCTCTCTCTCTCTCTCTCTCTGCATGTCTCATTCGCTTACGAAATAAGGAATTTCTGAAATTTTAAGTCTAAAAATTGCTCCTGGTATCAGGAGAACATCTGACCCGAGGAGGTGTGCTGAAATTTTTGGCGGGAAACACCGACAGCGTGCATGCAAGCAGGCATGCAGTTGTATAGATGTGACTCTCTCTTTCTCTCTCTCTCTCTCTGCATGTCTCATTCGCTTACGAAATGAGGAATTTCTGAAATTTTAAGTCGAAAAATTGCTCCTGGTATCAGGAGAACATCTGACCCGAGGGGGTGTGCTGAAATTTTTGGCGGGAAAACCCCCTGAGTGTGTGTCTAAGCAAGCATGCATTCGTATAGATCACTCTCTCTCTCTCTCTGCATGTCTCATTCGCTTACGAAATAAGGAATTTCTGAAATTTTAAGTCTAAAAATTGCTCCTGGTATCAGGAAAACATCTGACCGGAGGAGGTGTGCTGAAATTTTTGGCGGGAAAACCCCCTGAGTGTGTGTGTCTAAGCAAGCATGCATTCGTATAGATCACTCTTTCTCCCTCTCTCTCTCTCTCTCTGCATGTCTCATTCGCTTACGAAATAAGGAATTTCTGAAATTTTAAGTCTAAAAATTGCTCCTGGTATCAGGAGAACATCTGACCCGAGGAGGTGTGCTGAAATTTTTGGCGGGAAACACCGACAGCGTGCATGCAAGCAGGCATGCAGTTGTATAGGTAGATGTATGTATGCCTCTATGCAAGTGTCTTTATGCTTAAGTTATTTAGAGTTTTCAAAATTTCGAGTTAAAAATTGCTTTTGGTATCAGAAGATCATTTGATCTCAGGAGCTGCCAAATTTGTAGATAACTGTAAATGCCTTAATTGTAATTTCTTACTATTTCCGTGACATTCCCTATTTCATCTATCGCTAGTTCGAAATGAATGGTAGTACAAGGATGGGAAAAGTGGATAGTAAGTAAGCAATTGCTTATTGATATAAAACTGCGAATTTATTGTTATAACATCGATCATACAATATTATTCATTATAAAAGTTAGGTAAAATTTACAATTGTTTCTTAAAAATAAGTAGTATATCTCGCAAATGATCGAGTCTCTTTTTTGCTTTCTGGCATACAGGTTTTCATAATGTTATAGACCACATTCGCATTACAATGATATACTGCACCTAATACATAAGAATAACAAATTTTATAACGGCTGAGTTCAAGTTCAAGAATCCTTGCTGAACGAAGATGTTGGAACTCATATCAGTTGGAAGTTTATTCATATGTAACAGGAGGACGAGTGCGACAGCTTCTATGTATGTTATATTAATGTTATATTAATATGCCTTTTGCAGTCAGATCTCGTTTACGCAATACCCAAACGAACTCTTTGACACCACAAGAGCCACTAAACCAGTACTCTTACATGCCAGTCTAATAACTCTAGCGGGGTGCACTGAACTCTGCTAATACGGAGTTCAGTTGCAGCGTGTAAAATGGCATCGTCATCCTGCGGATGAATAACGAACGACTTTTGCCCCGAGCATCTGTACTCCTCACTATATGCAACCGAGTCAGAACTACAAAAATGGCATGCGGGTTGAAGACAATAAGGCGTAAAACGCATATCACATGTTGATAAGCTCTATGGAGTCTATATGTAAGGAGACCGAACTAAGTCATCCCCTCCCCTGAAAAACGTGCTGGTTTTTGGCGCCGTATATCATATAGCTATCATAGCCTATCATACGACGCGCCCCTAGTAGCACTAAGAAAAGGCTCAGGTCGCTATGGAAACTGCGGAATTTAACTGTTATTTCAATATGGAGTCTATATTGAAAATCTGCACACAGTTAAATGACGCGGTTTCCATGACGACCTGAGCCTTTGCTTAGTGCCACTAGCGGCGCGTCGTATGATAGGTTATGATAGCTATATGTTGGAGGGCGACAGAACTTGACACGCTTCGGTGTTACAGAGATCGGTCTCCTTACATATAGACTCCATAATAAGCTCTAAGCTATTGCGAAAGTAGTTCGTAAATTCATCGCTAAGATGGCGATACTATTGTTCCTCGCATACGGATTTTTAACAAATCCAGAAGGTGGCGGCTCCTATATGTTTAGTGGCGAACTACTTCTGACGCAAAAAATTGTGCGGGAATTAGTTTGAATACTACGTACGACTAAAATGATATATTACACGAAAAACAAATTACTTTATTATTTTAAACTCCCTTAATTACAGCTGATCCTCCTCTATTCAAAGATATTATCTAAATGCCTGTACCGCACAAGATGAGCACAATATTTGTTCCTATATTTCTTAAAATGTCTTGAAAATATGAATACCTATTCCTGTAATCAAAAATCATAAATTAAGATATCTTCATACCCAATACATGGGTATATTCTGAAAATTTTATCCCTCTATCTATCTCCTATCTATTATGCAAACATACGCATATTCGCAGCACAGAATGAGAAAATATTTTCGCTTCATTTACACCACTTACCTTATTAAAAATACGATGATATCCGGCATCACTATTAAAATATCATCTAATAATGACTTGTAAGACTAAATTCTAATAGAAAAATTTCTTATTTTTGTTATCTTACAGCAAAAATGTATTGTCTGTACAAATTAGGCACTCTTTTTGTTAATAAAAATTACTCTTGCAGCGCACATGTACATGTAAAATGATAATAATAATAATAATAATAATAATAATAATAATAATCATCATCATAATAATATGTAAAATTATAACATGTATACATAATATAATATGGTAACAGCAATAATAGGTAACGACCGATGAATGATAATCGATTAGAAAAAAAAAAGAAAAAAAAGTAATGATTTGAGTGAAGAAAGAAATAGTAAGAAAGAATAATAAAAAATATGAAGAAGATTCGATGATTGGATGCACAATAAATAATAAAAATAGTAGCAAAGCTGCAAAACGCGCAAATCGGCTAGTACCTAGTATTTACACAAATTGTCATATCAAAATATAATACGATCATTTAATATTAAATAATATACGATGTCCGTTCTGTGTCAATGTAAAAATATAATTCCTGACGAATTATACCTCGTCGGCCGCTAGAACTTCCTTTTGGGTAGGAGAAGATGCTTTTTCATTTCTCTCTTGTTCTTTCATTTGTAAAGCAGCTGCGGCCTCGAGTACACGAATTCTACCTTCGTGTTTAACAATAACGGCCTTCAATTTCTTTATCTCTTCTGCAAACTCCTTCAACACATCCTCCTAATGAAAGAATCAAATATCAATGAATACATGACATGGAAATATATTAAAATCATTTTAAGCAATTGAAATCGCTGTATTCCGATGTGACTGTGATTTATATGTAAAGAAAAAAAATTCTTTTCAAGTAGAATTCAATCATTTAATTCATTTCCAAACGGTTTTTTTTTTTATAAAGACTTACCGATACGCCTACGGCAGGTGATTGCGTATTTGACAATCCTGTAGCACCAGCTTTACCACCTTTACCCAACACATTAGCCTTCTTATGCACCTTAAGTTCACCCTTCGCTGCTGCTGGCTGATAACCATCCCTAAGTGAAATTAAAATTGGTTCAGCATCTGTGCCGGATTCCCATTCCTCTGCAGTAATGGCAGCCGCATGTCCCGGAGTATCGGGATAAAGATCTTCTTGAAACAGCTCCGACTGTGTAAAATAAATAGATATTGTCTAACGAATTTTTATTTTTTCCTATTAGATATCTTTGGTAGTTATTTAGACCTTAGACACCAAATAACTACGATTCATTGCCTTAAACTCACATAAGATGTGTGAAATCATTGAATATCCTTTGAAAAATCTCTTCAGCAATTGATAATTGTTATTTTAAACTTATTCAATCTCTAAATGAAGATGATGCGACGATTTATTATTACCTTTCTGGGTACAGTCATAGAGATGACTTGGCAGAAGCCAGAGTTATTAAGACGATAAAAGCGGGAGATCTCGCAGCTGTTTACGTCGCAACCACGTTTTGGCATCATTCCTATCCCTCGTTGAGGGTCTGGGGTTTGAAAGGTGTTGATATAATGTACAAATGGTGGCTCTGGAGTAATCTCAAAATAACGAATCACAGAATCACCCTTCCCACAAAGGAATACTAAGTTTGTGTCAGGATCGTACAACGGAAACATTACTCCATTGCTTGTATCTAACTCCACCATTACTATAGGCTCTCCTAGCATGTCAGGGGCACGCAACGAATACTGCCTCTCCGACATCTTGCTGAAGCCAGTTGTGAAAATGAGGCCACCTCTGTGAAAAAAGAACAATCAGATTTAATTCCGGGTATAAAAATAGGCAGAAACTGAATCATAGTTAATAAATATTAAATGAACGGTATTAAAAGATTGACTAATTTTCAAAGAATCCACATTACTTTGTTTGAGTTAATTAAATCGGTACTATTTCATCTATCAACATGGAGAAAATAGATTTAGCATTCTTGAAGTTAAAAATTTCTTTTTTCAATATGTCTTTGAGAAAACTAGAATTAGATATAAATCGAATGATAAAATTGATGACAAATAATATGTATGTTTGTTTGAAGAATATGAAACTAGAAAAAATAACAAATACAACAATTGAATCGTACAATGAACAAAATGAATTAAAAATGATTGATTAGCGGACTAAAAAATATACGATATCAAATGTTTATCTAAATCCCGAGGATATTGGGAAGTTGAAATTTATTAGCTTATAATAATTATATTTCATAGCTATGAGATAAATGTTACGTAATATTGATTAAAACTTCTCGAAATAATGAGAAAATGAAAAAAATCTGATTGTTTATATAATGTGTACATTTGTATGTATGAAATTTTTAACACTTTAGTAAAATCAGAACTAAGAAGAGGAGTAGTACCTGAGAAAAATAGCCCTAGTTGCTTTAGTTCCCTCATGAGCGATGGCTTCTTCAAGAACTTCCCCTGTCCTGGGTTCGAGTAGCCGAATTTTCTTGTCCTTACAAGTAGTGACTAATCTTGACCCGTCCCAATTCCAACAAGCAGAATAAACAACGTCAGGATGGGAGTCGATGCGCACCAAAGCTTCTCCGGTTCCCACATTCCAGATGATTACCAAATTGTCAGAGCCTGCTGTTAGGAGTACGTTCAAAGCGGTAGGGTGCCATAACACCAGACCTACTCTTCGCTGATGTAGCTGTAAATCTACCACCGGCTCCGTAAGAGTACGAGATATTCCGCCATCTGGTATTTGCCAGACTTTTACAACGCAGTCCTCCGATCCTGAAGCTATCACATTGTCGTTGTGGGGACACCATGCTATGTCCAAAACTGGTCCTTTGTGTCCACCCACCAGAGGATAATCCGCCGATATTCTACCCACCTGTTAAAGTTGATTTATGAGATCATTAATTATCAGATTTCATCAAGTTTTATAAATAGATAATTCAGTTAAGAAAATCATGGCTATTTTGAAACTGGGAAAAACGATAAGTGCAGCATCAGTTTAAGGTGGTTTAAAACATCCATGAAAAATAGTGAAATATACTCTAATACTAGTCATAATATCTAGAAAAATTTATAAACAAAAAGAATCCAGACCTTCTGGAGGACTTTTCTACCAATACAAATACGACCATATTCTTACAAATGAAATTCATGAAAAACGAAGCGTTAAACATGCTTGAGTTAGACAAGAACAATAAATTAGATAACTTTTTTAAAGAATTTCCTCAAAAAAATACATGAACAGTAGTCTTTTTTTTTTCTCTCCATGTTTCAGAATAAATTAAAGTGGCCTAATTCCCTTTCTGCAACAAGCTATTCAATTTTATAAGTCTTAATACCATATATAAATTCCCTAATTTATCTGATATCACTCGACTCTTGTATGATCCAACATTTTTAAAGGTCCAAGAAGAGGGTATATTTTTATAGAAGATTTTGCAAGAGGAGTAATCACCTCATGAGGTAGTTTGTTGCGGAGCAAGTTTATTAGCTTTGTATATTCGAGTTATAAATTGGACCAGAGGCAAGGTCAAATTTCGGTACTTATATTCAACGAGGAAAAAAAATAATATTTCAAACTTAAAAGCTGATTCATCTCCCATTGAGCCCTTATTTTCAAACGGTGTACATCCTAACTTGCAAACGGATGTTTAAGTAGACTTGAAATTTACACAGCCCATTTCTCAAATCTATCTTCACCCTGCCTACTACAGACTTTGCAAACAAATCAAGATTCATTCTGTATCAATCGATAAGGGTTTCAATTTGATGCTAAAAATAATCTCAATAATGTATATTTTCTTTTTTTTTTTGTTTTATATTTGTTCTAGATTATTTCTTAACCCGGAATCAGATACTAAAAAAAAAATCTTGAATATATTTGAACCATTTTTTGAAAGTTTTGGATTGCTGAGGCTAATAAACTTGGAAGATAATAAATTTTCCTAAGATCTTAGAACATGTTGTTTTTGAGGAGAATATTATTCAACAAAATTCACCTATGTATGTGCGTACCTGTGAATAGATTCTACTTGTATTGCTGAATAAGTGAAAAAAAGTATTTAAAGATATGGAAAAACTGGCTGAAATTGCTCATGCACCGAGTATTATAAAGATAAAAAAAACCAAAAGTAGAATTCTAAATTGATCTTGTTTACAGCATGATCTAAGATTAGCTCGAGGCATTCGGTAAGTTGGAAAAAATAAATAAATAAATTAAAAAAAAATACAATCGCACAATGATGACTCACCTGCTTATAGATCATTGATGACTATTTATGGTCCGTCCATAAGCAGACGAAGAAGAAGAATAAGAGGAATAAGAAAAAGAATCAAACAAACGAGAAGATATGAATTTTCGCAAATATTATACAATAAAAAAAAAATACAAAAAAAGTCCAAAAATTTATTAGACATGTTATCTGTTTGTTCAAAAGATTAATGTATTATATAAAGCGATGCATTATTGAGACGTACATCTGACCCACCTTATTATGGGGAAGTACGATGAAAGCACCGCCTCCTGCGGACTCAACAATAATAGCGAGAAACTTTGGATTGACAGCGCAGAAAGTTGAATCCCAAGATGATTTAGATACTCTAATATTATCGTAGCATTGTTCTCGTTTTAAGCCAGTACCGTATACATGACGGAATTTACTGCTTCGTACCACACGAAAAGACATACCTAAATCAGCTACCTACTACTGTACCTGTAAAAAATAATAATAATGATAAAAAAAAAAAGGTAGAAAAAATTTTTTTCAGTGAAAATAGTAAATATAAATAAACGATGATGGTTAAAGTTAACCTAAAAAAAATATACATATATTTTCAACGCCTCTCTTTTTTCCCCGCCGTACCTCGCCGCGACTTAAAACCCCGCCCCGTCCCGCACAGTACCCATAACTCGACAAACCGCAACTTAACCAAACGTAATAAACTTGCTTATAGTTTATGATAAAATATTATTATTTTAATATAATAATGATTACGTACTAGTCGTGTATATGGCCGCTACATGTATCATCCCCTGATTTAAAAATAGATTATAATGTATGTATATATTTTGTTTTCCAAACCGTCAGCCCGAGACGGTCTCTTTTAAATAGAAATAGTTGTAAATGAAAGAAATAATGTTATTCTCAGTTTAAAGTATACGTGTTATATTTAAAAAACGTGTATTTAAACCTATTCTACTGAACGGAAGTAGTGAACTGTATGTATACAGAAAGTTTAGTTCCCGTGTGTCAGTTTTCAATCGAGAATTTGTTAGATTTAACGGGTTACCGCTGGATGGCGACACCCGACAGTCGGGGACCGGAAACCGCCCTGCAACGCCTTATTTGGCAATGCGCACCCTCTAGCACGCACGGACACCCACCCCAAACCCCCTATTGATGTTCTATCTCACTTGCGCGCACCTTGTATACAACCCTCGAGTATATGTATAAATAGATATTAAAAATAGGTTATTTAATAATAATCATTTATCTTACTATTGATAGAACGTTAGGCGATAAAGCGGGAATTTAACGTCGGGGACTCTTTCCTCCGATGACAGGCGGCACACGCTTTTGGAAAAGACCTCTTTCTATCCCCGCCCCCCCGACGCCGCGGCCATTCCAACGTCCCGCTCCCACTTTGGTAAAACACGATCTGCGCGCGCTCGAAATGAATAAAAATATGGCCGGAGAAAAGCGCGGTTATTTTAAAAATAACTATTTACGTACGTCATTATGTATGGATATCGTTGACACGTAGGAAATGAGTTGTCGTAAATTAAATTATTACGTAACTTTTAACTTAGAACTTATTTTTTATATAGTTACCTCAAGTTGTCGCCGATTCTTGGCTAGTTGTAGATATTATACCTATACGAGGACAAAACAATTCAGTTTTCAATGTTATTACATATTTCATACTTAATATTGTATTGCATAATTAATAAGACCGGTGGATAATGAATAGATTAAATAATCAACACTGTCACCCACAATTGTACATATATTGTTCTATAGTTATTAGAGTCAATAAATTCATATTCAGTATTGCTGATATTATCTAACTTGATAACTCCAGGCTGTTTTATTTACAGTAATGATATAACATAACATGGTGTAAGTGAATAGGGGGAAAATAATGAACAGGAAAACTTAGATAGGCTTAATAAAATATCAATACTTCAGGGTGTCTACAGAGTATCTATTTAATAATCGTAATCCTATTCCGATATTTTCAAAATCATTTTCCAGATACTTTCACAACCGTTATTATTATTATTATTTTTTATTTATTTATTTTTATTTATTTTTTACCATTTTCACGATATTTCGTGTTTCCATTATTGAACACAGTCTAATCTTCATTTTATTAGCCATTTCTCGATTTACGAGCCTCACAACCGTGAAGTAATAAAATACAGAAAATCTGTACAACAAATAAAGGCTGGCTGTTGAAAAAAAAAATTTAGTTTTTCTTTATCTTCGTTCTCACCTCAAAACTTTATCACTTTCTACCTCGGATTTTATTCTAGAAGAGAGCAAAGCAACAAAAAAACTGTTTTGCTGAATAAAAATTTTATTTCAATTTTGGAATGTTTTTCGCTTTTCAATCTCAACTTTGAACACTAAAAATAACCACTCTGATATTTAAAAAATGTATAATGTATGTAGTTTAATTCATTGAAGTAAACACACAAAGAAATAAAATAAAAAACTTTAAGCCGAGCTGAAATTTGATATTTTCAATTAGCAAACTGCTGAAACTGCTGATATCTGACTTTGAGCGAAAAATATTCTACATTATTGTGCACTTAACAAATACGCTCGAATTTATTGGATTTTTTTAAAATCAAACAGCGAAATGGATTTACAGCAAGGCACATGAATTTTCGCACATGAATTATCGATACCTAAGAGTTTCAATAATGGTTTGTTCGCGTAGTTTCATAAAAAATTACATAATTGAATTCTCGAATAATATAAACATATAAGTTTATAAAATTTAAGGCTTTTTTCAAAACATATTGTAGTTAACTGTAGACGCCCTGCAATTAGCGACGATATCGTTAAAATTAATAGTAGTTTAATAAGTTTTTGTATACTTGGCGTTAAGTACATGTTTTACAATAATAAAGAATCACTATAACAAGTCAATTTGTGTATATTACTTTAAAAAAAGTAAAGCGGTAATCACCTTGCTCCTGCATGGGAATGTCCAATACCCAATGTTTAAGTACATTATCGATATACGTAATCGATAATTAGTTAATATTGTACAAATGTTATGTTTATAATAGGTATTTAGTACTCGAAGGTTCGTAGACTCGAGACAAGTATTAAGGCCTTCGCGTGGATTTATGGTAATAATAATAATACAAAGAAAAAGGATTAACAATTATAATAAAAGCTAATTAAGACTTGAAAACAGATTCTTAAGTAAGATTATGGACATAGGATGTGCAGGGGGGGGGGGGAGGGGGGTGTGGCTGTGGTGCATTAGACTTTCTTTGAATATCTCAAAACTGCTGATCCTTAAATTGCGAAAAACGCTATAAATCCGGTAACAGAAAATAAACATCAGAATAAATTCATTAAAAACATACGTCACTTAATCTATTTGGCATTGAAGAAATAATTAAAAGATTTTTTTTCATCTAATGCACTCAAACCGTACAAAGTTTTATACATGTATTATTACCTAAGTTTAAAAAAGAATTTTAAGTTTTTCTGCCTTTTGAAAAATACTATCATTTCGCTAATAAGCATGTTATATACTATATAGGTATATAACAGTAGGTCGATCCTCTTGTTCATTCTCTTCATACATTGAAAATCTTGAGCAATTTTCGAAAGTTGAGTAATTTTTAAGTCTAATAAATTCCAAACTCAAGGTCTAACAAAACTGTAATTCGAAAATAGTTTCGAATACCATTACGGATGTATCTTTCTGCTAAAATAAAACATACAAAATAAAATAATAACCGAGGAAAACCTACTTTTCAAATACTAAGGCAGTCTTACCTAAGCGATAAATACTTTTGAGTACTAGCTTTTGTGCACGTTTCATTACACTGTACTGAACAATAATTACTATGTGTTTTTTTTTTTCGTTCGTTTTTTAATTCATTTTTTTTTTTTTTTTACCTATGTCCAATCTCTTAATAGGACATTTATATTGACTCTCTGTATGAGGAATAGCTGGGCCGCTTATCATTCGGCAATAACGAGGATGATATAACAATATGTATGTACATATGTACAGGACTAAAGAAACGCCGATATCAATTAATCTAGCTACCCGCGTTGTTGTAAGTTGTCCGTCCACCAAGTTCCAGAAGATAACGATCCGGATGATCCAACCAATCGGTCGTACTCATTTTGACAACCCTCTGCTTTTCTGCTTCCTTGACTTGCCACTTTTTGATTTCTAACTGTACTTCCCTGAAAAGTGGAAAAATAAGAAAGTTTTTCTTAGATTTTGAAAGACGATTTCACAGTTGTTTTTTCTCAACTTTGCATAACATGATTTTATTACAGTTGATCAAAATTTGTAAATATTTATTGATTTTAACTAGACATGTTAAAGAAATTCGTGAAATTTTGTTCCCATTCAATCGAATTCGTCTAATTTCATTAATTTTTATGATATTTATTACAGGATTTCATAGAAATTCAGTAAAAGTTTATCAAATTGGGTGGTATAAAATTTTATATAATTGCATTAACATATTATGTCAAGAGATTTCACGAAATTTCATAATAAATATCACAATATTTGGAGACTTCTACGGAATTTCGTGATTATTGTTATAGGATTCTATTACATTTTATATAATTCAATCAGATTTTATGATATGAAAATAAAGTACCAAGCCTATTGGATGTTTGTTTCTATAAATAAAAAAAAAAAAAAAAAAAAAACCGTTGCCTATTTTTCTGACAAATATTTTCAAACGTTAAGGTTGGTCGGTTAAGTTGTTTCAAATGTTAAGAAGAATTGGCAAGGAATAGCTTAATTCTAAACAGCTTGTACCTTTAATTCGCTACTACACATTCATCGATTGCATAATAGCTCTATTAAAATAAATACTGAAATATATTACCTCGATTTTCTATCTCCACATCCCCAAACTTCCAAGCTATCAAGACGGTACGGTACGCCATTAAGTTTAAGCCATTGAAAAGATTGATCGACATCAACACAAGGATTTCGAGGATCGCTACCAGCTCTAACACCTTGCGGATAGCCGCGTATCATTGTATTCAAGTAGACTAGTTTGGGTCCTCTTTCAATGACCTTGAAATTAGGAAGTAATTCTATAACCATAGAATCCTCATCGCCCCAATACTGATGAGACTCGCGCCATTCAACCGCCGAGCATATGCAGTACGTAGGACGGTCGCCTCCTTCCTCTGGACTCACACCTCGCAGAAATAATAGAGTAGGTCCTTTGTACCCAAGCACATGATGTATGAAACGATTCGCTCCTGAGCCATGCTGTCCGCTGTTGTAAAGGAGAGTCCAATGACTTGGGTATGTAGCTCCAGCCATTTTTGCTATCAGAGCTTGAGTGCCTTCTCCTGGCGTGGTCACAGTCTAGAAAAATGAATATCACAGTTCCGAGTTCACTATTAAATTCGATAAACACAGAAATACATTAATTTCGAATGGTGCTTATTTACCTTTTAGAAAGCGAGATAATTGCACTATTTCAACTCGAATTAAATAAAAACTTGTTGTTTTCTTTTCAAATTATACCAATAATACTGATTTACCTGCGTGTAACAAGGAGACAGGCTTCCAGAGAGTAGCCAGACATGACTGAGTGGTAGAAGGGGTTTGGATCCATCGAAGGGCGCAGATTGCTCTAGAACTGGTGTGGCTGGTTCTAAAAATGCCCGGGATTGTGCTTCGGCCAGTAAAGTAGGCCCATTTCGATACGCAGTTGTAAAAACGTGAACGACGTAACGATGGAGACCGTTGAATAGTCGAGGACAATGTTGCCATAACCAGTTACTCACGTAACTTACGGACAGAACTTCTTTACCGTGAAACTGGAATGAAATTCCGATTAAAATATCTGGTTAAATACACTTTCTATTGATAATTTCAATTTTATTTGAAATAGTTAGTGAGGTTTCAGTGAAGTGTTCTAAGTTAATAAAAGAATTTCCATGAATTGAACTAACAGATTTAAATTGCTGGATTATATTAAATGTTTTTTTTTCCTTGAAAAATGGATGTTTCCTATATAGCACCTTGATTTTCATATACAAATAACGTCTTCTGAGGTCCAAAAGTTCTGTATCTTTCATGTCATTCAAAGCAGTCAGTATTCTGTATTGAAAATTCTGCTAATATTACTTGAGGATACAATCCAATTCCAAATCATTAAAGGCCTTATTAAATAAAACTACACAAGGCTAAACAAATATTAACTCACATACGAGATACATGATACTAATTACTCGATAATTTAAACAAAACAAGAAAACAACCCTCGTCAACTTTTTCTGTTCCCATCTGGTTTCTAAGCTTTGAATGGACGGAGCCAAAGGTAAAAAAAATTCTCTTAAAACCAGATGATGACCTAGTAGCCAAGAGAAGTTGTTCTGAGCTTCAGAAGCCTAATAAAAATTGTCTAAAAAAACTTCACTAACATTGGAGACATATTTTACGTACAGTAAACCAAGAAAGAGTCTAATTTAAATCATGAGAATTTCCTTCTTTTTGCTGAAAACACCCAATTAAACCATAATTTTTTCTAACTCTGGCTACTGTTAATACCTACGAACCAACTTGGTCTGTTTTTGGACCCAGGTACTCGATTAAATGTATAATATTGAACGTTAAGTTTTACTAACACAAGAAGTAATGACTGAATCAACAGTGCGATGAATATGCGGACAACGTTGTGGTCCGCCGTTAGAGCTGTCCAAAGCCAACTGGTAAGTAACCATCAGCAAATCTTTCAATCCGTCAGAAGTAACGCCGGTACTTTCCTTGGAGTACATTTTTACATAACTTTCCAATATAGTTTGATCATTCATGATAGAAAGAAAGCGTTCTGCTTGCTGTTTGAAGGCGGATATACCAAGATAAGTTGTGGTAGCTTTAGACTGACGATGAAGAAAGGTATAAAGTCTATCCGCAAAGTCTGAATACTGTGGAAATACATAACGCCTAAATACATTTTCCGTAACTCCGTTGACCCCCTCCTCATGGTGTGATTTATCGTTCAGAATCTAAAAAATTTGTATAGAAATAATTTAAGTCTTTCTTTTTTTTCTCCGTGTTTTTAAATATCAACGAATATGTGTGTATTAATATTTTATGCCAAATCCTGATCGATTGACAGATCTGACATTATGAGAGTCTATTAAGTAAGCTTGAACTGATAAAAACATCTGATAACAAATTTCGATAGATATAATCCGAATCGAATCGAATTTTTTTTTTTTTTTTTAATCTGTTTTCCTGACTTCACGATTGTCCGATGATAAAAACATTTATGAGAAAATACGACGTTAACAAGACTGTCATAACACAATGCCGAACGATATGTCACGAATTGTTGTTTTAAGAATGATAATAAGAAGAGAAAAAGACGGAGAGGATGTTTTTGGAAATAAATATTCGACGGAAAAAATTTTTGCATTCAACTATGTACACATTATAATACTGTTTTATTTTTTGTGATGAAATAATGTGAAAATAATGAATTTTTTTTTTCAGAAAAGTTAATGCCCCTTACCTTGGCGAGTTTGTCAATGGGTAGTAATTGCGTGTGTGGTATATGTTCAATGTCGGCCCCGGAAGCACTTCGTGACATGACTTTCTTCGTGGTAACATCATTCCCTGTTGTTGTTGATACCGCGTTAGGCTTTTTATGGGTTCCATTCCCACCCCGTATTACCTGATTACCCATTATCACAACCTCAACCGTATCTTCTCGCACCGTTTTTTTACTAGCTACGCTCCCCTCGCATCACCGTTCGCGAAGGAAGGCTAACAACAACACAACCACAACACGAAACTTCCTCTCGCCACTTCGGAGTCCGTCGGAGTCCTTCGGAGATTCGGACACGAATGGATATCAACTATCGAACCATAGACAATCGTCAGAATGACTAGATGCATAACCCTGATACAAATTCCTCACACGCAGTTCTGGAGCGGGGATAAGATAGGTATATCTATGTAGTTTGATTTCCGGGATTTTTCTATTTTACTACAATTTTTTAACTTTATAATCACTAAACGTAGTTAGTTCTCATATTCTAATCAATATTTTGCTGAGCAATTTATTGTCAGGAAATTATTAGCTAATTGTGTATATATTTTTTTTCCTATATTTGGTAAACATCGCAGTAGCAGAAGACTAGCAAAATCCCTAGAGTCGTATTGTCGTCTGTTCCTTCGCCTCGCCAAAGTTTTACGTAAGGGTGTCTATGGTAGAGATTTGATCGAATAAAATTCATTAACAGTTTTTAATAAGTTTGTTCTGATCGTGTCAACAGATCAAAAAAAAAATAAACGATGGCTGGTATCACAACGACGGTTTATAACGCTTTGTGTAGGCGCACTTCTGCATTTACTGTCGTAATACTAGGAGGTACGTTCATTTTCGAACGTTCCTTCGACGTAATAGCGAGAAATATTTTTGACAGCATTAACAAAGGAGTAAGTAAAATAATACACATCTATATCTTTATTCAAAATTCCGATGTATAGACAAAAAAATTTTTTTCATTCGATATTCAAAAATTTTAAAGATAATTAATTTTAAACGTTCGAACCGAAGAGCAGAAGAGGTTAGAATCAACTCGATCTAATTTTATTCAAATTAAATTTCTAACTATGAAAAATATCAATTACTTTATGACTGTTGTTATCACGATCGAGTCTTTCTTTCATCTTAAATTAACAAATTTTTTATTGTATATTATTGTTTCAGAAACAATGGAAAGACATAAAGCACAAATATGAAGTGGAAGAATGAGGAAGTCTTCGTAACATGCATGCAATAGTCTTTAATACTCCACAAAAATTATTATATATATAAACACATGTATTCAACAGATAAAATAAATTCCTAACTAGATAAATTAAACATATCACAAGAATGTCCTTTGACAGGAAAATTCTTTATAAAAATTTTTTAGTCCCAAGCTAACCCATTAAACATCTCCAGAAACACTGCACCTCAATTGATGCTGTAAAAGTTCAGTAAGAGATTTCAACTCGCCACAAAGTTCACAAGGTATAGAAGCTTGTCGGCCTATAGGAGTGCAGCAGACCTGATGAGCCGCTAATCCATCTACGCTGAATGATTCATCACAGAATTCGCAAGGCAGTTTTAAGGCTGAATCATTCACTGAATAAGAATGATCATTCCTCAATGAAGTACCTTGTACAGGTTGAATGCAGAAAATTCGATGCCTCTGATAATCGTCAATGGGAATAGATTGGTTGCATACATCGCAGGGAATTACAGGATTCTTTCTACGCTGAGAAGTTGGCTTCTCGTGGTTCACTAACGAAGTCATTCGATATTTTGAGCATTGATTATGATGCGTTACATATTCTTCAAAGGGTACTATCGTATCGCATACGTCGCATGGAATTACGCTTGTATTTGACGGGTTTGATCGATCAGGGAGAACCGGTTCTTCGCAGAGTATGGAATGAGCTTCGTACTCTTTAGAGGCAATTGATTTGCCACAAACTTGACATTGGATAATTGACATTCTTCTAAGTACGGGAACAGTTGTACGCCAGCCGTGTGTGCATGATACTTCATGCCGTCTCAATTCTCGCGGTGTAAACATACCGTCGCAAAATTCACAAGGTAAAAGTGTGGCCTCTCCATTTTCGAGAGTTTTGCCTTTTGGTTTTTTTGTAATTGTAGATGCAGAAGCCGCATTTTCTTCCCACGAAGCACTTGGTCCTGGTTCTGGAACCGGAAAATGTTATCTTGCCATTCATTACAGATTAGACGTGCGTCGGTAATAATTTTATACATTAAACTACACAGCCTTATGAGCTTTTTTCTTGTCTCAAACTTATGCTGATCAAATTTGCTTTGAATTTTATGCATTAAAAAATTAAAAAATCGATTATTTTAACAATGAATTTCAATTCCTGAGACAATATTCAATGGAAAATAAGTTTCTACAAGTGTTAAAAAAAAAACAGATATAGCCAGCAGTGAAATAAAATACTTCCCAAATACCATTTTCTATGAAAAATCATAATTTTGCAAAGGATTTGTTGAGGTTTCAATATTTAGCATGAATTTTTTATTTAATTAGTATAACTGGGAGAGAGAATTCCATGAATGTACAAAATCGCATCGTTATGAGCGGGGATGATGTGATATGGAACTGACCACAGAGATAAGAGCTGATGCATTGCGCTTGAGTTGAGTGTGCCTGAACTCATGATTGTTAAATTTGTTAATTCTCATACGAAGAAGTGTAGTAAAACTATTTCAGATTATTGAACGTCTTTGATATTCTAAATTATATATAAATTGAGAAAAAAATTCTAACTGATAAGTATCTGATGAATTTTAAATAAAAATAATCCGTAAATATTAGGCTACTACCTACCATCTTCTAGCTTCAAAAACTTGTGATTGGAATCTAAATGTAGCTGGGTATATTTAAGCATTACAAATTCTCCACAATCTGTACATTTTTCCGTGCGAGTGCCACAGTAATCTGCATGTGCGGTCATTTCGCTAGAAGGCAACTCCAACTCGCAATAAAGACAGGAAACCAAGCGTTTTGGACATTCTAATTGTGCGTGTTTTTCCAACAATCCTTTCTCCATACTTTTGCCACAGACTTTACAAATTTCATTAGCATGTTCGGTGCTAATATGTTCGCTCAATGTACCTTTGGGCACGGGTTCACCACATTTGTTACAAAGTTCCAAATGTCGGGCGCAATGCAACGTGTGCATAACATAATTCTGAGGTGCAATTTTCAATTTGCTGAAACAAAATATTCATTAATTTTAAATGGAAATGACGTTTTTTTTTTTTTTTTATTCTTTTGCTGAGTTTTCGCGTTCGTCATGGACCGTATTATAGATGAAGTAATTTTGCTTCATGTATTATAAATAGCTTCTGTCAGTAATTAAGGTTAATAGGCCTGTCTTTGAGCCATTGTTTACGTTCAGGTTTTAAATAATTATTTATCTAAATATTAACAGTATCATTACAGTGTCGAATGTTACTTACCAATTATCACATAACATACCCTCCTCATCACTCATCTTTAATTGATATTATATTACTCACAATCAGACAATTTACATAACAAAAACAATGTTCAGTTCGCGATTTGTGAATGATGAAATTTTTGTGAAGTACCCGCTTGTCTCGAATCCCTACTCCTTTAGAGATCCAGAAATAACAAAATACCATTTGCCATTGACGTGGTGCGCACCCAGTAGACTGTCTCGGATGTATATGCTTATTTTTATTTTTTTTTTGCTTTTATTTATACAACTCGGGAAATCCTCCATCTTCTTTATCGACATTACTGTGTCTAACTGTCTTGCAAATCGATTCATAACTTTTGTCCGAATTCTGAACTGGAAGTACCCGAAATGATATACAACTTTCCCATGATATTTAACGCATATAGTTTGTGTCTAAAATACATCTGCTTGCTCCGGTTCATTCTGACATAACCTTAAATTAGTTAATAAATAAATAAATAAATGAATAAATATTTTATGTAAGGTTGCGATAAAAATAATTACACATAAAGAATAAAGGCAAAAATATTTAAAAAAATGAACGTAGTTTTGAAGAGTTTAGGGTCTGCGAATGTCTCGTTGAGAAATGGATGTAGAAAAATTCACGGAAACGCAGAGTTATTAGAAAATTGTAGTATTGTAAAAAACCGGAATCCAAGGAACTTGGAACTTCTTCGAATTGCGAGAAAACCTAGCGGCTTTCACCTGGAAAGAAAAGTTCGCGAGCACTGGCACATGTAAGCTAATTATATCGACCTACTATTCCGATCATTAGCCAAAAAATAGAAAGAACAGCAATTAGCTCTGGAGTCTCTAGCAAAACAAAAAAAGACTTTTTTTGATTTCTATTTTTTGAATTTAGGTTGAAAGTGACGAGGACAGCGCGTCATGTGACGGCAGAAATAGTTCATTTTGAACGTGGACCAGTGATCACAGTCTCAACAAATGAATGGGCCTTCAAAAAACACCTTTACAGGTTTAACTCAATTCCTAATGTTAAACACAACCGTAGTGCAATTACATTACAGATAATATTATGTTTTCAAAGATTAACAGATACTGCGGCTTATATAAACTTGGGAAGAGTATTGGCCCAACGCTGTCTGGAATCTGGTATATGTTATGTCAATTCTTACTTGGAACCATCTGAAGGTGGAAAGTTGGAGTCTTTCATCAAAGCACTAGAAGCCGAAGGTCTTGAATTGAAGGAACCGTCTAGATACAAAAAACCTTATCCTTGGGATCAGTATAGACCTGATAAGCCATGGGATCCTACCATTGAATGAGTGATTCATTAAAAAAAGAAAAAATATTTAGAATTTATCGATTATGTTGTAGGTATAAAGTATTTAAAAATGAAAAATAAACGTGGTAAATAAAAATTCATTCTTGTCTTTTTGTTTGGGAAGAAAAAAAAAACACCTATTATTTGACAGTCTCAAAGCTTGTTGTTCCTCAATTAATATTTAACCGTGTATAAACAATTGATTGGTTTTTCTTTTAATTCGTAAAATACCATTTTTTACATAACACCGAAATGGTAAGCAAAAGAAAAATAATAAAGTGAAGTGTTAAATTATTATTAGTAGTAGACTGTACAAAATGTTTTTCTGATGTTTCAAAAGGTAGATGTATTATTAGATCTATGTATATGATTAGTATAATTTAATTACATGTATAAAAAAAAGAGAAACAAATAACGTACAATAAGTTTAGACAAGTTATAACTATCACATTAAACTTCATTAAACTACACGTCGAACCTCAAAGAATCTTTTCAAATAAAACACTTGACCCAAGGTCATGCAAACTAATACTAATGCTTCAAAAAATGACCACATCACAACTCGAGAATTGGTACTTTCATTTATCGCACGATGGATTCTATCTCGCACCTGAAACATTGTTAATGAAATGAGCCAAACTTTCTGAAAGAAGTGAAAAGTATAAAAATACTTCTTTGCTGAATTTCATATGTTGCTAGATACTTCAATCATAGATAATTTCACGTTTTAAAATTAAATACAAACCTGCATGTATTCTTGTTCGTGTTTAACTCCGGTCAAACTTGAGCTAAGTTCTCGAATCATATCTTCTAATTTTCCATGATTAGATGCATCGCCTTCTTGAGCTTCACCACCTTCAGCTTCATGCTTAGGAGATTCTCCAATGTCCATATTGAACATTACCACCTTAGGCGTCATTGTACTCATTTTATTTCCAAAACAGTAAGTATATACACCCGCGGTATGAGCAGAAAATGTGTATTTTCCATTCGTTTCTCTTTCACCTTGATATATCACCTTGCCATCTGGCCCAACAATCCTTACATCTATATCCAAAAATCCTCCTTCCGATGTTTCAAACATAAGACCTAAACATTGAAATTTAAATAATATAAGTGAAACTGCAAGAGAATGTCTTATGGCGAAGGAATTGAAGAAAATCTACCTTATTGACGGAAGTAGAGGTCAGAATTTGGATTAAATAAATCGAGAAATTGATACTTTAACCAAAACGTATAGTAGTGTGTCAGAAACTTCATATGATTAGTATATTTCAAAAATAGTACAAAGATGATATGTAGTTTGAGATTAGAATGAATCAGACTGTTATGAAAATAGTATCAAAGTTATCAGGAATTTTAGATTACGAAAAGCTTCGAAAGAAATGGAACAGGAGATCATTAATGAATGCAAATCGCATGTTTAGCATTGGAAACTTTCTCTGTGTATTTCGATATTATCGTAAAGGTGTGTATTAAGATGATTAAAAATGTTGAAAAACTAACCCATTTTAGTGCCAAATTCAACCTTATCGAAGAAGCATTCTTCGGCGTGAGCGTCAACTGTGATTGAATACGCACTTGCATAGCCACTCCAAATAAGTATAAATATATTACATAGAATAAGATTCATTTTTCATTCATGAATTATTTTACTACGGTATAGAAATAATCGCGAAATATCGCCACGCCACGTATGAAAATATGACCGTCTGTATCGAAGTCTCGTTGGTCACGTCACCGCTTCGAAGCACTTCTTGTTTCGGGTTCTGCGCGCGCATTAAAATAGTTCTAAAAACTAGTGTAATTTTCTAGGGAATTTAGCGTCGGTTAACCCTGGGTGATAAGATTCCAAATTCTCATGTAAAGAGGAACGGCAACTCGGATATCTCGAGTAGCGTCAAAATCAATCCGCCGAACGTCAAACCAGTAGCTGTCAAATTGTTTAGTCAAAGTTGTTAAAATACTTGAGCCTAATGAATGTTATTAGTTTAGAAGAATAAGTGATCTATACCACGCGTGTTTGATAAGGTGTATCGCAGTAGGTTGATTGTCACGTATAAAATAATATATAAAAGAAACTTTAAAGATCTTTAAAAAAGAAAAAAAAAAAAAAAAAAAAAAACAATGAGTCTAGTAAGCAGAAATAAAACAAGTGGGACCAATGTGCAAGTCACTCCAACTATTGTACACGAAAATAATGGGAACGGAGTATTTGACAGCGAGGCTGTTACTCCAGATATGGTTCTACACATGCCCACAATAACAGACAGTAAAATTGAAGAAATAAAATATTATTTATCATTTAGATTTACTGAACAGAAATATTCCAAATCCGAACACCTCATAACACATTATTTTCATTGTCGTAAGCCTTAAAATTTTCATCGTATAATATATTCCATTTTTCAGAGTACTTATGTTCACCCGAAGCAAATGTGTACGATATAGACTTTACTAGATTTCAAATACGAGATTTAGAAACAGGAACAGTCTTATTTGAAATTGCTAAACCTCCTGCCACAGGCTAGTATATAGATCCAAATTTCCCAGAGGATTGTATATCTTTTTTTTTTTCTCAAAAATTAGGACAATTAGTATATTGTTTATAGTAAACATGATTTTGATTTCATTTAATTATTACAGAATGTGAGAGTAATCCGGATCCTGAGGGAGAGGGGGATGAAGCGGGAGGATGTGATCCAAATACTGGAAGATTTGTCCGTTATCAATTTACTCCGCAATTTTTAAAACTTAAAACAGTCGGAGCTACTGTTGAATTTATGGTCGGATCTCGTCCTGTTAATAAATTCAGAATGATAGAACGACACTTTTTCAGAGACAAGCTTTTGAAGACTTTTGATTTTGAGTTTGGATTCTGTATTCCAAACAGCAAGAATACCTGTGAACATATCTATGAATTTCCAGCCCTTCCTCCAGAGCTGGGTGAGTCTATAATGAGAAATTCATATCCCTAGGTATTAAAGAAGAATGAATTTAGTTTGAACTAAAATTCGATTTCATTTTTATTGTGTATATATTATAATATTTATTCGAAATAATTTATTAATATTATCCAGTCAATTTGTACAATCTCTAAAGTTATTCTTACAATATCGTCAGTTTTGCTGAGTTTTTTTTCTCTCTTCCAGTTGAAATAAACAAAATTCGAGCATTTCCAAAACCGTAAAAACTGAAGTCCGAAGAAATCGATGCTCAGGATTTTTTCACCGATTTTTTTTCCCAAAAACTATGACTCAAAATAAACATTTTCCAGACCTGAGCACCGATTATTTTTAGCTTTGGTTTTGACGTGAAAGTGCTCAAAGAAGATATCGACTTTTAAGCCAATTTTTTTTTCCTTTGTGTAAACACTTATTTTTTATTCTCCGTAAACATTCATTTTCCAATTATCAAATCAATTATTCATGTATAATATTATATTTTCTAGTCTCACTCGCACACATACCAAAGTATCTAATTGTCATAACTAAAATATTGCAAAGTGTACTGTAGTACTATAAGGGCTCTTTAATTGCCGTTTAATTGATTAGATTTTTCGTATAATAACTAATTCCCGTTTTGCTTCTTTGCTAAATAAATATAATATGTATATACAATGTTGCAGTATCGGAGATGATTGCTAATCCGTTTGAAACCCGTTCAGACTCGTTCTATTTTGTGGACGACCGACTTGTGATGCATAACAAAGCAGACTACGCTTACGATGGAGGCCTTGGTTACGAATTGTTTTAAATATTTAACTAAACAAAGCACATCCGATATAAAGCTACTAGAAGAAGCGGTGTCTTCTTGTATGGGAATAGTTCACGTGGCAAATCAGAGCCCCTTCGTTTATAGAGATTAAAATTCTTGAGGAACTTTGCAGAAATTCGAGGAACTATCTGAAAATAGAAAGAAACCAAAACAAATAGATGTGTATGTATAATTTGATGCCCTTGCTACTTCTGGTCAGCTTATGTATATCTTAACGAGTGAAATTGCCATCGCACAAATGATATGCACATTGAAAAAAGAAATTGAAGTGTATAATTGGCACAATAATAGCACAGAATTATTGTTATCTAAAAGAAAGGCTTGAAAAAAAAAAAAATGTTGCATATTGATTCGTTGAATTTAATTAATTATTTATAACACATGTTTACGATACGCTAATTGTGAATTGAGGTAGTATTGTACAATAATTATAACTGCATCGCAGTTTAAATAAATCACTAGATTTCTGAAAAAATTCTCTTTACCATTATTCAATGTATTGATTAGAAACGCTATAATAGTTTGAAGTGGGACACAGCAAGATAATTTATTGAACGAATTTCTGTAAAAACAGCACGAATTTTCCTAACAACAACAGCTCTTCAAACTATTCAGCGCTTCTATTTCAAATCTCAATCATAAACACTTACCAGATTTTAACGTTATTGACTTTCGTTAATAAACGAAGTAAGCATGTCTAGAAACTCTGCGGGTTTCTCAGAGTGAACCCAATGACCTGCACCAGGTATATACTTAATTTTTGCAGCGGGAAATATTTCCCTAATTTTATCATGGTCATCGATATTAATATAATCGCTCCGTTCGCCTCCTATGAACAGAGTTGGTCCCTCAAAGGTTTTATCTGTAGCTGGAAACTTTGTTATATGGGTAGCAAAGTTTTTCTCAAGTACTGGTAGGTTCACACGCCACTTGTACTTTCCTGATTCAGCTTCGACCAGATTTGTCAATAGAAACTGTTGATGAAGAAAAGGAAAAATGTTCTCAAATAAAACAGAATAAAGTAAACAAAAAATTGATCTGAGTGATACTTGAGACCGATTATTAGTACCTGACGTATCGCCGGCGAACTAATAGAAGCTGATAATTGCTGATCGGTCATTTTACGAGCTTTTGATAAGGAAACGTTTTCATCTAACGTTACACTTTTCATTGCATCAAAAATAGACAGCATAGCCATGAGGCTGGGGCTATTCTTCACCGGGGACATATCAACGGAGACTAACTTTTCGACAAATTGTGGATGATTGAGAGCCAGATACATCATAACTCTTGCACCCATGCTATGACCGACCATTACCGCCTTCTCTATTCCAAGGTCTTTCAATAAAAGCGTAATGTCTTCCATCATGTGGCTGTAAGATGACTCCGAGGCATGCGGCGAGTCTCCATGATTTCTAGCGTCTACAGCTATTACCTGAATGTTTTTTCATTAAAGGTATTTAATTTGAATGAACTAGAGCAGTGATTATAGTGTTAAAACAGGACTGATGACAAAATTAAGATCCTAACTACAAATAAAGATATCTAATTGGATTATTTGTTCTGAATAAGTTATGGAACGTCATTATTTAGTTTGAATAGTATACTTTGACTTAAATTTACCGAAACATATAAAATGTAGTCCGTTTTTGTACAAATCCGATTGATTTTTTTAATTCCTATTTTTAGAGTGTGCTGAGGTGTGAATACTGAGGTAATCGCTAAAACAGCAATGTACGAATTATTTTCCAGTAAGTCGACATAAAAGAGATTTAGCAGTTTTAGGAGTCCGTTTTTATTTTAGCCATTTCCAAGGCTCGGTTTGTGTACTAACAATGAATTTCGATGATTATACCAAACAATCGACAAGACTGATAAAAAAGTGATTGAAATTGATGGAATAATAGTTTGTACGTGATTCTTTTTTGTTACATAATATTATTTGAGTTTGTGTTCCGGCTAGGTGGTAATTTATGGTTTTGGGACGAAGTTTAGGGGTCTCCTGTTTTTTTCTCATGCACTTATATCGATATAGAAAAAAATTTTTGTTTGGATGTGCAATCTTTCAACCAATCATCAGGCGCTGTACGAAGCTATCAATGGAAAAGTGGACGAATCCAATGTTATTCGAATGAGGAAATGTTTGTCTCTACAGACACCCGTTCTAATCGAGATAGAGGGTTCAAGTTTGACTAAAAATTTTCGTTTTTTTATTTCCTATCAAATCCAGGGGATGGAGTCGTCGAAATTCATACACCGCTGTTTTAAAAACCACCCTAGTGTACACACATGCACACACCCAACAAAAAGTTTGTATAATTACCTTGCGGCTAGTTCTTTGATGTATTGCTTTAGACAATGAATTCCAATTATTCTTAGATCCAAAAAGACCGTGAATGATTATTACCGGGGGAGGTTCAGTTTTTTTTGTAGATTTTCCGATCGCCGATTCGTAGGAAGCGTATGCTAGTTTTACGGGGGAAGAACTGCGTGGATTAATGAATAGTATATTAGATAACGCTTTCGCATATTTGGATGAAAATTAATTGTTAGAAATTCGTACTGCGTTAAACTGTTGTTAAGTTCTCGACGAAAACATTGTTTTACTCTCTGCATAACAGCGAGACCCTTTAACCTCTGTTCAGCTGGATGTTTGATGAAAGCATATCGACAACCGATGAAAATCATTTTGTATTATATACTACAAACGTAGAAAACTTTACGTGCGGATTTCTTGTTGAAAATTATTTAAAGTTTAAAACGGTATAACATCGCGGAAATAGTTGGCAGTTATCTGTGCGAAAGATAGGTTAGTTCTTTTTACTAATCTACTTTCGGATCTCTCGTTCGGCGAATCAGACGTGGAGGATAGTGCAAAATGCAAGTTCAAATTTCGGTTCTCGGTGCGCACCGAAATTACTGCAGCATTTTTGTTTAATAGTATTTCGATCAAATAAAAAATAAAAAAAACTAAGCTCAGCGCGCACCGAGAATAGAGAATCGAATTCAAATACGTTGTTGTTTATGAGTTAAAAGAGGTTCTCGCTTTTTTTTCATGATAAGGCGGTTTCAAAATCAAATCATCTCCGGCTTGGTTTATTTCGCGGACAATTTGGGGACTCCCCTTTTTTCGTTTATTTTTTATTGTAAACCTACTGCATTCGCGAGAATAAATATGTGTATTTTGCCTCATCAGTTTTTCGTATAAATTTTCTACAAACAACAAATAAATTGGCATATCCTATTAATAACGACAGAGGTATTCTATTCTTCTATAAATCTTTTTCTAATAACGGAATATCATTACTTATAGTCAAATTATCGGAAATTTTTGAAGCGATCTACTCGTCACATTACTTCTATTTTTCATTCCATGTTATCATCTCTAAATCATACCTAAAACAATTTTTGGATATCGGACATAAATTCAAAATGCAAGTTTACCAACAAATGAATAGAACATTTACGCTTTCTGAATTCGACAGCTTCTATTCTAGCTTATTCGTGTTTCCATTGGCTGCAAACTAGTGATACGGAAGCCGCATACTTCATTCCTAACCTAAATAGCCGAATAACAAAAAAAAATATATCTGTTTAAAAAACGTAATGAAAAAGAGAAAAGGTCCCTAGATTATGATACATGTATGTATGAATAAAAATGGCGTTGGTGATGAGCTGATGTGGGATGGGCGTCCTGTTAAATGAGAGTAGATCTTTTTTTTTTTATGCGATAGCGATAATGAATGGTGATATCACGTCAAAGGAACATGGCGATCTTTCAATTTTAAAGTGACAATTACTATCTTAGGTGTAGTTCTCGCTTAGTTACCGCTAGTTTATCACTCGATTAGTATACTCTCTAATAGTGTATTGTCTACAACAAAATTGCTGAATAATATAATACCGTGATATTATTTAAGTGAAAGGTGTATGTTTTGTGACCAAGGAAGTAACAATAATAACAACGTACTTTATAACTCTGAAAAAAAAAAAAAAAAATTAAACGGCAATAATCGGTCGTCTCGAGGGCTGTTTGTAAGAAAATGGCCCGCGAATATGATCACTTGTTCAAGCTGCTGATCATTGGAGATAGTGGTAATTTGATAATTATTTATTCTCATTTTCCTTCTCCCTTCTCGGTATTTGAAAAAAAAAAAAAAAAAACATATCACACACATACATATCACACTAATGTCTATCCGTTGGAACTTTGTCTATCCTTTCCTAAACTATGACACTTGTTAGCTATTTATATGTCCCACATTTTATTTATCCCTATTTTATCATATATCCTTTATCTGTTTGGTTCAATACATAATACCGACAAGAACAATAAATTCGCAAAAAAGAAATAAAAAAATTATATTTTAATGAAATGAAATATTTTTATTTTTATTTCAGTTAATTGTCTAAATTTTTTTTTTTTTTCTTGTTAAAGGTGTAGGAAAGAGTTCTCTGCTGTTAAGGTTCGCCGACAACACTTTCTCGGGTAGTTACATTACGACGATAGGTGTTGATTTTAAAATTCGTACGGTAGAAGTTGACGGAGAAAGGGTTAAACTCCAAATATGGGATACGGCAGGCCAAGAACGGTTCAGAACAATAACATCAACTTACTACAGAGGAACGCATGGAGTAATAGTTGTTTACGACGTCACGAGCGGTGATTCATTCGCAAATGTTAAAAGATGGCTTCACGAAATCGAGCACAACTGTGATGTTGTTAACAGGGTATTAGTGGGTAACAAAAATGATGCCCCTCACAGAAAAGTTGTCCTTACCGAAGATGCTCAGAGATTTGCCACTCAAATGGGCATTCAATTATTCGAAACTTCTGCTAAGGACAATATAAACGTCGAAGAGGTTTGTTGAGAGCTAAAAAAAAATACCCTTTTTACTTTACTTTGAACTTTTTTATTCAATCTCACAGTTCGCCATAAAAAAAAAACAAATTTATTTTTATTAAAAAAATTGGTTTTCTTGAATGTGAGTTAGGATTATTATTCTGAATAGGGGATCCAATGGCTCAAGAATACAAAAACGATTTCATAACACCAGAAGCCTTTTGTCAATAAAACTATACAAAGTTAGTCAGATATTACCTAACTGATATATATGTATTATATCTAGTTTTTGAGATTCGAGATTTGAGAGATAACAATATGAATTTTTCTTCAGTTATCAAACATTTTTTTTACTCTAAGCTCCGGAAACTGATTAAAATAAATATACTAATGTTGAAATCAAGTTTCAGATCTCAATTCAGTTCGAGAAAAATCTAAAAAAGAGATTCTGGTTCAACTATTTTTTTCCACTGACTTCAATTTATTAATTTATTTATTGTTGATGTATAAATATAATTGTATTTTCGAGTTCAATGTTATTATTTGCAGATAAATAAGAGTAGGGTGTGATGACGTTGAGTCTATCAATACTAAGTATAGAATATAGGGATTGTGAAATGAGTATAGCTCTTATCTCCGGATAGTATTTTTTTTATATATTTATTTTGAAGTAATCAGCAACGTGAAATTTTTTTCGAATTTTTTTAAATCATTAATAATTTTATTTCCGTATTAATGAAATGTTTGAAAATCGATATACCTATAATAATAATAATTATAATAATAATACCTAATAATGAAATAACTTAATTGTTGCAGATGTTTATGGCTATAACACGGCAAGTGTTAAGAACGAAAAAGGAGAGAAAAGAACGCCAAGCTATACAAACAAAGGAGACGGTAAACTTGAGCAAAAGTACTAAGCAACATAGACGCAAATGTTGTTAGCAATAATATTATGTAAAAGATTACCATCATTTCCTAATTATTATTTGCTATAATAATAATAATAGCGCAGAATAAGACAGAACTAATGTTACCGATGGACATGAATTATAATAACGTTCCGAATTTTATATAGAAAAAAAAAAGAAAAAAAGATTTTTTTTTTCTGTAACATAAGAAGGTATAGTTAGTCATTCGTTTGAGATGAAGACGATTTTACTCGGCACTTGGAATTTAAAGAAAAAAGAAAATACAAATATACAAAAACAACAAAATAAAAAAAATAAACAAAAAATAGCATGGAATCTTGCTGTACCCTTAGATAAGTGTGTTAAATTAAGTACAAACCAGTAATGTAGTTCTTTGGAATATAAGATGTTCAATAATTTGGGTCTCTCTCTCTCTCTCTCTCAAACTTGAGCTTAGAAAATTTGCTTAAAAAAAAAAAAGACGTAAGTTTGAATTTTATTAATTAGTATTATTATATTATTTAAAAAAAAGAAACAGAAAAAAAATACGAAAGATCGAAGAATAAGAAAAATTTTGAGTATCTGAAGAAATACGGATACAAAAATTACACAATATTTGAACAGACAATTTTCTCATGTCCAAACACAGCCCAAGTTGTCTGCATTAATCTGTGGTAATTAAACAGTAGAGGTACTGCGCCAGCTTCCGACCTTATTACATACATACCAACAATCAGTGCTGCAAGTAGCTACCTATTATTTCTATTATTGTTACTATTATTAATGAATTATTGCAATTGATTTTTTTTTTCAACGCACATCCCCCGTAATTGGCAATAGAATATTATCATCGTAAAAAAATAAGAAAAAAATATGTACATACACCGTTGCGCGCCTAAATCAATCATGCCTAAGTATTTCCTTTCTTTAAATAAAGTGTATTCAAATTCTTGTATTGTTATACAATAATAACAAATTGTATTGTAATAATATTAATTATTATACATTTATATATTATAAATAAAATAGGCGTCTATGCATTTCACGGTTGCAAATCATTTATTTAATTAGTTTCCTTCATTTAAATGATTGTTGTTTTCTTTTTTATCGGTAAAATTCTATTCTCACTAATCACGAATAGATAATTTATCATAATTTATCAATTTCAAATTCAATCAAGGATAGTATGTAGTACAAGACAACTTTACAATATCCTCAAAATTTTCCGGTGTTACATTCAACAACAATTCTAAATTAATTCCACTAAAAAAATTAAACCGTGCACAAAAAAAAAATCCTGATCAAACAAAGAAAAGGGAAAGTAAGAAAAAAAAAAAACCTTTATATGATACCATCATGATTAATTTACTTCTGTATCTCAATCGAAAATCTTTTGAGATTTTGTCAAAGACGGAGAGAAAAAAAAAGAAAAAGATAAAAAATAAAAAAACAAAAATACTATTCAACGAATAATCAGCCAAATATTCTTCTCTAACTTTTCATAATTATTCGAAATTTTTTTTTTTTCAATTTCTTTGCAATGTATGTATACATACATGTACAATGTTTTATATTTTACATATCATATTTACACTTTTTCGAATATTTATATTGTATATTCATATTCAATGAGTTATTAGAACTTGATCAACGGTACTAAACAAGAATACGAGGCAGCCAAACCTCAAGATAGAACCATGAGCAACTAGCGCACTCCCTTCCCATCCCTCGTCCAAATAGCTATTATTATAATTATTATTAACATGGCTTAAAGGTCTGCATTTACACAAAATTTGTATTCCATCATACGCTGGTAACAACTCTTTACTTTTGTTAGCAATAGTTTTAATAGCGTCAGTAGTTTCTTGATCTTTAGTTGAAATACTTTTTCCTCTTTCCTCATCTCTACTTTCCATCCCTGGGGAATTCGCATAGTCGCAAGAATACAATATATTATCAACGTTAGTCCCATGTTCGCTATAGTTCAGCAATTCGTATCGATTAGTCGTCTGAAAAGAGATAAAATTACCACAATATAATGAATGTTTATAGGATAATTGTTCTATTCAATGTTCAGATTATAGTATTCCTAAATTGATGTTAAATAAATATAAAAAAAGAACCTCATGTAATATTCTTTCCTAATTTAATTTCAGTAAGTATCAAATAGAGGTTCAATTTAAATAGTCTTTAGCGCAGTTCGTAATATTTCGTAGGACTGTATTTTAAGATAATAAAACTGATGATAATAAACGTACACCAATGTGATCATGATATATAAAAAAAAAAAAAAAATTATTAAAAGAATCGTTAACATCGTATTTAATCTACCAGTAATTACTAATTAAGTAAATACATTATTAGATTTCGATAGAACGAACGAAAATAATTGCCTGAAATATTTATACCAAATGGATAATAAATTATCGTTCTAAGTCCAAAGATAAATAATAATCCGTAAGATTCATATTAAAATTTAGCATTAAGAATAATTGTATACATAAGTTTGTTAAAACAGTTATACTTGCATCGCAGGCTGAATGAATAAAATGGATTTTGAGTATATTGATTAAATCCTACTGGATTCTTTCTCGCATAAAACCTTTCGAAATACGCATTAGATCAGTGTGCTCCTTAAATTGAGATAGGGATCTTTATCTGGGGACTTCGTCTAAATTTTTTTTCCTACATATTTGGAGATATTTTGGCCCATTGGAATATCAAAATTCGAATATAATCAAATTAAGGAAAACCCTGGTATTAAATAGAACAGTTTGATACATTACCTCGTCATAAAAGATGATAGCATGTTTAGACGAGGTGCAACAGCAGTTCCCGTACTTTGATAACAATAGATCAGAGTCAGCTCCATTTCCGATGCTAAGTGTTCTGCTAGTCATGAATGTGGGAGGTCCTGGCTTTCGACTAAGTGGAAAAATAGCTGCTCTTGCTTTGGACTGACAACGTAGAGATCCATAATCTTCTCCCATCGGATTTAATATCTGTTCTAATCTCTGCTGCGCTAAAGCTTCTAAAACCGGTCTTTCCAATAATTGTATGCCTTCCTTGGCAGAATGTTGGCTTAAATTATCATAATACCTAATTGAATTATCAACAATATCGGTTTCATTTTTACTCTTTTTATTAACTCTAATTTTTTCTTCTTTACTTTCTACATTGCTATCAAGATCGATAGAGAAATCTCCATTGTTTAATGTTTCGTTGTTAGATTTTTCCGTTCTATAACTTTTGGCGTTATGAATCATTGGCTGAATGACATTACTCATTCTACAAAAGTGATTTAGCTCCATTTCAGGCGGATTGGCATAGTGATATTTAACTGCCGTTGGTACTTGAACTCTGGACTTAGTGTTCAGCTTGACTTTGACTCTAAAAGGTGGATTAATCGCCCGAGCTTTTCTGAGAAATTCTAATTTCACAGCTTGTTGATCAACGCGTCTGGACGCGTATTTATCCCACAGTTTTAGACGGTCCGTAGCACCGCAAGAAGGGAGTAAATTTTGGTCTAGAAAATGGTTCGGATGATTTGGACACATCCAACGACCCTTCGGAAAAGCAGTAAGAGGTGGGTCCAGGCAATCCTGATGAAAATACAATGGGCAATAGTCGCAAACTATCAACGGTGCCTTTCTACAGCTTCGACCACATTCAAAACACAAACGAGCAGGCAATGGTACCATTAGCCCATTATCCAGGCAATGACTTTTACCTAAAAGTAGAAAAGAAAGGGTAAGAACATACCAAGTAGAAGATTCTATATATTATGAGTAACAAGAAATCCTAAACTCTTGTTTCCTTGTCTGCCAATGAATCAGTCAACAATTCCGTTCTCATTTACTGTTCCAATCGGTCAGATCTCATCAAATAATTCATCGTTTCATTATCTTTAACCATTGTTTACCATTGTTGTTAACAGAGTTGTGTTGTCTTCCCCTTTTGCCAGCCGAAGGATTGATTTTGTCTGTTCCCGGGAATGTTATTGGTACTTGTAATTCTCTAGGAAGTTCAAACTCTCTAGGATTTAATAAAGAAGCTGCCAATGCCAGAGTTTCCAATGCTGTTTTTCTCTTCTTTCTTTTGCTACCGTTTGTATCTTTTTTATTAACATCAGCGCATCGGCAAGCATGACACATCCATTCTCCGTTCGGTATATCCCTTGCATCTAGCGGAGGGTCGCTATGAGGAATAGCGAATATATTTGTAGTTAAAAAAGCAACCAAAAGAAGACATAATTCATTAATTAGAATAGTATCGATTTATCGACCAAGCTAAGCGCTTTGGGGATAAATAAACAGTTTTAGAAATGTTGCATCTTACGACACTCACTGACACTGTAGGTGAAACGAAGCTGGACACTTATCGCAGCAAATCAATTCACCTCCGTCTCTACAAGCATCACAAGAATCTCTGTTGTGACCACGTCCTGGTCTTTTGAAGTACGGATGAGTCTTTTCATCTTTATCTTTTTTGTTTTTGGTAGTTTTAGATTCTTCTGATACGGGCGGTGCTATTAGAGCTTGAATTTGCTGTAAATTTAAGATAGAAAAGTCTACAAGTGTCAGAGAGAATTATCATGATATAATACGAAGCAGGACATACACATAAAAAAAACACTTCAAATTGATTTGGGGTTATGTCACTTACCGGCATTAGCCCTCCGGCTGTACCCAAATCATACTCAACGGTACTCATATCAAGATATTAAACGATTACAGTTATTTCTTAAGTTTTAAATAGTCTTGAATTTAGTTTAAGCTATTAACACTTATTAAGCACTGTTTCCATCACCGGCAACCATTGCTGTTTTATCACATCACAGTACGTATTGACTATTCGGAAGTTAGCTACTTGTCTCAACCATGGGTCTCAACTTATTTCACTTTCATCGTACTTCACACTGGTGATATTTCCATGCATACGATACGACAGCCGTCGCGCGACGGAATTTAAGAACTCGAACACATTTCACTCCGCCCGCTCTTGCTGTCGTAGCCAACTTCACTTCGAGACTAGGAGCCATGAGGAAATAAACCTGTCTGGATAAAGTAGTTTTTGGTTAGGATTGCGTGATTTGACTGACTGATCGTAACGAAATGAGTAGCTCGCAGAAGGTGTCAAAAGGTAAGAAGCATAAAAAGGGTGGAAAAAAGGAAGATTTTGACGAAAATGACGAGAGTAGTCAAATATCAGAAAAGATATCTGAATTGAGTGTAAAAGAAGGGGTTAAGAAGTCAGTTGATAAAACGCATGGTAGCCAGATGGTCGGTAAAGGTAAAAAGAACAAGAAGGGTTCGAAAAAAGATGATTTTTTTGATGACGATAATTCGGCCGATGATAAAGATAAAACATCGGAATTAGATCTCGAAGTATCCGACGATGATGCTAGCGAAAAAATTCACGCTGCTCAAATCGTTCGTAAAGGTAAAAAAAATAAAAAGAACAAAAAAGACGATTTTCTCGATGACGAAGACGATTCGGTCGAAGATATAGAAAAGATCCCTGAAATTAGCGATGACAAATCAAGTGTCAAAGAAAATCCTGCCCAAGCTACCCGAAAAGGTAATAAAAAGAAAAAAAAGAATCAGAAAAAAGACGAGATTTTCGATGATGACAGCGTAGCGCAATCGGTTGAAAATCTTTCCGATTTAAGCGGAGAAGAAGAGGTCTTAGAAGATAGTGACAAAATAGTCGCTGCACAGATTGTGAAAAAGGGTAAAAAGAATAAAAAGAATAACAAGAAGACTGAGTTTGTTGAAGAAGAAATAGAGGAGCCGGTAATAGAGCAAGAAGCACCTGAATCGAGTGTTGAAAAATCTGCGGTAAAATTGACCCACAAGGAAAAAAAGAAGTTGAAAAAACAACAAGAATATGAAGCGACTGTCGAACTTATGACGAAGAAAGGCGGTCAAGGACACAGCGAGTTGGAATCTAATTTCACAGTTTCTCAAAGCGTTAATGTGGGCAGAGGTCAACAGCAGCTTGATAATGCTGTCGATATTAAAGTTGAAAACTTCAGTATAGCTGCTAAAGGAAAAGATCTTTTCACTAATGCTAGTCTTCTCATTGCTCAAGGAAGAAGATATGGTCTTGTCGGACCTAATGGGTGAGAATATGTTGAATAAATGATGAATTTGGGTTTTTAATGAAAGGACTACGCATCTGTCCTTATATAAAAGCGGTTTCAGTCAAATTCCATGAAAGTGGAGTATGTTGCATTTCAAACCATGCTGATTAAAAGTCACAATGGACCAAATACCTTGAAGTTGAGAGTTGCCAAGATATTTACTATTTACTTGACTTGACTATTAGTTTTCTTCAAAAGTTATTCCCACAAACTTGTTTCCATCCTATTTCAAATACATGGGAAATGTTCTGGTAGAACTTTCCGATTTTTAAATCTCAAGAATTAATCTACTTAGAAAGATTCTGCATAGCTATTTTTGTTCAAAATTGAATGCTCCGCAAAAAAGGTCTCCTGGTCTTTTTCAACAAATCTAACTGTTTCCAAGTTATTCGAACTTTATACTTAAATATCTTGAAAACCCTTAACTTCATGGGATTTAGCTCATGAAAACTTTCAATCAGCATGGTTTGAAATGAAACATACTCCAGTTTCATGGAATTTGACTGAAACTGCTGTTATATAAGAACAGATGCGGGGTCATTTAGAAAGCTGGGGATGAGATTATTCTTCTTGAATAAATGTTTTCCACGAATGAGCTGCAAAAAATGATCTTTCGTGAGCAAATATTAGTGTTCCCTAATTTATTTACAAAAAAAGAATTCAAAGATATCTTTATTTGGAATTAGGAAATTAATTTTGAAATATGTACTTTAAAGTAATTTTCTGATAGCACGACTTTTCTTGTTACTATATTAAGTTGCATTTCAAAATCACCAATTTTCTCTCATAGCAGCTAAAAAAAATCATAATTTGCCGAAAACCTTTTGAAACTCGTCAGAAATGTTTGAAATCAATGGTAAACTTTCTACAATTCTGCTTTTCCTAAATTTCAAAGATTCTAAGGTATTAATTATCGATTTGGCTTGAATCTACACAACAAAAACCTGTCTTTCTGAACATTAGATGATACTTTTCAACTCTATTTTATATTTACGAAAGATATTCATACTTTCTTTTTCCGTTTATTACAATGTTCACAAAACTGTTTTGCTTTTTTTCAGCCACGGCAAGACTACTTTACTTCGTCACATAGCAAAGAGGGCATTTGCTATACCACCTAATATAGATATTCTTTATTGTGAACAAGAAGTAGTAGCCGACGATACACCGGCTGTAGAAGAAGTGCTCAAAGCGGATGTAAAGAGGACAGAATTATTGGAAGAGTGTAAAAAATTAGAGATACAAGCTGAACAAGGTGTTACCAAAGTTCAAGACCGTCTTCAGGAGGTATTAATTATTCTGTTACCAAAAAATCCCCAAGAAACTTTCTGGATAAAATTTTTTTTATCTCTAGATTGTTGTACGCAATTTTATATTCTTCAAAATGTCAATATCTTTCTATTTTCAAGGTTTATGAAGAACTCAAAGCGATTGGAGCTGACTCAGCGGAGCCTCGAGCGCGCAGAATTTTAGCTGGTCTAGGATTCAGTCGTTCGATGCAAGATCGACCGACCAAAAATTTCTCCGGTGGTTGGCGAATGCGAGTTTCATTGGCTCGAGCTCTTTTTGTTGAGCCTACTCTGCTGCTGCTTGACGAACCGACAAATCATTTAGATTTAAACGCCGTTATTTGGTTGGACAATTATCTTCAAGCTTGGAAAAAGACTTTACTGATAGTATCTCACGACCAGAGCTTTTTGGACAATGTATGCACCGATATTATTCACTTGGATCAGCAGAAGCTGTATTATTACAAGGGAAATTATAGCATGTTTAAAAAAATGTACGTTCAAAAACGTAAAGAGATGATAAAGGCGTATGAGAAACAAGAAAAACGATTAAGGGATCTGAAAACTTCTGGATCTAGTAAAAAACAGGCAGAAAAAAAGCAGAAAGAAGCTTTGACCAGAAAACAAGAGAAAAATAAATCGAAAATACAGAAACAGGATGACGATAATGGACCTCAAGAGCTCCTACAAAGGCCCAGAGAGTATCTAGTCAAATTTAGATTCCCAGATCCACCTCCACTCCAACCGCCTATTCTGGGATTACACAGTAAGCATTACTTCCCATAACTAGATTCTAAATTTTTAAATATCTGAACAGCAAAAAGAAGCTGTAACATGTTCTTTGAAAGTTAAGAAACGTTTGTTGATTTGCAGCTTCTTTTGGTTTTTTTTCCCTTAAATCTCTAATTTTTTTTTTCACAGCTCTGTTCTTACTGAACAAATTACTGAGATTTATGCTATGCGATTAATTCAAGACTGCTTTTAACATAGAATTTATTTTTAGATGTGACCTTTGCTTATTCGGGTCAAAAACCGCTGTTCATCGACGTAGACTTTGGTATAGATTTGAGTTCTCGGATAGCAATCGTTGGTCCAAACGGTGTTGGAAAGTCTACCTTCTTGAAGCTTTTGACTGCAAAACTTGAGCCACACCAGGGAGAGCTTATTAAAAATCATCGTTTGGTATGTAAAAATGGACTGTCCATTAAAAATAAAAATCGGCACTTGACAATCAATCGAGAATCATATCTATTCTTTGATATAATGTATACGAATCATTTTTTGAATCGCATTTTTACTTCAAATTGAAATTGACGAAATGGAGTGTAGGCTTTAGTGTCTGTTGGTTTTCTTTAATCGGTTTGAAAAAATTTCATGTCTAAAAATAGAAATTTAAAAGAAATTTTTTTTTCTTTCAGAGGATAGGTAAATTTGATCAGCATTCTGGAGAACATTTAACAGCCGAAGAAACACCGTCCGAATATTTGATGAGACTGTTTGACTTGCCTTATGAAAAGGCTAGAAAACAATTAGGAACTTTTGGATTGAGCTCGCACGCTCATACAATAAAAATGAAAGATCTTTCAGGTGGACAAAAAGCACGTGTTGCCTTAGCTGAACTCTGCCTTAATGCTCCAGACGTTGTTATTCTCGATGAACCTACTAACAATCTTGATATTGAATCTATCGATGCCCTGGCAGAAGCCATGAACGAATATAAGGGTGGAGTGATTATCGTTTCTCACGACGAACGTTTGATTCGTGAAACAAGTTGTTGTTTGTACGTTATCGAGGATCAAAGAATAAATGAAATCGACGGTGACTTTGACGATTATAGAAAAGAGCTTTTGGAAAGCCTTGGAGAAGTCGTTAACAATCCTAGTATTGCTGCTAACGCAGCAGTCTTACAGTGACCGTTTGCTATTCGTAGCGTTTAGTTGTAAAATAATTAACGAATGGGTTTAAGATGAGATCAGAACCTCCGGGTAAACAATCATATTCAATCAATGATCCTGGGCTACTTCCATTAAAAAAAAATTAAAAAATGAAGATAATTGCGAAATTAGAAATTTTTGAAATTTTTTTCTTATATAAGCTACAAACAATCGGCTTGTGAAACGCATAAATTTGCATTGGTTTTTTTTTGTTCTTTTTTTTTCATGGTATAACAAATTACGGTTGTATTATATGTAGCATTATACTTAATTAATATGGTGGCTGTATGAGTTTATTAATTTTATACGATATATATATCAACAACTTAGCGTTTTAATGCGAGATAAATTCTACAAATCTGTATCGATTAATTTACGAAAAAAAAAAAAAAAAGAACTGAAAAAGAAGAAGAAAAATCAGAATGAGGGAAATATCGATATTATCAGCTTTGATAAAATATAAAATTGATAACGCGTCGTATTGTATCTATAATAGTTAGGAATAATAAATATTACAATTGAAATATTTAACATACAGCGAAATATTAAATATTAAATTATTTTTATCAATATTGTAAACTCTTCAATATGATGCAATTGTCGTTTTGTAATAATTGTTGAAGATTCGATTTATCACACGAGTTTTTATTTACCAAAAAAAACCCCAAATAATTAATCCATATCTTGAAATTCCATTTATTTTCTAATCACATTAATTTTATTAAATCCAATATACAGGGTTTCCCATTTTAATATAATAGGCCGCTGCATTTTTTTATTTGCACTTTTAGAAAGAAAAAAAGCTTCGGACAAAAGTTGAAGGCTTTTGAATTTTTTCATATAGAAACATATCTGTTTTTTTTTTTTTACATATTCTAATTATACCGTAAAAAAGATGAAACTTTTATAAGAAACATTTTTTTAGAAAACATCAATTTTTTATGATATTATTTAGCAAAATCAACAGAAATTTCTGGAATTTTAATAGGTAATTTTACTCGAGAACTGGAGTTTTTCAGAAAAAGTTGCAGAGAAGAAAAACGTGCTCAGGATTAGGGGGGAAAAATTGAGAATTAGCAAAAAATTTTTTGCTACAACCAGTTTCTCATTAAACTTTGGAAAATTCAAACTGATTGCCGCTCAATATATGCGGCAATAATACTTGAAAAATCTACAACTAAAATAGCAGCGGGGCGCCACCTCCTTGATCAGTTCATAATGCCATCTATCAGGATAATTTAAAGCCATAAAATAAAGTCGAACGGGGCCAATGCGTTACGTCATTACACCACGCGTGATCTTTCGCGGCAACCGGTCGCTTTTGAATTTATCTACAGCTGTCGAAGTAATCCCGGTTTGATCTGATTTGTGTGTTAATTATGGTAATCGAAATCGACAAACGGACCCACCGAATTATCATGCCACATATTATGTATGTATATCTTTATACCTAGAACTTCTCTTCGCTATCGTTTAATCATGGTTCCCCGCAGTTGGAAGGGGTGGGGATGCGATGCATGATTGTTTCTGGATTACAGGGGTAGATTGACGGTTAAAGATCGGTTTAGAGTCAGTTCTCTCGATCCACTGATTTAATAAAATACGTCCAAATGAATAAATAGTTTCTCTAACAAAGGTTAAGATTCAGTGCTTATTATTATTTCAGTCAGTCAGTCCGGTGAAAAAAAAACTTTTCATTACGCTTTATACAAATTTTAACAATAACGTGGCGTCGTGTGTCGATGCAGTTGTTATATTATGTAGATTACGCAGCTTGCTTTTCTCAAAAGTTTTCGCATTATACTTGCTAGTTTTGATAACAGAGGGTATCGTTTATCCTAATCGTAGTACAATATTCAGTGAATCACTGACAGTGAGAATCTAAAAATTCGCTTATACTTAATCAGAGGTCGAGTTTGTTTACAAACGCTTGGGCGCCCGGGCGTCCGGCTGCAACGTGCCTGATGATATACCTATACCCTCTCTCGGTGACATTATACTAACCCTAAGTATGGACACAACGTATGATAAAATGTTCTCAGTGCACGGAATAATTTATTGTATTGCCATGTTCTTCGCCATATTACGTTTACACGTCTATCATTCAGTGTTACATAATATAATTAAAAAGTGATTAAAGTGCTATAAATCCTACTTCAATACAAGATATAATATCAGTGCACAGTGTGTTACATAAGTGAAGTGTAATTCTTATTCTACCGGCCTGCGGTATGCACATAAAATATACGTTACAGAATATCAACGATGAAGTGTTTTCGATTCGAAACGTGAACCGATAAATATATTTGTGAATATAAATCATGCAGTGTGTGCTTCAGGTTATAATGCCTCCAAAAGGATTATTTTTTGACAAGAGTATTCAGCGTTCCTGACCATTCTGAAATCAGCTGAGAGGGTGCAGGTGATTACTGACCGGTGAGTTAAACGATAAACATGTGATCGCATATTCCGTTTATCTACAGGTTTATGCTGCGGTTTATCTTTTATAGTACCAGCAGAGAGACTGCTGTATAGATATCTAAGGTTATAACCGTTCTTACGCTTACCTGCAGTTTCTTGCTTTGTCTACCGCAATCGTAGCGGTAACAATTATTGACCGTATATCTGTACGATGTTAATTTTCCACGTCACCTTACGGTGATGGGAGAAAATGGTATTGATTTCGGTCGAAAACTGACTCTTGATCATTTCAACGGATATTCACGTTTTCGGGTCTCTAGTATCCGGAAAAACGAGAAGAAAAAAAATTCATTTCAAAGATTTAATAAGTAAATTCTATGGGCATAAAAAATTCCCATGTATCGTTTAATTCCAACGTCAGCTTTTATTTCGCAGAAACAAAAAATGAGACTTGACATTTTTTTAATAATGATATTTATATTCTCCTCATACGTTGATAGTATTTCTCTGCAAATTAGCACTGAAATCATAAAAAACAATTGGCGACTGCCGATAGGTTTCTTTGAATGTAGAGTGTAGTGACATAGTCTTGGTTTCTTTTTTTTTTGTATCAATTTACTATTTGAATTTTCTCGCCCGAGTCCGAGATGCTTTTGTATATTTCTAATATCCCATCTCCGCGTTTGGTAGATTTCGGAATATTGAGGCGATGGGGCAACGTTATCGGTGATAAAAACATCGTGGTGAACTAGAACGTGCGGGAAAGATTCCGCTAAGAGCGCAGTACATTCATAAGATCGTGATCAGTCCTGGAATTGCATATAATTAGGCGTATTGCTGCACTGATTGCGATCATGTATTCAATTAATCGTAAAAGGCCTCCATCAAACACTAGCTTTTCAAAACTGCAGATATATGTGAATCAATTATCGATAGAATGAAGAAATTGCGTATAAAAAAATTGAAAAAAGAATGATAATCCCTAATAAATATTAATTTCTATATTCAGAAACTTTCATAACCATCCATATAAAACACACAATATTTACAATTAAGGCTGTACTTTATTCATTGAATTTGAAATTCCGTGAAAAAAAATTTTTAATTAGCATTTGGAAAGACGATCGTCAATAAAAAAGCAAAAAGTTTGAGAAATCGTATTCAGGATATCTGAGGCACAGTCCGCAAGACTCGGCTATAGGTAGTTTTGTAAATTTTCCATTTTCTATTTTCTTATCAATTACACATACGCGAATCCATCATACATCGCGCAATAAATTTTTAAACTCCGTGTGTATTTTTTATTTATTTATTTTTTTTATTTTTTTTTCGTCAAGTTACAAAGATTTGCATATTATAGCTTTATTCGAAAGATATATGCATATAATACTTACAGATATTCCTGAATAGTAAAATAAGAATCGAAAATTAATATTAATACCGTATAGATATATCAGACAGTCTTGAGCAACGTTGATCATAAATAAATCATTTATCGGATCCTATACAGGACATATTTTTCATTCATCATATATGTATATCATTTATTTACAACCTATTAACGAGATTCATAAAAATAATACAAGACAAGGTAAACAAAAGAAGAAAAAAAAAAAAATAACAACATAAAAAACTAAAACAAGGATGTAGTATAACTGCCGCAGCGAGAAGGCCGGTGCAGCTAGAGAGCGTGACTGCAGCGAATTTGTATGCAGATTAAAGTTGTGTAGAAGTTCAATGTAACGTTTCTGACAGATATAATACCAAAGCTGCAGCTGGCTGCAAATCGTAGTTTATAAGTTGTGTAGAGTTTATCTCACAATTTAACTTGACTGTCGTTGTTGTAAATCTTGAAGCTCCGGTTGTCATATCTCTATTATTTGTATCCCAGTTTACGCAGAGCTTTCACATCGACATCTCCGTAGTACTCCTCACTAAGAAATTTATTTTCACATATATTTAACCAAAGATTCTTTTTTTTTTTTGTCATTTGCATCGTAGTTGGTAAATTTGCTTTTTTTTTATACACATGTCATCCACAGAAATGAAATTCTAAAAGGAGAAGTCGGTAGCTCAATTTTAAATGATCGTTCAACCGGGTTTTCTAGTACCGATATAATCAACACAGGAATCGAAAAGGAACAAGAAAAAAAAAAAACGTTTTTTTACGAACAAAAATAAATAAATTATAACTTTGCTAAAAATGAGAATATCGAGTTCGTTTTCGAATCATTTTCAAGAGAACGAATTGTGGTATATTTATAAAAAAAAAAATTATTGGACCTAAAGTAAAAGCTTCAAATAATTTTGCACCTTGCACTAATCCCTGCTTCCAGGTCATCCCTCAACTCATCAAGCTTCATCTTGAAGTCTATTTGGTTATTTTTTTTTTTTTTACATGAATACCTCAATTCCTGCCCTTCAAAACGAGCCAAAAATTAACTCGATGCATTAATTTTTAGTGAATTTAGAATTTTTTTTTTTGTTATGACCATTTTTTTCCCCTCCCTGTGTTAATTATACGGGAAATAGAAATCCCGTTTGAGTAAGTAATTAAAATTGAGTTACAGGCGTTTCCTTATATATATATATAGAAAAAGCTACTTTACATAAAAATCTGTCATTTGGAGTATCAGTAGCTACAAAATGAATAAAATAAAAAAACAAAATAGTTCATTTTCGACACATCCTGATCATATGCATATATAGGAATATAAATTACGTATGTACTTCTGTGCAAAACATATAACCAGTAGAAAGTCGTGAGTTATTGGCTTGAAAATAGAAAGAAACAGTAAAACAAACAAAATATATATATACTTATGTATCTTTTGAGAAAAACATATATATGTATGTATAGTATATAGTTTAAAGAAAGGTATGAGTTCACAGACATATAAAACACATAATTTCACGTCACCACATATACAAATAATAATCACATACATGCAACACAAAAAACAGATCTATACATAGAGGAATGATTAAATTGGCAGTATAAGGTATAGGATAGTAAAAATTGATTAAAATCGACGAAAAAAAAAATAAATAAAATAAAGAATACTATAAGAAGTAATGAAAAAAACCGTTGAATAATTTTTGAGATTTTTTTTATTTTGTCTTTTCTTCTTTTTATTTAAAAATATGTGAGCATGGCGGGCTTGGGGGGGCTGGGGGGAGGGGAAAGGGATGGACTCAGGGTTTTCTTTGAGGAAATATTTTTCTTTTTTTGTTTCTTTTTCGTTGTCGTCGTTGTTGTTTGTCCGTGAGGGTACATCAAGTGATAAGATAGAAAATTCTTTTCCCTCGACGATATAAAAACAAGATTTTTTTTCTCTCGCATCTGCCGAAGGATCCCCGAAAAAAACCATTGAAAAAAAAAACAAAAAAAAAAAAACAGAATTTTTTTTTTTTTTCGTTCAACCGACAAAAATCATCGCAATGATTCAATCGTTGGATCTTGTATATTTATATAGTATAACTTTTCCTCGTGTACTCTCTCACAATTATATTTCGAAAAGGTGTTTTTTTTTTTTTTTTTGTCTTGTTTTTATCGAAATATAAATTATTCCGTGACTGGGGCAGAGGGCCTAGTCGGGACCGAGGCGGGCCTTGGTTTGCTCTGATTTGGCTTCGGGACGTTTCGAGATTCGCCCGAACTTTGGATTCCAGCCAATAGTTCGCTCTTTCTGATCCCCTTCAGGTCCAGCCCACCGTAGTAATCCTCACTGCAAACCAGAACCGGAAAATCGAGGGGTCAGGATATGTGACTTCGGTATATATATTTACCGAATTTCCGGGATATTATAGGTATATAGAATAATATGCCAATTAATACGGTTAGATTGAAATATCATTAAACGTGTTAATCAATTCGTAGATATTATATATTTATAATTGCTGTTATTATTATTATTATTATTATTATTATTATTATTATTATTATTATTATTATTATTATTATTATTATTCACTGAAACGAGTCCGAATAAGCGATTTTTTGATTATCATTATTATTATTATTATTATTATTTTCTTTTCGTTTTCACGATTCCTTGATAGTGGATAATTTCATTCGTGCACGATTTGGTGATCGCAGACTTGAGACGGCTATATTAATTAGATACGAATAAAGAAGATGATAAAAAAAAAAAAAAAAAAAAAAGGAAGAAAAATTGTTAACCGCGTAGAAACACTGCAGACACGTTTTTTAAATCCGGTTTTAGTCAAAGTTTATGTTACGTGTATATATATAGTAGATTTACAATATTACGTTAGTATCAAGGTAAACTTGGCAATATCTTACATATATCGAGATATATTATAGGTATGCGTACGGTATCTTTAAATTTATGTACATTAAAGACAAAACAAAGCGAGAAAGACGGAGAAAAATTGTATAGCGATACATTAAAAATATATATATATATAGAAAGAAAATGAGAAGATTAATAAACAGATTATTTGTACAAGTTAAAACATAAAGACCACAGAAATACAAAAACGAAATCAAAAAAAAAAAAGAACGTATAAGAAAGACGTTCCTGATGCCTAATTGTTAGTGCGAAAAAAAAAAAAAAAAATCATCTACGTAATATGTATATAACTCACCATCCGGGAACATCTTCGGGTTCTTCGCAAGCGCCGCTACCATCGCTATCGCCGATTTTGAAAACAGTACCAATCGGGCATCCGTATTCCCTTGCAACACCCTCTAAACATATGTAATATTTTCTGCAATCTTCGGGATGCGCGTGTCTCGAGAAACTTCCGGATGCTCCGCTAACTTCACCGGCAGCTGGACAGGTGAATCCTCCGGCAACTTCTACAAAAATTATTTTAAAAAGAACAAAAAATTAATTAATCAATTCTTTCGTTTTCAATTTTTGAACAAAAAAATTTCCGATTTTTTTTTCTTACGATTTCTATTAAAAAAATTTTTTATCCGAAAATAAAAATGTGCAAAATTCTTCGATTTATTTATTTATTTTTTTTTCTCAAAAGAACGTTAAACCGGGAATTTAAGGGGCAAAAATAGCCGAGAAACCAAAAAAAGAAAAAGGAATTTGTCCGATCGCACTTTCAATGAATATACCTTCGGTCCTGCATTCGGGGACTTGATCGGCCCACATACAGACGCGAGCTTCTCTGTCATAAGCGAGTCCCGGGCTGCATTGATATCTTGAAGCTTCACCGTTCCAGCAGTTCCAGAACGTATCGCATTTCTTGTCGTCACCAAAAATACCGTAAAGTCTGGCGCAGTGAGGTGTGGATATAGCAGGTTCGAGCTGAGTCCTATCTCCGCACTGTACGTTGTGTAGATAGTCGCAATTTTCGGTCAAAAATTTACTATCACTTGCATCGAACGCAAGACCGTTACCGCATGTCTTTAATTCTGCCAGACCGGAGTCACATTTCCAATATTTATCGCAAGACACATCGTGCGGGTAGAATCCAAAGTCGTCCGGGCATTTGAAGTTGTCCTGGGCGTTCACTCCTGAAAAAAACAACAGAAAAAAAAACTTTCTTTTTAAATATTATCATATCTGAGTACATTGATTGTTAAAATTCGCAATGTAATTTCGAGATAGACGCGATACGACATAGATTTATATATCTATCTATATATCGATATCTTATATAACAAACAGGATACGGGTATGAACATTCTTTTTACTTTCCCCCCACCCAAATTACGCCCGGTAGTCGCGATCGAGTCATAGCGAAATATTTTTCATAATGATAATGATATCAATGACGATGTATTATCTCGATAAGTTAAATATATAAATCGCCGAGTATGTACAACGAAAGAAAATAACTAAAAAACCAAAAAAACAAGAAAAAAAATAATTTGGGTTGAATTAATTATGATAATTTGACGGTATATAGGTATATATATAATTTGTGTCGAAATATGTTTAGTATGCGTTCATTGTGTTTATGAATTATTATGTGTATATAGACGTTAATATATTATCTAATGAATAAATATATATATAGAAGGAATGGAGGTGAGTAGGACTATGTGTTTTTTTTTTTTTTCTTCTTATGAATAACTAAACGTATGTATATATATATCTTATGTAATATACCCTGGGCTATATACAATTCTACAAAGACTTTCGCCACACACTTTCACTCTGGGCCAGAGAGCCGAGCTTGTGCCTCTATGGTTCACTGTGCGCGGGGCCTCTCAGCATCCCGTTCACTTAGCGAACGAATAAACCTCTGCACTAATACTTACACATATTTTTATACTTGTATACAGAAATATATATGTATATATATGTATATGTATATGTATATATTTTATTCATGCGTGTAATGTATAATGCATACGATATAATAGTTTAAACCAAAAAAAAAACTGACTACGTGTGTGACTATAACTAATGCCCACTTTCATATTTTCGTTACTCCAAAAGTAGCTCGCCGTGTCGCCCTATAGCTTAATATAGCTTTGGAAGTTTCTTGCAGTTAAATTATCCTCGTTTTGTTATTAACAGACCGCGATACTACGTTCTTTCGTTCTCGATATATATACCTGTCTTTTATTTTCTTTCTATATAGTCGAAATTTCTGAAATGTTGAATAAGTTGAACGGGATTTTTTTTTTTTTCATTTGTATTTTTCCCGCCAATATTTAAAGTCGTAATTAAATTTTCAATGATCTATAGTAAACCAAAAATATATATATTCTAGTGTAACAAATACGATTCAAAGAAATAGAACAAAAATAAAATCTAATAAAAATCACGGGTTAAAAAAAATCGATATCGAGTTTATTCTGATTATAAATCAATTTTCTTTCCTATATTTTTTTTTTTTTTTCTTTTTTTTTTTTATTCGTTTCGGGGGAATATTAACACCAAGGTGTCACACACACTAACCGGCGCACTGGGGTTATATCGTAACACTTATCAGCAGTTCGTAAAAAAAAAATCAAAAAAAATCTTGAATCTTCGGTGTATTTTTTTTTTCTTTTTTTTTTTTAATCGTTTTTCTTAAATCGAAGGTACGTACCGGCGAAGAGGATGGCCGCTATCACAAAGTACGACCTCATGATGATGATTCTCGATATATATATAGGGTATAATACGAATATTAAATTCTAGCGTGTACAAAAGTCGAGTGTTTAACAGTGAAAACAAGAAAAAAAGATCGTTTTTACTTTAATAAATATTTATAATTTTATTATTAACAATATGTTTCGTTTTTTTTTTTTATATATATACTAAAAATCACTGTATATAGCCAATAGTCAACCAGCCCCCTTGCACGAAAGACTGTCTTGGCGCCCTGTGTGTTCTCACATTTATATAAGTCATTGGTCACGTGTCTATCCCCTCCCCCTTCACCTTAAAAGTACAACAGCTATATGGCTCATACCTATGTATATAGGTATACATATATATGTATGTACATTCATACATACTCTCTTATTTTCTGTATTGGAATAAAATTGTTTAAAGAGGGAGTTCTCCAGTACAATCCCAATTCTGATCGATCGGTTCGTGTGACAAAATTCTAACGAGACTTTGAGATTTTTATTTTATATCTATATACATATATAAAGTCTATTAAATATATATAGCAACCGGATAATTCCGTTTAATTTTTCTTTCTCTCAATTTTAATTTTTAATTTTCATTAGCCCAGTTTTTAATCCATATCCCGATCTTCGTTAGAAAATTAAAACTATGATATACCTAGGCTTAGCGGAAAACAAAAATGAAAAAAAAAAATGATAATTAGATGCTGGATTAGATCAGTATAATATGTAGATACAGATATATACATATTATGTTGAAACTTTATACGGTGAAAAATATTATATCTCTTACGATGAGAAATGTATATCGAGTTGAAGGCGTTTATATTTCAGTTGGTTATGATATGTACATATATGTATATATATTTATGTATGTTATAAGACAGAGATCATAGCGTTTTATTAACAACTATGCAAAACATCAAACAACCGTATAATATGTATGTATAATGCGTTGCAGGTAAAATATATATATTATAGGTACGAAGGACATCCCAACTGTGTCCAGTTCCGAGTCAGGCTCCAGGCTCTTGCCTACGGGCAGTTTGATCTAGTTAAATTAGAATTTAAATCTTGTTTAATATATAGTATATTAATCTCGGCCTTCCGTACGTAACCTATACGCTCTATAATAGTAGAAATATCTGCATCGAATAAATATACGTTATATTAGGTATATACATCGATAACTATAGTATATAATATATATGCGAAGGTTAAATTTGAATGAAAACGTGATTATATACACATATTAAATATATACGTTATAGTTTCTATTTATAATTTACGATATAAAAGTAAATTTTATTGCTCGATATACTTTTTTCATTCGAATGAAGAAAATTTCTCAAGATCGTTCGAAAGAAAAAAAAAAACAGAACAAATTCTATCAGAAAGACTTGAAAATTTTTTCTTATTATTATTATTATTTTTTCATTTCTTTCGCGAATCGTTTCGGATCAAGAGACTCGGTAGAGTCTCGAGCGTAATTATAATAAATAAATTAAAAAAAAAAAAAAAAAAATTCTATGCGCCTCGCGAGATCATTTTAACACTTGTACACATGGTATAATATTGTATAATAGCTGTGTGGCAGACTCCCGAGTTACTGTGCAGAACTCGAGAGATGTAGTCGATCGTTTTAGCGTCTGGAATACAAATTTTTCGATTATAAATAAAAAAAAAAAAAAAAAAAAAGAATCCTAGAACAGTATGAGATTTCTTGGATACGTATAATGTATAACACCTTTAAAAGGTATATAATCCTACCTATATTGTATATAATTGACCAATAAAAAATAATGAGAGAAAAAACAAAAAAAAATGAATAAATAAAAAAAGGCAACCTATGCGCTTACAAGATTATGAAATTTTTATCGGCGACGTATACGTATATAGGTGTATATACATGTAGTTTATACGGTTGGTCAAAAGATCAAAGATATAAAAAATTTCCGATATAACCTTATAAAAAAAACGATAAAAAAAAAAAAAAACAGAAAAAAAAGACAAAAAATAGGAATCTATTTAGTCGTTATATTATATTAATTTAGGATCGATAATTTACGTAATATAAATTGTTACCACATGCATTTATGTATAAATACACGTATATACATGTGCATACAAAAATCAATATATAGGTATGTAAACGTATATTTAATTGGAAAATTATCGATTATTCATTCTATTTTTCACGGCGCGAATACCTGTAAAAGAAGAAAAAAAAAAATTACGGTCCTTTTTTAGGGACACGATTATCGATTCATCGTCGACCATGAAGAACTGGCCTTATAAAGAATAAAGAGCCCCGTTCGGTCACGTACCTCGGAACCGCGTATATATATAGGTATGTTTAAATATTGTTTAAATAAAAGCCACGTCCCCCCCGGTCGATTCTCTCACCTTCGAATACCCGTATACCTATACATTACACTAAAAAATTCTAAGAACGGTTCCTGGGACGCCGTTGCATATGATGCAGAAGCTCACTTTATAATATACCGCTTCCGGATAACGGTACGATTGCGCCGCTACAGTTCACCGGATAATTAATATTTAGAACCGCGAATATGCACTATACGTGGGCCGGTAACATCCTCCTTCCCTCTCTCTCTCTCTTCTTATTTCTCTCTTTCTCTTTCTCGATGATAATTACGCAATGAAGTATACCGTCTGCGTGCTGGTCGTATCTGTATTACAGTTGCATGATATTCAACTCTTCTCCAGGGTACAGTGAAGTACGTGTACCTACATAAATACATATATACGTTACATACACACCGAGACGGTACAGCATCTCATCTCGTCTCATCTCATCCCGGGCGAGTAGTGAAAGTGAAAAATATACGAAGACGTTACCGGCGTACACCGCGCTGCACCTGAGCATAATCCATACTAATCTAAGATCAGTTTAATCCTCGCAATTCAAGAAGGTTGTTGACATCCAACAGCCAAGATGATATTTTACTCTCTTTCGACTGAAGGATTTTCTAGATTTTCTACTAGGCACACCGGAGAAGAAGGAGAAGGAGGAGGAGGAGGAGGTTCAGGTGACGAACTGAACTCGCTGCCATTATACCCGAAGCCATTCGATTATAATACGCGTCTTGCTGTTTCTGGGTGGCGTAGAAATGCTCCTATGAATAATAAATATCCAAGATTCACAAGAATTTATACCGTTTTATTTATAACACCTACGAGTACAAACGTATTCGTCTATCGCGACAGAACGACGATCGATCTTTTTTTTCCGATCCTTTTCTAATTTTTTTTTTTATCTGTGACTAAAAATCTACCTGGCGGACATCTTGTTTTTCGTTTTTGTTGCCACGGAAAAGTCACTTTTACCGCTCATTTATACCTACGTATATACGTATGTACATACATACCTATATACTTCGACTATAGCCTCGACCTTTCGAGACTTCTTGACGCGATCAGAACCCGCGTTGTAGAAAGTGTACCGCGCCGATCGAAATACCAAACAGGTTTTTCGATTTCGGAGGACGCGTCCCGCTCGAGAGTCTATGTACATATGTAATATATATGAAGGTATATATGTACTTATATGTCGGGCTTAAAAGCTGTGTATGAAGAATATCGACATGTACGATTGAAACTGACCGATTTATATCGACAATGTATATGAGGTATTCCACGCCGTTTCGAACGGTCGAAAAGTTGATAGATCCCAAAAAAATCATGATTTTGTCTTATCACACAAATATATCGAAAGAATTCATGTGAATTTTTTCAGAATTTTTAGATCACATTTTTTGAGTTTTTCCAAATTCCAATTTCTTTCTACGAACCTCCGTATGTCAATCGTACAAGAAAATTTATAAGACAAAAAAGTTGCAGTTTTGAATCAACTTTCTGAAAAAAAATTTTTGGGAATTTCTCGAATCCCAAGAATACCAATTTTTATCAAAAATACACAAAAATACGTTTTTTTCAACCACTACGTCACTTTTGATTTGCTTCAAAAATTTACGGAAAATACTCTCAAGTGTTTACAGCAACCATATATTTTTTTCAAGATGGTTGGCTCAATCGTTTGGAAGCTATAATTTATTGATTCTTTTTTTTTCTCGAAAAATATATAGAATCAAAGAATTAATAAAGCATAGCTTCCAAACGATTGAGCCAACCATTTTGAAGAAAATATATGGTTGCTGTAAACACTTGAGGGTATTTTCTGTAAATTTTTGAAGCAAATCAAAAGTGACGTATTGGTTGAAAAAACGTATTTTTGCGTATTTTTGATAAAAATTGGTATTTTTGGGATTCGAGAAATTCCCAAAAAATTTTTTTCAGAAAGTTGATTCAAAACTGCAACTTTTTTGTCTTGTAAATTTTTTTGTACGATTGACGTACGGAGGTTCGTAGAAAGAAATTGGAATTTGGAAAAACTCAAAAAATGTGATCCAAAAATTCTGAAAAAATTCACATAAATTCTTTTGATATACATATTTGTGTGATAAGACAAAATCATGATTTTTTTGGGATGGGTCAACTTTTCGACCGTTCGAAACGGCGTAGAATACCTCATATATACCGAATGAAAGGCGTCGTAGAGGAGGTCGAACTGAGTAATTTGTCCCGAAGAACATGGGGTCTCCGAAGTCGAGTTCGCGCGATACCACAGGTTAAAAAGTATCGCTTTGCGCCGCGGCGCCGCGGCGCAAAGCGATACTTTTTAACCTGTGGTATCTCGCGAACTCGACTTCGGAGACCCCATGTTCTTCGGGACAAATTACTCAGTTCGACCTCCTCTAGGACGTCTTTAATTTTGGAGATTTAGTTCCGGGACACCCTGGAAGAAATTTGCAAAACAAAAACCGAAACGAATACAGAGACTTTAGAAAATTTCTTGGAATGTTATAAACCGAGTTAAAATTAGATTCTGTTTGGTATATCGTCGAAGAATTTTATTTCGGGTCCTGTAACTTAATTACTCCTTACGGCAAGGTGATATTAATCGTTTGTAAAGTGGTGTTTTTCACATATTTTAGATCTCGACTTGACGATAGGATAAGATAAGACAGGATAGGGGATAGTATATACGAGTATAAAGAGTATTGCGACAGTCTCTTTGTAGCCCGGGAAAGAGCCCCGAGGCGCAAGGAATGGAATTGTATAAGTTGATGATGATGATGCGGCGGTACGTACAGTATTATACGTAAGGAATAAAGTAGACGTCAATATAAGTGTGTATAGGTACATTCAGGATTATTACCGTCACCTTATATCCATCTTGGATATATACCTATACTTTAACCGTTTTTTTTTTCCATTTTTTTTTCTCTTTCCTTTTTGCTCAAAGATCAATTATTATTACGTATTATAGAGTTATTATTAATTAATTTCTTCTTTTTTTTTTCAAGAAAGGTTCGCTATTGATTATTTCACTCGGCTGATTCACGATCGATGGCGTATCGATAATTATACAGCAAAATATAGTCAAATGAATGATCTACGGTATAATTTCACAGTCGGATGTTTGAACTAAAAGAAAAAAAAAAAAAAAACAGTGAAAATATCATCGATTATGAATGAATGAATGATAATTAATTAATCAATTAATTCATTCATTCGGTTTTGTAACAATTTTTTTTTTTTTTTAATTTTTTTCTTCTATATATTTGACCTTCGATTTTTATAGTGTTCAGAATTTTTATTTGACAATCCGGTTCCTATGTTATATACCGCTCGGTTGTATGTATATCTTTGGATATATTAATAGGTATATACATATATATTCCACGTGCTTCGCGACGAATAATCGAAAGTATTTTTATTCATTTGTATAGGTATATATATGTACATACTAGAAGGTGGACGTATACCTAACTGGAAATAAACAGCCATTTTCGATTTATTAAGTGCTAAATGACGATATGCCTTTCTCCGATTTCTGACCCGCCTTTATAGATATATTATGTATAATTATACATATGCTATGTAGATATATAAATGGATGTGTATTGTATATATACATACATGTATATATATATACCTAATTCGTAGAAATTATTGCCTTAAAAATTTATCTAGGTATATATATATGTATACATATGTATATTAATTAGCGTTGATTTTTATTATTACATATTATAAGAACGCGTTACGTATGGACGTATGTACAAAAGTCAAAATAAATAAAATAAGTACACCGCGGAAATAATTATCGAAAGAATTTGTGTTTTTTTTTTTGATTTTATCAATGGGATACATCAGTAACAGAAATTGAATATAATTCTTGTATAATCGATAAACCCCGCGGATTATTCAACGGTCACGTAATTGAAAAACGACAAATCGGATCTTTTGAAAAATTTATTTTTGCGGTTATATGAATATATAAGGATACGAATTTTTCATTCGCAGGTTTATTCAGTTCATCTATTCTTCTTCTTCTTATTCTTCGTATTTTTCCTGGTTTGTTATATCCTTATAATTGTTATCGTTCTATAATACGAGGCTATAATTTACCAGATTGACCCCATAAATTAGCTAGTTCCATTGCGCTGATTCAAACAAAAAAAAAAAAAGAAAGAAAAAATAATAAAATTGAAAGTGCAGATTCGGAGATGTATTTGATCGGAACAAGCTTATTATTTCTACTTACCATTCGGTGTTAAAAATGAGTTTTGACGCAAAAAAAAAAGGACGTTTTGATTGATTTGACCAAATTTTTCTTTTCGGAAAAAATAAAAAAAAATAAAAAATTAGAAAAATTTCTTATCACTATAAGAAATTCAAGGAATTCATTATTCATTTTATAAATGAAAAATTAAACAGGCTAAAATACATTTCATTCTCCGAAGTTTATAACAGCTTCAATTTTTTTGTTTAATTACAGAAAAAAAAAAAGAAAATTTTTTCTCCAATTTTCCAAAAACTTTTCGAAATGTCGTCGTGTCTTATTGGAAAATAATAATCCTCACAAACTCGGTTACACGTTTCCCAAACCCAATAAATTCATCGTATATGTAAAACTCATAAAATACCTATATCGAAATATGCAAGTAATAAAAATTGAAAGATGGTGATTTTCTACCTCAAAGCGTATAGATATGTACAAATACGTATGTATGTACTATATGTACAGCAGAATAATTTACGTCCAGTATTCTATAACGGTATTTCTATACAGCATAATTATTTCCCATGGACTAACGCATGGAGGTATATATACGGTATTATAGGTAGTCTTGGAACTTGGAAGAACGGTAAATCGCATCGTTCGAGAGGATATCTGGGTATAGGTGTATTATATAGGTACATATATAATAATTAAATCGCGAACCCGTATACTACTACTGCTACTACTATGACAAGGAGGAGGAGGAGGAGGAGAAGAAGGAGGAGGAGGACGTACTGTTAAAGCCATGGAAATTGCGTGGAATGCGGCATCTGTAATCCAAGGCGAACCGCTACCAGGCTGCACCCTAGATTTTAAATCACCACACACAACTATAATACGAACGGGAGTGTCAAGTGTTCTGATATTAGTATATCGTACAAGACCTCGCCGTAGGGCGACCTGGGTAGGTAGGTCGTACCTCACTTTCAGACCTTCGATAAAATGGGCCGGGGTTGAAGTTCTGATTTTTTTTCAAGCCCCGAACGCTTTCAATATCACCGATTCACAGATTTTTATAGATGGAGTATTTTTCCCCGGAAGTTTGTACAGTCGATTTAAGGGAACCAGTACAGCTTGGTTTCGAAAATTCGGAGTACTCCAAAATGCATTTATTTCTCAGCCAACGTTTATTTCACATAAAAAAAAAATTTCTTTGAAAACCTTTGTCGTAAGGTTTTAGGCACATCGTTGTTCCGATTAAGGTCGTTGAGGGCTCATTTTGTTGAGAAAAGAAATCCTCATCGTGTGAACGAGGGATTTTTTTTACAATTTCGTGTTGGCCAAGTTATTTGCAAATTAGTGGCCTAAATATTGGAAATTTTGGATAATTGACCGTAACTTTTCACATGAATATTTTTTTACCGATCCCTACGTTCGTAAGATGTAGAATTGCTGTCCGAAGAAAGCAAGACCTTGAGACGTTGAATTGGACCAACGATGTGCCTGAAACCTTACGACAAAGTTTTTCGAAGAAAATTTTTTTTTCGATGTGAAATAAACTTCGGTTGACAAATAAATAAATTTTGGAGTTCTCAAAATTTGAAAAATCCTCGGAAACGGTACCAAGTATACCTACCTTCGCCAAAAATCAATTTTTTGCGATATAAAAAATGTTGAAAGTTCTCCAAAATGTATGTTAATAACTCCAACAGACTCTGATCCGACAACTCTAATTGTTTGCTAAGAAGAAAGTCCCGAAAATTACCTTTTTTGATGCTGTTAGGTGTACAATATGCATTAAAAGAGTTGGAATCGAAAAACGCCGAAGGTTCAAAATTTAGGTAACTAAAGACCGAAAGGCGAAAACTCTGAAACTTGAATTCACGGAGCGTCCTGCTTCTCCATTAAATTTTCGGATTTCTAGACTTTCAAAGTTTTTGGACTTCAGTCTGCATTTAGATCGTTCCCAATGTTAGTACTCCGAACTTTTACTCATCTAAAAAATTCAAAATCGTCTAAAATAAATTCGTAATTTGAAAAAAAAAATCTGAACCTCGGCCTGGCCAGTGGCCTCAACAAAATTCAAGCATAAGTCTTACTATTATACAGTCTAAAGAAAACTGAATACGGAACTTCGAACTCAGTTCAACCGAGAGAGTAAAAAAAAAAAAAAAAACCAGAGCTCGAAGATCATTGGATGTAATTTTAATTGCAAATCGAATCGAAAGTGCTGAAATTCTTTCTGCGGTTTTTTAAAACCACCAGAAAAACGCGTGAGTGATTCTAGAGCCTGTCTATATTCAGAGGCGGTGTGGAATCAGTAACGGAACTGTCCGAAGGATTTCGCATTGTCACATTTCAATTCCTTGGTGATATAACGAGGAATGTTGCCGCGTACATCCTATGAAAGTGTTTCAAGGATTTCGTTCACGGTTAGACATCGGGACGTCGAGGATAGTCAGTTTTTAGGTACACTATAAGCTACTCTGAATTAGATATAATAATTTCGGAAGGCTCCTTATCCGGACATAGAATTTCATCTATCGCGTATATCTCGTTCAGTCTTTGATCCCGCACGGCCCTGACCTCAGCAAATTGAACCTTGAAACAATTAATAACACCCAAGAAAAAATTTTTTTTTACGGCTCAGACTTTACAGCCAATTTTATTTACGCCTTTCTTTCGCCATCAAAATTTTACGATGTATATATGTATATATCTAACAGCGATTGCTGTAAATTCCGAAATCTCATAATAATTGAACAAAAAAATAAAAGAAAAATGGGTAAACGGGACAAACTAATTTTATATTTTGTAGAAAAAAAATTACAAATTTTTAACTAACGTCGTTAAAAAATTGCCACACGATTTATACGGTTTTATTGCATACCTACACCGGCGATGCAGTATACATATATTTCGTAAAACCGCTGCCCACGTATAATTCGCGAATAAAATCCAGAAACTTTTGTCCAATTATAAATAATAAATTAGATTCAATCGAAAGGGTAAATTCTTCAGAAGTTTATAAATCGCTGTTTTTTTTTTTTTTTTTTAATCGAAAGTTGATTTTGTATCTTAAATTGGATATACGAACGACTATTAATTATAGCCGGACTTTGTCCCATTCCCAGAAATACCTTTCCTCGTATATAAGGTAGGATATCTGTACTGTTCTGCACGGCTCGTCCGTTCACAGACCTCTTGCTGTCTGACCTTGGCGATATTGTTTCGAATTATTTCGCCAAACAGATTTTCGATATGTATATATCGCAGAAACCGACAATGAGTAATTGGCAGATGAATTCAATATTTTTTTGAAATATCCGGTTATTCTCGGCGAACAATTAATTTATACATACCTCAGGGAACCTGTTGACGTATCGAGTTCCTGGTTCGTCATTCTCGAGAGGGTAGCGTAGACAATTTCTGATTAAAAGCTGGTCAAGATCGGTCCAGCGGTTGCCGAGATATCGTGCCCGAAATATTCAAAAACGTTATTCTTTTCTGAAACTATTTGTTTCTCGACGACAGAATTACATGGATATAGAGCTTAAAATTTATGCAATAAAATGAGTATCCAGACTCGGTGTAGAGTCAGGGTGTGGTCCTATATATGGGTGGATTTAAAAGAAAAAAAAAAAACTAAATAAAAATGACACATATATTTATATACGTTGAGATAAATTAATGCGAGCTAATGAATAATTGTGTCACGGTCAACGATTGACGGACGAATTAAAGTACCTACATGTAGGTATATGGGTATGTGTGCACTAGGGTGGTCATTAGTATTAAAAATTTCCGAGCCGCCCCCCAAATCAACTCCAAATAAATAAAAACTAATCGTATAATTTTTTCAGAATTTTATTTCAACATTTAACCCTTGACCACAGAGGATGAACTTTTCCATTTAAAATGCACGGGGTTTCGCGATCTTTCCAGTTATTATTTTATTATAGGACTAATTATGGGCCTAAAAATTTGACATTCTCTCAAATTAGTCTACTAGAATGCTGCTACGTGGAAAAAAATTGCCACCTCCCTACCCTCAAAATTTTGGATGGGTCATTCCATTCCAATATGATAATTTTTTTGTTTCAATTTCATCAAATGTTGCTCGAAAATATTGAAAATATATGTTTCAAGATGTTTTTCGGTTTCTTCACATTTCGCATCATATCATCATATCGGCATGGAATAACCCATACAAAATTTTAATAGCAGGGGGGTGGCAATTTTTTTTAGCACAGAGTAGGATTCTATAGTAAACTAATTTGTAAGAATTAAAAATTTTTAGGTCCATAGTTAGTCCTACAATGAAATAATTATAACTGGAAAAACCGCGAAACCCCGTGCATTTCGAATGGAAAAGTTCATCCTCTGTGGTCAAGGGTTAAATGTTGAAGTAAAATTCTGAAAAAATTACACGATTAGTTTTTATTTATTTGGAGTTGATTTAGGGGGCGGCCCGAAAGTTTTTATTCTTAACGACCATCCTAGTGTGCACCTAGTGTAACTGCATTAAGTTACCGTTAATAGAAAGATGAGGCGAGGATCCAATGAGACGATTATAGGGAATATCGTGGATGAATAGAGATGGAGAAAGCGAAAACTATGAGTGAAATGTATGTTTGTATGTATTGTATGTACATAGGAACGTCCCAAGTTAGAGAAAAGACTTTTCTATGCATATACCTGAGTATGTTGTATATATGTACATATGTATGTATGTATGTACATAATGGACATACGGGATTTGTATAGTTGTAATATATGTAAGATTTACACGTATTCTGACCGCGCCCTGCTCTCCAGCTAATCGAAAATACGAAGAAAGCAAAGTAAAGTAACGATATAATGTTATACGCGGGTGAAAGCTACCGTTCAAAATGTCACCGTTGCTTATGTATTCAAAGAGCTTCTTGCATAACTTAAGGTGGAAATAATTTTTTCTTTTTTTTTTTGTTTTCTTTTATTTTCTGGTTTTTTTCTTTCTCTTTTTCAAAAAAATTGGTATATACGGTGTGAAGAAATGTTCTATGAAGTCCGCCGGTTTTTTCTTTACGGCTGATTCAACCGGCATTTCAAGACACAAGCCAGAATTATTTTTCAGATTTTATTGCGCTTCATGATGAAAAGATTTATTGCATCGAGGGAAAAGTGGCTGTCGGAGGATACAGGTCCCATCGTTAATCGAAACTTCGCCAAATTTCGAGGCAATATTTTAGATTGATGAAATTTCGGGGCAAACTAACCAACGATATTCGGTGAATCTCATTTTTGGATACGAAATTCTTTTGATTTTAACAGTATAATATATTTTTTGTTATTTGCCATGAAGTGACGTCATTTTAAAATATTCTCTTAAATTTTTAAAAATTTTTACCCTTCGAAAACCGCTTTTTGTTTGGTAATACTCAATTCATGTAAAATCTCGAGACCGGGTTGAAAGTAGCAAATTTTGAAAGTTGCAATCGGTGGAGTAATTCCGGGTTTGAATATTACTGATTCATAGATTTTTGGAAGGGCTATTTTCCCGGAAGTCTGCGTAGTCGATTTATGAAACTTCAAATCGAAAGACAGCGAGGGTTCAAAATTCCGAAAGGCGAAAACTCCGGAACTTAAAATTACCACAGGGAGCGTCGTGCCTCTCTATTAAAATTTCGGATTCTTGGCCTTTCGGAGGTTTGGACTTTCCGAGGTTTCGAGCTGTCTCAATTTCTATCTTTCCGAATTTTAAAAGTGGTTACAAAAAAAAAAAAAAAAAAGTAGACAAAGATTCGGAACTCTTTCAGAAATTCTTTTTCATGCATACTAATTTAGATTGTGAAAAGGTTTAGAAGTTCTCACTTCAATTATAAAAAACCGTGTGAGAGTAATTTTTTTCTTAAGTTTTACCACAAGGTAATAAAAAACATCTTCATCAACATCTTCAGTTATTTTATCCCGTGATAATGATTCCTGTGCGTGTTTTTGCAATTAGAATCTTCGTGGTTCTCGCCGACGATCAGGTATAAATGTCGATAGTCGATATAGTCGGAGCCCCTCAGGGCTTGAAAAACCTTGAAATGGCATCGAAAAATATCATGATGCACGTTATACGTTCTAAGCGTGAAGAATAAAAAACCAAAAAATAAAACAAAGTGACAAATAGATCTGCGGTATAGAAGATCTGCGCGGAAGTGTCTGTGTTACAGGATTGAAGAGTCTAATCGCGGCGGTATGGTCAGCGGTAAGGAAGGGGTCGGTGGTTTACCTTGACCAAAGTCTCGGGTGGCCTGTCGCGACACAAAATCGCAAAATAAGAAATAAAGCCGGGTATACGTTCGCGGAGCATCATGACTCAACTGTTAATCGCGATCTTTGGCGAATAATCGGCTAACCCAACCCGCGCGATAATTTACAAGATCCGCGACCGCGAAGGATGTTCTTTCATGAATCCCGACCGATTCGTTGCATCAATCATGGAGATTATTTTCACAGGGTATCTGCATCAGGGTTACGAAAAATACTACTTTTCTTTTCTTCTTTTTTTTTTTTTTTTTGATTTTTCTTTCTTGTTTTCCCTCTTTGCTTTTTTTTCTATAGCTTTACGCATCACGGCGTTCGTATAACGGAATACCTAACTCGTTTGTCATCGCGAATAAATTTAGTATCGAGGAAATATTCTAAAATAAAAGAAAATTTATGATCGTTTATTCAATCATTAAAAAAATAAATAAAAACATAAAAAAAAGTACGAATTTTAAAATGGGTATACCAGGCTTTCCGGAACATTTCAATCTGGCCGTAACCCTCACCGTTCTTAATTATTTTCTCCTGTTCGTACGTGTTGGGCGCCAGAGAAAAAACGAGTCCTGCAAATTTTTTGATTTGAAAACAAAAAATACTCGTTCTTTAGCAATTCCTCGATCAAGGGAAATCACTGTTATAGCCACAATCGATTTCGATTGAATTTGCACCGTGAGTAAATTCTCCGAAAGGGTTAGAAAATTTTATTGGTATGCTTACTAAATAAGGGACTTTTTTTTTTTAATCCAAATTTTGTAATTCTCGATTTTTTTATAACGCGCCCTATTTATACATACTAGCAGAAAAAGAAAAAATTAAAAAATGGTGCGGGTCATGGCAAGATCGAAACCGCCTAGAACGTATCATATAAATTTTTTGTCTCACATTCATACGAAATTATGTCTCTTCGAGGATGTCCCAACGAGCTTTTTATACTCGCACTACACTTCCGTTTCTAAAACAATTACACAAACGTTCGAAAATTTCGTATGAAAAATTCTTCCAGACTTTCGCATTTCTTCTATAACCCATATAACGAAATTTGGATGTCAACTTATACTGCTTTCTCTAAATACCTACTATACATTTGCCTGAAATATACTAAAAAATTTTCTACATCTCAACTATTAAAAATCTTAGCAACAATTCTAATTTATTTTTCCCTTGTTTCTTTCTTACAAAAATCATCATCATGACATTGTTCTAAAAAGAAAACTCCAGTGAGTTTTATATCCTCACATAAACCGTAATGAAAGTTATCTCGTAACTTTCGGTACTCCTGCATTTAGTCCACTTTCAAAGACTTATAATCCTGCTGAAAAATACGCATACCTACATACGGAGAAGCGCTGCAGAATGAAAGTGTAAGGTAGGTAGGTAGGTGGGTAGGTAGGTAGGCAGACAGGTATGTGTGTAGGCAGTTAGGTATGCAGCTGTAACACAGCCCCAAGCAAACTCCTCGAGGGCAGATATTATTGCCATGACCATTTTCTTTTTCCCTCTTTTTTTTTTTTTTTCTTCTTTTTGCCAAATCGGAATTTCAAAATGGCTTCTCACTCACTCTTTCGGGAATGACGACAACGAATACTCGATATATTACATCATATTCCCTACACACATACTAATTGTACAAGGTATACGTGCGACCCAGTTTTAACGGCGAACGATTTAATTGCAAATCGTCCTGCGTCCTCAATCCAGTTTGCACTTCATATATCGCACAAATTTCTCTCATACGTTCGGAAATGAATTTAAAATCGCGTGTCTCTGTATCAGAGTTTCTAAGAATTTTTCCATAGTAAAAAAAACTTGCGATAGAGCTGATCAAAGGCAACGTGGAATCATAAGAAAGATCAATCGACGATGGTAAATGAACCGATTTTAATACCGTGAAGTATAAACTACAGATGAAACTGCTGCTGCAGTAGAAAATTTCACGACCATCAGAGCGTGCCCGCTAGTGAACGGCCACGACCCGTGACGCCAAGTATTTCTGGGCCTCTACGTTATACCTGCCATATTGGTTCCTTCCATTGTTTGTCGTTACGTCCGTCACCTACAGCACTGATACTAGATACTTAGGCCTTTACCGAGTCAAAGAACAACTGCAGCCAGCCCGGTCACGTTGCAGATATGCAGTTATTCGTCCCACGCATTTCTACACTGTAGATAGTTAATATAAGACCCACAAAGGATCGGCCCTGAAGACAATGGATAGTATTATAATACAACGAACCTCAACGTATATAGGTATCCGGTTATGTCACACGTACGCTGATAATGTCATCGACTATGCAACACACCTCATGCAGCCAGCAGTTTAATTACCTTCTTCTTCTTCTTCTTATTCAGACTTGCAGGCGTGTCTCTTCCGCCGCCTTGTACCTACCTCTTTAGGCTATTTTATAATATTCGTGTGATTTATCATATGCATCGTAATTGATAGGATTGGTATTATGGCACGTAACACGCTGGTCTTGTTTGCCAAGCTAGAAGAAACTTTACACTTTCTTTCTTAATGCAAACATTTCTCAGCTCGCTTACGTCGTCGGTTAATTATATTCATATCTACCATTTACGTTTACCTGTGACATTTCAATACCTCGTCTTCACTTTTAGTTGCTATAATAGCGGGGCTAATGAGCTTCTTCGATAATCGTAATCGCGATTTTTTCTGGAGTAAATACCTGAAGTTGACGATTTTTTTCTGATCGATCTGCGATAAGGCGAGCCATTTGATTTCTAAAATGAAAATTTATCTTGTGATTTTAAAATGTCCGATTTAGTAATCTGGCCAATTGACCGAACGTACAGAGTGGAACGGCCGCAGCTATTTCAGGACAAGAAATATGTAGCGAATTATAGGGCTATCATATCATATTTCAAAACGGAATAGTTTGTGAATAAATTGGCCGAAAATCTCGTTGACCTTCGGATCCAGAGACGTCGATATTAGATTCCGATAAATTCCTCTAATAAAAAGAGAAAAACAAAAAAAAATAGAAGGAAGGAAAGGTAAACCGAATAATGAGGAAACGATATTCGTGGTATAAACGCAAGTTAAGAATTAAGAGCGACAGAGAGAGAGAGAAAGTCTAATTTCTCAATATAAAACGACCGCGTGTCATGTCGTCGTGGCGCCTATACATACACATATTGTATACACGTTACTGTTTCCTGTTAATTTCCAGTTATATTAGTTATCTTTGTTGGTGAGTGCGCGTGCCGGGCGTGGCAGCGGCAGGTAGGGCGTAAGAAAGCAATTCCTGGGAAAGTGTCCAATTCTAATACACAGATATATTAGGTATACGTGTACGTATATACACGTCACTTCGCACACGAGTAGGGCAAAAACTCTCGTCCATAGACAGACCTACCAGAATTATTTATTCACGTATAACGTATATAAAAATCCTCGGTTGAAAATAGTGCGAATCGGTATAAAAGAGAGAAAAAGAAAGAAAAAAAAATCGTTTATGGTGAAAAGAAACGGAATGATCAAGAACTCTTTCTTTATACAGTATAATGCCATGCCGGTGAGACGCGGATTGTTTTTTCTGCTCATGTCCTAGTTACATATTCTTTCGGACCGTGAAGACGATTTTGGGCCGTATGGTCACGGCGTGGATGGGCACTCGACCGTCCACTCTGTTAGTAGTTCATTCTCTCTAGTCATGATCACGCTCTAGTTTTCTAAGAATTTTTCCTTTTTTTTTATTTTTATTTATGGGTGTTTGTTTATCGCTCAACTGCTCGCAATTTACGGCACTGCAGAACGTAAAAATTTACGTTTCCTTTATTTATCGTTTTACCGATATGGACGCGGACACATTTAGTGCCGTTCTCTGGCGGAGAAATACCGAAACTTGAACTTGAATCGCCTCGTTGAGACTGGATCGAAATTTCTTACCATTCGAGTAAATCGTCGGTGATATTATTTACCGATCTGTTGGTAAACCGATCGGTCGGTAAAACAGAACCGTATAGATCGTCAATATACGAAAGAGAACGGTTCATGCGATCTAAGATTTTCCATGCGATCGACAAATTCGGTTAGAAACTTAACCGGAAAAAAATCGACAGCAATTTTAACCGCGAATTTTTGTTCTTTTGCAAAACACGTTGATACAAGAATATCGAGGAAACGAATGGATCGTCACAGGTGTTTGAAAAAGTGTGAATAAAATTTTGGGTTTTGATTGTAAAAAAAAAATTGATTTATTATGAAGCGGTGTGGTACATGGTAAAATTGCTAGATGGTTGTCTTGATTAGCTGTGAACATAGAATGCAAAAAAAAAAAAAAAATAGAGATAGAAATTCGTCATTTTCGGCTGATGAATTAATCCTATACATTTATTCGATTTTATTTTATACTGACCATTTAGCGATTGTGAAGCTTTTGCACGAGTCCGATGGCCTGTCGTATGTCTCTCCTTTCGGGCACTGGACCAGTTGAGGGCGATTTTTTCTACACACAACCACAGTGCTGCACGAATCTGTCAGCCTATGTACGTCACCGTCCTTGCACGGTATTTTAGCCAGTTGTGCTGGTATGGCGTGTACTTGTCCCCAAGGATTTAAGACCACCGGTTTCTGCGGGGTATCCTGTTGGATAATCAATTGTCCACCGTCTGCGCCACCTTGTCCAAGCTGTTGCTGTTGTAATAGTTGTTCTTCCTGATTCAATTCAAAAATAAAATAATATGATTTCTATCGGTTTGCGACTGGTTTTAAGAGAAATCTGTTATAAACTCGCAACCACTGCATCTACATAATAATTTTCGGAAATTTTATACCTCAGAAAATCAAAATTCGAAAAAACCGGAATACAGACATTTCGAAACTCGGAAAGTCCACGAATCCGAAAATTTAATGTAGGGGCACGAAGCTCCATGAGTGAATTTCCAATTTCGAAGTCTCGCCGTTTTTAGATTTCAAGTTTATCAAATTAACTTTACAGACTTTCGGTCAATAAGTTCCCTCAAATTCCTGACTCAATATTTAATTATAAAAATTCGCAATTTCAACCTGGTTTCATTCTTACCTTAGCCTTGTTATCTTTCTCCTGATCGACTTCTAACTGTGAAGCCACTGGTCGTTGATGCCAAGGATCAGGTTCAACTCGAGCTAGATTATCGATCCATGGATTCGGAGGCGACGGATAAATCGGCTCTTGTGGTTGAGGAGGGAAATAGGGTTGATGCGGAGGTTGAGTTGGATAGTAAGTCGGTGGTGGTTGAGTAGGATAATAAGGTTGCTGAGGTGGTTGTGGATGGGGATGGGGATGGGGATGTGGTACATAAGGAGGATAAGTCGCAACTGGTGGATGCGTAGGATGAGGATGAGGATGAGGAGGATGAGGAATAGGCACAGGTTTAGGAACAGCCGCTCCTCGGCAGTCGACTCTGTAGGTATAATCGCAGACACCCAATTCCTACGAATAGTGAAAAATCTCGTATAAAATCAATTTCAAAACAAGGTACAGTTTAATTTTTTTTTCTTTTTTTTTTTTTGGAATCCTAGTTGTCCATAAAAAAAATTTTAGACCATGTTTTATGCATGACTTACGTATATGCACGCCGTTCAACAGGATGTGTATTATATTTCCATATTTCAGAGGCAAGGTTCTACATGCTAGTGCTAAAGGCAATTTTAATATTCAATATTCAATTCACCACGCTTTGTTGCCCATTGTTTGACTTATAACTTTTTATTACCACTCGACATCAAAATGAATTTCCATCGATTTAAGGGTCGGTGCGCGAAATAGAGAAACTGCAATATCTCTTCAGGGCTGAGACAAAATCGTACCGTTTTTTTGACTGAAACGATTTTTCTTCAAAATTCAAATCGAGTTCTTTCGGTTTTAAGAATTTGAAACTTTTTGAAAACGTTATTTCTGCCATTGAATTTCGACTCAGATCGTACCAAGCCTGTACCTTCGAGTCTTGGACTACCTACCCGAATCTCAAAATAATTTCGCACAAAATTTTCTTCACTTTCAGAAATAAATTAAGAAATAGAATTCGCGATTCCCGCTTACTTCATTGTAGACGAGTCTTCGAGGGCAGCTGTATTTCACCGGTCTTCCGTAAACGCAGACATAAAATTCTGAACAGTTGGTCGAGCTCCTGTATCTTCCGTTCGGGTCGGGACAGATTTTAGCTCCCGGTGGTAGTTCAGGTTCTGAAGAAAAAAAAAATTGTCACACCAGTTCAAACGACGTCCGAAACTAATCTCGGAATTTTAATCCTACAACTACCAACCACCACTTCGTCGATTACAAACTGGCCATAAAAAACTTGCCGAAAATACCTCAATAAATCTTCTTTCACTTACTGGGCTGAGGAGCCGGACGTCCGGCGCAGTACACGTTGTATTCAAAATCGCAGACGCTGGTCAGTTCGTTGAACAAAAGTTTACCCGGGCATTGCTGTTCGATGACGACATCGTCCCAGCAATTGAGATAATGCGCGCAGCTTCTTGGGCTCGGGAATTGCCCTCTGGGAGCAAGACATCCTTTAGGAAGGACTGGCCCAACGGTGGGATGAACCGGGTAGGGTAAAATCGGCCGTGGAATATCGGGGTACTGTCTGGCCTGATCGGGAAATTTCTCTTCAGGGAGTTTCGTAGTTGATACAGGCTCGTTATTCCAAGCTGCGAGTTGTTTGTCCAGCTCAGAAACGTCGATACGATCCCACAGGTTCTGTGAGGCTGTAATAATACGAACGTGATTGGTCGTTTATTTGTAAACAAGTTTCATTTTCATACTCGCTTATTACCGACTATACACCTGCAACAGCGGACATCAGACACTCGTAATTCTATACCTCGAGGGATTTTTTAGATGTCCTTTTTAATTAAAAACTCTGATGAATACTTCGACGAGATATTCCTCAAGGCCGCAGTGCAGTGCACCGTCGAGAATTATTGCAACGATCATTTTATCGGATATTCGTATATGTATTGTAACGGTTCAGGCTGGCTGGTTAATACAAAAAAAAATTCAAGCTCAATCACACGACAATAGGTCGAGGGATTAAGCTAATCCCCTAGCTACGTTAGACGCGAAAATGGAGGGGATAAACGCAATATAAGGAATCGTCTGCCAGCAGCGGCAGCGATTCACGGTATAGCACCTGATCGACTCATTATTAAATTTCTCTCGGAGCGATTCACGGTATAGCACCTGATCGACTCACAAATTAATTTCTCTTGGAGCGATTCACGGTATAGCACCTGATCGACTCATTCGCAATTAAATTTCTCTTGGAGCGATTCACGGTATAGCACCTGATCGACTCATTATTAAATTTCTCTTGGAGCGATTCACGGTAAAGCACCTGATCGACTCACTTGCTGTCTAATTTATCTAACTTAACTTCACTTGTCTAAAGGTATTGAAGCGTCAGAGTCAGTACCTACATAAATTCATTTATTCGAGTCAGAAGATATAGAGTCACATTTAATTAGAAACGCAATGGAATAGTAACGAGATAGAAACAAAGACTAGACAAATTATAGCAATTTGATCATAGAAAAGAAAAAGCATATAATTTAAAAGCAAAGCGCTTTAAACTTATTTCAAAGATATCAAATAGTATTGTGTCGCTCGAACGTACTGAACAGAAAAGGCTAAGATAGCTAATACTCAATAACACAAAGGTTTAAAGGCCAACATAGAATAAGAATAGATTTAAGGATCACTGTCAACACTTGATTTATTTTCTTTATTTTGTAACTTTCTGGTAAATTCGTATTATTAAATCAGATAATCTAAGATTAACCCAGATTCTGTTCATTTGAGATTTCGTCTGACCTAATTAACTGCCAACAAGCCAATTATTAGGGAACAGATTAGGGAGCGCATTGCATAGTGCGGACGGCATTGGTTTACCCGTGTCCGAGGGCCAAGCTGCAATCCCGAATCTGGCAGACAGTCTTGGAATCATCGCATTCCCGGATCTGAGGTAGCGATTCAAAAAGATAGGGATAACAGGCACGACAGGCTTGGTTCGCCCGGCTCTGTGGAGGGAAGGCGGCCTTGGGAAGTTTACCCCGGGTCCGTAGTCTAGAGACGGCATTGGTTTTTCCCGTGTCCGTATAGCAGCTAATAAAACTCACAACACGCTAGGTGGCTTTGAATGGCAGACCCATTATTTCCCCACCAACAAACATTCTTAAAAGAGGAGTCCCAAAATCACTAATATTCAAAATCACTAACTAAAAGCAATTATTAGACAAAGAACTCACGCGGACGTCGGCATTGGCTAATTCCTTAACCCGCCAATACCGCGGCACGTTACAGTTGGCGCCCAACGTGGGGCTCCTCAAAAAAGGAATTTTTTTGGAAATAAAAAAGTTCATTAAAATCATTAAAATCTTTAAATTCAGTAAATTCAGTAAATTCGTTAATTCGATAGCTTCGGAAAAATAAAGTCAAATTCTAGATTATAAATAGACTGACAAAGACTTGTATGCCAGGTTTGGGATTGTTGTTTGTTTACGGTCAGACGAAATGTCAGATGAGGAATCTCGTAGAGTAAACAAAACCAAAAGTTCCAGTGTCGTCAATTTAAATCTTCGTGAATTAGATTCAGGTTTTTCGGATACAAGCTTTGTTACTTCCTTGCAATCAACCACGATGAATCCAAACAGTAGCCATACGGATAATCCAGATCCAATTTCCAGATTAATTGAATCCATTGAACGTCTAGAAAGAAAAATGGATAATAAGTTCGAGCAAATGGAACAAACCATGTTAAGATCGCAGGCAGATAGCATAGAAGCACAAACAAAGTTTGAGTCTAAAATAAATAAAAAGCTAGAAGAAAATAACGAAACAAGTCAGGCAAAAATAAACAAAATCGGTACGGATTTAAAAATTGTATCAGACAAATTAAATTACGAAGTTTCAGACTGTAAAAATAAAATCGAGACATGCGAAAATATTTTACGTAGCGAACAAGTAGGAACCTACGAGGTTTTAAAAATTAAAATTATTGAAAACCAGAAAGCAAGTCAGGATATGTTTACCGAGTTAAATCATAAACATGATAGTCTGAAAATAGGTTTAGAGTCTGACATAAGAAGAATACGACAACAAAGAGGTGGTCAAACTGCTGTGTTTGACAACACTAGTTTAATAACAAAACAATTAAAATTACCGACATACTCAGGAAAGGCTTGGGAAAAACCAGTCAATTTTATTAGGGAATTAGAAGAATATTTCAGTTTTCTAAATGTAGGTGATGACATTGGACTGAGGTTGATAGGTCAAAGCTTAACAAACGACGCAAAGGATTGGTGGATAGCGCGACGCGAGGTAATTCATTCATGGGAAGAATTTAAAAAACGATTTTTATCGAGGTACTGGGGCAAGGAAACGCAACGAGATGTACGTCGGGATTTAGAGTTTGGATATTACCTACCTGACACTAAGGTAGGATGGTCTGAATATGCCAGTAGAAAATTTGCGGCTGCATGCGGGCTAAATCCAGCGTTACCAGAAGCGGAGATTATCAGTAATCTGATCCGTCACTTCGATGAATCGGTAGTAGAGGCTGCGAAAAGTAGATGCATCCGAGACATAGACAATTTGTTGACTTTTCTTGACCAAATGCAATCAGGGGGCAGGTCGAATGCACCAAAACACTCGCACACAACACATAATCCAAATCGGTTTGTAAATCACACACGATACGCCGACGAAAAACAAAAACAAAACTCTTGGCGTAGTAGTCCGAGTCAACACACTGGCAATACTAAACCGAGCATGTCGCGAGATGAAAACAATGGGAACGATTCCCATGAGAGTAGAATAAAGGCTAATTCTCAAGAATTAAACAGACGTACAAATTGGACAACTACTAAACAAATAAACGCGATCACCGAAGAGATTTGTGAGACCGATAAAGCAGAAACGGGTGAGCCTAATTCGGAAAACCCGACTGCGCTGTGTTAGGCGTGCCGCATGAAAATACGGCACAGCGCACATTTGAATTAAACGCGGCAGAAATTGAGCAGGAAATTCAAAAATCAAATCCGTTTGAAAACCCCACAGATTACCTAATAAAAGAAAAAGTAGTAAGTGAAACAAAAAATATACAATGTCCAAGTATAAAAGTTTATTTAGAAAGCCAAAGCATTACAGCGTTGTTAGATACCGGTAGTCAAATAACTTGTTTATCTGAGGAATGGTACAAACAACAAATAGATATATTTGAAAACTGCGATAAGTTACCAGTGGTAAATTACCAAATAGTTGGCGTTACCGGTGGAAAACCAGTCAAAGTAAAATTACAAATGTTTGTGAAAATCAAAGTCAGAGAGTTCACTGATCAGATTCCGTTTCTAGTAGTTCCTACACTTCGTCATCCTGTCATTATAGGGATAGATACTCTTGGTAGATGGAAAGCGGATATCGATTTGCAGTCAAACACTTTGAAGATCCAAACTAAAAACAAAGAAAACACTATCGGGTTAGAAAAACAGACAATAGTAGATTCAAAAAATAATAAACTCGAAATCGCGACACTAGATACAAACGAAATGCTAAGTAAAAGGGTCGAAAGCGATGATGAGAATTACGAAGTAACCGATGATGAGATCATTGACAAACTCGCGGAATGTCAATCGTTGGAAAACGAGCATCGACAGACGTTTATAGAATTATTAACGAAATATCGAGCTATTTTCAACAAAATTCCGGGAAAAGTCACGGTTTACGAACATAAGATTAAAATCTACGAAGATCGACCATTCGTACGAAGGTCGTACCCGATACCGATAATGCATAGAGAGAAGGTCGATAAAGAAATCGAAAGAATGTTAAAATATGGGATTATAGAAAGATCGCACAGTGAATATATCAACCCAATCGTGGTTGTTGCTAAAAAATCAGGAGACATAAGGTTAGTCCTCGATGCTCGTTTTATCAATAAGTTGATAGTTCCGGATCGAGATTGTGCTCAGTCTACTGAGGTGCTTTTTCAAAAATTCAATAATTCAAAATTCATGTCTAGCATCGACTTGACGGCGAGTTTTTGGCAAGTACCACTGCATGTAGATTCCAGAAAGTACACCGCGTTTATGTATGGCGGAAAAACCTACCAGTTTAAAGTCACTCCTTATGGTCTAAGTACCAGCTTAGCAAGCCTCATAAGAGCATTAGATATAGTTTTACAAAGTGTGGATGAATTCACTATCAATTTTGTAGATGATATTCTTTGTTCATCGGATTCAGTAAATAATCACATCAAACATTTAGAAAAACTTTTTGAAACCTTTCAAAAACATAATATGACGATTAATTTCCAAAAGTCTAGATTCTTTAGACAAGAAATTGACTTTTTAGGACACAAAATCACGCGGGATGGTATTCAACCGCAACCGGAAAAGATAGAATCAATAAAAAATTTCCCAACTCCTAGGAACCCGAAACAGTTAAAAGGCTTTCTCGGCCTAACGAACTACTATAGTAAATTTTCAAATAGCTATTCTAATCTGACATACCCGCTGTTAAAACTACTTAGGAAAGATGTAAAATGGTCTTGGACGGACGAAACCGACGAGCAATTTAACAAAGTAAAAGAAATGTTTTGTAAAACGATGATTATCCACCACCCGGATCCGAAAAAGAAGTATTACCTGCAGTGCGATGCGAGTAGTTACGCGATTGGTGGAGTTCTCTATCAAATTGACAAGGATAATTTAGAACATAGGATAATAGGGTTTGCAAGTAGAACATTAAAAGGAGCTGAAATAAATTATTTCTCAACGGAAAAAGAGTTATTGGCTATTGTCTATTCTTTAGAAAAATTTAGGACATTTATAGTCGGTGCAGAACTCATAATACGAACTGACCATAAAGCGTTGACCTTCGTGTTATCATGTAGGTTGACAAGTTCGCGACTTGCTCGGTGGGTGTTGTATTTGCAAACGTACGATTTCCAGATCGAATATGTTAAAGGTAGTGATAATATAGTAGCGGATTTACTCAGTAGATATCCTCATGATGCTGGTGATGAAAAACCAACAGAAAGTCATGAAAACGTGATAGCTGAGTTAGCTAAAATAGTCAGCGAAGAATTGGTGCAGGGACTCCGGTCACTTGCCAAGCTGCAAAAAGAAGATTTACGAATCGCAGATTTGGTCAAGAGGGGAATAACAAAGAATAACGCACATTTCTCCGTTGTCGATGACATTTTATACCAACGGGAAATAGGGGGCAAACTACGAGCTTTCTTACCGGAAAAACTCGTTAGACCCATAATAAATGAATGTCACGAAGTGTACGGGCACGTAGGAGCTCATAAATGTTATAAAATGCTGCATGAGAACTTTTACTACCCGAAGTTTGGTAAATTGGTAAGAAAGGAGGTAGCCCGCTGCGACCGGTGCCAGCGATGTAAGGTGCCGAATCGCTATAGTTACGCAAGCATGCAAAACATCGTACCTAATGGTGTGGGGGATTTGATATCGATAGATTTTTTTGGACCGTTACCGGCAAGTCAAGGTAACTACAAATGGTTGCTAGTGGTAATCGATGCATTTAGCAAATACGTACAGTTATATCCTTTGAAAGTTGCTGATGCGAAATCCACCATCCGTTGCGTGTTTGAGAAGTACATTCCGGAATTCGGAAAACCTAAAAGGATACAGTTTGATCATGGCACACAGTTTACATCCGTCAGATGGTTAACCAAATTACAGGAAGAGAATGTAACTCCGATATTTTCGTCAATAAGACACCCACAGGGTAACATTGTAGAAAGAGTAAACCGTGAAATTGGTAGGTTCTTTAGAACATTTTTGTCGGATAAACACACTGCCTGGATCAAATGGATAAAAATCATAGAAACATGCATGAACGAGGTTTATCATGAAACAACCCAGTTTACTCCTTGTGAATTGCAACTAAATGAAAGACCGAAAAGATTTTGGGATCAATGGGTTATTCATAATCAATTTCGAGTCGCGCATGACTATAAGTTAGTTTTAGCTAAAAGTAATATTAAGAAAAAAGGTAGTGCTAGGGCTAAAAGATTTAACGAAACGCATAAGATGACAGAGTTCAAAATAAGCGATTTAGTATTGGTTAGAGCATTAAATGTCTCTGACACTGTCAATAAAAAGATGGCTAAGTTCTTTACTTTATATGAAGGGCCTTATAAAATCGAAAGGAAAATAGCCGATGCAACTTATGTGTTGGTAAACCCCGAAACTCAAAGAGAGCGAGGAAGGTTCCATGTTAATATGTTTAAGCACTATGTAACGTAATATATAAGTTAGAGGTAAACGTTGGCAATTTAAACCAAAGACTAGGATAATTAGCTTGTAAACAGAAATCGGCCAGTTATGCTAGGTAGGGAAAAAGAAACAGAAGAAGACTCACCAAAACAAAGTTCGTGGAACGGGTCGGCCTCGTCAAGGTAATTAGCTGGATGCCTAATCAGTTGACATTCTGACTCGCAAAGATGTACGGCTATATCAGTGTTCAGGATAAAGGGGTGCAAACAGCCGAAGATGACAAGGGAAAAGTGAAGTACGCATCTGGAAGATTCATCCGTGGTTTTGGGCGATACAGATCAGGATGGGATTCTTTAACGCCGAAGTTGGAAGTGTTGATGCAGATGGAGCCAATCAAACCAAAAGTGACTGATCCATCAAAATACTTCACCAACGAGGAAGTCGAAGAGTTGAGGGAAGCTGAGTTGGCTGAACTCGACGAGATGAAGAGGCGATGGCGGTTTCCTATTATCATCAAAGATGTGATGCTGAAAAAGAAAGTAGAGGTGCCATGGTTAAAAAACGTCAAGGAAGTCGGTGAAACCAAAAACGTGGATTTAACCTTACCATGGGTACTGAAAAGAATTGAGCTACCTGAAAGAACAAGGAAAGAAAGGGAGACCTATAGAAATCGGGTAAAAAGGTCAATAAATAAAAATAGGCCGGACTTACCTGCGGCACTCCGAAGACCTGGTTCGAACAAGGCGATTATACCAAGGATCACATTGAGACCGTTTGAACCACCACCAACACCGGATTACGTAAAACACTGGGATCCGACTGATCCGCTCGGACTGAAGAAATTATAAAAAGAAAAACAGCTCTGATTTAAAAGAAAAAAGTGGTAACGAACACCATCCAAGCCTAAGGACAACCGACATCAAGGTCCATCAACACGAAGACTTACTGCATCCGAAGAAAAAATCAGATGACCTGAAGTTTCGATTGATGGAAGGGGGCAATGTAACGGTTCAGGCTGGCTGGTTAATACAAAAAAAAATTCAAGCTCAATCACACGACAATAGGTCGAGGGATTAAGCTAATCCCCTAGCTACGTTAGACGCGAAAATGGAGGGGATAAACGCAATATAAGGAATCGTCTGCCAGCAGCGGCAGCGATTCACGGTATAGCACCTGATCGACTCATTATTAAATTTCTCTCGGAGCGATTCACGGTATAGCACCTGATCGACTCACAAATTAATTTCTCTTGGAGCGATTCACGGTATAGCACCTGATCGACTCATTCGCAATTAAATTTCTCTTGGAGCGATTCACGGTATAGCACCTGATCGACTCATTATTAAATTTCTCTTGGAGCGATTCACGGTAAAGCACCTGATCGACTCACTTGCTGTCTAATTTATCTAACTTAACTTCACTTGTCTAAAGGTATTGAAGCGTCAGAGTCAGTACCTACATAAATTCATTTATTCGAGTCAGAAGATATAGAGTCACATTTAATTAGAAACGCAATGGAATAGTAACGAGATAGAAACAAAGACTAGACAAATTATAGCAATTTGATCATAGAAAAGAAAAAGCATATAATTTAAAAGCAAAGCGCTTTAAACTTATTTCAAAGATATCAAATAGTATTGTGTCGCTCGAACGTACTGAACAGAAAAGGCTAAGATAGCTAATACTCAATAACACAAAGGTTTAAAGGCCAACATAGAATAAGAATAGATTTAAGGATCACTGTCAACACTTGATTTATTTTCTTTATTTTGTAACTTTCTGGTAAATTCGTATTATTAAATCAGATAATCTAAGATTAACCCAGATTCTGTTCATTTGAGATTTCGTCTGACCTAATTAACTGCCAACAAGCCAATTATTAGGGAACAGATTAGGGAGCGCATTGCATAGTGCGGACGGCATTGGTTTACCCGTGTCCGAGGGCCAAGCTGCAATCCCGAATCTGGCAGACAGTCTTGGAATCATCGCATTCCCGGATCTGAGGTAGCGATTCAAAAAGATAGGGATAACAGGCACGACAGGCTTGGTTCGCCCGGCTCTGTGGAGGGAAGGCGGCCTTGGGAAGTTTACCCCGGGTCCGTAGTCTAGAGACGGCATTGGTTTTTCCCGTGTCCGTATAGCAGCTAATAAAACTCACAACACGCTAGGTGGCTTTGAATGGCAGACCCATTATTTCCCCACCAACAAACATTCTTAAAAGAGGAGTCCCAAAATCACTAATATTCAAAATCACTAACTAAAAGCAATTATTAGACAAAGAACTCACGCGGACGTCGGCATTGGCTAATTCCTTAACCCGCCAATACCGCGGCACGTTACAGTATAGTCTGAACTCGGGGAGATCGTATATCTCTTCGAGGAGTGATCGCTGACGATCCTCTTCGTGTATCTAGTTATACCGGATTTTTAGATTTTCGGAATTTACAAAATTTCCAGGTCTTCGTAAGGACAACGAAATCAGTTCAATTCAAATAACTTACTCGAAAAAAAAAACTTGTCTACCAAAATTTATTGGGGATGCATAAATTGCCAAAAATTTCGGAATTTGATTTCGTAATTTGTTGTCTCTTTTGGATACGCATCTACATTTTTAAAATAAGATTAGAACTTTTCAATTTTTCGCGAGTTTTATCTAAAAACGTTTCGCATTTTTAGTTTTAAAAATTTTCAGCTAAATTTTCGGAAAAAAAGAAAAAAATTACGACAGGATACGAATAGTAAAACTTGTTCGATATGAAACGCCTAATCCGTAAACCGCTGCAGGTAACGTCTCTGATATTAAAAATACAAATTAGATCCGCTTCGATTTTTTACGTTCATTCATAATTGACATGATTAACGTGCAGACGCGATCCAGTTTTGAAACCGCAACGAATATTTTACAACCGGTTCACGCCCTCCATCTACATATATGGATCATCGATTGGGTTAGTAATACCAATTTGAAATACCATCGAGAATCGTTAAAACGAAGATATAGAAAAGTATATCTTCTGTACAGGTTTTATTTTTCATTATTTTTTCTTAAAATTATTAGGGCGGTCCTTATAAAGGTCATTTTTGAATTTTGATCGTTATGCCCTCTAAAACTCTTCTAAATAGTAAAAAAAAAAAAACCTGTAAATTTTTAGCTCTTAATATTAATATTAACCAGACCGCCGAGACGACGGAATTTTTAAATGGAAAAACCAATTTATTTTTCAAAATCAAACTTTGAATTTTTATAACTTTGGCAGTAATTGATGAAAAAATTTGAAATTTGGCACCAATGTAGTTACTTATATGATGTATAAGGGGGTACATTGGAAAAATTTTTAGACAGTTATTTCCTTACTTCTAGACATGAAGAAATTTTTTTCATTCTTTTTTTTTTTTAATGTTGAAGTAAGAAAATAACTGTCTAAAAATTTTTCCAATGTGCCCTTTCATACATCATATAAGTAACTACATTGGTGCAAAATTTCAAATTTTTTCATCAATCATTGCCAAAGTTATAAAAATTCAAAGTTTAATTGAAAAAAAAAATACATGTGTTTTTCCATTTAGAACTTCTGTCGTCTCGGGGGTCGGGTTAATATTAATATTAAGAGCTAAAAATGTACAGGAATTTTTTTTTTGAACTATTTGGAAGAGTTTTAGAGAGCGTAACGATCAAAATTCAAAAATGACCTTCATAAGGACCGCCCTAATATATATAGACCCGCATTTTGCGTGCGGGGTTCAGGGACCTGCGATAGACGCAGTGAGTCGACTTTATATTATACAGGAATAAAAAAGTTGATGAGATTCGACGTAAACGGTTATGCGACGTTCGCTTCGTAACCCGTCGTTTATATTTAAATAAGATTTCAGCAGGTTCTTATTCGATCTTATACGAGATGACGTGTCTTTGCTCTGCTATAATATTTGACGGGATGTGTGGTTAATTGATCGGTGCACGTTTTTAGCTTCCAGAATCCAAAGAAATTTTTTTTCTTCTCTTCTATCCTCTTCCTCTTTCTCTTCTTATTCCTATTCTTCAAAAATACTATTACAGTTTTTTTTTTCCTCGGGAGGAGGACGACGTCTTATTCAACAAATTGTTCACGCTATATCCCGCTTCTCTTCTTCTTCTTATTCTTTTTTCAGACAAGTTTTTCTCATGAGTTTAACAGCGTGCACGTAGTACATAAATACCTACGTGTATACATATATACTCAGTGTAAACCGAAGGCCAGGAAACTCCAACCGAGATAATATCAAACGTGTAAACGACTCTGGCAAAAGTTTCGCGAGGTTTTTAATTTTCTTGTCCAATTGAATACGGAGTGATTCACTGAACGTATTCTCCTTACGGTTATAGAAAATGAATCCATTCAAATCGATCATGGGTTTCTCCCGGCTGATCTTAGGCTTCGATCAATTCGCATTTGCGATTTCAAATAAATCGCTGATGACTTGATTCCCGCGAAAATCGCCGTCCACGGATTCAAAATCCGTGCAGAGTTGATCGAAATTCGAAAATTGAAATTGTGAGATTGAGCTTTCTTTATTTATGAATAATTCCTCTTACCTTGTTGCTGCTGAAGGTAAGGGATCTGGTCAGCTTCTAGCGATGATCTCTGAGCAGCCGCGAGGCCCAAAAGGGCCGATAAATATAAGACTAACATTGCCGAAAAAAGGGATCCGAAGTTGATCGAAAATCGGTTCGAAATCACTTTGGGAGACTGAAACGAGACGATAATCGTCTCTCAAAACTATACAAAAATCAAAAAGTTTCCACGCGATACGTTGCGAAGTCCTGGGTTCGAGTTCTGATGCTGTGGACTGGACCTGGGTGTTCAGGGTTTACATAGGGCATCCCCCACCACATCGGATTCGGACGACCGCAGGACCCCGCCTGAAACCTGCAGGAAGTTCATACGGTGGATTGGCCAAAAGTATTGGGGAAGGTGGCTATAATAATATCCCCATCCCATGTGGGAGAAAGAGATGCATTTGTTTGTTAGTCCAGTCCGGAATGCAACTCGTCGAGAAACGCGCATTGGTGGTGTTCCTTAATGCAGCCAACCATCGCCTGTCTCTTCTTTGCCTGGGTGTCGTTGGTACCGACGTACGTACCTACGTACGTGGCACCGTCACCGCGAGTTGGATTTTATTACCCGGTTTTCGTTCCCGAAGAGGACGAGTTTAAAAGCGATAAGGAAGATTCGAGGATCGCGGTAGACCGAATACCTTATTAAAAATTCGCGGTCATTACGTTATTGACCTTTGGGAATTTTACGATTCCTTTAATGTTACGGGCTATGTAATTATATCGGAAAATTATGACTGCGGGTGGGACGGGGGTTTGAATTCCGAATGTCCGGGGCATGGGATTACCGATATTCTGAATATCTAAAGAACGAAAGTTTGAAATTTAGACAGGCAGCATATTACGAGGATCTGTTAAGGGGGTACATACACCTTTGAAATAATATTTTTTAAATCACTGGTACACTGTCATAAAACATTTTATTGACGCAATTTTTATACAGCAGATTACTAGTATTTTGAACTATAATTGAGGCATATAAAAGAATATCTGGATTTCGTCTTTACGTAGTTCTCATCCACCGATGAAAAAGCAGTTGTCGTAGCATACAGGTCGCATCGTTGATTGAATCTTTTTGAAATTTGGAGGGAATATTCTACATTGATGTAATTTCGGACCAAACTAATAATATTCTATAAATTTTAATTTTAAACCTGAAATTTTTTTATTTTAAGACATTTTTTCAAAAAAGATGAAAAAAAAAGTGTGTTACCTAGTCACAATGATAGAAGACGAATCTTATCTCTATATATTATTGGTTTGGTCCGAAATTACATCAATGTAGAATATTCCCTCCAAATTTCAAAAAGATTCAATCAACGATGCTACCTGTATGCTACGACAACTGCTTTTTCATCGGTGAATGAGAACTACATAAAGACGAAATCCAGATATTCTTACATATGCCTTAATTATATTTTAAAATACTAGTAATCTGCTGTATCAAAATTGAGTCGATAAAATGTTTTATGACAGTGTACCAGTGATTTAAAAAAAATTATTCCAAAGGTGTATGTATCCCCTTAAGTAGACGATGGAAAATCAAGCACGCAGAAATGTGGGAGTACATTTCTTTTTTTTTCACGACGAATATTGAGAGTGGTACAAAGATCGCGATAGGCTGAATATCGAATTGGCGAAAAGATCGAATACTCCAAAATTTGAACTGTTCGAATTTTAGGATGGATAAAATTCAGGAAAGGCTGTAAACCCTAATTTATCGAAGTTAAAGGGCTGCAGGAACTCGAGTGGTAAAAAATTCAAATCGTATAAACTTAGAAGATCCAAAATAGCGAAAGTGCTGGGACACTTATTTCGAGTAATCTTGTTCATTAGAGTTCACTCTTTCTGAATTCACCTTCTTTACATATTTATATTTGGTTTATTGGCTATTGAAAATATATTAATTTTTCGAAAATATAAACTTTTCATTTCATTTTCATCTATAATTCTACTCATGCGAAGTACGAACGATTTGAAAATATATTTTCGAATTAATAACCGTTCGCAATGAAAAATGTCAAAATCAAAATTCCTCCTAATTTTAGTATTCTCAAGTTTGAAATTTTAAATATTAAATTAAATTCGAATATTCCATATATTACTGTTTCAAAATTTCGATCCCCACCAACTGGCTGAATCAATCACCATTATGAATAATTCGTAATGCTGCAGCAGAATCAAGTGCGAGGTATTTTATATATCGCGTGTCATTCTCGGGGACAAGGGTCTTCTTCTTCGTTCTTACTGCTGCTGTTGCGGCAGTAATTGATTTGTAATCCGATGTGGGTAATACCCCCTTTACTTTAATCCCATTACCATTACACTCGAAGTGATTGAGAGACAAGACAAAACCCGTAGCTCTCTGTCAACCGGTTTTACCTTAAGGCTTGTGCGTAGAACAGTTGCATTTTAAACGATCGATTTAATTAACTCAGATCGAGATTATAGGCCATGGTTTTAGTATCTTCTATTTTTCAATCATATTTTTTCGGACAGCTATTTTAAATTTTTAAATTCCAAAAAGTACCGAAACGTCAAAATTACGAATTCATTTTATCAGACGAGTTCGAATTTTCAGAAACGGTAACGTTCGGGATATTAAAATTCGAAAAGCCTGAAAGTTCTAAAATTTGGAACTTGATTCCGTTCCACTCTTTCTAGCCAGTCTAATTTTCGTAAATTGTAAAAAAAAAAAGTATAGAAAAATGGAACATGACTGTTGCGAATTGGAATAAATTCGTACGAATTGTATGTATGTATGACCGTGGGTAGTGTGAGAAATTGATCGTAAATTATGCAATTTCGTACCCCCCGATGTGAAGGTACAGTATTATAGTGAATGGAATCGTAAGAATACCAGAATCGGACAATGGGTTTTCGATTTAGCATTGGATATATGTTTTGATCAATTATTCCATACAGTTTGACGTGGGCTGTCGTCGGTAGCACAAGATTTTTAGCCGATATTATACCGATTGGTTCCTAATCCCTGATAATCCTCGACACGTGTATAGAACGTTGTATAAACGAAAGATTTTACTCACCGTAATAAAAAACGAGTAAAATAAAAACGTGAACCAAATTTTGAAAATTATCATAATCCACCAAAAAACAAAAAAAAAAAAAAACTGAAAAATGGTTTTATATGCCACGACTAGAACGTTCCGCATGAGAAATGAGCGCTTTTTCTCGAACCAAGACAGTACCTTGCAAGTTTTTCTTTATTTTTGTTTCGTTCTTCTTTCTTGCTGACATAAAGAACAGATTTTCCCAGAAAGCCTGCAAGGGCCAGCACTAAAACTGTGCAAAAAAAAAAATGATAAAAAATGAAAGATTACAAGGCTGAACCTGCCGCGTTCTTTACATTAAACGCGTGAGTATCGCTGCGCGGGACTATGTACCGCAGTAAAGGAAGGTTTATTTCGAAGCAGAGATACCCGGCGCCTTCTTTAGTTGGCAATTCAATTTCAGTTCGAACGCGGCAAATTTTCTCCGAGAACTATAAACTCTGATTGTTCGGAGGCGCGATTTATAATTATGATTGTTACAGCTGCAGTTAATTTCATCGACGTTTCGAAGAATGTGAAGAGGAAAAAAAATATGTTTGTTCGTATTGAAAATTATTCGATTTGGAAAATTCTTCGATCAGTTTTTATTGAAAGAAAAATTATTTTATACCTATAGTACATCCGGGCTTACGAAAACGTTATTTTGTTACCGTGTGAAATATTTGCATTGAAATACGTGAGAGGAATTCATTTCAGCCACTGGTACACGGGGTCGGTAACACGACGTGTCTTTGGTACCAAAAAAAAATCGTAACTCACCCATCAAACAATATGTAAGAGTTTCGTGTTATTCGAGTTGTTGACCATTATTTGCGTCACATCGTAAAACAAGACACGCTCCTGTTTTCATTCACATACCCACCACATAATCGGGACGGAATTCTTTATAACGAAACTCTCGTTTATGAACGAATTAACACTAACAGTAACCAGTTACAGATTTTTTTTCAACGTGAAAAATTTCGGGGAAAAAAAAACCGAAAATTTCATATTACTTTTCTAACAGGCGAGCGAAAACTCCACCCGAGAATATAAAGTCCGCGGTTAAACCGTTCCCACAATTTCGCATATCTCTCGCTGTGGAAAAAAGAACAATGCTTGAATATGTTTGAAAATTTCTACGAATGAAGAATAGAGGCAGGGATTTGCATCTCGGTATGGTCAGGTTTGCTCATAAAGAAGGCTGTAGAAATAAGATGGGAAAAGGTTGATATTAAGTAGGCAGAAATGAGGGCCTTCCTCGCCGAATAAACTTTGTACATTTTTAGAACATCATTTTTCACAGTTGCTATTCTCTCTTTGGTCCATTGCCGGCGGAGGACTCCTGCGTCATTCTCTCCGTTGCTTTTCTAAGAAACAGTTTTATTCCGGTCTTGAGCCCACGGCTGAACGCCGAAGAGCGCTGATGTTCTTTATAATTTTTCTTTTTTATTTATTTTTTTTCTCAAGTATGCCCAAAAGCGAATCTAGGGGAAAATCTGGTCTCGAGATGGCGGAATGCAGTTCCTGCGCTCCGCGAGTAAAATAAAACCATCAGAATTAGGGTCACTAATTCTAGGCCTCGCTATAATACGTCCTTGAGAACAATTAATTTTTATTTTTGCTTGTTTGGTATCTTCTTTTGCGACGACAGCTCCTGGGATATGAGATATTTTCAAGAAAATTTTTCGAGTCGAAAGATTATCGAATAAATTTAACATCGTTTCCAGTACACGGACTACCACTTAGTGCAATCTCACACTGTCTGACACTCGACCAAATTCATTCCCGAATATATTTACACAGGGTACGGTAAAAAGGAACGAGAATTTCTTGTCACGGTTACTCGCGGAATCAAAAGTCTTCTGCAACTTCAACTGCACTCGGCCTCGGTTGGAGTTCCGAATTTTAAACATCCCGAACGGTAAACATTCCGAATTTTAATATCAACGATTCACAGTTTTTAGAAACGGTATTTTCCCAACTGCATCTTGAATTGAAAAACCTCAAACCGAAAAACACCGATGGTTTGAAATTCCGAGAGCTAAAAATCCCGGGTCAAAAATCACGCATGGAGCCTCGTGCCTCTCGATTAAATTTTCCATTTTTTCCGAATTTCAATATTCAGAACTTTAAAGTTTCTCGAATTCGCAATTTAGAACGTCCGGAAATTTCCAAATTCTCAACTTCAACCCGATCCTTATTCAGCGGTCAGTCTCTGTCTTAGAAAATGAGGATTTTTTTCCCTATCATTATGACACGCTGGTGTATAAATATTCGTCAAGATAATCTCCGAAGTAAGTAAGAAACGCCGGGTTACCGAGGTTGGCTGCATGTCGTGCGTTTAAAACGCGTTGTCTGCACGTGAGTATAGAGTCAGTCGAGGAGACAACCCGGTAGTGTACGTCGGGATTCTTTGCGGGATATCTCTCACGATGAAGAGGATACATTTCGGTATATAGCACCAGAGTTGAGGTTGAGGCTAGGTTACGTGGCCGAGGACATGTTTCGCATGTGGCTCGGATTAACGGTTCTGTACTGCAGAGTAAAGAGACTGACGGATCAACCAAATCGAGTCAAGTTGTACTCTGCAGGCTTGTTAAAGGACCATCAGTACAGATATGGCCGGGTAATTTTTTTCCTTCGTCTTATTATATGCCTAGATCAAAGTGGGCGGATTGGTTATACAGCGAATTCCCACGCAGTTCAATAAACCGTACGTTCAAACTCAAACCGTTTAATTGTGGAGAAGTAAATCATATCAGGTTTACAGTCTCGTCGATTTAACATTTTTATTATAAACCAACTACAAGATTTTACCATGAATAGCTCCGCAAGGACACGGTCATCGAGAAGTCGTTTTAATCATATGCGATGTGTGCAATGCTCTGCCCAGAAAATGTTGTCGACGTATCTTATCTGATGCAGAAATTATACCATTTTTCATTCATTTCTATCTTTTATTCATGGACTAATTAACGAAACACTACATCGCTCGATTATCGTATTATAACGAAAATTGTGCGATTAATACCCATCTTTGTGGAAATTAGTGACAATTGTGTCCCTATTTTTGTTAATTAGCCATTTTATTGCACCTCAGAGGACTTTCCATCATCCTAGAAGCAGCATCGAGGGGTAAAACCGAGAGGCTAGAAACTTCCTATTTGAGTGGCTCAGTGAATGCAAAAGGAATCGATTTCTGTTGATTTCGTCTATAATTTCCGCGATTTCCACTGATACATAATTATCGATGATTTCTTAGGATTCCACGTGATTTTTAATGATTTTTAGTGAATTCTAAAATCTTGGAAAAAACGATTTCTACGTTCAAACACAGTTGGAATAAGAAAAACGTCGTTATATGGACTAAAGTTACTTTTCGTAACTCGCAATTTATTTTACCGATTTCCGTGATTTCCAATGATTTACACCGATTCACAAGAAATCGAAACGAAAAAAGGAATCTTTTGAATTCCAATTATTTCTTGTGATTTCCTTTCGATTTCAGGCTTAGGTGGCTCACTGATTCCCAGAGTCGCCAGCGGCACCTCGGGTAAAACGATGTATTGCAAAATAGTTATATTCCTGTTACAGGATATATTTACGACGGAAAAAGTAAAGTATAGGTTTTTTTTATTATTTTTCGAGGACGAGGCGCTGTGGGGATCGTCTGTTTTTAGACCATCCGGTCTCTTGTTTTTCATTTTTTTCTTGAAAAAAGGAGAATACTTTCGCCACTGGTCTTTGATGCGGTGTGATGAGTGTTTATTCAATCACAATGCAATGCGAACGGTTCTTTGTTAGTCTTTGGGTTAAAAGAAATATTCTTATTGCACGCTACCGCGATATATGGAGTTCCTTTTATGAAAAATCTGTTTTTACATCAAGAGTGCTTATAATTCTTAAATTTTATGAAATTATTTGACACTTTCATGAAATCTTGAAATCAGATATCTTCTAAAACCTTTTTTTTTTTAATGTACTTGGCGCGAGACTCTACCGAGTCTCTCGATGCAGAAAATACTCTTATGAGTTATTAGGTATGTACAACAACTCGGTTCAAAAATTCGTTGAGATTTAAAACGGCGTCGGTATAATTCGTTGAATAATTTCGTTTCGTTTTGCAAAAAGGTCCGTTTCGTACTCTTCTGTTTCTCGAACGCTGTAATCTTTCACTGATTTCGCTGATTTGTGTGAACTTTAGTGAATATATCAATATACCATACTCGATATCTTCTCTCGAGAATTTCCGAGCTACTTTCAGAGCTCGTGTTTCAATCCATGAATTTATTAGAATTTCATATTTCTTCGAACCGAGAGGCCACCCCGAACCGCATTTTGGTCGTTGGAATATAATGCGATGATGGGTAGTTCCGAGATTGTCAAATAAATTCGGGTACCATAAATACAAGTCGGCCCACTTAGTGTAATCTTAATTTCGTAGTTATCCCACGTAAGAAGAAGACGAAGAAGAAGAAGAAGAAGACGACGAATGCGGAGTGAGTGCCACGACAAAAAAGCCCAAGGGATTCCTGCATCTGAAACGAGAGAAGGAATAGAGAGGCAGAGAGAGACAAGAACGAGAGAGAGAGATTCGACCAGACAAAGCTTCCTGCAGGCTCTTAGCCGCGCTAAATACTCTAATGAAGCGAATTTTTTTCGAACTAAGGGCTTGACCGAGGTCCGAAAGGACTCGTAGGAGGAAAGAGAGATATACAAGTCGCATTGGAATGAAGAAGAAAAAAAAGAACAGAATGAAGCATGAAATGAAAGAAAATAAAAATAAAGAGTAAGCGAAATTGACTAAAAAAGAAATCAACTCTAAGGATGCGCGAAAATAAAATAAAAATAAAAGTCCACCAGGCCCGTCAAGGTCCGAGGGTCCTTGCACTCCGGGTCATAGCTGCTTTCAGACCCGTAACACCCCTCTCTCCAGAGGCTCTCAAATACGATTCGAAACTGCTGAAAAAGACAGTGATACTTCCTCGGCCGGTGCCGCAGTTGTACCTATGCAAATGATCGAAAAAAAAAAGAATTGACCGCAGTATTAGAGAAGCTAGGAGATCGGACAGCGAGATTATCCGGACAAAATAGACTGCGGAATTCTTCGGTGATCAAAAGCGGCCTTCCTTATTCTATCATTCGATCTCTGACTATGCACCAAGAGGTCAGCCTCGAACTTGCCAGTCAATAGCCTCGATGGTCGTGCCCTTACCTTCTATCTGCATGCCATTACAAGACACGATTTCTGAACTTGCCCTAGATTGACCTTCGGTTAAACCACGCGAGGAAACGAGCGACCTTGAGCCTCGGGATCCACCCATTCTCCCCGTCGTCTCTACTCTGGTTTCCTTCTACTCATTTATTAAACCACCGACAGCAAATGCGACGACAGAAGTTCAGTCTAGACGCTGTTTGACTACCATATAATGATGTACCGCAGATCTCGGTTATCTTAGCTGCAGCATAGTATGCCTGTTAAATCGTATCATGAGTTTATAATCAGATGCTCTACGGTGGTTATATGCAGGGTAAAATACAGCTTCACCTGCAGTAGCTATAGCCTCCGTCTTTGGAAAGATGAAATAGAGAGATTTGAGAACGTACTTGCACAGAATAATACGTCAGAGTGATTCCACACGCGTGTTTAACTTTGGCAAACTTTCGTTTAGGTGTATAGTGAATATTCAAGGTGGGACGACGGGGTTCGACGTCTTCCTAAATATAGCTTGATGCAAGAAGGAGGAAAAAAAAATGTCGGAAAAGAATGAGAAAGAAAAAAAAAAAAATTAAAAAATATTACAAAAGGAAGGTGTCTCGCGGACACACGTGGTATAAGATTCACCCGATAGGATTGGCAACAAGAAACGGACTCTGTGTCCTATACCTGCTTCGGAATCTTAGGAACCGTTTGATTTGCTATACGGTTTTAAATTTACCGGTCACGGTTGGGACTGATAATTAATTAGTCACAATTCAAGAGCTTATATCAAATGCTGAATGAAATATGCTTCTCATACATTTTCAACACATCGGGACTGCAGGTTGAGGTTCCGAATGGTAAAAATACCGAGTCGCAGTTTTTAGAAATCATCAAATAGAAAAACACCCACGGTTCAAAATTCCGAAGGCTAAAGATCCGAGTATGGGCGAAACTTGAATTCATGGAGCGTCATGACCCTCCATTAAATCTAAGAGTTGGCTGGACTCGGTTTATATTCGTGGTATTCGCTCTTCCAGCCACAGCCTTGAGAACGCAGCATGAGATATTCGATTACATACTCTGATTCAGCAGTACAGTACCCAGAACGTATCTACATGCATACATGCAGGAGTTAAGATATAGAAGAAACGCAAAGTGTCGAATCTCAATTTCACGTCCTGTTCTTTTGCAAATGAAACTAGTCGCGTTGTTGTACCGTATAGATATACGCAGTGTATAAAAGTTTTTGCTCATTCAGGCAGCTCGTTTCTTTCACTTGAATTCTCGACATTCTATTAATCATCGTCTGTGTTATAGGCTGTGAGCCGTTATCGAGAGACTCGGTAGAGTCTCGCGCCAAGTACAAAAAAAAAACGTTTTTTAACAAGCGCGACTCGCCCGAGTCGCTTTACCATAGAGGCATATTTATACTCCAACAACCGCAGGTATAGTCATTGTTCTAAACTACGAATGTACAGCATGTCACGTCGACACGTTTAAAGAAGACAGCTGTTTAAATTTTCTTCAAATCATCGGCACGTTTTGAAAAAAATATTATATTATTCTACACCGATAGAATTTTTTAAACGAACTATGAATTGAATGAATTTTATTTTAATATACGAAAATTTACGATGATTAAATTCAGTTCGAATATTTCGAAAGAAGTTCTAAAAATCCGTTTACCTTGAAAGTCCTCGACTCATTAACCGTACGTCGAAAAGTAGAAGCCTGTAATAACGACGAGCTATCGACAGAACCTAACCGACTCGGAGACGGTATGTGTATAAATATTTCGCGAGGATATCTGCACAAGATCGTTTTATCCTACGAGTAATTAAGTTGCCGGTTATATTAACAACGCAACGCCTTGACAGACCGCAACTCGCCACACATCGACGTAAGGCGGTTCCGCGTCGAGTAGAAAATCTAATCAACAGCCTTCGACTAAGACGTGTAATGGTATATAATTAATTAATGATCAAGTAGTACAGGTTTCAATTACAAATAATCATTTCGATCCGGACGAACGATCTCGTTCAAAGACACGGTGTAAACATCACGTAAGATAATTATAATGTACCATATAGTATATAGACACGGAAGAAACAGCGATATCAGTTCACTTCGTAACGATAACGAGCCTGTTTGTAATATTTAGAAAAAAAATATTCCTCGACATTTTTCAGAAAAAACTTTATTTCAAGTTTTTCGAAATAACTTATAACCGTTAACGAATAACGTATACGTATGGAAAGGGATCCCCATTCTTTGTACGCTGCACTTACACTACCCACTTTGATATTGAGAAATATTAACGAAAGAGGTTCACCCGTGTCAAACCTTCCAACTTTCTAGAGCAATTATTTTTCGAGAATAAACTTAAATCTTCACGAATATATTATATCTCGATTATAATTTCACCATAACCCGCGGATTGTAGCCATTGAAATACATACAAGCGGGGATATACATTTTTATTTTAATAACTTCAAACGTGAGTTATACGTACCTGGACGTGTGTGACTACCTATACTACACGCTTATAATACGTCTGCGTATATGGCGACACGCAGGACACTTTCATACCTATACGTATCTGGAGATAAGACGTCTCTACGCGTATTATAGTATACCGTGTGAAAGTTTCCCAACATATTAACCGGGATTGTTCTATTCTGAAAAAGGAGAAAAAAAAAAAAAAAAAAAATTCTTCTGTTTTTCTCTTTTTTTTTCTTCTTCCCTTTTTCTTTTTCTACCTCTGAAATATTCTTGGGATGATTCTCACTGATCCTTATAGATAAATTTATTCGTTAGCTACTGTCATAGTGATTTATACGTAACCGTACCGCATGCGAGCGCAGTCTTACCTAAATTAATGTTACTATCATTGTTATTATTATCATTATTATTATTATATTATACTTTTGTTTAAATTTTCTCTGACTGTATGTATACATGTAGTCGCTGCATAAATGTATGTATACCTGTGGGAATGTCCCTGAGCTAAAAATTATCTTTTAACGAAAATATAATTCACGTTTGTATACGAGCTCGTTATCTCATATTCCGTATAACCACTCCGTGATTATTACAGGTAGAGGTGTTAAATACGAAATTGAGATATTCGTATATAGAGCTAAGAACTGTCCAAACAAATAAAATGTACACACATGTGCCATTACAGAATATCGAAAGTTGCTAAAAGTATACGTCAAGTTCCAGGAGGATTGATATTAAGCCTTAAAGAAAAATGATCAAGGTTTTGGAAACTGGCCTTCATTTAATTTTTTTTTTTTGAAATTTGCAAAAATAATAAAAAGAGTTCATTGCTCTTCAGTATCTAGTAATCGGGCACAAAATAAGAGTCGATTTTGTTCGATCTGTGAATGTCTAAAACCGTAATTGAGCTTCTATGAAGATCGGTCGAAAATTGACGAAAATTTTGATACCTTTACGATGAAAAGTTGCAAAGTCTTGTTTGCGTTCGTAATAAACCGGTACACGCGTAATGAATATGCTTTGGCCAATGTTTAAGAGACACAATCATTGATTATAGAAGGGTACGTATACCTATAATATAGAAATCATTGGAAACATATTTGCAACATGAGTGTGCAAATGGGATTGGCAAATTGTATATATTTTTATTTTTCACAAGGTTGAGCAATGCTTTGGAATCTCGTTTATATTAAACGTTCATAAAATTATACGCGGGATTAATCTCTTTGATAAATTACTCCGATACTTTTCATCATAAGTACATTGTTACAGGTATCTAAGAAATTTCACTAAAAACTTCGAAAATTTCGCTCATTCAAATACCCAGGACTTTCCAATATCCGATATACATATTTACATTGATTTGAGAATCTTTAAAGCCAGTAATCAATATAACTGAAGATTAAAATAACTTATAGCTATTATATATTGTATGGAATAATTCGTAAGTTAAACAAACGTTTACCTTCCTCTTCATTACGTCAGTTAAATAATCTTCAATTATCAATTATCTTATGTGTTTAATATTTATTTACGTTTTTTTCTTTTTTTCTATATTATTTATTGATAATTTCATAACTTTCTCTAATATCGACTATTTCATTTCATTTCATTTCATTCATATTCACGCATGCAAGATTGGAAAGTAACCCGAAAATATATATATAAATTTTTTTTTTTTATTTTTGAAGTATTGAAAATTTCTAAACTCTTCAAAAAAAAAAAAAAAAAAATCGCCTTGTACGATCATCGTCAATTTTATTTGACGAACTTTTGTTTTTCATGAAAATTTCCATGAAATGTTCTTTTTTCTTCTTATTTCGCCCTCCTACTCGTTAAATTTTCTGCTTCTTGATTTACGATCCGAATTTCACTTATATACGGTACGAAGGAAAGGATGCGCTCTCTGATCTAACCGAGATGATGCCAAGAATCCGTGAAGGCCTTGAAGAGACGGTATAACAGATCCGAAGACCGGATCCCACTCTATCCCCGATAATCTTTGATCTAGTGATTAAATGTGTAGAGTATCTGCCGGCGTTTATCCAGTTTCATATTTCGACGAATAGAGTTTCTCAGCCCCGTTTTAAAACACAGTCTTCACAGTAGAAGAAGTGCCTATCCCGGGTAGGTATAACTTCTTAGCGTTTGTGGGGCCAGTTTCCACCCAAGGAGAGTGGGGAGTTCATATAAGACCCCAAGCCAAACGACTCTCCCAGTCCCAACACGAAAACCCATCCATCGAGCGTCTTCATTAGTTATTTTGTACAACTCCGTACATATATACACCGAAACACCGCGATTATAATTATAAATAAATTGTCCAATCGATCGAGGGATTCTAAACAGCCGCACGTATCGTCGTCGTTTTAAAAAAATACGATTATTCAAAGATCCCGAACGCAGAAAATGGGACCTCTGCAAGCCACCCCCGTGATCTTACTGCTTCTGGCTGTCAATGGTAAGTTTAGGTTTTAATCATCGATATTACTTTATTTTTACAAGATTGATTCATCGGTTAAGCTTATACGATCCAGGCTCTCGATCGACGGGAGTTTATCTGGCTCCTTTAATCTCCTGATAAAATTTAGACCGTTCGATATACGAGTCTCGTTTCCTCCGAAATCGTCATCGTCAGTTTAAATTCTTTTATAAAACGCATTCGTATAAGCATATCGAGACAATGGATGCTGATCGGACTCCGGTTCCACACATCAGACGTGAACTTTCTCCGTGTACGGTAGACCGGCCAAGTGAAAATATGAAAGTAGCTCGTCGAGGTGCAGGGAGAGGTTCAGATACTCTCTCTGAGGTAGACTGTGTGTGATTTCCGATTCCATAACTGCAAGGTGCTAACTAGCCGGAGAAATAATCCAAATAATTGATATTTAATTTAGCTGATGGCGGAAATGAGGAGACGGCGATGTTAGGTAACTTCGCGTCGGTTCAAGGTCGAGATTTATAGGTCCGAATAGCGAAAGGGAAAGATTTTTTTAACGACTAGATTCTTTTCATTTTTGTTTCCGTGTTAAACAGAAGTTCGATGGGCTTTGAGGCTGATCGGGCACGTTCCTAGTTACAACTATGCATAACCAGTATTTACCTAGTCGTAAAGAAAGGGAAAGTAGAACTTAACTAGCCGCTTCTAGACTCCACGATGGACTATCCGAGCTGGCTCTAAAATACCCACAGGCACTCCGATATTATTACATTACGTAATTTGCGAGTCCAGTCGTAGAGATGTCTTCTAGGAATTGTACCGTTCGTTTGTATATATCTATACGTGTACCCTGCAGGCCAAGAGCCACACGCGATTGCTAAATACATCCTTGCGCTATGAGCGACTATCCTTAATTGTAAACTGCAACGTATATCGCCCCGCGCACGTATTACGTTGGTATGCTGCCAGACATAACTTTAATGGACTGGCGGTATCGCATAATCGGTTACAGCGATTCATTTTTACCTGAGATCATATATAAATGCGATTTCACCGGATGAAATGATTTTCAAAATCGTTCGTTTCCTTTTCTTCTCTCTTTCTTTCTTCCTTTTTGTACTTCGTTTACGTTAGAAAAGTCTTTTCAATAGAAAAATTCATTCTTTCTTTATCCAAAGATCTTCAGACTTTGTCAGATTTTTTGAGATTTAGAAGAAAAAAAAAAATAAAAATCGTGCCGTTTCGGTATTTTTTTTTTTTCAAAAACCAAAATAGTCGAAAATCAAGAAAGAGAGGAAAGTTTGTTTTTTGTTTCAGTTATTTTTTAATTTTTTCATTTTTGTCTTGTCGCGTAAATTTACGTTCATCCAAAAACCAGACGATTGAAATAAAACGAACAAGCGACGAATGTGCTCATATACATAGAAATAGAAGGAACATTGCTAGGTGAGAGGGCGGGAGCCCGGGGTGTCCCGAAGGTTGCAAGTCAAGGCTAGATACTTTCACTTGGTTCTCTTGGGAGCGCGATGCCGGAGCACTTCCCACCTTACTTAAATACTTTGCCTCTTTTTTTTTCTTCTCATTTCATTTCATTTTCTTCTTTTTTTTTTTTATCTTATATCTGTATTTTATTATACTTCAACGTATAGATGTATAGGTGAAGTTACCCTCGGTATTAACAAGCCTAGAAAAATATGCTAATCGGCACTGAGATCGGTCTCTTCTGCCTATTTTTTTTTTTTTTTGTTTCTCATTCTTTTTCGTTCATTCAAAACTTCACAGACATTAAAAACCGATTGGGCATAAGAATTTTTTTGTTTCTTTTTTTTTTCTTCTAGACATTCAATCATCGATTATTAATAATCGAAATATTACCAAGGATTTTCGTTTCGTGTTAGAGCCATTGCGGCAATTATTATGACCTTTAGCTGATCCTGCAGGTCCTTGAAATACAATAATTTTTGATTGAGGATCGTATAGTGGCGGTAATTAATTGTCAATTGTAGTTTTTAGTCCCGTCGAGACAGAGCCGAACATTTTTTGACCAGACGTTTTTTATGTATTTTTTTTTTCTCTTCTCTTCAAGACGTAACGTCGCGTGTTAAACTCCAGAATACTAATCGGTTGGAATTACATAAAGTTATAAGCCACAGGATTTTTAATAGCCAGTCTCATTCAACTCCGGACGTTTGTACTTTTAAAAAATTTTTTTTTATTAAAGATCTAAGCAGCAGATTAATAAGATATTAGCTCTGAATGAAAGTCGAGCCTCTAAGATCATTTGACTATTTATTCAAGGGGCTAATCGACCACTCATCAGGTTTTTTCGAAACCAGATCGCAAAGTTCAGTTCTCAGCCATTGAAAAAAATCGTCATTAAGGATCTGGAATCGATTTGAAAGATTTCATTGAATTTTTTATATTCTTCAAATACTCGATCCAACGATTTCAAAGGATTCCAGAAGTTCAAAAAAAAAATATTATTCCAGATTGTAATAATTTCTCGATCAGATAGCTAAACTCCCATCCCATAAAATCTGCAATCTGTTCAATTTTCTGCACGAATAATCAACCAATGATTATTGATTGATGATTTAACTATTAAGATGGTCTAACTATTTCTAATCTCAATTAATTTCGATATAATATCTTTAGCCATTTTTGAATGGATATTCTAGGCATCAGCGGTCAGAAAGAACAGCAGGAAGATCCTTGCCAGACAAAATCTCGCGTTGTAAGTGACATAGAGTACTGCGATCGTTATTGGGAGTGCGTCAACGGTCGTCCAGAGCTTTTTGACTGTCCCAATGGTCTGGTATTTGCCGGTAAACACCGCGGCGTAACGGAAGGCTGTGATTATCCATGGAGGGCTAATTATTGCGAGTCAAAACGCCAGGCGAATTCGCCAATAGGTGCTGACCATTGCGGATGGCTTTACGGTATATTTGGTCATGAAACTTCGTGCACGAGGTACTGGACTTGCTGGAACGGCACGGCTACCGAACAACTATGCATCGGTGGTCTTCTCTATAATGAAAAAACACATTCCTGTGACTGGCCCGAGAATGTCGAGGGATGCCAAAAACATCGTGAGTATATCCGAGTTCATCCGGATCATCGAAATTTATACAAATTTATGCCAATTTTTCGTAAAGAAATTTTTAATTCGTTCATTTTTCTATTTCGATAGACAAAAACTACGAAATGTTCCAATTTTTCCTGAAAATTCGTGATAGTAGAGATTCCGAGAAAATTTTAGGCTGTTGAATTGTACGAAAGGAGACGTCAAAGAAAGTCTGATAAAAGTATTTCTTGAAACATTAGCTACGTCCGGGTTCATTTTGTTGATTAATATTCAACTCGTGTAAGAGACGAACGGCGTGACTTCTCATATTGAATATCGAATTTACTTACGTGAGTTCAATGGCATAACGTTCGCGGAATTACAACTGTTAACGATCTTTTAATTCAAAGGTATAGATTGTGTAATACTTGAGGTAATTTTACTCCATGATTTCGAGGCCAGTTTGAAGTTCAGAATTTTTACAAGAATATTAAAGTCCGGACCAAATTCGATGACTCCACTGAAAAATTTAACCCCTAACTGTAACTCCGTGAATGATAAATTTTTACCGCAAGCACCAACGTCCGATCATCGTTTCAGCTCTCTGCACCGAAGACCCGAACGGAAATGTGCCTTTAGGTAAATCGTGTAACAGATATTGGCAATGCCAGGGAGGATATCCGCGGCTCCAACGTTGTCCAGCGATGTTAGTTTTCGACAGAAGGTCATTGAGATGTGTAGTACCGCCTACAGAGGACTGTGATGTTCCGACACCGGCCCCAACTTTAGAGAGCGATTTCCCTGAAGGAGAGAACGGAGAACCGGAAGAGGAGAATTTGCCTCCTGGCGTACCTCCGCTTCCACCTGGCGCCGTGGCGGCTGCCCCGCCAAGAACAAGAGGAAGGAATTGAACGGATGTAGTTAGGAGTGAGAGAGAAAATAAGGCGTTTTGGATTTTTGGAAAAACAAAAAAAAAAAAATTTCAGAACTGGGAATGAAGAAGCCTAATTCTTGTCTTCGGCTATCGATTCAATTTTCGATCTGATCGAGCCCTTGACAGTAATAATAATAAGAAGAAGGAAGACGGTTTCTTATCGGTCCCGAAAATCCTCTCGCAATTTTTCTCATTGCCTTTGTACTATTATTTTAATCCTCAAACTCCCCCCCCCCCCCCCCCCCCCCTCAAAATTCTTTCATCCTAAATCAAAATGTAAATATTCCTATTTCCATCCACGTATAAGTCTACATAATTAGATTTACCATCTTGTTATATATACCTATATACTTTATATATATATACTTTATGTTAGTTTATAGGATTGTGCAATAAAGTATTGTATATTTTTTTTTTCTTCAATATATATACATATATATCCATCCATATATATATACTATATATTATATATATATATATACATTTTTTATATTATTTCTCGTTTATTAATTATTTCATTTCAGCGATACACATATCATAATGTTTCTATATAAAGCGATCTGCTCAATACACAATATAACATCGAAAACCAAAATGGCACAAGTATATGAGTAACAAGGAAACACGCTCTTTGTATTTAATTATTCATTTTTTTTCAATCATTCTTTGTGCATCAAACTAAAAGCTACAGTTATTAGTGGACACGATTTTAATAGTACATTTCGATACAAGTGCGAAATTCTTGGACCTTGTTTTTTCGATACAACGTTCGGAAAGTTGAATTTTATGCTCGCGAAGAGGGCGCGAAATCGAACTTTGCGCCCGGCGTGATGGAAAAAATCTTTTCTCATTTTTATCAACTATAGTTATTCACTGATTTACACCATTTTGACATCGAGCAGTTCATTTATTACAAGTTTTACAATTTTGAGATGTATGAGATATTGATTCTATATTATTTAACTGCAGTTCTTTTTTTTTGTGTTTCGTTTTGAGTTCTTTATTTTTTTATAATTTTTTTTTTTTTGTACAGCCAACAAATTTTGGAAACATTGAAATCCTCGCCATTCTTATTATTATTCAGTTGACTTCTAGCTCCTCATCGGTTCTTCAATTCTTCAATTATTACGAACATCTTGATTCGCGTTGATTGTCTATCTACAGATTTCTTACTACAGCATTATAAATTGTATAATCGACGCATGTTACATACAGCTGCAGCTCTATGGACCTTTAAATTTATCTCTATATTCTAATTTTTGCTATTTTTTTGTTTCCACTCTTGGTGGTCATAACGCCGGTCTGACATCACTTAAATGTCAGATAAGATGACGTCGTACGGTGATCCGGTCGATTATGCAATTTATCAATATTTTATTACGTTCGTTAAAATCGTTTTGTTCTGTGTTTTTCTTCTTTCAAATATTAACGATAATATTATAGAAACCTAATCGAAGCTCAAGATGTTCGTAAGAATTTTTCTCTCATCCAGCCACACGCAGCGAGTATTCTTTTATGTTCAGTTACAAGTGATTGGCGCTGCAAATAAACGAGAATAAAAAATAATCAATTAAAAATCATCTCACATTATTCGAACCAGTTCATATTTCCAAAAAAATATATATACGATCGTATACTGACCACTGAGGTCCTTCTTCAGGATCTAAGCAAGCCAGGCTATCGGCGTCGAAAAGTTTACCATCCCCGCATGTTATCAGACGAGGATTTCCCTCGACGCAGGTAATTAGCCGGCCACAATCTCCGGGAACAGCGAATCTGTTGAGAAAAAAAAAGACAAGATCGTTGATCGGCGGTGAAAATTGCTCACGAATGTTATCGATCTTTTTTTGAGTTTTTAAACTCGTTCGATCTACAATGAAGTACAAATTTTTTCACAAACCTTGGGAACGGCCAGAATTTAGCTGAGGCGGTATGCGCTGGTATTTTTTGGGGACATTTGAATCCGACGATAGCCTCAGGGTTACAATAGGGCAAAAGTTGATCGGGCCAAACGCAAGAGTGACTTTTCGGATCGTAGGCTAGACCGGGTTCGCAGTGTGCAGGGATTGGTGTACCATGGGTACATTTGACATACGTTGTACTGCACGTGTCGCTGTCCGGGTAGATTCCAAATTGATATTCACAGCCTGGAGAACTCAGCGGAGTAACTGCGGAGGGTGTGATAAAGGTTAAAGCTTACATATCCGCGTCTAGGATCACACATCTTACACAATTATTTTCTCTCCAGTTTTTTTATTAATTTTTTTTTTCTCTCGCCGTTTGAAGACGCGTTTTGTCATTAGGAGCGCAGTTTGCTCTTTGCTTTTTAGTCGGTTAAGCAATAGAGTAACGGCTTTCTATTAATAATTCTTTAAAAATCGATCGTAAATTTCTATAAATTAGAAAAATTGAACCAATCCTTTTTTACTTTATTCGATGATACGAGACATCGAGACATATAAAAATCCATATTCTTCTTTCTTTCCTCGTTTTATTCCCGAAATCGCGATGAATACTGATTACCGCGATCAGTTTCTTTGCCGGTCGTTTAAAACACCTGCTCTTAAATACTGGTGAAAGTTGATCACATAAAGGATTTCACGATACATGCCTTTTGCACCGAACCTCCGTATAATTGTCTTTCCATAACCTGCACTAACCGTTATGGTATACATATAATAAAAAAGTCAATTTATTATTCGGTTACGTGTAATATCGACGAGTTTTTGGAACAGTGACGTAACGGATATTAAAAAAAAGCTTCTCAAAGCAGAAATTATAGTCGACCTTAAGGGAACCAGTACAATTTGCTTTGGGAAATTCGGAGTACTCCAAAATGCATTTATTTCTCAGCCAAAGTCTATTTCACATCAAAAAAAATTTCTTTGAAAACCTTTGTCGTAAGGTTTTAGGCACATCGTTGTTCCGATTAAGGTCGTTGAGGGCTCATTTTGTTCAGAAAAGAAGTCCTCATCGTGAGAACGAGGGAATTTTTTTACAATTTCGTGTTGGCCAAGTTATTTGCAAATTAGTTGCCTAAATATTAGAAATTTTGGATAATTGACCGTAACTTTTCACATGATTTTTTTTTTACCGATCCCTACGTTCATAAGATGTAGAATTGCTGTCTGAAGAAAGCAAGACCTTGAGAGGTTGAATTGGACCAACGATGTGCCTGAAACCTTACGACAAAGTTTTTCGAAGAAAATTTTTTTTTGATGTGATATAAACTTTGGTTGACAAATAAATAAATTTTGGAGTACTCAAAACTCCCTAGACCAAGCTGTACTGGTCCCCTTAATCACCACAGTTTCCCGATATGTACCCTAAAACGAGTATAAAAAAATCCTGTCCAGAGGCTTTTCTCGAAATTTACTAGAAAAAAACAAAATCAAACTGTTTCTTTTGGTTCTTAAAAAATTTACTTCACTCAATTGACATCGAAAGTCTTCCTGAACGAACTCAAGGCCCATACCTATATCGCGTACTTGAAACTGGCCATTCTCCGTACTGGCGTTATCATAAATCCTGGCTAAGAGTTGTGTACAGATGGAAAGAGTCAAATGTAGGTATACACTGAGAGCTTGTGGTTGGGTGTCCTTCGACGGAAATAAAAAGGAAAAAGTGGAGGAAGAGGAGAAAAAATAAAAAGAACGGCTTATGCTAATAACAATAATAAATCATGAACCACCGTGCAAACTTACGATCGGCTTTACGTTCTCCGCAATTAACAGCCCAGTTGTAGTTGCAGTGATTGTGCACCGCGCCGTGACCGTCGAAAAGAAGTCCGTTCTCGCAATGTTCAAGAGACAGCGTTCCGTTTACGCACAAAAAAAATACACCGCAATCTTCTGGGTGGGCGTAAGCCTGGACACCGTGTTGTTCCGGGCAATTAGGAGCTCCAAGAAGAGCCGCCGCCATTGCTGAGGACAAATAAATGATTGAACAAAAATGAAATCAAAATTAAATATAATCAGTTCATTTTTGGGTCACGTGCAGATTAATATATCGAGAGACTCGGTAGAGTCTCGCGCCAAGTATTAATGTCTTTTTATCACAACCCCAACCATTCAAGACAAATTTTCTAAACTATAATAATAACGACGAACTATCGAAGAACAAACGATCATGTATACACTAGGTGGCATGTAACAAATTGTATAATGAATAATCAACAAACCAAACCCATTATATCATAGGTCGAATATATCGGTAACCATATGGCAAACCGGCAGTGAAAGCTAGTCTCAGTCCTAAGCATTCCAGGGCTCTGTAATGTGTCGCAATTGTCGTCAGAGTAAGTAGTTAGGCATGGAATAATGTATACTGTAGTACGTGTACATGGACCCGAAGGTAAATGGATGAGGTGGCTATAGCTGCAGATTTTTCTATCCGAAGATATGTGAGAAATTTTGCACAAGAAAAAAAAAAAAGAAATTAAATCGTAGAGAAGCTCAGGAGCGTATCGATCGTATACGTAACTTGAATATTTACGTAGGATGTGCGGGGTGTTTTCTTTTTTGTCTTTTACGTATACTTGTGTATATATAAGTATATGTGTATGTATATATATGCTTACCGGACGAGATGAGGCCCGTTAGGGCCAATAAGGTCACTCCTATACGACAGCTCATGTCTGGTCTCAGTACCGACTGACTACTGAACTTAGATTCCCGCTCATTGGCAAGTTGTCTTGGCCTCGGGGCCCCGCAGGGGCCCCTTCACTCCATCCGTTCATTCGTTCATATCACGGGTTACAAGACGCAGGGACTCAGCGACTCCCTCTTTGCCCGATCATTTCTTGACGACGATATAACATATTGTCTTGAGGTTTATTGAGGCAATACCGCAGATCTTGTTCGGGGGTACCATTCTTTTTCTTTCTTTCTTTTTTTTTTTTCGCTCTGTACAAATTGGTTACTTTTTTTTTTTTGTTTTTTTTTTTTACACAACGAATCTCTGTCGATCGGTATATGTATAGAACGTTTGACCGAGATCCAGTGCCTAAAATCGAGGTGATTTTTATCCAAGCTAACGAATCGATTCTTGAATTCGATTAATAATTTGAATCACTAAAATATTTTCGTATTTTTTTTTTGGCGTCCATATTCTCAGATATTTTGTCTTTCTTCATTTTTTGATTCGCTTCTTTCCGAAGTTATGCCATTCTAATTAATTTCTGAAAAATTCGCAAGACTGATATTCGTACACGTCGTTGAAATTCGGGTTTTTACAACGCAAGTTTATGAATATATTTGTATAAATATTTCAAGGACAAATCTCCATCGCATTAGGAACAAATGTCGCGATACGAAAAAAAAAATTTAACGATCTCCTATCGATTTGAGAATCGATTGATTTTTCGTCTTTTTTTTTTCTCATATCATTTTTCATCCAACTCGGTGAAATTTCGTTATCTTTATACCATTTTCGAATACTTATATCATTATACTTTCCTCTCAAACGTACGATGAATTTGAACTTTGGTGTTTAACACTGTAGATTATATAATTGGACAAATTTTGTCCACAAATCGGAGGGGGACTCGGTGTAAGAGAAGAAAGAAAAAAAACTGACTTGAGCCAAATAAATTTCTGAATGATTTTGTATATAGTTATATCTTTATGATAAGGTCACTGTTCGCCCGGGGGTTACTGGAGCCACAAAGTCTCGCGTAAGAGCAAAAACCCACGTATGTATGTACATACATACTTACATATTCATATACGTGTACCATATCGTAAAGAATATAAAAGGCCCCCGGATAGCTGTACGATCGTCGCTTATGCAACTTTTGCGGTGTCGAGACTCGAATAGGGAACGAGATCGCGGGCCACGATACTGTACGCGACGGTGAAAGCCGTTAATATCTGCCAATATGCGATGCCACGCTGAATATACACTCGAGATATGCCGCATATATTGAATATATGCAATATTCGTGTAAATGGAAAACTGCAGTCTATAAGACTAATTTAGAAAATATTGATATATATATATATATATATATATATATATATATATATATATATATATATATATATATATATATATATATATATATATATATATATATATATTCATGGTTCATTTTTTTGTGGGATTTTCAAAATATTTCTTTTCGTCATATTATATATATTTGTTACGGTATAATAATGGATAGTGACGTAATGTGTGCTTGGTTAATCGAACAAAGAGAAAGGTTCGGGTTATATATATATATATATATTATATGTATACGCGGGCAAAGAAAGAAAAACAATTTCGATATTATATTATATAAGAATAAAATATTTATTGTTCTTAAAAGTAAAAGTCAAATGTTACATATACAGTTACAATATGTAATTAATTATAGTGGCACGCGTGTTTACTCAGTTCTTTTTCTTGTAATAGTCCTCGCTGTAACATAGAAATAAAAAAAAATATATATACCTATATAAAAAGTTCATATACAGATATACAGATATTCGAAATGTCACACATCTTTAGCTTTCGATGATCATTGTATACATTAGGGTGGTTCCTCTTTTGGATATGCTTGAAATTTAGTACAGCCGCCCCTGAGAATTCTTTCAAATATATTTTAAAAAATGCCTGTAAAGTTTGAGCTCTTAATATTAATATTAACACGTGCCTCAAAGCGACCAAAGTTTTAAATGCAAAATACATTTATTTTTGTGCATCGATTGTATGAAAATTGTTATCTCACGAGATAATTGATCAAAAATTTTGAAGCTTGACCTAATTGTTGCCAACAACAAGAGGTACAAAAATGTATTTTTATTATATTTTTTTCGAAAATAAATTACCAAATTATGAACATGAAATTTTTTTTTTTTTAATTTTCTCTCTTTTTCGCGACAAGTCGGAAATTTATTTTCGAAAAAAATATAATAAAAATACATTTTTGTACCTCCTGTTGTTGGCAACAATTGAGCCAAGTTTCACAACTTTTGATCAATTATCTCGTGAGATAACAATTTTCATACAATCGATGCACAAAAATACATGTATTTTGCATTTGAAACTTTGGTCGTTTTGAGGCACGTGTTAATATTAATATTACGAGCTCAAACTTTAGAGGCATTTTTTTTAATATATTTGGAATAATTCTTAGGGGCGGCTGTATTAAATTTCCAGCATACTCAAGATAAGAACCACCCTAATTATACACACATCGATATTCCCGATTATTTCGTAATAATTTACCTTTTTTTTTTATCAACCACTTTCATATCGATATATACCTATATGTACCTTCAAACCAATCCCTTTTCATCCTTTACCCGGACGCGCTCTAATTAAAACCGCATGATTTCAATCGAAAATAAATTCAGGAGAAAGTTTTCGTATACTTTTACCTCTAAACCCACGTTTCTACTTTCGGTATACAGGTATATAATATATACTCGATGAAATTGTACAGAAATTTTTCTAACAGATATAAATTCAACGATGACTCACCATCCGGGAACATTTTCCGGTTCGGTGCACCGGAAGCTGTCCTCGTTATACACGGTGCCATCATCGCACTGTCCTTTCTGCGGCCTTACTCCATTTTTGCATATATAAAACTTGGCGCAATCTTCAGGATGCGGATAGGTAGGATGAGGCAGAGTCCTTCCCAATGGTCCGGAAACGTCACCATCAGGACATACGAAACCGTCGTCCAAAATGTCCCGTTTTGGGGCAACACATTCCCTGGTCGATTCCGCAGGCCAGACACACGACGATACTGTATCGTCGTAAATTAAACCCGGTGGACACGGCATTGCCGATGCTACACCGTCTATGCAGTTAACGAACTGATCACAAGCCGTTGGATCTTCGTGACGGAAGTAACCGTTCGCACGTGGGCAACCCTTCGTCGACTGAGGTTCCTCTGTAATTTAAAAAGAAAAAATAATTTTTTTTTTATATAACTAGGCTCGAGACTCTACCGAGTCATCATTCTGGCATTAAATCCGAGGACTTTGCGAATAGAAATTTCAAACGATTCAAGAGCAAGAAAAAAAAAGATTCCATATTGTATTAGAAATTTGAAGAAAGTATATGGAAAGCACAATATTTTTTCACGATCTTGACGATTTTCTTTTACAATTTCACAAATCGAATCGTTCGATGTGTCCGAATTTCACTTCGGTTCATTCTCGCGAAATTCAAGGCCGTTTAGTTTAGTGTCAATGTCTGAATTTCGCGGTACTTTGTCAGGAGTAACGATGCGATAAAACGAATTTAAAACTACTTACGTAGTAGAGTTCGGTCGCCACAGGGTACGTTCGAAGGTATATCGCAGAGTTCTTTCTTTGGATTATCGTCCCTGAATACGAGACCATCTTTGCAGAGTTTCTCTTCCGCTTTACCGTTGCTGCAGACATAGTACAAATCGCACTGTTCCGGATCGGGGAAAAAGCCTTTGGCAATCGGACAGTGAAACTGTGCCGAGGTAATATCTTGGTTCAAAAAAAGGCCCAGTAAAAAGAGAAAGATTTGACAATTATTAAGTGACCCCATAATATATCGATGTCCTCGTACAGGCGTTTGTTCTTTGCTCTTCAAAACGCGACTGTTGCTCGATACTCGTCTTGATCCTGATCCCATCGACCGTACACTCGCCATTTCATTTTCCAACCCCTCTCCACTTGGCTTAGCTCTCTTCGCAGATCCAACTCTTTCTCACTCTCTTTCTCTCTCCCTTTCCATCTCTCTACTATCTATTCATCTTTCTCCTTATTCCCGAGGCGATAGTGCCCTCACCCACCAGCCCAGTCCATACTTATACAAATACACGAATATACACAAATACGTTGGACTCTCATACCGCGCCCAGAATTCGTTCGATCGCATCGGCGCCTCGTCGTCGAGAGACGGACCTTCGATCAGAAGGGCCATAAAATAAAATCTTGAGGTTTTTAGAGCGAGTTTATCTGGCAAAGATTCGACCAGAGTATCGTGTAGAAATCACTACTCGGAGGAATTGTAACGAGGTTTTTCATGAAATTTTTTTTCATCAAAATCCTCGATGTAGGTTACTTTTAATGGCAGGGATTCGACGACGGGATACAGGGGCCTGTCTGCAGCCGGAATAATTTCCTTTTTATTTTTTGCTCTTTGCTCGGTTTTATAATCATCGGTCACTTTGTCCGGCCGATGCTTGACTACGTTTTTTTTACACGGTGTATGTAGCCGTACAACTCGTTATCTCGAGTACAATATCTGTTTGTGAATTCATCGCCGAGCTTAAGGATCGACCTGGTACGTGACTCGTTTCCAAAAATATTTTCACCTTCGGGTGCCAGCTGGAATTGGTTCAGGTTTTCAAACCTGACAATGGGACCTCCTAACGACGCCAGCTCTTGGTTGGTCGTAATTTTTACCTCGAGATTTTACAACGTATAAATTAATTCTCGAATCTGGTTCACCTTGGTTCTGATAAATAAAATTATTTGACAAAAAAATATACAGTTCTTTGGACCGGCTTTCGGTTTTTAATCTTATGCAGTGCTATACTCAATTATTTCATTATTCGATTAACTTGGATAGCTCTGATCATATACATACATAGGCGGCTTAGGCTTATCCCTGACACATTAACCAGATTCGAAAATTTGAATAACGCACTTGATCTCATTTTTTTTTTTTTGGTAGTCTAATGCCTAGACGACGCCCAATTCGGTTTAGAAATATAAATGCCACGTCGTAGAGGAGTTAGACGTCTACGATGTCCTTTCGGGAATAAATTATCAAAAGTCCGGTTCACAAAAATAGAATTTTACACTTTATTTTATTTCTTTACCGATCTCCACCTTTCGAACGTGAATATATTTATCCTTTGTTAAATTCTTCTTCGTATGTTTCATCGCTCGGAGTATCGTGGCCTTAAAAATAATTAACGAGATTTTTTCTTATGAATTCCGATCTTTTTCACTCGTTTATACGAATAATTAACCTCCGTCAAACCCTTGTCGAGTATTTTTTCTTTCTTTCTTTCTTAGTTTATATTGGAACTCGAAACTGTCTTATGTATCCGAATTTGAATAAAAATATGATTCACACGATTTTATTTATTATATCAAAGCCTAACGATATAATCGAGAACCGCGATGATGAATGAGAAGTTCGAAATCTCTTCGTATTATAGCGATAAAATCTTTTTATAGTCAGACGAGCCGGGGCCTATCTCGTATCAGATTTGGTACCGAAACTTGGAAAATATTTCATGGAGACATGTAAAAAAACAAAAAAAATGCTACAAGATTCTCATGCATTATGCATTCGCATCTTTCGTTGATAATTATTCGATTCACAAATGAATAATACGTATCCTTGAGAAGTCCATAAAGATACGGGGGGAATTAAAATACAGTGAACCCTAATTCTCTTCGTGAGTAAAAAAAAGGAATAGATAAAAAAAAAAAAAATTTATTGGCCAATAAAAATAGGCGATAAAAAATAAAAGAAACTTATAAGAGGTTTTGCGGGGATAATTAATTACGGTAAAGAGTTGTTACCACAATGATAAAAAATTTATTACAGGTATACTTTATCGTATAGATTTGTGTAAAATTTTAATTATATTTATATTTAACTAAGTTAGATCATTTTATATTATAATTGTTAATTATTGTATGTATACAGTTGCGTGAACGGTAATACTTGCCAACGGACCATATACCGTCCGCGAAATATTATGTAACGTGTAATTTAATCCCGTGCGTGTGTGTGTGTGTGTGGTTTTTTTTCATATCTTCTCTTTCGTAAAGAAATCTCAGTTGAAATATATATCAACACGATTTGATTACAGGTATAAATAGTAGTACAACAGTGCATATACCTATATATATATATAGAACCAATAATACGAAATCATCGTGTAAGTTAAGGGGACCAGTACAGCTTAGTTTGAGAAATTTGGAGTACTCCAAAATTTATTTATTTGTCAACCAAAGTTTATTTCACATCAAACAAAAATTTTCTTCGAAAAACTTTGTCGTAAGGTTTCAGGCACATCGTTGGTCCAATTCAACCTCTCAAGGTCTTGCTTTCTTCAGACAGCAATTCTACATCTTACGAACGTAGGGATCGGTGAAAAAAAATTCATGTGAAAAGTTACGGTCAATTATCCAAAATTTCCAATATTTAGGCTACTAATTTGCAAATAACTTGGCCAACACGAAATTGTAAAGACACTCCCTCGTTCACACGATGAGGATTTCTTCTCTGAACAAAATGTGCCCTCAACGACCTTAATCGGAACAACGATGTGCCTAAAATCTTACGACAAAGGTTTTCAAAGAAATGTTTTTTATCTTTTGATGTGAAATAAGCTTTGGCTGAGAAATAAATGCATTTTGGAGTACTCCGAATTTCCAAAACCAAGTTGTACTGGTTCCCTTAAACGAAAATTGATTAACCTTTGTGAGAAACTTTTATCGTTATTCATTATTTCTAATCTCGGTATTATTTCTTATAATCACAGTTATTTTCTCTGTATAATGGAATAAGAGAAAGTTATATTTATACAGTAATTTCTATTGTCTGACAGAATACCTAATCCCGCTCAACGTATACATACACATTATACATAATAATAGCGGTTCACTATATACCGGGAATAAAACTTGAACATGAATCGCGAAATAATGAAATATGTCATCGCAGATTGGTCCGACAACTCAGCACTGTAGGTACACCTACTTCAGGCTACTTTCACCCTCGGGGTAAAGTTGATCCTGACACAGAAACGAGCTGTGAGCCAGACCAAGGCGAGATCAACGCGTTATTCCGATAGTCAGATAGTTAGACAAAATTTATAGATATGGAAATCTAAGTCGTCGTAACTAAAATTATTCTTTATATTGAGAGCTGTACTCGTTCGACGACTAGTTCCTTAAAGAATGAAACATCGGTTTACTCCATCATCAAAATAATAGCCAAAGTCCAGAGTTATCTAGTCAACAATTAGGATCTTGGATCATCAATTTGCTACTTCCCGATTTAGATTCAAAGTCAGATAGCTTATTGATGGTTCAATTGAATACTGAAGCTGTGCAGAATTGATTGTAATTGACTAGATCAGCCTCAGCATCGTTTACATCTGCGACGAGACTTATTTGCTCGATCAGTCTATAGCACGTTAATTAATTTTAGAAGATTGCCAATCATCACGTTTGCAGACAATGTCTACTCAGGGAGTTGAACGCGAGTGGCAGTTGTCGCGTTTAATTAGGCTTATCGTTCTTATCAATAATATGAACGTAGTTTAATTTCTGAGCATGTTATATTAGTGATAAAGTTTCTCCATTCGTACAGGCCGTGTTTTATAATCGCGGAGCTGTCGAAATTCGGACATTGAACACTGGATAGAGTGATTAAAAAAAATTTCGGAAAAAGTTTCATTACAATTGTTACAATTCAAAAGTTTCATCGGTAATTTCATGTAGACTTGTTACGGTGCATCGTAATGAAATCTACAGTAAATTTTAGACGTCAGAAAAAACTAATCAAAGTAACATAAATACTGTTTTGAGTTTGTTCCCCTACCAAAAATTTGCAGAACGTGGCTCTCAAGTGGTTGGATAACATCTTAATTCTATTTAAAGTCGTCGCAGAAACACAACAGTTTGGCTAAGATTTGGTGAAAAAAACAATCTCAAAGCATATCGATAGTAATCTTGATAAAAATCACTCATCTCGCAAACTGCAGATGAAAATGCTGTGCTAAAGCATTTGTGTTAATGTACAAGATAAGCGTTTCAAGACCATACAAAATCTGCATTTTGTAGGACACGTGATTTTCATTAGAAACCATCCATGTAGTCCAAAAGAGGGAAATTTTTCATCCAAGAATTAGGCATTCTATTTTAATTTCTCTCACTTTTTACCGTTTTTCGTTTTTGTTTTTTTGTTCTTTTCAATAACCAGCCGAGAGAAAGTCCTTCTATTGGTATTCGAGTACATCACTTGACTGTCGCTAAGAAATAATCATGGAGAATTCAGGAATGTTGACTCAAATAATCGTGATGATGATAGGTAAGAGGATGCTCGACAATGATAAAAAAAAGGAAAGGTGTGACAGATTTCTGAATTCTCTAACTAACATCTTATTTCAGCATGCGTGTCTGCATTAAACGGAGGATTTCAAGTAGGCTGGATATCACCATCTCTGGTAAAACTGCAGGCAGATGACTCTGACCTACCCATAACCTCGGCTGAGGGTGCCTGGGTCGCAAGTGCATTCAATTTCGCATCTCCATTTGGTTGTTTAATGTCCGGTGCAGTGATTAACAAGTGGGGCAGAAGACTGACGCTTATTCCAACTGCGATCCCGTACCTCATTTGCTACATTCTAATTATTTTAGCGCAGAATTACTGGTGGCTAATCATAGCGAGGTATGATAGTGCAAGCTTTCGACTGTGGCGATCTATTAATTCGTACGATCTGCAGCTTATGATATATTCCATTCAGATGCATCGCTGCACTTGGCCACGGTGCAATAGTTGCAACTGTACAACTTTATTTGAGTGAGATTGCGAGTAGCAGAATCCGGGGTGCTCTTGGTGTATTAGCAAACCAAACAGTGGACCTTGGTATTTTATTGGCATATTGCATCGGCCCGTGGTCAAGCCGTGTAGTCTTTGCTGGTGTTGGATTTTCCTTATCGATCGTTCATCTATTCGCTTCCTTCTGGATACCAGAATCGCCTTATTTTCTAGTGATGAAAAATAAGAATGAAGAAGCGGAGAAAATTTTGGCTCGGTTAAGAGGGACAGCCGATGTCACAGATGAACTGAAAAGTATAGAAGAAAATATTTCGATGGGTGGTAGCGGGCATTTGAAGGATATTCTGATTATAGTGCAAGAAAATCGCAAGGTTTGTGGAATTTATTCATCCGGAAGTGTAGGAATTTTATTCAAGCAGTTTTTTGTACGATATGACAAATTTAATGCAAAAATCCCTCGCTGTTTATGCACTGGTGCATTCATCTTGGGACACATACTTGTGAACTGTGGCGTTTCGATGGAACGAAATGGAATCTAATAAATATCTGCACATTCAGCAGTTTTAATGATTATCTATATAATTTGGTTTAGGCTTTAGTGGTTCTTGTGATATTGACGTTGACTCCACAATTGAGTGGTATAGCTGCGATTCTCGCTTATAACGGCCTCATACTAGAAGAATCTGGATTCGTACTGAGCTCAAGTGTATCCGTTATCATTATCGGAGTGGTTCAGTTGCTTAGTGCAGGACTGAGCTTATTTACTGCAGACTCACTTGGAAAAAGACCACTACTGCTTTTGTCCCTTTCCGGTTCAATGATCTTTCTCATAGGTAGAGTGGAACTTTTTACTTACATATAACTCTAGATTTTTGTCAAACTTCGACTGCATCGTAGACTGAAGAGGTCTTCCAAACTAACACGTTCAACTGAGAAATGTTGTTTTTTGCTTACAGCGGAGGCTCTTTACTTCCAATTGCAGGCCATCGGAACTGACGTTACTTCAATTTCTTGGCTTCCGGTAACCGCCATGTGCGGTTACGTTATTTTTTATTCGGTTGCCTTGGGATGTCTTCCGTACGTTATAATAGCAGAGTTATTCCCCTGCAATGTGAAGGCCATGGCCATGATATGTGCCATTTTTGTCAGTGCAATCAGTGGCATGGCTGTGACAAAACTTTATCAAGTGATAGCCGATGCTTACGGGATTCACGCTTCCTTTTGGGCATTCGCTGCGTGTTCCCTCGTAATGTTATTTTTCATCCACTTTCTCGTACCAGAGACAAAGCAGAGAACCTTAACCGAAATACAGAAAGAATTGAGGAGCACGAAAGATTCTACGACATCGATAAAATGAAATAAAAAATTCATACGTCAGATGCAAGACATTCTATTATTTTATGTATTCCATTTTATCCTGTTTATGTTGTGAATGAAGAAAAATACCGGTCGAAAATCACATTGCATAAAATCTGGATGATTCGACGGACTGAGTCGCGACGAGGCTTATGGTATTTTCTCAAGATCAATCGCGACGTTTCGCCAATGAGAGATCAGGTAAGCGGGTGTGCATCGTCTGTGCATAAAAAAATGGATGGAACTGGAAATGGAGATAGAATAGATTGTCAAACTTTTTCCAAAATTTTAAGGCCGAAATTCACATAGTTTCAATGGAATGGAACCTTCTTATGAACCGGGTGAAAGTTATCGAGGATTCGCCTCGCTGCGCATGTGTAGAGATCATTGCTATCGCTGGTTACTTGCTACTTGCTACCGAAGGAAATTTCTTTTCAAATAATGTAGCTCGGTCTAGAAAACTCATCTCTTTTACCTGCCATACCAATTTCTTGGACGAATTTCTGATCATGAATTGACACCAGCTATTTGATGGTTTCGTGTGAAGTTGATGTCGCTATACTTTCGAATTCTCTTTTACCGAAAATATCATTAGCGTGAATTTTATTTCATAGTCAAACACACCTCCAGGCATGCATCTTCCCTCCATGCCAATGGCGAAGCTTATTTTACATTATTACTATTGTTGTTATTACTATTGTATCGTCCTTCACCGACACCAAGAATAGATAATATTTTTCTTCAGAGAGAATGTCGTTTATTGAAAATCAATGTCACAGTTTCTATGAATATCTCGATTCTTTTCCAATCGTATAAAATGTATGTCGACGAGGAACAAGGTGGTTTTGGAGGTCCCGATGCGGGAAAGAAAAGGTTTACAGATCTCTTCTGGGCTTTTTGTCATCGCCCTTGTACCAATCCCCGCTGTAATAGTCGAAGAAAAAAAATTATTCGAGCTGAGACGGGATCAGTACCCTGTTATCTGGTTTACATAGTGATTTTTGGAAAATTTTTTATACGCTTTCTAATACATCTTAACGAAATCCACCAACATTAAACGTCGGTGTAATCTCTAAAACGTATTTAAGTCGGGGTATACGACCTGTTTATACTTCTCTTATACGATCCGTTCTTTATTGGGATACCAATGGTCACGTCTAGCTGTCTGGGTATATAGATAAGTACTATTCTTATTCAATTAGCTTTATTACCGCACAACATCTTATCAATCTGATTCAAAATGTGCTATCTCTTAATTCCCGGCACCATATCAGTGATAATAACCCTCTATTTGCATTGGTTGAAGTATTCCAATTAGGGGGCTCCCACTTGCTAGCTTTTTGAACAATTATTCGTTTTATTTACAACGGTCAGTACAGTTTTTTTTACATTTTATATTATCACCCTACGTCTTTCGAATGATAAATTACCTCTACGAGTATCACAGCGGTGAACAGATCCGCACTTAGTGGTCTGCAGTTTAGTGCAGCTTTTTCACCAATCCTTTCACAATTAGAATATTAAACATACATTCGACGGAATTATTAGACTATTTAAGAAAAAAAGTTTTATCAAAATTGTCGCTATTTTTATACAGTAGCTCGTCATTTTTCTATGGGAAGTTTCATTCGAAATTTCTTCTCGATTTCAATAGTATCAGGTGATAATTAGGTCCGCAGTGAATTCTCGACGGTATAAAAAAAATTGGATCCGATTATAAAAAGTATGATTCTGAGTTCGTTCCGGAAATTTTTATATCCAAACAAAAGTTTCATAATGTGACACTCAAATGATTGGAAAAATATGAATTTTACTTGAACTTGTTGCAGTAACCATGGAATAGATGAAATTTCATTACTTTTCACTGGTATTTTATTAGATAATAAAATGATGAAGATGGTAACATCTATGATGGAAATTATATTAAGGTCATTCGTGCACTATTCTGCATTGTGCAGGATTTTTTAAATAACCAAAATTCATATCTTATTCACTGAAGGGTCTGAACTTTTCTTTTGCATGGACATTATCAAGGTCGATACCCGGTGGATGCATGGTGACAATTTGGCCCCGAAAAAGCGTTCATGGGAACGAACTTAAAATCGGGTTTCTTTTACTGTTTTACAATTTTTTGACATCTAAAATATATATAGCAGACATTCGTTACGTTATGCATCAATCGATAAGGTACATAAATTTATACTTAACGGTGCAACGTAACAAAGTCTACCGTAAATTTCGGACGTCGAAAAAATTTAATCAAACTAACGAAATACAGTTTTGAGTTCGTTCCGGTACCAAAAATTTGCATAACGAGGCTCTCAAGTGGTTGAATAAAACCCTAATTCTATTTGAAGTCGTTGCAGAAAGACAACAGATTGGCTAAAATTTGGCGACAAATACAATCTAAAAGCATATCGATGGTATCTTAATAAAAATCACTTATCTCGCAAGCTGCAGATTAGAATGCTATACTGAAGCATATGTGATAATGCATAAGATAAACATTTCAAGACCATACACAATCTGCAGTTTGTCAGACACGTGATTTTCATCAGGAACCATCGATGTAGTCCAAAAAAGAGAAGTTTTCCATCTAAGAATTAGGCATTCTAGTTTAATTTCTCTCACTTTTTACCGTTTTGTTTTTTTGGTTTTTTTCAATAACCAGCCGAGAGAAAGTCCTGCAATTTCTATACATCACTTGCCTGTCACTAAGAAATAATCATGGAGAATTCAGGCATGTTGACTCAAATAATCGTGGTGATGATAGGTAAGAGGATGCTCGACATTGACAAAAAAAAAGGAAAGGTGGATCAGATTTCTGAAGTCTCTAACCAAAATTTCATTTCAGCATGTGCGTCTGGATTAAATGGAGGATTTCAACTAGGCTGGATTTCACCATCTCTGGTAAAACTGCAGGCAGATGACTCTGACCTACCCATAACCTCGGCTGAGGGTGCCTGGGTCGCGAGTGCTTCCAGTTTCGCAACTCCATTTGGTTGTTTAATGTCCGGTGCAGTGATTAACAAATGGGGTAGAAGACTGACGCTTATTCCAACTGCAATTCCGTACCTCCTTTGCTACATCCTAATTATTTTAGCGCAGAATTACTGGTGGCTAATCATAGCGAGGTATGATAGTGTAAGCTTCCGACTGTGGCAATCTATTAATTCGTATGATCTGCAGCTTATGATATATTCTATTCAGATCCATCGCTGCACTTGGCTACGGTGCAATAGTTGCAACTGTACAACTTTATTTGGCTGAGATCGCGAGTAGCAGAATCCGGGGTGCTCTTGGTGTATTAGCAATCCAAATAGTGGACCTTGGTATTTTATTGGCATATTGCATCGGCCCGTGGTCTAGCCGTGTAGTCTTCGCTGGTGTTGGATTTTCCTTAGCGGTCGTCCAGCTATTCGCTTCCTTCTGGATACCAGAATCGCCATATTTTTTAGTGATGAAAAATAAGAATGAAGAAGCGGAGAAAATTTTGGCTTGGTTAAGAGGAACAGCCGATGTCAAAGATGAACTGAAGAGTATAGAAGAAAATATTTCGATGGGAGGTAGCGGGCATGTGAAGGACATTCCGATTATTATACAAGAAAATCGTAAGGTTTGTGGAATTTATTCATCCAAAAATATAGAAATTTTATTCAAGCAGTTTCCTATATGATATCCGAAATTCAATGCAAAAAGCCCTTGATGTTAATGCACTAGTGCATTCATCTTGGGACAGATAGTTATGAACTGTGGCGTTTCGATGAAACGAAATGGAATCTAATGAATGCCACATTTGGCAGTTTCAATGATTATCTGTATAATTTGATTCAGGCTTTAGTGGTTCTTGTGATATTGACATTGACTCCACAATTGAGTGGTATAACTGCGATTCTCGCTTATAACGGCCTCATACTCGAGGAATCTGGATTCGTACTGAGCTCAAGTGTATCCGTTATCATTATTGGAGTGGTTCAGTTGCTTAGTGCAGGACTGAGCTTATTTACTGCAGACTCACTTGGAAAAAGACCATTGCTGCTTTTGTCCCTTTCCGGTTCAATGATCTTTCTCATAGGTAGAGTGAAACTTTTTACTTACATATAACTCTAGATTTTTGTCAAACTTCGACTGCATCGTAGACTGAAGAGGTCTTCCAAACCAATACGTTTAACTGAGAAATATTGTTTTTTGTTTACAGCGGAGGCTCTGTACTTCCAGTTGCAGGCCATCGGAACTGACGTTACTTTGATTTCTTGGCTTCCGGTAACCGCAATGTCTGGTTATGTTATTTTTTATTCGATTGCCTTGGGATGTCTTCCGTACGTTATAATATCAGAGTTATTTCCCTGCAATGTGAAGGCCATGGCCATGATATGTGCCATTTTTGTCAGTGCACTCAGCGGCATGGCTGTAACAAAACTTTATCAAGTGATAGCCGATGCTTACGGAATTCACGTTTCCTTTTGGGCGTTTGCTGCGTGTTCATTCGTCATGTTATTTTTCATCTACTTTTATGTACCAGAGACAAAGCAGTCCTCTTAACCGAAATCCAGAAAGAATTGAAGAGCAGGAAAGATTCTATGGCATCGATAAAATAAAAATAAAAAATTTTATGTCAGCAAGATATTCTGTTCTTTTGTGCAATGCATTTTTTCCTGTTTGTTTTGTGAATGAAAAAAAAAAACGGTCAAAAATCACGTCGCACAAAATCTGGGTGATCCGAAAAACTGAGTCGCGATGAGGCTCAGGTGTCTTCTCAAGATCAATCGCGACGTTTCGCCAAGTGGAAATTAGGTAAGCGGGTGTGCATAAAAAAAAGGACGGAACTGGAAACGGAGATGGAATAGATTTTCAAACTTTTTCCAAATTTTGAAAGCCGAAATACACATAGTTTTAATAGAATGAAACCTTCTTATGAACTGGGTGAAAGCTATCGAGGATTTGCCTCGCTGCGCATGTGTAGAGATCATTGCTATCGCTGGTTACTTGCTACTTGCTAGCGAAGGAAATTTCTTTTCAAATAATGTAGCTCGTTGTAGAAAACTCATCTCTTTTACTTACCGTACCAATTTCTTGGACGAATTTCTGCTCATGAATTTACAACAGCTACCTGATGATTTTGTGTGCAGTTAATCTCGCTATACTTTCGAATTCTCTTTTACCGAAAATATCATGAGCGTGAATTTTATTTCATAGTCAAACACACCTCCAGGCATGCATCTTCCCTCCATGCCAATGGCGAAGTTTATTCTACATTATTACTATTGTTGTTATTATTATTGTATCGTCCTTCACCGAAACCAAGAATAGATAATATTTTTCTTCAGAGAGAATGCCGTTTATTGAAAATCAATGTCACAGTTTCTATGAATATCTTGATTTTTTTCCAATTGTATAAAATGTATGTAGACGAGGAACAAGGTGGTTTTGGAGGTCTCGATGCGGGAAAGAATAGGTTTACAGATCTCTTCTGGGCTTTTTGTCATCGTCCTTGTATCAATCCTCGCTGTAATAGTCGGAAAAAAAATTATTCGAGCTGAGACGGGATCAGTACCCTGTTATCTCTTTTACATAGTGATAATTGGAAAATTTTTTATACGCTTTTTAATACATCTTAACGAAATCCACCAACATCAAACGTAGGTGTAATCTCTAAAACGTATTTAAGTCGGGGTATACGACCTGCTTATACTTCTTTTATACGATCCATTGTTTATTGGGATACCAATGGTCACGTCTAGCTGTCTGGGTATATAGATAAGTACTATTCTTATTCAATTAGCTTCATTACCACAACATGTTATCAATCTGATTCAAAATGTGCTATCTCTTAATTCCCGGCACCATATCAGTGATAATAACCTTTCATTCGCATTGGTTAGAGTATTCCAATTAGACGGCTCCCACTTCCCAATTTTTTTAACAATTATTTGCTGTTTTTTTTACAACGGTTAATACCGTCTTTTTTTCAATCTTATTTCATCACCTTACCTCTTTCGAATGATAAACTAGTTCTACGAGTATCAGCCGAGCGGTAAACAGATCCGCAATTAGTGGTCAGTTTGGTGCAGATTTTCACCCATCTTTTCACAATTTGAATATTAAACATTATATTCGACGGATTTATTAAATTATTTAAAAAAAAATAGTCTTATCAAAATTGTTGCCATTTTTATACAGTAGCTTGTCATTTTTCTATGGAAAGTTTCATCTAGAATTTCTAGTCGATTTCAACGCGGTATCACGTGATAATTAAGTTCGCAGTGAGTTCTCGATGGCTAAAAATTGAGTGAAAATATAAAAAGTATAATTTTCAGTTGCAAATTTTTACATCCAAACAAAAGCTTTATAATGTGACCCTCAAGTGGTTGGAAAAATATGGATTCTGTCTGAAGTTGTTGCAGAAACCATGGAATAGCTGAAATTTACCGATACGTATATTTATCTGAAGCTATTCTCAATTATTATACCCATATCATAAAGGTATTGTCATATTATACCAGTTTATTTCTTCAGACGATCCACAGCACTCTGTTGAAGAAATCACAAGTATACATTGATAATAATTATCGTTTGCTCTGTAAAATCGATTACCTCAATTATTAGGAACTGATTTTCATTGATGAAATTTATAATAATCTATCATTTTGGTACCATACTATTATACTGTTCTGCTAAGAAAAAATGTCCCATCGGTATTTTTCGCATTTCGAGAAAAACTAGTTCAGATATTTCTTCTATTGAGTTTATAGAAAAACTCTTCAGACAAAAATTGTCCACTGTCCCACTCTGCGTAAAAAAAATCCTGTAAACAAATCACGTCAAATTGTTAGTTTGTTCGTAAATTGCATCAAACCATGGGAATAATTGAATCGAAAATTTGTCGTTTAGGACATTCTCCCTCAGCAGGGCAGTATATATTTATTTTCATTATTCATTACTTTTCACTGGTATTTCAATAGATAATAGAATGATGAAGATGGTAAACGTTTATGATAGAAATTATATTGAGGTCATTCGTGCACTATTCTGCATTGTGCAGGATTTTTGAAATGAAAAAATTCATATCATCTTCACTGAAGACCCGAACTTTTCATTCGCATGGACATTATCAAGGTCTATAACCGACGCATTCATGATGACAATTTGGCACCAAAAAAGTTGAGGGGAACAAACTGAAAATCGAGTTTCTTTGGCTGTTCAACAATTTATTGACATATCAAGAATACATATGGCAGACACTTGTAACGTTGTATCAATCGATAAGCTACATGAATTTATTGATCTTTTCCACTGTTCAATTTTTAGAGTGCGTTATGTCGTGTTGAAGTCGAGTATATAGAAATTTGAAAAAACAAAAGAAATTATCGATAAAAGAATGATTACAAAAAATTTCCGAAGTTCCGAAAGATTTTCAATATTCCAAAAGATGTATCAAGGTTTCGTGAATAGTCGATCACTCGCTGGGGGTTTTTGAATCGAAGCAATTTCGCCGTGGCTCAAACAAATTCGAAACAAATTCAAAAACCATCAAGAATGAGCAAAAATTTTTGCACGGTTTGCTTCCACGGCGGACGCTGTGAGAACCGCTAAAGATAGGGCGAAATTGTATAGGACCAATCTAGTAGAGCACAAAATTTCCTACAAAGAACTTCCCTAGGGCATGTCTCTATCGTCGATAGCGTCGGCGTCAGAGGCGCCCGAATTTACGCTCCGAAAATTCGTTTTTCGTGTCTTCGACCTCTTGGCAAACGCGTCCCCGGGTTATAAATGATTGAATATCGCTACTTCGATGTCGAATAAAAAATGTGAAAAAATTCATGGCTTATCTAGACACTTTAGAGATAATGTACTGACCGAGAAAAAAATTATTCATTGAAAATTGAAATTTTTACGGCTAGGCGAGAAATGTAATTAAACCACGGCAAAGTTACTTTACCTACCTACGTCAAACCTGAAAAATTGATTCAAAACGTCCATTTTCATTTGTTTTCTACTTTTTCTATCCACGCCGATCCAATACCTTAAGACATTTTCATGATTTTGCGCGCTTCGTCCTAACTTTTTTATTCGATAACTGCAGCTCTGTAATTGGTACTCGAGAACATCAATTGACCGTCACTAAAAATAGTCATGAAGAAGAAATCTGGCAGCACGACTCAAATAATCGTCACGTTGATAGGTAAGAGGATACTTGATAGCCAGGAGAAAGAAATTAGTATATTTCGATACTCGACGCCAAACGGGCGTTTTGCGTCCTGCAAGTGTAAAGACGAAACCTCGCCGAGCAATGCGCAAGGAGCCCGTCTGGCCTCGAGTATCGAATACTATTTATATAGCTCGGCTGCAATGGTAGGCATTTGTATATTAAGTCTAACTGAACGTGCGATTTCCAGTATCTATAACTGCATTGAACGGGGGATTTCACGTTGGATGGGCATCGCCGTCTTTGCTCAAATTGCAGTCAGAGGACTCCGACCTTCCTGTAACCTCTGGTCAGGGTGCCTGGATCGCAAGTATTTTCAATATCGGTGGTGCATTCGGTTCCTTAATCGCAGGTCCGATGGCTAATAAATGGGGTAGAAAGCTGACGTTCATTTCAACAGCATGTCCCCATGTCGTTTCCTGCATTCTCATTATTGCAGCGCAGAATTATTGGTGGCTAATTATAGCAAGGTAAGTACCGCGTTTAATTCGGTGCTAATCAATCCATACAAGTCCATAAAATTTCGACAAATCTTCAATTTCGCCTCTAAATATGAGTAATTAGCCGTGAGAATATTGACTCTCTGAAATATTTCTTTAAAGTTTTCAAGTGATTTGACGGAAATCCGAGCGGAAATCATTTCTAAGGTGTACATACATAGCCCCCTGAGAAATTTCATATGCGATGATTCCTCTATCAAATTTCTCCTGATTTATTACACCGAAAGACACGATCTTTAGTTTCAGCGATATATTGTTTTTAGATTCATTGCTTCACTTGGCTATGGCGAGATGGTTGCACTTCTAGCAATGTATCTGCCTGAGATGTCGAGCAACCGGATCCGAGGTACTATCTGTGTATTCGCAGCTCAGATAGTAAATCTTGGTATTTTACTGGCATACAGTGTTGGCCCGTGGGTCAGCCGCGTAGCCCTCGGTGGTGTGGGACTTTCTTTGCCGATCATATTCTTACTATTCTCCTTCTGGATACCAGAATCGCCATATTTCTTAGCGATGCAACGAAGAAGTGTAGAAGCGCAAAAAACTTTGGCTTGGCTGAGAGGAACGAGTAACGTGGAAGAAGAGATGAAAGAGATCGAAGAAAATGTTGCAATGGAAGGTAGTGGAAATTTGAATGATCTGATACAAGGTAATCGCAAGGTTCGTGGAATTGATTCAACTAACGATGCATAGAATGCAATGAAATACTTTAATGTGATACGTAAGTCGAGTGCACCAATGCATGAACAGAATACGACTGCGATGTGTTTGAAGAATAACATTCTCACCGATAAGTTTACCCCATATCTTTTTCAAGTAGACTCATCAATTCAAATGTCAACTCGTATGATGTTTGTCGAATGATCTATATTCTGGTTTAGGCTTTAGTGATCCTTGTTATATTGGCACTGGCGTCGCAATTGAGCGGTATAGGTCCGATACTTGCTTATACTAGCCTCATACTCGAGGAATCCGGATTCGTGCTGAGTTCAAGTATATCCGTTATCATCATCGGCGCGGTTCAATTCCTCAGTGGGGGACTGAGCATCCTCACCACAGACATGTTTGGACGAAGACCATTACTGATGTTGTCCATTCTCGGCTCAATGATATTTCTTATAGGTAGGATAATGATAACGCCAATTTTTCGTCAAACTTTGAGTTCATCATAGAGTGAAGAGGTCTTCAAAACTAATACAACTGACTGACGGAAATTATTTTTCGATTACAGCGGAGGCTCTGTACTTCCAGTTGCAGGCCATTGGAACTGACGTCACTTCGATTTCCTGGATTCCGATAACCGCTATGATCGGATTCATTATTTTCTACTCGGTCGGCTTAGGATGTCTTCCGTTCACCATAATCGGCGAGATATTTCCCTGCAATGTGAAGGCCGTCGCCGTGATCTGTGCCGTTTTCGTTGCCGCATCCAGCGGCATGGCTGTGACAAAACTTTATCAAGTTATAGCCGATGCTTACGGGATCCATGTCTCCTTCTGGGCATTCGCTGCGTGTTCCCTCGTCATGTCTTTTTTCATCTACTTTTACGTACCGGAGACAAAGCAGAGGACCTTAACCGAAATTCAGAAAGAATTGAGGAGCACGAAAGATTCTACGGCATCGACAAAATAGACAAAAAAAATCATATAGCAGCAGGATAGAATATCATTTTATGTATTCCATTTTATCCTGTTTGTGATGTGAATGAGAGAAAAAAAAAACGGTCAAAAATCAGATTGCTCAAAATCTGGGTGATCCGAAAAATTGAGTAGCGACGAGGCTTAGGTGTTTTCTCAAAATCAATCGCGACATTTTGCCAAGCAGAAATCAGTTAAGCGGGTGTGCGCGTCTGTGCATAAAAAAAAGGATGCAACTGGAAACGGAGATAGAATAGATTTTCAAACTTTTTCCAAAATTTGAAGGCTGAAATTCACAAAGTTTCACCATATAACCTCCATATGAACCGGGTGAAAGTTATCGAGGATTCGCCTCGCTGCGCACGTGTAGAGCTCATTGCTATCGCTGGTCACTTGCTACTTGCTACCGAAGGAAATTTATTTTCAAACAATGTAGCTCGTTCCAGAAAACTTATCTATTTTACCTACGTACTAATTTCTTGAACGAATTTCTGATCATTAATTTACACTAGCTATTCGATGGTTCCGTGTGAAGTTGATGTCGCTATACTTTCGAATTCTCTTTTATCGAAAATATCATTAGCGTGAATTTTATTTCATAGTCAAACACACCTCCAGCCACGGATCTTCTCTCCATGCCAATGGCTAAGCTATTAACGTTATTACTATTGCTGTTATTATTATTGTATCGTCCTTCACCGACACCAGGAATAGATTATATTTTGTTTCAGAGATAATATCACTTATTGAAAAACATTGACACAGTTTCTATGAATATCTTGATTCTTTTCCAATCGTATTAAATATGTGGGGATAAGAAACAAGGTGGCTTTGGAGGTCCCAATGCGGGACAGAAAAGGTTCACAGATTTCTTCTGGGCTTTTTTTCATCATCCTTGTACCAATTCCCGCTAGAATAGTCGAAGAAATGAACAATTCAAACCAAAAAGAGATCAGTATTCTGTTATTTGGATTACATAGTGATTTTTGGAAAATTTTTTCATACGTTTGATACATCTTAGCAAAATCCACCAACATTAAACGTCGGTCTAATCTTGAAAACGTATTTAAGTCGGAGTATACGACCTCCTTATACTTCTTTTATACGATCCGTTATCACATCTGGCTATCTGGGTATATAGATAAATACTATTCTTATTGAATTGTAGCTTTATGACCACACCATCTTATCAATCTACTACAAAATGTGCTATCTCTTGATTCCCGATACTATATCAGTGATAATAACCCTTTATTCGCTTTGGTTGTATATTTAAAAGAAAGAAAAATTATCAGTTTAGACTCACTGGAAACGGGAACTTGGCCCGGGAGTGGGAGTAACCATATTCTTTCATTACAGCACATAGGCTATACATGTATGTACATGGACAATAAAAATCATTCCGAAAGATACTGCAGGATTTCGAACACCGGAATCTCCGAATCTGAAAATCTGAAAATCACTGATTCATTTTACGTTGACTGGGATGACAGTATCGAAAATTGACTGTCATTAAAACGAGATATTAATCGTTTCCGATTGGTATAATTCACATACGAGGTATAGGTATACTATTATGTCCCACGTTGAATTGCCAATATTGCGTTGAAAATATTAGAAGTCTTAAGATTATCAAAAAGAAGTATCTGCAAATATTGATTGCGATGAAAATAATGTAAGTAATGAAAATGTTGAAAATAATGATAATAACTATAATAACAATGATAATGATGATGATGATGATGATGATGACAGTAACAATTATAACGACGGCTGAGCGGAACAACATCGTATCTCAGAATTTGGTTCAACAATATCGTATCTCAGAATTTGTTCCAAAAATCGTATCTCAGAATTTGCTCCAAAAACATCGTATCTCAAAATTTGGTTCAAGAACATCGTATCTCTGTGTATAAGATATAGGAGATACGATGTTGTTGGACCAAATTTTGAGATACGATGTTTTTGGAGCAAATTCTGAGATACGATGTTTTTGGAACAAATTCTGAGATACGATATTGTTGAACCAAATTCTGAGATACGATGTTGTTCCGCTCAGCCGTCGATAACAATAACAATAATCAACTTGCACTTCGCATATTGATGGGAGTCAGTCTTTAGTTCTCAGTAGTTAAGTTATCTCATAGTATTATATTGTATTGGATTGTATTATATTGTAGTATTTCATCTTCTATCTTTTAGTATTGCATCTTCGTATTATATCTATTATATTGATTCTTTATTTAAAATTGCCCCAATGATGTTTTTCCAGGGCATAATAAACTCTTTCAATCAATCAATCAATCAATCAATCAATCTTTTGATTACGTGATTTTTCATCAACTTTAGGAGTCTATAACTTCGAAACTACTCGATCGATTTCGTCCAAATTTTTGGATAAAACTCATTCGGACTTGACCGGTTAGCCTTGTGCATTTTGGCCTCAAATATAGTGTGGTTCCGAAAATATTACGCAGTGTCAAATTATTGTTCTTCATTTTTCGTATATTCATGCCATTGACACCGCGCCGTGCCGAATCTCTGGAAACATTCGCGTAGTCAGTTCCCCAATCCTCAATAGATATTAATTACGCTTTTGTCTCCATAAGGAGACAGTAGCAAGAGAACAAATTTATGTACGATCACGTGAACCGAGCGGGATTCGTATTTGAAAAAGTATCCTTTATTTGGTCGGAGTACGTCTACAATTCTATTGATATATATCCGCCTAATTGTAGCTTGATTCTTATTTTTATAATGATACATCGATATCAAGAGGTGGGCTCGAAGGACAAAGTGTCAATTTTATACACCCGTACAGACCAACCGACTCGTTCTTCGCTTTACGTATTAAATACGTTGATTTTTGCGGCTGTTGTCCCGCCATCGGTAATACCTCCTCTCGAACTCTTGCAGACGGTTTCGAAGTTCGTCACCAAACGTGAATGGACAATAGAATTTTTATCTGTGTTTAACTGTGTGTGGACTACCGTATAAGGACTTATGCGATGACATGGCCACAGTCGAATGAAGGATAAAGTAACTCAATATGGACCGGAGCGGATTGATAGACCACGGAATTTATTCGGTCGTACTGGATCGAAAAAATTGAAGAAGTCAGATTTCAATAATAAGTTACGAAAATTGCGAGCTTCGTTCTTCGTTTACGCTGCACTCTAGGTGCAAATTTGTACCGTCCCAGAAATGGTCTCAAACTGAAAACAGAAAATAAAATTTGGTCGACTGGGTTGCCCTAGATTTTTCATCGCCGTTATTATTTTCAAATATTTGAATGTAATTCTTTCCATCGGGCTATATGCTCCCGATCACTGCGCAATTTCGTTCTTATCTCATTCAGAATTCGATAATTTTTTCCGGCCAAACCAATTGGTCGATCTTGATGGGAAACAGCGTATTTCCATCGTCAGAATATAAGCTACAAGTCTGTAAAATTTCAGATTTTTCAGACTCCGATCCGAAGATTTTCAGAGATTCGATCCAAACTTCGAAGTTCAATAGGTACAACGTAAAAACGAAAAAAAAAAAAATTACTTTGAGGTGGAAGACGTGGTAGAGGCGGATTTGCGTGTCTGCATATAAGGGGACATGCATTTTATCCGCCACAGATCAAGTTCGGAATCGCTGGTGGAGCAACATATACGGTTAACCGAAATGGCTCGTCAGTTAGTGATTGAGTTTTTTTTTTACCTTCGCGTGTCTCTATTCCCAAAGTAATGCGGACTTATATCGGGGATATTAATCCTTATCGCGTTGCCACTTGGTTCTATAAATTTTGCGGCAAAAAGTATACGACACCAGCATGCCGAAACCTCAAACATCACCCGAGAACAAAATGCAGAATACGATTTTATCGTAATCGGTGCTGGTAGTGTAGGAGCAGTTGTGGCCAGTGGGTTATCGGAAATACCTGAAGTTACGGTGCTCCTTATCGATAACTGTCGGCAAATAGGTGATTTAGGTAATTCTAAAGACAGAAGCTAGACCTCGGCGCGTACGCAACCGAGCTGAGGTCGCGGGTTGAAAGGCCGAGCCCTCGGTCAGTTCTCGCTTTATTCCGAATTCATTTAGAACCAAAAACCTAACCTTTTCAGCACTCTGCGAAATCGAAGGAATGGACGTACCTACACATTATGAAGTTTTGTTTATTTAACGGTTTTTAAAGATTTTATGAGTCGATACGAAGTCTTTGTGAGACAAAATTTTTGTTGTTGTTCTTGTTTCGAAATAATTTCAGTAAAAAAAATCATATCTCCCTAACGAAAGGTGGCCCCACGATAAAATTTTGGCACGTTCTTTTTACATTATAAAGGAATATTCACAGAAAATTTGAGCTCCATAAAAACGTATGGTTTTTGAGAAATTTTCAAAACTAATTCTATATATTTATTTTTTTTCTTCAACTTTTCGGAGTTGCCATATTTTTTTCATCTTATGACTGTAAAGGTCACTTGAGACTGGAACTTTTTTATACTCGACGTCTTTTTGTATAATGTATAGTTTTCGAGTTATACCAGCTTGATTAAAATTCCGACATCGTCGATTTTCGCACATATCGCATCGGCTGCTGGCGTCTAAACGCTTTCTAACGAAAGTCTACAAATAGGACATTCTTCTTTAGCAGGACGGTACATTTATTTTCATTATTCGTTACTTTTAACTGGTATTCTTTAAGACAATAAAATGATGAAGATATTCGTGTACTATTCTGCGTTGTGTACGATTTTTGAAATAAAATAAAAAATTCATATCTTCTTCGCTGAAGGGCTCCAACTTTTCTTTCGCACGGACATTATCGAGCTCAATAACCGGAAATCATCATGGAGAAAAATTGGCCGGAAAAAAGTTTCAGGAAACGAACTGAAAATCGGGTCTCTTTTTACTAGAATACAAAAAGGTATAGCAGACATTCGTTACGTTGTATCAATCAATGAATAATTGTATACCAGCTAGTACGTCGTACTGGACATGTGTTTTTCGAAAATTGGTTTCAAAGTGTTCACTTCGTAATTTTCTAATTTTTTCTATAAACGTCAATTCAATACTTTTTAAGACATGTTTCATGATTTTTCACGCTTTGTCCTAACTTTTTTTTTATCCAATGACTGCAGCTCTGTGATTGGTATTCGCGTACCTACATACATCAGATAACCGTCGCTAAAAATAAACATGAAGAAGAAGTCAGGCAGCACAACTCAAATAATCGTCACGTTGATAAGTAAGAGTATAATACTTCATAATGATGAGCATTTCGAGTAGTTGCATATATATTGCCTAACTGAACGTCCAATTTCCAGTATCTATACCTGCATTGAACGGGGGATTTCACGTTGGATGGACATCGCCGTCTTTGCTCAAATTGCAGTCAGAGGACTCTGACCTTCCTGTAACCTCTGGTCAGGGTGCCTGGATCGCAAGTATTTTCAATTTCGGTGCTGCAATCGGTTCCTTAATCGGCGGCCTGATGGCTAATAAATTGGGAAGAAAACTGACGTTCATTTCAACAGCATGTCCCCATGTCATTTCCTGCATTCTCATTATTGCAGCGCAGAATTATTGGTGGCTAATTATAGCAAGGTAAAGTAGTTTAGGATCTTCTTGCGCTTTCATAATTTTTTTCGGCTGGGAGCTTCCGACTGTTTCAACTGGCAAACTCATCATTTTCAACTCTATACGTATATAGGTATACGGGTTTCGCTTGTTCATTTCAAGCCTCACGCCCTAGAAATTATTTTTTCAAATCAATGGAGTACGCCTTGGACGGATAGTCTATATTCACTCAGTTTTGCAGTATTTATCGGAACTCCTTCGAATTCCGGGGTAATATTCTATATTCATGTAGGTCCAGGCGAAACCAATAAAACACAGAGATGAGATCAGTTTTCTATTGTCGCGAGCAGATAACACAATTTTTTCCTCAACGCATTTAGAAAGTGATGATATAAAATCGAAAATTTTCGTATCGAAAAATTGAATTCATCGAATAGGATTGATTTGCTCCGTAATTACATCAACGTAGAATATTTACTCCGGACTTGAAAAAGTTTCGATGAACAACGCGACCTGGACACTAACGACAACCGCGTTTTCTTCGACAAATCTTCAAATACGTCTCAAAAATCTGAGTAATTAGGCGTGAAAAATTTGACTCTGTAAAATATTTCTTCGAAACTTTCAAATGATTTGACAAAAATCATTTCTCTTGACAAATTTCATATGCGATGATTCCTGTATCGAACTTCTCCTGATTTATTACACCGAAAGACACGATCTTTAGTTTTAGCGATATCTTGTTTTTAGATTTATTGCTGCACTTGGCTATGGCGCGATGGTTACACTTGTAGCAATATACTTGGGTGAGATTTCGAGCACGCGGATCCGAGGTGCTCTTAATGTATTCACAGCTCAAATGGCAAATCTTGGTATTTTACTGGCATACAGTGTTGGCCCGTGGGTCAGCCGCGTAGCCCTCGGTGGTGTGGGACTTTCTTTGCCGATCATATTCTTACTATTCTCTTTCTGGATACCAGAATCGCCATATTTTTCAGTGATGAAACAAAGAAGTGTAGATGCGCAGAAAACTTTGGCTTGGCTGAGAGGAACGAGTAACGTGGAAGAAGAGATGAAAGAGATCGAAGAAAATGTTGCAATGGAAGGTAGTGGAAATTTGAATGATCTGATACAAGGTAATCGCAAGGTTCGTGGAATTGATTCAACTAACGATTTACAGAATGCAATAAAATACTTTAATGTGATACGTAAGTCGAGTGCACCAATGCATGAACAGAATACGACTGCGATGTGTTTGAAGAACAAGATTCTCACCGACAAGTTTACCTCATATCTTTTTCAAGTAGACTCATCAATTCAAATGTCAACTCGTATGATGTTTGCCAAATGATCTATATTCTGGTTTAGGCTTTAGTGATCCTTGTTATATTGACACTGGGGCCGCAATTGAGCGGTATATGTCCGATACTCGCTTATGCTAGCCTCATACTCGAGGAATCCGGATTCGTCCTGAGTTCAAGTATATCCGTTATCATCATCGGCGCGGTTCAATTCCTTAGTGGGGGACTGAGCATCCTCGCCACAGACTTGTTTGGACGAAGACCATTACTGATTTTGTCCATTTTCGGCTCAATGATATTTCTTATAGGTAGGATAATGATAACGCCAATTTTTCGTCAAACTTTGAGTTCATCGTAGAGTGAAGAGGTCTTCAAAACTAATACAACTGACTGACAGATATTGTTTTTCGCTTACAGCGGAGGCTCTGTACTTCCAGTTGCAGGCCACCGGAACTGACGTCACTTCGATTTCCTGGATTCCGACAACCGCTTTGATCGGATTCATTATTTTCTACTCGGTCGGCTTAGGATGTCTCCCGTTCACCATAATGGGCGAGATATTTCCCTGCAATGTGAAGGCCGTCGCCGCGATATGTGGCGTTGTCGTCAGCGCATCCAGTGGCATGGCCGTCACAAAACTTTATCAAGTTATAGCCGATGCTTACGGGATTCACGTCTCCTTCTGGGCATTCGCTGCGTGTTCCCTCGTCGCGATTATTTTCATCTACATTCTCGTACCTGAGACAAAGCGAAGGACCTTAACCGATATTCAGAAAGGATTGAGGAGCATGAACGATTCTAAGACAACGATAACATTAAAAAAATAAAAATTATATATATCAGCGGGATATTTTATCATTCCAGCTATAACATTTTATCCTCTTTGCAATACGAATTGGAAAAAGGTTTTCTGAAGATCCATCGCGACGTCTCGCCGAACAGAAACCAGTTTAGCACGTGTGCGCTGCAGATAACACAAAAAAAAAACTATAAAAAACTGGTAACGGAAGCAGAATAGATTTTCGAATTTTTTTCAAAATTTGGGAGGCCAAATACACACAGATTCAACAAAATAGAACCTCTATCTTATGGGCCGAGTGAAAGTTATCGAGGATTCGCCTCGCTGCCTCCAGGCATGCATCGTCCCTCCATACCAATCGCGAAGCTATTTACATTATTATCATCGTTCATATCATTAATGTACAGAAATAGATAATATTTTGCTTCAGAGACAATATTATCGTTCATCGAAAAACATTGACAGAGTATTCATGGATACGTACAGAATGTGGTTTCGGAGGCTTCGATGCGGGACAGGAAATATTCACAGATCTCTTCAGGGCTTTCTGTCATCGTCCCTGTGCCAATCCTGCATGCAATGGTTAAATAAAGAAAAATAATAATAATCGAAACTGAGACAAGATCAGTGTTTTTTTATCTGGCTGGTATAACAATTTTTTGACACTTTTCATACGTTGAATACATCTTATCTATATCCACCGCTATAATCTCGAAAATGTATCAATTCGAGTGCTCTGTATGACCTCTATACGTCTTTTATACAACCCGGAATTTATTGGGACACTATACTGATCACATTCGACTATCTGCGTCGATAAGTACCACTCCGATCGACTGGGCTTACGATTAGAACATCTTATCGCTGCATTCTAAAATGTGCTACCTCTTAATTCTTGACAATATGTCATTTAGAATACTCCTGAATTATTGGTGGTTAATTATAGCAACTGGTGAAAACTGGTGAATTCATCATTCTGAATCCGATATATGAATCCTGCGTCTTGGAAATAATTTTTTTTTCATCCATTATTACATCGATTCAAAATATTTCCTCCATATTTAAAGAAGTTTTGATGAACGATGCGACCTGTACCCTACGACAACGACGTTTTTTCTTCGGTGCAATGAATCCGTGAAAAGAGGAGTACATAAAATTTCAAATAATTTCCGAATGTGTCTGAAAATATTGATTATTGGCTGTGAAAACACTCCTAGCCTATAGAATCGTTCTTCAAAGCGTATATATAAAGTGATTCGATGAAAATCATTTCCAAGGTGTACCTATACGTATCCCATCAACACATTTCGTATGCGATGATGCCTCTACATCACATTGAAAGAGAGTTTGGTGATGGGTAAAAAACGAGTGACGACGAAACTTAGGTGTTTTTCCCAGGATCAATGATCGCGACGTCTCGTCAACCAGAAACCAGTTTAACGGGTGCACGACGATCGCGTCTGTGCAAGTCAAAAAATTAAACGTATAAAAAAAAAACAAAAACTAGCAACGGAGATAGAATAGAACCTCCTTCTTTCTTACAGACAGAGTGAAAGTTATCGAGGATTTGCCTCGCTGCGCATGTTCATAGAGATCTATACGCTACCACTGATTACTTGCTACTTGTGCTACTTGTGCTACCGAGCTGGGAAATTTGTTTTCAGACAATGTTACTTGTTCGAGAAAATCTATACCTTTCGACTGCATACAAATGATTCTGATTCTGAATTTGCACCAACTATTCCATGATTTCGTGAGAAATTGACGTCACTGTACTTTCGAATCCTTTTTACACCGAAAATATCATTTCTTTGAATTTTATTTCACAATAAAACGCGCCTTCCGGCATGCATGTCCCCTCAATACTAATGGCGGAGCTAATAATATTCTTATTCTTATTATTATTATAATCATATAGTCCCCCACCGACTTTGGGAATAGATAATTTCTTCTTTTTTTTTTTTCAGAGAAAATACCGTTTATTGAAAAACATTTACAAAGTATTCATGAATACCTAAATTCTTTTCTAATCGTATAAAATAAATGTAGACGTAGAACAAGGTGGTTTTGTAGGTCCCGATGCGGGACAGGAAATGTTCACTGATCTCTTCAGGGCTTTTTGTCATCGTCCTTGTACCAATCCTCGCTGTAATAGTTGAATAAGAAATCAATTAAAATCAAGCCAAGGACAGTGTTTTTTTTATCTATTCTATTAGTAAATAATTTGGAAAGTATATGAGCCTGTGAAATTCTAATTCCACTTTCCTTCACGCCTCGCAAGTTCTAGCGATGATTTTCGATGCAGTAAAGAGAGAGAAAGAGAAAAAAATACTTCTCACAGATGCGAAAGAAAGTTAAGAAATTGGGAAACCGTCTACCACGACCGTGACCAAAACTTTGCCAAATACGTGATTCTCTTACTCGATGAACTCGATAGTGAAAACAATTCATGGTAAAAAAAAAAGAAAATTAGGTTTTCTTTCTGTTGCTACATATTATGTACAAATATGTTCATCCACGTACCATCCGGGTACATTTTCTGGTGCGTCACACTTCTGCAGAACTTCATTGTAGACTGTGCTCTCGCTGCATCCCTGTTCGCGAGGTGTGACACCGCTCAAACATATGTAAAACTTTTGGCAATCTTCTGGGTGCGGGTATTTAGGATGATCAACGGGCATGTCGCGACTATCGACTTGCGTGTTCTTCGGGCATTCGAATCCGTCAGCAAGTTTTTTACCTACGACACCGCATCCCTGAAACAAAAATGTGTAAATTAATATTTGAAAGTCAGAAAATTTTTTTTTAATGGCAAATTTAAGCCTCTCGCAATTATAATTCATCTCATAAGATTTTGAAGAAAAATTTTATCTCGTTTGAGGCTCTTACCTCACGACCAGCGCTGTCAGGCCATACGCAGGTTCCGCTGTACTCGTCAAAGTGTAATCCAGTCGTGCAGGTGTTTTTGATGGGCTCACCGTCGATGCAATTGTAGAAAACGTCGCAGACACTGGGATCAGGATGAGCAAAGAATCCGTTTCGTCTTGGGCAGTTCTTCGATGGCTGAGGAGGCTCTGATCGAATAGGAATAAGAAAAAACATTGAAATAAAGATATTATTGGCTGAAGGGAGCTGGCATTTCACCGTTGCGTAATGTCCAGTAATCAGATACGTGCTAAACAGGTGAAATTTCAAACTGAAATCACTCATCGTTTTCATACAGAAATAAATCAACGGCCGTTTTTTCACTGACAAAATCTTCTAATCGCGAATTCATGTCACGATTGAACCCACGGCGTACGCGATAACTGCGGAATCGTTTTTCCCATAGACTTCTAATTTATATTAAACTGAAAAAATCATTTTTACGTAACGTTTGAACTAGATTGAATCTAAAACTTTTGTCTTCTAGAAAGAATTTTCATTCCTTTGATAAGGAATGGTGTAAAAAATGAAAACAGTTCATTTTAATTCATGAAATTTAGTGACTATAGAACCAAATGTAGGATAGACGATAGCTATATCAATTTTTTTTGTATGATTATTTTCAAATTTTCATTCGGATGAACGGTTTTGCCAAAATCGTGTACACAGTACAAAATTGCGCTCAACATTCCCTCGGATTGAAAGTCTGTGATAATGAATGTGAAAAGTGTTGAACGATCGCTTTCTTTTCGAGAAAGTTTTATCACTCCGTTTGATTTTCGATTGTCGATATGATTTTCAATTCTGAATAAAATTGAGTAAAGTCTAACGAAGATAAGTTCTTTGTTCGTTCGAGGAACTCTTCAAACTCACGTAATTCAAGACGATCCTCGCATTGCACGTTAAAGATGTGATCACACTTGTTGATCTTGCGGTTAAAAGGATCAAATACGAGTCCGTCAGGGCACAGCTTTTGGGTAGCAACTCCGTCCACGCATTTATAGTAAAGGTCACATTGGACTGGATCTTCAAACTCTCCGTTGTCCTTCGGGCATTTGAAGTTGGATGCTGCGACTGTAAGAACAACGAATTTAATCAGGGATTGAAATCGCGAGGTGGTTTCATCCGCGAGTTCATCATCGTCTTATATTAGGTCATTTGAGAAAGTTATTACGATGCTTATGCTTCCTTCGCGATGATAATTATCTACATATATGTATACACATTGATATCAATATTCGTCTTCGATATTACGGATTATCCTTAATACAGTTTTTGTTTCTTGCACGATAAATTGATACTCGCTATTCCCGGATATCTTACGTAACTTGGAGACAGCACTTACATTTACATTTTAGAAAGTTCTGACTCCGCTTACAACCTCGCTGTCGTACGTTTATACCATCGCGGTCAACTGGACATCGCATATATGATACGTGTACGTTTGTATATATGTACTCGAACACGAATACGTGCAAGGTGTTGAAGAACAAGGTAAAATTGTATATCAAGAAAATGAAAAACTCGTCTTACACTCGGAGACGTGAAATTACCAAAAAGAAATCATATCGATTTATATCTATCGTCGTGCGGGTATAGAAAGTTAATAATTTCTTTATTTTCACCAGAATAGAAACACGCATTATACCTCTTCGGTACCAATAAGTGCATTTGCCGGGGTTTAGAAAGTGAAGTTGATTAAAAATTGGGGACAATTACCATAAACAGATTGAACACCGTAGACGGGTTGTTTGGGAAGAGACTAAGAGTCGTTTAGCTAAATCAGTTCTCAGCCACGAATTAAATTTTATCCAAATTATATTTTTCGATTTGATTATTAAAATTTATGATCGATATAGAAGATCGTACTTACATGCGACTGCCACGAAGGCCAGCACCATCACAAGACACACTCTACTCATGGTGTAGTAGGTAATCGTCTTTATAAAAAAAAGTCGAAACCGAGTATTCTCAAAATCGACGACTTATGGTGAAGGTAAGTTTTTAGGCCCTTTTCGAAAAGACGTCTCGACGCGAGAGACTGCAGCTAAGCCGTTCCTCCTCTGGGTATACTTTGTCAACCCCCACTATGTTCAATCATTCCCCACTCGTATTCCGGGGTTTTCGAGACGCCATGAAAGAGCGATTTGATCACGTGGCGGTTTATTCCCTCTCACCTCATCCCGCAACGATCTTTAATTTTCTATAACTTTTGCTCTTTGATTCATTCTCTGCAGGCATGACATTTCTTCACGGCAATTATTCGCGAAAAAAAAAAAATATATATATATATATATATATATATATATATATATATATGTATATACATCATAAATGTATATAGGTATAATATCCTTGCGCCGATTGTCAAGAAGCACCGTTTCTAATGCCCCTCGTTAATCCGTGGAATGAATTTCTCGATTAGTTGCAGATCTGTGCGGTTCTTCCGCCAAGTTACAATCGGTGCAGTATCATTCTTCAGGCTTTCCCCCATAATCCTTCGAGAATTCTTGAATTGAATTAATTTAACACCTGATTCTTCGAAGGCAATTTACATTGAGCTTGTCTCCAAGTCAGCATATGGTATAACGTATGTGACAAGTTGGTATATATCGACATACGTATATTACACGATAACCTTATCCGTCTCTTTGATTACGTATACATATTCGCGGAAGAGGTGGGGCACAAGTTTATGGTTTAAATTAACTTGAGGCTGCATCTCTTAGCCGAAAGTCAATACCTGCTGCTTTCGGATTCTTTTTTAGCTTTTAGTTTTCTTATTTCGCGCCCAGTTTGAACATGTCATTGCATAACTTTCATTTGCATTAGATTTGATTTATCGATGTGACACAGTCGAAGAATTTTCGAAATTATCCAACTAATGCAGCGGTTAAAACCGATCTCGAAAATTTCTATCCAACCGTTCGTCAAAAGTACAAATTTTCGAAAAGTATAACCGAGACTAGTGTCAAAATATTTATCTTCCTTTTGTTCAGATTTAAATTTTAATCATACAAAAATGCGACTCCGGAGATTATCTCGATGAATTGAATTGAAAATCCTCAACTCTTTCTTTTACAAATTCCTGCATACGATCATCTACGTCCCTGAGTGCATCAATGCCAATTGAAATGCAGTCGGTAACTCGACGAAGAAAGAGAGAAAGAGAGAGAGAGAGATGGAGAGAAGCGAAAGGCTGGTACCGGGACATGATGTCACTGAACGTTTAAGAACGCGTTGAACGGATTTTCAATTAGTGTATTTTCCCGAAAAAGAGAAAAAAAAAAAAATTCAGCCTTGGCCAGCTGTATAAACGGATCTATACGCTTCTTAAGAATTCCTGAAAATAGTTACAAACACACGATCATATCTTACCTGTTTATTCGTAGGATGGACACCGCTGGGCATATAATGTGTTTACACGCGTATACTGAGAAACTGGTATTACTGAAAGAAACTGAAAGTTGAACAAGACTGCTTCAGGCTCTGTTTGCTTCGAAATCGTCCCGAAAGAGAAATGAGGATTTAAAAATCGTCGATCATCAACCGTTCTTGCAGAAAGATTCGAATGTTAATTATCGGTGCTGTAAGGCAACGCTTTGCAAAAATCTTTGTTCAACCGTGAACGTCGTTTCTATGGTCAAAATTTCGCACTCGAGGTTTCAGTTCAAATAAGTTTTTATCATAGGATAAAAAATACGTATTAATATAGTTTATTGTACAAATAAAATTAACGCTACAGGCATTTCTTAAAACTAGTTATATTCAGTTTTGGACTCTCTGTGGCCGCGAGCTTTTTCTTCGAGTAGATCCACCCGAAGGCTTTGGTGGCGGTGGGTTCTCCAAGGCATCTAATTGCTCGTCGGTTAGTTGATCCTTGTACCAATCTTTGCTGTAAAGTGAATAGAAAAACGACGTGAAATGAAAAAAGAAGAAAAAACCTTCGAAATTCGTCGAACACTTCGACAAATTCGATTTTCGATTTTTAAATTATCGGGTGAATTTCGAGACTATTAGGAATCGAATCCGCGGAGATTGACTGTGCGTTTCGATTATCGGCCAAGCCGTTTCCATATTCGAAAATAATTCAAAACTGCTGAAATAAATTTTTCTTTCGCAGGTGAATTTTTTAGAAAATATGAAAATTGAATACGAAGCAGAGATTTTCAGGAAAACGAATTCTCTGACTTTTCTTAAAGAAAAACCTGCGCTGCGATCTGAACTAACAGAAAATCGGCAGGAGTAGCTTCGAGGCCCAAAAAAACGTGTCAAAAAAATTCTAAACTAATGAAATCAGGTATCATATCACATGGTACGAACCATTCGGGTATCTTTCTTGCCCAATCGCATTTTCCAGTTCTCTCGTCGAAGGCTTGTCCCAATTTGCACCCGCTTCGTCTAGGAGTGACACCGTTCACACAAACGTAAAAGAATTGGCAGTCCTCGGCGTCTACGTATCTGGGATGCGTAGCAGCGACAGAATCGTCAACAGTGGGGCAGGTGAAGTTGAATAAATCCTTCGATCCACAGCCTTGTTTCTGAGCCTCATCGGGCCAATTACAAATTCCAGTTTTCTCCGAGAATACGAGACCGTCAGGACAGGTTAACATGTTGAATTGCCCGTCGACGCAGTAGTAAAATTTATCACAAATGCCTGCTTCCTTGTGTGCAAAGTATCCGTGCAAACGTGGACAGTTCACCGTAGGATGAGGAGTCTCTGAAACAATTTTTAACTCACTAAGTTTCTTGGATTTCAATCATCTAATGAATCCATCGAGCTCAGAATTGCGCAAAAATCCTTAATGGTAGCCGATAATTCAGAAGATCTTTAATGGATAATTAAAAAATGCAAGTTTCATGCTTACACCGGTTCAATGGTACTTACGAAGTTTCGGCTTCGTCGTGCAGTCGATACCGAATGGTAGATCGCATTTTTCCTGATCAGAATCAAAGTCGTTAAAGACCAGTCCATCAGGGCAGAGTCTATCCCGAGGCTTACCATCCTGGCAGTCATGGTACTTGTCGCACTGTTCCGGATCTGGAAAGTATCCGTTAGATTCAGGGCACTCGAACCCCTTCTTTTTCACAGGTCTCGAACGGTTTTCCTCTTCATCTTCCTCTTCGTCATCTTCCGCAGATTCTTCTTGGAGAGGTTTCTTCTGGTTTTGCACTCCGGATCTTGTCGCTATGCCAAGTCGTCTCCGGGTCTGTTCAGCAGCCTGTTCCTTTCTGGACAGCTGAGCGGTGGCCAGACCTACAAAATTCGGTCAACGATCAGTATTAAACTCCATATTCAAGGTAATTACCGCAAGGTTGATCGCAGCTCCTTAACCGAGAGACATTTCGTTTATATAAACTCTGCCGTATACGTATGCCGATTTTTTTATCGCATTGCCACGCCTAGACACGGAAGAACGGGTAATCGAACGACATTAAAAGTCCTCAGGGTACAGGGGGCAGGGACGACGACCGGATTTATTTTCAAGGCAACCATGATAGCCGCATACATATGTCCATGAACGGGACTGATCGGAATGGAATAGAATGGAAAGGAACGAGGGACATTCGGTGTGAAGAACGGAGATACTCACGGATATAGTAGAGACGATCGGTACAGGTATACCGGGCGACCTCGTGCGAAAAGAAAGCGAGAAAGTAGGTAGGTATTATAAGTATAGGTATAGGTACGTTCGACTCGGTTGGATCGGTTTGAACTTAAATGTCATTTAAATGTCTTACGCTAACTTATTATACAAACTGTCCTGACTTAACCAGATATAATTTAGCTGAATAGCGTAATGTAATATCACGGCGTTGAATCCCCACTTCAACAGCTAATTTCACCACATCCCATAAGGTCGCACGGTTTAATATCCGCGTAAATATAAATGAAGAGAAAGGAGACTGTACCAGACGAACCTCGAAATCTGTTTTTCGTTCAAACCGATTCCTGCACCGGTAAACGATCGTACATCCATGTGTATAAATCCAACATGGCCACCTTCTAACGTTATTTTTATTTTTAGTTTTTTTCTTTTACTTCTTCTATTCAAACGTGAAAGCAAAGCTTGACCCGGTTGTGAACGTCCGTTATAATATATAAGTAAGCCATTTGGTATTATCGGTGTTACCAATCAGCGAGTCAATTCCATCGGGACTTACCGACGCAAACCAGGAGACAAAGGACCCAAAAATTCATCCTGGTGGTTGGGAGATGGCCCGAACCTTGGACACGTTAAACTGCAGCGGAAACTAGTGTGGAAAAATGATTGTTCGAACCCGTGCGGATGGATGAATGACTATTCCACTACTGCGGGGACTGATCGAGACTTCGGGGCCTTATATGCCTCCCCCACTTCATCGGATAATATGGTCATGTCGAAAGACTGTTAATCGAGGATAGTGGAGGTCTTCTGCTCCTGCTGCTGTTGCAGATCGGTGATGGGTATTGTGCGATAAATGAACAAAGAAGAGGTGGATCACTGCACCTCTACTTACATACTTACCATGCGCAAATTCAACGACCTGAACATGGAATCTCAATTTCAGCCGTGAAGATTTACAGATGAAAGAATGTCCCCGTAGGCAAATTGACGACTGGCCAACAAGTATTTCCGATTCTTTTAAGACGTTATTGTGCTTCGGTGCAGAAGCAGAGGATTGAAGGCCGACTAGAAGTCCGAAGATCCGTAAAAGTTTATCCTTGTTTTTTTTCCTTTTGCACTCTCCAGCGAACTTTGTTCATGATTTTAAAACAGTGGTACAGCAATTTTATAACTTTTTCGGCCTCTATAAAATCGTTAATTTTAGCATCTCAAATTATACTTCCATTTCGTAACCTACCCACGTACCATCTCTGGATTCCAAACATCCCGGGGATTTCAGTATTCACTAAACAGCGCTCCGTTCTTCGAATAGTCTTCGGTTTTAGTGAGAGGTCTCGCGGTCCCATCATCCACCAGGATTTTTTTTTTTTTTGATCCACATTTCTCTTACCTAATCGTAAACGAGTATCGATATTTCGGAGGGAACTAGATAGAACCACCATTCCGGTCGGAGGGGGTGAGTTTTGAGGACCACATCCACGTGGGAAGCGTAGCTGACTAGAAGTAAAACGCCCGTTTCAAATATCAGGTCAAAATTAAGGCGGCAGTTGTTCATTCTGTGATGAAATATATTGGGGGCTCTTCGGGTCTTGCATATCACCACGTCAGCCCACTGCACAATTACAATACTGGCAAAGAAGGCTGTGTGACAAGTGTACTCTAAGAATACTTTCCGATCATTGTATGACCATAACTATCCTTTCCCGGCAATTATCGTCAGGTACGGAAAAAAAACAGCGGTTCCGATTATTCCGATTCAGACCGTAGGCCATGAAGACCAGATGATCGACGTGAGAAATTCGTGGCATTTCAACAAATTTATATTTGGGGGTTCATGACGTATGTTCAGGCTATAAAAATTCGACACATTTTCAAAAATTGCGGTATCTAAGGTTTACATAATATATAAACGTCCTGTTTCACGCCGTTATTCTACGTAATGTCACCGAAAAATCTTGATGCATCGTGTGGCCCGCAGCGTAGATTGAAGTATAACCTCTTTAAAAACGACATAGGTTAACCGTCGACTCAATAAGTAACTAACGATTAGTCTGATCGATCTAGAATTTTTTCAACTTGTAGTTCTTACACTCAGGTTTGGCGTGGACTCAAAGTTTCCAAAAATGTTTGTTCGTTTAACTGTAAAAAATTCGATAAAATTCAAATTTTTCTAATGTTCAGTATACGGTCTTTAGGATTTTGAAAATGTATGCAAAATTGTATATTTTTTGATAATTCTGGTCTACGCTGGAATCACATTAGTATTGAGGGAGCTCACGAAACCGGGTCTAGTTTGGACTAAAACTGACTTCGAAATTGAGTCAACAGTTAACCTATGTCATTTTTACAGAGCTTACTCCAATCTATGTTGTCGACCACGTGGTGTAAGATGCTAGAGTCTTTAATATCAAGATTTGTGGGTGAAATTGAGTAGAATAAAAGTCTAGGATTGGATGTCTGTGTATTATTTACGCTGGACGGCATAATCCCTGAGAATATGTCTAATTTTTACATCCAGAACAATTTTACGAATAGTGCAGAGGGATTTCATTCTCTGAGAGAGCTGCACGTACACCGGCCTCGACATGATGTCAGACTCCGGTTTTTCATGAGCGAGTGAAATCGCTGGCCACATATCGGTTCTCAGTTCGATGCACAGTATGCAAATTATTCCAACCGGTAATGCGGTAGACCGAGAACAATGCAGATTAGAAACGGTACAATTTCTGGTACGCTGCTAGCGCGTGTGTGAGCGATATGCTTGGTTTTAAATTGTCGAATATTCTTCTACCTTGTTATTGACGAAAAAATTTCATCCAGAAGCATAATGTCTGATGTATAATTTGATTTACTATCATAGTCAATTTATACAACATACCCGAAATCGTAATATTTTGGGAAAGAAACTGGACTCGGAAGTCAATTTATTCCAATGCCATAAACTGAAGGAGGAGAATTGTCCAGGATTTGCTCACCAGCCAAAGGTTCTCCAGTGAGAAGTTCGGTGGGTCTACTTCAAAGTTGAATCCTGGTGGAAAGTTTTCTGGACGTATATAGAAGGCAGCAAATCCTGGAAAGGATTGACGATCGGGGGAAACAATTATTCCTCTTCACCTTTTAGAGATAATTTTTTTTTTTATGTGTTTTGTATGGATTCTATAAATTTTTTAAACAGTCAAGAGCCACGGTGCCTACCGTAATTTTATTCTAAGTCGCAGCGTTTCGGTATTTCTGAGCAAATGACGAAAGTACTGCCCAGGGATTGAACCGACTCGAGATTTTGGAAAAGACAATTTTTGCTGGCCATTCTTTTCTCGATCAAACTTCGAATTAATGAAGTTTATCAGAATTGCAGTATGAAAATTAATTGAAATAAAAAGAAGAAAAAAAAAAGAGAAAGGTTTTGGTATTTTGATGAAAGTAAAAATCGGTATGCCTTATTTTAATTGAATATCGAAAAGTTACACGTATCCAGCAAAAAATCATGCTTTCCTAGTTAAATATTCACTAATTGCACACGATAAGAATTGATTAAAAAATAAGAATGAAACGCAGCACAGATTTGAAACAAAAAAAGAAATAAAACAGAACAATATAAGACTTACCCCCTTTCTGAAAATATGGGGCATTTTTTGAACGTGGAGAAGGACATTTTCACGAGAAGAATAATCCTCTTTGATCGCAAGACGTAAAATTAAAATCAAAAATCGAAAATCAAAAATTTATACAATAAAATAATTCTGCTGCAATTTTTAGCTTCACAGTTTGAGAAGTGACCGTTTTTGCAAATCGAACTTATAATTTGAACATAATTTAACGAGCTCGATTCTAGTATTAAAATTTGCTTCTGCCATTCAACTAACCCTTCACAAAATTTAATGAAAAGAACGCTTTGGTTTTAGTTTCGAGAAATGGTCCAGTTGATCATGACTGAGCGAACCTGGATATGGGAATGTTTTCTCTCGTCGAAGAGCTGCGCATTGCGAGGTAAGTAATCAACAAAATTCTTAAAACTACCATAACATTCAAAAATCCCAAATCGGCGGGTATTCGATTTCCAGTTTGAAAAATGACGATGTCTCTTTCCGGCGACGAATTCTATAACTGATAAATACTTTCTTGCTTCAATTAATTCCGACCAACTAATTTTTATTTCCAACCAACCTCTTATTCGTTTTCAATCAATTTAAGCAATATTGGATTTTGTAAAATTCATATCTCTGGAACCAGAGGTCCAGGCGTCGGGAATAAAGTCTTAAAAATTCTGTTTCTTTATCTAGTATTTTGTTTAAAAAAAAATTCATCCAAATCGGTTATGGCCACATTTGAGAAAATCGAGATTTTCAACTTTCGTCGAGTAAAATCGGGTAGAAAAATGATTGAAAAAATTCTGCAATTAACACCGGTTGAAATTCGTAGGACAACGGTTTTTTTTTTTTCTATTTAACATTTTCCCCTACCTTTCCGTATTTATATTCATTAAAAAAAAATAATTTTCTGTCTGCTATACTTTCAAGGATAATATTATAACACTGGCTATTTTTCTCCAGCTTGAAAGAATCTCCATAGTCCATTTTTTTTATCTTTCCTAACTTCCTCTACAATAACTAATAATAATCTGGATGTGAAACCGCAATGTGTTAGACAGAGTAAGAGTCTGGCTGTTGGACCTCTTACTCTCTCTTACACACAGCTGCAGCGCGGCGTACGGCTATCTCGACTGTCTAGACATAGGCTAGAGTTTTCTCTGTCTTCTACATCAGTTCCTTATCTATTTTATGTTCCCCCCAAATATTCAAGCGACGTTTTTCTAGAATATTTGCAAATAATCGGATGATAATATGTCGGCTTTTAATATACATTGGTAAGTCCAGACGCCCGATGATCATAATTAGGCCTATGCAACTATTTTTAAAGTATAATTCTCTCAATTTCGACCCGATCAATAAACCGAGTAACTCTAGCGGCAAGAACGCCAAGTATCACAGTCCGCAGCGATTAGTAAATAACAAGTTGCGCGGCCATCAGTTACCGACCGAGCACTAAGAACGAATCGATACGCTATGCGTGGCGCTAGTGAATAAATACCGCGTTGTTCACGACTCCCAGGACGCCACGCGAAGGGAAATAGGCGCCCGAGTCTCCGCCATACTCCATAGCGGTATATCGTATCCCGTTCGTGAGTACGACGCGACGCTTACCGACGCTCGGCGTCGTTTTTATTGATGAATTTCTGTAAAATCACGTTGTGAAAAGGTGTAATTAAACCGGGTTTATAGTTTTTAAACTTTAAAATGGAAAATAGACCGGCACCGCTTAGATCTAGGCGAGTATGCCGATTCTGCCTGACAGAGTCGGAGCCACTCAGCTTCATCTACGAACGGGACCACAGCAAGCCGTTCCAAGTGCCGCTTACCCTACAAATCATGTCGTGCGTCGCTATCGAGGTAACAATTTACTTAATTACTATGATTATTTTTAAATACTCCAAAACTCTTAACCCTTTTCTCGTCTTATACGACCTAGAAATATTCTCATTAGTGTCCAAAAAATTCATTGTTAAATAGATATTATACAGTCAATAGCGTTGACTTGCGTGGATAACGTTGAAATTTAACTTACCATTCGGTCAGGCCATTGAACGGTATTACAATATACGTCACGTATACTCGGTTAGTCTTAACTCACAGTCTACAATAACTATAGTCTATTTATTTAGGCGGGATTCAACCGCCACCAGACCACAACGCTTTCAACAAAGGGTAACAATCATTGATGCTATTTTTGAGCACAGATTTAGGTCTTTGAAACAGTGTTCGAGAGATTATCCGAATGAGAAATTTGAAACAATTGAAAATAACAGAAAGATGAAAAAAAAAAATATATATATTTTAGAAAATATCTTTAAAAATTCGTATGTTATTTTTCAAGGTGTACGCTGCTGACGGAATGCCACAGATGATATGCTCTGTATGTCGTTGGAATTTAGATCGTTCATACAAGTTCAAAATTCAATGTAAAAAAGCAGACGAAGCATTGAGAGCTTATCCAGTATCGGGTGTTTTGCCCAGACCGTTTCCTCTGTTACCAAGTAATCCGCCGGAGGTAGGTAGCAAAAGACTGACTGAACAAAAAGCGCAGAATGATCAAACTAAAAAGCCTAGAATTGAGGAAGGAGAAAGGGAGAGAAGAGACCAGAGAGAAAGAGAAAGGGACAGAGAAAGGGAAAGGGAAAGGGAAAGACAGCCTGAAAAGCAAATTGATAATACGGATCATCACGATATGTACGAGGATGAACAGGACGGAGGTAGCGACGGGGAGAATGATAATCAGAATAAAAAAGATATAAGGAAATTAGAACCGGGAGAAATAAGAGTACACGCTTGCGATCAGTGCGATCGTACATTCCCGTTAAGACAGGCTCTTCAACTTCATATTCAAGGGGCTCACAGAGACAGGAATCACAAATGTACAGAATGCGATAAACTGTTCTTTACCAAATATGATTTGTCTAAACACGTGGCTACTCATTCGGAAGAGAAACCATTCACTTGTCAAATTTGTCATAAACATTTTGCCAGAGTCAGCCTACTTCAAAGACATGAGAAAACACATAGAGACGAGCTTAGGTACGGATGTCAGCATTGCGATAGAGAGTTTTTCACCACCGATGAACTTGAGAAACACGAAGCTACTGTTCACAAAGCTGTTAAACCTTATCAATGTAATATATGCAACAAGAGATTCACTTACAGACAAGGTCTTGAGAGACACGAACTTTTGCACAGCGATGACAAGAGCTTTGTTTGCGAATATTGCAAGGAGGCGTTTAGATCTAGCACAAAACTTGCCAGACATTTAACAACTCACGCTGGACACAGGCCTTATTTGTGCAAACTTTGCCCCAGGTCCTTTTTGCTCTCTCATCATTTGACTAGACACATGAGAACTCATTCGGTTGAAAAACCTCACGTATGCGAGGAATGCGGCAAGGCTTTCAAGCGCAAGGAAAGTTTGGAAGTCCATCAATTGACCCATGCAAAACGTGGCATGGGATTGACTTGTGAAATTTGTCAGGAATCTTGCAGAAATAGGGCTGACTATGTCACTCATATTAAACAGCATATTGAGGCTGGTGAAAAGATGGGACCTGATGGATTGAGGCCGGAAGTTCGAAAGGAAAAAATTGACTCAGACTCTGAAGAGGAAGAAGAAGAAGACGAGGACTCTGACGGTGACGACGACTACGAACCGCCGGCTTATGTAGCTAAAAAGATTCCAAAGAATGAACCACCAGATAGCGACGACGATGGCGATAAACCGGACAGAAAAGAACACATTGTTTATGTCAGAAACAAAGACGGAAATGTCGTCAAAAAGACGATTAAAACGCTGATGCCTATCCATAGGAGAGAAATCCATGAGACTAAGGGCAGATCAACTCCTGGCAGCTCACAATCTTCTCCTAAAATTGGATCCAGCAAATCTGAGGGCAGATCTGTCATCTCGGACAATGAATCAACTCCTAAACTCCGATCCCAGCATCGCGTAGACGACACAGAAGCCGAAGTGCAAAAGATAGTCGCTTCCGTGTTCAAAGAACACAAGATTCCTCTAAAGCACCAAAACATTCCACAGGAACAGTCTAAAGATTCACCGACTGCTGGAAGTCAGAGTCAACCTCGGTCCCAGCAAGCTACTCCAGCTACACCCGCTAATCAGTCTTTGTCAAATGCGGCTGTTAGTCTGACTCCGAAAGATGAAATTCAGAAATCTGATACTACTACTCCAAAATCAGTAAACACTGTTAAAGTTATAAAACGTATTGTCGTCAGAAAGTCGATGAACAGTTCCGAGGGGGCTCAGGCTCTTGCTTCCTGTGTAAAAGACGCAGAATCTCCAGTCACACCTGGCAGCGGAACTAAAATCACTAAGAGAGTAATCGTCAGACGAATTATCAGACATGGAGACACTACGCGCGAAGTTATCTTGAATCCTGATGGGACTATGCTCGATCCTGCTGAACTTGCTAAATTACCAACAAGAAATGTTGTCAAGAGAGTTGTTGTCAAGAAGTCCAAAGATAGAGCCCGAAGTCTAGGAGATCAGCAATCTTCTCCATTTCAAGCCGGTACCTCGGAATCTAAGTTAATAGATTCGCCTAAGTTTGAATTAAAGACTTCGCAATCAGCGACTAGCACTCCTCAAACTGATGTAAAACCGTCAAGTCCTTTACTGAAACAGTTGGAAGGTATCAAGATCGAATCAAAGGGATGTGAAACGCCGGTAACATCGACTGAGGGAAATGAAGAGAATCCGGAAAGTACTAAAGAGAAATTAGAGAAGCTTGAAAAACGAGTTGAACAGCAGAGATTGAAAATAGAAGAACTTCAGGCTAGAAAACATCAGGAAATTGAATCCGTCGAAGACATGCTACCCGAAAGGCAGGACGAATCTGAAGAGGAACAACAACTACCATTGAAACGGGTATTCGTTAAAAGAAAGCAGAGCGTTTACGACGAAGAGAAGGAGTACGACAGCGACGAAAAAGAGCCTATCGTTATTAAGAAAGAAACTAGATCAGGGGAGTACGTCTCGACTTGTGATACACCGAAGAGAGATTATAAGAAGCCGATTGTGACCAGTACTTCTAAAGTATATGGAAATAAGAAGATCATTTTAGTTAAATCTGAAGAACCATCGCAGATTGACGATAGTTTGATGAGCCGTGAACTTAGCAACATTTTAGACTCTACTGAAAATGTTGTAAAAATGCAGGACCATGTTCTCAGTAATCTTAGCCAGATCTCTGCGCTAGATGAAAATTCACAGATCAAAGTAGAGGCTGATAATGTATCCGCCGACGAACCAATGGAGGAAGAAGAATCGAGCAACGTTCAAGAACAGGCTACTAAAAGTGCCGAAGATAAAAGTCGGGAATCTTTATTGGAGGATCTTCAAGCTGGAGATAAGAGCGAGGATGAATTAATGCCTGTACACGATATGAGCAGAGGAACTGAAGAAATTCAAATATCCGATAATACTGTTAATAACGAAGAGAGTCAACCAGATTCATCGCTTTCTTTGGAAGATCAAGAAGTTACCGATCAGGCGGAAAATTTTGATACATCTGATGCCAGAAAACTGCCAGTTACAGACGCGGATAATGCTGTAATTGAGCTCTCCAATGATACTATCAATTTGAATGAAACTACTGAAACACAGGACAGCATTGAGGATAAATTATCACAACTCGACAGTTAAGAAAATCCTGAATGATACAGATCGAGCCTTTTTGAATGATTGTAAAAGTCAAGATTCTTCTCAGATATCAGAATAATTATTAAGAAAAAATTATCATTTTGTTCAAATATATATACACACACATACACACACACACTTATATATATATGTATGCAAAGTATCTCGAAAGGGTTGAAAGAACAAACATAAAATCCTTGTCTTTACGTTAGATTAAGTATATTAGATTATTACATAGGCGAAAAGTTTCTTCAGAAAAAAACAAAAAAAAAAGAAAACAAAAACAATGAAGATAACAATAACAATTAATACATATTTTAAATAATCTAATTCGTCATCATATGCATATAGGTATATATACAATACAATTATATATATATATATATAATAATGAGAAAATCATATTTCGTTCAACACAGTTTCTTCTTTCGTCTAGTTTTTTTATTTTTTTTTTTTCTTTCCTAAAATTTATAGAAAAAAAATTAACTCCAAATCACACCTGTGTATTATTGAATAATAATAGAAAAACTGTATTTACATTCAGCTTATTCAAAGTTTCTTTAATTCAGCACACGCTGGTCTTATATTGTAATTTGTCAATGTTATAATTATTCTTAGTGTCGTAGATACGTATGGTATGCAGTAAAGTGGGCAACAAATCTGGCAGTTCAATATTCTATGCAAAGATTAGAGAAATTTTTTTTTTTCCTCAAGTAATTGACACGATGAAAATGTTAGCTCTTAATACTGATAATTATTATTATAGTCTGTTTTTTTTTTTTTTTTTAATCTTGTATCTGGTTTTCAATTCCCTACGATTTGGATAATTCGATTCGCGTGCCGTACTTTGATAATAAACGTTTGTATAGCGTTTCAACAAATTTTAATGCTTGATTGAGGAAATACCGATTATTTGCTGCCCATTTTATATTATCCACAATAAAAATATCAGACATAGATGAGAATTATATTTTATAATTGTGTTATAATTGCATAATATTGTTTTGAAATCTATAAAGCCATGTAGATTTAAGAATAGCATGTATTTACAAGAATTAAGCAGTCGCTTTGATATACTGTATGAAATACAAGGGACTGTGTAACATGCGCAAATAATTATTTTCTATATCATTTATCCATTATCTATACTTCCTTGCATCTTACAATGAAATTATTTTAACAAAAGCGGTTTTCAAAACTTTTGTGTGGAAAATATTATAAAATACCAAAAATCTTGTCAAGTTGTCTACAGATAAAACCAGGGAAATAAGATTAAATAATTTCCTTCAAGGTGTTTGAGTATAAAATTTAATACTATCGAAAATATTTCATCAACTTCTTTATTGTACTTGACTTTAGAAGACCTTGAATTAAACATAAACTGAGCCACTGTCTTTCTTTTTTCTCAGCTGTAGTCTCTAAAAATTGTCAAATAATTATAAAATCTATCAAAATGGAAAAATTTTTCGAACTGAAATTGATTATTCACACTATTACTTGCTTTTTTTCAATTATACATTTCAATAGAAATAATTGTAAGAAGAAAAAAATTCCTGCGAAGAACGATTAGATGTGGGGGTATGTATTAGAAAATGCTTTTATATATTGTGTATAAAATATTTTATTAATTTGTTTATTTTTTTTTTTCATTATTTATTACAGAACATATAGATATAGTGACATACAGGCTTATACGATTAAAATTCACATGATTAAATAACGTGACATATACAGATCATACCTATGGATGTATATTGTATGTAATAACGTTACCCTACAATATATCTATAAACATTACGTAACAAATGTTAGGCATGAATGAATAGAAGGATACTCGCGATTGTTAAATCATAAATTAAATGTACATGGTGGTATGAAACAAGATGATGGTACAGGCAGATTTTTTTTTTATGTTATGGTATATTACTTTCACACGAGAAACCGATAAGGTCCTTACTCTACTAATTCTACTGATAAAATCAAAAGCTGGATAATTTTTCTGCTCTCATATTATCTTTCAGTCATCTGATGTCAAGTCTGACACTGTGAGCATGTAATGGTAAAATTATGACTGTGTTCAGTCAATAATAGCCGGATATTTATTCCGAAGTGACAATTTTTCGTTTTGGTACTTTTCTTTCTTCGATTTTCCGGAACCTCAGTGGATAACATCACCGTAAAAAATACTGTTTTTTTTTTTTTTTTTTTTTTTCACGAGATTGCGGTATAATATGAGAGCAGTGCGTTTTTGTACAGAAGTTTTTCCGTTAATTTTGAAAAATAAATAAAAAATAAAAGAAAAAATAAGCAAGAAAAACAAGTTCTATCATCGAAAGTGGACTGAGTCGAGTGCGAACTACGTCGAAACGCAGCGAAATTTTCGAGCCACGCAACCAGTGCATTCTGTACTTAATTTTTTTTTTTTTTTTCTTTTTTTTCTCCGTTTTTTTTTGACTGGTTGAAAAAAAAAATCCTATACTATACTATGTGAATGATTTTCGAAGCTGATGAATAATGAACGAGATAAAATGATGAAGGAATGAAAATTAATTAAAAAAAAACACAAAAATATGAAATAAGCGACGATTTAAAATATTGCGCAATTATATAGTATAATATATTATGTCGGTTATGCGTAATTGGTGATTTGTATTGCGCAGCATGCTGGTTAATTTCGGCGTTACAAAGACCAGTTTAAAGCACCGGATCAAGCGGAAGTTCCTTTTTTGTTGAGTCGCTGCAGCTGCAAAAGAAGGTTGGTATTCACAATTTGGTTCTTTTTGGTTTTTTTTTTTTTTTTTTTTTTTTTTCTTTTCGTCCGTTCAGTTTTTATTTTTAATTTAATTCAATTTTATGCTTTTTCTTTGCTTTCGTCACATTTTTCCCCATTTTTCTGCTCGACTCAAAGCTCACCCCTCCCGCTGTCTATGTACTCCAACTGCAGAACAAACACAATAGCGTTCGTTACACATGCTCGCAGTATAATTTTTATATTTTTATTCTAATTATTCTAATTATAAAATTTTCTACTCGTTGAATACTCTATAGAATTTATTTCTGTTCGTTTATTTATGTATTTTTTTTTTTTTTTGAATCTTCTAAATTCATGTCGATCGTTTTGTCAAACTAAAATTTATATTCGATTGTATAATTCAAATTTTGCAGAAAAAAAAAACAGCATATTCCTTCTCGACAATATAAGTCAAATTTTATCTAAAAAAAAAAAGATTTTGAAACCTAGCGAACTGCTTTTAGCTCGTAATATGGATAAAGTCGCGGTTAATTGTTCCTATACTTATTATTATCGAACGCAGCATATATCGCGCTCTTTTCATCTACATTTTCGTCTCGAATACCTCTTTCTCCTCGGTGACTGAAAATCCGTAAGATTTAGGTGGTTCTGGTTCTGCAGCCGGTCCCAAAGCGTGTTCGTAAATCAGGGCTCCGGCAATTCCTCCAAGAATCGGTCCTACCCAGTACAACCAATGATGTTCCAGTTGTCCCATAATAGCTGCACTTCCCAGAGCTCTGGCTGGGTTCATTCCGGAACCAGTCCTTTTTACCTGATGACGAATAACGGCGGATTAGAATTTTATTAGCTAAGATCCTCACATTTTTGATTTCATCTTCTTATATTTTTTTTTTTTTGTTTTTTTTTTCAAGGAGTCAGAAAATTCGTCTTACCCCAACAAAGTGTCCGACAGTTATCGCGAATCCGATTATTATTGGCACGATACCCTTGCTCTCGTGTTTCGCTCCATCACAGGCACCGCAAACTACGAGAACCAGGACCAGACCCAGGAAAAATTCAACTCCTAGACCTTGAGCGACTGATGTGCCATTCGAAAGTCCCACATATCCCAATTTCGAGTCGTACTGTTCCGCAGTCAACGCCTTTACAATTGCTGATCCGGCTATTGCTCCAACGCTCTGCGCTATCACGTAGAGAACCATTCGGATCACCGGTACCTTCAAGAGTGTGAAAAAAAAAAATAAAAAAAATAGAAAAAAGATTGATTTTATGAAGGGAAAATTTGTGATCAATTTTTTTTTCCTCTCGCCTGGTAAGGATCGCCTATGAGCTAGCCAGAACCTCCGGGGCTGACACAAATGTTCATATAAAGACGCGAGATGCGATACTTATATAGAAAAGGCCTAGTTTTTGTTATTGCAAAATGCAAAGTCCGCATGGACCGGTTCAGTTCGACCATTCGGGGAGCGGTCGTAACTCTCCAAGTTCCGAGGTCAAGCTTGATCAGAACGTACTATCTCGAGGTTAAATTGAAGAAACGCACCTTTCCTATAGCAGCGAGTCCAACGGTGACCGCCGGGTTAACATGGCCACCAGATATGTGCCCTATACTCTGTATGACGACGGCTACCGTAAGTCCAAAAGCGAGACTTATCGCGACCACATCACCCGCGGCCGTTGCGCCACATCCGAAGAAATTCAAAAGCATTGTGCCCAAAAATTCGGCGAACAGAGCTCTGTAAAGTCCAGCTTTACGGTCCGTCAACTCGGAGACACCCAGCACAGATTTCAATCCTCCCATCTGCAATCATAAAATTTCTTTTTTTAATTCAGTTTCAAAAGGATTTCCAAACCGTAATCGCCTCCTTTGGTATCCATCGCAAAGCTCAAGAGCTAACACTCCATAATCATCGTTTCGGTGATAAGGGTGAAAATAGTTGCGATAGGTATGTGTTTGAAGAGCAGCTTATAGGTACGATACTCGAGAACTTGACTTAAGACAGAGCTATTCTTGGAGTATAATGTTGTTTTTATATTTCGCTGTTATCTGTTGTACTGTTCAACCGCTATTACCAGTCCCCTCACTTTGCTGCTGGACAACGACCATGCGGATAATGCTGAATGCAGATTGCTGTCCATTATGGTATTGCTAATTTAATTAATTGATCGGCTTAATTGATAGAGCCGAAATCGATGTGAATTATTATTTAAACATTCTTCTAATATCGTTCTAGATTTATTTGAACGATATTTAAACGACATCCTGTACGTTCTACGCGTTGTTAAATTGAAATTAAATTTATATCACGTAATGGACACTCTCTCGCATATTTTCGTGTCTCATTGTCAATTTGCATGCATCAGGATCAACGAATACGCCACGTATGTATGTAGATACAATACATATGTGTATATGTTCACGAGACGTTGCAGGGAATGTTGATTTCAATTCGTACGACGGACTTCCAATTGGTTTGTTGCAGACTCGTTATAAATTATCGTGTAAGGTATAAAACAGCTTTTACGGTCCAATATATTTTCGTCAAATATATTTTCGTATAGAAAAACAATATTATCTTACGTTGTTTTTTAGTTTTTTTTTGGATATCTCGAGTATTGACTCAACGATTTTAATTTAATTTCATATATATAGGTAACCAGTGTGAAATGTTTATCTTTAAATCTGATATATACCGACTATTATCTAAATGGCCGAAACCACGTCAGCCTTCGGTTTTATTAATCTTAATTCTTCGACGATACACTATAATAATTCGATTGAGTGGTAAGATTTCGTGATTTTGAAACGGTTTAAAATTAAGTAAGTGCTTCCAGAATTCTCTCAAATTTTGAAGTCGATTAATAATCGCTTGATAATTGAATAATTCAAATCCCGTTTTGAATTACTCAGATGTGTGATATAACGATTATATATCCGTTGTAACGTGTAACGTTACGTATTATAGTTTTGTATTACACATGCAGATGATCATCACATCCTGAAGTCTATACAACAACGCGTTTCTCGTCCTATATTCGGTAGTCGCGTTAAATAATTTAATCGCTATTAAATCATACCGTCACCCACATTCATTATAATCGCATAAACGAGAAACGGTGTCGTACAACCGTGTGTCCTACTGCTTTAATAACATTGCAACACGGTCTTATGCATGTAACTAAAAATTTACGTAAACAGTTCTGGGTATGTGCCAGCAGCTTGATTATACCACTACCTTAACCTACGCCGCAGCATCACTCTCGACATTAAAATGAGACTTTTATTATTCCACCTACGACAATTCTTGGAGCTATACCTACTCGCGGATAAGAATTAAAGTCGGGGTTATTTTCAACTCTGACACATTAGGATGTCCTCAATAAAAGAAAAAAATCATACCTACGCATAGGTATATAAATTTTAAATTGTTTCCATCACTTATCAATTATTTCTGATACGATAAACCTCCACGTCGACGAGACGGAGAGAACTTTTTTATTCTTTTTTTGATACAACCGGAAGCACGTTGAAAAAATAATTAACGGTCTTTACTTTATTACACTTTCATTATTAATCGTTATCTTTTTACAAGTTATAACTATAACGATGAATTGTTACGCTAAGCCATTCTCGATTACGGATTAGCCGTTATCAACGGTGATCTTAACCGAGTGACTGCAGCGATTCATCGAATCGTATGAAAAGTATAATCGATTCGTTAATAAATATTTTCGTCAGAAAATCCGTTATACGTGCAGACGAAAAAAGGAAGAAAAGCAAAGGTGGTTCTATTTCGGCTACAGAGAACGAGCGATATGATCATCGGACTTTCGCTAAGTCGTACATTGAAATGATGTCATCTACAGGATTATACAAAATTTAAATATAATTTTTAACCGTCATAAAATTTCAGTCATTGAGCTCTATTATATGTTGCAATTTATTTACAGTTGTTAACCAATTATTATTTAACAACTCATTACATTTCTGACCATATATATATAGCATATATTAATTGAATGATTTGATCTGCATGTGGTCATGAACCGTGATAACAGACTGCAGGCCCAATTCAATGTCAAAATTTTTCAATTCAATCTAACCATTCGTCGTGTTTAGGTAAAATTATTAACAAAATTTCTTATTGTGACGACAAACAGTAATAATAATAATAATCAGAATAATTACTCATACTGCATAGACATTTAACGGGCGTGGTAATAATTACTGCAGTCTTAGAAAAAAGAAGAGAGGAAAAAAATAACAATTTCTATAGAGAGATAGCCGCCACAAGTAGGTCTCGTTCAAAAACTTGGCCAATCAGTTTTATGCTCTATATACGTTTATAATAGACAACACTGCAACGTTATATCACGTCAATTTAGTATGCCCAGTGATTTCGGACCTATTGAAGAAAAAAAAAAACAAAAAAAAAGAACCTATCGTACAACAAATCGCGTGCAGTTAGTCCGATTTAAACCAACCGATGTTTGGAATGAATATAATAAAACAAAATTTCTGTGTCTATATATACGAGTTCGATTTTTTATTTTTTGTTTTTTCTTAACCTACAATTATTTTACTTCCTTATAGCTTCGTCATTTTTTAGACTAATTTTTTTTTCTTTTTCACTTTTTTTGAGGCATGGAGTGTAGAGACCAATTTTATACTGGTCTATAGGTATACACCGCCTACAACACCTACCTAATTTTCTTTCTCTATCTCAAGGCGAGTTTGTATTCAGTTAGAGAAGTCTTGCTAACCGGCTGTCCCAATAACTATCTGATCACGGTATGTATTAAGTGTGAACGATCATTATTTATGTAATACGGTTTACTTTGAGCTAAACCTTATGCTTTAGATCGCCTTATTTAACCACTATAACGACTATAAACGGTGGACAAACATCGGGAGTTCGTTATAATTACGGAGCAAATATTTCCGCGGTTGATATAACGCTGCTAATTTTTGTAATTGAAGTTTTTTTTTCTTTTTCGTTTGCTCTTTATTTGCTAGCGTCAATTCCGCAATTCTTGTTATTATATCGCGTTCAAATATTACAAAAGGGCGTGTACGATATTGAGTTTAATAAAATGAAAAAAAAAAAAAAAAACGCGGAGAATTGAGATAAAAATCGAATAAACTGGGAAAAGCTCCCTTCGAGCTAAAGAAATAGCAGAGAAAATTTGTTTTTTTATTTTATTATTTTGTTTCAGAGATATGTGTACAACATGTATACACGATTTTGGAAAATAATATGAAGGGAACTATTTTCGGTGCATCACTGCAACGGCGCCGAGTAACAAACAAAAAACAAACTGTAAATATAACCTTGCTTTCAATAACATTTTCAGTAAAGAAAAAAATATTGTACAATTATATACATATGTGACCCGAGGGTTTGAATTATACACGAAGATATTTTGATTATTTTTCTACCAAAAACTATTTTCAAAGTCCTTTTGAAAACTTTTTGAAAATATATATATATATACATATATTTTCAAATCATCTTGATAAGTATCAGATGTTATGGCGAAGACGAGTAACGAACTCGTTTCGGTTTAGCTGTTTCGTCATTGAACTATAGTAGGTAATGTTGTTTTTACCTATATCGTTATCTTTTATGCTGTTTTTCAGCAAGACTTGAATATTCTTTTAAACAAAGTACAGAGTGCCGACGCGTTTATAATATTCGAACAATATTATCCGCTTTTTAACTATTATTGACAATCGTGGATCGAAAATTCTGACTCAGCATTCCAAATTCCGGAATTACTTAAGCACAAATATCAACGAATTGATTAAGTTTTCGGTTAACGGTCTTTGATATATTTTCAAAATTCTTATTTATTAATTTTTTTTTTTTTTAAATAAAACATGTGGATAAATAGATATATACTGACTTGTATACGTATATAATTGTTACGAAATAATTATAACGACGGTTTTATAATAACGACATTATTTTTTACTGGTGTAAAATCGGTAGTTTCCTGCCGCAACTATCAAACCGCGATAACGCAATACATATTACGTGTATAATTCGTGTACAATTATACCCAACGTATAACATAAACGTCATAAAAATGAAAAAAAGGAAAAACAAACAATCTACAATTAATCGTAAGTTACATAAATTATACATCTGTTATAATCATATCTTCGTCGAGAAAAAATTAGCGAATTTTTTTATCTCCCGGTTCACCGCTAATTGTGATTATAAGCAAGATCCTTTACTCTTATTTCCTCCTTATAAAGCGTTCGAATCTCGAATCGCGGAAAGATGTGATATATCGATAACAAGATCGTTCACAAAACGCATAAGAATCACAATCGTCAAACTGAATTATACAATTATTTATTTAGGGTGTCAAGTGATAAAATTAGATTTGATAAATATTTGTAGATCATAGATATAATCGACGTGTCTATATTAATTATCGTTTCGTGTGAAATATTTCATTGCCCGACTCGGTTGATAATAATTGTAAAATATATTAATCGTATGAACTTACCCTGACGAAGTTTATATGAGAAGAATAGCGTAATAAAGAACGATATTATATATAGTCACTGGTATATAATACACGGATAAATCGACGCGTGTATTTATTGTTTGAATATAAAACAGAGAACAGAAAATTGAGAGTTAATTTTCAACTTATATTTTATATCACCGGATTTTAGTTTTTATTTATTTTTTTATTTTTTTTTATATACTTCGCGGAGCGACTCACAATAACCGTAGGGATCTCGAGTCTCGACTGTGAAGCGATATAGCTTCGCACTGTGTAATATACCTATACCTACTAGTACCGCAGCCACCGCTGGCTGCCTCGCTCTACGTACATACGTACGTTGTTGAGACTTACTGAAGAAATTGGAATAAGCTTGGGGTAGGGATATCATTGTTGGAACCTGCACCGGACTCGTCATTGAAGCCTAAGAAATCGCGTATACATACATCGCGTGCGATTTACAAGTCGCGAACTTTGGAAAGGAAGTGAAAAGAGCTGAGGAAATTAAGACGAAATTTATAAGTTAAGTGGGAATTTTAATTCCCACGATTATTGACGAAATTTAATTTTCATGAAATTTATACGTTGATCGGGGGTTTTTACGGCTTTCCCATCAGTTCTCGCAGTCTGGACGTATACCTACAGGACAAAATACACGATATTTTCAATGAATCATTTGAGACAATTCATCAATTAACTTCGTTTCAAGCTCCGAAATATTTGACGAATTATTAACAAACGACGTTTTCCATGATTTGTAGATAGATTTTATTTTCAGCAGTAGGTATCGGCAATTCTAATTTCTAAACTTTTTACCCTCCGTTGTCTAAATTCTGATGTATACACAAATATCTCTTTATACCGCGTTTGGATCCGTACCAAAACAAACAAAAAAGTAAAAAGCGTAACGGGGAAAAAAACAAAAAAAAAACAAAAAACAGTTTTGAGATTTGCATTCGTCACGAATTATATATCTGCTCAAAAGAAATCAGGTCACAACGTGTACGAATCGTGATATTGAGCTGTCGTCACGATTCTTCGAAGGTATAGGATGATTTGCCTGAAATAAAATGACAGAAAGATAAGGCGAAGAGGAAAATTATGCGTGATTATATGTGACGGTTCTTCAATTCGCAGATTTCGATATATAGTCGTACGAGAGATCTATACGACGGATTGTATGATCGTGGAAATAGAAAAAAGTGGGTAACCACTTAGACGAGACGAGATGATAAATTATTTGAAATAATATATATCGCCATGATTAGAGAGTGTAGAATTATTTTATCAACCAAACTCGCAAGTTAAGTTTCGAAGAATAGAATCTCGATTCTAATGTCGGTTATACCCATGAACGGATACGGTCTTAACCGCCGTATGAAACCGCGGACTTCTGTTCTTGCAATCTTTCACTACGGCTAGCCACTTAACAGGAATTCACGCGATTATTTCTATACGTATATATACCTAGTTGCGTACAATAATTAATAACGAGAAAGCATAAAAACAAAATACAATGAAAGAAAGAAATACGAAACGAATTGAGATAAAATTTACATAGAATTTAAAACGCGTTATATATAAAACGAACTTCGAAAAACTTCGTTTTTTTTTTTGTTTTTCTTCTCTCTCAATGTAGGTTGCATAAATATATAACGTATATTTCTTTAGATACATTTTTCAGAAATATTCTAACGCAATTCTTAATTTCTTGGTACAATTTCTTTTTCTATTGAAAAATTTTCTCCCCCCCCCCCCCCCCCCCCGCGCCGGTTCTCCTCAGTTCGTTATTATTAATTCTTGCGACAATTATAGCTCGTATCTTATGATATACGTACCAAAGTTTAATTAAAATTCCAAAAAGTTTATACAGTCATGACAAATTAGGGTCATACCACCTAAAAAAAAAAAAAGAAAATTCTGCATAACAGAACGAATGTATTTTTTTTTTTTTTGTTAACTATCGAAATCTTCGTCGGTTGCCAAGTTTCGCGAAAAGTATGATTGGCGGGGATTGTCCGTTCTGTGTAGAAAGAAAAAAAAAAAAAATTTGAAACCGTCATTCTCGCATGTACAGCTGCTGGGAAAGAATAGCAAGACGTCGTTTAAGCTTGGACACAAAATTCGTTGGCCAATTTTATGGGAATCTAATGTGCAGAGTATCTGGGTCTCATGGTCCTGCATAGGACCAATTAAAATTGAAAACGTTACGACGTAGGATGACCAATGTATTAATTATAATATTAATAATAATAATTATTATTATTGTTTTTTTTTTAACGATAAAATGTTTTATCGATGACATACATCTCGAAGGAAAAACGGAAAGCTATATAACTTTTGTACCTCGACCTTGATGCAGCTTTTTACTTATTACATGTATACAGTTTTTACTGCAGTAATTATATTGCGGGGATATTTAACACCACATTTTTTCATTTATTTACTATATGCGGATCTGAGACTTACGGAGTAAACAGTCTATGGCATATACCCAGGTCCTTGAATTGCACGTTGTATAGTACATATACATACATACATACGTGTCTACATATTATTACCTATACGTAGAAATAGAGACTTACACTTGCGTAAGATAAGGTAAATCGATTGTAATAACTATAATGACGGCAATATATAAACCGCAACGTGATTATTTTCGATTATATTTATACATTAACGATCATTTTTTCGAAAATTTTTCTTTCAAATCTCCATAAATTGTGTCATCTGATATATATATTATTACATTTCGACAAAATATCTCATAGAAATAATATTTCTCACGGTAAATCATGGGTAAAAAAAAAAACCCAGTCAAATATTTCGGGATTTTTTAACCGTGAGTTTGCGAAAGAATTTTCTCGGAGATCAATTTTTTATTTTTATTTTTTTTGAACGTTTTTTTTTTCTATCTTTTTTATCTGCGTCAATAACATCCTCACTTTATTCCGAGATCTAACGTTTTTCGCGGTATATGGATTATAATACGGTCACAGAAATCCAATACAATAAATTATAATTAGTCATCGATCTATTACGAACGTCTTTACCACAGCAGCTCTTCGATTCTATCGCGTGTATCGATAACGTTTCGGTTATTATTTTTATTATTATTATTATTATTATTATTATTATTATTATTATTACGGATACTTGTATTACTAATATCTAGTCGCGTCATTGTATTGATTCAATCGATTATGACGGTTGTAGTAATCTTTCTAGCCGAATTCAGTCATCAAATTTCTGATCACTCGATTAGCGGTTTAGGAAATGCCGAAAATTTATGGTAACTATAGATATTACATACCTACCGCGATTTAAAACTCAGCTGGGATCATCAAAACGGGAAATTGGCAACCGGAATCCAGATAATAATCAACATACGCCGATAAGAAATTCGATTTTTTTTATTATGAATGAGTAAATTTTGCAATTTTTTATTTTATTTTTACTTTTCATCTGCACCTACGGTGATATAAGAAAAATATTGGTTTCGAGTCTTTTGCTAATTTCAACGAATCTTTACGTTTTCGACCTTCTAGAATCCGAAAAACAGGTTTTCAGAAATAAGATGTAGATCTGTTCTCGGATCTGTCTGAAACTCGCGCGATGATCTCGGAAACGGGTCGATGAAAAAATCCGAAAATCATAGGGCTTTACAACCGAACGCATGAGCATGAAAAATTGTCATGTCTCGTTCAATTTGTACTTCCGGTTTTACCGGAAATGAATCGATTTTCGGTGTTTTACCGACAAACCTATTATATACTTTTTCCTCTGTATTACCTTTCTAAAATGAAAGATTATGTTCTTCCGAGTTGAGTCATTCATTTTATAATTACATATATATAGGGCATTCCTTGCCAATGACAACAACACAAATTTTAAATATACCCAGATCGAATTGTGATAAAATACACTGTATAAAATTGTCGCTTGTCAATATGTATAGGGCATTCCTTGCCAATGACAAGAAAAAATTGTAAATATACCCAGATCGAATTGGGATGATATACACTGTATAAAATTGTTGCTTGCCAATATATAGGTCGTTCCTTGCCTATGACAACAACAACAAAAAGTAATAAATATACCCAGATCGAATCGGTGAAATGCACGGCATAAAATTGTTTTTTGTCAATATAAAGGGCGTTTCTTGCCAATGACAACAACAAAAGAAAGTAATGAATATACTCAGATCGAATTGCGATGAAATACACTGTATGAACTTGTTGTTTGTCAATATATATAGGGCGTTTTTTTTTTTTTTGTAACATTTTTAATTTTAATTTTTTAATTTTCTTTTGTTTTTCATTACTTTTTTATATTATACTGTTTTTTTTTCTCCTGACAAATCTATGCTTTTTCCTTTTTGATGAAAAGTACTCCGAAAAACTGTTTTTCCGGCTCGTTGTTTTTTTTTTTTTTTCTCATTTTATACAAATTTCGTTATCTCAACAGGATAAAATAACAACCTATTTTTACGGTGCGATGAATAAAAGAAAACAAACAAAAAAATCATAAGTAGAAGGAATTTTTCCCTCTTCGCTTTACGGGCTGTCGTAATTGATGTTCTAAAACACCATGATAATAAGCTTTTAATACGATAACTCAGTCTCCAGTCAGAGATAAGGCTGCCCAAGTGAATATCCGGACGAATTTTAGCTGGTTTTCGGTATCCGAAAGCAACGTTCGAGTGAAACAAAACGTTTCCCATCAAAATTGGTGTGATTTATGTATGAAAAGAAGTCGATATAGCAACGCTCTAAAGATGACAAATAGATTTTAAAATAGATACAGCTGAAGAGTGCAAAGTTGAATTTTTATGAATCCACGGAAATTATGTAACGACAACATGTTCAGGGATATTAAGAATTTAGCGTAAAGATTTTAGCGTCTAAAATCAACATCGATGCTGCAGCAATATATGGGTGGGACGTGTGAAAAAGTATAAACAAAATAAAAATATTCTATTATACGATTATATTTGAAAATAGTTTCCTCCGCGTTCGTGCAGCAACGATCATGAGGAGGCGAGATTAGTTTGTTTAAAACTTGAATTTGTGTTATAAACGCGTCTATAATACGCACGTATATATATGCAGACACAAAGAGCTTTTATCAACAGTCTAGAATTAACTGTGCGATCTAAATTATTTTTTTCTTCTAAGAAACTGTTTTTTTTTTCTTTTTTTTTTCTTCTTCTTCTTCTTCTTCTTTCTCTCTTTTATTTCGTTTTTCCTGATCAACGTCGAGATTATCCCTTCAGGCTAATCTCAGAAAAGATTTTCGCCGCTCTATATAAAAATCTCATGCGAGAGCTGCTGTTATATACGATCGAATAATAATCCGATCGTGTATACGACGGCGAATATGGTTGAAAATTGTTTTTAGTAATACCAACTTGTATTATATACGTATAAAACACGTTTATAACGGTTGATCGGTCGAACCTGCTGATTTTCATTATACTGTTAATAAATACCCGCGGCAAAAAGTTTACCCGACAGTTATACATACCGCGATGGTATAATAAGACCTTGACAATGCGGGCTCGCAACATTAAAGTGGCGTGTCTCCTGTTAGGTAACTATACTTACTCTGCAGTACCCCGATCCCGGAAGTGAAATGAGAAAAAAGTAGAAAAAGGACCGAATGGTACAAAATAACCAGATACATGTAAAACCGCTTATATAAGTAATATGAAAAAAAAGTTAAAAAAAAAAATAAATTGTGTGGTATAAAAATTCGAAAAGAAAAACTACCGCCATTTCACTTCCAATTTTTTTCACATTTTTCATTCCATCTCTCTCAGCCCCGTCGTTTTCAAGGCATTCGAAGTCCTCAAATATGAACTCGATCACGTACAGTCTTCGGCCTTTTTAATATGACGTATGATTGAATTTATGTATGTACGTATGTATATATATAGCTGCATGTGAAACGGTTACTTTTATAAGGAAGTGCGTCAAAGACGGAATAAAAAATGACGCATACCAGCTGTACGCCTTTGCAGGTATACTATATTATAACTCGTGTCCTCAATTTCTCAAAACTTTTGCTTCTCACATGGAAGTATGTAGTATGTATACGGTGCCCTCCCGAGTATGGAGTCACAAAAAATTTCCTAACCCAAAATTATGTGTAAAAAATTTTTGGTGTCGAAATTGCGGTGAAATATTAATGAAAAAAAATAAAAAATTACTTGCCCATTTCTTATTGTAATTCCAATAATCCTAATCGATTTCTTATATTACTGTATATAGCTTTAGGGGTGACAGGAATTAAATACATGATGAAATTCGTAACTGCAGCATAATTTGACTCATGTATGTGTACGTTGCATTTATTTCTGTTTTCTAGTAATGAGAAACAAAGAAATGTTAATTACATGTTTGGCAAAAGTATACCGTAAAACTGATTTACTGCAATGATTTCTTAAAAATTGAGAAATGAGAAAAAAAAAAAAAAAATAAAAAAAAATCGTGCCTGCCGCACTTACGCGATGTGTATAATAATAATATACGCGTTATAAAAATATTTGATCATGATTTCTTATGTCGGTTTGATACGAGATAAGTAGACTATGTCTATAAGTGTACTTTTATGAAGTAGAGTGAAGGTGAGCATTATAGTCGCTGATCTATCTATCTACATATCTCTCTCTCTCGGTTGTAATAAAAAAATTAAAAAAAAAAAAAAAGAAAAAATTAGAATATACATACATATAATGTAATAATGATTCTTGACGCCAGAGATTATTCTGATTGTCTCATTTATTATACGTATGTATATGTATTGTTCGAATACGTAATCCCTCGCCCCCACGATTCGGGCAATCAATGAATATATATAACGTTTTTAACTAGTTAATTTCTCTTCGGAACGGTTGACACTATATATACATAGACCTAGATACAACGCTCGTGGGCAATTTGAGATTTGTTAAATTTCAATTCATTTGTGAGAAATGGAATAAAGCAGAAAAAAAAAATTAATAAAATTTAGGGAGTGCAGACTGTGCAAGATCGATTGCAGTGAGAAATCGTCAAATTTCAGAATTATATATTAACTCGATCGCGTGGGTTATTAACTTTAGTCCCTGCAGACACTCGGTTATATAGTTATTTTTATTTTTTTTTCTCTCTGTTCAGATTTTGTATATCTGCGGACGACTATTTCCGTGAATCACTTTGTTTAAAAATCGGTTTATATACATATATACGTAATTTGGCGTAAATATTTATCCGTTCCTTTGTAGTATAGGTAGACAGACAGTTTTGAATTACATCTTTATATATAACATATCTACTTTATCATCATTTCAGAACGAGATTGCAAAGATCAGTATATAGAATCATAAATAAAAGATCAAGAAGAGCCTGCTGCAATTACCTCATAATATGCCCTGGATTAACTAAATTTAGAGAATTCTTTCACCTATATATTCTAAGTTCACAATCCTAGACTATATGTCCATTCCGGATTTTAGATGGAAACAAGTGGTATCTCTTTTTTTTCAGTTTCGGGTACAAAAAAAAGAAAGAAAGAAAAAAAAAAATATACATATAGGTACAGAACCGATAAATATAATTTTTTCAAATACTTTATATACACGCGATGTTGTTCGATATTTAAGATACTTAATTGAGTTGATGTTACAGGTATAGTAGCTCGTTGCGAATATAATACGATTTGTTAGTAAAAAATTGAAAAAAAAAAAATCAATGAAAAAAGGAAACAAACAAAACAAAAATAAAAATATATATGGTAGTTTTCGTTTCAACAATTGATCGTTGATATAGATAAGACCGACTCCTATCCTGTCTAATTTGTTCTAGATTTTCTTTGATTTATCACGTTATCGCAAGTACTTCACATCGTATCGTATACATAAATATATACCTATATATGTATACTATAATAATAAATGTATATCTATTAACCATATAACTGTACGTTCTTATTATATGTTAGAGTCAATTTAAGAACAGTAGCAAAAGCGGTACAATTTCGCCACCGTAAAACCGTGTCATGGAATAAAAATTTATCTACGTATATATAACGTAAATTTCGTGTATCACATGTAGGTATATTAGGGCGGTCCTTATAAAGGTCAGTTTTTGAATTTTGATCTTTACGCTCTCTAAAACTCTTCCAAATAGTTGGAAAAAAAAATCCCTGTAAATTTTTAGCTCTCAATATTAATATTAACCAGACCGCCGAGACGACGGAATTTTTAAATGGAAAAACACATTTATTTTTCAAAATCAAACTTCGAATTTTTATAACTTTGGCAGTAATTGATGAAAAAATTTGAAATTTGGCACCAATGTAGTTACTTATATGATGTATAAGGGGGTACATTGGAAAAATTTTTAGACAGTTATTTCCTTACTTCTAGACGTGAAGAAATTTTTTTCTTTCTTTTTTTTTTTTAATGTTGAAGTAAGAAAATAACTGTCTAAAAATTTTTCCAACGTGCCCTTTTATACGTCATACAAGTAACTGCATTGGTGCCAAATTTCAAATTTTTTCATCAATTATTGCCAGAGTTATAAAAATTCAAAATGTGATTTTAAAAATTACATGTGTTTCTACATTCAAAACTTCCGTCATCATGGGGGTTGCATTAATATTAATATTGAGAGCTAAAAATTAATAGGATTTTTTTTCTAACTATTTGGAAGAATTAGAGGGCGTAACGATCAAAATTCAAAAATGACTTATTCGTACAGAATTTGGATTTTTTTTTCCAGATACATATCTACGTATATACAAAAATCAACGATCATTGAATAGATTCCAATTCTGTTTTTTTTTTTTTCTTTTTCTCTACTATGTGATTCTCGTGCTTTTATTTCTTTCAAATTACCTTCTCCTATAACCATAAAAGTAGTCCACTATAAATTGCAGACGGAACCAGTTTCTAACGGTCAGCACCGTACTCTAACCATACATATGGTATATGTATATAATACGTAATTTCATCACAAAGACAAGGTGAGCCGTTACAGCCAAAAACGAAAAAAAAAAAAAAACATAAAAACAAAAAAAAACAAAATGAACTGAAAAAAAAATCGACAAATCTCAACAGCTGCACGTATTTTTTTTTTTTTTTTCTTTTTTTTTTCTCCTTTGTTTCAACGAGTTTTTTCCTTTTTCAATGAGTTTAATGCTACCATAGATGTATTATACCTGTACTTAAAACGCATGCTACAGCGAGCTGCAGCAATAACGGAAAAGAACAATTTATACGAAGGCATAAGAAAATTATAACGGTAATCCTCGGACAGGGGTCTAAGTTTTTTTATTTTTTTCTTTATATTGTTTAAAAAAAACGAACAGATGATAGCCTAAACGAATATTTTGAATTATGAAGAAATTTGTGGCATAAAATTGAGACATTCGGGTATATAGGTATGTAGTACGTATATATTTATCTGTAAAAATATGATCGAACGAATCGTTGCGATTACGACCGATGAACGAAAAATGAATAATTTATATTATATATACATATACGAATCGATCGTTATAGATGAAAAATGCAGTACTGTCCCGATATAGTAATTGCTTTCACACAAAAGGGGGGTATGAGAAGGCTACCGACTGACCTCACGTATGCTAATTGTCCGAACGTTATCTGCACGCGAGTTTGCTATTGCATTGGCGTAATGGCGTTCTGGTCTATCCCAAAGCGAAGTTAGAAGACTTTGATAAAGCTGCAAAGCCGTGTAGAGAGGAATAAATCCCTGGCGTATCAGGACCGCGGGTATAATATATTATATACAATATACAAGTGATAAAATTGTAAAGTTGTTGTAAACTGAAGAAGAAAAAACCTATATTTAAAAACTATTGAAATAAAATTTTCTTCAAAATCCTTATCGAACTATATAACAGCCATGCGTCATAAAATTGACTAGATTATCTGTTTTTATAATCCAGTTTGAAATCTTGCTGCATTTTTTTTTTTTTTCTCTTTTTTTTTCATCCATTCTGCACAACCGTGAACCGAGAATGTCAAGGTCTCTCTCTGCACACCATATAATAGAATTTTTCATAAGGATATCACGTGTCGTCGACAACCATATACCGATCGTACGTCCGTCATTCGCTGACCTCTTCCGTGGCAGAAAACTGTCGCAGTTATCTTGGAAAAAAAATATATGTATACATATATACACATAGATAATAATTTGCGTAAGGGTTCGTGTAGCGATTGGAAAATCGATTTTTTGTTTCTCATTTTTGGGTCTTTCGTATGAGTAAAAATAAATAAAAAAAAAAACTAAAAACGAAGAGACAAAAAAAGTGAATTGATTTGCCAGTTCGTTGGACACTGCGCGGGAGAGTTTCGATCGGAGTTAGAATCAAGAGAAAAGTAAAGTAGATATACATAATTTGTTACGTATTTTATCAGTAAGACATATATAATAGCGATATGGTATTCAAAAAGGGGTACAATCAATATGCAACGAAGGAACGTTAACCCTCGTCGTAATTATCTCGATCTTTGGCGTGAGTTTGCGGCTTTTCACGTACCCGAACAATCCGCAAAGCATTTCTGGTTCGCGCGCAACCCACAGGTAAGTGAAACGCTTGGAAGGGATCATACAACTGTAATCATTTCTCATCCTCGTAAACGTGAGATTTTTAAAGAGCGTCGAGCAATGGGCTAGAGAACGCGAGTGACTATAAGTATACAGTGCAATACACCTCGGTGACTCAAAAAAAAAAAAAAAAAGAAAAAAAAAAAGTGTCGATTGATCCGTATCTGTACAAAATTTATTCAAATATTTTCATTTTTTTTTTTTTTTTTGTTACTACTCTGTTTTCGGTGATGGATACCTACTTCCGTGGAATATAATAGTCAGACTTGTTGTTATCGATGATATATACTATATAAATAATAATACGTTATGTATATCTGTTTGTTTCCCTATACGATATCGCAATGGCTAATAATTCGGTCAAAATCGCGAATTGGAAATTGATAGCCACCTACTAATTCTTCATTATAAATTTATGGTAGGTATAGCTGTATACGTAAAGCTTTGGACTTGATCACTGCAGACATCAACCATTGTTTTTCTTATTTTTCATTCATATAGCTGTATGTATACCAGAGTGTGTCGTTCAGGAGCAACATGTTTGTTCAACTTACAAACAGGTTGTATACTTGCAGGAAGGTAAAATAAGAAGTGTGTTGAAATTTGAGATCTTAATATTAATATTGAGAGGTGCCTCATCGCGAATTTCTATTTCCCATTTAAATAGCGCACGGGAAATGTTTTATTGGCACACTTCAATTTTTATATCTCAAGTACTGATCTACTCAGAATGATTCTGCATTGCCACTTTTGTTCGAAATCGAACGCTCTACAAAAAAGGTCTCTTGGTATTTTTCGATAAATCTAGCTGTTTCCAAGTTGGTTGTTGGCTATCGATGGTGATTAATCAATAACCAACTTGGAAACGGTTAGATTTATCGAAAAATACCAAGAGACCTTTTTTGTAGAGCGTTCAATTTCGAACAAAAGTAGCTATGCAGAATCATTCTGAGTAGATTAGTACTTGAGATATAAGAATTGAAGTGTGCCACTAGAACATTTCCCGTGTTATTTAAATGGGAAATAGAAATTCGCGATGAGGCACCTCTTAATATCGATATTAAGATCTCAAATTTGACCAGGCTTCTTATTTTACCTTCCTGCAAGTATTCAACCTGTTTGTAAGTTGGAGAAAAGTTGTTGCCCCAAAATGACAGACCCTAAGGTATATCTGAACCTGAAACGTAGACGTAATGTCATTTCACTTATCTGCGTCTGTTATCTGCAATTTATTTTTCTCTTCTTCTCTCTTTTTTTTTTCTTTTATTACCCTCAGATATTTTCTTATCAATTTATAACGTGTCCGTGCGCTCGTTATTCAATGAAAGAAGATCTGTTTTGCACTCGACTGCTACTGCACCGCCGAAAAAAGAAAAGGAGAAAAATTTTTGTCGTCTGCATTTTTTGTTATATTTATTCATTTCGTATATTTTTTTTTTTTTTTCTTTCACGAAATCCCAGAACGTCGAGTTGAATCGATTAATTTAGTTCCTCGAACGTTATAATTATTAAAAATCTCGTCGAATTAATTGGCGATATTTTCTTATTTGTTATTCGAAACTGCTAATAACTATTATGACGGTAGCTATTATAACAATTCTGATTTGATCTGGTCGGTTTATCAAGCGATTAGAGTTTGCGATAACTTGAACATGTTATATATATTAAACCTACAACAGAATCGTTTCTCGATTCTTATAATCATTCGCGTTTCTACAACCGTGACATAAAACGTTAATCAATTCGCGTTCTCTGATTATCATTATTATTATTATTCGAGAGAGAGAAAAAAATCGCTATTATACCAAATTTACATCATCATTTATTTTGATTTTTTTTTAGCCATTTCAAAACGAAATAGGAAAAGACCTCAACATGTACGACGCCACGGTTCATCCTGAAGGTAGTCCAAGAGCATTTAGATCTCCGGTTCCTACTGCAACAGAAATCGACAAGGAAAGCGAACATCGCCTTGACGGTGAGTATAATTGAAAATAAAATATAAAAATCCAGTTTCCTTTTTTTTTTTTTTTTAGTTTTTTATGTTTTTTTTCTTGTTCCGGCCCGTTTCGAACGGTCGAAAAAAAATCATAATTTTGTCTTATTACACAAATATATTGAGAGAATTTATGTGGATTTTTTCAGAATTTTTGGATCGCATTTTTTGAGTTTTTCCAACTTCCAACCTTTTTTCTACGAACCTCCGTATCTCAAAAGTATGAGATCATAGAAGAAAATTCATAAGACAAAAAAGTTGCAGTTTCGAATCAACTTTCTGAAAAATTTTCTTTGGGAATTTCTCGAATCCCAAAAATACCAATTTTTATCAAAAATACACAAAAATATATTTTTTTCAACCAATATGTCACTTTCGATTTGCCTCAAAAATTTACAAAAAATACTCTCAAGTGTTTACAGCAACCATATATTTTTTTTTAAATAGTTGGCTCAATCGTTTGAAAGCTATATTTTTTTTTCGAAAAAAAAAGAATTAATAAAGCATAGCTTCCGAACGATTGAGCCAACCATCTTAAAAATAATATATGATTGCTCTAAATACTTGAGAGTATTTCCTGTAAATTTCTGAGGCAAATCAAAAGTGACATATTGGTTGAAAAAAAATATTCTTGTGTATTTTTGATAAAAATTGGTATTTTTGGGTTTCCAGAAATTCCCAAAAAAATTTTTTCAAAAAGTTGATTCGAAACTGCAACTTTTTTGTCCCATAAATTTTCTTGTATGATCTTGTATACTTTTGAGATACGAAGGTTCGTAGGAAAAAGTTGGGATTTGGAAAAACTCAAAAAATGCTAGCCAAAAATTCTGAAAAAATTCACTTAAATTCTTTCGATGAATTTGTGTAATAAGACAAAATTATGATTTTTTTCGAATCGGTCAACTCTTCGACCGTTCGAAACGGCGTGAAGCACCTCATATACTTAATTATTAAGTCATCAATTTTCGTAAAAAAAAAATTAAGAAGTTTGTTACCTCCGTAACAAAACTGCAGTGGTATAAGGTAACTGCTTATACTTAGAATCGTCTATTTAACTGCCCCCATCTAATCTCTGGGTATAGCTATAAAACGTTGACAATGCGAGATGCTATGAGGTTTGACCAAAGATTTATCATTGGCAATGTCAGTGTCAATAACCCAAAGGTTTCCAGTACCACAGCGAGAGCCAATAAAACGAGTTTAAAATTTGATAATTAATATATTTGACTGCGTGATGCGCTGCGTAGTTGATGTATTTTATCTCTCACATACTGGTCTATATATACCTATATATACATCGCTACTTGTGCCAATAGCATTCCTGCACTCGACGATTCGCTGAAAAGCATTGTCAAGGACTTTTACGGTGTCTTGTCTGGTCAAGTGGACAAGAGGATAATAAAATCGGCTGGACATGGGCGATGGGATGTGTGTGCCTGTGTTTTTTATTTTTCAACTTTTTTTTTTACATCATCATCATTTTAACGTATACGTCGTTCGTTACCTATGCAAAAATTTCGATTAATATACATATACATAGGTCTCATCGATAATCGTCGGATCATTTTCTATCGTTTAGACAGAATTAATACCGATCCACGCTGATTCATACCTTCGTGATCAATTTGAATATCAACGAGTGTATATGGGGCATTCCACGTCAACTCGACCTGGTTTTTACCCTTGACCTCTCGGATTGGGCCCGCGATTTTTTTTATGATTGTTCTCACTTTGAAAGGCACTCAGTTTTTTTTCAGATTTTTTCAAATCGATTTGAATTTCCTACAATTTTTGAAATCGACCATATTGATCGACACAATTTAAAAATCTGAAAAAATTCTGAAAAATCGTGTGTCAGGTATCAAAATTTTTAAGCTTAGAGCCGGAGTGGGGAGATTTCTCCTCCTTACCGTTTTCAAGCTTTTTCCAACAAAAAAACCATAAAAAATTAGAAACGGGAGTTATTTTACTATGGATGGTCGCTGAAACATTTTCATGTGCTACACCGGATTTTTTTAAATTTTTTCAGATTTTCCGCAAATTTTTTTTTTTTTATTTTTCCGAAAAAATCTCTTGGGAAAAATCTGGAAAAATTTTCAAGAATCCCGTGTAACATATGAAAATGTTTCAGCGACCATCCATAGTAAAATAACTCCCGCTTCTAATTTTTTTATTGTTTGTTTTTCGGAAAAAGCTTGAAAACAATAAGAAGGAAAAATCTCCCCACTCCGGCTTTAAGCTTCAAAATTTTGATATCTGACACACGATTTTTCAGAATTTTTTCAGATTTTTAAAATGTGTCGATCAATATGGTCATTTTTAAAAATTGTAGAAAATTCAAATCGATTTGAAAAAATCTGAAATAAAAACTGAGTGCCTCTCAAAGTGAGAACAATCATACGAAAAATTGCGGGCTCAATCCGAGAGGTCAAGGGTAAAAACCAGGTCGAGTTGACGTGGAATGCCCCATATATAAAAAAAAGAAGGGAAAAATAGCGTGATGACATATCTTGCATGCATATGCAGTGCATAGGAGAAGGTCATTTGAATTGAACATGAATACGAAGAGAAAAATGGCAAAACCTGGTTGAATATCAGCAAAGAAAACCCTGAAATCATAATCACTTTTCAAATTTGGCACCCAACTCCCGCGGAACTGATCGCAAACCGGAAAGAAAAATGGGCAATCTTAAGTAAAAAAAATTGAGCATTATAAAGGAACAGTATCAATATAGTTCTGAATTTTCTGAATATAGTAGAACCGTTATGCGATATTCAAATCTGCAAATCCGAGTCATTTACTGTATGTACATTATTGTCAGAGCTCCTGAGTGCAGAGATTCCACTAAATTGGTTAATGAATGTGACAATTTCATATACCAGAGCTGTAACTTCATCAAATCAATTAATGTAACGTTTATTTAATAGGAACATGTTGAACGGGTCATCTTGAACCGTGTGATTTGTAGAGTTAGATTTGAACTTTGACACCTTATTAGTTATAATTTGTCGTAAATTATACAACGTTCTGAAGTCACCGTGACTTGTTGTGCTTAGCTCATTCCTTTAGGACAATATAAAATGATGAACGATCACAATTAGGAACGCATGCTTGATCGTAGCTATAGTGGCCAATTTGATGTTATCGATGAATATAATACAACTGCTATCTACGAGTGCCAACGATTAGCTTGAGTGTATTCACGACATATTAATGGCATGCTAAGCTTTGATAAGTTTGTTCAAAAAATTCGATGTTGAATTGCTCGTCGATTAGAGCTAAAAACATTTGGACTTTTATGATAGTTTCTGACGATCTGTGCGAAACGAATTGCGTTCATTAAATGGGTTAATTATTTTGACTGGTCATTAGATTATTTGTCCCGATGAGATTGGTGGATTCCATTTTCGGAGATTCCAGATTGAAATAAATTGAAACATATTTTGAATTAACGTCAATTACAATTGTTTTTAATTCGTTTTAATTCTTAGGGAATCTCTGACGGTCGGTTTTACTGATTCATATTTGTTTTAAATATATGCGTACTTCCAATATGTTCATGGAAATTTATACGTATACTTTGGGAATAGATATTCCCTGTGCACTCCACGTATATGAGTTCACGCCAACTCGACCAATGTCTGACCCTGACCATCTAGGATCTGATCCATGGCTATTTCCGTTTTTTTTTTTTGATATAAAATATGGTTACATTTTTTTCAGAATTTTTATTCGAACTCTTTAGAGGCTTAGGAAATTTTTAAACTATGCTAATTTCAAGGTTTCGATGAGTATCGACTTGAGATGGATATTGATCAGACTCGATAGGCTCGATTTGGGTATACGAAGAAATTATACGACGAGAAAGAAAGAATATACCGTATTTTTAGGGAAAAACTTACATGCAAAAATAACATTAAATAAATTTTCATCCGATTCATTTTATAATTAAATCGAGTAATTCAAATTTCGAAAACGTTACGTATCGTACAGGAATTATTCCATCGAATGTATATCGTTTTTGTTGTTTGTTCTTTTTATTTGTTTGAAATTTTTGTCGTTTCGATAATTTACTTGAGTTACAAAAATAAAATGAACAAGGGTTAACGTGGTTATTCATGATGTGTAAAATCTTGAGAAACTATAATATTCTAGGACACTTTATTACAAGATCTAGTTGCAACCACTCGCAACCTTCCGTACAAGATCGAATTTTGTATGCATGAGAAATATTATTATTAGTATTGTGATTCGAGTAGTTCCTAGATTGTGTAATTCATAAAGAATTGTGTAATTCAATATCTTATTTTGCATAAAGATGATTGCAAGCTTCAAGTAACTATATCAGGAAAAACTATTGGCGTTGAACTGAACAGATTTATCGAACGATTTTGTAATTTTATAATATCTCTGAAAGTCCCTTTTAGTATATATACCGTTTCGAGATATCTTTGGATATTGAATGAGAATTAATATGAAAAGATTTCTTATCGGTATATCAATTTCTAATAAAAATAAAAATAAATACACACATAAAAAATGACCAAGGCTGACGAAGACTAGACCTAAAAATGTTGAAAATTAATTAATTTACTACTATTAAGACTGTTAATGATTTATTAAGATAAGCTGAAGCTTGTCTTCCGTGTTTTCATCTACTCCATGACCAATTACCACCAATCCAACATTATTCTTTCATTTTTTACCCCGTTCTGGCCCAATGTAAGACGTTGCATGCGATGATATCTGCATCTATTGTTTTTATTGAAAAGGACTTCCGTGTTGTTCCGAGAACAAACAATTCTAGGTAACTCGATTCTCAAGTCATTAAGAGGTTCATCAGATGAATCATTTCTATACAAGAATATACATATATTTATTCCAGAATTATTCAAGGTCTTCAAAGAAAAAAAAGGAGAAAAAAAAGTGGGAAAAAAGTGCCAATCAAATTAACTTGTTCTAAAACTTCTGAAAATTGTATCCGCAATGTTCGCTTGTCTATTCTTTTTTTTTTTTCGTTTTTTTTTTTTTTTTTAATTCTTGAAGAATTTTTACGGAGAATTTTGAATATCAGTTGGGAATTTTTGGTCTTGTTTTTAGTCACGTATTATAGCTGCAATATCCCGTCGTTGGAAAATTTTCAAAGAATATCACTATTGTTATCAAGTTTAAAAAAACGTGTAACTTAATAAGTTTGAACAGATATTGGCGAATACGTAGAAACGACTAATTATATACTGGATATTATCTTTTACTCGAACTGTACAATATTATCACGCATCTGTACGAAATATCCAGCGGAAAATACTCCATGGAAATTTTAACTTTTGTGGGATTTAATTTTGATATAATGTCGTCGTTTTTTGCAATAATTATTTGAGGATAAAAAATAAAAAAGTATGACGTGCTAATTCTCTTTTTTCTCAAAGTTTCGACATAGAAAAAAATACGGCAGAGACGGTTTTTCAAATTTGTACAAAAATATTATTGTATAGAAATTTTGATCTGATGGAAAAAATATAACAAATAATATTACGATATGATCATCATTCACGAGGAATTTATTCTTCATGATTTCCGAGATTTATGTATATTATTTGTGCGAATATATTGCACGCAATCATTTCATCGTCAAGTCATTTATAACCGTTTGAGTAGATCCAATGTTTGATATTACTGTCTGTCGTTTTATTGAAACTCGTTTACTTAAACTCGACAAAAAAGGCAGTACATAACATAATTATCGCGTTCACAAATAAAAAAATAAAATAAAAAAATAGTAAATTCGATATAGAATCGGTTTCAAGAATTGTTTAGATTTTAATAACGTCAAGTGCCGCTGCAAACGGACCTCTAAACATCAATCAATCAATTCGAAGTTGCTTGAAGTAATTTGTAAAACCAAAATTTTAGAATTTTGGAATTTTTTGACCCATCTTCAGGGGGGAGGGGGGGGGGGGGGGGGCGTGTCAGTTGTGTCCTAAGCTGAGTTATTTTCAGGATTTTTATTCATTTATTTTTTTTTGAACAAAGTTTTCGACCGTTTTTTTTCAAACTTGCAGGGTTTAGTCATCATGCATTAGTCTATTTCCATGAATTTTTTCACTCACCAAAAAAAATTATTTGTCGACTTATGAGAAGAAACGTGTACCGCGACCGAAGGGCTGCATCGACCTGGTGGGCACGATAACTGCTCGCGATTCCATCCAAACTAAAAAAAAAAAATGTATGTTATAAAAGACACCTTTCCCCAGAGGATGAACCTCTATGAAAAATTAAATCCGAAAATTGTGGCAGTTACAGGTCAGCTTGTATAATAGCACCATTTACGATTTTTTTTTTTACTTTTCAGAAGAAAAGTATTGTATTCGGCTGGAAAATGACTATGTCCAATTTTGACGAATCTTCACGTTTCAAGACCCCTAGAATCCGAAAATCATGTTTTTAACGAAATGTCGGTCTGTCCGTCCGTTGCGTTCACTCGAAAATCTCAGAAACGGTTCGATAGAACAATTTGAATTTTGGCGTGACATCTTGATACATTGGCAAGATCAAACTTTTCTATAATTCATTTTGATCCGACTTCCGGTTTAACCGCCACTGAGAAGGACTCCTGATATTTTTGACAGAAATTTCAAATTTTCACGCTGGCAAATGAAAGTTCAAGTTGCCCCGAATCGATACATATATATATGTATAGGGTTTTGACTCCAACTGACCCGACAAACGAGTGATTAATCGACAATCGAACAAACTCCTCTAATGATCTCAGTAGCGGCTCGATAGAAAGATTTGAGTTTTGGCATGTCGTTCCTGTACGTTAGGAGGATGAACCTTTTCGACACCTCATTTCAATCCGACTTCCGGATCGACCGGAAGTAGAGAAGACTCCCGCTTTTTTACCAGAAACTTGAAGTTTTAACGCTGGAAAAGGAAAGTTCAAGTTGCCCCGAATCGATACATATATATATGTATAGGGTTTTGACGCCAACTGACCCGACAAACGAGTGATCAATCGACAATCGAACAAACTCCTCTAATGATCTCAGGAGCGGCTCGATAGAAAGATTTAAGTTTTAGCATGTAGTTTCCTTACGTGTGGAGGGTGAACCTTTTTGACACCTCATTTCAATCCGACTTCCGGATCGACCGGAAGTAGAGAAGACTCCCGATTTTTGACCAGAAACTTGAAGTTTTCACGCTGGCAAATGAAAGTTCAAGTTGCCCCGAATCGATAAATATATATATGTATAGGATTTTGACGCCAACCGACCCGACAAACGAGTGATCAATCGACAATCGAACGAACTCCTCTAATGATCTCAGGAGCGGCTCGATAAAAAGATTTGAGTTTTGGCATGTCGTTTCTGTACGTTAGGAGGATGAACCTTTTCGACACCTCATTTCAATCCGACTTCTGGGTCGACCGGAAGTGGAGAAGACTCCCGATTTTTGACCGGAAACTTGGAGTTTTTACGCTGGCAAATGAAAGTTCGAGTCGCCCCGAATCGATACATATATACATGTATAGGGTTCCGACGTCAACTGTCCCGACAAACAAGTGATCCATTGATAATCGAACAAACTCCTTCTATGATCTCAGGAACGGCTCGATAGAAAGATTTGAGTTTTTGCATGTAGTTTCTGTACGTTGGGAGGATGAAGCTTTTCGACACCTTATTTCAATCGGACTCCCGTATCGACCGGAAGTGGAGAAGTCTTCGGATTTTTGACTGGTAACTTGAAGTTTTTTCGATAAAAATTGAAAGATATCTTCACCCCGAAACCAAACATGTTCTAGACAGAGTAGTTCAATCATTATATTCATCAATAATAAAGTACTTGATACGATCAACAATCAAGGACGTGATAAGCTTCGAAATTGAGCATGTTGTTGTTTTTTCGGGACTGGAAAGAAGAATGTCTTCAATATTGCATTATTGTGATATTCGCGGATTGTTTAATTTTTCAATTTCAAGTAAAAATCAGGATAATATGACGTTAGTAACGTGATATCGTTTTTGTGCTCACTATTGATTGAAAGTAAATGTTATCATGATCCACAATCGAATTTATCTCTCTATTTATTTCATACACATACATATTGGTGCGATGATTTTACATATAAAGATAAAGACAGCATTTTTAGAATTATTAAATGTAAATTATGCAAGAAAAAATGATCGGATGAAAAGTTCTACGCGAATAGATTCGCCGCTTGTTTTTGTCTTTGGAAGCGCGTAAAAGAAGTTTAGTTTCCAAAAGTCAGCATGAAAATAGGCTCATGCCCGGCAGAAATATGTTTTACAATATCTCTCCGAATTTGAACTCGATCGGATGATTGGTTACCGAATTACACTGCCCACCGATGTTGAAAAATTAGTTTCGACAAGAGTTTGAGGAACGATTTTCACGCAGAACAAACTACCATGCCGAGGAGCCTGGACAGTGACCGTTGTGGCCGTAAAATTCTCATAATTCCGTAAGTTTTTACAATCTCGCCATGATATTCAAACCGAAAAAATCGATTTTTTTTCACCCGATTGATATGGTTTTTCCCTGAATACACCCGAGGCTAGAAGGTCCGTTCCGATGTGCAGAATTAGTCATATCGAATTTAGCCTTTGGGTATATAATTATCCAGTTGTGTGTTGCATGACTATTTAAAACATGAATACCGTACGAAGATATATCAGAGCTCAGAGCTCAGGTAAATTTCCAGTGCAATGCGTAACTGAGAATTTAATTACGTATACATAGCCAGCTCTACACACATCGTACGGTTATACCAGGAATTTGCGCGATCGGAACATTACGAAATTTTATATATTCTCGATAATCTGGTGTCTGTATGGAATGGATAGTAACAAAAAACCGCATAATATTGTTATATAAGGTGCTATATAATTATTTTTTAAAATTACCACTTAATGCCAGTATCTGTAAGGTCATTGAAGTGATTCAGCCACAAACTAATTCTGACAATCTCGAACGAACGAGATGAATCCGATTTCGCACATAGAAAAACCCAACACCGATATAAGTATCAAAAAAGAAAATTAGCAATTGTTCAGTCTGGCGTACAGATCCCAGATGGTTCGAAATTTGCAATTCAAATCTCGAGATAGGATCACGATTTTTTTTGTTTTTTTTTGTTTTGGAGTAGCTAATCTAGTATCGTCCTTTCAGATTTCCGACTGACTAATAAAAATCAATGCTTCGTTAAAATACGAGGGGAAAGAAAATTTACCCGCGGAAAAATACCGAGAATTGTTTCAGTATATCATAATATCTGCAATTGATAAACAATTAAGTGATCGTACGTATATTATTGCCTTTTGATTACGATCGAACTGATTATCATGAAATTAGATTTATAAATATCTGTATAAGTCAATTGATAATCGGAATTCTATAATAAAATATTCATATTGTATATGGAATGAATAATTGTCTTATTCTATTTTCTACGTCTAGAGTCACGTATCTTATACCACAATTAAATGAGAGCAGAGGATACGTAATACCACGAATTCGGACGTGATTCAAAACGGAAATAACCCATATTTGGATCTACAAGGCGGTAAAGATTGTCATAAAAATAAAGCAAAATATGTTGTTTATACGAATAGGGGATTCCACGTCTTACTCGTAATTTTTCCGAAGCTAGTACAAAGTCCGAAAATATTCCAAAAAAATGTTCAACTTTTTTCAGTCACCCGGAGCGTTTGAACCATCTAAAAAACACCCTGATCGATTTTTATACGACCAGAACATGCGAAAATGATCGGTTTTCAGGGTGTAAAATTTTTACGCAAATTCCTGCAGAGTGGAAAGACTATTTTCGGAAAGATCGTTTCCATGTTTTAGTCACGAAAAACCGTGTGACAGAAAAAAAAATTGAAATCATTTTTTCAAGAGGCTTTGAGGGGTCGTTAAATCTACTTCCGGAAAAATAATAAGCGAAATGTGGAGTACCCTCATAAACCTATATTATAGTTTGCTTCAATTGAATAGATACCGACTCGGACCTCTCGCGCTCGGACATACAGGTAACTGGAACTGTATGGCCAATTGCTAGCTCGACAGGTGCTGCCTCGTGCATAGTAATTACCAAGTTGAAAGTGTACCGGACCATCGAAGGCATAGGAATATGAATAAATAATTATTTAACAAAATAAGAAAAAAATAAATGACGTTCAATTATCAGCTTTTCGTTTAAGAGGGCATAGACACATAGCAAGCTCAAAAAAAGGTAATTTTCGGGATTTTTTTTCTGCAAGACTATTGGAGTTATCGGATCGGGGTTTGACGTATTTGGAAAAATAGATTTTGAAGAATTTTCAACATTTTTTTTATTGAAAAAATTAGTTAAATGAAGGAGATATAGCGTCACGAAGAGGCAGCAGTTGGAAAATCCTTCGAAACGGTACCAGCTCTGTGTACCTTCGCCAAAAATCAACTTGAATGAAAAAATCAAATAGATTATTAAAATAGATACTGATATCTTCGTTGTATCGTAGACGATTTTTAAAATCTCGATTTTAATTAATAAATATAGCTTATTTTGTCTCGATCGTTGCAATAAAATCGCTATAACAATAATTTCAAAAGCTTGTGATTTTGTCAAAAATCAATATTTTCGAAATTGGCTACGACCCTATGTATTTTAATAATCTACTTGATTTTATTTTTATTTCAGTTGAATTTTGGCAAAGGTACATCTAGTACCGTTTCGAACGATTTTTTAAATGCTGCCTCTTCACGACGCCATATCTCGGCTATTTGACGGAGATTTTTCTATTAAAAAAATTGTGGAAGTTCTTCGAAATGTACGTTTTTAACTACCACAAACCCCGATCGGATAACTCCGATAGTTTCCCGGTTAAAAAATCCTAAAAATTACCTTTTCTTGACTCTGCTATCAAAGTATATGCCCCCTTAATTGGTATAGTAGATTGTGGTAATTAGTAACTATTTATATTATTTATACCCACATTAGGGGTAAAATTTGTTTGAAAAATCTTTGTCTCTTAAGGGAACCAGTATAGCTTGGTTTTGGCAATTCGGAGTACTCCAAAATGCATTAATTTCTCAGCCAAAGTTCATTTCACATCAAAACATAATTTTTCTTTGAAAACCTTTGTCGTAAGGTTTTAGGCACGTCGTTGTTCCGATTAAGGTCGTTGAGGGCTCATTTTGTTCAGAAAAGAAATCCTCATCGTGTGAACGGGGGAATTTTTTTACCATTTCGTGTTGGCCAAGTTATTTGCAAATGAGTGGCCTAAATATTGGAAATTTTGGATAATTGACCGTAACTTTTCACATGATTTTTTTTTATCGATCCCTACGTTCATAAGATGTAGAATTGCTGTCCGAAGAAAGCAAGACCTTGAGAGGTTGAATTGGACCAACGATGTGCCTGAAACCTTACGACAAAGTTTTTCGACGAAAATTTTTTTTTGATGTGAAATAAACTTTGGTGACGAATAAATAATTTTTGGAGTACTCCAAATTTCCCAAAGCAAGTTGTACTGGTCCCCTTAATATGTACATTGTGCAGTGTTTGCCTTTAACCGATATACATACATACCTATATATCAAGTCGAAAGGAAAGTATTAGAGAAATTTATCACTATTAGGTGTGATATAATTGTGTACGGCGTGGGACAACTAAAATATGTAACAGTGTGGTCGAGGAGATAAAAATAAATGAAATACTTTTGTCGTAGATAGCCATACACCTATGTATAGGTAAGTATATATGTGCTTGTTTTGAGAAAAACTAAATGGTGGAAACATACAAAATATGCCATATAGCTGATAGATATCGAGAGTGATATACATATAACGATATAATATGGAAAACACATCGTGTTATAATCAGTAAATATATTTTCAACAAATTTAACAGCGAAAACGTCGAGGGAAGAAGAGATAAGACTATACCTAACGACGATTAGATATTGTTTGAAAATCGACAAACGGTCTAAAAATTACCAGAAAATTTTCTTTCTTCGGGATATACTAAGCAGTGCGGATTATCGAGCGATTTTTGAAAATCAGTGCAGAGAAAAAACAAAATAAAAAAAATTTTGGAAAAACTCTGCGATCTAGAAAATGAAAAATAAAAACCAGAAACTAATTTGATATATAATATTGTTGTTATAAATCAATACTCAAGCGGACATATATAGTATATGCTAAAGTTTAGCGTAAATATACCGGTTCAAAAAAGATATATAGCAAAGCGCAAATTAGCCCATCGTCAGTATTTGCATTTGAAATTTATCGCTCTCTAATTGTTCAGAAAAACAAGAATATCTCTGTAAATCTACGGAGAACCGAGAGATTTTTGACGTTGCTGCCATTTTATTTAAAAAATTTTTTTTTTTTTGAATCGATCGTAAACTTTCTTTGTCTATGTTTTTTTTTTTTTGATCGTAGAGCTTCGAATTCAAATCGAATTCTACCAGCCACGACGAATCAAAAATCCCGTATTTTCGAAGCTAAATTTATCTGGATTGGAAATACTCGGCCTTCAAAAATTCCTACAGATTATCAAAACGGAAGAAAAAAAAAAAAAAAAAAATTGAGTCGAATTTTGTATTCAAAGCGAATCATAGTTTTGGTAAAATTTTTGTAAAGATTTCGTATCGATTGATTTGGGTGCGACTAATTAGTCTGGAAATCGTTGTCTCACTTCGCATATACCCCTATAAACGGTATAGTTACGGTACTGATCTTGACCATTACCGTCACGGCCTGAATAGGACCTTGACTTTGATCATGCGCCTCGCGTGATATAATATAACTGACTAACGATTGTCCATAGTCTATACTTACGCTATTTTAATGTATATGTATACACGAATATACTATTCCTATATACTATATCGTAGGATTTCTTGTATATCTACTTGACCGTCACGGTAGGCTAGCTCCGCTAATGTTAGCTGAGACACTTATACTTATACCTGTCCAGGTATAAGGTACGAGTATAATAAATCGAATTGCAATGAGTAATAGAAGTATAGGTACCTACGTAGTACATACGTAAATGGGGAATCTTTACGACTTTCTTTGTAATAAAATTAATTTTTGAGTTTTTTTTTTTTTTTTTTTTCTTGGACCGAAACGGAAACTTGGATCGAAAAAAATCGAACAAAAAATTTATCTGAAATTGGAATTTACGCTAACGATTTAATTAATAGTGTACACCTAAATATTTCCAAAACCTTGCCCTTTGACCTGAAGATATCGTGTGTTTCATTTCGTGATCCACGCGGATGTTTAGTTAAAATAGAAGAAGAAAAAATTCAATTGCCTCCCATTTCGATGTTATATCTTATGTGTACATACGTACATACACAATTCGTGGGAAATTTTTGTCATTATTTGTCGAAAAGAAAAAAAATTATATATGAATTGTGGGTATAATCATGGGTATGTTTCGTTGGTTATAACAATTATATATTTGATGACTGGAGATTAAATTAATGTGCAGGGTGATGTTTATAGTTTTGTGTTAAGAATGAAGAAAAATTTTAATGAACAAAAAAAAAAAATCTTAAATAAAATCAAATAGAAAAATTATAAAATTGTGACGTCGTAGATGAATTAATTTTATATAAATTATCAACGACAGTCGATTTTTAATCGATTATAGTTGAAACTTTTTTCAGACTACAGTAGCAATTTTTTTTTTTTTTTTATAATTTTAAAACTCTCGAACATACATTTTAGTTGCTCCGAAATTTTCAAAATGCTAAAAAAAAAAAAGAGAAATAGAAAATAAAAAAAAAAAAAACGGTTTCATAATAGGAAAAAAATCTTAAGAAATAAAATTTTTGAGAATTTTTTTTGAGAATTTAAGAAAAATGTGGAACTATAATGATGTCAGAATATTCCTGACTCAAATCAGATCGTCCGAAAAACGAAAAAAAAAAAAAAAAAAAAACTGGGTGGATTTTAGAGGTCCTACCGTCACCCGAAAAAGTTTCAACCAAATTGAAAATGGTCAGACTAACTATAAGACCTGGTCAAGTTGGAAATGCCCTATATGCATATCTTAGCGATATCTTAATTGGATACAATTAAACAGTGTCCAAACTTTATCAGACTAAAATATAAGTAGCGATCAATTTCGAAATATAATACTCATCACGATGTTATCAATTTTTTATTACTTTAATTTTTCGTTTTTTTTTTTCTTGCCATGCCTAGTGACAACGACCCGCGGTCATAATTGTAGATCGCGAATAAAACCTTTTAACGTACGTTGATCGCTGCAGGGTACTGATAAGTTCCGATGATATTATACGAAACAAAAGAAACAAAAAAAACCAGCAAGGATTATAAATTGGGACGGTTAAACGACAATGAAACGAAACACCATTATGGTTGGTTTCACCGTTACAACTCAGTTTTTCCGCAATAATTTCATTAATGTACATTAAGCCTCGACGTGAAACGGGTATATCACGCACGTCTATCGTGTCTCACATTTGCATGATTCGATTGCAGACACGAGATCACGACCCTGGCCAAACCCAATTGTAGTTATATATGCTATACACGGTTCCTGGGGGAGCTGGAGAAAAATAACCCACCTTTTAGCCCAACCCTAATAAACCTTTTAATGTCCCAGTCGCATGCACAGTGTAATACTATATAGTCAATCACTGACAGGTTAAATACACCTTAAAGAGGCATACACACGTAACAGGGTCAAAAAAGATAGTTTTCGGGATTTATTTTCCGAAAAACTATCGGAGTTATTTGGTCGGGGTCTGTGTAGTTAAAAGGCATACATTTTGAAGAACTCTCACAATTTTTTGCAGGTAAAAAATTCGTTGAACGGCGGAGATATGGCGTCGTGAAGAGGCAGTTATTACGTTTGCCAAAAAATCAAAAGATGAAAGTGGATTATAAAAATAGATGCTAATATCTTCCTCGTATCGTAGCCCGTTTTAAAAATATTAATTTTTGAGTATTTTAATTATATATTGATCACATTAAATTCAGGAATTTTCCAGCCTCCACGTTACTGTCAATTGTTTGAAAAATTTGGCACACCAAAGAAATTTTTCTAAATGAATTCGGTGCTTGTTTTTGCTGCGGTATTGAAAAAAAAAAAAAAAACGGAGAAAATCATCACTTTACGTAATTTTGAATAACGCTTGAAAAATTGCCGACCTAATTGCCCCGAGAAAATTGTGATTACATGCCATATGCAACAAACAACAACGTTTCGGGGAATTCCAAAGTGTTAATTGATCAAACCGTGCAAGAGAAAAAAAAAATATGGATATATATCTAATTAAACCACCGTATTCCGGTATAAAAACCTGCAACAGACTGTACGGTTTACGATATATGATCTAATTGAATCCATATATAACATTACGTAAATAGGAGAATTTACTTACAATCAGGTGCAACTATAGTTGTAATAATTGAGTCCTTCCAGGGATTGTCAATAACAAATTTTTTTCAATTTTTTTTTTCTTTTCTATCCGGACGTAATTGGTTCGATAATATTAATCGATACGAATATATTTTATACAGGGTGGTCTTCTTTAATCGCCCCAGGCGAATATCTCAAAGACTAAAAGAGATATGGAAAAAAGTTTAATACAAAACTTGAAGGTCTTCGAGGGGGACATTTGATGATACTACGGGTTTTGGATTTTTATAGGGTTTCATGGGGGTTTTATGAGGTCACTTTTGTTTTTTTAATAGGAACCCCTATTTTTTAGTGCAGATTCATAATCCACACAAAAAAATACATTACTTTTGTAGGAAACTTTTTTTTTTTACTTAAGTTCAATGTCTTATCTTTTTTTTTTTGGTCTAGTTTTTTTTTTTTCTTGCGATAAAAAAACTTTTCCAACTCTTCCAAAAAATATCGAGTGTATAAAGTTTTGTATTTTTATTGATTAATCATGGCGAGTCATTTGTAAAATTCATTGATCACTTGGGAAATGTTACTACGTTATTAGCTTCGTAACGTTATGACTAACTGCATTATTTTATGATGAGAAATTTAACTCTTAGATAAAAAAGTTTCCCACAAAAGTTATGTATTTTTTTCTATAGATCGTGGATCTGCACTAAAAAACAGGGGTTCCCATTTAAAAAACAAAAGTTACCTCGTAAAACCCCATAAAACTCTATAAAAATTCAAAACCCATAGCACGGTCAAATGTCCCCCTCGGAACCGTACAACTTTTGTCTGAAACATTTTTCGCTATCTTGCTTAGTTCTCGAGATATTGGCCTGGGGAAATTTGAATTTTAAATTATTAAGAGAAGCTGCTATGGCAGGCTATGTTCAGTTCCAGCTGCCTAATATTCGTGATTTGTAAATAAAAATTGCAAAAAAAAAAAAAAATCACAATTTCCAATATCTTGCTAATAGAGATTAGCTCCTAGACTTTTAACTCGATTGAATTATTTAGCGCGTTTTGGAAACTTCCGCATCCATTGGACCAGCCTGTTTATTATATCTTAACGATAGTAACGAGCAAACAATTAGGTACGTAGCAATGAATTCCTGGGGTTTAAAGTTTGCCAATTTACGCTCGCAATTTACTCTTGACAAGTATAATAATAAGGTAAATATAAGTGTGTGAGAAATTTGCAACCGACAAACAGATATATCTGCCTTTTATAACTTGCGACTTTAAATCGTATTTGTATAACGCGTACAGAGATCTGGGTATAATATACATAATATAGGCAGAAAAATTTAATATGAGAATGTATTACGTGCTACGTAAAGGTATATAATTTTTGAGCATGAGATCATCCGGTCGCAATTAAATAAAATTGGAATCGAAAAAATTCCACAAATTAATACATTTTTTTTTTTTTTTTTTTTGTCCTTTTTCAAATTGAAAACAAAACTTAATGCCCTGGTGCTCGGGTTATATGGATTATAAAATAGTTATAATGATCACCTGGTATTTTCCTATAGTTTAAACACACGTAAGGCGGAAACGAAAGTGAAAACATAGTAGTTTCAGTCAAATAATATAGATTCGAATCGAATCATTATGCACATTAATTGCAGTGCAAAGCTTGTCGTTAGAAGAAAAAAGGCAAAAAAAAAAATAAAAATAAATGAATAAAGTTTCCGATTAATCGATTTACAAACAAACAAGTCGTAATGTGAATTGTCATTGAGATTTTTTTTTTTCTTCTCTTTCTAGGTATATTGTGAATAATCGATTATGTACACGGTTTGATTCGTTATAATCATGCGGAATAAAACATATGATGGCAATTTTCCAAGAATTTTCTCCGCATAAAAAAGTTGTGACGGTAAACATAAGTTGATTGAAAATTGTGTCTAAATCAATGAAATTAAAATAATAATTTGGGTCTACGATTATTAGAAAATTTTTCCTTCAAAATTGCGTGGGGTTCATTTCAGTGTATTATCATGAATATTTTCATCGAGCGAAAAAAATTGTTCATCGACTTGATATAATCTAAATCATGCTGGAAGGAATTTTCGATGAGATTTTTTTTTTTTTCTTTTTTTATAATTTTCAAATCGAAAAAATCGTTTTTATCAAAATTTCACCGAAGTCTCTCATTAAGCCAAACAATTCTCAGTCTAAAGGATAATCTGTACCCTTTTGTAGGTATGAAGAAAGGAAATTAGGCATAACACTAATTATACTTAAGTTTTCACGCCCTTCCGAAGTACAATTTACACATCCAACGATCCTTTATTGCCTTAAGAGGTGTGTGTGTACGTAATCATTGCACTTATTATGCACTTTAGTTACTCATATAGCTATTACATATCGTAAAGCGGTATAGATGAATCATGCACATCATGGTTTCGAAAAAAAAAAAAAATGGCAAACCAAGATGACTAGTTAATATTTCTTACTTCGTACTCATCGTTATGATAATTGCCACTATGCATCCTCAATGCTAAGACTCGACTTATTCGCACGATTAAAATAAAACTGTCAGCATATTTCAGGCGAGGATAATTATACGGATGAAATTTGTACAAGGTCTTCCCTAATTTTTTTTTTTTTTTTTACATTTCGTTTTTGGATCGGGAGGTAATTAGGCTTTAAGAAACCGAACAACAATCGCCCATCAACATTTATGACAGTACGTTATATGTATACTCCCTTTATGCCGCGGTCAATTGCGTTTTTCCCAAAACAGCATCTTCCTCTAGATTTTTAGCGGTAACTCAGGAACGGATGCAGATATCGACTTGATAATTTTTTTCTAAACAAAGTCCTCGAAATTTTGTACAAACTGAGCCGATATTTTTTTTAAGAAAAATCATTTTTTTAGAAACCTGTCATCAGAAAATTATTAAAATTTTTCAAATTTTTTATCGAATTTATTTCTATTTTGAGCCGCCATTCTTCGATTTTTGATTTTTTTTTTGAATCTTAAGTTCAAACAATTACAAATTTCCCAAAAAAAAAAAAAAAAACGAGCCGGAAATTGTAATAAATGCTTTAGCTATTTTACATTTACCGCGAAACGACTCTGAGCCCTCAGAGAACGGATTATCAGGTAAATCCCTTTGGTGTGGAATGAATGGTCAACCTTTATTATATTGCCGATTCGTGGTACCTTTCGTCTATGTTTGAGCGTCAGAAAGTCAAAAATTGAGTTTCGAATAGTGACAGGTGCTACACGCTTCGCTGCTTATTCTCAAAATCGATTTCTTTTTACTTATAGGTAGTTCGAGGGATTTCTGATAAAATATTTGCTCGATTATCTTGAAATTCTTACACAATTATATTTAAAACGATATTATCTGTCGTTAGGCGTACGGATTTTCAAATAACTACGCTACTTTTTGAAACAAAGAGAAAGGAAATTCAAAAAAGTATTTCATATCATTTTTTTTTTTGTTTTTTTTCTGTAAAATCGGAACTGTTTTATGGAATTTTGCCTACGAAAATTAGTATTCTGAAAAGTTCGTACTCTTAACGATAAAGAATCTTACATATCATAGAATCTGAATTCGAAATCCGTTTCGTTTCGAATAATTTTTGGGCCCGTTAAAACTTTTGGGACAACGGGACCAAGGTTTTAAAATGCGATTTTCAAAGATTTTCAAATTTTTTTAATACAAATTTTATTGAATATCGGAACGATCGAAAAAAAAAAAAGTAAGTGTGAAGGCTACTTTTTGAGATCGGTTTGTAATTCCGAATTTCAAAAAGTCCGTAAGGTAAGAATTACGAATTCGTTTACGGAGACTTCGAATTCCGAGAATCATTGAAGTTCAGAATATTAAAATTGGGAAAGATCGAAATGCGGACAGCTCAAAACTCGTAAAGTCCAAGAATCCAAAAATTTAATGGAGAGGCACGAGGCTCCAGCTCGTAAATTTCAAGTCCCGGAGTTTTGACTTTCTGGGTCTTTAGCTACCTGAATTTTGAACCTTCGATGTTCTTTGATTTCAAATTGTTTAAATCGACTATTCAGACTCTCGGGAAATACTGTTCCCAAAAAACTATCAATCGGTAACATTAAAATTCGGAATTCTTACCCTTCGGGACTTTTGAAATTCGAAACTTGAATTGTATTGCATTTTATCTAACTTGTTTTTCAATCGTTGAATACATCCAAGATAATCTATATATGTATATGACGATAATAAATACGGTGCATGTTATACGTATACAGTGTGTTCAAAACCACCCGTCCAGGGGTCTCAACTTCTCAGGTGAGCATTTTCAGAAAAAATGTTTTAGATAAAAGTTGCAGGGATCAATAGGGGGCATAAGTTCGTGACCTCGTATTTGACCTTAGGACCTATTTTCAAGGTCATTTGAAGGTCAATACGCGTTTCTTAAATGAGAACCCCTATTTTTTATTGCAGATTCGTATTCTAAGAGAAATAATACGTAACTTTTGTAGAAAACATTTTTTTGTGAGACACCAATTTGATATGATATTCAGCTGAATAACCAGAGATTTTTGAACTTTTGAAGGCATTTCACTTCTAAACTGTCAAGTTTGGAGAAAAATTGCAAGAGACGAGAAGTGCGTAATTTCATGCAAAGATTCTTGAAAAATAATTTCAGAATTTTTCCCAATAACTTTTCATTGCAGCTTCTTCAATCGCGTGAAAAAGATCAAAAATTGTTAAAAAAAAAAAATTTGTAATTATTCTCCAAGAATCTTTGCATAAAGTTACGTACTTTTTGTCTCTTGCAATTTTTCTCCAAACTTGATAGTTTAAAAGTGAGATATTCTCAAAAGTTCAAAAATCTCTAGTTCTTCAGCTGAATATGAAAAAAAATTGATGTCTCACAAGAAAATGTTTCCTACAAAAGTTACGTATTATTTTTCGTAGAATACGAATCTGCAATAAAAAATAGGGGTTACCATTTAAAAAACACGTATTGACCTTCAAATAACCTTGAAAATAGATCCCAAGGTCAAATACAAGGTCACGAACTCACGTCCCCCATCGATCCCTGCAACTTTCATCTAAAACATTTTCGCTGAAAATGCTCACCAGAGAAGTTGAGATCCCTGGACGGGCGGTTTCGGACACCCTGTACAACCATAAGCGATGCGTGTTATGCGGCCAAGCTGCATCAACTGTATAAACGCAACGCAAGGTTGCGGGGTATCTGTTTACATAATACGCACACCTGTATACCGTCAGGGCAACCTTAACCTTATAGAATAATACCTACATCTTATACACATACCTATAACGTATACGCGTATAACGTACACTCTACTAATAAACCGTTGCGGAGTCTTGTAAAGCTGGATTAAACACGTATTATATACTTATTCATAACGTAATTGCCACAGTTCGCCTTCTATGAACACGTTTGTGTGCACATTACGTTGTATTATACCCATAGATAGAACGCAACGCGTAAATTTAATAGCTGATTAGCTACACGATACCGGATAAAGTTGCATATGTATATCTATTTTATTAATATATTGCACGATTAGAGAGACGGTGTTAATTCAGAAGAAATATATATACGAGACGGTCCAGGCCGTGACCCTCACCATTTCAAATTTCTTTCTTCGGTTAGTATGTAATGAGGCTGAGATTTGCAAAGTTTTAGATTCTTCTGAAATGGTTCAAATTCAAAATAACGAGGGTCACAGCCGGGTCGAAATAGAAAATTAATTGTTCGTTAGTTTTCATCATTTCTCGTCATTTATTCATTGAATTTTTGGAACCCCCAAAAAATTTTCGGATTATCGTCGTGAAATATTAACAATCATCATTCAATTCAAAATACAAAAATTTGGGAACGGTCGCACTCGATTCTAGGAGCCTGTTGGATGATCATTTCCTCTTATTTCAGTACCCAATTATTCGGAAGACTCGAATATTTAACGATTTTTGCATATCGGCTATACTAAATCGTATAATTGCATCTTTTCAAAAATTTAACCCACGAGATCTGAGACCCGCTTACATCCATTGCCGGAAGTAGATTATAGACATAGGATGACGCTAATCAATCGTGACAATGCGGATACTACAGATGATAATTCAAAGTCTCTTCCCGTGACGTAAAATTCATATTCTTTATTTACTCGTCGTATGTAACGGATAATAGTTAACTGCTTTAATTTATATTATAATATGTCTCATATAAAGTGACAACGATCAGATGTCCTTGGTTAACTTCCGGTGATTCCTTATGTCAATTAACAGGAGAAGAAAAACAAATCGAAACAGGAATTGATAGGAACTTACAAGTTTGAGGCTTAAATTAACATCTTCTCTAAAAAATTTGCAATTTCAGATTTTTTGTATAAGAAATATTTAGGATATTTCAGTATTTTGACTATACATATAGTTCTCTGATTTTGTTCTTTTTTTTTCAAGCAATTCGAGAAGCAATGTACTTGACTTCAGGGGTTTTTCATGTAGGCAATACAATCGTTGAAGTCTGTGTAGGTTTATGAGCAAGTAGAGGTCTGAATCCCTTATCCTCTTCGGATAATTAGGCAAAGAATCTAATTATCGAACTCCAGGAACTTGATTGCGTTAAGGAGTAAATTGTGTATATCGTATGCCTGCAGTAGGGGCGTTAATTCCTTTATGTGGTTTTTCTCGTAAGATATGAGACTTCGAAAGGAAATTGGCTTGAGAACTGATCATGGGTTACAAAACCGACGGAAAATCCTCCACATTGAGTAAGCCATGATAAAAGCTATTTATCCTGATACAATTCTAGACTGATTTCAAAATAATCGATTACATTGATGTAATATCCGATATTAGCGTGACAAGTGACGTCCCTGATATCGAAATATATTTTGAAAAATTTCAAACCCGAGTTTAGTGTGAACAGACAAAATTCAGCACAGAGAAATCCGACTTTGACACCCTCGGGTGACGTCCCAACCTTGAAAATGACATTTTTAACGATTTTTTTTAGTGCTAATCAAAAAACTATCAAAATCTTCAATTGAAAAATTTTCTTGTTGTTTTAAAAATTCAAAATATGTGCGCGAATATTCGGTAAGTATAGTTCTTCGTTTGGCAAGAAAAATATCGTGAATAATTCGTAAATTTGATGAATTTTTTGCCGGGATTGAACCTTCCAGCTTCCTCAAGGGGGTACAGGACCCAAATAATCGATTTTTGCTCTGGTTGGATTGCTTAAAAACTGAACAATCATCGAACCAGTACTTTTCACATTTTATTGTGCATGTTCTCACAAGTATTTACCGCCAAAAAATTTATCGATATGTTGAAACTTATGGGAGTTATTCAGCGCTGAAAATTGTCTTGCTTAGCGCGCACCTCGAGTTTGTGGAAATGGTGCCAGGTGAATCGATCATCTGAAAGGGAAATAATCGGTAGTGACTAATTTATATATTCAAAACTACAAGATGCGATTTTTTGGAGGAATTTGAACTAAAATTTTGAAAGTTGAACACGAGTTTAATTTTTTTTTATACACTTTCACGGTAAAAAATGGTCTTCAATATTTTTCTTTTCGGTCTTACAATCATGCAATCTTCTTTGGTGAGTTCCATGCTTTAGAAAAAGGTATTCTACAAATTCAGTTCAAATTTCAAGTAAAAATAATCGTTCGTTCGAAAACTACGATTTAAATCGTGTTCGGAAATGTATAGTTTGGAGATAAACGGTCTCTAAGTTCAGGCTCTTTTTTCACTAATAGATGACTTAGAAAAATTTCCAAACCTCTTTCACGCGATTCCTGGTCCATTTCATCAGCTACAATATCTCGTACGTCGTTTTCCTTTATCTTTTCCTCTATTTTCCGTCCTAGCCTGTCCGTCCCCTCGTTTCGTTGTTACTCAACCGCGATGCACTCGGTTACGTTTAACGCTATAACTTCCGTAATTTTTCGAATTTCTTCATGATTTTTTTATTCAAATGTTCGTAAGAGATGCGGCTTTCCGAATCAATAATTGAAGGGAAAAAAACCAACATATTTTTCAAAGTTTTAATAGTATTTCTAAAAACAGCGCAAATCATGATCCATAAATCCGGATATCTAATCGCATAATCGTGACACGAATACAAGCTTAAGGTAGTTCGTACAATAATTAATGAAAAAAGGTTTGATATAACATTGAAAAAAACCTTTAATGTAATAAATATGTTCGTCGGTCTTCTTCTGCGTAAACATGCGATACGTAAATATGTGTAATTCTAATGACTCCGACGCTCATTGTCAGCACAGCACCTCCTCACGCGTGTATATAAATTTGCTCTATCTATAGGTACGCAATGTGCGGGATCTGGTATTCTAGATGCTTGTTGTTTGCAGAAGCTGCTGCTACTACAGCTCACGAGTGTCCTAATTAAAGTAGTTAATTACAGCCTCGAGACATACGTGTATGTGTGTCTATATACGTTATCCTCCTTAGGCTGCAACTGTACAACGATATCGCGAAGCGACAGGCATTTACACACAACTGTGAGACCCATCCGTATACTATACATACTTGTACGTATTTTTGAAAGAAACAAAAAATAAAAAATTAGGAACAATTTAAGGGGACATGTACAGCCTGGTTTGGGAAATTTGGAGTACTCCAAAATTTATTTATTTGTCAACCAAAGTTTATTTCACATCGAAAAAAAAATTTTCTTCAAAAAACTTTGTCGTAAGGTTTCAGGCACATCGTTGGTCCAATTCAACCTCTCAAGGTCTTGCTTTCTTCAGACAGCAATTCTACATCTCACGAACGTAGGGATCGGTAAAAAAAAATTCATGTGAAAAGTTACGGTCAATTATCCAAAATTTCCAATATTTAGGCCACTAATTTGCAAATAACTTGGCCAACACGAGATTGTAAAAAAAATCCCTCGTTCACACGACGAGGATTTCTTTTCTGAACAAAATGAGCCCTCAACGACCTTAATCGGAACAACGATGTGCCTAAAACCTTACGACAAAGGTTTTCAAAGAAAATTTTTTTTTTTGATGTGAAGTAAACTTCGGATGACAAATAAATCCATTTCGGAGTACTCCGAATTTTCAAAACCAAGCTGTACTGGTTCCCTTAACGCGAGATATAGAGAAAAATCTACGCTCTTAACAGTTTCAGACTCAAATATATATTTCCACCTACATCAAGAGTAAATCTTCTTCTTCAAGATCGCATAGATCGGCATATAGGCACGGGGATGCAGGAATGTCGTCAGACAGAAAATAAGAAAAAAAAAAAAAAAGAAAAAAAAAAATTATACTGCGTTTAGATTCTGGGAACGTACGACGTGACATATCCCTGAAACAATTCCGTTCTTAATTGAATTTCTTTTTTTTCTTCTATATATAAAACCAAAGAAATTTGAAGAAATAATATAAGGACCGTGAATTCGATGTCGTGATCAAGATACACCGCACGAATGTTATTTCTCCTTTTTTTTTATTAAATACCTGCAACGGATGAATAATTACGTAAGAAAAAGGATCTATACACGATTAATAATATATATTATCGAATACCATATACGTGATACAGGAACACGCGATTCGTGTTTCGCATTGAGATACCTCGATTAAAAGCTCTCGAGATTCATTTTTCACTTCGTTAATTCGCATATGTATGTATATACATATATTTATACCCCGATATACGCAGTACGTGAACTCACCTTCGATTAGAAATATGCATAACATTGATTAGAATACTAAAACGAGGGATCCGGATAATTGTTATTCGCGAATAATTAAACGTGCTGAGATTAGAGGAAGAATAAGAAGAAGAAGAAAAAAGAGGAGATAAAAATGTAATTCGTTTCTGCAGACAAGCTATAGCAAGACTATTAAGATAATAAGATCGTATCTTATAATCGAGACGCGTCTACGTCTTATTTACCTCACGGGAGAATAATCACGAAGAATTTTCGATGCATTCGTATGAGTGCTGCAGGTCCTCTGGCGCCTTATTTAAGGACTCGACGCGTATTATGGCATATACGATACCTGTATATCTATATTCTGGTGACTCGTTGATCTGCGTAAATATTTGAATATCGTTGGACATACGCATAAAGTTCGAACCACGTCGTAGGTGTATAAAATATGTGAAGAATTTATCGATCTCGATCATATATCCGAATTTCATTGTATATACGAATATACACGGATCATGATCGTGCTTCCGAATTAATTGAAAATTATCTCTTCACGCGAATATTTCATAAGAGCGCGTGGTCATTTCTCAGAAATGATATATATATATATATACATAACACCTTATGAATCCCGTATCAGATATGTCATTCAATTTAATCAAAATTTATCCAAATTGATTGATCGGATATCGATGCAGACTGCGGCGGTTTATCAACGTTCGATTAATTCATAAATAATTTGTATGTTGATTGTAAAATTAATATACTTCGCACGTATGTATAATAGATTAATTATATATACCTATAAGATAGCTTTGTCCCAAATTCTTAGCGATAATTTAACTATTCAACTTCTATCGCATATATACGTAGATGATGAACCTGCAATAAATATAGACGAAGCTTTAATTCTATCAGGTGAGATCCAAATAATAGTTAAATAGTATATGTATAACTAGCCAATGGGTAAGGTAAGGTAGTGGGGCAGCAACCGAGGGTTTCGGTGGGGGTACAACGTTGTAGGTATATGAAGGCGAAACCTTCGCCGGGCTCACTTAATACTCATACAGTGAAACTCAAACGCGGTCTGTTGCAGTGAGCAGTGCTGTTCCAAAAATTTTCAAAAAAATTCATTAACGGAATTTGGAACAAAAAAAAAAAACAAAAAAAATTGGAAGAGATAAAAATTATTATTATTATTATTATAAAAATAAAAAAAACAGGCTCCCAGCATCTCCACGCATGTAATCTCGATCACGTTATACAGTTTATCAAACTCTATATTATAGTGGGACACGTGTCATTTTTATTACATCTGACCCCCACTGACTGGTCCTCGTGGAATTGATATAGGAACGATACAATTTGGATTTAGGAAAGAATCAGAAAACACAAACCAAAAAAGAAAAAAACATAAAAAAAAAAAATGAGCAAACCCGCGCAAGGTATGTCAGAAATAATTTTTTTCGTCTTATAGTTTTTTTTTTTTTTTTTTTCAACTCGAGAGAATGGTCTGGTGTCTCTGATCTTTCGATTAGTAGGAGATGAACTGCATCGTGTGTTAACCGAAAAAAAAAAAAAAATTCTTTTTTTTCCTACAAAATTTTTGCCCCTATATTTGTCTGCCTATACTTGTCGAAATAATGAATTATCGACAATAGCTCGAAGCTGAACTGAACTATTATTGAATTATATATTTATCCTCAAAAATGAAAAATAGAAAGGAGATATCTGCGGTATTTTTCCATACAGCCTATATAATATACGATAAGAATAATGGTACGACATGTATCATCTAACGTTTTATTTTTTTTTTTACCCTGAAACTGCGAATATGTATATTTTATGCGGTTAAATTGCACCGAAAAATTTCGATCGTATATATTTTCTTTCGAGGATCCTAAAATCACGGTTTGGAAGTGAAAAAAAAAAAAAAAAAAATGAAATAATTAAGAAATGGGGATCGATTAATCATCGAAGATCGTAACACCGCGATGCCTACCGGCGTTTTAATATTACGAATAACGTGTTAACGATCGTTTTGCCTTTATAAATATATATAATAAACGTAGAAAAGCAGAGTTTGCCACCTGTGTGTATATACCTAATTAAGTACTTTTTATCTCTGTTTATACATTGATTAAAAAAACATTCTTGTAAATTAAGTTTGTACAGTATGAATTATGCGGTTGTATTTTTGACCGATTTGAGGTCGTAAAGTGGAGTAGGTATACTCGTGGCTCACGTGTAACCTGATTGTTTGTTCAGTAGCTGAAAGTGAACAAAAAAAAATACTCAAAAATAATAATGATAGCAAAAAAAATTAAAATACGATCAACGATCGTCGAGAAAGTAATCTAAAATTTGGTGAAAATTTCTTTTACCACGGACTTTATAGATATGTTATTCAAAATATCTCATCGAAAACATCAAATTTTTGTATTTTTTTTTTTTTTTTCGTTATTTTTAACTTTATTGGTGAACCAATTATTCGTTGGAAATATTTCCATCGTTATTCTATTTTACGTTCGCGCGATCGGTGATCATCTCATCTGTCGTACCCGTTGAAATTTTTGCCACTAAAAAAACGTGGAGAAGAAACGAAATAAAAAAAAAATAGTAATTACAAAATTGCGTGGGACCAACAAAAAAAATGTTCAATCTGACCCAATTATTTTATAGTGTCAAAGTTCGAACAGTTTTCGTTATAAATTTCCAAACGATTTAAGTTGTTGGCAATTTTTCGTAAGCAATATATATATAATTTGCAAAAATTGTATTAGAAAAGACAAAACGATGTATAATAGAAATTGTGAAAATTCTACGAAATCGTGTCGCGTCTGTTTTATTATTTATTTACTTATCTTGTGGGCGAAATTTTGGGTATTGGAAACTATAAATTAGTATTGAATAAATTTAAATTTATAGTGTTAAATTTTCGGTGGGATTTGAGTAAACATTAATGTGGGAGTTGAAAACGAAATTATAAAGACAATTCTTGAATCCTGTAGCAATTATCGTCCGAGAAGGACGAAAATAATACCTTCAACATAATTATAATAGAAATTTAGATTTAGGTTCAAAAAGTCGTAATCACGTTGAATTAAGTCATTATACCAAATAACAATGAACTTGCAGAAAAAAAAAAAAAACGGGCCCATTATCCTCGGAGCCACCGTTTATTGAAACGTAATTACAGTAAAATGATCATAATAATTTGAGATCGATGAATGGAGTGTATAATGAAGAAATTTTTAATAACAGCATAAGAGACCATGTAATTCGAAATTGCAGAATACTCGTTACCTTCGATTGATTCGAGGTCAAGAACGTCCTAATTCTGCAGATAAATTTGCGACAAAAATTTGCAAGAAAAAAAAATAAATAAATATACAGATAATTTCATTTTCAGTTTTGTACAAAAAAAATTTATTTCACTCCTTCTTCAACAGGTGCCAAGGCTTTTCTAGGCCTACATGAAATCACGACTCTTTCTATCTGGCGACCACTGGTTGCCGAATTACTTGGTACCCTACTTCTCGTCTTGATTGGATGCGGCTCATGCATCACCTGGACTGATGCACCTTCGGTAACCCGAATCGCCTTCACGTTTGGTCTGACAGTCGCGACCCTCGCACAGGTAAGAAAAATCAACGAATTATGTAGTGAAATTTTTTGCTCGGATTTTTTTTTTTTTATTTATTTCAAGGAATAGCGTAGCGAAAAAAAATTTTATCATCCGCGAAGAAGTTTTTTTTTGTAAGAGTTTTTCAGAAAATTATAGAATCCGTACGGTTCCAGACGATCCGTTCGGTCCGTTTGGCACAATTTTTGACATAAAATAGCCCAGTCTGTCACGATGTGCCAATAATTTTTTCTCGGACCCCCACTACTTCCGGTTTCGAAATATCGGGCGTCTGAATTAAACAAATAAAATCTCAACTTTCGCATTTCTTATGTGATGACCGAATGAACTTTACAACGCGGTTCTCCGGTGTGTCAAAATCGATTTTTCAGAATTTTGTAATCTCAAAATTCGAAATGGTAGCCAAAATTCTGTTTCTTATTATTTTTTTCAAGATATTCGGGCCGTGATAATTTGGATCGTTTTTTTCGTTTACGATTTTCCAATGTACTTAATAGATTTGGAATCTTTTCATTGAATTTTAATTATCAAATGTCAAATCACTAAAAGTCTTTTTCTTTTTTTTTTTTTGGGATCATTTTCAAATCAAAATCATTTCCGTAGAATCTTCGGATTTTCAAGTCGAAACATATGACTCCAAAGTTTGTACAATTTTCTCATCTTTCCCTATCCGCAGATCGTTTATTTTACCAATAAAATAATTATCGGATTGCATCTCGCATACGTATTGTAATTCGCGTTTGCAGACTCAATTTTTTATGATCATATACTTTCAATTATTGTTGTACATAGGCTCATCAGTATCTGTAATAGCTATACCCACAACATACTCAATACTTTGGCAAACCCTGAATGACCATGTATTCATTATTCATCATTATTACACTAATAATAATAATAATTATTATTATTATTCAATGAGAAATCGTTCATCCGATTAGGACGTTCAACATTTCAAAATTTGACTTCTCCAACGACCGAAGATCTATGCGGTAATGACAGAATTATACTGCATATGTATAAATGTGTGTGTGTGTGTGTGTGTGCGCGCGCGTGTAAATTTGATGATACTTATAATTATATAGCCGTAGTTAAATATATTGTATTAAAAAAAAAAAAAAAGAACAAAAAAGAAGAAAAAATCGTGGGATAAAAGACGTTAAAATTTAATACCTACGTGATTTGTCGAATCGTAATTATCGAGAGATGGAATATAATACAATATAAATGAAATCGTCTTTTTTTTTCTTATATTTAATAATTATGCCCTTGGAGCTGAGAGTCGATTCAGGGCAACGAAGACATGGACCCATACACCGATATGTGTATATAAATGCATTATAACCCACTTATATATAATGCCTAAAAGAAAATACTATATAATAAAACACAAGGTTCCGCAGATGTTCCCAATAATAATTCAAAGATCAAGAAAAAAAATAGAGAGAGAGAGAGAGAGAGAGAGACATATAGAGAAAGGAAATTGAAAAAAAAAACATAGATATATATATTGTGGGCAATTTTCATTCTTAGAGGTGCATTCGAACCGGTGTAGGTATATATAAAGACTCGTGGCAAAAAAGTAGCGTGGGTATAAAGTGGCATATATTAGTTGAAATAATTGAAAAAAAAAAAACAAAACGTAAAAAAAAAAATCAATCTTCGTTACCGAAGCTAATGGTCCCACTATCGCTTACTACATCTCGGTCAAATACGAATTACGACACTCGTACACGAGATTCTGACGTCCGTGCATATGTATATATATATATATATATATATATATATATATATATATATATATATATGTATACGCATATAGATATAATATGCACAAAAGAAAAAAAAAAAAATTGTAACAATTAATGGAGATTTAAATTCTCTTTCTTTTGCCATTTTTTTTTTTTTTTTTTTTTTTTTTTTTATGTTGTTTCGCAATGTAATGAATATTAATTTTAATTTCACTTTTTTTATTTTTTTTTTATTAAATAGACTATACTGGTCCTTCTTCTAGAACGCATCCTTTCCAAACCGACCTTCGATAATAAACTCAATTTATTATTAGCCTTTCGGTTATTACAAACTAATGAATACCAATTACTCGAAGGTATTAGGGAAGGCAATAGGCAAGGCAAGGCAAGGCAAATGCTCGCATCTAAAATATTCTACATACATACATACTTCGATTTTAACAACGGGGTATAATTGCTCAAAGATTAAGCAATATATATATATATATATATAGTATACATAGTGTATACGTACATACATGCACATACCTATATACTAACGTTAACATTATATTAGGTATATGCACGGGGATCTTATTCCTCCATAAAGCCAATCCTGCATGTCTAATTTTATCTCTAAGACTCTAAACTTAAATATAACTTACCGTTTAGTCCATTTTTTTTTTTTTTTTTGCTTTTTTCGGACATAGTCTATAGATTTCTAACAATCGGTGTTAAAGATATATACATTCGATTAATCAATCTTCTAGCTATATATACAGTCATTTAAACCCGATGTACTATAGATCATTTATATATATAACATTATTCGATCGATTATACCCCGAACTAACTATACTCGTATATGTATTGATGAGCTGGCAATTGTCGGCCATAACACGATTATCCTAAATTATTCGATTATATAATCGATAAAATCCGGTATAAGGTTTTTTTTTTCTTTTTTTTTTTTTTTTTTGAGACTGTCCATCTATATATCGAAACGTTCTACTGTCGTTGACACGGTTCCGTGTCCGCGAGAGAGTTTATTGCCCTCTTCGACAGCTTCTACCGCTATACATACCTACATATATATATATATATAACTCTATCATACGTAAGTAAGTAAGTAAGCAAGCAAGCAAGTAAGTAAAGCCTGTGTTATAGCTGAACGGTTCAGTTCGGCCCTCGAAGGCATATATGCATGTATACATATAGATATAGCTATATATATAAACGTGTATGTATATCTGTGCGAAACACTCTCGCCTCTTTAAACTCGAAATCAACTCACTTTCAACGAACTCGCGGAAAGGTGTGCGCGCTTGGAGAGAGAAGAAAGAGAAACGAAATAAGAATCATTTAATTCTTTTTTTTTTTTTTTTTTTTTTTTTTTTTTCATATCTACAAAAAAACGATCTTGTCGATTATTATCATCTCGTTGCATACATTATATCACTACATACACATAATATACAATTTTTTCTCTTTCGATCTTTCGATCTTTCATAGTCACGTGTCACGGTCGAGACTCTCCCGTTCGCCGTATTCCGTATACGATGAGTAATGCTGGTGGTAGACCTCGTGGTGGTCGATCGGCGAGGTATAATAAGCGTTTATGCCGATGCTGCAGGTAGGTAGGTAGGTAGGTAGGTTGGTGTTATACGTGGGCTCGGGATATAGATATGAGCGTATTAACGTTAGGTTCGTTTAACGTACGGCGGCGTGGCAATTGAATTGGGTTAGGCTAGGTAGGGTAAATAAGGCCGGCGGTTTGCCCAAGGGGGTCTAACTGTCGAGATGGTGCAATTCTGCCCTCAAGGCTCTGACAACCTACTGACTCGTGCAATACCTTATATATTCCCCTCTCTACTAGACCCCCCCTGGCTTCTACAGGTACCACTATACCTACTTCCATCGACTTTTTAACCGCGCACACCTCACCTTCTTAGTTCAATTTTCGCACTAATCCAGATAATATTAGACCCCTTATATCTATACATATTTATTATACCTACACATCGTGTCCAACTGATCATACAGCCAGAGCGTTTGATTGACATTTATCGGCTATCTTCGAGCTAAAAACTATTCATTCGTTACGACATTATGAGAAGATCCATTATCAATATCTTCTCTATTCACTATTTCATCTTTACAAGTTAATCATTCAATTTTTAGTTTTTTAGTGTATTTTTATTTGTATATTGTGATTTTTCTTCCGAATCTCTCGATCGATGAATTAATCTGTTCTTTTATTTTTCGTTTACGGACCATTTTTTTTTTTTTTTTTTCTTTCGATTTTTTTTTCTCACAGGTTTTGGATAAACCGAGAAAATTTTTTCATATACGGTTTTCTATTGTTGCGAATATTTAATTTTTTTATTTTTTTGGGTTTTTGATCGTGAGAATTACGTCTAATATTATTCGGAAATCCTTGAACCGATCATTTTTCGATTTTAATGGAATTTAAGATTTCGCGATTTAAAAATTTGTTCTCATTTTCACGAAAAGTCTTCGTTTTTGTTTTATTTTTGATCCGTTTCGTTACGAATTGAATTTGATAAAATTCGAGGAGGCGTTCTTCTGACCTTTGACAAGAGTTGAATGCATTATTAGTAGTCGAACTATAAGGTTATACGAATAATAGTTTTTATTCCGGGTTTATACACAGGAAAAATAGTATTTCAGTCACGATCAGGTGAATCGTAGCTTTGAATTTCTTTGCTTATACCTACAAACATCGTCTAAATTGTTATTCGAGATTCGTAATCTTCGTTAATTCTTCCGGCATGATGCTTTTATCATATTATATTATACCTACGTCTATGTTGCCTATCGTCGATTTAATTCAGCACAAAAAAAAGGTTATTAGTAATAAAAAAAAAATAATAAATAAATAAATGAATATAAAATATAGAATGATGATCGAATATATGCCACAAGAAATTAACAAGGCCGATCATCGTCGTCAGGTTTTATGTAACGTCTATAAATCATTGTTACCTATATTATACCTACAAATATTATGCTGCAGTTAAAGAATCTGCAGTCGAGGACATCGCGGTGTTAGATAAAATTTAGTCGATTGAATTATTTTATTTATCGATAGACAATATTTTCTTCCAATTTGTTCCAAAAGTTTGAAATTTTATCCAAATGTCGCGGAGAAAGTAAAAAACAAAAAAAAAAAAAAAAAAACTCAATTCAATTCACGAAGGTTAAAATTATTCTATAGGTATATGCGTATCCCACGTGAAATCGTATCAAGAGACTCGGTAGAGTCTCGCGCCAAGTATATACCTATAATACACATGACGAAATGATTCATAAAGTTTTATAATAATAGGTATATGTATATAGCGTGTATGCATAAAATATATTCAATATACGCAATTGATTTAACAGTATAAAACTGGTCTGAGAATTAATATATAAGAGAGATGTCATACACCTATATACAGAGATATTGCTAAAGCGCTATAACATCATTGAAATTGGCTATTGTTTGTATTACGAATCCCGAACCTGGGCGTTAAAAACTAATTTAAATATTCAAATAAGCTATCTCTATAAACACGTCGAAGACGAATCTTATTTTAATGCTTGCCGAAACGGTACGGATTACTCGTCTTCTTAATTCTGCAAGCACTGCAAACCCACATATTACGTAATACGGTATTATGTATTATACCCATACCTATTGTGTTATATTCGAATTGCACCTATAGCTGAGTATAATCAGGAGGTTCGGTTAAGAAAAAAAAAAAAAAAAAGAACTCGGGGGGGGGCTATTAAACCTCCGTCAGCAATCTGGGTCTTTCAAGGCACAGGCGCAATTTCAGTTTTACTCTGATTCCGACTCGTATAAGAACCAAAAGAAGAATCAGACTAATATAATGGCAGAAATAGAATCTTAAAGCCTTTGAGAGTATACTCGAATTTTTTCAAATATTTTATACTGCTTTTACAGCTTGAAAACCTTGAAAGACCCAGTCTGCTTACGGTGTTAGCAAAAATTACAGATTACTGACGGAGGGTTGACGACTCCCTTTCTTCGTCCTCCCTTTATTTGTCCAGTTCTCTGTCTCTCTCTAATCTCGCGACACCCACCGTCAATCCGTGACGTCACCACAGACAGGTGCTCCTAAGTTCTTCTATTTATAGTTCTGTCAAATTCGGTATATAAATCTCTAACAAACTATACGCGACGATCGAGGAGAGGAGAACGGCCAGAAATCAGTGGCGTGCGAGTAATAAATGAATAAATGAATGAAGAAAGAAAGAAAGAAAGAAGTATACAACGAGAATAAAAGATCCTTTCTAGCCTCCCGCGGGGGCTTTGCAGCGCATGTACCCCCTTCCACGAATTCGGGCGATGTCTGCAGCTCGAACGCGCAGTTTCGTACCCTAAGGCCTTGCCGACCCACAGCCCCGAGTCATCCGTATGAAGCGATAGTTATAACCATAAGGCATATACCTATAACACAACTCGCGAAGCTCACGAGAAACGGATATATATATCCACCGATTCGCGCGGCCACGCGACCACGGGACAATGCTCTTTCTACGTTGCACAATAATCGCCTCGGGGAATTTTTCGTATATATACACTTTTGTCAGTTTTTCGGTTAAATCTATACGGGATTGATATACGTATTTTTTACTATCGAATTACTCCGATATTTATAATAGTCGAATCTTCTTTACCGACCGAGTAATTAATAGCCTATCGCGTAACAGACGCGGGAGAATCTTAATCGAAAGCGTTTCTTTATTATTAATATTATTATTATTATTATTAGAGATGGATACAGACGAATTATCAAGCTTGTGGTTTCTTTGTATCTTTTTTGATGTTCATTATTTCGTTTTTTTTTTTTTTTTTTTTTTCTCTGAATTTATCTGGTAGTTTTATTCGTAGTTTTAAACGAATCGATCGATTCAGTATTATAGGTCCGTTAAACCACACGGTATACGGTGTACCTTTACCTATATACATATTTATATACATCATGAGTGTGTATATGATTTAGAAATCGTTTGTTGCAATCTAGATTGCGTTAGAATCGTATTATACCTACACTATTATTTAGGCAATCTTTATATATACCCTATTACACCTTTATACCCCGGTCAGTGCATCGTATCTGTATAAAATAATTATGCTAAGAACAAAAAACAAAAATTCGATGAGGTAGATCTCAATTTGAATCTAAATTTATCAAAAGATAACGAAAAAAAAAAAAAAATCTCTGTATTCGTATTTATATGTATAGAGCTTTGAAATCGATTCGAACGATATATAATATCACGATGACAATGATGACGCGGTGAATGAGCGAGACGTATACGTATATATACGTATGTACATCAATATAGATATACAGTGAAAATAATCGTTGCGTAATCGGCAAGCCGACGCATAAGCGCCCTCAGGGCAGCGAAGACCTTGTCGTCGCGCATGAGAACTGGGCCGCCAAGCCTGAGGCCTGATCCGCGCCTGGACCCCATTCAACCGTTCGGATATATATCGGATGTATACCTATACGTTGAATTTTTAGACTCTGAGCGGTAGAGTATTACGAGTATAATATGAATAATATCGGACTATTTTTCACCGTATATATATAGATCTATGTTTAATAATACCTCTGTATATAATCCACAACGGAATTATGGGCATATCGTGGATCCAAGCTCTATCTGCCCCCCACCGCTCGATCTACTATAATCTCAGTTGTATAATACGATCAATGAAGTAACAGGTTACGATTTATTATTACGGAATCGTTACACTTGATAGGCCGTTCTGTGTTCCGATACTTCGTCATCGCATGATCTCTCTATATTATAGGATCAGCTTCGTACAAAATCTGATCTCTATTGTTTCAGACAATGTTAATACGATCCTTATCTAACGCGCATGATAATTCGTGTATGTAGAAAAAATATTTTCCAAACAGCGTGCGCAAAGTTCGAGTTTTCGTGCGGAAGATGCCCACTTTCCGCCGTGTGCAAAATCGAGCTTTTCACATCCTTCTTTGGAAAAATAATATACGAAACTGATCAGCGATCACGACTTTTTTTATTTTTTATTTTTTTTTGGGGGGGGGGGGGGGGGGGGGAGCTTTTGTAATTTTCGTCTATTGTTTACTTGATTATACCTATTTTTCAGGCGATAGGACATGTGTCGGGATGTCACGTGAACCCTGCCGTAACCGCCGGACTTATCGTGAGCGGGAATTGCAGCCTGCTAAAAGGATTCTTTTACGTGGCTTTTCAGTGTATCGGTGCGGTTGCTGGTGCGGCTATTCTGAAGGTCAGTAATTTTGTCGATAAAATAAATTTCCAAAAACCAAAAACGAATAAAGAGAGGAAAAAACTTGATAAGAAGGTTCGTATTCTTATGCAGTCTCAGCAAAATTTTCTTCGTGTAATAAGAAGAAAAAAAAAATAATTAATCAGAAAAAAATTGTAAATCAGATCGGGACTGTGTATAGTTCTTGACCCAGAAATGAATAGGATGGAATTCACAGTGGTATATAGATGTATAATTATTGCTAACGTATACACCGATGACTTATAACCGCTGGTCTTCGAATCCCGTTGAACTTTCAGACGCGAATGGTCAATTCATTAAAATGTCGCTGTTCGAAGGTCAAGGTCCAAGCACTCGAGTCACCGTTACATCAGTATCTTGACGCTGGTATCATCTTCCAATAAAAGCAATCAATTCAATAGGCCAATTTAACGATCGTTTTTTTTTGTTTTTTTTTTCTTTTTTCTACAACTGCTATTTATAACGATATACCTACGTTGATACGTATACGTGTTAGATCCAAATATAATATCTTCAAATATATGTATAAAGATGAAAATCGAAAGTACTTTTTATTTTATTTTATTTTACTCAGTTCTTTTTTTTTATCCTTGAAATAAATTCGATTTCCCGAATCGATCGAATCAAAGCATAAATATAGAAAACAAGTTTAATAAATTCGTATCATTTTTTTTTTTTTTTTCTTAGAATTAATGACTTGTTCAAATTTATTCAATTATTTTAGACTCGCGCGGTTTCCCCTCTACGCCATTGAGTTAATTTATGAGCGTGGTCAGTTTCGTCTTGAATCGTAACAAATTGACCTAGTTGCAGCTGTAGGCAATATCCGTGAGGTGTAATAAAAAAAGAGAAAAAAAAAAAAACAATTTATGCCAAATTCGGATCGCATATAAAATTATAAATATTTTTATACCTTATACAGCCTATTCGATCAGATTTAATCAATACTTACTTAAGGGAATTACCAGTACAGCTTGGTTTTGGAAACTCGGAGTACTCCAAAATGCATTTATTTGTCATCCGAAGTTTACTTCACATCAAAAAAAAAAAAATTTCTTTGAAAACCTTTGTCGTAAGGTTTTAGGCACATCGTTGATCCGATTAAGGTCGTTGAGGGCTCATTTTGTTCAGAAAAGAAATCCTCATCATGTGAACGAGGGATTTTTTTTTACAATTTCGTGTTGGCCAAGTTATTTGCAAATTAGTAGCCTAAATATTGGAAATTTTGGATAATTGACCGTAACTTTTCACATGAATATTTTTTTACCGATCCCTACGTTCATAAGATGTAGAATTGCTGTCTGAAGAAAGCAAGACCTTGAGAGGTTGAATTGGACCAACGATGTGCCTGAAACTTTACGACAAAGTTTTTCGAAGAAGATTATTTTTTTTTTGATGTGAAATAAACTTTGGTTGACAAATAAATAAATTTTGGAGTACTCCAAATTTCCCAAACCAAGCTGTACTGGTCCCCTCAATAGGCAAAATTACACTTGCGCTTTCGCAAATACCAAAAATGACCAGGCTATACCAAAAATATCACGACTCTGTTAAAATTCCTTTCTTAATTTTATTATAATCGATATACATAATATTTCGACCGTTGATTTTTACTCTTTTTACTTTCATGTAAGATTTTATGAACAATATAATTCCTGGAAGTTTGATGTGTCCGTTATGTATAACTGTAAAATGTTGTTACACATTCTCAGAATTTACGACTATAATATCAAGTTTTATGACCGTTATTTAGCTTTTTATTTTTTATTTGAAAGTCGTTTCATTCTCATTGTTAAACCTTTTTTATTTTCTACGTTTAATCAAGGACCGTTGATTCAAGAAATATACATCTCACAGTAAATTGGCCTCTTTAGACTTGGGAAATTTTTGACGAATTTTTATAGCCTAGTGAATACGAGATAATATATATTCAATCCTCAAGCTGCAGTTGGGAGAATTTATTAATTGCACTTTTATGAAAGTTTAACGATGATACGTAAAGATTCATTCATTTCACAGTTTGGAAAATACACCCGTCCTTCTCTCCATTCCTTGAAATTCCCACGACAATGCTTTTCGGGAAATTAATGTTTCGAAAAACCATTCAAAATTGTTTTCTAAATAGTGTACGCAAAGTACCTCTTTTTCGCACGGTTATTCGGCTTTGCCGAATGATTCTGCTTTACCACTCGCTAAGAAAGTCTTACTTCGCGCACACTGTTCAGAAAAATAGTAGATGCAACTCGTGCGGATTGATGATTCCGCAGTAATTGCAATAGAACACCTCTTCTTAAATTTTTGATCCAATCAGAATAAATATTTTTTCTTTCTTTCTAATTACATAAAACCAAAAAAGAATTCGTTCGATTTTTTTTCTTCGTTTTTTTTAGGCAATGCTGCCGAATTCCGTAGCCGGAAGGCTCGGCAGTACCGAGATTACCGATGGAGTAGAAATCGGGCAAGCTGTCCTGATCGAAGCTTTTATAACATTTATGTTGGTCCTCGTTGTCCATGGGGCAACAGACGGGAAGCGTAGTGATATAAAAGGATCAGTACCACTGGCAATTGGTCTGGCAATAACAGCCGCACATTTGGCAGCGGTACCAGCAACCGGAAGCAGCATGAATCCAGCCCGTAGTTTAGGTCCGGCAGCAGTTATGGGAATATGGAATGACCATTGGGTCTATTGGGTGGGACCAATAGTTGGCGGTATTGCCGCCGGTGCTATTTACAAGCTTTGCTTTAACATGGGATTAACGAGAGACGAGGATCAAGGATCATACGATTTTTAGAAATTTTGGATATATTTTCGTTTTTTATTACTGTACCTGTTCTAATTCTTAATGATATTAAAACGCTGATCCCTACAGTATAGGTATACGCAGATATGACTTGAAAATTAAAGTTGCATATATGCATACTATAGGGTGTGTCATTTAGGAGAAACATTTTTTTTCAACTTGCAAACAGGTTGTATACTTGCAGGAAGGTGAAATAACGAGCCTGGTAAAATTTGAGATCTTAATATTAATATTCAGAGGTGCCTCATCGCGAATTTCTATTTCCCATTTAAATAACACGGGAAATGTTCTAGTGGCACACGTCACCTTTTATATCTCAAGTACTAATCTACTCAGAATGATTCTGCATAGCTACTTTTGTTCGAAATTGAACGCTCTACAAAAAAGGTCTCTTGGTATTTTTCGATAAATCTAACTGTTTCCAAGTTGGTTGTTGGCTATCGATGGTAATTAACTGGTAACCAACTTGGAAACAGTTAGATTTATCGAAAAAGACCAAGAGACCTTTTTTGTAGAGCGTTCGATTTCGAACAAAAGTGGCAATGCAGAATCATTCTGAGTAGATTAGTACTTGAGATATCAAAATTGAAGTGTGCCACTAGAACATTTCCCGTGTTATTTAAATGGGAAATAGAAATTCGCGATGAGGCACCTCTTAATATCGATATTAAGATCTCAAATTTTAACAGGCTTCTTATTTTACCTTCCTGCAAGTATACTGCAACCTGTTTGCAAGTTGAAAAAAATACAAGTTGCCCCAAAATGACACACTCTAGTGTATATACGGTGTATAATACACACATATGGGAATTAGGAATATACGAAATAATCGTAGCGGACGAAGGATCCCGTTGAGAAAATTTTTGGTATGTATAATTACCGCAAAAAAAAAAAAAAAAATAACACAGATTTCGAATCTCATCATATCCTCCTGCTATTTACAATCACTGCACATATAATACTATACCTATACATATATAAATATGTATCCTGGATCTTTGGTGCGTTACTTATGCTCGTATATTATAGGTACAATACATACGTTATATCTAAGTGTATAGTAATAATTTCATTAGTTCATTATAAGTATTCGCCATATCATCTATACAAGATATCATTCATCACAGATTGGGTTTATACCATAGGTATTCCCCGTAAGAGAAAACCAATTTAAAAATCAATGATCATTTACAGAAATAAAGAAAAATATGTATAATATATAGGTCTGTGTATAATTGAAATTAATATTTTAACTTAAAAATACAGTATTAGTGGTAATTTTATATATAATATATACCTATACGTAGAAAATTTTCGCTTTACTATATACGATCTATACTTGGGAATTTTTTTTTGTTTCTTTTTTTTTTTTCGTATCGATTTTTATTACATAATAACAAAATTACGACTGTGATTATTATTTAAAAATACTCTCCCAAGGTACTCTCCGAATTATCAATCAGAAATTTAGGCAATATTCATTCATTCATTTTTTTTTTTTTTGTTTTATCAATTTTTTCGGTAATTCGATTCGCGTGGATTTGTTGCAAAAATAGAAGAAAAAAAAAAAAAAAAACATTTTCAAATAATACAGTTCTGCACAAAAGTCACGTCACCACGGTTTTAATCCCGTTTTCCTAATATAGGTACGTTATAGGTATTCTCCCGATCAACGCACAATATTTTATTAAATAAGTTTTTGTATATAATATTGTATTTAGTATATAGATGTAAAATTTATCCTCCTCTTCTTTTCTGTACCTATAATACTTATTATATTAAAACTTGAAATTTTATGACGTAATAAAACAGAGAATGAATAAATAATGAAAAATTTATCCCAAATTGTTATAATTTCCTCTATATTATTAATTTTTTTTTCTTTCTTTGAACATATATTTTTGATCCGATAATTTCTATACTGACAATGCTTCGAGTTCCCCACTTCTAGAATTACAAGTTAAAATAGACGTACCGAAATACTCCACGGAAATCTCTTGCACAGTCTTAATACGAACGTCGGGAAAGCATGCTTTGAAATAATATGTACCGTGTAACGCATCTACTTATAGTCTAATTATTCATTAGAAAGTAATATAAAACGAGGAACCCCCAAAGGTAAGACGTCAATAAATTTTTTTTAAATTCATTCTTTTCTATACACGAGTATTTGATCTTCAAAAATTATTAAATGAGCGATTGATCGTCGTATGCAGAATTTGTCGACCTTCCTCTTCTCAAATTACATTTCTTGATCTCGTTTCATATTATAAACGATCGATAATTGCATACGATTAGGACTTTCATATGAATTTAAATGGCTTTGTTTTTTTTGTAAAATCAGGTATAAAAATGTTGGAACGAGACGCTGAGTCGGAAATCGGTGATTTTTTTCGTTCGAATCTTGTGACGGTACGTGAGGCAGTGGATAGTCAAGATTTCAAAAAATTTTCGGCCCTTAAAAGCGACGGTGAACGAGTTGCTTTTATCCTAAAATATCCAGAGGCGCATATATTACCTCTGGAGTTTCCGGGGGTCGGTGAAAGAGACCGTGACAGAGCCCTGAAACTTAAAGAAGCTGGAAACAGCTCGTTTCGTCATGGACAGTTCCTTAAAGCTTTGGACAATTATTCGGACGCTGCGATTGTCGCGCCTGAAAGCGGTAGGTGGTTCTTTTTGTATTATTAATCCATATTCTATATGGCATTGCGCGATTTAAGATCGCAATCTCTATTCTGCAGAATATTTATGCCTGCACATATCCAGTCGGCTCGTAAAACTGATAGGAATAAAACATGACTAAATCTCTTGTAAACATTGAGAGATACTATCTGATAGCTCGTTAATTATGGATCGGGTATTTACCGAGTTCAAAAGGACGCCGATCGTCAATTTCCGTTCACTTGATAATCGCGTACAGGTAATCGTATTGATGCTGTATTCGAATAGTTCGAAGAATCAGGAGCTCCGATCTCTAATAGTGACTTTTGCAGAAAATTCTACAACACGCGTAATCCTGAGGTCGACATATGTTACGTATTAAAACAATCAACAGTTCAGGCAATAATCCTCGAGATTTTCATCTCGTCCATTGTTAGTTTTTCTATACGTTCCCTAGCTGCCTATAAGATCCAGAGATTTTAGATAATCAAAGGATGGCATTTTGTCTTACGTATCTTTAGTAAATCTCCATGTCAATGCAAAATTCCTCCGAAACGGTACCATGTCCATTTTAAAAATATTAATTGTGCCTCTAATCTGTGCCTAAATCAATTTTATTGTATCTTCCGATTACGATCCAAAGTGAATAACGAGAGTTTGAATTTTTTTGGCTCAGAGTTATCGATAATATTGGCGAATCGTTCCGCGGTGTTATATCACCTGGAAAGATTCGAGTTGGCTGTATTGGACGCCGAGGAAGCAGTCCGAGTCGGTTACCCTCAAGAACTTCTTTACAAACTTGAAGAACGTCGTGCCAAGTGTCTTCTGGGGCTTAAAAGACACTCTGCGGCTATAGACGCCTTCAGAAGTACACTGAAGGCCCTAGACCACGCGAAAATTACCGCCGATAAGAAGCAGAAGGTCGAATACGACGTTAGGGTAATGCTGGCTGTAATGGAAAGAGGAAACCAGCTGAACGGTGCGGCTAATTTAAAGAAAGACACTTCAACGTCTTCCGCGAACAATATAGCTTCCCCTAAATTACCTGGTCCTAATAATCCCGACTATCCTGCCTTCAGCGATTGCGTTCAATTCAAAGACTCTGGCGGAGCTGTTGGACGACATGCTGTTGCAACTCGCACGGTTTTTCCTGGCGAGATATTGGCCATTGAAAAAGCACACTGTGCGGTTCTTCTGCCAGAGTTCAGGTACGACCATGAGGAAATCATGAAATACTGATTTAATTCGGTAGAGGACTATTAAACTTCAAAAAATCGATTTTCGGTCGGGTTGGCTTGCTCAGAACATAAACGATCATCGAACCAGCGAAATACTTCGAAGTGAGTAATTTATATGTTCAAAACTGCAAGATGCAACGTTTTGGGAAATTTTGAACGAAAATTTTGAGAGTTGCACACAAATTTAATTTTTTTATACATTCTCACGGTAAAAATGGGTCTTCAATATTTTTTTTTCGGTCTTACAATTGAGCAATATTCTTGGGAGAGTTTTATGTCCTAGAGAAAGGTATTCTACAAATTCAGTTCAAATTTCAAGTGAAAATAATCATCTGTTCAAAAGCTACGATGTCCATCGTGTTTGATAACGTAGTTTTGAGATAAACGACTTCAAAGTTCAGGCTCTTTTTTTCACCAATATAAAATATTTCCAAGCCTCTCTCACACGATTCCTGGTCCATATGAGGCTTCATAACTTCCGTAATTTTTCGAATTTCTTTATGATTTTTTTTTTCAAATGTTCGTAAAAGATGCGTCTTTCAGATTCAATAATTGAAATAGATCGATTTTTTGAAGTTTCAATAGTCCTGTACCCCCTTAAACTAAAATCAATAAAAAAAAAATGATTCTTACTCGTCCTTTAGATTAACTCATTGTCATCGTTGTTTCACGCGAGTTACTGCCCCGGTACCCGCTTCGTGTAACACCTGTACGATCATCATTTACTGTTCAACAAAGTGTCGAAATCGTGACTCCAAAGTACACGCGACAGAGTGCTCTCTTTTGCTAGCCTTGTACGTCTCTGCCGCTTCTGTAACGTGTTTTCTCGCTCTTAAATCGGTCAGTCAAAAATCTTTGAGCGAATTGAAAAGGTTACAGGATTCTCTGAAGCCTGGGGCTAATATCAAGCCATGGAAAGCTGACGACTACAGGTCTTTACACGGTCTAGGTAAATCAGTTATAACTTCGGAACTAAATTACTTAACTTTCGACTGATCCAATATATGAAAATAAAAACTACTTATTTTTTTTTTCTTAACATTTTAATTAATGAACTGCACAGTGACACACGAGGACGAACGGACACCAGAAGATCTCTTTCATCGGGCATACATGGCCAGTTGGCTTCTCAGACTTTTGAAGCACAGTTCTTACTTCCCCGAAGATATTAACACGCCGGATACAGCTGAGTCAGAACTTTCATCCGAAGAAATCTACGTCGGAGGTTTAATACTCCACAATATCCAACTATTGCAGTTCAATGCCCACGAGGTACGCGAAATATTAATCGAATACTAAAATTATAACATAAATCCAATTACGATCAAACCGGATCTGTGTCACATTCGAAAAATTAATACCATACGTATGTATGTACAACGGGTATGCCATATGGCTTGATTCTTTTCATTTCATAATCGACCATTGGGCAATCCGTTATACTGACAATACAACGGGTCATGAGACAGTGACAAAATAATAATCTCGAAACTTTAACACCGAACAACAAGCACGCGAACTTACAACGGTCATATTAGGTTTCAGAATTGATAAGGCCCAAGGGTGCAATAACTTTGGACAAAGCGAAGAGTATCTTCATTGGTGGAGGTGGTTTTCCTACAGTAGCGCTTTTGAATCACTCTTGTAATCCCAGTATAATCAGGTATGATCCTTTTATCATAAGTCCTAGATGTTTGGCCTGGTTTTATCGAATGTCAATCACGATCTTTGATTTTTTTTTCTACAATTTTAAACTCAGGTATTTCGTTGGGACAAATATGGTGGTTCGTGCATTGCGGACTATACGTCCGGGCGAAGAGATCAGCGAAAATTACGGTCCGATTTTTACAACGATGCCACTAAATGAGAGAAAAAGGAAATTGAGACTACAATACTGGTTCGATTGTACCTGTGAGGCGTGCACCGGTCAATGGCCTCTTCTTGAAGGAATAGATCCAAGAATACTAAGGTATCTGGAATTTTCTACTGACATATATATCTTTTTGCCACTGCCGTGTGTACCGCTATTATACCTACAGTATAACTGTCAGCGTCTCGTATATGGATTCACCGAGGTATGGTTGATTATTAAGTAAGGCTGAGGAATTATGCCGATCACTCAACGGAAAATTGCCACACCCATATAAACGACGAAGATCTAGTTTAAAACGAGTTTATAATTTTTTTTGCTCAAGTTTTTTTAAAGTATCGACTGCAGCTTGTGACCATAAGTAAATTAACTTCAACACGTTACAGTATCAAATTAACGTATCTGAAAAGTCAGGCGAAGTTGGGGAAAATTTTAGGAAATTTTCGTATTATCTAAAATTCTATTATACTCGACTACTCCAAAGTGATTATTAATTTTTTTTTTATTTTTTTTTTTACAGATTCAGATGTGAATCGGGTGAAGCCTGCGGTAATATATTGCCTGTATCGACAGACTCGAATGAATTTATGGCGTTTTGTTCGAAGTGCAAAAAGTCGACGAATATATTGAAGGGTTTAAAAGCTATTCAAGACACCGATGCCATATTCAAAGTAGCTTCCAGGAACTTGGAAAATGGTGACCATGAAAAAGCCCTGAAGGGTTATTTCGAAATTTTGAAATTACTCGATGAAAACTTAGCACCACCCCTCAGAGATTATCACTTATGTCAGCAGGGAGTCAGACTGTGCTTACTCGCGATTGGAAATACGAGCTTCATCTAATTACGTTACATTCAATATTTATAAAAAAAAATTAAAAAAATCCAAGAAAGAGCACAAATTTGGAACACAAAAACGCCGCAGGAAAGGCGACAGTTTAGCGGCTCAGACATCATCGAGATGATTTTCCTAAACTGATTCTTCTGTCATTTTAATATACAGAATTTGAGATAACTGAATAATTTTGTTTTAATATGATACAAAATAAAACAATATAATAACAGTGATAATAATGAAAAAAAATGTGTATTGTGATTGGATGTGAAAATTTTCATCTGCAATTTAATGGGAATATAGATGGGCGCGTTTATGAACATAATTCTACCTATACCTACATGAAATTTGAATAAAATATTTATATTCACAAAATAATGATGTCAAGCTGATTCATTTTTTTCCTGAGAACTATAACACACGCGATTATAGAGAAATTGCGAATTAGAGATTGGAAAAACTGAAGGAATTCTTGTGTAAAGTTCTTTTACGCAATTTGTTATCTTTCATATTACTCTGTAAAACAAGATTAAGTGTCGTTATTCGCTTTACTATAACTTCCAACATCATTTCCGATGGTGAAAAATCTCCATTCAATGAGCTGTTTATTTAGTTTTCGTTATTTTATCTTTTTGGTCATTTTTATAAAAATATCAATTTAGAAACATGAATTTCGTGTTATTCTGACGTCAATACAATCCTCGAATCAACTCTAAAAAATCGGAAATATGTGCTGTGCTGTTTTTTGCCAACTGAACATCAAAAGATCTGCAAATAATTCCGCAAAGCCATGTCTTTCGACCTAACTCAACTTCAGGAACTCAAGAGCCAAAGATAAAACAATTATAGGATGCACAAAAGGTATACAATCGAGATTGAAATATTTAAATGCATTTTTCAATATCATAGTTATATTCCAGGCTTAATTTTATCATTTTTCGTTCCATCGTTTCGAAATTAACTCGTGCCTATATGTATTACATTAAAAAAAAAGCTTCAATCCTTAAGTATTGTTAAGTTCATTATCCTAAAAACTATACGACAGAAGTATAATTGTTCAACACATAATCCTCTACCATGCGAATTGTTGTACAGAACACATAGCATCAATTCTAGGGATCCCGCGCCTGATTAGGTGCAACACAACACGCAGCTAAGTCGGTAATGAATATTAAAGGCGTTCTGATGTACCGATTGGTACGTCATTTTAAAGCTAGCGAAGCTTGCTTGTTTACCTTTCGGGCAACGTCAAAAGTAGAATGAATCCAAGTGTCAAAAACCTTTCAATGCCTGCTTCACGATCCTGAATTAATTATCTCCCCAGTATAAAATCGAGTTAACTTAAGCCCTCGGGTATATCCGAGTAACAAAATGATCCACAGTCTTTTTATAATAAATTCATCGGGGTGAGTTTTATAAATAAAACAAATTGAACAGCTTAACCACCAGATATAATGGAATATAACATACGTAACATAACCTATAAATATTATTTCCTCTATTCAGAGATGTATTTATGGAAAAGCACTGGAAAAGTGCGGTGGCACGATCATTATGCGATTATTTTTTCGACCAACAACGGAGGGTTTCATCTCCCGAAGATACACCGCCTGTAATAGCCACACCGCATCATTATTTGATCAGTATACATCGCTGCAATATGTTCTTTGTTGCCGTATGCATGACAGAAGGTATTTAATTAAGAAAACTGGCTAAAAATTAATTAAAAAATCCTTTTTTTTAAATTTTTTTCATCTTATTTACTTTACTTGGGATAAAAAAATTATCGTTTTAATATTTGAATTTGATAGTATCAAAGTACATTAAATGATTTATAATCCATCACCTCGTTTTTCAGTACCTCCGTTATTCGTGATCGAATTTTTACACAGAGTTGTCGACACTTTTGAAGATTACTTCAGCGAATGTACAGAAACTATTATCAAAGACAATTACGTTGTTGTCTATGAATTGTTGGACGAGATGCTAGATAACGGATTTCCTCTTGCTACAGAGTCAAATATTCTAAAGGAGCTCATTAAGCCGCCTAATATTTTGAGAACGATAGCAAATAGCGTTACAGGGAAGTCGAAGTAAGCAAACCGAAAGTATTTGTATTATTTATGCTTTGGCTAAATTAATTGAGATCAATACAGACTTGGCGCCATTGAAATCATTACGTTTTTGATGTTTTAAACTATATTGCTTGATTCTAAGATGCAGAAACTTTTGTGTGAATACACTCGGCAAGAAAATCAACGGCGCAGTTTGTACATCGCGAAAAAATGCCCATTTCAAAAATGCTGTAACTCGAAAGAAAGTGGAAAAAAATCATTTCAATAAGCATTTTGAAGATGGAAATTTAATCTTTAAGATAGTTTTTCGACATTTTTTCTACGATCATTTCTGACCCCGTGGTGTAGGTTCGAGCGCAGACTTCCGGAACGCAGAGAAAACCAAGTATTTTGAAGTTCTCTGTGGAGAGATAAGAAAATCGCAGAGGAATTTCGAGACAGCCATTCTGTAGCCTGAAATCTCCTCTTTGAAACGGTTCTTCTAACTTTTTCACGCGTTTTTTTTTCACGGAGTTATTCAATTTTCAGTCAAGTCACGTGTATACACGGGGTGCATGGTGCCTATACGCATGACTTGATTCAAAGTTGAATAACTCCGTGAAAAAAAAAAACGCATAAATAAGTTTAAAGACCGTTTCAAAGAGGAGATTTCTGGCTTCAAAATGGCTATCTCGAAAATTCTTTACAATTTTTTTCACAGGAACTTTAAAAAACTTGGTTTTCTCTGCGTTTCGTAACTCTGTGCTCGAAACTAAGCCACCTGGTCAGAAATGAGCGTAGAAAAAATTTCCAAAAAAAAATCTTGAAGATGAAATTTCAACCTTCAAAATGCTTTTTGAAATAATTTTTTTCCACTTTTTTCATCGAGTTACAGGATTTTTTCGCGTAGTACCGAGTGTGCCGTTAATTTTGTTGCTGTGTGCAATTGTAAAGAGTTAACTAACATTCGCAGTAAATTTTAGACATAAGAAACCAAGAAAAACTGATTTGATTTATCAAACGAATGAATAATCAGATTTAATTCATCACTTTCAGTGTTAGCGCTATTTTACCAAGTGGTCAACTGTCCAATGTACCGTGGAGAAGAACCGGTGTGAAATACACAAACAACGAAGCCTATTTCGATGTGGTAGAGGAAGTTGATGCTATAATTGACAAAACTGGGGCCACAGTCTTTGCCGAAATCCAAGGCTACGTACGATATTAAAAAACTGAATATAAAGCGCAGAATTTAATCGTCTTTTGAAACATCATTTCCATCAAGATACATAATTGCATGAAATCCCCGTTAACAATTAGATCTTGAACATACAAGACATATAATAATCACTTTTTTTTTTTATAACAAATTGAAATTATATTTCAGATCGATTGTTGCATTAAATTAAGCGGTATGCCTGATCTGACACTTTCGTTCATGAATCCAAGACTGTTTGATGATGTCAGCTTTCACCCATGCGTTAGATTCAAACGATGGGAGGTACGTAGCTTCGTGATAGAAAAGCAGCCTTTTGCTGGCTTGAAACTGGCCTATTTGAATCTATTGCTGTTTTCAATGTAATACAATAAACGTAATTTTTGTTTAAAAACTATTTCAGTCAGAGAGAATACTGTCCTTCATTCCACCAGACGGTAATTTTCGACTACTTTCATACCACATTGGGTCACAGAGTATCGTTGCGATTCCTATATACGTGAGACACAATATAAGCCTGAAAGACTCTGGCGGTGGCAGATTGGACATTACCGTTGGTCCAAAACAAACGATAGGAAGAACTGTGAGGAAATTACTTTAGTTCAGTTTTCAGACAATGAGAAATCTTCTTTGATCTAGTTTTTGGAAAGCTTTAAATGAGACTGACGAAAGGAAGACGTATTATCTTTCATACGATACATTAAATTGTATCTATTTTCAATAAATTGAAAAGTTACTGCTAGTGCAAATTTATCGCATATTAAATCTAAGCTTTCTTTCAGGTTGAAAATGTTAACATTGAAATTCCAATGCCGAAATCTGTACTGAATTGTAGCTTGGTCCCTAATCAGGGAAAATACTCGTTCGATCCGGTCAGCAAAGTACTAGTATGGGATATCGGTAGAATAGATGTTGCCAAGTTACCAAATCTTCGAGGAAGCGTAAGTTATTGTAGTAATAAGAAAGGAATAAATGAACTATTGACATCAGTAAAAAAGTATTGATCACTAACTCAATTTTAATTATTAATTGATTTACAGATCACCATTCAAAATGGGGCAACAGTCACAGAGTCTAATCCTGCCATCAACGTAAGTTTAAATAAATCTTTTAATCAATTTGTTAGAAGTTTTAACTGGCTTATTTTATTATTGAAGAATATAATTTTCTCCATCTTTTATCTTTCGAATAATAAAAATTGTCAAAAAATTTATCACTTCAAGGTACATTTCACCATAAATCAGCTTGCTGTATCTGGCTTGAAGGTAAACAGGCTGGATATGTATGGAGAAAAATATAAACCATTCAAGGGTGTTAAATATATTACAAAAGCTGGTAGATTCCAGATAAGAATGTGAAAACTGGCTTGTATAAATAACGGATCTGTAAAAGGTATAAAATATATTACTTATTAAAAATGTTTACAAGTATTTATACGTGATTGTATTAAAATTATAAAAACTTTCCCATTATTTCCTCTGATTTTTTGATTTAATTACTGATTATTTTTATTCTTTATTCACGATAGTACACACAAATTCGAAAAAACTAACTTACGTTTAATAATGGTGGATACAAGGCTGTCCCAATTTTTACTCCCTTGAAAATGTTACGTTCTTGAATTTCTGGATAATAGTTTACTCGTTTCTAAATCTTCGTAACTTGGATGGGTCGCATAGGTGTATAAACGGTCCATATTAGTTGCATAAATAGTATGATTGTTGATTAGATTCTTGTGAACCTGTGAACAAGTTATATTTTTCACTGTAAAGTATTAGCAAGACGGAAACTCGCAAGAATGAAAAATATTCATCAAGTCGCGTAAGAATTACATTTGATGCTAAGAGAAAAAAGAAAATAGAATAATAAAATTTAGACAAAGATATTGATAAAAAAATAATACCTTCAATGCTTGTTGAAGATTTGCAATGTTGATAGGATCGGGAGTAGGTGAAGTAGTTTGTGCTGAACATGCTAATGCGAAAGCAGTTGCTTGTTCTGCTTCTTCAAGGGTCTGTTTAATTGCAGGTATCTGTCCTTCGGGCTCTACCACATTTGTGGCCATGCTAAATGATGTTAGAAACATTAATTATATCAGTAGTAAATAAAATTGGAAATCTGAAAAAGTTTATTTAGATTGTATAATTCCAAATTTTTATTCGAGAACGTTTAGTTAATGAATACAAAATTCGTTTGATTGGTTTTTTTTTTTACCTAAAATTTAATGCATTGGTAATATAGGACGTATTCCTTGTCCAAGAACTGGATACAGGTTCACCTATTTTATGAATAAATGAATCTTCTCTCACCAAGAAACCTTTCCTTCGAGTAACAACTGTGGTAAGTATATTTTTGAGGAAAACCTAAGAAATTTTATAAAGATTGAATTCACTTTATTCGATGTATGAATAAATTGAGAAACAATAAAATTGTGTGAATGAGAAAAAAAAAAAAAATCGTATAATTTGTATACCTGGGTAGCAGCTATAATTATTTGTGCAGTATTTTCCTCAGCTCCGTCCATATTGTTTTCCCATGCAGCAAGCATCAATCTAGCCAAAACAAATGTACGATCAGGCAACAGTAGCTCTTGTGCGCTAGAATGATTTGCACCAATCGGCTCGTCACCGACAAGAGAAGAAGTCTGGCCTAGTACCTCGACGTAAACATCTGCAGGCTGAAATGTATATTTTATAGATTTAAAAAAGGGATTTAATTTTTGTTATACTCATATTCCATTCGTAGAGTACTAAGCTTGTTTCTTCATCAATCTCTTTCGACTTTATACAAAAAATCTGTTCTCAACGAAAAAAAAACGTTTTACCCTGAATTCAAAGCCTTCAAGTAATTGCTCGAAAATTCATTTTTACGTATATATCGTATATTTATCTATTTTCAATTAATTTAATCATAGATTTCTGATAGAGAATTAGAGAATTAGTGAAACTTAAGTAAAAGATTAAGGGACCTTTCTAGTGTCACAGATGTAGAAAACTATATTTCTTTTTCGTTTTTTTTTCCCCGTAATCTTGAATCTGCAATTCTTGCGAACATTTCAACCCCTGTGTGATGAGAAAATTCCCAAAACTACGTATGGAGATTTGGTTTTCAAAAAAATTGTGAATACTCACAAAACATGTATAAATATACCTAGTAAGTTTGAAATCGATGCGCCTCATAGTTTCTGCTAAAGAAAAAAAATTTCCAAAAATCACCCATTTTTTAGAGCGTGACACTAGAAAGACCCCTTGAAGACAGTATTTCCACCTACTTCAAAGTTTGATTTGTCGGTTTTGTATTTTCGTTTTAAACGCAGTCTTTTCTCGAGCATTTTCTCCTTGTCAAGATGAGCGTGAGTATTATTATGCTTGTTAGTTCTTACAGTTGTAACGGAGGCAAGTCCCTGAACTTTGTTGAATAAACAAAGCAGAAATTCATTGTGTAAATGAACCTGATCTTCAGTCATAATATTTCGTGCTTCGCAATCAAATTCTTCTTTTGTTGTCTGAAAATAAATATTATTTATTCAACATGATCTGGTTAAAATATTATCTTGCACATTTTTACAGATAAAAATGTAATCAAAACATTGTGTCAAGCTACTAGGTAGAATGCTTCATAATAATAAAGATTTTTTTGGACAAATCTTTGCATACCTTCATCTGAAACCATAGCTTCATTTTTTCAAAGTATCTGAAAATAAAGTGGAGTGTTTTTAAAGCATAAATTTCTTTGGGTTTTTCAACGCGTTTCAGATTTGAAGCCAAACTGCATGCGCACTTTCGTAAATTTTCGTGATATATATAATAACAAATAGTCTGAGAGTGTGATAATTCTCAGAAATAAGTTTAACAGAGTGAAAAGTGGTTATAAATCGTCATCACTATATCTTGAGATAATTATCTTAACAATTTATGATATTATCTATTTGATGAAAGTATTCCATTGTAATTCGGTAACAGAGTATAAATCGTATTAGTGAAAACAGTAGTTCAAAAATGATAACATAACATAACGTGACATAACCTGACACTTACAGTTTTGCATTATCACCGAGCGATGCTACCAGACTTTTTCTTGCTACGTTTAATTCTTTTGAAGTTGTCATAACTTTTCATTGATTCACTTTATTATAGACTAATAATTAAATGTTGACGTTTAACCTCGCGCGCTCAAATTTCCATGCTTCTGTTCGTGTTGGTCAACAAAGGTCAAACCAAAACATGACATACCATTCGGTGTATGCATGAATGAATACACACACCCTATGGAAGTACGGAAGCCCGGTCGAGGCAACCATAGACATACTATGTCGGTCGATAAAATCAGCATTTACAGACATACACTGTTTGTAAAATACCTATTTAAAGTTCGCCCGTGACGTTATTATTTTGCAATTTTCTATAAATTAGTTATAATCGAGAATAGCTGAATAAGCTATTGAAGATACTAATAATAGAATGAATATCAGAATTCAAACTGACTGATGACGTCACGCAAACTTTCAACATGGCAGGTCGAGCATGCGCGACGATTAATTTGCGTCAAGTTAATTTGCGATGTAGGACCGCAGGTGTTCCGGGGTTCAGTGAACTTCGCGGCGTCGACGAGTCGAAATCGTAGATACACGAGGAGTTCCTGTGACAGGTGTCCACTAACAAGGGTCCGTCAAACGTAGAAAACTTTTGTAAGTAATTGACCAACGTGCTCCTTGACAAAGTAAGATTTCTCTTGATTAGTTACCTGGATTTCTTGCTGAATGTATTTTTTCGATGAAAAACTACATGAAAAATCTAAATTTTCTACAAACATAACCTCTCGTACATGTTTTTAATAAACGTACGCAACCAAGTTTCATTTACTAAACTTGTATGTCGGTGAAAGAACTTGAAATAATTGTCATCCTTCTATACTAATAATAATACAACTACCGCGAATATCCTGCAATTACATTTGCTGGTAATCGAACGGATGATTCATACTATAAAAGGTATTAAAATTACATGAATCAGCTGATATGTAATTTATGTTATCCATTCACCTACATAAAATACATTCTGATCGTCAAGGTAGAGCCGATGTTTTTGAAGTAAAAATTTGATGTCTAGTCCTTGTAAAAGTATATGTAGAGAAATATTCCTGAAGAATTATTTAAAATCATCAATAAGATTTGAGATGTAAATATTGTAATTCTCCTTGCATGTGAATTTTTTCCTATTAATATTTTTGATTCCTGGTGAATTTTTGAAAATTTCTTATTGATAAAATGTCAATACGAGAAAAAGGTGATCCATATAATTGAGGTAAAACGGAAGTTCCGAGAATGGTTCTTGATCGATTTAATGGAAAACGAAAATATCTTGTAGTTGGGTCAAAAATCGAAAAGAAATTCGAAATAGATAGAAAAGTACAAAATAATTTGAATCAAGGGAAATGATTCAGGGATAAATTACAAACAGAATATTAAATTGTAAATCGATAGTTTTACAGTTGATTTCGAATCTGGAGAAGTCTCTAAAGCACATTCGCTGGCTAGGAGTTGAATCTCAGATGATACTTACGAGTATAACAATTAAAGAAAGGTCTCAATTAAATACAAAAATAGTAATAATAATGAATGATGCGTATTTTAAAAATTTATATGAAATACGATCACTTCATATACCTATAGACTTGAATAAAGATTACTATTAAGATTTTATCATTTTTATTTTCGTTCTTTTTCAGATTCAAGACAGAACTCTGAAAATTCAACTCAGCTACGCTAATATCAAAACTATATCTACAACTCTTTATGCTGGATCTGAGTTGATAATGTACGTACCTTTTACATAAGTCAATGACTTCAAAGTAAGAGAACATAATATGGCAACGCCTTGAGTTCTAAATGATCACTCTAAAATAGTAATAAATAGACAATTGTGTATCAAATTTTGCTGTATTTTTTCGCAAATAAAAAACTTGAGAACATATTATTCATTTCTACACTTCATTATATTATCCAATTCAAATGCCACCCTAACAATCATTTCTCCCAACGTTGACTGAAGAATATAAAGACAGCTCTCCTCCAAAGATGTGTCTCTCTTTCCCTCTCCCTCTCTTTTATTTTTACTTTTATTTTGATTTTTGATTTAGTCCACTTACTTTCATTTTTACCACGCTTTTAGTTTACTCTACTTTACGTTTATTTTTACCTCTAGTTTTAGGTCGTCCTATTGGCACTGCTACCTTGTCTAGTTTTTGATTTGATTTTCTATGTATTCAGCCTACTTCCATTCATTCTATCAATTTTTTTTATATTATTTTTCACCTACACTTATTAACTGCATCCATTTAATCTCGCATGTACCTAATTGTATGTCTGCGGTCCTTGGGAAACTCATGCTACAGGATCGAATAAACACGCTTCTATCTATCTCTCTCTCTCTCTCACTGCCCATGTCTCATTCGCTTACGAAAATCAGAATTTCTAAATTCTTAAGTCGAAAATTGCGCCTGGTATCAGGAGAATATCTGACCCGAGGAGGTGTGCTGAAATTTTTGGCGGGAAAACCCCCTGAGTGTATGTCTAAGCAAGCACGCATTCGTATAGATGTGACTCTCTCTCTCTCTCTCTGCATGTCTCATTCGCTTACGAAATGTAGAATTCTAGAAATTTTAAGTCTAAAAATTGCTCCTGGTATCAGGAGAACATCTGACCCGAGGAGGTGTGCTGAAATTTTTGGCGGGAAAACCCCCTGAGTGTATGTCTAAGCAAGCATGCATTCGTATAGATGTGACTCTCTCTCTCTCTCTCTCTGCATGTCTCATTCGCTTACGAAATGTAGAATTAGAGAAATTTTAAGTCTAAAAATTGCTCCTGGTATCAGGAGAACATCTGACCCGAGGAGGTGTGCTGAAATTTTTGGCGGGAAAACCCCCTGAGTGTATGTCTAAGCAAGCATGCATTCGTATAGATGTGACTCTCTCTCTCTCTCTCTCTGCATGTCTCATTCGCTTACGAAATGTAGAATTAGAGAAATTTTGAGTCGAAAAATTGCTCCTGGTATCAGGAGAACATCTGACCCGAGGAGGTGTGCTGAAATTTTTGGCGGGAAAACCCCCTGAGTATATGTCTAAGCAAGCATGCATTCGTATAGATGTGACTCTCTCTCTCTCTCTCTGCATGTCTCATTCGCTTACGAAATGTAGAATTAGAGAAATTTTAAGTCGCAAAATTGCTCCTGGTATCAGGAGAACATCTGACCCGAGGAGGTGTGCTGAAATTTTTGGCGGGAAAACCCCCTGAGTATATGTCTAAGCAAGCATGCATTCGTATAGATGTGACTCTCTCTCTCTCTCTCTGCATGTCTCATTCGCTTACGAAATGTAGAATTAGAGAAATTTTAAGTCGAAAAATTGCTCCTGGTATCAGGAGAACATCTGACCCGAGGAGGTGTGCTGAAATTTTTGGCGGGAAAACCCCCTGAGTGTATGTCTAAGCAAGCATGCATTCGTATAGATGTGACTCTCTCTCTCTCTCTCTGCATGTCTCATTCGCTTACGAAATGTAGAATTTTAGAAATTTTAAGTCTAAAAATTGCTCCTGTTATCAGGAGAACATCTGACCCGAGGAGGTGTGCTGAAATTTTTGGCGGGAAAACCCCCTGAGTATATGTCTAAGCAAGCATGCATTCGTATAGATGTGACTCTCTCTCTCTCTCTCTGCATATTTCATTCGCTTATAAAATTGAGAATTTTCGAAATTTTAAGTCTAAAAATTGCTCCTGGTATCAGGAGAACATCTGACCCGAGGAGGTGTGCTGAAATTTTTGGCGGGAAAACCCCCTGAGTGTATGTCTAAGCAAGCATGCATTCTCATAGATGTGACTCTCTCTCTCTTTCTCTGCATGTCTCATTCGCTTACGAAATGTAGAATTTTTGAAATTTTAAGTCGAAAAATTGCTCCTGGTATCAGGAGAACATCTGACTCGAGGAGGTGTGCTGAAATTTTTGGCGGGAAAACCCCCTGAGTGTATGTCTAAGCAAGCATGCATTCGTATAGATGTGACTCTCTCTCTCTCTCTCTCTCTCTGCATGTCTCATTCGCTTACGAAATGTAGAATTTTCGAAATTTTAAGTCTAAAAATTGCTCCTGGTATCAGGAGAACATCTGACCCGAGGAGGTGTGCTGAAATTTTTGGCGGGAAAACCCCCTGAGTGTATGTCTAAGCAAGCATGCATTCTCATAGATGTGACTCTCTCTCTCTCTCTCTCTGCATGTCTCATTCGCTTACGAAATGTAGAATTTTCGAAATTTTAAGTCTAAAAATTGCTCCTGGTATCAGGAGAACATCTGACCCGAGGAGGTGTGCTGAAATTTTTGGCGGGAAAACCCCCTGAGTATATGTCTAAGCAAGCATGCATTCGTATAGATGTGACTCTCTCTCTCTCTCTCTGCATATTTCATTCGCTTATAAAATTGAGAATTTTCGAAATTTTAAGTCTAAAAATTGCTCCTGGTATCAGGAGAACATCTGACCCGAGGAGGTGTGCTGAAATTTTTGGCGGGAAAACCCCCTGAGTGTATGTCTAAGCAAGCATGCATTCTCATAGATGTGACTCTCTCTCTCTTTCTCTGCATGTCTCATTCGCTTACGAAATGTAGAATTTTTGAAATTTTAAGTCGAAAAATTGCTCCTGGTATCAGGAGAACATCTGACTCGAGGAGGTGTGCTGAAATTTTTGGCGGGAAAACCCCCTGAGTGTATGTCTAAGCAAGCATGCATTCGTATAGATGTGACTCTCTCTCTCTCTCTCTCTCTCTGCATGTCTCATTCGCTTACGAAATGTAGAATTTTCGAAATTTTAAGTCTAAAAATTGCTCCTGGTATCAGGAGAACATCTGACCCGAGGAGGTGTGCTGAAATTTTTGGCGGGAAAACCCCCTGAGTGTATGTCTAAGCAAGCATGCATTCTCATAGATGTGACTCTCTCTCTCTCTCTCTGCATGTCTCATTCGCTTACGAAATGTAGAATTTTTGAAATTTTAAGTCGAAAAATTGCTCCTGGTATCAGGAGAACATCTGACCCGAGGAGGTGTGCTGAAATTTTTGGCGGGAAAACCCCCTGAGTGTATGTCTAAGCAAGCATGCATTCGTATAGATGTGACTCTCTCTCTCTCTCTCTCTCTCTGCATGTCTCATTCGCTTACGAAATGTAGAATTAGAGAAATTTTAAGTCTAAAAATTGCTCCTGGTATCAGGAGAACATCTGACCCGAGGAGGTGTGCTGAAATTTTTGGCGGGAAAACCCCCTGAGTGTATGTCTAAGCAAGCATGCATTCGTATAGATGTGACTCTCTCTCTCTCTCTCTGCATGTCTCATTCGCTTACGAAATGTAGAATTTTAGAAATTTTAAGTCTAAAAATTGCTCCTGGTATCAGGAGAACATCTGACCCGAGGAGGTGTGCTGAAATTTTTGGCGGGAAAACCCCCTGAGTATATGTCTAAGCAAGCATGCATTCGTATAGATGTGACTCTCTCTCTCTCTCTCTGCATATTTCATTCGCTTATAAAATTGAGAATTTTCGAAATTTTAAGTCTAAAAATTGCTCCTGGTATCAGGAGAACATCTGACCCGAGGAGGTGTGCTGAAATTTTTGGCGGGAAAACCCCCTGAGTGTATGTCTAAGCAAGCATGCATTCTCATAGATGTGACTCTCTCTCTCTTTCTCTGCATGTCTCATTCGCTTACGAAATGTAGAATTTTTGAAATTTTAAGTCGAAAAATTGCTCCTGGTATCAGGAGAACATCTGACTCGAGGAGGTGTGCTGAAATTTTTGGCGGGAAAACCCCCTGAGTGTATGTCTAAGCAAGCATGCATTCGTATAGATGTGACTCTCTCTCTCTCTCTCTCTCTCTGCATGTCTCATTCGCTTACGAAATGTAGAATTTTCGAAATTTTAAGTCTAAAAATTGCTCCTGGTATCAGGAGAACATCTGACCCGAGGAGGTGTGCTGAAATTTTTGGCGGGAAAACCCCCTGAGTGTATGTCTAAGCAAGCATGCATTCTCATAGATGTGACTCTCTCTCTCTCTCTCTGCATGTCTCATTCGCTTACGAAATGTAGAATTTTTGAAATTTTAAGTCGAAAAATTGCTCCTGGTATCAGGAGAACATCTAACCCGAGGAGGTGTGCTGAAATTTTTGGCGGGAAAACCCCCTGAGTGTATGTCTAAGCAAGCATGCATTCGTATAGATGTGACTCTCTCTCTCTCTCTCTCTCTCTGCATGTCTCATTCGCTTACGAAATGTAGAATTAGAGAAATTTTAAGTCTAAAAATTGCTCCTGGTATCAGGAGAACATCTGACCCGAGGAGGTGTGCTGAAATTTTTGGCGGGAAAACCCCCTGAGTGTATGTCTAAGCAAGCATGCATTCGTATAGATGTGACTCTCTCTCTCTCTCTGCATGTCTCATTCGCTTACGAAATGTAGAATTTATGAAATTTTAAGTCTAAAAATTGCTCCTGGTATCAGGAGAACATCTGACCCGAGGAGGTGTGCTGAAATTTTTGGCGGGAAAACCCCCTGAGTATATGTCTAAGCAAGCATGCATTCGTATAGATGTGACTCTCTCTTTCTCTCTCTGCATGTCTCATTCGCTTACGAAATGTAGAATTTTTGAAATTTTAAGTCTAAAAATTGCTCCTGGTATCAGGAGAACATCTGACCCGAGGAGGTGTGCTGAAATTTTTGGCGGGAAAACCCCCTGAGTGTATGTCTAAGCAAGCATGCATTCGTATAGATGTGACTCTCTCTCTCTCTCTCTGCATGTCTCATTCGCTTACGAAATGTAGAATTTTTGAAATTTTAAGTCGCAAAATTGCTCCTGGTATCAGGAGAACATCTGACCCCAGGAGGTGTGCCGAAATTTTGGGCGGGAAAAATTCGGAGTGTGTATCTAAGCAGACATGCATTCGTATAGATGCGTCTCTATACAATTGTCTTATTCTAGCTTACGAAATTCAGAATTTTTGAATACCACTTTACCTAAAAAACTTTAAGAAAAAAAAAAAAAAAAAAAGAAAAACTATTCTACGGTGAATATGACGGACAGGAGATTGAAACTAAATGAGCTTTCATATATTCCAGCAATAAACTTTATTATTTTTCACGTATAAATAGTACAGACATGATTCATCAGGCAAGCAGTATTGGTTTTTTTTCAACATCTCCAATTCTATTACACCTAGCTACATAAATTAATGTATGCGGTGGTAGTTGCATGCAGCTATTTTGATATATACCATATAATAAACTGAGTTTAATATCAATACTTCCGGTTAAAAAAAAAATATCAATGTTCCTATATTGGCAATATCTATCTGCTGAAAGCTGGTTTTGATTAGTTGTCTTAGTTTCTAATTACATTAAATATTGCAATTTATACGCGCTTATACATTATACATTTATTGACGTTCAATTTTCATCCGCTGATTAATCATCCGGATAATTTGATTCTCCTATCAAACTGTTGAAACCTAATTGTTGACTCTCGTCCCTGCAAAGACTCTGCCGTCATCTTCGAATGACTTGCACTGTGGGATGCTGAATTTATTCCGCCCTTTAAACGTACGTTTTAATAATAATTGCAGCAGCTATATTAATATACGAATACGAAAAATTACACATTTTAACTATCCAAGTGTAGCATGGTGTATAATAATTAATAAAGAAGGATATCTAATTGTCATCTGAATGAACGGGTGGGTTAATCAGTTTCCCGAATCTCATGTACTGAAATAAAAATTATAAGCGTCTCATCAATTGTACAACAATATTCTGGCGAACATTCCGAGTTAGTACTGGATATATGGGGGCCTGTTCATTACGCTGGTATAACTGATCCCGCAGATGCTGACCAACGTCATAAGGAGAACAACAAAAGCCGAAGATTGAGTCATAGTGTGTGAGCACGAGTCCAAATTCAATATGACTACAACAGGGTTATTACGAAATGATAAAAATTACAGTTAAACAGGTATAATGTGCAACTGAATTTCACAAAGATGAAGATTTCTTATTTTTGAATCATCCACATTCTTCGAGAACCAGAATACAATAATTTTATAGGTCTGCGAATTTTGTTAAAACTGTTCCAAAATATATCCGAGTACATTGAAGTATACTTAAAATCCAATACTCTCTAAACTCAAATCTAAAGACAGGTAAAAAAAAAAAAAAATGTAAGTCGAGCCAATTAGAAATGATTCTGAATCGTTTTATCCATTTCACTCAATCGACATCAATATTGTAATAATATTTGTCTCTATAATTGATACATGTATACATATCTATGTATAGATTTCGCCAACGGTTATAACGAAACTTATTCCCAGAACTCGACTTTCAGATAATACTTCTGATGCCGTTGATATCCAGAAGTTGTAAGTATGGATGTACCAAGCACGGAAATGTGCTTCCGCGGGGTTCAACAGTTAGCTGATACGATAAGAGTAAGGCGTTTACATTTATATGCGTAAATTTGCACTAATTATTCATCTTGTTAATTAAAAATATATAAATATCATATACCTATGTATACATATCTATGGTTCTATTGTTAATCAATAAGTATCAGTTCGGAGTGTTCATATTGAATTTCGTTAAAGCAACCCCCATGCGAACTCTTCAACGCCACGAGGGTCACTGACCCCGCGACTGCAGGTGCAGCTACTCACGTTCAAGGTCAGTGCTCTTCCTTGCCAACGGGGTGTGCAATGGTATTGCCATCTCGCGGTCGACGGGCGAACCAAGACGTACACTAATATTTACGGCAAAAGTAGTTCGTCACTCGACCGCGAGATGGTGATACCATTTCAGACCCCGTTGGCGGGGAAAGCAACGACCTTAAACTTGAATATCCTTGGCCACGACGCCACGGACAAGTTCGTGCCTGCGCAAGCCGCCATGTTGAAAGTTCGCATGACGTCACCACCAGTCGGTTTAAATTCTGGCGGGATCAGCTATTCTAGAATCATCAATGAATATTTTTTGACTCTCTTGTTTTCGCATGAAATTACATCATAGCTTGATGTCAATTTCAACAAAATTTTTGAAAATAAAAAATCGGGGAGATTTTAATTTCAAAGACCGGGCTTCCATAAAATACAGACATACACTGTCTGCGCCCCCATGCGGCGTCTAAATCAACGGCAGACATACTATGTCGGCCGCATTCGGTAGACCGACTAGGGGCTCTGTGTCCAACCGCCAATGGTCCTAGCCCCGAGGCTTCTACATTCGATTCCATAATGCGATCCATTCCTGATTTTTATGGAGAGTCGAATCCAGTTAATGAATATGATCGTTGACTGAAATATTCAAGAATCATTCACGACACGACACGAAACACAGTGACACGAAAAATCGTAAATTCAACTCTCGCGGCAATCTTGCGGGTTGCATGTCGCTTTTTGCGCATACAACCGGCACTCTAAACACGTGGAAACTGTTGTACGTGATTGAATTGCTTTGTTACAACTGATGCCATCAAAATGCAGGCCTTTTTAAAAACAGGTAAATTAGGAGCCGGTGATAGAAAGGCGTCCTCAAGTTCGAGTGCGAAAGATAAGCGAAAGGGTCCGTCTCCACCATGGGTTGAAAAATAGTTAGTATTATAAAACATTCATATAATAACATTATTCCATAAAAATATGTACATTTCCGTGCTTTCTATAATCCCCAGAAATATATCTATCTAACTCAACATACTGACAAAATTTTTGTCCTTCACAGCAGACCCAAAACTGTAGAAGATGTTGTTGAACAAGGAGAAGTAGTGAAAGTTCTACAACAATGTTTAACCGGAGGAGATTTTCCTAATTTATTATTTTACGGACCACCAGGAACAGGAAAAACCAGTACAATCTTAGCAGCTGCAAGACAGTTATTTGGGGATATGTACAAAGATAGAATATTAGAATTGAATGCTTCTGATGAACGTGGCATTCAAGTTATCAGAGAAAAAGTCAAAACTTTTGCACAGCTTACCGCTAGTGGCACAAGACCTGAGTAAGTCCATTCTCTTTCATTGTAACATAACATGTTTCAATTTCAGTTCACAATCTCAGCAATAATACTCCTAATTTCAATAGGTTGGAGTAAAATGTTTATGATGCTTAATCCTCAACGTTTGAGATGTTTTTAATTTAAGGTATCGAATTTACATTGCCAATGATGATTTAGTAAAAGGTTTGAGAAATGTTTTGAGATAGCATTTGCGAAATTCAGTGAAATGATGTTTCCAGTTGAACTCACGAGTTGTTATAAAAATGATGACAACTCTTATTGACAACCGGACATTAAAAATGCTTGAAACAGACGTGAAAGTCTTGAGTCATAACTTTCTGTCCAAGGAAAGCATATATCTAATAAAATATGTCATGTATTTTCTTTAGATTTATTAATCAAATATCATTTTCAATGAATTTATAATGCCTTTTCAACATTTTGTATGATAACTACTTTATTCTGAGGCAATATCTTAATATCATGAGCTACGGGCCTCAAAACTTATTGTTAGCTTACAGGTCAAGCAATGAACAGTTTCGCTCATAGATATTTTAGTTAAAAGAAAATTAAAAGCAAACGTATCCAATAATTATGTGGCAACTGTACGTAGGTACTAAAAGTCTATCTGTATTGAGAAAATTGGATGTAACTGAGATGAATTTGCTTAAGCAATATTGTAGAATCATTCTTTCACAATGCATTTTATCATCTGATAAAAGAGAAATTTTTCAAGTAGATAGAACCTTGCTTATCTGACTTTCGATCCATGTTATCCCAGGGACCCAATTCATCTGAAAATCCTGCATTAATTGATATATATGTTTAGAAAAAATAGATATTGCAACTAAACAAATCAAAGCTTACAAGGCTTTGGATTGGGTGTGTTCCCTGAATTATTTGAGATTTCAGTTATCCGAGGCAGGCACTTTCCATGATAGCTCAGATAAACGAGGTTCCGTTGTACCCCAAGATTAGCTAAAATAATAAATTATTAAGAAAGTCGGAGTAGATGGAAAACTCTGTATAATCTGTAGAATCAAAACTCTATTTTGTGAAAAAATAAATGACGTAAGTCATAACTCGAAAAATGTAAATTACATTTTCATTAATGCTTTTATGTTGCAGTGGTAAACCATGCCCTCCATACAAGATAATAATTCTTGACGAAGCTGACAGTATGACCAATGCTGCTCAAGCAGCTTTGCGTCGAACAATGGAGCGCGAATCCCGCAGCACAAGATTTTGCCTAATTTGTAATTACGTCTCTCGGATTATAGAGCCGTTAACCTCACGTTGTACAAAGTTCAGATTTAAGCCATTAGGAGAAGAGAAGATAATCGAACGATTAGAACTCATTTGTGGAGCTGAGAATTTAAAAACTGATAAATCTGTTTTGACTAAAGTTGTCGAGGCATCTGGTGGAGATATGAGACGGGCCATTACTTGCTTACAATCCGCTACAAGATTAAAAGGCAAAGATGTTGACATTACAGTGGATGATGTTTTGGAAGTGACCGGGGTTAGTCAGTCAACTTTTTTTTTTAAAGCTTTTGCAATGCTGATGTTTGATATAACATGATATTTTATGTATAAGGTCAATTTGTTTCATAAAACAATTTTATAAAAACACGAACACCTTATGTACAGGTAATTCCAGACAAATGGTTGGATGAGATGATTGAAATGTGCAAATCAAAAGATTACAGTCAGGTCGAAGCATTCATTGACAATTATATGATGGAAGCCTACGCCGTGTCACAGGTGATAATGATAGGTGATCGATTTTCCATTTTCACCTTGCTGTGGTATTTTCTGGAGAATAAATTCGACGAAAATTCATTCACTAGAAATCTTTGCAGTAATTTTAACTACCAGAGCTCAGCGTATTCAAAACGAATTCTTTTGTCAATTGCTATACAGTTTGATGTTAAAATATTACACTTTTACTTCACATTTTTATATGTTACATTCCAGGTTATTGAACAATTGAATGAAAAAGTAATTTATTCCAACGAACTTTCTGATAAACAGAAGACAATAATTGGGGAAAAACTTGCCGTTAGTACTGCCACTCTTATTTCCTCATTATCTGAATAAAGAACTTGAGATATCACGTAGTTGAATGCAGATAAATTTAATTCTTATTCAAATTGTCTTTTAACAGGAATGCAGTTATCGATTATTGGAAGGGGGTAGCGAATATATGCAACTTATTGATCTTTGCTGTGGTATCATAAAAGCATACGAAGTTGATGATGGTAAAGTGAATTAAAATAAATTCTTCAACGATTATAACATTTGCAGAATCTCGAATTTGTTTTTAATTATGTATGCACTTATATTTTTCTAATAAATAACTCAGTATGAAAATCAAATGGTTTACTTACTGAAATTCAATAATAGTAATTTGTAAACATGGGCTTATTAATTATCATCATTAATGTGTAATTATAAATTGATCTATCGATGAAACAGTGGACATAATTTCTTTGATCACTGAAGAGAGTTAAAATATAAATTTACCTGTCACTCAGTCGTAAAAATAAATATCACTTAAGAAGTAAATCACTTTAATATTCTACAATTGATTATTATTCTCATACCTTTGTTACACTTTTTTTTATCTAGTTTACAAAAAATTCTGCATTCGCATTTTACAGTTTTGAATCAATCTATACAATTTACGATAAACTATATTTTCTCTGGCATTAAAGTTAGAGCAGATATTAACGTTTTTTATTTTTTTTTTTTTTTCACATTACGATAACTGTCTAAGGAAACTTTATTAAACATTATAATTGCCACAACAATGCCTGGTACAATCACAGTTACAAATAATTTTTACCAATAAGTATACAATATCCTATAAAGAGAATTTACAGTTAAATTATACATCGAAAACTGCAAATTAATAATTCAGTTGACTACTTAGACTACATTACAAATATATTAATACTGAAAATACCCAGCTAGATATTGTATGAAAATACTCTTCATTTCCATAATGCTGATACATGATTTTTGTTAATTAATTACGTTACAACGACGTAATTTTTTCTTACAACGGATCCCTTTTTTCTGTTGGCGATTATATTGTTTAAAGAATACTTTCAGAGGTATTTAATTCCAACGTTTTTATTTATGTTGCTGTTAATCACTAAATCAGATTCAATTATCATCAATGATGTAAGTTCCTCAATGGGTCTTTCAGAATAGACGGATCTTATTCAAGTTAAGATATGTCAAGTAAATTTTTCCAAGTATCAAAGATTGCGAATGAATGAATGATCCTTCAGAGAATCAAGATCAACAACTGGCCCCCCTTGGTCACAATACCTCTGAAAGCCTATTAATGTGCCTAGGGCATACGAATACACACAATTACAGATGCGAATGGGTATAAGATGACAAATGAAAGTATAACGTTCATTTTCAATAATTTAATAACTTACTTTTATAAAGGCAGTGATAACATAGAATTATTATATATTCTATATCCACATATATTATATTATATTTATATATCTGTATGTATACCTAAACGGGGTGGCTCATTTTAAACAAGCCGTTCGAATACCTCGGGAACTAAGAGTGCAGACCAAAAAAGTTTCGGTCAAAAGTTTCATGAATCCAAGGGGGACATTATTGGTTGTCTCGTACATGGCGAGTCATCCGAAATAATTCAACTAAGTCCACTTTTTTTTTTTAAACTGAAATCAATTTCCTTCTTTCTACAATAGTTATAGTGGACTTTGAGAGAAATCGAGAAAAACGTGTACATACAATGTAACGTGGCCGCCACATACCATTCACTAGTTTTTGCTACTTTTCGTGAGACAGCCCATTTTTCTTGCTGCGGGCCCGATATGTTATGGAACAGACTAATAAAAGACTATTCTAATCGGAGGCCTAATGACTCAAGGAAAATGCAGCAAGCAATGATAATAACATTGTGTGCTGCACATCTATTAACAACGTTAAACAGTACTTTGTTATCATACTGTAGCAGGATACGCAGATGTGTTGCATTAGACAGGGACTGCGAAGTGAATGCTCCTGGTATGGCCTCCTTTTTTTCTGGTTTGTTTTGCTTATAACAAGTGTTCAAAAACATAAAATAAAGCAATTGAAAAACAAAGAAAAAGGGGCGCGCAGCAGGACGTTTGTGTCGGGACCCATGTCAGATGTAACACATCCGTGCATCCAAAGTGTACTACTTAAAATTGTTAATGGACATGCAACATTCAATATTATCATCATCGCTGAGTGTATTTTCCTCGATGTATATATATATATGGGGCAATGAATGTCAAATCGAACAGTCAATTTCCTTGACCCACCACTAGATTTGCTTATAATCCTTCACAGCTGAAGTACCAGTTTAAAGACTCATTCAAAAATTTTTCATATTTTTCTTTTCAATTATATTATTTTTACAACAATTGAAGAAAATCAAATTTTTTTTTTATTCATTTATTTTTCAGGTTTGCGTAGCTCCACTAACAAATGAGCTATCTGAAAATTACTTTCATAAAAACTGTCCGGTTTTGAATGAACTTTTTCGAAGTAATTTTTTTGTAAGTTATTTTACGCATTCAGTGATAGTTTTATTCCAAATTCTAAGAAAATCGCATGTAACAGAAAAATGCAATAATCAAATAGATTGATATTTTTTATATAAAAGTAATTTTTTAATACCAGACATTGTCTGCGTAAGTTTACCGTGTAAATTTAGTAAGGATCCATTATTGCTAACTGCATCATTTCAACATTCGAGCGATTACTAACACACTACTTGTTATTTATATCTACAACTTTGCGCTTCGTGTTTTTTATTTTATTTTTTGCAATCTTTTACAATATATGGCGGGGAAAAAAAAATTCAAAATCACGAAGGTCATGTCAGAGTCGAAATGACTGGGAACACCATAAAAATTATTTTAAATAAGTTCATTAAAAATTGAACGATTTTGTAGAAGTACTTTTTAGATAGCCACTTTGTGGTCGAGCTAGGTGAACCTTCACAGTTCAACGTAAGTGAATAATAAAAATTTGATTTTTTTTTTATGGTATTACAAACAAGGCTGTTAAATAAAAACATCTAAAAAGAAACGTGAATGATCTTTCGAAGTTAGAGAAAAAATCTCATGTTTTTTGTTCGTTCTGACACGAAATGCCATGTGTATATACATACAACATTGATATATGTATACATATATTTATAATACATAATTACGATGAATTGTTTAATTATTGTAATCATCATGACGCATGGATGAAGACATAATTTGGTCTGATTAAAAATATTCAATTATTTTAAATTTACATAGCTAGTATACATATACATACAAAACTGAGCTTGATAATCTTGAACACATAAATTTTGAATGTTACGATTGTCCTGTCAAAAATTTCATTTTGAAATCTATTCTCAGGATTAAAAAAACAAAAAAAAAGCACAAATTCTCACATGAAATGTAATCAGTTTTAATATTGGTCCATAACTTTTTTTTCCTGACACAATTCTGAGACTAAATGTCATCCACGATTTCTGTAGACCGTGAGATTTATAACTGATAACTGAAACTAAGTACAATCGATTTTCTAACACTTATACATATTCATATTAACTAGAATCTACTCTTCTGGCGCTTGAAAGTAAACTTCAGTTGAAAGATGGATTTTCGTATCTACCGTAGTTATTCAATTCTGTAAAAAAATATATATATACATGTATATATATACATATATAGGTATTTGTATATTTCGCAACTTACACACATCTCACATCTCAAAACAGTCAAAAGAAATATCATACGAATGCCAATACCTATTATAAATAGGATAAAACGTAAGGAAATCACAAAATTGAGGTACCTAAATTATAAAGAATCAGAAAATAACATTGATAATATCTTGTAATTACTGCAAAAGTACCTAAAGAGCAAAACATTTTTAACTTACAATTCATTTAAAACTATATTTCAGCTTTGTCATCATCATTCGGCCGGCCAAGTGTGAACCATATAAAATGAAAATAACATTTCCCAAACTCCCGAAGTAGCAGCAATCAAAAAAACAAGTCAGAAAAAAGTTTAAAATTTTTCTGTCGCTTTTGATCATCCCACAAGCTCACATTATTACCGGATGAACTGTCAAGTATGATCAGAATATGAGATATTGAGAAATTAAAAGTCGATTTTTTTTCTCGTAGAAGCAATCGTTCGAATTGATCGATGTATGGCAATTTTTCATGCCCTTTAGAATGTCAAGTTCTGTAAAATTTCAGATCTGTTTATCCAGCCACTTTCGAAATCATTCAGCGAGTTTGTCGAAAAAGACCGACATCTGCCTAAAAACCTGTTTTTCGAAGGCTCGAAAACGTAAAAATGCGTTGAAATCAGCGTAAAAATCATTTTCAACCGGAACCAATAATTTTCTGATATCACCAAAGTTGATGCGAAGTCAAAATTTCCATTACCCATTAGAAATTTTTTCGTACAATTATCATTGAACGTCTGAAAGTTAAATCCTATCGATTTTGAATACTGGAATTTCATAACTTTGGTAAAGTTATTCATAACTTAGATTTTCATTCTTAAGATGCAACAATTAATCGTTCAAATATCAAACCTACACACCTACGTAGTCTTACCTTAATAGGGAGGTGGTTGATGTTGGTAAGGATGTTGGGGTGGTTGATTTAAATGTCGTTGAAGATGAGCAACCAATTGGGGCGTAGGCTGTTGTCCACCACCTCCACCTTGTTGTTGTTGCTGTTGTTGCTGTTGTTGTTGTTGTTGTTGTTGCTGCATGGCAAGCATTTGCTGACGCATACGTTGTTGATTTATTGCTTGCTGTTGGCCAGTATATAGTAACGTTAATTTTGAAAAAATATGATATGAACGAATAGAAACCAAATTAAGATATATGTACTGAACGTAATATAACTAAGCAAGGCTCAAGACGCTTAAATAAATTTATCGAAAAGTAAAAAATGATATGTCAACAACTGTCAAGCACATTAAGTGTTGATAATAGAAAAAAAAATCCAAAATAGAAGCTGAAACTATTTTTCTCTAAATTTAATGAAATTCATCGTTGCATCTGTAATTTACAAATTATTCTATATTCTATGATTCCGTTTTCTTCAAATTCCTACAATTATTATGTATAATATAATATTATAAATAATGTTTGAAATATTCCTTAAGGATGTACAGGTGGGACAGTCGGCGTCAAAACAATCCGACAGACGAAAATCTAATTGATTAATCTTAGATAATGATTACGTGAAAAATAATTGGTCAATATTGAGGAAAGGATATTCCCACGACCTCAGAAAATATAAAAACTTACAATCAAGTGTCAGAATCTCGGAAATACTAACAATCATAAAAAATGGTAAGAGCAGTTTACAAGTACGTATTACAAATTAATGAAAATTCTTTATTTATGATCCGATTTCAAAATTTCGTGGTTTGTTTTACTCAGTGATGAAATCTCTTCGAACCCACTGAAAAAAGTTTCGAAAAAAACAGTTATATTCATGTCAAAAATGACGAACACTAATATTCCAGTGTATTATAAGATTCATACGGATAACACACTATTTTATTTTCGACTTGTATAAAAGTGTTTTTGCCGAAACTTCTTGCAGTATATTCGAAGAGATTTCATCACTGAGTAAAACAAACCATGAAATTTTGAAATCGGATCAAAAATGAAGAATTTTCATTATTTTGTAATGTGTACTTATTCTTACCATTTTTTATGCTTGTTAGTATTTTCGAGATTTTGACACTTGATTATAAGTTTTTATATTTTCCGAGGATGTGGGAATATCCTTTCCTCAATATTGACCAATTATTCTTTACATTATAATCATTATCCAAGATTTATGAATTGAGTTTTCGTCTGTCTAGTTGTTTTGACTCCGATTGTACCACCAAAACATCCTTATACTACGAAACTCTTACCTGTTGAAATTGTTGACTTTGTTGTTGTAGCCCAATACCACCAGCTCCAACTCCAGCAACACCAACTGAACCGGGCTTACCACCAGCTTGTCTGTACGGCGGAGCTGGTTGATTCTGAACTCCGCCACCCATTGGCCCCATAGCGTTCATCGTAACATTTGGCGCCTATAAAAAAAAAAAACCATCAGATAATATAATCTTCTCCAAATATGTCATACATTTCAAATTGGATATTTCTTACCTGAAGATAAGGCGCTCTTGCAGCACCAGGCTGCATTCTTTGTTGCTGCATATATTCTTGTCCTCTTTGCGCGCCAATCATTTGCTGTTGATTTTGGAACATCATATTTTGTTGCTGATTCATCATGCCCTGTTGTTGCTGCTGTTGCTGTTGTTGTTGCTGTTGCTGCTGTTGTTGTTGCTGTTGCTGCTGCTGTTGTTGTTGCTGTTGCTGCTGCTGTTGCTGCTGTAACATTTGCTGTTGTTGTTGCTGAGGTAACATTTGTTGTCCTCCGTAGCCTGCATAGTTTTGATTCATCCCTGAAAATAACATATTTTTGAACTTTAAGAAAAAGATCAAAGACCAATTTCATATTGAAAATCTTTTTATCATATCGTTTAGATCAAATATCAATCATTTAAATTAAGTCAAAATCACCTTGTTGCATTCCAGCATACATTCCTTGCTGTTGTTGTTGAGGTGGAAACATAGTTTGCTGTGGACTTATCCCCGGACCACCGTGCTGAGTTCTCAATTGCTGTCTAATGAACTGTTGTCTTTGCATACCCTGTAACGCAGCTGGTCCAGCTCCCGGAGGAGCACCAGGTTGTTGTTGACCACCCATAAACTGATTGGCAGGTATACGACCTCGCAGTAAATGGGACAATGCTTGTTTTCCCTGAATGTTCATTCCAGGACGGTCGTATCGAGGACCACCAACTTGAGCCGGAGGAATCTGCTGCCCATATCCATATGGCTGTTGCGGTGTTGGTCCCTGTTGTCCTGGATACCATTGCTGTTGCGGTTGTTGTGGTTGTCCAGGAAACATTCCTTGCTGTTGTGGAACTTGTGGTTGTTGTCCGTATGGCATCTGTTGCATTTGCGGAGGACCTTGTTGCTGCAATAAAAACATAAAAATTAATTGCAATGTCTACTTTAAATATCCGACAATCATTATCGGGATGTAAAATCATTAGCTGAGAAATATGTTCTTCAATGAGTTTATGATTCTGCTCAGACTTTACCTAAATTGCCAATGTAGATATTTTTCAAATACCTAAATGATAAAATTTATCACACACCTGCATCTGTTGGGGTATCGGTGCAGTTGGAGTAGCTGCTCCTTTGCTTTTTCTAGGTCTTCTGGCCTTTATACCCTTTCCTTTACCGGTTCTACCGGGGGACTCAACACTCATTGGGGTATCAGCCTTTCCAGGTTCTGATTCCTTTTTATCAGGTTCCAAATCTTCTGGAGGTAACGGTGGAGCATCTAAATAATGACTGGCAGGTTTTATTGCACTGTGAGTATGATAACGTAAGAGTTTTTGCGCAGCTTGATACGTCAATGGTTTACGTTCCATTTTTACAGCCCTGAACCAGGCCCAAGAAAGTGGTGCTGGATTTTTGTGACCCTCTAATAGTTCCCAGGCAGAGACTCTTTGAGAATCGCATACTTGTAGACCCTGTTTAACAATAAAATTGATTAGAAATACTATAGACAAATGTAACAATCAAAATGATACTATAATTCTTTGAATAAAGGGCTTAAACAATTACCTGCTTCTTATCAATGCTATCAAATCCAGCTATCTTGTTCCCTTTAGTATCTGTCAAGCAGCCAACAGGTTCGCAAGCAATTACTTCCATTGTTAGTTTAGGAAGCGGTAACAATTGTCTCACAAATTGTATACTCTGTGAGTTACGATCCCCAAGTTCTTTTTTAAGTTTCTTCATAAGATTTTGATAATGTTTTTTATTTTCATCCTTTTCAGATTGGGAATCGGAAACTAGCGTGGAATGTATCAAAGTTGCTAGCATATCTATAACTGTGGTGAATAGTTCTGAATTATTATTCAGGTCTATAACACCGTAGCTAATCAATTGTACCAGTAGAATAGCCCAGTCGGTTGTTACAGTAGTATTTCTTTGAATTGTGTCAAAAACACCACCGACTAAACTAAATCTCAGCTGCAAAGCATCTTGTAAAACTTCTCTCGTCTTCGGATCTTCTAGGCCAATATTTTTCTCTTCTTTACTCATATTCAAAAATTGTGTTAACTGTGAATGCAGAGAGGTCAATAATCCTTCCCTCTGATCATCTTGTCCTTTTAAACAAGTCAAAACAAGAGACAAAAACGGTTGATGATTGAACAGGGATGGTGATTTCGACTTGCCTTTCTCCCTGCTAGCTTTAGACCAATTACCAGACTCCAATACTTGTCCCGCAACTTTTAATACACGGCCTTGTACAGCGCTTGGCAACTTTGATACCAAAGGTGCTACAAGCCATATAGATCCTGACTTCTTATCCGGTTTACCAGAAATAGTGTTCAATTGAAACACGTCTATGGCTGCTTTAGCCACAGTGTCCAACCATTGAGATAAATCGCTTGATGCGGGAGGATATTGTTTGTACATAAGTTGAAGGTCTAGCCATGACATTCGCAGACTCCATTGCTCAAGAGTTTCCAATATGTTAGTGATATGTGTTTTTTGATCTAAAAATGTGTCTATAAGTGTATCAGGGTAACAAATCATATGTAACAATCTCTGAGCTTGACGAGGAGTTAACATATTATCCAATAGCATATCAGGTTGACAAAGTTCTTCAGGATTTTGAAGACATCTTTCCAAAACCCACTCTTGACTACATATTTGACGAAGTACATGTTGCGCAAAGGCTGAAAGACCTTTCACATTTTCTGTATCCATGTTAACGTTGCTAGATGATAATCCAAGGTCAAGACCCAAGTCGTCACCTCCTCCTAAAATATCACTAGTCCCCAATATGTGACTAATGGATTCTCTCTCACCGCCACCAACGCTTGCAGGTCCTGCCTTATTTGAGTGAGCCATTGGAATGTCCGGTTTTTTCGGTGGTAGTTTACCAGCCGTAGCATCACCCACAACTAGGATAGCTTTTAAAACTGCCAGTACAGGTCCAACGTTGATGGTGTTATGTGCGGCAGCTAGAAGGTGTCTGTCACAGCTAAGCTTTATACTATAACGTCTCAAATTTCCGCTAGGCAATGGATGAGGGCTGGTGCTAACCGAATACAAAGCTGGTTGGGGACACTCGACAGTTTTGAAGAGTTGCAGGAGAAGATGACAGGTTAATAGAGCACCTGCCTCCGCTTCCATATCTGCATCACCACGTCCTTCGTTACAAGCTTTTAAAAGTGATGGAAGCGCTATGTGAACAACGAAATCCTCCAATGAAAAACAGTGTCTTGCTGTAATAAAATTGAAAACAAATATCTTTATTTAAAATCATTGATTTCAATTACGTGATGTTGATACGCTATGGGATTGGACATTTGTTGCTTGGAAATTTATACCTTTATCGTTATTCAAAACTAACGTTGCAATACTTACCAATTAATATAGACGTAAATACGGCCAATGAATTTCGTACATTTAAATTTTGTACGTCTACTTCATTCAATACATCGATATAAAATGATGAGCTATTTGATGAACAACATAACGCCATTAAAACACCCAGCCATTCAGCGCTCAAAGCATTACAACAGGCTGTTAACTCAGCGCAAGTTATTGCAACGTCGTTTAGTTTATCATTATCAGTTTCACCGTTTACAGCGACGATAATTGCATTGCATACAAAACTGTAACGATTAGCTGGAGTTTCGTTCAATTGCCTTGCCCATTGTGGCTCAATTTTACCACCACGTCTTGGACTACTGAATACATCGATCATGAACTGAGAATTGTATACATGATTCGAAGGAGTTGGTTGTAACGCGCTGTACAATGCTGTTCTTATTTTTGGATAAGCATTGCTGAAAGCTTCTACGCCGTGAGGCTTGGTCTTCAACAATGAACAACTGGAATACAAGTCATAAAGATGGGCCAAGACACAACGTTCGGCAGAACTGCAGTCACTTGGATTTGAAACATGCTTAACAACTTTACAAAGTAGATCAAAAACGGCTGTGGTTTGTTCCGGAGTAACTAAAAAATAAAAATAAAAAGTATATTACATACTGGTTTTCAAGATCTGTACATATAATCGGTAAACAAAGAAAAAAAAACTCACGTAACAAACAACAATGGTATCGTCTAAGCACTCCGACAACATAGAGACTTAAACTCGTTGTATAACTTCTGATAAGCTGACTATTTCTGGCTGTTAATTGAGCTTCAATCTCTGGTAATTCTTTCAATATTTGAATACAGACGTCTATAAGTCCGTATATATTAAGCGCCAGTTCCATTAGGTCGAATAAAAATGCAACATGTTCCTGAACTGGGAGGTATGACGATCCAGCCAATGCAAATGTATTTAACATTTCAACAACTTGAGTAGCGCATTGCCACGTGACAACGTGTTGATCGAAATAACTCAAGTTTTGAAACTTCTGGGTAACAGCTTCAAAATTGAATTCACTTCGGGAATGTTTTTTCACTTTACCACCTTCAGCAACGTCGATACTAAACTTTTTGCCAAATAATTTGCAGATTTCTTTAGTCATTTTTTTCACTACATGTCTAGCTTCGTCTCTTACACGTCCTACACCGTACAACAGTACGTGCCGTTGATTGCAGTCGTGTTGACTGCAAGTTTCATCCTAATGAATAATAACATTTGTAATTGGGTATATTTATTGTATTTTATACAAATTGAAGATGTAAACTATTCAAATTTCGTCAACCATTTGAAGAATTAACCATCTCGTTATTGAAAAATTTTCTGAATACCTGAGGCAATGGTAAGTGCGTGGTATAAAGTAAATGTCTACATGGGCTCGGAGTTTTAGAATCCAATCCGTCGTGAGCGTTATGACCACCCAATGCATCTTCCTTTGGACTATCAGGAGCATCCATGCTGTTTTGTTGATCCTCTTTAATATGTTGTAGTAATTTATCTAGATCGTCATCAATTTTACTATCGTCATAATCCATGGCTCGTCCATGATCAGGTACTTCCAGTTTAGCTGGCTTAAGATCAATACCAGGAAATAAACTGTCCTCGTCTATTGGTTCACGATTGCTCGGTGTACTTGGCTTGCTAGCGGCTGGCCCTTTAATTAAGATGTTTAAGATTTTACTACACGAATTTGTACATTTTATTCGTTATCAAATACAATGGCAGAAAAAAATATTAAATTATATCATGGTTATTTTGTACTTGGTATTCCGTGCCCATTCAATAAACGATTGACCCCTATGTTTTCTATTGTCACTCAGGATTTGTCTTGTAATACTGGAATCCTGGCAAAACCTATCAGGCCACTCGTCTTTGGGCTACGAACCTTTGAACCCATTTTTAAAACGTTCCACTCGATTTTTATGACTAAATGGAGACATGGTATTGAGTAAAAATTTTTTTTATAAAAACGGTCTAGTAAAAAATCCAATTTTAAATTTCAGAAATATTTTTTATACAACTTCAAGATTAGGTATGTCCCCCGTAAAATATGAGTATAAAAATCGAATGAGAGATTGAAAATCAAATAGAAAGAAACTTTCTTCTGCTCTGAGAATTGTGTGAAAATTTTTTATATTAAAAACCAGAAATTTCCATTTTTCAATTAAAAAATTAAGTAAAGCGTTCTTTGGATGGGTTCAAATATTCGTAACTAAACAACGAGTGGAGGTTTTCACGGGTCTTGCTGTCGCAATAAAAATCCTGATTTCCAAGTGAAAATAAAAAATATCATGGTGAATCAATTATCGAGTTGGCATTGAATACAAAGAAGAATATTTCAAACATTGCATAGCGAATGAAAATACTGACCCTGTATGAGATCTCCACGAGATATCAACGTGCACATGTATGCGTCATGCGAGAACACGTCGTGTCTAATAAGCTCAGAAAACAAGTGAACAAGATTAGTAAATTGAGCTTTTGACTGCGTAGAGCTATGGTCTAGAATCGGTGCATCTGTGTCTAAAAATTTCATCAGCAGTGGTTGAAAAATCGGTAATCCTGGCGGCGTTCCGTTACTACAAATGCTGTCTTTATCATCGTTGTCATTAGTTTCGCCAGTCGCTTCGCTCTGACGTTTTTCTAACAGTTTAGCAACAGCCATTGCTCTATGCTCTCCCCATCTCTCCGAACTTACAGCCCATTCGCACAATATTTCTACAATAGCAGCGTCCTGCTCCGGAGCATATTCAGTTTTTGTATCTCTTTCGTTTGAATTTTCCTTCTGTGTTGGAGTGAATATTTTCGCGTACAAAGTGTCCAAAGAATTAGCTAAATCCATTCTGTCAAAACTGTGACGATCCAAAGCGTCCAGAGCTGCTAAAACCTTAGTTGTTGTCATACCAGCGCTGCTCTGTTGCCATTTGTCGCACGACCATCTACCCTCGGCAGCTAAGGATCGTCTTCGGATATTTTCTTGAGCAAATTTAATCTGTTTCATTGTTGGATTTACAGAACTAGCAGGAGGACATGGTAAAGCTGCTGGGGGACAGAGCAGATGATCTAACGGTGATCCGTTTAATACAGAAGGTGCTTTTCCTTCGCCGACGCTATTCCAGACTAAGGCTGTTGGACACTCGATTGTGATTACCTGGAATTCGGAATGAAATTAATTCATATTCAATGTAATTGAATAGTTCAATAGCTGTAAGTCTGAAAAATGATTGCAACGAAGAGATATTTCAGATTGTTTAGAATAAATGTTCATATGCAAGGCAATTGTGTGTTACCTGTATTATTACGGATAATCCCAAAATCACGTCCCTGTGATGTGGGCAATTGATATAGTCGTTGAAAGTTACTGTTAACGGATTAACTGGCGATGGAACAACGGCGTTATCTTTTATACCGTTTACTTCAGACTTAACAATAGCAGTGACCATTGGACTCTGGGGATTACTGTGATTTTCTACATTGTTACACATTTGCGCTATCTTACGACAACACAAATATGCTAATTTTCTAGCTAATAATTCTGACTGGACAAACTCCTCTAGATATTGCAATGCTAATGGTAATAACAGCTTCAATATACCATCATCTAAAGGAGCCGATCTCATTTTATCTAATAATTCTAATATCCATTGCAACAGTTCTTGACGATCTAACAATCCTTCCTCAAACATATATTTTGCTAATTGAATACAGTAATGCCATTGTTTTAGGGCTAATTTATGGTCCTCATTCATAGCGGAGCCCAGAATCGGACCGGGATTTGGATTCGGAGTTGTAGGTTGATTATTCACAGTACTATTGTTGCTATTACTATTTGGATTACTTCCATTGCTGCTGCTATTCGTACCGTTAGACACGTTCTGATTAACGTGATAATATTCTTGCAACTTAGATAATTGATCTTTCAAAAATTTTATCAACGTTCCAGTCCATTCTAGAACACAAAGAAAAAAAAAAAAAAAACAATGAATGAATCAAATTACAAAATGTAAATAAATTTACAGAATTAGGTCCATCTTTAGGAGAATTATTGATTCTTACCCGTCGTTGGATCTGGTAATTGCCTCTTTTTAATCTTAGCTTCAGAAACAGCGACGGTGTAAGCGGAACTTAATTTTATGAACCAAGCAGCCCTTAGCATGGGTACTTGATATTCGCATAGCATCATAAATATCTCTTCTTTTTTATTGAAATTTGGTGCCTTTTTAGCTAAGGCTATCAGAGGTTTGCAGCCTGACAAGTCTTTGAACCAGGCTTCGATACCGTTTTTTGTTCTCGCAGTTACAGGCCAAAAGTTATCCTTGGGATTGATCTGCTGCCTCTTTCTTCCCGTGTCAGGCATCGTTGCAAATTCTTCTTTTTTTGCTAATATACCGTTAAAATATGCGCCGACTTTTGCAGCTGTTACGGTACAGTGTCTAGCTGTACCAAACTCTTCTGATGATTGAGGCATCGTCGCAAAACCATGTTTAACATTGACGAGGGTAAGCTCGTCCTCTTTTTGCTTTGGTTCTTGAGGATATACGTCGGGAGGTCCTAGTCTAGGCCTTTTTAAAGGCCGTTTTTCATACAATATTCCCATCATGATGATTAAAAAAGTTTTGAAATCAAAAATAAATCGAACACATTAGAGGTTTGACTAAAAAATTTTGAATAGAAGGAATTTTAAAATGATTTATTTGTATTAAATCTGTTTATTTAATTTTTATTTTTTTTTATTATTTGTAAATTCGGTGATTTTTATATAAATAGAGTTCAACAAATAGTGATAAAACCTCAGTGTTTATAAATTATTTACAAAAATAATGATATAGAAATAATCGATCTAACATTATAACCTTTAAAATTTTGACAATATAGAGAAAACCAGTTTTATCACTCACGAAAAATTTAATACGTGTATAGTTTCATAATAAGTATTTTATTTCAATTTGTATATATTTTAAAACCGTATTTTAAACGCAATAGACAGTTAAAATTTCATCAAACTTGTCATCATCTAGAAAAATTGCCGTCAACGCCATCTTGGCATTTTCAGCTATTTGCTTTCAGCGTTCGTCAGGATTTTTCACATACCTACTCACGTGAATATAGTCGTACGTGGATAGAGATCATCCACTGCTCTGATTAGTCGACTATTCGACTCGACAGCAATCGCAATCGCACGATGGCATTTTCAAACCATCGGAATAGAAAACGCTACTCATTTTCAACTTCGAAACATTTATTTTATATTATCTTCAATTGAAATTAGTCAAATTCATCTCGTATATGAATCTAATGTCTTTTATCGGCGATCAACGTGATTTTTAATTACAACTTACAGCATTTCACGGGACTTTATTAACGGACAGCAGAGTGCAGACATCTCAAATCGGCATAGCATACATACATGTACATGTGCCTAACTTCAGGCTGTTGTCAAAAGGAGCCTATAGCCCGCAAATCTAAGAAATAAACGAAACGTAGAAATTCACGTTATATTAGATCCGTATTAAATTTATAATCGTTTATGTTCATGAGTTACAATAAAGTAGATAAAAAAAGATATTATTTTCAATTTGATTATGGCTACGACGGCGTTAATTAATTTTGGAAATACTTGCGCAAACAGATGGTAAACATTATTTTATGGTTGTGATGATGTGTGTACCTACGTTACATCACTATTTTACAATATAAAGAAAAAATTACTTATTATAACTATAAATTTCATTTATACCACCAGGCTACTATCCAGCGTACAATATCACAGGCCAAAAGTCCTTTCGCAAACGACCCTATCGCATGTCAGATGTTTTCGAAAGCTAAGAGATGTTTCAAAACAAACCAACTCACCGTTTCCTAATGTAACTGTTGAAGCCGGCCCAATCCAGCCTAGAAAACTATGGAAAACTTTCGGCTTCACAGTCATGGTATGCCTGCGATAAGGTCAATTATTTACTTGGAGTATTTTTGCGATTGCCTTGACGTTATCAAAAATAGAATTTTCCTAGTACATATCGGTTTTGGGATTAAGGTAGAAGATCAGCTTTTTGAACTGAAAGACATAAGTTTTATGTAACTGATTCATGTTTGTTACATGTTATGGATATTCTGTGTTCAGTTACGGAAAAAAAAAAAAAACTTAAAATTATAATCGTAACTCATTGGACTGTGTTTCAATTTTTTGCAAATGACGCTGTTCAGTCAGGGATTTTGCATTTTAGTTGCCAAAAATATACCGCATTGACAACACTTTGACAATAGACAAAGCGATAACTAGCCTTTCGAAAGACCTAACGTGCTCCAAAAGATCTTTCCGCTACTCATTTTTATCACAGAAGAGGTCTGATTAGTGGTCTTTGAGCATAATCATGCAAAAGTTGAAAAGACCAAATTTGCTAGTCATTTTCTCTCAATGTAAGCTATATAAAAAATAATAGCATTTTTCGCAAGAATTCAGATGAACCAGTGCATGGATTCTAGATTCTGTTTGGTTTCTGAAGGGCAGCAAACAAATCTTTGATCAAACGAACATGGAACTTTTTGACACTGTAAACTGAGTTGAGTCTGTACTTGGAAATTTACCAGCCTGTATTGACTGATTTCCAATTTATTAGAACAAAAACCTATGTTTTTCTTATATGAGATGAGATCGTGTTCCGGATCATTGTGGACTAAAAAATCTAAAAACCATGCAATGGTTCACCTGAATTCTCAGCACAAATTCTCTTTTTTTTTCACTGAAATCCCAGTTTTTACGTGACTGTGCTTCAAAAGACTGATGTAAACTTCTGTAAAAAAAAACTGGGTAATTACAAAAATTATAGTTGAGACATATCAGTCGTTTGGAAATAGCTTATCAAAAGATGCATATACCGCGTTAAAGGGGGAACCTGCCTTAAGAGGCCGAAAATTAAGTGGTTTTCGGGAATTTTTTCAACTGGAAAGAATTTAATGGGTTTTTTCTAAACTCAGGATCTTTCATCAGTAGTTTACCAGAATACAGTAACTAAGAAACAAACTGCAGAAACTTAATATTTCACAGTTCAGCAGTGCATCTATAGCCGGAGCAGCAATCTGGGAGTATGAGAATATTAGAGCACGTACCTACAGGGTATTCCACCAATTCCAGCTTCCCCGAGTGAGAGTATGTTGAGTAAATCTGCCTACATGTTTTATTACTTATACAGGGTGAATTCCTAACGTCCGATCGCTCAGAGTAGAGTTGAGGCGGCCGAGAGTCGAAATCGGCAATTGTTTACCTCGAAATAACCAATTAAGAAGTCGCTAGCTCCTAAAACAATTGACGATTTCGACTCTCGGCCGCCTCGACTCTACTCCGAGCGATCGGACGTTAGGAATTCACCCTGTATATTAAAACAGAAAATGAACTGTTAATGTAAAATATCGATGAGTAAAGTCCTGTCTTTTGTATTTTGGTCAACCATTTAGCGTACCGGATGGAGGGCAGATGTTCAGAATTGGTGGCAAAGCCTGGATGAAGGGAAGAAGCTATTTGTTCCTATTTGCTTTATAAATGTATTGGTATTTTGCGCGTGGCGTGTACCAGCTCTTCAAGGTACAATGCTGAAATATTTCTGCTCCAACCCAGCCTCCAGTAAGTTCAACAATTTATATTATTTTCATTTTCGATTTATCTCTTTAAATACAAAATACACTAAAAAATGAATCAAATTCTGCAGAAAATCGACGATATACAATTTACAAGTCTATTACTTGAATGACCGGTATTGATTTCTATGCTAAAGTCTTCAAATCACTCTACATTACTTCCCTCAAAATAAGATAGACAAATTGAAATTCTTAGGTACTGTAATGATTCTTAGAAGCTTTTTATAATTCAAATATAGGTGTTAAACTTGTGTAATAAAACATGAGTTCATTAATCACACGCTATCGATATCATCTGCGAATATACTTAAGTTGGCTTCTCATAAATGTAGGTGTTTTTTCTTAACTCAAGGTGCGGTATGTTGGCCTATGGTGCTGTCTACGTTCTCACACTATTCTTTATTCCATTTGGCTGCGAACATGTTCGTTCTGAACAGCTTCAGTTCACCAGTTGTATCGGCACTAGGCAAGGAACAATTTCTGGCCCTTTATTTGTCAAGCGGAGTGATGTCCAGCTTTGCTAGTTATGTTTACAAGACTCTTTTTGCTCTCCCAGGTTATTCTCTCGGAGCTGTGAGTCGTTATACGTATTTTTAGTTTATTTCTGTATCCTACTCCGTCATACATTTACTAATGTTTTTCATTTCCTCAAGTCAGGAGCCATATTGGGAATACTTGGCTTTGCCTGTACACAGTATCCAGATACAAGACTCAGCATTTTGTTCCTTCCTATGTACACATTCACCGCTGGCATGGTATGTATTAAAATTGGCTTCCTTTCAAGGGTTGAACTGTAAATGTTTATAATATTATTATTATTGAAACTCAGGATTCGTTTTATAAAAGTTGTGATTCTTGTTTAGGCCATTAAAGTAATGGTTGGCGTTGATACTGTAGGATGCATATTGGGCTGGCGGTTTTTTGATCATGCAGCCCATTTAGGAGGTGCCGCATGGGGAATGTAAGTAAAATTTAAATGCAAGCAATCATCTAATAGATAATGTGTGATGTAATTTGACAAAAACAAAAAACAAAAAACGATAATTTTTTAACAAAATGGTATCATATTTGCTTAGATTTTGGCAAAAATGGGGAAATGCACATATTTGGCAGAAACGAGGGCCCTTATTGACTCGTTGGCACGAATTCAGAGAACCACCTCGAACTCAGTGATGAGATCGGCGGAATCTGTGGTTATCAGACGTTAGCTTACTTCAATATTGCGATTTTATAGATCAATCTGTACAAATAATCTGAAGGTGAAAGGCGTGCATACCTCTCTGGTCAATTTATAAGAAAGTATTTAAGATGTTTTCTTATCATTTTTCAGTTACAACTGTAATATGTATAAACTGACAAATAAAAACAGTCCACGAAGAATAGCGTTTGATACTACCAAACGTTATATGTGTTTACTAGACATACAATGGAATTACTCAGATATCAAACCATCTGAGTGTACTAACGAAAAATTCAAGATTTAAGCATAATTAGTTAGATACAACTAATGTATATTCACTGCTCTGTCTCTTATATTGATTGGTGTAAATAACTTATTAAAACTGTTTAATGAAAACTTTTCTTTCATCACGCAAAAATTACTCATTGAGATACAAATAAAAAAATATATAATACAAAATTTCGTAATTTCATGTAGTAACAAATTTGTACATTTATGATTTCACCCCCTCGAGCGAGGGTGTAATACAAATAAGAATAGAATGTTTCCTTCTGTTGAATATAAATGGTTTTACTTTTATAAATATCTGGCATTTTATTGAAGCTTTTTTATTATTCCGTAAAAAATATCTCTCATATCGTGATTTGACATAATTTTTCTTGGATTAGGCTTTCAGGTATTTAACGTGATGCTTGATATGATCTTCCATGAATGTTGCCATGAAGAAATAACTGTGATCGTAGTCTTCCTGTAGCCTCAGAATTAAAGGCAGTCCGGATTCCTTTGCTGCACTTACTAAGTTTTCAGGCAGCAATTGTCTTTGTGTCAGGAAAGAATCCTTTGTACCCTGACAAAAGTGTTAGACAAAAAAATAAATAAATAAAAATGCTTAATCACAGATTCGGAAATTACACAACTATGTTTTAATAACATTAAAATAAATTTCATTCTGTCAATATTTGATGCACATTATTATTAATGTTTATTGAAAACAGGTGGGAAAGTTCAGATAAATGGAAATTACTTTTTTTCCATGTTTCATGCATATTACATATAAATGATAATGCAATTTTCAATTCGCTCAGTTTTACCTGGTCAATCAAAATTTCCAAAGGAGGCCCATTGTATTTCTTAGCCAACTCAGTAGCATCCCATTCGTTCCATTTACTATCACCTTCTACACCACCCAAATATCCACTGAAAGCCTTCTTTCCCCACGCGCATTGAGTCGGATTAGAAATTGGTGCAAACGCTGAGACTGATTTATACTGGCCTGGATTTTTCAACGCAGAAATGAGAGCCCCATGACCACCCATACTAAAAAAAAAAAAAAATAAAAATAAAAAAATAAAGCAATTTGAAACGCTGAGCTCAATGCATTTTTTGGAACCATTATGATAGTTTCTTTTCAATCATTATTGGAAAAAGAAAACATGAGATACACATCTGTTGCAATAGCATTTTTGTTTTTTAAACCTGTGATTGTTTTGTTACCTGTGACCCATTATAGACTGTTTGTCAACAATAGCAGGAAATTTCTCGTTTATTAATGCTGGTAATTCTTTCGTAATGTAGGAATACATTCTGTAATTAGTTTTCCAAGGTTCATTTGTTGCATCGACGTAAAATCCAGCACCTGTGCCAAAGTCCCAGCTGTCTTCTTCTCCCGGAATGTTAAGACCTCTGGGACTAGTGTCAGCTGCTACGATAATCACACCGTGTTCAGCTGCATACTTTTGCGATCCTGCTTTTTCAATGAAATTAGCCTCTGTACAAGTTAGACCAGAAAGCCAATAGATTACTGGTACCGGCCCTTCCTCTGCCTGTGGTGGCAGGAAGATGCCAAAATTCATTTTACATTTTAACTCCGTGCTAAAAGTAAAGTTCAACTGGTTATTAGATGTGTAAGAAAATTAGACTCGTTAGGCTTGAATAGTCATTTCACAAATACGAAACATTTCAAATATGTAGATAAATTTTGTAAACAAAATAAGGGGCCTTCTTTAGTGTCACAGGTGTTGAAAATCGATTTTTTTTGTTTTTCCCATAATCTTCAAGCTGCATATCTTGGGAACATTTTGAGCCCTGTGTGACGAGAGAATTCTCAGAACTGGCGATGCTATACATGTTTGAGTGGAGTAGCGTGCCACAGCTGATAGCCGTACATCGAACTTTAATCCCTAAACGACATTTTTCATATCAGTGAGTATGATAATGACCAATGATCCGATAGACTTGAATCAAGTATGCACAGGTAGAGGAGATGTCCCTCTATCATTCGGTCTACACTCAAATTAATATTCAACATTTTTATAACAAAAAAAAAAGAGGTTAAAAAATCGACTTTTACTTTCGACGTGTTGCCATTCAGCCAATTCTTTTTATTTTTCATTTCTTATAGGCCGAACGATAGGCGCATGTATACGGATTAAGAATCTTCATAACCTTTTTGATTCGGATGACCAGGACGAGCTCCATCGTGTCCACCGTCCACATAAATTTTCATAACACGTTGCGCGCGGTACAATATACATACCAGCGAATTTTTTGGAGATTTGGTTTTCAAAAGAATTGTGAATCCTCACAGAATATGCATAAATATACCCAGTGAATTTGGAAACGATATGTCTTATAGTTTTTGCTAGAAATAATCCCAAAAGTCACCCATTTTTCGGAGCGTCACACTAGAAAGGCCCCTCAATATGGAAATGCATTATTAAAAGGACTAGATTGAGGCAAAAAATCATCGGGGTATAATAGATCTTCGATGAATGTGATATCATTACCTATCATGAGAAAATCTCTTTTGCCATCCACCGAAACTTTTATTACTAGACACTTCCGTGATTTCAGGCATCTGTAAAATAATGACGAACAATATACCTTTCAACAAAACGTAAAATTAATACATTGTTATGAATTACTTACTGAACGTACGCTTTATCAATAATTATACTGGTTAATTACCTTAGCCAAACTGATAGAACAGTGAGACGGATTATAAGATTCATAATCTAAAGAATTCGCAGTAATGTTTCAGATCGTACGTTCAATTTAATTTAAATTTTCATCAAAGCTGAATCTTTGATGTTATTGAAACTGTATCTTACGGACGTATAAAAAATGAAGAAAGAATAATACGTATACGTTATTTGAAAAATAATTTACCTTGTCAGTTGGATTGGATGAAAATCCTGGAACGGTTCTCTGATGGACGTGGCTCAAGTTTTTGGTAGTTGGAACGAAGGTCGAGATGAATGTTTTATCAATGAACTTGCCGATATCAGATACTGAAATGTTTGACCCGACAAGCAATTTGACGTCATATTGTTATGTAACCATTCCAAACCATTCTATGGGTCATGCGTAAAGCGTGGTTGGCATTCTTGACCAAAATCGTCACATGTGAATACATACCTATACGGCATTTGCGTGAACTACGTCTCAAAAATTGGTCGGTCAACAAGGAAATAGAATTAAAAATAGAACCAAAGCGATATTCAAATCGCATCGTAGCGATCGCAGAGAACAGAAAAGGCTAAAAAATATGGTGAGAATAATTATTAAAACGCGTTCATATCGTTTATAAATATTCTGATGTAATCACGTCCGTACATTTCATTCCGGAATAAATTTCTCAACCTGTCAACACACATAACCTAACCTAACCTAACTTACGACAACTGTGTTTATAAAAATTTCAACGGGATAATCAAAAATAAACGAGAAATTTAACAATGACAAATATTTCATCTTAATTTAGTCCACAAAGCCAATTGTTTTCACTGTTTCATTATTTTCAAATTCCGAGTAGAATTTCCGATTATCGCGTACACGAAGGTCAGTTTTCAATATCACAACATTCGAATAAAATAACATGAATATTTGCACAGGCTAGCTCAGCTATAGTCGCCGGGCTTGGTCTAGCTGCGGTCGGTTTTGCCGGCCGTTATGTGCTCCGAGCAATGCCAACACTTTCGCAAAAAATGGCTGAAGCAGTTAAGAACATGCCCAAGCTAGATTCGCAGGTAAATAAATGAATTGTACAAATATTTTTCGATCATAAAATTGTTTAAATTTTGCGAATGCAGAACAGATATTAGAGTTCCACCAAAACTTATATCATATCTCGCTATATTTGACTCCGTTTTACAGTCATTGGCAAATAATCGATATTACAAAGGTGGGTTTGAGCCCAAAATGAATAAAAGAGAGGCCAGTCTTATATTGGGAGTATCGCCGACCGCCAGCAAAGCAAAAGTAAAAGAACACTTCATGAAAGTCATGTCCGCAAATCATCCAGATAGAGGTGGGTCCCCCTATTTAGCAGCTAAAATTAACGAAGCTAAGGATCTCCTTGAGAAATAGTTTTTATCTGTTACGTAACAATTAGTATTAACAATTGATTCATAACGTTATTAGAAAACAAATTGTAAAGTATATTATTTTGAGTAAATGTATTAAAATATCTATAGATCGAATTTTCATAGGAATGAATTAATGAATGAAATTATTTTGAAATACAATTATTAAATAATTTCTAAACAACACACTGAGTCATTTTATCATCGTAAGTTAATTCATCAACGATCTTGAGTCCTGTAGAAATTTTATGTACATACACCTGGTGCTAGATATCAGATGTTTACGGAACCTGCAGATGAAAGCAACAGTTTTCAAACTCTTCAATGGTATTAAAATGTTCTTTTAAACGTATTCTATGTAAGTTTTACCTGTACGTGTGTCATCCGTATAGTTTACAGCACCATTTGATCGATTCAGCTTATTCTGTGTATTAAATCTTTGTCTCTGGGTGCAGTTAATACCTCAGCTACAATATTACTGGCATTATAATTTAATTAAGAATTTTTTATTCTACATAATCGCGCTAGACACAGATTAGGTAGTAGATATTTCATCATTGGTGTAAATAAAGCTTATAGACAGTATAAAAGAAGGATTGAAATAAATGAATAATTTTTTTAGTATATTAACATTCATTGTATCAGTCCAATCAGCTCTGAAAGTCTGGAAGCGTAGAGTAAATGCGTAAATAATGGTAAATGATAGATAAATAATTACGGTAAAATAACATGCAAATTTTTTTTTATTGAAATAAATATAAATCACGCGAATTACACATATATTTATAATGCTTTTTCCTAATACACGCTTGTTTCTTCACTTATTTAAAATAGTCAAACATTTTCGTTAATTGTTAAAAACAGAAAAAAGAAATAAAAAAGTGTAACTTTTCGTTTATACTTAATAAAGTAGAAAAAGAAAATAACTATAACATTTTCGATTTGTTTGCATAAAAAGTCTTCTAGATTGTTCAACTTTGATCGGTTTGTAATGTAGTTAAAATGAACTGTAAAAAAACAAAAAATAAATAAATAAAAACTTTTGACTGTTTAAAAGAAACGAGGATACTATCGGTTTAAATACCCTTAATCATATAAATTCAACACTCTAGAATCAATGATATTTAACAATGTTCACTATATTACATCTAATGAAAATAAACTGAACGCATGAAGCCCCCATTCTTACTGAATTGAGCAATGGATTTAAATTTTCTGATAAATCCGACAAATACAATATATTGCTATGAAATTACGTAATGATGATAAAATTTTCGGTGATATTTAGCAATTTTATCATCAAGAGTTGTACAGTATAATAAAATATTACACATTAATAATCATGCAATGTTAGTTATAATAATTCTCTAAAGTCCTAAAAAAAATTATCATCTTTTGCGTACCTAATTATCATACTTCGATCATAATATCTATGCTGATTCATGTTATCAAAAATGGCTAAAATCTTATGTGTATACATATAATCAACAAATGATATCATTTATAGTTCCGTGTGCACTAACAGTGTAACATTAAATACATTTGCATTAAAAGCACGTTAAGTATTAAATAAAAGAACCGGCAGAGAGATTTCAGAATATTACGATAGGCGCCGGTAGTATAACTTGCTAAATTTGAATAATAACTACATAAAATAATAAAGAAATGATTGATGTACAAAAGAAATAGTTGTTACGTCTGGTGCATGGTGATACTGGGATTAGAAAGTCCATGCTCTGGTACCATTCTGACTAGAATGAAAGCTATGTTACGATTTTCTGAGTTGATACTACCGCACTGATTTGGTTTGGTTCTCTTCTGCCCGCTGTTGTACTGCCTTTGCTCGTAATTTTGCTATAGTACTCGCAGGCAGCGATCCCGGGACTTTGAAAATACTCTGCAAAGTTTCAGCTGTTACATAAATGTGACCAACTTGTGCTCAGAAGTATGAATTTATCATACCAATTATACTGCTAATAAAATACGAATCTAATGAGTGAAATAAGTAATATTAATCAACGAAATACCTGCATGAAATCATGACATTGAACAACGATGCTGTCCTTTGTAATTTCCTTAAAACATTCGGCTAATGCTGTAAAATCTTGACATGATAGTAAATTTTCTCTATTTCTTTTTATCAGTGTCAATGCTACCCGGAATATAATCTTGCTACCTTCATAAAAAAGGCAATCCCATATTCTCAAGGTGGTCTGAAAAATTGGTGATAAAAAAAAAGAAAGAAAATATATATTTAACATTTGAAAGAACTCTCAAGGGATTGTATACAAGTTTGTATAATAGATTAAGCACAGTATTGAAGCACAGAATATTGTCAAGCGTTAGTTGGGAACCTCTGACTGTAACAGCAATCATGCTAATGCAACCGAAATAAATTAAATTTCCTGACCTCAATAGGAAGAACCTCTGCGAACAAACAGATAAACCACTTTGTTGTTATTACTGCCCAAGGTAAGCCTAAGTTTGTCACGTGTTGGTGAACATCTGGCATTTTTATCCTATAAAATTAATAATAATCAATGCCTGGGAAACGTAAACAAGGGTAACTTGACAGTTTCATGATAACGATTGACTATGAAAATAGAGTAATTTATCTGGTGCAGTAGAATGATTTTTAGCAAGCTGATTTTGGCGAAAATTAGGGATAGAATTATTTGTCCTATAGGTAATTTGAATCTAAGATCAAAATCGTTGTGTTTACCTTACTAGTTCCGATAGAACATCAATATCTGTGAGGAGACCATCCATGGTAGGTGTATAATACTCTGGCAATGTTTTTTCTATCAATATTTTCAGCAACCAAAATGCTGTTTCTTCACTTTTTGTTACTAATAAAAGTAATCCAGCTATGTAATTCAAACCCTAACGAAAAATTCCATCTTTATAATACGTTGCTAAAATTATTTTGTAACTTTCATCGCTGGTTGAAAAGTGAATAAGCAAATTGACTGAATTTTAATAATTAAACTGCATAATTGAAGCTGTAATACACAACAGCTAGTGAGCTACGATTGTTTTGATTGTTTCAATGATGAACTAAATATCAATAAAAGACAGAATCACATGTAGCTCATGTTTCGATTTTATCAAATTTATTACAGTTGCAATTGAACAATAATCGGTCTACTAACTTGGCAATATCCAACTGTTTTATTCTGATGAGCAAAAGCTAATAAAACATTATAGAGTTGATGCTGTTGGTTTTCGGTATTGTTGTAGAAAATATTGTCAGGAAATGTACGGGGAAGATCAGTCTTTATAATCTCTGCTACATCACGACTGTGATGTCCATCCAACAGTCTGTGATACAAATCAGGAGATGCATTTTTCAGTTCCTCAGCACCGCTGACCGTCAACCATACCTGTATCAAAGATAACTGTTATTTGCATATTTTTTGACTTGAGTGATCGATGTTTCGAAAATGTTTAACCAAATTATTAGAAATTTTTTTTATTATTAGTTCATTTTATTACAGTTTTTTTTTGTATTTTAATTGTTGACTGAAGATCTTAACTACATGGTATAATATCAAATAAAGATGAAAGATAAAGATTTAATATTATTTTACAACGTATTATATCTTATCTATGTCGTATGTGGTTTGTTGAATTTTCGCGATGTGGCTTTCAATAATAAACCTCAATGACTCTTGGGGAAGTTTACTAGTTTTATGTCAAGACTTAAGTAAATAATTGATAAAATTTTCCACGATAAAGTAATATTGTGATTCATTGAATAATGATATATCTTTGATTGAATTTTTTTGCGATCTAACATCCTTGGAATTGTTTCTTTGAAAATTGAATGACAATTAAAATGTAACAAAAATTTAAGAACATTCTTTTCAAACAAATGAAAACTACTGAGTTCTTGAAAGAATGAAAATTCTCTTACAGCTTATTTTGGTGAATGTAAATACTCACTGTTCCCCGATGAACCCCTGGAATGCCCTTTCGAACATATCGTTTAATAGTAATACTACGTTGAAGAGATTTTCCCTCGCCGATAATATCTGCCCATTTTTTAGCCCTTTTAGCTAACACTTTTAAATATTCAGACATAAATTCCTCGTAAGTTTGGTAGTCGAAATTCTGCGGCCTTTCGAATCCATATTCGTCGACATTGCTGCATATGGTAATTAAAAAAAAGTTATCAAAAAATTTATTCGTAACGTGATTTTGACAGTGCCGCGCAACAAAAGTAGTGGTAGTGGGGCGTGAACAAACATAACCTTCAAAGTCATCGAACAAATAGGATTTAACGATGTTAATCAATCATTTTTTCATCATTAATAAGGTCGAGAATGTATAAAAGTTTAAATAGAATAACAGGTGATGAATAATTACATACGACAACCTCTTGGGACGATACCATTTACCTAAAATACGAGCTGGCCATTCCAGAATGGGATGAACGGTGCCATTTACAAATTTCTACTTGCCGAATAATAATAATACACTACACTAGGGATGGGCGATGTTTACCGATGCATCGAAAGTACCGATTATTTTTTTTCAAATAATCGATTATTCTCGTCGATGTTTTTGTGGCCCGATTAATCGATGTTCGATGTTTTTTCTCAAACATCGATGTAAAACATCGCTGACGCCAACGCCACCTAGGCATCTAAACCACACTAGTTAACGATTTTAATGATTGGCTGATTTTCAAAAATTTGACGGTTACTAATTGTAACAGGCATAATTCTGCATAATGCATATACATAGAGCGTATTTCGCAATTTCATTTCACATTTGGATTCGGTAATTCGGTATTCACCAAATCACCATTCGGCAGTCGAACAACAATTCTTTTTTTTGAAATGAGTGATCGTGAAAGTGAAGGTAATTAATAATTATTTAATTTGTTTGGTTATACAGCTCTGAAATTCTGCATGTGTTCTGAAATATTGATAGTTTGAGGAGACGTATAACCTAATTCACGGTGGTTCTCCGCTAGGTAATTCTGTTGTACCGTTAAAGTTTCCTCATTAAGGTGAATTATTGATCATTATTGTTTTTTAGATGCGAGGAGACACAAGATTTACTTTCAAATTAACGACCAGGTTCCTTATGGATTTGGCAAATTAAAAACAAGCCAGTATGTGAAATTGAAGTGTGCGTATATCTAATCCGCTTCCCCCTATTAGTCAACGTTTTGAATAGTGGTTTATGTAATATATAATCATTTGGATTAAATTACAGATAACGATGCGGCAGCTTATGAGTTTGTTCTAGACCTATTCAAATCGGAGAAGATATCCATTGCGGAGGGTACAATAAATGTTTTATTCCGCTCAATTGATGATGTAGATTAGTAAGTATGAGTCTCTTGTTGTTAGTTGATTGGTTACTAGGCTGATATGTTGTAGAAAATCTAGACCATATGATCTTTCAAAACAATCATTAAAGGCATTTCTACTTGGTGAATTATTTTGGGATTGAATTATGTTTTACTACGCACAGGTACTCATGGTATTTGAATCAGAAAGTGATTCATCGATTGTAGCTTGTGTTCTAATTGCAATTGATGTACTTTTTTACAGTACGCCGGTCATCCTGCCAGAGAAAACATCTACCACATCTCCAAGTTCTGCCGAGGCCAGTGGTTCACAAGGCACAGTGAACCCGAAAGATAAGCCAAAGGTTTCGAGCACTGTTACTTCGCAATACAGTAAAACACCTATGACATCTCAAAGCTCAGCCGAGGTCCGTAGTCCACATGGTACAGTGAAACCAGAAGATAAGTCAAAGGCTTTGAGCACTGTTACTTTGCAATGCAATAAAACATCTACGACATCTTCGAGTTCTTCCAAGGCCAGTGGTTCACATGGCACAGTGAAACAGAAAGATAATCCAAAGGTTTTGAACACTGCTACTTCACGATGCAATAAAACTTCTGACAAATCTGTGGTGCAGTTAGAATCTATAGCGACAGCAGATAGTGGTAATTAAATTATAACTATTTTATATTGTTTAATTTTTAAATCTTCTAATTATTGTTTGAGTACCAATTATCACAAAACATTTTTTTCATGTTTTAGATGATGATGTCCACGAATCTGATCGTAGTAGACGGTCATTACGGTGCGTTCAATTGTGTATTGTTAATCAAATTATCTTACAACGCATCTTGCACTAGCCGAATGTTTTGTTTTATCTATTGAAAATTCAATCATAATAATCAGATAGATAAAAACATGTTAATCAGCTGTAGTTTATTCATTGTGATTTCAACTGTATGTGTAAGTAATTCTCTTTTTTGCATATAGCACTAAGAAAGGAAGCGAAGTTTGGAAGCACTTCAAGAAGGAAGATCAATCATCGGCTCGATGTATTATTTGCAATAATGTTTTGAAGCATTCTGGCAACACGACGAATTTAACACAGCATCTCAACCGAAGGCACGCGTTGTTATGCCCTTCGGTAGGAGAGCGAAAGAGAAAGCATGGGTCATCTGAGTCCAGTAACGAATCAGCCAATACTCATTCCGATGTGAAACGCATGAACCTTGCAAAAAAGGTGAACAAACGATAATTATTTTCATTACCAAGCAATACAATGAGCACATCAACCAAGAATCACTCTTAAATGAAGCAAAGAAAATAGCCATTGCTCAATAAAATATTTGAATAATATAGACAAGAAAACCATCAAGTTAAGATAGAAAAAGTAAAAAATACTAGAAGTACTAAAACAAAGTTATACTATTTACAGGACAATAAACTCCGCCCCATCACGGAGGTCTTTGAACGAATGACTTCTTTTGCGGGTTAGTAAAAACAATCAAATATCTCCGATAGAAATCGTTCCTCAAAATATATTTCTTATTCACTCATGTACCTTTTCCGAATATGTTTTTCAGACGGCGGTAAAACGTCGGATAAAATTACCAATGCAATTTTATATATGGTTGCTGTGGATGAGATGCCATTCTCTACTGTAGAGAATGAAGGTTTTAAAACACTGATGAAAACACTGGCACCACTCTACAGCATTCCAAGTCGAAGGACACTGACAAAGCTTTTAGAATCTCGTTACGATGTGCTGAAAGAGCGTTGCAAGAACAATTTGCGAGAAGTTGATTCCTTTTCGTTGACGTGCGACGTGTGGACAGATGTTAGCAATCAAAGCTATTTAGGAGTGTCCATCCACTATTTATCCGAAAACTTGGTGATGAGGAGCGGGTGCCTAGGCATGGTTCCACTGTATGAGACACACACAGCTGAATACCTTGCCGAATCGTTGAATTCCGTAATTGATGATTTTGAGTTGGACCGTTCCAAATTGATGGCGATCATCTGTGACAACGGAGCTAACATAAAAAAAGCGGTCATGGACGTGGTAGGCAAAGATAAACGACTTTCGTGCTTTGCGCACACACTTTCTCATCTTGTCCCAGATGCAATGGTTAACATGCCAGTTTTGACCAACATCATCGCCAAGGTCAAGAGTATAGTGACACTAACCAGACGGAGCGTTGTTGCGTCAGATGAGTTAAGGCGGTTGCAAATCCGAGATGGAAAGACGGACGCGACAGCATTGAAGTTCATCCGAGACGTTCCGACACGCTGGAATTCAATGTTATATATGATAGAAAGATTCCTTCTGCTAGAAGAATATGTCTATCCAGTGCTACTGAAATGTAACAATTCGCCTGACATGCTGAATCGGGAAGAAATTCAAATTCTGAATGACACAATTCTCCTGATGAAACCCATCGAGAACGTAATCAAAGAGATCAGTGGTGACTCTTATCCGTCATGCAGCATAATTATTCCCATCATCAGATGTATGGAGGCCACGATTGAGTGTGTAACACCCGTAACACCACTGGGATTCGAATTTAAAGCAAAACTGCAAAAAGCAATTGATTTCCGCTTTCAAAACTTGGAATCAAATCCTGTTCTCGGTGTTGCAGCTATATTAGACCCGCGATTCAAAAGAATACATTTCCGAAATGCTTTAGCTGCTTCGACAGCTATAGCAAGAATCAATAATAATATAAAGAACTCGGCTAAACAAACATTGATTAAGAAAGTGACAGAATCTGTACCAGCGACAAAGTCTTCGGAAAGCGTTTGGGAGATTCATGATGCCATTACGTCCAAAAACTCTACTGTGGGTGCAAACGACGAAAGTACTAACCTGGAAATACGGCAGTATTTGAGCCAACCAGCCATGTCTAGGTTCAAGAGCCCATTTGCTCATTGGAAATCGCTTGAGCATGTATTTCCAGCGCTGTTCAAAATAGCGAAGGATTACCTGAGCATTGTTGGGACATCGGTTCCATCTGAAAGAATGTTCTCTCAGGCTGGACTCATCAAATCTGAGAACCGTAACAGACTCTCTGGTGAGCACTTGAATAAATTAGTCTTTTTGAGCTCTCTCACGCGTGAGGAATGGGAAATGATGTGAAAGCCTTAGTTTGGTTCATGTAACTATAAATTTTCTCGGTTTTCTCGGTTGTGTGTATATCCAACAATTGTTATTTTTACCTGTATGTATGTGTATTCCACCTGTTATGTTATTTGTTTTCATGGTGTGTGTTCTGAGTATTATTATTTTCACCTGTGTGTATGTGTTGTGTATGTGTATATCGCTTTTTCATCACTGTATCAAAATAATGTGCTTTGATTGACAAATTAGTTTAAAATGCAACCATCCACACCACAGTGCCAAAAATGACTTTAATTTCCTTTCCAATACCTCCTGAATCCCGTCATTTGTGCAGCTGCGGTGTGACTTAATAACAGGTATGATAATCTACTATAGTGTGCACGCACATGCAAAAATATTTAATCTGTATGATAATAAGATGGACATTTATATTTTTGGATTTTTGTAGTGAATCCGGAAGTAGACGATTGAAGACTGGAGCTAGCACCGAATCACACCACGACTCTTCGAAATTAAATTATACATTTTTTAATATTGAATAAAACTTTATTGATCAAACAACGTATATATGAACTATAAATTATTGATTAACAAAAAAAAAAATAATAATAATTACAAAATAATCGATGTATCGATTCTTTTTTCAAACATCGATGTTAAACATCGATGCTTTTTAAACATCGATTATTTATTAATCGATGTTTTTTTTCAACATCGCCCATCCCTACACTACACACCTCTCTACGGTCGTGCTTCAAGACCGAAACGATCTCGAAATTCGATATCTCGCTAAATATAAAATTGTAGCGGCAAAAGGATAGAAAAAACAAAGTGAAGAATGAAATCAACCGAGTTGGTTAGATACTAAGAAATTTATTTATTAACATCAATACTGATGCATTAGATACATATTAATAAAATATTCCTCTCGACAAACATTCATTAGGACATTAGTATTTTTTTTAATCATTTTTCTTATTAATGGAAGACTTTATATTAGATAAATATAATAATTACATCTAAACGTTGACTAAATTAGGTATAATTTGTCAGTCAACGATCTAAACCAATGCATACGTGTATAACGAGGACCAATGTAATTGTTAATATTATCGAAACGTTATACTTTAGCGCGATACGTCGATTTTATAATAATAATAATAATAATAATAATAATAATAATAATAATAATAATAATAATAATAAAAAAAGCAATAATTCTCATAATATTATTAATAAAACAATAATATAATTTATACTAGTACTATAAATTATATTGACGTCGTAATATACAATAAAATTTTTTCATCACTCACGATCAGTTTTACGAATAATTAATTTAGGTATCTATCCTTGAAGTCAGACGCACATTAGTCCGTCTTTTTTTCTTGTTTATAATAGAAGGAAAAAAAGAAGACAGAAGAATGTGGGGTGCAACTTCATACTGGTCACAATTATAGCTTTTTCAGCTGGTTACACTGGTGTGCACTGAGTGCTACACTCGTGCAGGGAATCACAGAACAATAATTGAATGTACACTGTTATAGTGTTGCCTATCTGTACCAAATGTGCACTCAGTGCACACCAGTGTAACCAGCTGAAAAAGCTATTAAACTCGTCACACACACACACACCTGGGTATCTCGCGTGTATAGTCTTAATATTGTTAGTACGAATTTTTAATTTGGAACACAATGTGTATAAGAATATTTTATATGTATAGGTACTACTATATCTCCGTGCAATAATTAAAAATTTATTCTATCTTCGGTCATGTGGTCTGTGATTATTCAAGATTACTAAATCCAATTTAGTTGATACTTGATTAGACTGACTCCGAATGACATGAATCAGAAATGTAAAATTTATTCGAAAATATTATTAATTACCTCCTCTTTACTGTTCATAAACTTGTGTAACTATTATTTTCAGATTTACAATTTCATGTTTATATGAAAAAAAAAAAAAAAAACATGCAATTGAACGGATATAAAAACATAGGTATGGGTGAAATCGCCAATTGTTAGTCCGGTTTTGTACCTCCAATTTTTAGATTTTGTTGTCCATTCTCATATATCTTTTTCAGCCTTCAAAAGGTCTAAGTCATTTTTTTGTCTATTTTTGTCCCAATATCATGAAACGCTAGAGATCAATTTTTGTGATTTTTGAGTTTTTGACGAAATTGTGTGCTTCAAGAGAGGTAAAATATAAAAATTATTTGTAATCCATATGTATTTCTGACGGAAATTTTTTTGTTCTTCCGATTGCTTACAGTCTCAGTAAGCTCACGCCACCGGAATGCCTCAAAATTGAGACTGAGACTATGCGTAATCGAAAGAACGAAAAATTTCCTTTAGAAATACATACGGAGTATAATTAATTTTTTTAGTTTACCTCTCTTGAAGCACACAATTTCGTCAAAAACTCAAACATCACAAAAATTGATCCCTCGAGCTTCATTAGTATTAAAAAAAAAAAAAATAAAACAAAATAAAAAATTTTAGGCCTTTTGAAGTCTGCAGAAAACATATGAAAATAGAATCTAAAAATTGAAGGTACTAATACTACGGACCAATAATTGACGATTTTATCCATATCTATGTTGAGAATATTTCTCATGAATTCTCGGTTATAGTTTTCGCCAGCTAGGCAGACCATTTTCAGAATTTCAAGTGCAATCATCGATCATGCAGAACCCATGCAGCTAAATCGATAGTATTCAACCCTGTTTACTCCCATTTAAAGATGTTATCATGTCAAATCAGCCCCCAAAATAAAGGGAACAATATCCAGATAACAACATTCTTTAGAGATCCTGCTTCTCTACGTTGGTTGTTCATTTTTTATGACTATTCTTCCTACTTCCCCCCCCCCCCCCCCCCATTAAACACTGCCTCGCAACAGACGCGGTAATGATTGAGCAGAAAATGTTATAAAAGCAATATTATATAAATTGATGTTCAGTAAATTAGAATTAAGAATAATAATTAGAATAATTTGATATCAAGGTCCCTTCAATTGTTTAGCATGAGACGTTGCTTTAGTTGTTAGCGATAAATTGGGTGCCATTAAACTATCGCTTGGATCTTGGAGACTAGCTCTGGAAGAGTTTGTTGTTGAAGATGTAGGTTTTTCAGAAGAACTATTTGAATTTTCAATATTCGGTGTTGAAGTCCTTGCCTTCAAGAGGAGAGCACGTTCCGTACTTTTATTAGCATCTTTTATAGATATTGAAGAAACGTCACTCAAGTTAGGCAAGCAATTTATTTTTGATTCTAGTTCCTTTTTAACCGGTGAGATCATTTTTCGTGACGGATTTATCGGCGTCGTATCAGAATTAGATGATGAACTTAAAGCGCTTGCTTCGCGAGTTTTTTTCAGCGTCGTTATTGCCCATCCAAGTCCCAGTTTCTTCAATGCTGTTTCCATTTCCTCTGGTGACGATGTATACTTCAATATATCGGACGTCGGTGTGCTGGTAATTTCAGAAATTCCAGATAATGCAGAAAAGCTGTTTGAACTGGTCGATGTTATCTTATCTTTGTCAACGTCTGTTGAAACGGACGTCATAGGTTGCCGTGGTCCTTTCTGATGGAAAGGTGTGTCAGTTTCTGTTGAAGCTATATGAGCGTGAAAGATCAAATTGCGCTTGGAAAGTTCAGCACTAATATCAGGCATTGAACCAGAAGTATCTGAAGAACTTTCTTTCCTGGAAGCAAAATTGTCCGTTTGTGTTGCAGATATTTCAACAGTTTTCACTGGTGAACGAGAACACGTTGTTTCACATTTCTCTTTTGATTCAGGAGATTTCGAGGTCCCTGGATCGTGAATCGACGTTTCTTTTGTGCTTTGTATTATAGGCGACGGTGTAGACCTTTTTGTAGGTGATTTAGGAGGCGAGGGGATTAGCAAGGGTGATGAAGTATGGACTGGAGTCCGGCTCCGAGTTGAAGAAGGACTGGGCGGTTTTCCTGCAAGACTTTGGTAATTTTGAACCAGATTCTTTCTGCTTTTACCATTAGTTGGGCTCCTGGAACTTTTTTGACTTTTGCTCGCTGTGTCTGGTGTATCAAATTCTACTATGGTTGATAATTCGTGACCTGGTGACCCTGTCTGTACTCTGGAAACATAAAAGCATTGATGAATGGTGAATTTAAACAGCTCAAGAAATACCATTGAAAAAGAATAACGTTAGATTTTCAGTGAAGCTTTTAGCTCAGAGTAGCTTTTCTGCTTAGCTCATTTACCAAAACGAATGAAAAGTCCAATTACCTATGAGGCCCGTATATTAGAGTTACTGGTGGTCGAGGTCGATGGTTTTCAGATGCATTTGTTTGCATTCTTTGAACCTTAGGAATGCCTGCGAGCAATGGAATGAAATCTGCATCTTTCTGAAATTTAGAACGAACAAATATGCTTAGATAATTGTTACAAGAAAATTATAACACAAGAATATCTTTTGTACATATGTATTATACCAACCCCTGATTTATTGGCGGGTGTCTTGAATGTTTCTGCGCATAATCCCAAGCAATCTTGCAGCATGGGTGTTGAAGTAGCATTGTCCTTTGTTGGAGATTTATTTCTTGAAGGAGACGTAACAGGAATGTGCTGCGAAGGTGGCGACTGATTGCTTGTAGAATCATGATAATCTTGCGAAGTTTCAGAGACAACATTCTCCAATGCTTTACTTTGTTCGAGAATTTCCTTCGACAATCTTTCTACCATGTCTTCCTCCTGTCCTCGTGGTGATTTTCCGCGAGACGGTGATGTAGATTCTGTGACAGTTACCTTCAGACTTGTCTGTGGTTTTGGTGATATTCTGAACCGCGATAAAGGTATATTAACCCGTTCAGAACTGATTACTCTTGGAACCCCCCTCCTAGCTATTTCTTGGCGATTATTATTTGCCGAAGATTGTCTATCTGCACTTAGACCGTTCGAAATTGTTGAATTTTCATCAGTTTCAGTGGACACAGTGGGTTCGGTCGGAGAATTCTTCAACTTTAACGTTTGTTTTACGATTTTTTCAACTGCAATTATCCGCTGGGATTCATTAAGTGTTTTTGCCAATTGATCATGAATAGCTTCTATGCTGTCTACCAGTTTGCGAACGCTGTGCAGATCTCCTCTCATCGGGGTGGGTCCAGGAATTTGTAATAAACTAGAATCGTCGCTGTGTCCGCCAACGGATAGCTCCATTCCTCTTTGCTCGCTACGTACTTTTTCTATCAAATCAGTTAGAGAGGCAATTCTGTCTGTGCACATATTTTGAAGATCCTGATACTTCTGCAATATTTCAGGGTAGTTCTTAGAGGCAAAATTTTGAATATCCTCTATATTTGAATGCTCCAGTTTACATTGAGGATTTTTGCATGAACAAACATCTGACGATTTATTCAAATGATCTACAGAGTTTCGTTTAGTTTCTAGATAGCCAGGTAACTCGTAAGGAGTAGATTGTCGACCAGGTAACAATATCGATATCGTATTATCTGTGGATTGTGAGACTGTAGAATCAAAGTATTCTAGCACCCTATTAATTTGCCTTAAATGAGGCGTGTTTGTTGGTAAATTGATGGTTCGCGGAGAAGGTGTTCCTGGTGACGAGACAGGGCTTATACCCCTCTTCTTAGATCTGAATGATCCTATTTCAGAATTCTCTAATATCTCTAATACCGGAGTACTATTATTTCTGAAACTACGATATAACGCAGGCGTTGGTGGCGGTGGGCTGATATAAGATGTGGAAGTGTCTGAAGTATCTCTTGTTTTGATCTGTTTCTTTGATGACGGTATTCTTTCTCTTGAAGTTTCTATTAAAGTTCCTTTAGAACTTTCGGTACTTGTATCCCTCGACAATTCAGTATTTATAGGTGGATTTATTTTCACTTTAATTCCACTTTTGTCTAATTGTATTTTCACCTTTTTGTCAGTAATTTGAATCGGCTGTACATTAGAAATATTCGATCTTGGAGTACATTGTTTTGATGTAGAAGCAGATTTGCTCGATTTTTTAACAGGTGTTGAAGATTTGCCTCCAGGTACTGAACGAGGCTTAGAAATTACTCTCGGTGAATTTCGTCTTGAAAGCCGTAAACTGCTTCTCTTTTTTCTAGGCGTCACTTTGACTTGCTTCTTCTTAATGTCAATAACGATTCCAGTTTCAACCGAATCTGAAGATCCACTGTTACTATCTGTTTCAATGATATTTTCTTTCGGTAAACCGTTACAAGATTTTGTGTTCTCGACGGTTTCTGCACTCGTTGATTTACTATTGCTAATATTTTTACTGTTTATCAACTCGACTTGCACACTTTTGTCCAGCGGAGCACCTCTCTCATCCAACGTTGATGTTTGAATTGCAATTTCAATTCTCTTCGGTGTTGGAGAGTGTTTCTTTTTACCCTTTTTTACTTTAATTTTGTCCTTTTCATCGCAACTTGATAAATTTACTACTTTAATCTCAGCAATTGGGGAAGTTTCTACCCTTTGTTTAGGCAAAGTAGTTTGCGTCGATGTATTTTCGCTGAATAATGGTTTGACACTGGCACTAAAAATGTTGTCAGGTAAATCCGCTCCAAATTCCTTTAAAAGAAGTCTCTTCTGCCGCTCCACTTTGCGGAGCATTTCTAAAATCTGTTCGTCACGAGACATCTCGTTTTCTTTCTTATGCTCTTCCTCTGTTACATCTTGTAAAGGTTCAAAAAAAGGGGGATCTTGCCACACTGCGCTGTTAGTACTTTCTGTGTTTCCCTGTTCGTCAATTGCTGGAATAGTCACTACTCTTTCGGATGGTCTTAGAAGATCGTCATTAATCGCTCCCAACTGGTTGTCATGTACGACTGATTCAAATGCATGATCCATGTCTTTTTGACGTTTTGCAATTAGCTCTTGGCGGCGTACAGGATTCAAATGAATATCTTTGATCTAGTTGAACAGGCAGAGAAAAACAATTAAATAATAACAAATTGAATATACATTAAGGTGGTTAAAAAAATAACAGAATTTTGAGATACTTAATCGCTCATTCACAGTGTCATTTTTTTTGCACAAAAAAAAAAAAAAATTAAACGACACTATGAATGGGCAACTGGGTATCTGAAAATCGTGTTTTATTTATTTTTTTATTTTTTCGTTTTTTTTATAAACTGACATTGAAATGACTTGAAATTCTTGGGATATGAAACGATTGGTAAATGATTAAATGCAATTTCCATTAACTTCAGTCTTTGCTTGCGAGATATAGTAAGAAAAAAAAAACAGAAAATCGATTATAGGTAATTCTAAATTTTCGAAACTTACCATAGGTCCATGGATTTGGCTAGCCTTCAGTTTGCGTTCCTCGCGAGAAAGGTGGTCTAGATTTTGTATAAGATTTTTGTAATCCCGACGTACTCGCTCACGAAGTATTGCATCATTTCCACGACGTTGCGCATGACGTCTTCGATTCTCTGCTAACAGACTATCAGCGTTTTCGGACTCAATCACAGCACGTGCCAATTCCTCTGCATTCGGCTATAAACACTCAAATTATATTTCACTATTTTCCTGAATCGAAATGTTGATCCCTTACAAAATAATATTTCTACAAATTATCCTGCTCAAAATTTTGAAAAGATCGATACTATTTGACAAAGTAATTGTAGTAACACGCGAATATAAGAAATTTTCATAATTCATAATGAAAATTATCGTTTTTTTTTTTTATGCGAACACACCTCTCCATTCATATTTATCCTTTCCACAACACCGATTGGTTTATCGTAAGCATTTCTCTGTCTAGTAGAATGATCATATAGTTGAACTTTGCTCGACGCTGCAGAGGTTGTATGCCTTGGTGTTTTTTTAAAAACCATTTGATCTACTGCACCATCCGAAAAATATGACGAATCATCGCTCAACGTCGTTGGGCTGCTACTACTACTAGCAGAACTTGAAGAATCCGGTTTATAGTCTTGAGGGTTATAGCTTGAATTAAAACAAACAAAAATAACACATTGATCGTTGATTGATTTTAAAATTCTGGTAATACAAGTTTTTTATAATTGGACACAGCATTCAAAGCTAATTTACTTGACACATGAAGGAACATGTGTTACATTGCCTTTGCAATTTGAATGATACATTAAAATATTCGTTGCTATTGTCGCATCGAAGCAATTATTCACTTATCATGTTTCTTGTATTGTCTCAATTCATAAATGAAACTATAGTAAAATTGTACATTTTTCAATGGCTAAGTAAAAATTAGTAAAATTTAATCACATAAAGTCGTCATAAACATATTACGTGTGGGTATAAATTGAGTTATAATCATTTATGAAATTTTAATAAACACGTAGTTTATAGCAAGATCGTTATAGTTACATTCACGCCAATCAGAGATGGATTATTTTGAGATAAAAATAATATAACCAACCTTGCCACTTTGTCTGCCTTTGATGGAGAATTCATACTTTGTAAAGATTTCCGTGGCTCCGGATCATCGGATTCACATCCAGTCGTGACACATGGGAAATTCGAGATATCAGTGACAGTTTTATTTGGCATAGTCAAGCGCTTCGAAGATGTTTCTGTTCTGTGCATTGGTGCTCTGGATGGACCTGGTTGTGGTTCAGACCTGTTTGCCTTTGGATTGCTAACAACTACCTGTTGAATCAAAATAAGAATTCTTATTAGAAAGAATTTTATGCAGCTGGTGGAGATCTCACATCAGAAACACGGAAGATACATTCTTATTGATATTCTTATCTTTAAACTTTGCATTTTATTACAGCTTTATCCTTTTATTACAATATAATTTTTGTAGCGCTTCAAAATCCGAAAAATACAAATATTATAGCAAAATACATAGAACATGGCACAGTGATTAAAACTATGTGTGGCTACTTTTCAGTGGCTTTCTATTGAGCGATTTTTTTTTATAATCAAATAAGGGTTTCTGGCACAACGTAAAAGTCAAAATGTCTTTGTGAAAATCAAAATAAATACCAAAAATTCGTATCAGGTTTAGTTTGATTTTAAAGAAATTTCGGAACCTGCTTTCAATTATCATTTCCATTATGATTCTAGAGGAAATATTTTTCAACCAAATTGAAATAAGGGTTTCTGGCACAACGTAAAAGTCAAAATGTCTTTGTGAAAATCAAAATAAATACCAAAAATTCGTATCAGGTTTAGTTTGATTTTAAAGAAATTTCGGAACCTGCTTTCAATTATCATTTCCATTATGATTCTAGAGGAAATATTTTTCAACCAAATTGAAAGTTCTTTTCATTTTGAAGAATGAATACCCAGAAATTATCAAGTTTTTGCATATCTTTCCATTAAATCGATATGATTTTATTTAAAGATTTGCACATTCTGGCAACTTAAGGTTATGATCCAAACTCATGATGTATTTCAATCGTCCCACCTGCACATCAGATGATTGAACAACTACGTTCGGAATAGATTTATGGAGCTTGTTGCTCTTTCTGCCTTTTTTCTTTTTAGGACTTTTTCTAACTGTCTCATCATCACCCGTCGAGTCTGAGTCTTGCTCAGATCTGTTTCTAGGACATGGTTTTTTAGGCAAATTAGCTACCATAGAAGCCCGAGCATTTTCCATTTCTCGTACTTGTCTTTGTCTCTCTTGTAAAGCTGCATGCCCATCCTCTACCTGAAAATTAATCACGAAAATAGTTTCATTCAATTTTTACATGTCAAAAGAGTCTTTCAAGAAATGATAATTAGATTTTACAACAAACAGCAAACATCTGTGCAAATAAAACTACAAATCGATATCATGATGAAGAAATGGCAGAGATTGTTTCAAGACTATGTATAATAAGATAAGAAATTTAGTTCATTGGTAAGTCTTGTTATTTCATAGTTATACATATAGTTACAATGGTTTCCACTAAAAAGTATCAATACACCGGTAGAAAAACCATTATTTGCAAGAAGTTTGATATATCAGAGGAAAATTAACACATAGAATTAAAAAAAAAAATAGCTTGAGGAAGAGGTACGAGCTTCCATTCTGTCTGAAGTGTTTGTGTTAATTTTGATTTTACTGTTTTACAAAAATTTAAAAAAAGGCAATGTACAGGTTTTTTTTTCTTTCTGCATCTTCAAAGGTCTACATTTTTACAAAAAATCACCATATACGGATTTTATAACGCAAAATAAAGCGTAAGTCATGAGCTTTTAAAAAATGTTACCTTGCGAAATATGCTAAAATTTATTTTTACAGAGTAATTTTTGTTAAACTATCTCTAACTTTCTAATTCTCGACGTCAGAAAAACAAAAATCAGAGTTAAAAAATGTGTGTAATTAGCTGCTGAATATACGGAACATTTTTCAAACTTCGCATACAAAGAAAAAAAAAAAATTTCACTCGTTTCTAATGACGTGAGTATCAAATTGTTCGATAAGTGCTAAATTTTTTCATAAATGAGGGATCTTCAAAAATGATTGAACTTCTGTTACTGAATGGGTTTAGTTAAAAGGTTTTTTACATTAATTTCCAGCTGATATATCAATTCTTGTATAAACCAAGTATTTTTCTGTCCGTGTATTGATGCTATCCAGTGGTACTGTAAATAAAACATCAATTATATTTGCCTGATTTGATTCTTTCAGACGTTGTAATGCCTCTTTTCCTCTTTCCGCAGCAATAAATCTATTCCTTTTTTTATCCAATTCCAATAAACTTTCAACGTCTGGCTGAAGAGAAGCGGAGACATGTGCGCGACCTATATCTTCCATATCTTCTTGATACTTGCGTTGAAGATCCATGATTTTTTGATCATGAATTTGCCTAAGTTCAGATCTACCATCCTTTTCCAATTGAGTAAGCTGTGCCTTTGTGACATTTTTAGCTCGTTCTAAAAGTCTGTTAGATATTTCCTTTGATTGTTGTCTAACCTGAGCTCATAAGTAAAAAATAATTGACGAATTAGTACATTGAAAAAAATAATTAAAATTTATTTTTGCGATAAGTTTCATCGATTTACGGTTTGCCATAAAATTTCATGGGGATATCATTGGAAATTGTAGCGTTTTTACGGTTAATGATAATTGGTATAAATGTGAATATGTTGTTACGTTGAATATATTGAAATGAGTTGAAATTTGAATTGAAATTAAATTAACGGATAGAAGCACACCTGTTCTATGCGTAACTTTCGTCGCCTGTCACGCTCGTTCTTTTTAATTTGATCTAAATCGGACAATACCATTCTTCCACGACGAATGCTGACGGGATTTCCATTGACCGTAACATTTATAGACATCGCGTAACATTTAAAAATCACCTAAAATAATATTAGATCAAAAAACTTGACCTGTTTTTAAAAACTTGATATGCTATTGCTCAAATTGTAAATGACAACAACGGCTACCGAGTTATCAGACCAATCGGACGCTTGCACTCCACAGACCACTGATCTGTTGTCTCTCGAGTGCGTGCGTGTGTTTGGACTGTGAATGTTTTATGTCGTGATACTTTCGCGCCACCTCGTGTTGAGAAATTTAACTAAATGTTGAATGGTTAACTCAGGTTAAATGTTCCAAAACTCGGTAGAGTCTTTTTAAATACATAATTATATACTTTTCCGTGATTATATGTATACACAGAGACAATACGCAATAAGAATATTAAAACGACAAAGTATACGATAAAGGCCGTTCTACAATCAACGCAACGCTTTGCAATAGGCGGTTGCGTTGATTGTAAACCCGCCTTATCGGTCGTTTATCTCTGTCTCTCTATCGAATGGCGATCGAGCGTTGTCGACTGTCGGCATATCCGATTGTGTAGAATTTTTTTTTTTATTATTATTTCAGTGAATATACATAACTTAGGTATTGAAAATCAACGAATATTTATATAATGAATTATGAATTAAGACGACTTTTTACGGGCTTGTATCCTCTTTCTAATATTTTCTATTAACAATGAAGTTGCTTATTTGACACGTTAGGTCCGCCTAGTATCCGAAGAAAATGCCGCTGTATCCGGTTCGCTCCATTTCCTCTTCGTCGTTCGTCTGGACGTGCCGTCGTTTGTTTTCGCAGTTTCGTGTGTAAATCACATTCATTGCGTATTGGCGGCCGTTTAATTAAAGAGAATATTGAAAAAGACTAAAATACTAACATTTGTTAATACTTAACTTACCTAGCTGTACGTTATAAATTTCAACAGTTTTTTTTTTTTTTTTTTTTCCCAATCAGTTTTCGTATTTATTTTACCTCTGTGGCTAATGCGTGGAATTTCAGAAATCTCCCAAAACCATACAATGGCGGACGACTTAGATGTCGAGACGATGCTGGAGGCGATGCTGGAAGCGCCCTATAAAAAGGGGGTAAGTTAATCACTTGTTACATATTATAAACATAATATATATTATAAATATTCGATTCGTGAAGTCGTCGACAGTATACCATACATACGTAACGGGTGGAATGCCAACATTGTACTAAAATAGTCCCGTTCATTGGACGTAACTGTTGCATTTATTATTTATAAGTAGAAACCAAAAAAAAAATTTGAAAAAAAGTAAAGAAAAGAAAAACATAAAAAAAAACCGCTCACTTTATTCTTGACTATTGATCAATTCCTCCATTTTCTGTACTTATAGATGGTATGTAACATGTACCCTCGCGCTCGTGCGATGTTCCACAGCGAGTTCCTAGAAAACACTTGAACACGAGGTACTAAGAACGACATCATTATTCTTCATCAGGATAATATTAATCTAGTAAAAAACAAAAAAAAAAAAAAACAAGAAAAAACAAACTATAGGATATTATTATTATTATATTTATAAGTTTTAGCTGGGAGATTCTCATCGGACTTAACGGGATTTCTGAAGTCAATTGATAACCCCCATTTAATCCGGCACTTGCGATGCTTTTTATAAAAATTATATATACATTAATGAAAATATTGAATCTTAGTCCTTAGTAGTGGTAGTCGTAGCAGCTTCTTCTTTCTTTTCTTCTCTTTTATCACCTTTTTTCCTACAGTTTTATTGTCAAAAATATCATTCACAAAGTCATCGGTATAGTTACGGAAGAAATGAAACTTATCGCTTTCATTTTATTCACGTATCATTTATGACTATAACCAGTAAATGAAGAGCGCCGTTGTATTGCAGTTTCTGTGCCAAAAAGCTTTTTTTTTTTTTTTTTTTTCTCTAACCATGAAGATATTCTAGTATTTTTTTTTTTTTTGTTTTGTTCATTTTGTACATCAAACTATACATATAACTAACATTTCTTGAATTATATCATCAACGTGATTTTGGATGAAATCATTTTTTTTAATTTTTGCAAAAAGAAAAAGAACTTTGAGCAATAAAGATTTTATGAATTGCAAAGAACATTTCTCATTGTTAGTATAATCATGGTATTAATTATTATCTGTGATTAGAAGGATTCAGATAAAAATTGTTTGACAATATCTATATCTTCATGATCGGAAAATTGTCAGACTGAATTATTATCCAGTATTGACTCTTTTTTTCAACAGCATACAGTAAATAAAAGTATTAAGGATCTGTAGTATGTATTTTCTCATTTTTCGGTACTATAAAGGGGACACGTGTATCACAGTTGCGTCATATCAAATTTTTTTTATTAATGATGCTAATAGATTGGACACTCTTCATAACCACAGTTTCTAACTATCAATTTACAGTTTCCTCATTAATTCACTGATGTTATTTGATCTATTGCACCGAAAGAGACTTTATAGTCGTATCAACATGTCTTTTCTAGCCAAAAACATTTTGTGGTGGATACAGTAGACGGCTACCTTCCAATTTAGTGAATATTTTGAAGACAATTTGTACTGCATCAATATTATCATGATTTATTAAATGAATACAGAGACATTCTACTGAATTCTAAGTTAACAACGGTGATTATAGAGTGTGCAGTCCGTTTGGCTTTCGTGCAAACTGTAGACTGATGATCAACGATTGTCAAAAAAATTGTAATGCTTAGTAAAATTTTTACTGTTACTCCTTCTGGATGTTCAGTTAAATCAAGCTTGTCCCCAGTTGAGAGAACAATATGATTCAGTAAAAACTAAACAAACATTGGAAATTTGTTGTTTGTTTAATTTCGACGTACATATATATATATATATATATATATATATATATATATATATATATATATATATATATATATATATATATATATATATATATATATATATATATATATATATATATATATATATTTTGGCTAATGAGAAGTTTAATCTTTTGATTTTATATGGAATTGTTTTCTTGATTTCAAAGTTTAGTGTAATTTCTACTCTTTGGAAAATTCGTATTCTTGTTTCTCTTCTTATATTATAAATGAAACAAAAAAAAAAAGAAAACCAACTGTGAATGCCAAAAGATTAAACAAATTTATTAGCTGAGACATGTTCCCTGTATTATTGTTCGCTGTATTATTTTACTGTCTTTATTTATACTGATATTTACTCCTTGAGGTGACATTGCGTTGAAAGTTATATAGGCTAGCATTAGGGTCATCACGTGTAATTTGAAAACGTACTGTCTTTGACGAGGGCTCTCTTTTACAGAAGAAAAAGGATGTGTGGTTGGCCATTGGTAGTTTAAGACCAAGGCATGCTCAACCCAAGATTGCAATGCTTTCCTAAAACCCAATTGGTAAGTTCGAGCCAAGTGTAAGCGATATATCGCGACACTATGCTCAGTCGTCACCCCAACCCCCATCTGCAAAAAATCCGAAAAAAAAAAAAAAAAAAACTAGCCGAAACTTGCGCCGCCAACAGCAGTCCTCGAGTAGTCATCAAGGAAACTTCCTATGTGTCTTTAATAATAATAATTGTTAATTTACGATTTTTATTATCGATATAGATTTTCATATATCATTATTACTATTTAACTAACATCATCTGAATTGCTTTTTGTCCCCTTGTTCGCGCGTCCTTGCCACATCGGCTGGTTGGCATGGCATTCAACTGTTTGCTGTTCGTAGGAGCAGGACTCCTTATCCCGAGAGAAATCATCCAAGGAGAATGGGTCCAGTCGCAAGTCCTCTGGGTAAGTTTTATCCATAGCTTATGTATTTTATATTCATCACTATAAACTATGCAACAATGTGACAGAAGAGGGCATTTTATAGGATTATGAAATATCTGTATAATGTATACCGAATTATTTGCCGGCGAGTAAAAAAAAAAGAGAAAAAAAAAAAAGATACAATCATTTCAATGATCAAAATTTCAAATCCAATCGTGTCGAATAATGGGTATACAAGGACAGAAGAATCTTTTTCTTTCATCCGCTTTTTGGAGTCTAAAATGAATTTTTTCCTTTTTTTCTTTTTTATTAGCAGACGCAGAGGAATGGAAAGCATTATGTATGTGTAGTAGTAATTGTCTTTCCATTCTAATCAACATATTTTTATCCCAATTCCCAAGGTAGAAATTTATACACAATTTTTTCTCAGTTTTTTGACAATTGTAAATCTTGATCAAGGATAGTTGAATCAGAACTGTTTGTCACATCAAAACGTGCTTTTACGGTCTCTGTGAACTTTTCGGCACAAAAAACAGAGCATTCTGAACTAAATGACATTCGATTATCATTTTTGTTATTTTTGGATCAAAGATCATGCCTTGTATGCCCACGATGTATTTTTTTTTTTAAGTATTAAAAAGCTTTTCTATATAAGTGAAGATAAAAATTACCAGAAACTTTGATATGTATGTGAGTTAGAATACTTCTGTTGCATTATATTAATTGTACTGCGCACACATCACTCAACCCACGCCATGTTATATCTGTGTACTAGAAAGAAATGAATGGTTTGTGTTTTGAGTACTGTGGTTGTGCTTAAAAGTCTTCACTCTGCTTGACGATCCTACCTCAAGTCATATTCTCTTTGTTATAGAAACCGTACAGTTAGTGTAAATGCCGCTTATTTTGATAATACCAAAGGTTAAGCCTGACGATGGTGAGTATATAGGACGTATACTCGTAGCGTGAAAACGTGAAAAATTCCTAGCTGAAATGGAATTCCATGCTTGGAATTTTATACTGTTTTATAATTAACGATAAATTATTGACATATTAAACAATTTTTACGTGTAAATACACTATTTATTCCACATAAATTAGAAATTAAAGTAAAGCAGAGTAAGATGTAACGGAAAATTAATTTCTTAGGAATGATTTGCAGATACCAAACGTTCTTCGAATTCAACTTTCGTAATGCAAATAAACCGTTTAAAGAAGCGAGTAGTTCACATAATTTTCAAGCAATATGATCAAAGCAAAGTTTCTATAACTACAATCATTTATTTAATATCGTTTTTTTTGTACCAACAAACTTTTGGTACTTCTGAGAAATACAGTTCATCAGCTTTCTTTAGTTTCATGTGATTTTTCCGTACTTGGGTTCCACACGCTTGTGTTTCCTATTCATTCACAGCGTTTATTATTAATTTCAAAAAAACTAGACTAAAGATTAAAAAACAGACCCTTGTTTAAAATAGTATCCGTTCAAATTATCCAAAACCATCGAAATTATCCGATATCGAAATTGATACGCATAACGGTAATCTCAACGTGTCATACAGTCAAGACTTAGGACATCAGCTGCAATTATGAATTTTGATGTCTCGTTTTAATTGTAATTTTATGTATACCTGGATCAATTCGAATTTAATAATAAATGAAAACTCGGAAAGAATATTCAGCATCTGATAAAATTACTTTAAAAAAAAATCTAATATTATTACAGAACAAAGTCATATACTGTACGTTACTGTATATTTAGCGATGTACATAGGTAGGTATATCGCATATGTGGCATTGAAAATATCAAGTTACAGATTTATATGACCAAATTTCATTATACAGTTATTATTCTTTCGTGTAGAAATATCGCCTTCAAAATTTGGTATAAAAAATATGTAGGTCTAGTTAAAATGTCTATCAATATCTATACAATACTTTGGAACTGGTATTATGTTCGAGTATGACGAACGATCCTCAGAGTAATAAAAATAATGATAAGGATAATTGAATGAACCTAATCCCTATACTTCTGAAATCAATTTATACCATTTTACAGGAAGAGTAAGCATCGCTCACGCACTCGTTCTCGATCGAAAGATCGTAAAGAAAGGCGGGATCGTGATCGTGGTGAAAGAGATCGGGATCGTGATCGTGGAGACAGAGACAGAGACAGAGAGCGGGATCGCGATCGCGATCGTGATCGTGAGCGTGATCGTGATCGTGGAGATAGAGATCGCGATCGTGACAGAGAACGTGAGCGGGACAAGGATCGGGACAAGGATCGTGATAAGGATCGAGATAAAGATCGTGACAAGGAACGTGATAGGGATAGAAAGCGTAGAACTCGTTCTCGGGAACGGCGAGATCGTGAAAAAGATAAGGAACCAGAGAAAGAGAAAGATCGAGGACGCGACAGAGACCGGGACAGAGATAGAAAGAAAAAACGATCACTCACACCCATCACACTTCCCAGAGTGCGACCACCGTTCGGAAAAGCAGTTAGCCCATTGGGACTGTGAGTTCTGTTACTTTTATAGTTCAATTTTTTCCAGAATAAAATCAAACATAAGTTAAATTCATGTCTAAAAGTTGAGTTTCAGTCTCAAACAGTAAATGAATTGTAAAAAAAAATCTTGTTGTGTTCATTTTTTTTGTTGGTGTTGGTTTGTCAGTCTCTCCATAAGGATACGATAGAATTTTGCTACATAAAGATGAAAAAAAAAAAACAGACAAAGGATCCTACATCTGTTCTTATGTAAAAGCGGTTTCAGTCAAATTCCATGAAACTGGAGTATGTTGCATTTCAAATCATGCTGATTAAAAGTCTCCATGGGCCAAACCTCCTGAAGTTAAGGGTTTCCAAGATATTTAAATATAAATTTCGAAAATTGCAGCTGGCAAGGGCAACATTTTTCCACCACCATATAATGTATACATATTAGGGTGGATCAAATGAATCGACTATATTTTTTTTCCTTCAAAAGTTACTCTCAAAAACTTGTTCTTCATGATCAAATAACGAGCCTCGTGAAAACTCAGCTCTCAATACTAATATTTAGAGGTTGCTCGTCACGATTTTCTATTTTCCTCTAAAAATACATGGGAAATTTTCTGGTGGCACTTTTCGATTTTTATATTTCAAGAACTAATCTACTGAGAAAGAATTTGTATAAATACTTTTGTGCAAAATTAAATGCTCTACAAAAAAGGTTTCCTGGTCTTTTCTCGACGAATCTAACTGTTTCCAAGTTATTCATGGTTATTAACCAAGTTATTCGAACTTTATACTTAAATATTTTGGTAAACTTTAACTTTGGGGGGTTTGGCCCATAGAGACTTTCAATCAGCATTGTTTGAAATGCAACATACTTCAGTTTCATGAAATTTGACTGAAACCGCTTTTACATAAGGACAGATGCGGAGTCCTCTTATTCATATGACATCATTACATTGTGATTTCTGTTTATCACAGTGTAGATGAGCTAACACCTGAAGAACGAGATGCTCGTACTGTATTCTGTATGCAATTGAGTCAGAGAATCAGAGCACGTGATTTAGAGGAGTTTTTCTCTAGTGTTGGGAAAGTACAAGATGTTAGACTCATCACATGCAATAAAACGAGGCGGTTTAAGGGAATCGCTTACGTCGAGTTCAAAGATCCAGAAAGTGTTACACTGGTAAGTTAATGATTCCATTAATCAATAACAACAACCTTGATATAACACACGTAAAACTGGAAATAATTAAAGATTATTGAATTTAATGTACAATTTTGTTTGCACAGGCTCTGGGATTATCGGGACAAAAATTACTCGGTATACCGATAGTTGTACAACATACACAGGCAGAAAAGAATCGCATGGGTAACTCCATGCCGAATCTTATGCCAAAAGGACAAACTGGCCCTATGCGTCTCTATGTTGGTTCTCTGCACTTTAATATAACTGAAGATATGCTCAGAGGGATTTTTGAACCGTTTGGAAAAATTGACAACATCCAACTAATTATGGATCCTGAAACTGGCCGTAGCAAGGGATATGGCTTTTTGACGGTACGTTTGATCCGTAAATATTCACGGAATACAAACGAAGAAAAATATTATTATTGTTGCATATTAGTAGACCTGATGCAGAGTTTTTTTTGTATCTTCATCGGGGGGAAAATTATATGCGAAATAAAATAAGTTACTGTTTTATACACGTATTGCAATATCTAAGCATATGTGACAATAACAGAAACGTAACAAATGAATTTATCTACACATTATATTGTGTTTACTAGTAAAATCTGTTTTTTAATAATAAGAATACTCAATTGTCATTGAAATGCTTACTAATCATTGTTGAAAATGTAAGAATTTGATCTGAAAAACCAAAGTGATTAAAATATTTCTTGAAATTTCTCGTATAACGCGAAAAAAACAGGATATAAAATCATATTATTATTGCAGTTTCGAAATGCTGATGACGCGAAGAAAGCCTTGGAGCAATTAAACGGATTTGAATTAGCTGGTCGACCTATGAAGGTTGGCAATGTCACAGAACGAACAGATCTGCTACAAGGATCTTCACTCCTTGACACAGACGAACTCGACCGAAGTGGGATTGATTTGGGTGCTACGGGCAGGTTTGTAACTTATTTTAATTAAATATGAACAAAACGGTATACTAAAAGTTGACTAAAAAAATGCATTATTCCCACTAGTTATCAAATTGTTAAAAAAAAAAAAATATTCATTTGATTTTCATGGCATAAATCTACCCTTAGACACTACTTTTAATAATGCTAATAATTTTATCTTTCATCAGATTGCAACTGATGTTCAAATTAGCCGAAGGAACTGGCCTTGAAATACCTCCAGCAGCAGCGAATGCTTTGAATATGGCGCCTGTCATTGCTGCTCCACAACCTCCTCCGCAAGCAGCACCACCGATTGCAACACAATGCTTCATGTTATCCAACATGTTTGATCCGCAAAAGTGAGTTTGATATTTAAACATCATTAGATAATGAAGATGGGATTTTTTCATAGATGACGAACTTTACTTTTAAAATAAAATCAAATAAAATTTATTTGCATTGTTTTATTTCAGTGAGACTAATCCAAATTGGTCTAAGGAAATACGTGACGATGTTATCGAAGAATGTAACAAACACGGTGGTGTTTTACACGTTTACGTTGATCAAGCGTCTCCACAGGGTAACGTTTACGTTAAATGTCCATCAATCGCGACTGCCGTAGCCGCAGTTAATTCTTTACACGGACGATGGTTCGCGGGACGTGTTATAACCGCAGCATATGTGCCTCTCGTTAATTATCACTCGTTATTCCCTGACGCGATGACAGCCCTACAATTGCTTGCGCCGAGTGCTCCAAGGCGAGGAATGTGATCTCAAGCTTAGTAAAGGCAGTAAAAGCTCACTGACACAGATTATAATAAGAATAAATATACCTATCTAATTTAGCTTTGTCGATCACAATTTTATTTTTAGTTGAGGTAACATCTTTCGAGATGGGTTGGTATAAAATACCTTGACGTTGGTATTAATGAATATGAATTTATTTATAACACATTCTAATCTTATTATTGTTGTTGAAAACGGTGTTCAGTCAGACCTGGTATAGGTAGATAGATATATCGTTTATCCTAAATGATAATATTTCACGGTTTCTTTCATTCGATATTAAAGAAGAAGAATTAAAATGTTAATATTAATTTTATGAATTTTTGAAATTATCTAAGAAACAACTACAGAGAATTACGTTGACGTTTGGCAGCCGAAATACCTAATTAAATAAATCGAGAATTGTAACAAAGTTTGAAATTTGCGTTGATTTGCTATCGTAAGTTGTAACCTTGCTGTAGATTTGTTATATTTTTTAATACGATCGAAATTAAAATTAATTGAAAAAATTATTTGTCGTGATTATATTTCAAATGTAGTAAAATCGGTGTAAACCGTTATGTTACTACACGTTATAACGATAAATTTATTCTTTTTAATTTCATCCCATTTACAATGATGGGTTGCCACGGTAATGGTTTCTGTTTTATTTTTTATTTTTTTTGGATCTAATAATAGCTATTTTTGAAATTGTATAAAAGAAATGTGCCTCAGAAGTTCAAATTCACAATATTATAACCATCGCCCAATTAAACGATATTTTGTATTACTATTCTATTTCGTTAGTACAACGTGATATAATTATTTCTATGTATTTCAATATTGTCTAAGCTTAGGGCTTTGCGGGTAGGAATTTGGGTGTCCTAGGTACGCACGAAATCGACCTACATAACATACAGTTATGTATTAAAAATAATCTTTTCTTTTCAACTTCTTATGAGCAATTTTTAAGCTTCAACAATAATTATTCGGATTTTTTGGTGTATGATCCATGAGACGTTTTACACAGTTTTCATTGTGATTTGCGCGTTGGATTGCATCCAACTTATAAAAATTCTTCCCCGAGCATATCAAATCCGTTTCTTTTCCTTGTATGTGTTTAATATTTGAATGATGATTAACTTGTTGCGTATTATTTCGCTAATTGACCTAGTCAAAGCAGTATAGTCGTGAAAAAAGAACACATAAACTGATTAATTAAGATACTTATTATACCCGCAGATCCCTATGATTAACTTATTGATGAGGTATAGCTGTATATAAGTTTTGTAAATTAACTTAAACTAGACATAGATATAACTTGAATTTATTGTAACTTCATACTATCAAGATATGTATGTATGTACTCTTCACGACAGTACGATAAACTAAATTAATGTAAATTAATGGCGCATGTACCCTGGTCTGCAATAAAAGTGAAAAAAAAAATAAAAAATAGATTTTTGAATAAAACCGTGTCTAAAAGAGTCTGCGTCTATGGTTAATAGAAAAATGAAGCAAAAAAAAAAAAAAACATGCCATATGCTCCGCTATTGTACTCGATCAAGAATATTTTCGTTCAAAAGCTGTATGCAAGAAAAAAAAAAATTCAGGTTCCGAAATTTTTTTTTTTAACGAACCTTCTTATTTTACGTTGAGGACATGTATGTATGTATGTATTAGATGTGAGAAGAGCAAGTACAACATCACATATCGTTAGTAGATAATTCAAAAATCATAGAAGAAAGTTGTGCGTGTGATGGTTTAGAAAAATCATATGAACAAATAGTTGAAGGAAATTCTTCCATGCCTTCAACATCATGTAAAAACAATTTAGATTATTGGAAACGTATATTTCAATTACCTAATTGAAAATTTTACATCATATATGTTCATGTCTTCCACTTCAAATCTGCACAAAGGCTGATATGGTCACTAGGAAATACCACAGACGGTACAGCTGTGTGTTCTGTAAGCTCATCATTGCTTGGCATGGGAATGACTTGCTCCACTTGTAGTTGATCGGTCTGATAAAATATGTAATCTATACAAGCTGCAAACCCTGCCGTAAAGTTTGTGTATTGCGGGGTACCGCAAGCGCTAGCAAACGATAAATCGTGCGAAAGGGTAACAGCTTCAATCTGTTCTTCAGGTTCTGTAAAGTCATTGAAAGTATTGTTCATGTTATGTTACGTAATTTAAGAGTATCCTAGATAGCTAGCACAGCTCCAAAATACGTCTTGAGACATCTTCTAAACTCCACATGCTTGAACATAAAGATATACAGTAACGCTCAAAAGTATCAAAACTACACTGTTAAAAAAAAAACCGTGATCTAGAAAAGATTTGATACATCAGTGAAAAATAATTATACGGAACATAAGATGTAAAAGCTCATGAATTTTACTTCATTTTCCTTTTTTCAAAATCCGTATACGGTGATTTATTATGAAGATGCAGGGTTTCAAATATTGAAAAAAAAATAAAATAAAATAAACTGAAAATTGTCTCTGTTAATATTTATATAAAACTTGATGAAAATAAAATTAACACAAGCGCAGCAGACGGAATCAAAACCTGTTATCTCGTCTTAAGACTCTGTTTTTTAAAAGTTCTTATTCGTTAATGTTCCACTAAGTAACAAACTTTTTACAAATTGCAGTATATTTGCTGATGTATTGATACTTATGAGCGTCACTTTAGGTATAGAGATTCCCAGGTTCTATGGACACCTTAAGACGTATTTTCAGATATTGTGCTATCTGGGATCCTGAGACCCACCCAGTTTTCAACCTACTACTATTCCAGTCTTTGTAATCTGCAGGGATATGATTCCCCGACATCAGTTGATAAATGCCACATTCTGGAACGCTGTTGAAGTCGCCGCATAGTATGATGTTCACGTTGTGATTTGGATACTGCAAATGATTGTTGTTAAAATATTCACATCTGTTATATCGATTGCCTCCATATATTAAAGAAAAAACTCTTTTTACCTTTTTCTTAACATCATTAGCAATGTTACGAACATAAACAAGGGCATAGTATCCTTGTAATAAACGAATATGATCAGCATCCGGATGGAAATACAAATGTGTATTACCAACAACAAGAATTTCCGCAGGATTCTCTAGTGACAGTAAAACTGTGGCCTGAAACATTTTTTACATTCATTCAATGTTGTAAATTATAGTTGTGAACAGTTTCTTATTAAATTCAATTTCAATTTCCAAAGGATGGCATGAAAAATTTTACAAGCACATATTCTTATCGCATAGGAGACATAAGAAATAGTAGACTCTCTCCCTGGGGCCATGGCCGAGAGTTTGAGCAAGTCAATTAGATACTTGGTAGAAACTAAGACTACACTTACTTGGACAGCGGTAGATCTGCACAAAAATCTCTCCTTCATTTTAACATTACTGATAGTTTCCCAAATATGCGCGAATCCCTCCAAATTTACATTCTCTCCAATAATGGTATATTCAAAGCCCAGTTTCTGGAATCTATGATTGTTAAAAAACGTTGAAAGCCCTTCGCTCACAGTGCCTCCTTTACGATTAAAAACTCCATCGTAATTCAGTGTCGAAAGCGTTGGAAGTAAGTCGTAATCAAAAACTTTACTATCCACTTCTTGAAGACAGATAATGTCGGAGTTGTATCCTGGAATGATTTGTCAATATCACTATATCATACTACCAATCATTACAGCTAACAAAGGAAATGTTTTAAGATGGAAATCATTGATAACAAGCCAGTGACCAATTGGATTTTGGTGCCTGTTTCTGCGCTCGTAATATGTAAGACGAAAATTCTGATTTAAGATTATCTTTAGGATTCTTCCAAATCTGCTTTTTGGGCAAGTTATTTCGAGATTTTTTGCTATTGGCACCACATGGTCTTGTTCAATTTGCAAATTACAGGATTTCCCTTGGTGTTGATATTTTTGTTTCAGAATCATTTTAACATGTTGTAACATCGAATAATTTGTTATTCCAACTGATAATTGTTGAAAAGGAGACGCCAATTCCTGCATTCAATCCACTCACCTATCAATTCTTTGATGATAAGATACTTTCGATATTCAATATCCAGAGCATACGGTGGACAGTATGGAAACAATACGTCTCTTGAGTATGCAGAGTCAGTGTACAAATCAGCCAATATGTTATACGACACAACTCTAAAACTGAAAAAAAAAGGATAATCTCAACTTGACTGTAAAAATTTCATATAATCCCACGCTAGCATATCATTGGCTAATAAAGTGAACAAAATCGCAGTAGAAGAAAATAAAACAAACATTTTTATTAAGAAGTAAAATGATTATTGTTAATAATTGAACAGCTTCTTAAGAATCCCTCATTAAATTACCATTTGCCAGAGAGTTTTTTGGTAGTAAACAAATGCCTAGTTTCAAAAGGACAGTGTCCTGGTCCAGCCTCAACAGTTGATACAGAATTGACTTCGGCAATGGGTCCAGTTATGCCATCTTTTTTAGGTAGACATTGTAGTTTGAGTGTAAAACCAATGTCAGGTACTTTGGGAGTGTAGATAAACCCTTGGGCAACTTTTTGCCAATCTTCAACGTCAGGTTTTGAGCTGTTATTTCTGAACCATGTAAACTCAGACTCTGTTTGATTTGTGTAAAACGATTCAAACTTTGTTGGGTAAGTTGGAAAACCGGCTAGTATACATTTTGCTAAAGCGATATTATTCACCCAGGGAGCATTGTATTTTATAAAATATTCAATTCCTGCTATAATTAGGGTAATATTCGGTTTATCTTTGAATATGCTAACGCATAATGTATCGCCGTCGACCGGCGAACCGTTCAATGTTAGAGTAGATTTACATTCACGGAGGAGATTGTCTTCAGGATTCGAATCTTTCCTTTTTTGTTTATTTTTTATTTTCGCGTTCATCGCTTTGCCGACATTAGTGTCTATTCTTGATAAAAAATTTGATACTGTTGAATTAATTTTTCTACTAAAATTGAATCGTCTGTCTACACGTAGTTCCGTATTCACGAATCTAAAACTTATGTCAAACGTTTCGGATTCTTTATCGTGACGCAAAAATGCTTCGTTCATTTTAAATAAAAACTTTAAATCCTGATGTTTTAAACGGAGCGATATCTTCAGTGAACCGTATGGTAATTTTGAGGTTATGGAACTGCTCTTGCATAAATAATTATACACACGTGTGCATAACATGGTTAACCAAATGCCTAACGTATACGAACAATATGATAAATTTTTTCAATACTTTTATGCGATCTCATATTTGCAAACATATCAATTTAATTATAACTTTTTCCATCCAATGGTTCTCATGCTATGCTGTGCTATGCCATGCTGATGAAAATGAAAGATAATAAAGTACATAAGAAAATTCGGTGATGATAGTTTCCTCGGTAACGTAGATTATTGAGAAATGCGATTGTTGATAATGCAGTTTACTTTACTACTCGAGAGGTAATATATAAAAATTGTTGTGTCGGTACGTATGATCGATAAGAATCCTTATACAGAGTTGGTAACGCAGGTCTCTGTAAAACATTACAAACTTTGGCACACCGATTTAAATAATGATTAAATATTCAATAAAAAACTGAAAATTCAGCGATATATGGAAATTTCAAGTCCTGGCGATCTGTAGTCACAACGTCAGCTTGTATCGATACTTTTTCGGGTCTGACACCATCAAGGTAAGACCAGAAATTGTATACGACTACTGATATCGCTCGTACGTGATTTATGGCTGGAAAATACATGGATGTAATTTATTGGCCAATATAGAAATTATTGATGTTCCCAAGCATTAGATAAAATTAACTGCGCGGCAATCTAACAGATCAGTTTCGGAGTATTTTATTTACATGTTTGTACGTATAGTATGTGTGTATATATTTCAACCTTACTTTATAGAGGTATATACTTCCTGTTATGATTTTTCATCGCATTTTTTCTGTCTTTACGACGCTGGTATATATTTACTATGCTCGAACTGTAACTATAGTATACTTATCATCTTGGATGAATGTGAGCTTGATTATTACCTCGAATTCATTCACATATACAGTCAGAGTCAGGCAATACAAAATTTCTATCGCAAGTTAATTGATATTGCCAGTTTAGATCTGCATAAATATATTCAATCTGATATAATATCGGCTGGTTAATTTGAACTGAAATTTGAGAACAATAATTTTACAGCTAAATATCCGGTGAACGAAAAAAGATTAGAAACAGTCATAATCTGACTCTCGGCCTGTTTTAATTTTCCAAGAATCTTTCATCGAGAAAGTCACAAAATGAACGATTCCAATTATTTTAAATCTTATTTGTCTACAACCAGGATTCGTACGATTTTAAAAATCGAATTTCAACGAATCGATAGAATATGTTTATTTCGCTTATGAAAGTTTATATTGCAATAAGAAACGATAGAGATTCAGTCCGCTGAAATGAATTCAAAATAACTGAATATACAAGAGAACAAAATCTGTGCTTGGCCACTCTGAATTTTCAAGTACTGTAAATTGTAAAATAAATTCGTTTCGATTCTCTTGAATCTTTTATTTTTTTTTCAATTACCGGATGATAATTTTCAATAATAGATTAAATAATATTCTCGGACAATGATCATCGCGCGTGTTTCCATATTCCATTGACGTAACCCAAGCCTCCAATGATCATTACGTTATTGAATACGCAATGTTGGCTGCAGCGGTGAAGTTACGTAGATTCGCTTACATCGAGGATCTTGTGTACTTATAGATACATTACGTTGTGGGTCAAGTGCGCAACTTTCTGCTGATGAGTTCAGGATTGCATATACATCTATATTAACTGAAGTATAGCCAAAATCGCAGGTTAAAACGGGACAAAAATTTGGTCAAAATCAATCTTAAGATATTCAATCTGCAACAAGTAGCCCACTTTGCCCCGCGGTCTCCCCCATACCGAGTCTTGTCGCGAAAAGGAACTCCAGGCGAATAAAACAATACAGGATCACTATTAGTGAATTGGTATCTCTTTTTTTTTCCTTGAACATTGGTTTTTTTTGTACATTTTTTTTTTGTAGCATATAAAAAGACATTTTCACAAAGACATTATGACATCTTCTGATAGGAAAATGCATTCAGACCATTTAGATTCTACATTTCAGACCTGCAGACGCACGATTCGACTATATATGGCGATTTTAGTTGGTTACTATCCGAATACGTGGAATATAATCGGGCGTTTGATTGCAGATCAACAAAACGAAATTTTTGTCTATCGGTATCGAAAGTTTCGTCGCGCGTTTTGTGTTTGAAAACGCAAATTAACTCAAATCAGGGAGCTTAAAAAATACAACAATTCATCAAGGTACACCTTGGTGGAAAATTTTTGGAACAGCATAGATTCCGTAACAAAAAATGACGCAATCCAAATACGTGTGTATAACTGCTCACACGGGTGTGCGAGATACTTAATCGAGCCCTTGAGAAACAAAGTGGACCACGTGTAAGTTAATTGTTAAAAAAAAGGGGTGGAAAGACTCGGAATATATGATATTTTGAGCTATTAGTATCTGGGGTTCAATTGAGGCCAAGGTCTTTCTCATAATAACAAACAATCTGGGTAACAAGAAAATCTACATCAGATTATAAAGAGACTTAATGGATTTATAACTCGAATGTTAAAATCCGAAACTTTTGATGTGGGAACCCATTTTCTTAGGTAGATCCAGAACATGGTTCCCTTGTCTTTGTTAAAACACTTACATCCGTTACTGACCTGTTTCTTTACAACTCAGAATATCTTAACAAAGTTTAGACCGGCCAGACAACGAAGAATTTTGAAAGACGTCCATATAAGATGTCCATAAGCGAGTAGGATGTCCATAAGACGTATTTCGAAGTTCTTTGTTCTCTGGGAATGGCGTATTAACATATAATTCAATGCGCTTTGATATCAGATTATATAATATTAATGTGTATACAGTATAGGCAAATTGTTTAATTGTATTTACATGAAAAGACCAAATATTTTCTAGCGTTAACCTACTTATAGTTAGTTATTCTCAGTCTGCGCTTGAGTATAAATAAATAATAATTAACATAAAGCAACAAATTATAAAAATAAGTGTACACAGATGATCGCAATGAAGATAAAAATAAATAAAATTGTTATAACGTTACAGGCAGTTACCTAAATAAAAGAAAAAAAAATCGTCAAAAATTAGGTAAAAAAATCTGATTGGGTTACAAACGAAATTTATGGGGTCGTAAAATAAAAAAAAATTAAAATTCTGACAATTCGTGATATTGGCCAAGTTTCAAATAACCTTCGGCCACCATCGCAACGTGATACATTTTGCGGATGACTTGGAAAATCGTCCCTCGGCTTTCCCTCCTGTCATTTCAAGAACGCCGCGTAAGCTGTGTCAGTTTTATATATACGTTGTATTTATGGAATAACTCAACACCACGTAAAAATGTTACGCTAGGTATATTTCAGTATTATTAACTAGGAGCTCCTGACAGGATTGACGGTAAAAGAATTTATCACCCTTCGCTGGATGTGCAATCTATTTAAATGATTACAAGGTCGTGTGATGCACACCAATGTAAAGCAAAAAGTGCGATAAAGCATATAGGTAGATAAACACGATGATGTTAAATGACTTGGCAAGTTTTATAAAAATTTACACTTCGCTATCAATGCTTCGAACCATGGGTATACATGTGTTTACATATAATCTATGGAAAATTCATATTCTAATCGAGACTCTGTGGCCAAAAATGCGTCAACGACCTAGAGAAAAATATTTGTGGAGGAAGTCAGCAGGTGTTTTGCGGATCAAGTGCAATAACCTATGCCATTAGGTACCAGAGAGTAGAGTATTTTTTTGAAAGTTTCGAAATTTTATCAGATCCGTCGATATCGGTAACTGGGAGGCTCATAAATTCAGGTCGATACGATTATCGAGGATGGGTTACAAAACGATTTCCCCCCAAAAAAATATATCGTCACCGTAATGACCGGGTTGATTGTATTTCCGATTATATTATATAGAGTCGATTTATTATAAATAAACATTCAGAACACGCGAATACTTTCAGGGCTGGTGGGAATTGCGTTACTTGAAGTACTTTATCGGTAGGGTGACTGGCCCGTGCCGCACGTTATACAACACGTGGCAAGCAAATGTTATGATACGTGCAGAAGTATTTTACCCGTTTCTTAGTCTCAGTGTCATATCAAGTTATTGATAGATACGGAATAAGCTGACAACTGGGTCTGGCTCGACGGTGTTGTAGAATAATTAATCTGCGGACCCCACCAACGAATCATAGCGTCCGCAAGTTCCTTGTTATCCCCAAAAATTTGCTCGCTCAGCACCGGGCGACAGAATACTGTTTTCTCAGTCTCTCGAATTGACAAGGATGTACTTTCGCTGTTTATGACACCCTGTGCCTTCACTTCCGCTTCGATAGTGTCACAATTTCGTTCCTCGATGATAACTTCTGTCCTAATGTAAGGTACCAGCTTTCTTCGAGCTTCTGTACCGGATGGGCTTAAAATTGGATTCGAATTTTTGTCTTTAGTTACCTCAAGGGAACCCATGGCAGATTGAATCTCTACACCAGCATATCTGTCCTCAGATGTATCGCGGAACACGACGTCATCGTTTTCGCAACTGTCGGTATAATCTTGTTCGATAGTTTCGTAATTGTGGAAATATTGTTGTTTGCTAATTTTCCTGGATTCTTTGAAAATTTTGTATTCGTCTTGACTGACCGTTGAATCCTCCGTTTCGATTTCAGCTGGATTTTCGTGCTCGCTGCCGGACAAACTTTCCGAAGAGTAGCACACGCTTATTTTCGACAATTCTCGTTTTGGCGCTGTCTATTGATTGAATAACAACGATAATGATAATGAATGATGGGATTATGTACATTCAAAAGGTCCTTTCTATTACCATTTCTCTAATACCTGTACAGTTGTATCCTTCTCGGCTGCGTACGGTTTAGTACAAGACATTATCGAAGTACTGGTCCCGATATGACGCAGAAGAACCTCAAGTGCCGAGTCTACGCTGTTTTTTGGCAGTTGAAAGTTGTCTTCAGGTCTATTTTCCATCGAATTCAAAGACGAAGGAAGTTCTTGCCATTCACTGTATTCAGTCCGTGGAAGATAAGCACCTTCCGCTAAAGTTCCGACTAGCATTTCGAGAAACTGTTGAGTCTCTATCCTGTTTTCTATCGTCTGTGAAATTTCCGGCTCTGGTTGAAAGACACGATGGTCCAAGACATTCGCCGTTTTTTGCAATCGTAGCGAAGTTTCCGTCGTTTTTATTTCAACGGGTATTTCAACGTGTTTCCAATTTGCGTCTCGATACACCTGGGATTTTCGCATTTCCTCGGCTAACTTGAGAAACATGTCAACATCACGCCGACTTATCCCACCACATTCATTGCCCAGCTGAGGCGAGCCTTCCGAGCATCGGAGAGGAATGATTTTCTCGTCGGGATAATTTGTCAAACCTTTCACGATTTCGGTTTTATTTGACGGCACTTCCGTTCGCGGTGCTTTATCGTCGGCAAGTTTCCGCGGAGCGATTCCAGCTGCTTTTCCATTCCATGGCTCCGTTTCGGAACTTATTACTCCCGGACTTAAATTTAAGGAGATCTTTTCGTACCCGTTGACACTTTTCGTAGGCGGTACAAGCGCCCACTTAAGTGATGTACGTTTAGTGTTTCGCGGTTCTATAGTAGGGTCGTTAATGGCTTCGCGAGAAATCTCCGGGCTTCTTTTTAGTTCAAATGAGTCGCAAGACGCACTTTTCTGCAGCCTGTATATCATTGTATTACGGTTAATATCCTCGCCTTGATCTTCTTCGTCGTTAAAATTTTCCGCCAACGCCAAGGCCACGAGACTTTGGAGTTTTTCCGTTGCGGAATCGACTGTTGTCGAGCTGGCCGTTCTCCTTCCTTTCAAAAAATTCCGAAATACCGAAGTTATCCGCTTCGTCGTCTTGCCCGGCTCAGTGCTAGCTTTCGCCGGGCTCAAAATTTTTGTATCCTCCTTCGATACTTTACGATTTAAGAGATTGAAAACAGCGTTTGGAACTCGAACGAACAATGTCACCGGTTTTCTCGGACTGGAATCAGATTCCGTCGCAAGTTGAACGCGTATCGGTATTTGTTTCAGAATATTCGAACCTTGTCCGTCACCAACCTGCGACTCTGAACTGATTTCGTACTCGGATTCATCCTGACATTCTCTTTGGTGTCTTCCCTCTTTCGGACGCTCAATAATTTCGGCTTCTTGAAGCCAGCTGTTCGCAGCACGACTTCTTCTCCTACTCTTATATTTCTTTCCACAGTTTCTGGCCAATCCTGACACAGCATTTCGCACTATATCCGCGTAAGAAGCGCTATTTTGAATGCTATCATTTTTCAGGCTAGTCCAGGCAGGAGTTACGGACTGCATTTCCAAGTCACCTGTAAGATCGCTTCTATCTGGCACAGTTTTTCGTACACTTAAACTCGCAGATGCAGGATCTTCCGCCTCTGCAATATTGATTTTATGTAGTTCGGGGGTATCGGCAGGCAATTGCTCATACTTCAAAACTGAATATGGATAATCGGAGCAGTAAGAATTATCGTGTAGTTTCTTATCCTTGCCGCATGCATCAGAATCTGTGGAGCTAGACACTCGTTTCTCCGCGTTGAATTGCATAGTGTAAAAAAAGTTTTCCATGCTGTGTAACTGTCTTTTGTATTCTTCAATCTGATCAATTTGTTCGAAGTAAAATTGCCTCGCAGTCTTGTTCCCTTGTTGCTGCATATCTTGTACCTGCGATTCAGTCGTCGGTATGCCATTAGCCTCAAGCTCTGCGTACTGTGATGTTCTCTCGGCAAGGAGACGGTGCAGAAACTGCATACTTGCCGCAAGGAATAGGTCTGGATTAATTTCGACGTCATTTTTGAAGCTCGATTGATCAAGGCACGCGGTGAACCGAGAATTTTCTTGATTGCCTGGAATTCGTTATCGGTAAATTTTTCAGGGTTATTAATTCTAAGCTAAAATCACATCAAGTGGATCACAAGTCATACCTTCGACAATCGTTTTAGCTGACATTATTATGAGGCGACATTTGAACTCTTGATCTGGGGTATTACAGGTTCGAAACGGTCCATCAGTTCATCATAAAGTAATTTAAAAATATTAACCTAAAGATTGTGACAGAAGTTAGACACATCTCGAAACATGGATCATCATCCGACGCGGCTCATATCGAAAAGAGCGTAACTCAGTAGCGCGTGAAACAAGAGCGTATCTCGGCAAGGCAAATAACATGAGCGTATCTTGGTAGTGCAGGAAAGAAAGACGCGAGGTAAGAACACATCTCGGTGCGCAGATACCGAAATAGAGCTTCCGCGCACCGAGATACGTTCCACTTTCCTATTCAGCCCGAATACACCTTTCTTTCCTACACTACCGAGATACGAGATCTTGTTTCCTGCACTGCCGAGACATAGCCATGCGGGACAAGTTCCAGATTATAGGTATAAGAGGCTGATGGATTATTAAATATATATAAAGATCGGCGGTGTCAATCGGTTTAGAAATTAGACACCAACCGCATGGTGTATTAATAGTGTTTGTCGTTGAGACGAAAGACTGGATTTCATCTTCTGGTAAGTCGACTCCCGTTCGAGTTTGGTTTGGTTATTACCGGTGTTTATCAGAAATGCGGGTACAGACGGATACGTAATGTGTCTAGATGTAGAAGAAAAAAATAAATAGATAAAAAGAAGAAAAAAAAAAAAACTGGATATCGTCAAGTATGGGTAGTTATTATATACGTACACGCAAGACTTCGCGTGCGCTTGGCTTGCAGTAAATAAATACGATGGCGCCAGGTCCGATGGAAAACGATCCTTTCGAACAAACGGATATATTATTATTAAAAAAAAAAAATGAAAAAAAATGAAAAGAAAATACTGCAGAAGCGAGGTCGTCATCTTAGTTGAAAATAACAACAGCTACTTCCGGCGTGGCATCGTTGGCACGAAAACGATTTGGAATAAAAACTACTGCGACACATAGGTACCCATGTTCGTAACGTTAATAATAAAAATTGTACCATTAAGGATATATTTAGAATATAAAGGGCTATTTCGAGGCACTTATCTCCTCTGCGTTGTATATTGACCGAGATTATCATACTACTCGAAAGATTACTGGACTCGCTCTTGTTACGCACGTATGTACCCGCGCGCGTCCATCATATTATCTATACGTATAAAGGTATAGATATGCATGTCCTCGGTTAAGCCACGCGTCAATTGAAACCACTTTATTGTTTGTCCACCAATGATGTTATGATGATTTTGCAGCTTGTATAGCCAGAGTTATGGATCCTTTTGTCTTATCATAGGATATGCGATAATTTACCTTAATTTCCGCGGGACCTAGAATTGATAATCAAATCTTGATTGTACACAGAAGTTATTCAATCAATATGTTCGCAAAATTCGTGTACTTCTGCACGGCCCTCCATCTGCTCCTTTTCATCATTTGATTAATCGAATGATTATGTTTGTATAATAGGGTGATTTTTGTTTCGACTATTTTTATTTTTTCACTCCCCACCTAAAATTTTGTTGGACATGTCGAACAAAAAATTCCCTGAAAGTTATAGGCCTTAATATTGATATCAAGTACTTTCCCAGAGCGTGAAAAGATTTTCCATCTAAAATACACGTAAGGCAAAATTTTTTTTTTTCAAAATTCTCTAACTCAGCGGCATTTTATGCTATCACATTGGTCTTGGTCGCAATTTACGCAGAATTAAACGATCTTCAAAAGTGTCTATAACGGCGTAAGTGCAACTTACACTCGTGAGATGGTACGGGTCACTAAAGTTGATTTTTACCCAAAATTCTCGTTTTTGCGCTGTTATCTCCGAAATTATTAACTTTATCGAAAAAATGTGAAGGAAAATTTTGGTTGGAAATTCAATTTCCTACAAAAAAGGTCTGATAGACCTAAATGCTCGGATTAATATTTCTTGAGATATCGAACTTTAACTTACTTGTGGTAAATAAAATTTTTATGGTTTATTGAATCATCAATCGTTTGAAATTGTTGATATTCCATATCAAAATTCATGATATCATATCATATCTATGATATTTATCATAATTATGTAAACAATAAACCCTAAAAATTTGATACCACAAGTAAATCAAAGTTCAATATCTCAAGAAATATGAATCCGAGCACTTAGGTCTACAAAACCTTTTTTGTAGGAAATGGAATTTCCAACAAAATTTTCCTTGAGATTTTTTCGGTAAATTCAATCATTTCGGAGATGACAGCGAAAAAACGAGAATTTTGGGTAAAAATCAACTTTAGTGACCCGTACCATCTCACCAGTGTAAGCTGCACTTACACCGTTAAAGACACTTTTGAAGATCGTTTAATTCTGCGTAAATTGCGCCCAAGACCAATATGATAGCATAAAATGCGGCTGAGTTATAGAATTTTGAAGAAAAAAAAAATTTTGCTTTACGTGTATTTTAGATGGAAAATCTTTTCACGCTCTGGGAAAGTACTTAATATTATAATATATTAATATTAAGGGATATAACTTTCAGGGAATTTTTTGTTCAACATGTCCAACAAAATTTTAGGTGGGGAGTGAAAAAATAAAAATAGTCGAAAAAAAAAATCACCCTATAGTGTATAACTCTATCACGTTGTTCGTTAATGGAAAAAGAAATGCAGTCGAAACGGACAACTTTTTACTCAAAAAAAAAATATATATCTTTTTTTAAGAAGTCAACGTGACTTTCTTTTTTTATATTCGGAGGAAAACATTCAATGAATTTTGATTTCTATAAAACGAAATGGCAAAGTATACTTGTTGTTATAGACTTTTATCTTGTAGTATATCAAACCTGCAATACTCGTTCCCTGTACCTATATATGTTCCCAGTAATTATAAGAAAATTCAATGGATTTCGTAAACGGATTTATAGATAAGTAAATGTAACGCCTCGAGCTGGAAAGTTAATTTTTAAAAACATATCGCGTAAGTATAAGTACCCTAAAGGCAGACAATCCGGCGGTTAGGAATGCAACGGATAATTTAGTTTCTTTATAAGTTGTTTTTGAAATGTCTATCCTGTATTATAGCCGTATTTCTACTTACATATATATACACTCAAATTAATTCCAACAATGAGACTTGATAGACTTTGCAGGTAACACGTATAAGTGTTAAATCATTTATCAAAGATCGAAATGTTAACATGGTATTATACTAATCCGTAAAAACACTTTCTATACAGAGTATGACGCTCGCGGTAGTTAATTAAGACTATAAAAATAAGTTGGAATAAATGTTTACGTATGCAGTGTAATATGGGGTATTCGATGCCAACTCAATAAACGAACGACCATTACATTTTATTATTTTCATTCAGGATTTTTCCTGCATATTCCTGCCTACGATCCCCGGCATATATCCTACTAACAATATCAAGTCACTCGTCTTTGGCCTACGAACCTTCAAACCTTCAACCCATCTTATAAAACGCCAAACTCAATTTTTGAGTAAAAAATATGGAAATATTCGGTTCTTGATGCAAAAAATTTTCACGCAAACTCCTGCATAGTGGGATGACCTCTTTTTCGATTTGTTGTTTGTTTTATATATTATTTCTCGTAGCTTCTAGTTTCATGCTCGTATTTTACAAGTTGAATATTTTTATTTTTTTTATCATACAGGGTGAGTCTCATCGAAGTTCCAAAATGAGCGTAGCTTAGCTATGTTCAAATTCAGTTTTCCGGCTAATTTACCGACTGGAGGTTGAAAAAACAAACGCAACTTACACACTGTGCACGCCTTAGTCCTGCGAATCCGACTCTTACAGGATCTCGTGTTTTATTTGTCAAAAAATCATGTTTTTACAGCAACTGGGGCTAGAACTTTGATAAGACTCACCCTGTGCGAACGGTTTCGTAAGAAATTCAATTTTCAATTTTCGTATGTGATTAGATTTCATACGATAATTGGGTAGAAAAATTGCTATACCTATATCACAGGAACGGAATGCTATGGGTTTCCGACTCGTAAAATATCAGTATAAAACCATATTTTACAACGAAGCAAAAAAAAATAAAGAAATAAACAAAAAAATAAGAAAAATAGAAGCTTTTGGTTTTCGGAGTATTTCATGCGGGTCGCGCGTACTATATCACAGAAATAAAATTCCGATACGAATGAAAATAAATAAAAAAAAATATCATGTATGTACTTTTAATCGTTTATTGAATTGTCGTGAAATAACGAATGCCTCACATACATATATACATGCATTTGTATATAATGTTAATGCGCAGATGTTACATGGTGTATTTACATACCTATACCTAAAAACGGGGCGGATGGGAAGGGGGTGGGGGTGGGGGTGAGGAATGGGGGAATGTGTGAGATTTAATCCGCTGAGTAGAGACAACACGTTCAAATTGATCTCCGAATGCTTGCATTACGAAAATGCGTCGCGGCGCCTCACCGCACCGCACCGCACCGCACCGCGCCGCGCCGTGCCCGCACGTGTTTGGGGGAGCGCCGGCGCGCGCGTTTCCGTCTGATATACGAATACCTGGACTGTCTATACCGAGCACGGACCTACCAGCCCCACATAAGACAGCCCGCGCTTGCTGTCGACAAAACAGTTCATCGAAGCCCCCGGTGTTGGTGTGTCGTGTGTCTATCCTGACTGCAAGTACATTATAGATACATATACGATTGCAATTTAACAGAACTCTATTCGTTACGAATTTTTGTACTTATAGCGGCAGTGTTTCATTGTTTGAGAAAAAAAACAAAAAGAAGGCAAAAAAGCCGAAATAAAATAAGATAATTAATATCAACTGAGTTAAATAAAATTATTAATTCAATTAAAATATATAAAATAAAACTCAAGTGAGTGCGGACGTAAGTTTTCGGCACATTAATTCAAATATCCGGACGAATTTGGAAGTTTAAAACAGGTAAATTTGATAAACTTATAACATAGGTTTGAAACTTGTATAATTATAGAATAATTATACGATTTATATCTAGCCTAGGTCTACCGAATTTTAATACGCGGGCCGAAATTTGGATATACTAGAAATTTTAACGATATAACTATTCAAGTTTCATTGTACACTTGTCATATGTATAAGGTACTCGTTGTTGTCGATAACAGGTAAATATGAGTGCAGAGAACTTGTAACATGTCGCGTACACGTTGATGCAATGTATGTACAACACACGTACCCACGTATACGATAATAACACTGCTGCTGCAGTCGTGGCCTATAATTAGTTATATTATCGCGAGTATGTTTAGTGCGCGTTATATAGATTGCATTCCATTCCTACGGTAAGGAGCTATACCTACTTGAAGTTTGGTATTTATGACGCATATCTTATATATATCCCTATAACTATATGTCGTTTTTTTTATTTTGATCGACACGAGTGCAGTGGCTTGTGTGTATAATCTAATGATTTAAATATACATCTCCTTGCGCTAATAACGTTCAGTGACGAACCTTACATCGAGAGAAATAACCAGTCAGCTTTTCGGCTACATTACGAAAGTTATAGTGAACCGATCACGGTCAGCAAATTAGCCAAAACTCAGCTACATGTATATCAAACTTTCTACTTACGCGCCATATTTTGAATTTCGAATTTTGCATTTCAAATTTGTCGGTTTCGGTGCAATCCTTTCAAAGCCAAGTTATCTTCGTGCCTTGAAAATACTCTTGACGAAGTTCAAATGTTTTTTTTTTTTCTAAACCGTGAAGTCGGTATATCTTCGAATACCAGCGATAATCTAAACTGTGTATAATAATATTTCTTTGATTTTCGTTTTTTTTTTTTTTTTTTTCTTTTTTTCTAACAACTAATAAACTAATGGTAGGAATTTGATATACATATGCAAAGTTTTTTTTAATAATTATCGCCGCCGACCTTCGCGGGTCGCAGTTTATAAAAATAAATACAATAAATTGCCGTTTATTATCATTCATCTAGATACGATATATATTCCTAACGAATGCCATATTATATAGTGTATTTTGTATTCATTATACTTTGAACTTTCGGGAATATGAAACTTTTCGCGCGGTGCATTGACTCTTTTGATTAGGAAACAGAAAATAAAAAAACTCACATTCGTTCATTGCTTCATAGAACGTTCGCGATCGCTATTTGAAATTGTCAATTCTGTAAACGTACTTTTCTCATACGTATTCGGATGTATAACTATATTCTTAGAACCTATATTTGACCGTAGGCTAATTATTTATGACGATCGCAAGAGCATGATAAACTGATAAACTTATGAAATACCCAAAGATATACATACAATATGTATAAATGTAATAAGCACATGCTAAATACTCTGAATATCTCGAGTTCACGATAAATATGCTAAATCTGGAATTCAGTGGTCAAAAAAAGAACTAAAAAACTGAAAAAAAAAGTTAACAACGATTTATGTTGTATAAGAAATATAAAAAAAAAAAGGAAGAAAAAGAAAAAAAAAATTGTTTATTTTGTTAATGTAAAGTTATAATGAAGAGATAGTATAACGGCTGGGGCAATTCGAAAACTTAAAGCCACTAAAACGAACGGTGTGGATCTTATTCCATTTCGTATACACCTGGCTATTCCTAGTCGCTTATACCGACCGACCGACCGACCGTCGACCAGTCGTTAGTCCGGTGCCTATGCTCGTGAACTAGTTGCCAGCAAAAATATCTCAGACATAAAAACGAGAACAACGATTGGCCGAGTCCATTTCAAGGGTGGGCTGTACCAATGATAATAAAAAGTTTTAGCTTTGGCTTACAGTAATGATAAATCGATTATTGAATGCTAGGCATAGCTACTGACTGTCTAGCTCAATTGCCAAATCGAATCATACAGCATAAGGGGTCTTCTTTGCACTTGGGAATCTAAAATTACAAAAGAAATTTCCAAACTTATGTTTCCATATTATACATTTCCGAAGTAGTGAAATTTATTTGTTCGATTTTTTTTTCCGTTAATTTTTTTATGTTCTTATTATATGAATCATTATTATGCGTCAAAGTATACGAAGAAATATCGATTTTCAGTTATTGTACACGCAAAAGCAATTATAGTATATAAAGTCACGTTGAATTCCTTTGGTGTGAAATTTGTCATCTCACGGATTGGAATTCCTTGTAAGAGAGTTCCATTGAAGGAGTAAATTTGTCGCGCGATCACAAAGAAATCGGAAAACAAAAAATAAATAAATACAAAATATACGTCTATAGATGAAAAGGAATGTTATAAACATGAGTAAAACAGGATTAAAACGGCCTCATAAACGGATCCCATTACTTGTATGTATCTATCTGAGTTCGGCGCCACGAAGGGAATCCTACGATGTTTTTTTAGTGGTAAGAAAATTCGTACGAATGTGTCGCGTACGTCTCATGTACGAAATACTATAAAATCTAATTCCGTGCACATTCCGAGTGCAAGGTTAAACGTTTTAGTGTATCAATTAATGCAGCAGAATATCCCACGCAGGCGGCCTGCCCGGGGGTTGATAAAAAAAAGTATTTACAAATGTATTATATACGTCTGTGCATGTGTATATTTTTTGTTTTTTCAATCCACCGGATGGATGTCTGGGAATCGTCACACATATCACATTTTCGAAATACTTATTTAGGCGCGCCAATTTGAATCAGCGTGTTATTCCTTGTGGCTATAATAACACGGAACAAGACAATGTCTTTTCAAGCTATATGCTGCGGACAGATCATCTTTTACGAAGAAATGAGGTGTACAGATACTTGATTTAATCGAAAGGCGGAAACTGCGGCAATGTGTGAGAAACCTACCTATACTCTTGATAAAATATTGTCAAAATAAAAACCGAGGAAAGCCGATATATTATTACTTTTTTTTTTTTTTCTACTTTTTGATCAAAAATGCAATAAAACTGTCGAGCATTCTGTCGCTTCTGGCGTCGGTCTGAGTTCCTCGGCGCCGAGTGGCATAGCTGAGCGTCGCGACGCTAAATAAAACACTAAGACGTCCGATTTGGGGCCACGCATATACATCGACTAGGCGGATATTATGCGACTTCGTTAAAAACCCTTCCGATATTCTTTCAATGCCCATTAAACTATTAAGACATTTACAAATTTTACTGTTGTCGTTCTGGAAACTCTTATTAAAATATTTATTACCAAACAGACCAACCCATATATCTATCTCTCACTCACCGTTATTGGAAATGTACCAAGATTTGTTTTTTTTTTAAAAAAAGGTCTTGACGCGCGTTTTCAAACCGTCGACAACCCAATTCTTAGATTTTCCTCGTTTCCACGCATACGATCACAAGAGCTGATGTCATATTACACCTTACACTTGCCGCTAAACCGCGAGGATTTTCTTTACCGTAACAAATATATCTACCATTTAAAACAAAGAGCCTGTATCGTTCTTTTAAGTGTTCGCAGTCTAGCCTTCGTTAGTCATACGGTCTATTTATTTCTATACTTATAACAGTGGTCAAAATGGGCGAGGGATGTCCTATTTTCTAGACGGCATGGTAGCATGACTCTCGCGGTCCTATTTCGATTTGGGCACATGGATTTATATCTGGTACATACATAGATACATATATACACTACAGTATTTATACATTTGTTTAGATTTACCTACGCATTTAAAGAAGTCCTCAACGCCCACTGTAGACTTGCTAAACAACGTCATCATACGTTATTATGTTTCTCATACTACGAACAATTCATTTTAGAATATACGAAAAGGCAACAACTGATCGAGGAGTCACCGTAACCGCAGTCACTGCGGTGGGATCAGAGAAAACCGTAATCTAAACAATAATGCGCAAAGAATGAAACCCGCGTTTATTTACATAACGATTGAACTTAGTTTCTATTCGCCTTTTGGTCAATGAGAATAATTCAGCGTTTGCGATTTGCAAGTGAATCGTTCATTTTGTATATACAGGATGACGAGTCTTTGAGAAGATCGGGTTCGAGAATCGAGAGAGCGTTTAACTCAGAATGTGCATAGGTATATACCCTGCAGCAAAGACGAGGGACGTTATTGAAGTGGCCAATCGGATGGTCGGATACATTAATAGCCCATCATAACCCATTTGAATCGAGCATCGGAGAGTCAGGCGTGTTCTCGTCAGTTTAGCAGACGGGTGAATCACACAGAACTATTGCTCGCTCTTGACAACCTTGACCAATCTGTGACAACCAAAGGCCAACACCGCGTCTCTAGTTCAAGAATAACGAACAAGAACAGCAGATGCCATGTATAACATACCTATACAATGATTTGGATTATGACAGGCTGCCGTTTGTTCCATTTCGAAAAGTTAAATAAAGAATTGAAGAATTTTAACACGTAAATGGTCGATATATGTACGACGAGATATTATATTGTCGATTTTACAATTACCGGACGATTGATCCCTAAATTTTGATATTGTTTCGTAATCACGTAACGATGTGTAAGTATTTTCTTTTTCTCTGTTTCAGATTCAATCATGAAAACTGACGATAGAACCGGAAATGTTTCCCGAGTTAGAATCGCTGTTCTCGGTAGTAGCAACGTCGGTAAATCTGGTAAGCAATATTATAACGATACGCCAATATATCGGAGTCATACGTGCATATCCACTTTCAGGCATATAGTGTTGTAACATCAGATGCGTGGCTAAAAGCTTGTTTACCTCTCGTTCCAAAAGAGCTGTCGCATTAGTAAAAGGCAGATACATACCAAAAGAAAAATACGAATCATTCTGTTTTCGAGAAAATTCTTTGACATCAATACTATACAAAATTATTATACACGCATCCTTTTGTACATGTACCATTCAATATTACACTGCAACGATTCGAACGCTATCAACTGCAATATAAAATTTATATCAATATGAATAAACACCTCTAACCTATCGTGTTTCCATTTATTTACAGCGTTAACTGTGCGCTACCTGACCAGACGTTTCATCGGAGAGTACCGATCGAATACCGGTAAGATTTTTACCCCAAATATTTTTGATATAAACCATCGAATTTAAAATATATGCGTATAGTTTTTTTCACTGTTATTATAGAAAAGAGCTTGCGGAATCGTAAAGATTTACACGCTCCCTGCGAACGACAGCAGTTAATCATATAATTTGCGCAATATAGAATTGTATATACATTTATTTGTATAGATAAGTTTGATTATTTAACCTGGCCGTCAAAGACTTGGAAATTCTTTTATATATATAAATTTCTTTTTTTGTTGTTTTTCTTTTGTTTTTTTTCGAGGATTAGGATAATTATAGGTTTTCGCAAACTCGGTGGGGTTTCTCCTCTTTCTCTTTCTTTTATTTCTTACGAGGAGATCGCATATGATTCACCGGAAGTCGTAGGAAATTCACTCCCGATGGCGTCACGCATCTCTCGGACAAAGAGAAGGAAGGCATATACCTACCTACCTACGTGTTGTACGATTGAAACACGTTAATGGTGCTAATACACGCCTAGCTTGCTTCTCTACCTACATTTACGGTAGGGTTCGTTCCGTCTGATATAATCGAGGATGTTGTTTTTGTTCTGGGAACTTCGACATGTGCAGTAGTCAACAAGTTCTAGTACTGCGTGCAGATGCGGACGGACATATTTGTTCTCGTATTTATCATCCATCGAAGGTACCTGTAATAGTCACCAGAATTTTTTCACCGCGAAAACATAGGATCGCGATTATTTTGTACTGTTACCGAGGTGACGTCCTTGTATTGATATTACACTAACGAATTGTAGTATGTATGTACAAATGCGGGCATCATAATGTAGCCTCGCGGAGAGAAGCCAATGTGGTTCATTATAGCCGCATTTAGCTTGTATAAGTTCATAGAAATAAACAATCACCAACTGAAATAAAAGTTTCCGTTTTTAATAGAATTGAACCCAATAGCCGCACGTGGCTCGAACGAATTGGCTTCAGTGACGCCAAGAATATGAAAAAGCAAGAGAAATAATGATCGGGGAGGGAGGAACGATCATTATAGCCGTTCGGTTTGCCACCTGGCATCTAAAATCTCAAATAGTTTGAAATGTAAACATGAGATGAGGCTGGTTTAAGAATGCACCGGAAATGCACTAGTCTTATGAATGGTATGCCGCGGTATGTGTATAGCGTAATGCAATTGACGAGTCATGTATAATATAAGCGACTACTCGAGATTTTATAACTCACGTCGAGAAAATTTGAAAGCTACAATTTCTGGTTATGCAGGTTTGTATATAAACGGACCATGCGTAAAGAGTAAATAATTAAAAAGAGAATCTCCCACTCGGCTGTAGTAGTATACGCGACGATCAATGACGAGTTTCGAGAATTTTAATATCCAACGATCTCGCAATTCGCAACCGCGGTCGTTTCTAGTTATTTACGAAGTTGTTTGTTTATTGTTTGTATATACGTATACACTCGGTTATTATCATTTAACTCGCGAATCAGTGTGTGAGAGAATTAAGTATGTATATGTGGGTATGTAACATGCCTAAAAATTCAACGAAAATGATGCACTCTATGCAATTTAATTCCGTCTACATCCGGCCCGTACCCCCAGCGAGCCGTAAATCACTTTGTTGGATCGTATGATACTTCAACGTGAATATCGCTAACCGTTCATGTGTAGATAACATTCGAATAGGTATTATTCAAAGAGACCCTCTCCCCCATTAGCTATTATTAACTAAAGTTATCAGCTAGTGCACCTTATTCGACAAAGCTGCACTGCAATCGACCTTTTCCACTCGCCGCGAAATACTATGCACCAAAATTTATCCGGGATGAATATTGAAATCGGTGCAGGAGGAAGTGTCTATACAGGCGCCCTGCTGCCACAAGGAATTCGTGATAATTATAGATACACTCTTCCCTAAGCCAAGCATTGCGACAGCGTCGAAACGGCACTCGACATGCGGCGGTCCCATATTTTCGTTTTCATCGCGCTGCAGGGACGGGGGTTAAAAGATTGGTGTAAATGGCCGAGCTCTCTATTTGGTCGAAGGCTACGATCGGTGTTTCAACATAGCTGATATTCGCGCCTATATAATATAGGTAAACCGCAAGATATCGGAAAAAAACACGTAAACATATTTCGCGATTTTATACAAGGGAAAATTTTCGCGCACCTGACTTTAAATAACTGACCCAAACGCGTTATCTCGTCTGTTATCGTTCCATGGCGTATCTCGTGTATGTGTATGGTTACGCTTTTGCACGAGGTCAACAAAAGTTTTATAAACTTTACAAGTCCGGGCTGACAACGACCTATAGAGGCACGTGGTTGCCGAGTGCTTCTGTATTATATGCTGCAAGGCACTTATCGTTCGAAATCTTTTGTTTGTTTCAGACTTACTGTACAGGCAGATCGTTACGGTTAATAACATGCCGTTGGAGGTTGAAATCGTCGACGTCTCAGGCGAAGCAGTGAGTAATTAATTATCAAACTCTGAATCAATGCTGATAGCGAATTAACTCGAAATATTTTATATTCTTACCTTTCACGGTCTTGTCGGGTCAAAATCGCGACTGTATAAAATACATTTGTTTTTTGTTTATGATCGTGTGAATTATTTCTGATATATCAAGGCCACATTTGTCTTTTTTCTCATCAGATCGCACCGTGTATTTTCTTTGCGCTATACGGTATACTGTATGCTAACACAGAAATTGAGAAATTATATCAATTGCAACACAGTTTTTTTTTTCACATATCGTTTTTTGAAGTTTTCATTTGAGAACGAATTTGAAAATTCCGTCTTGCAAGAATCTCTTATAGATATCATCCATGTATAAACATTACCACCAACGGTAGACACAGCAATAGGATCTTCTCAAACTACTCCGTCTCAAAATACAAACATAAACATAAGCGATATATGTATAAAAAATCACACAGATTCAATCGATTCAATTTCATTGTACGCATAATGTCTTTGTCTTACATCATTCGACTTGCCCCAATTTTCGCTATCATCCCATAGAGACAAAAGAAAAAAAAAGAAAGAAGATAGGGCGCGCCGTTTGAAGCAAACCATAAATGACAACTTTGACAGATTTATGACAACACACCGTGAAAAGAAAAGAAAATCATTTGTGACAGTAATTTTTCCACATTGCGAAACCATGAAAGTGTTTTTTTATTTTTTTTCTTCAATACAAAATTTTCAAATTTCATGGTGGCAGACTTTGATGGCGACCTCTGTATGTAATATATTATGCGCGTAATGGCCAAAACTGCAGAGGATAATTATTGAAAACGTATCTAGGATATGGATAATTATTTCTGATTTTAATGGTCTATGTTTGTAATTCGTGTTACAGGAGACGAGTTTTCCTTCCGATCAAGTTGCCTGGGCTGACGGTTGTCTGATAGTTTACAGCGTGACTGATCGTCAGAGTTTTTTATACGCCGAAGAGTGTCTCCGTCATTTTCAGAACGGGGAGAGTCCTTCCGTGCAGACAGTTCTGTTGGCGAATAAAATGGACCTTGAACACCTGAGAGACGTAAGAATTACCATACAATTTTCAACTTCTTTTATACTGTAGATTATCGCCATAAAAACCCCCCCAAAAAAATCAACGATTCCGCCCCCGGCGATAGAAGATTACGTCTCGACTTTTGACAATCTAATAGCTGACACACGTGTGTTTTTATTTATTCTTTTCTGACTGCTGGCTGCAGCACGTACACGAGTCACATCCGCGCCGTTATACCCATGCGTTTGTGATTTATTTTGCATGCGTTGGAAAATTGGCGAGAAAATATGTATCCCACAACTGAACCCAGCGTGATACGACGCGTGTAATAGCCGCACGTGTCATAGCGAGACGGGGGCTGCAAATGCCGGCTTGTTAATCCCTTGTATTGGGGCTGCTTGACGATCAGGAGATATAACTGATTTCACGGCGTAGAAGGATGCTCATATAATAAGAGCAATAAGAGTCTGCACGTGGTGATATGTCCTTATCCTTGTTCATTCTCGTCTCTGTAAATTCCCCGCGTGGGATCAGATAGTACGTATACTATCCTTTACCCAGTGATGATGGCACGTGGCCATACAAAATCCAAGGTTCAATAATCATCTTAACGGTTGCCACGGGGCTCTTGCAGGGAACGATAAGAAAGGAAACAATTTATCTCGATGAGGTGCTTTTTCAATCGGACACACGCAGCCACCGAATCACTGCTTATGCACATAAACATAAAATATAAATTCGATATAATGAAGAGATATACAATTACAGAATGTTGTTTCTCATAAAATCGATATACCCTCGCGAAAATATTTTCGAATTTACACCGTCAATTCTCTTACTGTTGTGATTGTTTGAACGATTATATTTACTGTTGATGGAATTAGCCGATTTATTTAGTCTCACCAGATTTATGTACAAATTGATTGCACGGAGTGCATGGGAAGCATCGGAATTGAATCTCTTTTTTTCTTCTTCTAAACGAACTCTCATATACAAACGTCCTTCTGTGTCAGTATACAACATGCATATACCTACATATGAAGTACTGGAAAATTGAGAAGTCATCCTATACATAGAGGCTGACAAAGATTAGAGTTACCTTGCCATGAGAGTTGAAACAATGAAGTTATACAAAACTGATAATAGGATGGTTACGAAATAATAGGAATCCTTACCACATATTTGTACTAAACTCTATAATTGCTTAAACATTCGGTTTAACACTAATGATCGAATGAGGTCAGAGTCTAAACTATCACGTGGTTTTATTGAACTATATACGATCGATAAATAAGAACATTGATATATTATTAATCCTTTCGATGTAATGTTACATCATGCGCGTACCGCGACCTCGCGCCATACCCCATCGTCGCGTCTAAGTCCGCATAACGGCGCAGTTGTCGGTCTTCTGCTATTTACAAATGAACTGATCAATCATATCGTGGTTTGTGTACTGTATGGGGGGAGGGTTACTCGATCTTTAACATCCCTGGTTATACTTTTTGTGTGTATTGCATCAGACTGTTGCATCAACCCGAGCTCTCTTTTAACATATAGAATCACGTGTTGGGACAGACGCGTTTACATAGGTGTAATCATAATTTGAGACGATTATTTCAGATGATTGCTATAAACTAAATTCTGGGATAATATATTGAGATAATAACGATATCGTTACGTGGGCATGAACAGGATCATGCGTTAAACCTAACCTGAACCTAAGACTAATTATATTTAGACCAGTCTTTCAAACATTTGAGAATTTCTGCACGCAATAGGATGTTCATATTGCATTACCAATTCTTTCACACATGTTGCGCGATCATGCATTTCTTTATAACATTTCGGATATATCTCAAGTATATTCCGAAGTTTATTTGTTTTCCTCAAATATTTGATCAAAATTTATCACGGTTTCCATACTGTCTTCATCATGTCTTCTACGATAGACTAATGATACAGGCGTGTCTTTAAACGAATCAATTCTTAATCTATTTTAAAAAAGTATTCTTATCTCAACCACGATTTAGACACAAGATAACAGCCCCGTCATCTGGTCATATCATCTCATTTGTTTATACAAATTATAAGCGTTCGCCAATTGTTTTTACACGTCGAGGTATTTGATCGATATCGATATGAAAGATCGTTATAGTTCGCTATTGTTACGATTAGAAGGTTACATCAGCGCCCCCAGTAGATCGGAAAATGTACTGAGCAGAACGTTTGCGCGCATGCGTTGGACCGATATACGAGTTTCAACTCCTTTGCAGCGGTGTTTACGCAAGCGCAAAGGAAACTGTCGTAGTACTTTTTCCGATCGACGGAGGCGCTGCCGGACCTTTCCTAATCTTAACAATTTTCCTGACCCCAGGCAATGGGTATCGGAAAATATGTGATAAGTTATTCGAAATAAGTAATACAAGTCCGTTTAATTTGCCTGAATAGATCTGGTTGACTAACGCATGATTTTTTTGTATTTTTTTTTTTTTAGGTTGAAGAAGTCGAAGGACGGGAATTGTCGAAACAGTACGGGTGCCAGTTCCACGAGATCTCTGTAGCCGAGGACTCGTCCTCACTTTACAAGGCCTTCGAGCACCTGGTTACGGAATGTCGTGTCCTTCTCCAGAATACAAAGACGCGTAAATTCTCTGTGAGCAAGATGATCGGTACTCTGATCGGTACGCAAAAGAGCGTTACACCGCAGGGCGGTACTGTCGTTGTGTGCAATAAAAATGACCTGCATCGTTCCCGGGTATTGAAAAGGCGGCAAAACTTAGTAGCAACGGCGAGTCTCTGATGCTCCGAAATAGCGAGGAGCGAGTAACGAGTTCAAGGCAGGATTTCTACTTGTTCATGTTCGAGGATGATCTCTTTGACGGACTTACAATTAGCCCGACAGCTGCAGGTGGTCCTAGGGACGACGTGAAGAAGCAAGCGGTTATAGACTTGCCCAAGGCGGGTCGGGAAGAGGATCCTTTTGTTTACTTTGATATTTCGGTACCAAAAATCATCACTAGTCTTTTGGTACACCGACGACCGGAGACTAATTCCGATGGTGGTGGCAACAGGGGCTCTAGTACGCGGCACCGTACCCGAGGCGACGATATACTTGGAGCCTCGCGTTTAGCAACGCGCGGCTTGTCTATAAAAATAACCGGTGAGACCTGGTATGTTGGCAATGGCGTCGGCACATAGTCCGCTTTCATTCATGCTGTGGAACTTGGAAACACCGAAGACGGCGCAAGCGGTAAAAGATGAGTAACCCCCCTAGTGTTGGACTCGTCGTTGCCGCGTGGCGGTATAATGAATCGACGCTACATACTATAAGGCGTTAATAATATCGGTGCGAATTTAGGATCGAGCCATGGAGATGAAATACAAAAACACATTTTACTCAAGGCTATAATATAAAGTTGGCGGAGCTGATGATAACGATAGTAGGATATATCTTTCAAGATTCGCGATATAACTATATACCATTGTTTTTCCTCATCGTTGTGTTTATTTATTTATTTTCTTTTTCTTTCCTTTTCTTACTTTACAAACTTTCAATTACTATTGCAATATATCTGAGTCAGGTACTCCGATATTTCTGCAGTTATTTATATTTGTACAGTTATACATACCTATACTGATTGCGTCTCGTTTCATAACGCGTCATTATAAGGTTTTGAAACACAAGAATAATAAAAAAAAAAAAAAAAGATTTCTTGTTCGAAAATAGTGAGTAGATTAAAAAAACAAATATATATATATATATATATATATATATATATATATATATATATATATATATATATATACAGAGCGATTGTCGGGAAAGTGGGCGCCTGAAGTCAGGCAATGCTGTTTTTCTCTAAACTGGCAACATCATTGGTCGACCATATCTATTCAACCAATAATGTTGCTAGTTTAGAGAAAAACAGTATTGCCTGACTTCAGGCGCCCACTTTCCCGACAATCGCTCTGTATATATATACACATATTATTTTCATTTTCTTTGTATAAAAACCTTTACCTATAATAGTCACGTATAGACACATTGTTCATGAATCATCAGCTACTACATTGCAGCAGAGCTGATCAATTTTGAATTTTTGCGAAGCCCTGGGTCTCATGACGTGTGACCGCTTGGATGTACGTACATACATATACATTCGGTGCAGATGTTTCCGAACGATATGTTTAGACCTTACCAAAGTTTATACAAAAATGCCCAGGATAAAAAAAAAAGATTTGTGATTCGAGTGCCTAGCAGATGCTTAACCGGATTTGAGCCGGATCGTATGTTGATTAACTAAGTATACGAACGGTTTCCGATTACGATCTTACATATGTATAAAAAATACAAAAATCTTGTAGCTCTTGTTAGAGATTGTTTTTTATTTTATTTTTCATCTAAGCAAGAGTTGGAAAAAACCATGTATCAAGACTTAAAACGTGGTTTTTGAAATATGGAGGTCCGATTAGACTGCAGAAAAAATATTTCCAAATTTTTCATTAAAAGAATAACTAATTCAAAAAAGAAAACAAAAAAAAAAAAAAAAAATATAAATAAAATAATAATCAGACTTATGCAGAGTTTTGAAAGTAAGCTGACGATATCGATGACTTATTTTTAGTCACTCAAAGGAGATGACTATATATCTCATTTATAGCATCTAGGAAGACGTGGGATTTAACGGAATTACGTAGGTATTAAACGAATTTGAGATTGTGCGAGTGATTCTTTATTTATGGATAGAATGAAAATTCCTATAGGATGTATATTAGACAGCGGGTGCTTGTGAGCTGGCTATAGGCTTAAGCCAACTCAAGTATGAATGATAAATAAACTGTATATTGTTATTATAAATTATAATATATTATTATGTATAGCGATCATGCGTTTGTGTAATATTATATAATTATAATTAAAATATTAGAATTAGAATTACACGTTTATAATAATATTATTATCATTATAAAAGGAATTGTTCTCAAAAGGCTGTGATTTCAATTTTTTATAAGAGTTATATATATATTATATATATATATATATATATATATATATCCATATATATCTATACATATATACATACCTATATGTTGTACAAATTTTCATTGTGTAAAATTATAGTCTTACGACCGTAAATAGTATATATCTTATAATAAACGAATATTTATAAAACATTAAACCGACATATTTTAATTGTCAAATTTCATTAGCAACGGAAACAAAAGAATTTGCGATAAGTCGAAAAAGAAAATGTGTATCATCAGTTAATCAACTTTCTCTCCATTTATCCAGAGATCTTATTATTGTTTGAATGAATAAAGAAGAATGTTCATATTTAAAGGAAATACACAGTCATACAACTCGAGGGCGATACTCCTAAGAGAATTCGTCAACAGACGGATGTTGGATTTAAATAAGGCAATAAACGAAATATTTGGAATATCTTGGGGTTATAACTGAGTTCGCTAGCCGCAGGGAACGAGCAATAATTCCGCACATTCTTTGGCTGTCTTCGGGAATGAATTATCTCTTGTGTGCTTTACACCAAAGTTTAAGAAGTTGTGCCAAAGTCCGTGCTTATATGAAAAATCACAGCCTGCCCGGGAGATGCTTGTGCAAAATTTTCGAACGGTCGGTATATTCGTTTTTAATTCCAAGCCGGTTAATCAATGTCTTGAAATGATAAGTGACGAACAATTAATTAATAAATCAGATTCCGGGGCGTAACAAAGTTAGTTATACTTTTTTTTTTTTTTGTTATTTTGTTTGCTGCAACACTTCCAACATTAGTGTCAGAAAGGATCTGCCGAATTTCGTTATTCAACATTGTACCGTGGAGTTGCGCCTGACTATAGGCAAACAAACGTGCACAACGAGAATCAAACTGACTTGTAGGCAGGCGTACGACATTGCTTCTCGATACATTGCATTTAACGCGATCAACGCTTGTATATCACTTTGCTAACTCTTCAGGGGCTGTTGAAAGAGGAATTGAACGTGAATAAAAATTGTGGAAAAAAAGAAGGAACTTTGCACTTGATTGAACATGGATTGATATTTTTTTTCAAACGAAAGCTCAGACCTTTATATAGGAAAATCGACCTATCTCAACATTTTGACTTTCCATAATTTTTCCTGCTGTTATGCTGTATTATTTTGAAGATTTCGTCAAAGTTGATCAGCAAAATTATAAAATTTATAACAGAAGTAGCAGAAAATGGATTACGGACCATTTTCAAGACATTTTTCGAAAAAAAAAATTTCTACTGGGAATTTACATCGTGGTATACGTGCTCGTGTGATATTTTTAAAAATAATTCTGATACAAGTTACTAAAAAGATCCGACTACTTGAAGCCTACTGTTTATTTGCAAAACATATTTCAATCGTACAGTATATAATAATTATATAACATTCATTGATTTACGTGTGCACAGCCAAGGACAACGAATCTGTCGCACCTAAATTATGCAACCGAAGTTACACCACGTTTTAAGTTGACAATGCTCAACTTGAGGCCCGCCACGATAGGAGATGACGAGCGAATGAAGCTCGTGCAGCCCTTGAATTGGGCATTGCCAGCTCTAAGCGTGGTGTAACTTCGGTTGCATAATTTAGGTGCGACAGCTCCTTGGCTCATGCTCGGCTGTGCATACGTACAGCGTTATTTCGCGTTTTACTGTAAAAAGGTACTTTCTTCATTGAACCGATAATATTAATGTTCCAGAGATGAGTTGTATCGCAAAGATACATAATAATATTGTCACACAAAATCCATACTGTGTTAGTTGTGATTCGTTCTTCAAAATTCAAGCATGAAGTTGATTTTTCGCCGTAAAGATTTCCGGTTTGTATCCGAAGACCGAAGATTTTGTACGTTTCAATAGTCCTGCATCCCCCTCAACGGCAAGAAGGGGCGATAAAATAAAAGTCATATCACAAATATTAATTATCAAATTGAAAGTGTGTAATGATTGTTCGTTTATTTGCACTGCAGTGCATCAGATCGTGCAGACAATAGATAATCGCAGTTGTTGAATGAGAAGATTATGTAAATCGGTGAAAGATTTTGACGTAAATGGGCACGTGCCTATAGTGACGTCGTATTGACCTTGTATAATTTACCCCATTAATTACCGGTTTCTGAAGGACGAAAACCTTCGGGATTCACATACGATTATGGGGATCAGTCATGTGTTTTCTGTGCGAACGTACGAACTCGTAACCGCACACTCACCTTGTTGGATTGTTGCCAGAGTTGCGTACCTGGTATTCGACATATGTGAGGTATAACTACCCTCCTCTTTTCCCTTTATAATAGCTCACTTGTATAGGTTACTAATTCCATGTCTTATCGCAATACTTACGTATAGATGGTGCATTTTTGATTTATTGTAACTACATGATCGATATTTGTCTTACGCAACATTTGGCAAAATATCGTTGATTTATTTTTGTTAACTTTATTAGTTTTTCGAAAATTTTTTAACGTCTGGAAACACGATGATTTCATCTTCTGATCCGAGCCAAATTTTTAACATTTTTTTCTCGCGACTCAAGCAACTTTTTGGACTTTGTTATTTGCGGTTCAATTCCGAGTATGAAGTATCTGCTATAAGGCCAATTTCTGGACACGATCTTTAGGAAACGGTTTATAGATTCCCCATTGTAAAAAGACGTGTGACCGTAAAAAAAATTTCAAGTCAAGTCTTGTTACCCAAAGAAATTTTCTCTTTCAATTCATTTTCGAGTTATGAATTTTCGAAAAATTCTTACCCTTACAAATTTCATTAGAAAAAAAAAAAAAAAAATGATATTGACAAAAACTATGGCATAATTTTTTGTCATCTAGAAACGTATACCTTCACAGTAAAAAAAATGAAACAAAAAAAAATGTCAAAAGTTTCACTGAGGAAAAAAAAAATTCCATGTAAATTTCATCAAAATCGATTATGGCTAACTGTCATTTCGATCTTCGTGTTCGATTTCTATCAAACTGCGTATACCGTATAATACCGTATATACATACGTGGAGTACGTTTCATGATCACACAGGCAACGGTGCAGTGCTCCGCTTTGCTTTTCAACGAACTGCGATAGAAATCGGGGAAAAGGGTCCTTGGCAAGTGAAACAATTAGGATGATGGAATCTTACAGGACGGTCCAGCGAACCTCGAGAGCTGAACTCTGTCCGGCAACGGTAGCGTAACAATACATCAATTAATTTCGTGGGGAAAATTTACCAAGGACTTTCCTTCGATCACGTTTCGCAGCGATATTAGCTAATTGTCATTCGCATACATAGGTATATCACGTTATAATTAATGATATGCGTGAGCGTGACGTCAGCTATTTAAATCGACCTCCTTTTCGATAGCTCTCTAGCTGCAGTAGGTATAGGCAGATATTCATATTCAAAAAAGCTTAGAAAGAATAAAATAAAATAAGCTCAACGATATTGTAGATAAATAATTGATTTTAGTGGTTTGTTGCCCGAGCGAAGCGAACTCTGCGCACGCTGTTTCGAAAAAATCATTTTTATTACTGTGAATTACGTGAAAAAATTTGTTTCGGTATCTCCGAAAATTTTCTTTCCTCTTTATCTTGAGTTGAAATCTTTTAACTCAAAAGCAACTGAATTGATTCACCACTCAAAGTGGGCCCTGGCGAGGCACCCACACGATACGCTCCTCTGTGACGGAGGCAGCTTAAGAGGATGTTATAGTCAGTCCTTACCGACCGAGATATACTTTTTCGAAATTTCGTGAATGACTTCTTAACGGCGATGTAAAATGAATTTATTCGCTGATTTATAAAGAATTTATTAGAAGCCTTTTATGATCTTTATCCCGCATATCCGCGCAAGGATTCAATACAATCGTTGTATAATTAACTAATCATGAAATCTGAAGATAGGTAACACAATTAGTAACAATCACTATTCACTGGTCAGTTCAATTCTTTGCATAAAAATTTTTCTTGTTGATATTTGAATATGATCTATCAGATGATAAGAATTGCTGTCAATTTACTAGATGTGATAAAGTTAACATTGAAGAAATTTGAATATGAGTAAATTCCATTGTGCCATATTTTAGATCAGTACAAGCACCAAGTCTACACGTACATCGTGGTCACGTTGCCCATCGGCCCAATCGGTTGTGCCAATTGCACCTGTGCAGAATGAGCATTGACCACTATTCAGTACACGAATGAAACCAATGAATAAGAAGCTTTTAAAATATCAATGGCCCGGGGTACAGGATAATTTGAGGCATTGAACAAAGCTCGGCTGGAGATTGTCTCGAGATTGACAACCCTATTGAATGATATATGAATGAGAATCATTTCCTTATTAATGTGGAAATATTTAGCTCGAAAACGTGCAAAGAGACGACACGTGACCGCGGATATACGTACACTACCGCATTGGATAACGGGGCAGGTTTCCGTGCTGTAGAATTATTATTGCATAATGCATATACGCGATCGAATGCATCTCTGAATATTTTACAGGATATGTATTACACACGCGAGATTAGGTATACATTATACGGACGTCATACTGCAGTCCGCAGACCGTATAGAATGAACGTAAAAAGTTGTTGAATTTTGTTTTTATTTTACTTTCTTTGACATCATTAGATTTCGGATTCAATATTTCCACGTCGATCATAGCGACATGGTTAACGATTGTACTACTGTTAAGCTCAATTAACGTAATCGTAAAAAGTGACTGTTTTTTTATGAAAGTCAGAGCGTTCTCGGTCCCTCGTCAAGTTCTTCACCGGGTGCGTCGTATCCGACACGTTTATTTTGATGACGTTGTGCCTTCGCTTCGGTAAGCTAAGGACAGCTCCGCAATAAGTTCTCAGTGAAAAGTAGTAGCCGAATTCAATAATTGATAAGAGTGAACAGCCCAAAAAAAGTCCAGCTATACCACCGAATGAGACGAACAAATCCGACCAGCCGTAGCGTACCGTTCTTTTGTACTTTAACAGAGACCTCGCCCTTATGAAGATCGTGCAATGCTCGTTGGCCGACAAAATCTTTAACTCTGTGTTCTTTAAGACAACGCTATCGCAGGATTGTCGGCAATTACATTTCGACACGTCCACTATCTTAGCGGAGTTACTGTCCAGACACTCGTATTTTTTTATCTGGCACTCTTTGGTGCCATCCGTGGCAAGATACCAAGGTACACAGTCGCAGTATTCTAAGGAATTCGCAATCCTGCAATCCAAGACGCATTCAACGTACGGAGATTGTTCACCAGGGAAGAAGCACTTCCTTTGAGAACGTGCGAGCACTTCAGCCTCAGGAGATGTGTAAGTTTCTTGTAACTCGGCCGTTACAGTAGCGGGAAACATAAAGATAAACGACTCAAGATGCCTTAACAATCCATTATCATTCTCAAGCGTTGCGTAAACCCTGAAAAAGAAAAAAATTATCGTAAGGGTCAACGATTCGAAAGGCTATTTCGAATAAGGATTTAATACAAGCGATTCAGAAGATAATAAGGTGACCATGGTACTAAGCCGATGTTGCGAATAAACAATAGGCCAGTTCCGTGATACGGTACCAAGTTCCCTCAGAAATATACATCGAAAGCCAAGCAAATGAATGGCGAGAAAGGCCCGATACTGTCCTATCAACTGCAACGTTATCTTGCTCATATGGTATGTTTGTTCCTGATCCGTGTACACCGCGAAATAAAACTGGATAGCAACAGTCACTGGAACGTAAATCTGAATAAATTGATATAGAAATCTGCGAGATGAGACAGAGCAAAGCTTTGAAAATAAACTGATTTCGTTCCACTCTTGTTATTTGAATAAAGCTGCGCCTTGTTGATGCTCGAGTACGTGCCAGCTAAAGTAGTATTTATTTTACACTCTTCGCCGCGGTTGACTTGCTCCTCAAAAAAAGTTCAGAGGCGCGGATAACAACGTCTTCGTAACCTGCGAAATCATCATCAAGAGATAAAAATACGTTTAATTATTTTACCTAGTCGGAAACATCGTGGTATTAAAGCTGAAAGTGATTGGCGTTTCGGCGATGATACGTCCCGCCGATGGGAGGATGAAGCAAATCCCAGCAGTCGTAATTGCCATTTCGAAAGAGGAGCAGTTGAAATCCTGTTTACTAGATCTAAGAAACAGTGAATTCGTTGTATTTTGAATTGTTCGGAAAATCGGTGAAAAAAAAAAAAAAATTGATAAAGAAGGTCGAAAATGTTCGGTTTTTCGAAACAAAAATTTCATTAAATTAGAAAATAAATCGGTAACCTAGTGTAAAATTTAAGTTCGAATAACGAACGACGTACGTTCGGAAAAATCTCTCATTTCGGTTTCTTTAAATAACGCAAAGTTTTTCGGAAATTATAAAAACTCAAAATTAAAAGATTTAGGAAACATGGAAAAAACGATTTATACATAGTTCGTTAAATAGGTGATCTAAAAAATTATTTTCACCTAACTTTTAACTGAATTATTTTTGGAAAACCTTGCACTTTCTTCTAACAATTTTGTACCCACCAGTTTTGCGTCAGACTTACCGATTCGTGAGATATAATCTAGTTCGAAAATGTCATCTTTTTGCAAAATTGGAAAATTGAAAAATTCATTTCTTCGTCTACCGTGAAAAAATTTGGAAATCCTGAAATAGGTATCCGCTCATTTCGACGGTACTATCGCCCAAATTTTTTTTTAAATAAGTCCAAGAACTTGGATCGTTGAAAAATGACCAATTCGACGTGAAACTCTCCATTTATTTTCAGGATGTAAAAATTAATAGACACGTCTTTAGGAATTTTTTCACAATTTCCACAAATTTCCGACAGTTTTCTAAATTTTATTTTATTTTTTTCTGTTCATCCTAAAACTACCACATTTCTCTTTATCGTGGTTGCTACAGTTGTAATTTCCTCTCTGTGTGGCTAATTATATTTACGTAAGTGTAACAATTGTGAATCATTACAATGTTAAACTGGAATTGCGGATAAACTGCTCGCACGACGGTGCATTCTCCTTGAAAAATTTCTTGAGGTATACAGTGTCATCCAAACTATCAGGATAGGTCATGTTCCATGCAGACTGTCCGAAGTCCCAATCGTAGAGTCGCTTGTACAATGTATCATCGTATTTCTGTCAGCAATACAATTGACTTGTTTAATATAACATTTTCAAACTCCTTCAACGTCTGTGTCAAAGGAAATTTTCCAGTTAGAAAACCGAAAATGGTTGGCTGAGAATCTGACCTTTTGTGGGGAAATGGCATCGAATGATTTCCACGGAGGACAGACGTAAAATCGCGGTAGATTAAGTGAGGCATCAGTAAATCGTAGTTCAAGACTATCCATCATCGGATCCGTCTGGAATCTTTCCATAAGCGTGAAGATGATACTTAGTGCTGCCACGGTGGATGCCACGATGCAAATAAACCATCCGATCCTGTGTCATCGAGCAATAATTTATCAAATATTTTCATTTTTTTATTACATTTGATGAAAATAACGTGCAAAGTTCGTGTGGCCAGTTTGGCCCCGAAATGCCCGATCGAGTTGTAATTTGGAGAGATATTGTGAAACATATTTCTGCCTGGGATCAATTTATTATCATACGGCATTTTGTTCATTAAATATTTTTTTCATGACCTCCCAAAGACGAAACATAAAATTCATGAAAGCCGAGCTGTAACCATGCCACAATTTTCAGACTTAATTTTTCATAGAGATCCATCCCCTGGAGAAAAGTGTCCTCTATATAACATATTCTTAATTTTGGTTCATTCGTAATCTTGTGAGTAGAATTTGGTTTTTTGATGTTTGAAAATTCTCTTACTGAAAAATAACACTCATATAACTAAACTTCATATATGCTCAGGGATTATTTATATATTATGTAAGCATGGAATGGGGATGGGCGAAAATAGCCAAAAATATCCTTATATAATGGTTCAATGGCCCCTCAGCGTTTTTAATCACCATGATTACATACCGTATGTATGTAAGGAACTTATTGACATAATGTGGGGGAGAGATATAGGTATTTAACGGTTTTTGCAAAAGCGCAGACTTTTGGAGATCTTTTTTGCTATTAATTAATCGGCTACAGAAGAGAGATAATTTCGTATGATTTTTCACTCGATGTTAAAATTACCTCATGCAGTCAAGAGAAACTTATGTAAATTTGAAACATCAAGTATCAAAAGAACCTAAAAGAGGGAGGAAAAAAGTCGGTTGATTCTGTTAATCAAAGCAAAACGCAAAGTTAGAAGTAAATAAACGTGATGATTATTCAAAAGGGGTTTTCACCAATCTGGCGCATAACACCGTCACGTAATATATATTTCATCTACTTTTAACATTGGACTGTTTATATGGGCAGCTATTACGGCGTTACAATGTTATGTGGTGCACGTAGCAATACAAAATTTTATCTCGATTACAATTATCTAAAAAAAAAATATAAAAATAAAAACTCATTGATTCAGCAAAGAGAATTAATTTTCGAAATCTTATTTGGCATATTTATTATCTACTCTGCTAAGACAAGACAACAGAAGCTAATAATTCGACGAGATTCATGGACTGAATCATGATCTATCGGCAGACTCTACCTGGGCATGTGTGCTGTAATATTGGGTACTAATAAAATTACCTCTCTGCCTTAGGTCTAGTCGGATCAGCCACGTAAGCGATGCCATGAAGAGCAGCAACCCTCGGATACTCTTTGACCTGGCTCCGCAAACTGAACTTCAGCAAAGTCTTTGACGGTTTATAGTTTTCCGAGCACGCCATTTATGCCAGGAAATATGTCTACTGATTTACCAGGATGCCTTTTCCTCTTTGCGGCGTTGCTGTTGGTTAGCGTGTCAAACGATTTGAACTCTGCACCGAACGTGGATTGAAATTTACCTAATCTAAATCCACGATCGAAACTCAGACGCGATAATCATCCGCACGAACCGTTTCAGTCTGGTCATTAATGTTATAATATGCATTGCATAATTGTCCCGATTTTTCTATTCTATGTAACAGGCCTTTTCAATTCTTAATCATTCCGCTGAGGCAGAAGTACGTAAAATCGAAAGACTATGTGCTGTGCATTGATACAGCTGAGAATGAACTGTGAATCCAACTTTTACGAGATCACACGTTTTATTTTCTCAAAAATTATGTTTTTATAGAAACTGAGGCTGGACCTTTGATACAGCTCAGTCTTAATATGGTATGTGGTAATCCCAGCTGAAAGAAAATATTCTTTGACTTATTTCAGTCTTTGAATCGACTAAAAGACCATCAAAATCCGTCGAACGTCTGTTTCGTCAGTCAATTACACCCAAAAGTGGGCCGTCGAAAGCTTTTAGTAATCTTTCGAAAAGAGTTAAAGACTATTTTGCGCTACCTGGGTGAGTATAATCATGAGAAAACAAAAATTAAGGGGGCAACAGTCACGTTGGAGACCGCACGAGTTAACAGCAGCAACGTGCCACGCGGATTCCTGACCGCGTTTCCCGCAATGTGATCCTTCGGCTTAACTTTGTAGTTTTACGTAATATTACCAAACGAAAATAGCGGCTTAACGATATTCTTTACAGATGAGGAAAACCCGCGGTGAGCTTGGTGTTTCCTTCCATTTAACTTCCATCGTACAATAATTTCGCGGAAGGAACCCATTCAGACGATGTGGTACTAATTACTTGTTACGTGTTCAATCCGGGTTTCAACCCGGTGGTTTATTTTAGAACTGTATGCCTTTATGTGTGTATTATATATTTATAGGGTGTGTCATTTTGAGGCAATTTTTTTTTCCTACTTACAAACAGGTTGTATACTTGCAGGAAGAAAAAATCAGAAGCCTGTTAAAATTTGAGATCCTAATATTAATATTAAAAGGTGCCTCATCGCGAATTTCTATTTCTCATTGGAATAACACGAGAAATGTTCTAGTGGCACACTTCAATTTTTATATCTCAAGTACTAATCTACTCAGAATGATTCGGTATAGCCACTTTTGTTCGAAATTGAACGCTCTACAAAAAAGGTCTCTTGGTCTTTTTCGATAAATCTAGCCATTTCCAAGTTGGTTGTTGGCTATCAATGGTAATTAACCAATAAACAACTTGAGAATAGTTAGATTTATCGAAAAATACCAAGAGACCTTTTTTGTAGAGCGTTCAATTTCGAACAAAAGTAGCTATGCAGAATCATTCTGAGTAGATTAGTAGTTGAGATATAAAAATTGAAGTGCGCCACTAGAACATTTCCCGTGTTATTTAAATAGGAAATAGAAATTCACGATGAGGCACCTCTTAATATTAATATTAAGATCTCAAATTTGAACAGGCTTCTTATTGTACCTTTCTACAAGTATAAAACCGATTTTTAAGTTGGAAAAAAAAGTTGCCCTAAAATGACATACCCTATATGTATATAAATTTACCTCACGAAGACTGGGAATTTACGCCCTCAAAATTTATCGGATCTCTACCTAAATCTGGGACCAAAAAGCTTATAGACACAACAATTATACTCAATGAGTTTAACCTTTTATAATACCTTAACTCTAAAGTCATTTTTATCGGAATTCCATGTCGCGTGCACCCGTCGCCGATGCGCGGTGCAGCCTTCTATATGCTGGAGACAGCTTTTCCCGAATCCCCAATAAAATGGAAAGGTATTCAGCCCTTCAAGTTTAGATTAGATTACCGGAAATGTGGAGAGACACTTAAAGGTTCGTGAACCAACGCATGGTGAGCGTGGTAAGAAATACAAACAATCTAGGTATATAAGACATCTGTTTTGGTCACGTGACATCCGATCCTTGGGTGTAAGGTAAAGGCCTAACGCGGCGACGTGGCGCCCTTTACTTTCGGCTTATACAATTAGGGCTGATTGGCAAAAAATAATGACGGAATAACAACGCTCTTACGATATGATCACTTTTTATATTTTTTTGGTACTCCGTAGCTTGGAGAATTACGTCGGTGAAAATCTGTTGAAATTTTAGGGAAAACCTACTACCTACTAGGTAAAAAGTTTGCCTCGTTTGTCAGAGCAAAAAATTATTCGAGGGCTTCGGCGCGATGTTAGAATTTGGATAGGAATCTTAAGTTTCAGCTGGACTTTTGTTTCGTATATATTTTGGCGTAATATGGTAGGACTAAAATTTGAATATGACCAAACAGTGAGGACCACCCTGAAATACACATTATGAACGATACTTTTCAAAGACTGGTATATCTCACTATAATTTTCCAACAATCCAATTTATACCTTATGTACTATAAAAGTTCCCAAGTCTTTTGAAGCGTAATCGGGTGAAAGTTAGGATTTTTTAGTCTTCAGTTGTCGTATATTATAGAAATAGGTAGAAGCATTCAAAGTAAAAGCACGTGATCGCCGTGAGGACTTGGATCAACAATTGGCGGTCCTCAGCTAAGAATAAGATCCTTACAATTTTTTTCAGGGTGAGTATCAGAGCTCCGGGTCACGGATTTGGATCGAACTTCTATAGGGGTAATTCTTCGGGTGAAAATAGCAAACCCATACTGTTCCATAATTCATTTTAATAAGCTCTGGAGCTTCATTTTAATGTATGTATCATGGAGTTCCGCATGTCCGTTGCAGACCGTTGCGGTAATCAAACCGGCGATCGGCGCCGATAACGCGGTTCGAAGACATTTCCACCTTAGACTCTACTTCCACCTCCACCTTCACCTTCACCTATAGAGCCATAACTTCGATGGTAACCCGCGGGCGCCTGACTCGCCCACGGCAAATATAATAAACATTCCAACGCCTTATAGATGTGTCATATAGGTACAGGGATATAATACTTATATAGCTTATAATAATGACCCGCCCCCGTAGAGATCTGGTGCTGTATTTTTTATTTTTTATTTTTTTATGGAGAGATCCCTCAGGAATCAGAGTCCCAGCTTCTGGTCTCTCGTTAATGGCGGTGCGCTTTGTTAGGATTTGCATCTCCTTTTCGGGACTTATTCAGCAGTCCCACGCGCGAACGTGATACCAGGGATTAAGGAGTTCGGTTCAATTGGGCTCGACACGTTCTCCAAACCCGCCTCGAAAGTTGCATAATTTAGCGCCTTGAATACATTAACAATATTTGGGTATAGGGTCTTATCTCTTTCCACAGAATCATGCCGGACCGAACTGACTTCCGCTCACTCATCGGTTTAATTATTCAATAATCCGACCCATATTCAACCTGCAACGGTGTCGTCTTATTCTATCTCAAAAAAATTCACAGGAATGTGATTGTATCGCAATTAGCTGAGTTTAACGAAAGGCCCAGCGTCGGACCGGTACCGTTCATCTTTAATAAATGTGATGAAAAACTTGAGCCGGTTTGCAACGTGTCACACGTTCGCGGGTGGTGCCTCGAAGCAGTCGAGGAGACTTGCGGGTATGCGGACCACGTCAAGAAATACAAACACTTTCCCCATCTCTATGTCTCTGCCGCTTTATTATTCTAGACTATCCCCCGAACAACCTCCATCTGTGCGCATGCCGTACCTACGTCAGTGGCGGACGTATGGTGCTTGGGGATATACATACACCGACGAAAGCTCGCCCAAGAACAAGCGAGTCAACCCATTCCATTCTACATCGAAAGTAGAGTAGCACTCCTCAGTCCTCCTGTATGTTTTGCGCTCCTTGTGGCAGGGTGGGTTGGTTCAGACCGAACAAGATTACTTTTTACCGTATGATCATTATCCGCCGAAAGTACAGTCTTCATTTTCTTCCACTCAAGCTTTTTCCGGAGCGTGCTACCGGCACTCTTTGAGTTAGTTTTAAAGTTGATGATCATTTGACTCCATGTGGAAATTTTTGACGACGGCGGAGGACAACTGTGGTAAGACCTCTCGGCTGCAGACCGACCTGAGTCATTAAAAGATCGTTTATTATGTGTAGATTCGATGTTGCCCAAGTACAGACTATAGCCCGCCTTTTATCTCTTTGAACGAAAACTGCCACCGACCCGACCTCTGCCTTTGTTTATTCGCATGAATGGGGTGCTTCCGGTATAGTGGCGTCACCGAATCTGGGTTGCTGAATGGTTTTGGGTGTCCGATCTGTTTGTTTTGTTTTTTGAACGGCAGATTTACTGCACCGTAATAGTAAAAATATCATTTCTACAGGGCTGTCCAAAAGCTAAATTTTCGAATAGCACAACACGGTTCGTAGGTAAGTGCAAAGGTCGTGTGCCGGAAAATTTGAGGAGATAGCTTCCAGTGTGAAAGATATCGTACGGAATCCTTTTGTTATTCGCTCTTCAATTTAAAAGAAGAGTAAACACTTCTACCAAAAGAATCCAGCGCTATTCCTGTGTCCAGGTGTAAGACTGTAGCCCAGAGTAAACATAAACGCCATCCTCCTACTCCTCCATCCTCTAAATTCTCCCGTTCCACCAAGCCTTGGGCCACTCTGGCATTTGTAATAATAGAGCTCGAAGCGAAAGGCGGAGTGGGCACGAGCTCGTCGTACACAGGCACTAAGCCTGTTCCGTTGTTCTGTACCAGGGCATCTTTGCCTGGGGAACACGAAATGTCAAAAATAACTGTGCGGATCAGGGCGAGGAGCTTCGACGAACCCGCGAAACCGCCCGTTCTCGATAGGAATTAGAAAATTAGTCAATTGTTGATTAATCCTGGAGCCAAAAGAGCTAGGGATGAGCGTGTGGACTTCCGGTTCCCGCGTCCATCGTCACTTCTGAGTAAAACGTGAAGATTTATATTACACTCGTATGCGTATATATCGATGGATGTTTATACATGTTGAGGCAAATATTTTTCGATTAATTCCGAGAGATTATTAGACCATAATTTTTTTTTTTCGTTTCTCATGAATCGCGATATAGTCTAAATACTATTCAGTTTTATCGAACGTGGATCATGCTGACACGGATCATACATAGTTTATGCGATATGTATTCCGTGAAAAATTACATTGGGTACTCCTCACAAATCCAAACCACATCTGCGGAAGTTATTGATGATTCAAGAATCGATCAATGATCGCAATCATCGTATACGATTATCGAGATTTTCAAGGCAGTTCTATGCTATACACAACTTGACGAAATTTTATACCGATCGGTTGTAACTCAACGGTCGAGACAATGACGAATTTTTTATTCGGAATTCGTTGAACAAAACTGATATCCAAGAATAATCAATACCGACCCATCTGACACATGCATTTCGGAATTGGATAATTCGGATACGTTTTTGAGGACGTCTATTGTCGGATTGATAGGCAAATTCTTAACATTGTCAAGGAAAACGTTGTATCAATTTGTTCTCAATCTTTAGTATTTACAAAAATACCGAACTTTTGTAAATTATCTGCATAGGATCGATTCTTTATCGAATAATGTTCAATGGTTATGGACTTCGGACGAAACGAATCGCGTCACGTTTAAGGGGACCAGTACAGCTTGGTTTGGGAAATTTGGAGTACTCCAAAATTCATTTATTTGTCAACCGAAGTTTATTTCACATCAAGACAAAAATTTTCTTTGAAAAACTTTGTCGTAAGGTTTCAGGCACATCGTTGGTCCAATTCAACCTCTCAAAGTCCTGCTTTCTTCAGACAGAAATTCTACATCTTATGAACGTAGGGATCGGCAAGAAAAAATTCATGTGAAAAGTTACGGCCAATTATCCAAAATTTCCAATATTTAGGACACTAATTCGCAAATAACTTGGCCAACATGGAATTATGAAAAAATTCCCTCGTTCACGTGATGAGGATTTCTTTTCTCAACAAAACGAGCCCTCAACGACCTTAATCGGAACAACAATGTGCCTAAAACCTTACGACAAAGGTTTTCAAAGAAAATTTTTTGTTTTGATGTGGAATAAACTTTGACTGACAAATAAATGCACTTTGGAGTACGCCGAATTTTCAAAACCAAGCTTTACTGGTCCCCTTAAACCCAGAGTTCATTTCTTAATCGACCATGATTCATTATTACAAGCAAATGACGCGTTACAAATTGATATTTTCAACATTCTTGCGTAAAATAACCTTGGTTGAAAATTATTTGCACAATAGTCAGCCAAGAATATTCACCCACTAAATATACGGCAATAATTGAATGGACGTGTAATTTACGTTTGTTATACTTTGGAAGTATAAGGGATACGTGGAAAAGTCGAATTCGCTCTATTCTCTGAAAACTGAATGTCATACCTTCTATAAACTAAAAGATTTCCATGTATTAGGCGGACATCCGTCCGGAAAATTGAGTAAACTGTAACATATCGTGTTTATTGTTCGTTAATTAATTCTACTCAGAATGATTTCTAAATTTCTAGAAATGTGTAAAGATGCGCGGTAAAATTGACCCATGTGTGTTTAACTGGGCGTGTAATTTGACTAAAATCATCGATTGAAATATCCCTCATCAAATGGCAAACGGAGCTTACCGCGTGACGCAATATTTCTCACAAACGGAAATACAAATTTAGATATCGGGGTCTAGCAGGATATAGACCGCGAATGACTACCGGCATAGAATATTTTCTTACTTATATTTACCTAATTACTCGACATACGTAAATAATTAGGAAAGTCTAATAGAGCAGGACATGTCCAAGACCGAAAGCATTCGGAACCTTTGGATTTGCGGTCACGTTGGGTCTCAGTTTTCGCTTATCTATGCCCAAAATTTAGGGCTTTGTTTTGTGAATCAGCAGTATTTGCCAGTGTTTTGACAAGAAAACAAGCCGTCTCTTGTAAACCGACGGACGGTCGTCATTGCAGTTGAAATCTAGCCTTCCTGTGCGGCAAATGATTGTAGGTATGTAAAGAAAGCAACTATTCTCTTCTTAGATTCACCAAGAATTTCGAATTAGATGATAATTCGTTTCGTTAATCGCTTCATAATTTTCTGATCAGTGGTTCTTCACGTTTTCTTGATCAAGAAAATTTGGCGATGCCAAATGAGATCTCGTATCGCAGCCCGAAATTGGAATTTCATTAAGATGATAAGAAAATTTGTTCTTCTTCCTTTATTTATTTCTGTATGTATGTATACGTATATAGGGATCAAAGTTTGACCCTTTATCTAAGAAACGATCAAGTTAATCCGTATGTTCATATGTGATGTCTGCAGTGGGCGTATCGATATAAAAGAAATGGTAATGTATAGTGTAGTGTACATAAAAAGTGAAAGTATAAGGATCGTGTCCGCATTTTTTATGTCAGGAATAGTATTTTCAGATTAAAGACGTGTAAAACATATTATATCGCGTTTTTCTTTGATATCGATTTTTTTTTTTTTCGCATTTTCAAGTAAATTATTAAATTTACAAACATGGTAAAATTATGAGTTTTTAATAGAGTAGATATACACACATAGATGGACTACTTTCTTTACGATTTTGTCCTAGAGTCAAAATATGAAGCAACGTATGAAACTGAGCTTACAGTCGACACATGACACTTCGATAAAATCAAAATCGTTCAGTAATCTCTTTAAAAAAAATAAATAAATTAATACGTAAGTTGACTGACGTCGAAGGACCAGCTCTAGAACTTGATGTTCAGATTTTTCAGGCTAAAATAATAGTATTCTATCAGAAAGAAATAAAATTAAAAAAAAAATTGAAATATATTCTCAGCGATAAGTTATTTTTTGTTTTTCCAATACGAACACTACTGGGTCGATAAACTTCCAAATACAACCAGATTCAAGTCGAAGTAAATCCTATCGATTGATACTAAAATCATCAAAATCGGTTGAAAAGTTCTCGAGATATCATCAATTGAAATTTTCTTTTCTGCGAAATATATCGTTCGTTTAATAACTGGAAAACTACTGCACTGATCAAATTCAAAATTTGATCAGTTCTGAGTTAAGAAAAATTGCATCGATTGATATAAGGAAGGATGAAATCCGTTCATTCGTTCTTCAGATATCGGTGGACAAAAAATTTATCGCGCACACGGACTCAGACGTCCATCTGATAATGATCGGGGGTCATTCTCTGGACCTCAAAACGGGTAGTTGAAAATAACGATATTAAGTGACGATATTTTCTCCAACGACATTGTCCCCCGAAATCGACTATTCAAGCATGGAATACCATCATCAATGCTAAAGTCCAGTCGTCGAATGGAACATAATAAATGAAAAACCAAAAAAGGATGAAAAAAAAATCTTTCCGTTTCAAAAGATGTGAAGCTACATGACACCGAATCGCTTTTACGCGTTATATTTTTCCGGTCGAGTAGTCCACATCTTGGAAAACTTATCATCATCATGATTTCTGACAAACAGAACGAGGGAAGTTTTCAACACCGATTTCACGTTCAAACCGTAAACCCGGGTGGAAATCATCGACTATCAGAATTCGATCTCAAAAAATCTCAACCGACTGCCATCATCCGTAACGAAATACGTGCTGCACATATCCGCGAAACGTCTAGCTGCAATAAAAATTGTCGCGAAATATGAATACCCTGCAGCGAGTAGTTGCGGTCACAAGCCGCGGACTGCGGTTGAGTATTTCTTCCATATTGCCTACGAAGAGATTCGCGGAAACACGATAACACGTCTAGAATTTACCGCATACGTCAATAGTAGCCAGGTACTGAAACGAAACTATGTATGTACGATAAATCATCGACGAAACCATCTTCTTCGTCTGCAGCCGGTTGCTGCATCATCCACCCCTCAAAGTTCCGCGCATCACACTCCCGCGTATGCCACAGTGGCCGAGCGCAGCATGATCGTATATCCCGTGGGTGGGCACTTGGGCAGTAGTGAGTAGGTACCCGTACGGTCTCTGCGAGGGAGTCAGTCAGTGCTACGAGTCAGTAGAGAGACAGTGAGTTGCCCGTTCCGTTGCCAGTTTGTCGATCGATCTGCCGATACCCGTTCAGACATTTCTTGAAAACCAAAAAGTAGCAACAAAAAAAAGCCAAACATTCGAACGATCCACATGTTACGCGATGTGCAGTTAATAATAATTGACCACTCTTCATCGGGCGGTACCCTAATTAAATCATCGATCACTAAACGTGATCGGTAACCAACAATGCGGAATAAATCTAGGTACTAAGTTCCTAATTGTTTTTGCTTGCTATTTAGCGGCAGGCATCGTACGGTCTATAATTCTAAGTCGAGCAGACCCTGAAGAAGCCTGCGAGGGGCGTCGATTAGCGCCGCATAAGAATGCGCGAAGAAAAGCAGCTCTTAATGAGCAAATTAGCGGATAGGTGGTAACGAAGTTTGAAGCTGTCTGCTACTGGTACTACTACCGGTGGTAATTGTTGTGGTGGTGGCCAAGGTAGTGGCGGTGGTGCAGTGCTCGTGATCGTGTTACTCCTGCAGACATTAGTTGCTAGTTCCTGTTGTTTGTTTTGTTGGTGTTTGACCAGTGGGTTTTGGTGCACAAGATCATCCCGTCCTTCGCGATCATCCGGTCCTCATGGCTCCAAGGAGATCTACCAAACGGAGGAGGGCCCTGGCGCATGGAGAACATGCAGGTACCCTACCATCGATCAAGACAATTCTTAATCTCGACTAACATCCCTCATCTCTTGCCTAACAAATGCAGAATCTCATCCGTTGGACGGGCAACAGTTTATCACTGTGTCTTATAGTTTTTCTCTATCCTTTCCTCTCGAGTATTATACTTCTATCTCTTCTTCTTATACATCTGAATTTATCTCTTTTTCCATTCTTTGACCGTGTTTCGATTACGTCGTATCAATACGGATTATCCATCTGACAGAATATTCTTCAGGTGTTGATATAGCCGAAAACTTTCTTGTCAAAGATGGACTAAGAATGTGCAATTATGACGAGGGGAATTTTTTCCTTCTTCTTCTTATGGTCTTGTGCATTTGTACGCGTAACAAATCGCGGAATTCAACGCATATACTTGTTTCGATTCTCTAGTCGCTGGGGTCATCAGGCTAAACAATACCGTAAGCTTACGCCGTTATCTCACAATTGTTGTTCGAAATGTGTGTATACGTAGTGAGTACGTTACATACGGATCACTTTAGCTACATGTACATTTATTATGTACAATTTATCTGTCAGTAAAGATTGACAATTGCTACGGGTTTCTCATTGCATATCCAGTGTATTTGGTACTATTTGGCTATTTTGAAGCAAGTTTTATATTCCGTTTCCTATTGTCACCGTAGATTTTCATCCTCCACATGACTATTGAGCCTATATCGAATGAACGAATGAATAAAAGTCAAAATATCAGTTAAGCAGGATTATGTCAAGATTTTCGAACTCACAATGAAGGTAATCAGACGAAGAACTCCATTATCAAATTATAAATGTAAATTTTACTGTTCCCTGTATGAAAATCTCCAATTAACCGAATATATTCTATAAACTTAGGCATAATGTACTATAAAGCTATACTTCACGATGCGCGTTGCTAATGAATTAAACGGTAAATAATTTGAATGCCTTTTGAATACTCCTCGTTAATATCTGGATTCTACGTTATTAATAATCATCCGTCTCCGATTACAGAGGATTTTTTATTCGACAGTACAACTTTAAACTTCTCAAATTTCCACATTGCAATCGAACACGAGGTGATATTTTTGAGTATATATTATTTTAATTATCGATATCATTCACGGCCAATATGTTAATAATAATTTTATCAAAAAGTATTAAAAAAATTAAAAGTTTCTTTAACTCGAAAACAACAAGTTTTTTTTAATTATGTCTACCTGATCATATCCAAAAATAGTATAAAAATTTGCAAACCAAAAAATACATACATGTATATTAGGGTGGTCCTTATTTACGGTGTTTTTGAAATTTCCTGCGGACAAGGTGGAAAAAGTTTGCAAATAAATTCGAAAAAAAAAAGTACGCGAAACTTGGAGTCTGTAGGTCAACTCAAAGTACTGCCCACAAGGCAGTGAAATTTGGCATACGTCTTCCCTACAGGGATAAAGGGTTTTTTTTCCAAAAAATCGCCCAATTTTTCGTTGAATACCTATGACCATAGGAAAAACGTATACCAAATTTCAGATTTTTCGAAGCACTGTTAAGGCAGGAAAAAAAAATAATGCAGTGAGCCCGAATTTACATGTAAATCAAATGGGAAAATTCGCTGCCTTGTAGGCAGTACTTTGATTTGACCTACGGACTCCAAGTTTTGGGTACTTTTTTTTTTAAATTTATTTGCAAACTTTTTCCACCTTGTCCGCAGGGAATTTCAAAAACACCGTAAATAAGGACCATGCCGTAATGTATATATAATTATTTTTCCTCAACTGTTGAGGACAAACGTTGTTTATTGTTAATAATACTGAGCCAAGTCCACAGTTATACGATAAGAAGCTTGTCTAATCTTTTTCAGGCTTGTGTGTTACACCGTGATTATTGCCTATACAGTATATATAATATATAACTGTAACGTAAATTATAATAAATATAATCTAATCGTTTTCTTGGTCAATATTGTTCCCTTTCAAACGTATATTATATCAGCAATACAAGAGCTGGCTGAATAATATTAATTTGACCCTTGGTAAACGACAACCTTACGCGTCGTCGTCTGCTCCAGCGTCCATATCACCGTACCTGCACGGGTTCTAATTAAATTCACTCTCGCTGTATATAACGTCCGAGTAATCGAGATTCAAAGTATATCATTGTCTCGAATACTCAGCAGTGGATGAACGGTAGCTATTATTTTACAGTGTAGTAGTCTGCAGTTATTATATTGAAAAATATATATAAATATATTTTTATACCATTTTTTTAATTTTTTTATAATGAATATTAATTACGTTATCGCTTTTATTCGAATCAGTAGAACGTTTAGAAGCATTACCACTCCTCACTGCAGCTCTAATGTCGCAATAAGTTTCAAGCTATTAAGATAGTTTAAATACGCATTTGATTTCTCTGGAAATAATGTTAAAAAGAAACAAAAAAAAGCACGATAATATAATATGATCTCCCACATACACACATACAATATATATATGTATGTATCTAGATACAGGGTGGGCCAAAAAAGAAAGGAACGATTTGAAATGTGAATATAAAATCCGAACGCGTTGACCGATTTTTGAAAACTTTATTTCGCTCGAAACTAGCAGAATAAACCTTTCGATTCGCGTTTGAAAATCCGGAAAAATCCTCATTCCTTGCTGAGATACTGGAAGCTTTTGAAAAACGGGTTTTGAAAAAGTTGCATGGGAGGATGAAAAAAATTAATATTAAAGAATGTAGTTCAACTTAATTTCTGTCTTATTAAATTGCGACTCGAAGTTCGATTCTGACATTTTATCAATTTTCCTAGATTCTATTCATACGACGTGAAACGTTTCTTGGAATATTTAGAGTCAGAACTAGTCAGAGATTAAAATTCTGTTTCCGGGACATCATCAATAAAGTTCATTATAAAAAAATTTGATATTAATTTTTTTGTTCATCCTCCCAGCAACTTCTTCGAACCCCATTTTTCAAAAGCGTGTATCTCAGCGAGGAATAAAGATTTTTCGAATTTTCAAACGCGAAACGGAAGGTTCATTCTTCTAGTTTCGAGCAAAATAAAATTTTTTAAAATCGATCAACGCGTTCGGATTTTATTCAAGTTTTAATTCGGTCTGGTTAATAAATGATTTTTCTCTCATAGTTAATTCCTCTAGCTTTGTTTTTTCTTTTATTTCACTCGACAATTAGTATAATTACGTAACACATTACATGTATAGAGTATAGACGCATGATACTATCATAGATAGCTCACGGATGTGATAACGATGTAGGTTTCTTTTTCTTTTTTCGTTACGCGAGATCCAGGCTGCAGATGTGGGCATTGAATTATCGAATGTATTTGAGGTATACGTTCGATAACCCGCGAGCAATCAATAAATTCGACAAAAAATGAAGTAAAAAACTTAAATAGTCTGCTGTTCTATGGATTGAACTTCGAATGGATTGAACTATACAAGAATATATGTATTTACGCTAAACCCAGACGAACAGAGCTTCAGTGCCATTTGAATGAGATAAAGTTTAAGGCTGAAAAAGCGAAGTGAAAGATGAGTTTGTTCATAATTTTAGTTATTTGATTCGCGTCATACCTACGTACAGTTTCCTGAAAAAAAAAATTTCATCCGCGAAATATTCATTATTCGATATTTAAATGATGAAATATTGCAGTCGACGATTATCTATACGTCATAAATAATTTGATAATACCCAGGCTTGTCCCGCATGAGAAATACGTATTTTGAGGCGTATATTTTGTACAAGATCAACATCACCGTAGCTCCCCTCCGGACCACATAGTTTATGACATTTTTTGACGGCTGCGTCTAGCGCAAAAGAAAAAAAAAAAAGAAAAAAAGAAAAAAATAATGGAAAGCTAATGTGTTGGGTACCAAATCTTTGTTCGAAAACATCTCGATATTAAGAATAACGAACCTCTCCTATACTAGGGCAGGGTACCCAGTTTTTTTGTCGGACTTTTTAAACCTCCGAAACATTTGATGGGCTGTTCCAGTCTGGTAAGCTGAGATAGGTATACCCCCGTCGATATCTTATCTAAACTCAGCAGTAGTAGTAAACGGTGCAGAGATATCGGTAAGGCTTACGACTGGTTAGCGAACGGAGTTAATTGGTTTTCAATTCCAAAGTCCCTGCAGCCAGAACGTCTAAAGATCAGCATTAAATCCGATTCCCTTACTCGCTATTGACTGTAATAACGATCTGGGTATTCGCTGTAAGGTTCTTTCGGACTATTGAGAATTCGTCCACAGTTCGCAATGCAAAAAAATAAATAAAAACGAGTATGAAACGTTCCTTGAATCAACGATTCGCAAAGGACGTCTAACCGAGTTACCTGGAGTATCGAGGTATTGCTGTAGGTTCCTTCGTGCAAGATTCAGTGCACATCTCCTGGAATAGGCCTCACCGCGTTGCAATCGTACTTGTTGCGTATACGCAACGAGGTTGGCTCATCCCGCGGACGCTAAGCGATAGCCAACGATAGTTTATAGGGATAAGAGAGCAGAGGATAGCGACAGAGCCTTACGAAGACACGTGTGGAAATCCAACACGCATACAGGGTGAGAAGACCATCGGGTACTAATGTGTATAGGCATGATGTTGGTGCGTCGGAGATGGCTGACCGCGGAGATAACGCCTTGACCCGTTACGAGTCCGGAGCACCAGATGAATGGCTTCTCTGTCCGAAGATTCCCCCCCGCGCCGATCTCGACTGGCTCCAAATATGCGGCCCTTACCAGCCCTAGCCAGCCCTGGTGCAATGCCCAAACGTGAGATGGGGCCCAACGGGTCAGAAGTACCACTCGAGAGTTGACGATGTGGGGTAGCCTCTCGACCTCTCGCACACGTTATGGATGCACCGTGGATCGGGCCGATCTATCTGTCTGAAAATACCGCGTAACAGGGAATCGGGTAGGCTTAGGTCTTTGCAAGAGTACGTAGTAAACGACATATGGTCGGGTACAGGAGGTATACTGTGAGTTTTGGATCACGGTATCGTGTTGCTTGTTTTGGTGGTAGCCATCCTCGTAAACAACTGTGGCGTTACTAATTTAGGTCGTTTTTAAGTACGGGAGATGAAGTATGAGAGTTGAATAATAAATCGTTATTCTTCTTCAATCTTATTACTAGAAGATTGAAGATTGTGTAGCCTGCACCGGTTGTACCGCGCAAGCTGCACATATATTATACAGTATTCGGACTTTCCTAGCTGAAATCCTGCGTATACAGCCAAGGGTTTTTTAAGGGAACGAGTACAGGTTGGTTTTGGAAATTCGGAGTACTCCAGAATACATTTATTTCTCAGCCAAAGTTTATTTAACATCAAAACAAAATTTTTCTTTGAAAACCTTTGTCGTAAGGTTTTAGGCACATCGTTGTTCCGATTAAGGTCGTTGAGGGCTCATTTTGTTCAGAAAAGAAATCCTCATCGTGTGAACGAGGGAATTTTTCTACAATTTCACGTTGGCCAAGTTATTTGCAAATTAGTAGCCTAAATATTGGAAATTTTGGATAATTTGCCGTAACTTTTCACACGAATTTTTTTTCACCGATCCCTACGTTCATAAGATGTAGAATTGCTGTCCGAAGAAAGCAAGACTTTGAGAGGTTGAATTGGACCAACGATGTGCCGGAAACCTTACGACAAAGTTTTTGGAAGAAAATTTTTTTTTGATGTAAAATAAACTTTGGTTGACAAATAAATGAATTTTGGAGTACTCCAAATTTCCCAAACCAAGTTGGACTAGTCCCCTTAATAACCCAATTTCCCTAAGGTTATCAATTTCAATGTCAGATACCTGTGATAAGCTCTTGCTGTTGTACAGAGTCCAATATAAATCATCGCCATTAGGCTGATTCAAAGAAATAGAATAATCCGTAATCATTTAATCAGTAAATGTATTTAAAAAATATATAAGACATAAGGTCAGGAGGGGAACGATGAAAGTTTCTCTCCTTGTTCGAATGTGTTCATTAATCTACTGATATACTGACAGTATAGTGATTCGAATACAGATATGGGTTACAAGTATCCAAGGTGGTCTGAAAAACCGGTCAGTTTTAAGACGTGGATAAAATTCGAACGCGTGAAGAGTCATTTATCATTTTGGCAAGCATATTGGTATATAGTTATTCGATATAGGTATAGGTATACTGCAGCTTGAAAGAGTATCAGGCATTCATTTGATACAACCTATAGTTTTCAAATATACTTTCATCAAACGATATCGCCAAAGGGTAGTTCCTCGATCACCGCTAGGAGAAAGACGCTCTCTCGCAAGAGAAACAAGACTAACTAGCCTGTAACTTGAGGATTTTAGCTAACTTATCAGCGCACTATTGGATGTCTTTGAAGATATTGGTTGCAATCCGAATACCTATTCATTTTCCAAACCATTTCGGCGTCCGTTGTTTTAAATTTCGTTAAAAAATTTTTGCACGTGCAGGATCTGACCGTACGATTTCCCCTCCGGACACGAAATGACCCCGTGGAGGTCGGCGAAGAAGGCCCCGCCTCAAACGCCTAATTACTCCCCGCTTAACAGTCGACGCTCTGTTCAACGACTACGCCGCACTGGTGCCTCGATCTTGATTAATTCTGGCTCCACTACGGGCCCCGGAATAAATACGCGCATGTTACATAGCATAGTAGCATACAACATATAGATCGCGTAGTATATATGCTGTATGGCTACTTGTCCTATGGGATATGATGAGCCTGAGGAACTAGTAGTAGTCATAGTATATTTTTTAATTTACTTGGCGCGAGACTCTACCGAGTCTCTTCATTATACAACTGAAATTATAAAAATAAACTCAAGAAATTGACGAATCGAAGAGCCCACATTGGTGAATGGAATTATACCTAACGTGGAGTTCTTTCGAATCGGTGAAACCCAGAAAAATTTACTGTTTTTTTGTCTGACTGCAGGGCAGAATCATCCAAACTGACCTCTCGAAATTTTCGATAATGATTGACCTTCTGTCTCGAAGCGAAGTCATTGATATGATATTCCAAGTCGATATATTAAACTCTGCACTGCAAAGATTATGTGTAGAGTCTTCCCGATCGCAATATGACGGTATCTTTAAAATTGTAAAAAGCAATCGAATCCCGGTTGATCTTTCGTTAAGCGTTGCAATAATCATGAATCCTGACAACCCAGAAACTACGACAGATCTCTCTTCCGATCCTCACGCAGGAAATCCATTCGCGTAACAATTATTCCTGATATCGCATCATTTTGAATCGCATTTTGCAGGTTCCATTGACACCCAGAGATCCCAGCTAAGGCAACCCTTGCAGGACGCCGTGGCGAGGCTTCAGCCTGCACCAACCGATGGCGATACAACGGTGGTTATAGACTGTCACGGAAATCCTCAAGCGTGTGGTCCGGAAGCGGCCTGTAGACCTTTTGAAAATAACACATCGATCTGTGTCTGCCCACATGACTCTTCAATACCAACCGCTTCCCTGACCTGTCCGAATCGCCACACCGGTAAATATTCACATTAAGTATACCTGTATACAGCCGTGATACCTATAAGGTGTAGACTAATACATCAAGACGCAACGGTTAGACAACCACCTAAATCATGCTTTACATTACAGTACCGCTGACGCGGAGTCCTATACATAACATTATACCTCCTAGTGGTAACCTGACAAATAGTACAACAGAGCTGCCAGACGCGGAAAAGGTTGGTCTGCGTTTTTCTATTGAATAGAAATAGGTATAACGTATGTATGTACTAGATTATGCATTCGGAATACCAGCCCCGGTTCCGTCAGAGACTAATTAAAGATAATTAATTACTTGGGTATAGGTGGAACCAGAACATGCACAAAAAGTATCGAATACTACAATTATCGGCGGTACTTTTTGCGGAGTTTTTGTCATCGCCTTGGTCATTTTTCTTATATGGTATTGGCAAAGACGGCGGGTCTGTGCGTCAAAATGCAGTCGAACTTCTCTGAACGTGAGTATTTTTTATACACGCATGCCTATTTTTTTCCTTCTTCTTTTTCTTTAGTTAAGAAAAGAACCAAGTTTATCCTAGACAGGTGTTTCATCGGTTTTTTCGTATTGGTAAACATTGTCGGCTAATCAATAAGAACTATATGTATGTGGAAGATCATTAGCTCGGTCATCTGTATATACACAATGATCAACGATGTAACGAGACTAGTGTTAAAAAATTGATCCGTTTGTTAGAAGTGTAAAATACGTAGTTACCGTTTTCAACACTGACAGCTTGTGTATTGTATGCGATCAGGAAGACAGCGGTCGAAGCTCTTGCGTCGCATCAGCGGTAGATATGTTGCTCCATTTATACAGGAGCTTACTACGTCGTAGCGCTAAGCTATGTATATGTATGTGCATATAATTACAGGACTGGATTAAGTATAACTATAAAAAAAAAAAAAAAAATAAAAAAAACGCCGTATTGGGAGATTGGGAAATGTTGAACTTTGCTGTTTTGATAGTACACAAGATGCGTTAGTTTATAGGGGACCCCGAAACTTTCGACTGTGTAAAAAGTCTTGTGTTATGTTTTTTACAGAATATTAGACACGTCGACTTACACAGTGTAGATAGTTTATTATAATATATAACTTGTAAGTCACGTTTTGACGAAGACAAAGATGAAATCGGTTATATTTAATTGGTTGCGAAGTTCGCTCTTTCTGTCGTGAATGCAGCCTGACAACCAACAGTCAGACAAAATAAAAAGAGATGCAGTTATTCCCGAGGGGATTAACCACTCTACCGATTGAACGAAAACTTGACTTCAAGATTTCAAAAGAACTCGTGAATTCAAATTTTACTTCACATGACTTAACAATCGACTTACTCGACTTCATGTAATTTCAAGTGACCTCACGTGACTTTTCACGTTACTTAACTCAACTTCAAGTGACTTCTCGTTACTCAACTTGACTTCAAGTGACTTCAAGTGGCGTCAAGTAACTTCAATTGATTCCACGAGACTTCTCATGACTTTAAATAACTTCACGTGACTTTTTACGTAACTTAACTTGACTTCAAGTGACTTCTCGTAACTCAACTTGACTTCAAGTGACTTTTCACGTAACTTAATTTGACTTCAAGTGACTTCTCGTAACTCAACTTGACTTTAAGTAATTTTTCACGTGACTTCAAGTGACTTTACGCAACGTCAAGTAACTTTAATTGATTCCACGAAACTTCACATGACTTTAAATGACTTCACGTAATTTCAACTGACGTCGCTTGGCTTTTTACGTGACTTGAGGTGATTCAAAGTAGCTTCAAGTGACTTGATGAAATGACAAAATGACTTCAAATAACTCTGACTACAATTGACTTTTCAGAAAAATTTACACTTGACTTTGAGAGTGATTAATCTCTCGGTTATTTCAATACAGTTATAGTGCTGATACTTTTTACTCACTTTCTTAGGAGCTCGTAGAATACGATAGTAGCTGGCAATGATACAGTGACTATACCTACTAATAAATTGTGAACTGAAAGCATTCTGCTCCCAGCGTAATTTCTAAACTCTCAGCTATACTTTGCAGCTGTACTCTATTGCTGAATGGCGAAAGGTCTTATCGGTTTATTTAAGATAGCTTTAAGTCGTAGAAATGAGACGAAATTTCGAAAAAAAAAGAACTCTACCACGTATAGTCTTCTGAGCCTGGCAATGAGTGGGCTACGCATTGAAACCCACCTGCCTATACCAGAATTTAAAAGCATAAATAACCCAGACCATTGGACTAGTAAAGTGGTATCGACTAAACAGAACGAGTTGTTACATCTAGTAGGAGTGTAGAAACCTAATTATCAAAGCACGTCAGAATATAAGACAAATGTAAAGCGCAAGCAGAGCGAGTATAACATATGATGCATCGAAGAGAAAAGATATTATTACGGAACCGAGACATTAATCGTAGCTTGTATGATAGGCCTGCGTGTTATTATACGTAGAATGGTGTTAAATGTCTTATTTATGCATAGGGCATGTCTCTAGCGACACAAATTTATTGGCATCTATATTGGAAATCGAGTTTTGCGAGAGTTGAATTTACTAACGAGTATTAGTACGTCTGATTTATCGTTAGTCAAGAGTAAGCTAATCAAATTACATCGCACATTCTATTTTCAATATAAATCAGCGGGGATGGAAACACATCAAATGTCACAGAAAGCGTTTAAAAATAAATCATAGAATTCGATCAAGTCGCGAATATTTTTTGAAAAATCTCTTTACGAAATTTCTTCGTTTTTTCGTCTTCTGTCGATAAAAAAAATATATCATAATTTTCTAAGAACATTTTTTTCAATATTTCATCCGTTAGAAAAGGTCTATATAAAATGGTCTGATATATAAGGTCTGATATAAAATTTCCGATCTTCTGATACCGATGGGAAATTTTACAAAACGGAGAATTAACTCAGTCACGAATTTTCATGGGATCCATTCTTGAATTTTGAATTTTTAAAATATACTGTAACTCTGAAAATATCAGAATCGTAGTACCAATTACGTGTCCTGTATATATCCAACGAGAAAAAATTACCGTCTGGATCAACACATGACCGCAATGATGAAAATGTACTCCCGAAAACTAATTTTCCTCGTTACGAATCATGGATCTTTGTGGTATTGGCTATAGGACAGAGATGAAAGCATCTCTGATTATAGACCGATGACTGCACGTCTGTACAGACATACGTGCCAGATTAAAGAGTCGAGTTTCTCGACGTGACGTTACTATCAATGTTACAGCCATCTCCGATGAATCTTAAGAAGGGATTACTTCTCGCTAACAAGTACACACCAAATCCGCAATACTTCGCTTGCGGATCTCCAGAGGTGCCTATACTTTGCCGCGATTGTATCTTATTCGTTCAGGACATCGGCGAGGGTTGCTTCGGCAAGGTGTACAAAGGTGAGGCATGATTATCTCTTCGTGTAGTTGTTTCACCGTAATACGTCGATGAAAAATCAATCTTCTTCCTTGATTCTTTTTTTTAAATGACAGGCAACTAATTTTATGAAAATCAACAGGTGAGGTGCGTAACGGCGAAGCGACCGAAATCGTCGCCGTAAAAGTCCTGAAGGACTCCGCGTCCCGCGAAGCCGAGGAGGACTTCATGCGCGAGGTGGACATAATGTCCGCATTTCGCCACCAAAATATCCTCTTTCTTATTGGCGTTGTTCTCCGGGATGCGACTAACGGTCCTTGGATGGTCTTCGAGTATATGCCACACGGCGATCTCGCCGAAGTCCTCAGGGCTAACTCCCGACAGTTAAGAAGCCCGACGCCCGGACTACCACCTCTAACGAAGGTGAAAATCGATTAATAGATCGCTCGAAGATATACAGAATAAAGAGTCATCCCTCTAATCCATGATTTATGTTCTACACGATGATAGGAGTCCCTGCTCTGGATATCCACACAGATAGCAGCCGGGATGACTTACTTGTCGGCTCAAAGATTTGTTCACCGTGATCTAGCCTGTCGTAATTGTCTAGTTGGTCCTGATTTGATTGTAAAGATAGCTGATTTCGGAATGTCGCGTGACGTGTACACCTGCGACTATTACAAGGTGATTTCATAGTTTTTAATAAACAAACAGTAGGGTAAAATGTACCAAAGTAAGAAATTCTATGGTCACTCCGATCCTCATCATTCTAAGTAATAATTGTTTTAATTTTTGTGTTAAATTGAAAAAAAAAAAAAATCTTCACAGATCGGCGGGTCACGTTTACTTCCGATACGGTGGATGGCTCCAGAAAGCGTGATATTCGGCCGATTCACTTTGGAAAGCGACGTTTGGAGCTTCGGAGTTGTACTCTGGGAGGTTTATTCATTCGGCAAACAGCCCTACTATGGACAGAATAACGACGAGGTGAGTCTTTACTGAGTTTTTACGGCCCCATTAATATGATGACTGTTGTCTTCTTGTATTCTCGATTTTTATAGCTTTTCAGTTTTGAATATTCTCATATTTTTTGCTAAATTTGTACACAGCTAAATAAAAAATAAGTTTAAAATTTTAGATTTCAAACTTCATTTCGGTGATTTTGGAGTTTGAAATAAAAAATTCTGTGGTCCATGCGTGCCGAGGAATTTTAAGAAACATGTTGTGAATTTTATCTCTCTTGCACGATTAAAAGCAGATATCTTGAAGAGAAAATTAGCAAAGATAATTTGACGAAAAAGCATCGTAAAGTAGACACTCAAACCTTCAAAATGATTCTTGTTTCGAGTTTCTACGATCTTATTTGACGAAAACATGATATATTGAAATCGGTCGTTTTTTCAAGCCAAATTTACATGTTCCTTAGAAAGATTTTAGAAGTATATTAAAATGAAATTAGGATCTCGTAGCCTCAGAGGATAGATGATCATAAAAAAAAAATCGAAACAAACGTCTGTTTTTTTCCCCGGTATGTCTTCCGCGGCGTTAAAACTAGGGAAAATGTACCCAATAATTGTTTTCGTTTATATATTTTTGTCTTTTTCTTTTTTTTTTTTTCTCTTTAGGTAGTGAAATTAATTCTCCAAAACATAATGCTAATCCCACCGGAAGATTGCCCCTCTTTCATCTGTGAGATCATGCAGGGCTGCTGGAAGTCGGAAGCAAAGGATCGTCTTAAATTTACGGATATACTCGATAAGTTAGAACTAGCACACGAGAAATCAAGTAACAAAGGGTCTCTTCCTCGGCCACCTCAAGGGCCAGTTACTATCCGTTCAACAGATGCGTTGGACACCGATGGTTACTTGCTACCAGCACCAGCCGCCCGATGCGAATACTTACAGCCACTTCCACCACTCCCCGATTGAGCTGTGGGAGGATTATCGAAACAGCGCGAATTGTTTGTTTGTATCCGTTTTTTTTTTTTTTTTTTGATTTCTCAGAACATGTACAGTAGATAGTTTGCTAAAAAATACTATCAACACGGGAAGCGTTGCTTTCCATTTGGCTCGGCCCTCGCATCATCTTGATCAAACTATACGTGGATTATACATAATACAATCCACATTATTCCCTTGAAGTATATACAATTTACATACGTATATGTGACACATGGTTTGTACTTATAACTTTGGGTAATAACTGATAGAGTAGCCTATATGTGCAAGACAGTCGTGTTAAGATTTGTAATTAGTGTCTCTTATTATACGGCTATAGGTACTATTGAAGAGAAATGAAACTGAAATTTTATAATCCTTGAATTTTTCTGGTCAAAAACAGAATTTGACTTTAAAATTCGCCTTCGATCTATAAGTTATATGATATCGGATGTCGAAATTTTTTTTTTTTTTTTTTATCATCAGATTACTCTCTTGTATGAAAGTATAGGTAACAATTTTTGGTATTGGTGACGCATATCGTTTACAAATAATTATTTTTCATTATCATGGTATAAAAAACGATGTATGTAACTTTTGCACAAGCAAGTTAGCTGACGATGATAACGAAACAAAAGAAGAAATTGGACATTACCCGATAAGAATGATAAATAAATCAAGGACAATTTTTGGGACAAAATGCAGTTTTCGACCAAAAGTAGCGAAAAATGTTTTTCTTCACTTTTTTACAGTCCCCATAAAGACTGTACTGGAGTACAAGGTAAGATCGTTCAAGTAATATCAGTTGTCCCCCCTCAATTATCCCCAAGAAGTTTCGGTGTTGATTAACACAATTAATAAATTAATTAATATTAGTTAGAAGAAAGAAAAAAAATATATATATATACATATATTATTTTATATATATACCTATATATACATATATTTATATGTATGTTGTTAGGATGTTATTATTAATTAAGCCAAATGATATAATACTGTACGTATGTATATATACATATGTATATATGTATATGGAAAATTCCACGTGAACTTGACCCTGGGTTTGATCTCGCTATTTTTATCTTAAAAAGTTTTAACGAAATTAAAAATGACGAGGTCAAACCCAGGTCAAATTCACATGGAAAATTCCCCATATATATCCATATATTATATACAGATTATACATATTTATGTGTGTATAATTGTGTTATACATAGTATTAATAATTGTTAATTCAAAATAAGGTAAAAATGTTGTGGAATTTATTTTCACGTCGATGTGCGACCAATCGAAAAGTATATGTATGTATATCACTGTAACGATACCTCTCAGAAAATAAACCGAAGAGGGCTTATACTTATTGACTACAAATTGCAAGTAAATCTGTAACTGTTTCGTATAAAAAAAAATTCAAAAATTCGAAATTAACAATAAATGATAAACATCTTTTGTCGCTATAAAGTAATTCCAGAGTTGAAAAATTTATTTAAAAAAAAAAAAATATATATAACTTATTATATTTCCTGTTTTCTCTTAGCGCCCTTATATAAAACATGTTAAATTATAGGTCTTTTAAAATTTTCAACAAAAAAAACCTTAAAAACTTTGTTATTTTGATTTTCACTAGCAAGAAGTTAACATGTCTTTTTCAGGGCTGATGCCTAACTTTCATTTAATAATTACGTTATCATAAATGCAAAAAACAAAAAAAAAAAAACTAAAAGAAAAAAAAATTAAACAAACATATTTTATATCATTTAATATAAAGTCACATGAGATCAAAGTTAGAACATATACCTATAATATATTATCATGGAAATACAATATAAATAATTTCGTAAATGAAGATGCCCTTTAGAACTTCACTGTTTTTATGATAAACCTAAATTTTTTTTTTTTTGTACACGAAATTACTTCATCTACTTCACGGAACAAGTTCCTTATGAATTCCATCGAATATATAAAATATAAATTATAATTAATGACCATGTATGCTGATACTATGTATCTCTTATGAAAACTTTTGTCATTTTTACGGCTAGTATATCCCTTTTCAAAAATATTTAAGCTCCAACCGAATGGCACAATGTCGATTTTCGATTGAAACATATTCATTAGTCAAGTTGTCATTAATTTACACAAGAAACCATCGACAATTAGGTGTGAGTTTAAGAGTGTTGCTTTAAGTCGATTGATTGTATCATTCAACATTACCTTCGCCATTCCACATCTTTCTACTAACTTTTATAGCTGCGAATAGTCGATTTAAAGATAAGTATTAAATTTCACAAGATACAAATAAATATTTGAATCTGATTTCGTCAGTCGAAATTTTTCACAAGTTTTTTTTTTCCAGTAGATCAACTCTGTTTAGAGCATAGCTCAGAGAAAAGGGATTCTGTATATTATTATACGTTCAAGTCAACGTCGAATAATTATAATCTAAAGTTAAAATTTAATAAACCATAAAAATCAAACGCGTAAGTTGAAAAACTTTAATGACATACCATAACAGTTCACTCCACTTGAAAGTAAATAAAAACGATACAAGAATGGCTAAGAGTGGCACAGATGGGAGATATTTTGTGATTTCAATAATTCAAATATAACTAACACACTTGGCAATACTTAAAACGTAGAATAAAATTACAGTGGAAGTAATCGAAGGCCTATCAAAATAATTTCATTATCGAAATTAATACATCGTATTTTACGTATTATTATTTTATTTTCTGAAATTAATAGTCGATTTAATGGGTCTCTAGCAAATAGAATACTAGTAACACAAATCAGTGTGATAATTACTATTTTTTTTTCTAATTATAAGTGGAATTTAAATCAAACAAACATTCCATTATAGTGAACACTTTCATCAGACATGGTTGATATATGTATATGTACAAAAGATATCTTGATGCCAATTGGTTCAGTCAATCAGGGGGGAGAAAAAAATCATTTGGTCAACAATATTCAATGACACATTGAATATTATCCCATCAAACACATTGAATCGCCAAAACTACCTATTGGCTTACATTTATTCTTTTTCGACCTTGATTTGACATAGGCGAACCATACCACAGGTCGTATTAATCATTTAAATAATCAGAAACTGGATTTATTGGTATTGAAAATTAATAAAGTCAATTTTCGTTGACCCTTATAACTCTAGATGTTGTCAAAGGCGTACACGATGAAATAATAATTGATCAAAGAAGGGTGAATTTGATAGAAATTGAGAAAACAAAAAAATTAATGGAAAAAAAAATAGCTACATCAGCCGATTATTTCTTTTTTTAACTTAAACCGATAATAACGTTATTATAATTTTGAACTTTTCTTAAAATTTATACTTTTGTAAATATTACATATATCTATTCATAACATGCCTATGCTTAAGATTGAGAATGCTTCATAGTAGGTAATGATATTGATAGCATTGGATTTCATTTGGGAAAAAAAAGGAATAAATATTGGTTGGAGGATGAACAGCTTACACCATTGACGGTAAACAATATATCATCTGATAAGGACGAACAATTTCATGAATTGAAATTGTAGCTTTAATCTATATATCAAACTCTTGAGATCTACGTTATAGATATAATGAAAATGAATTTTTTTTTTTCAAACCGAATAATAGAAAAAATCCTCAGATTTGGAAAAAAAAAAAAACATAAAGGAAAAAAATTTTCAAATTATTAACTATTTACGTGAGGCCTGAACAAGTTTAAACTCATTGAAAGAAATACGTATGAAAATTGAATATATGCTGAAATTGTTTACTTATACATATAGGGATGAATATCATCTTCTGACATATACAATTCTAGTAAATGGCAGCAACTGATAATAGAAATTAACCAAATTGGAAAGTGAAACCGTTAGGCATACCACCTGCTTGGAATTGATAACCACCGCCGTGTTGACCGAAGAATGATTGGAACATTGCATTCGGATCCGTTTCTGTGATAAGTAAAAGTGTACAAGTTTAGTGATTATTATTTAATGAAATTATGTATGTATACGTACATACATGTAAAGGAAAAATAGATAATATGCTCACCATGTATACCGCCTTCCATATCGTCTAAGTCATGGCCATTGTCGTAGCGAGTTCGTTTCTTTGGGTCCGAAAGAATACCATATGCCTCACCCACTTCTTTGAATTTTTTCTCCTGTTCTTTTTTCTCACCGTCTGAAGCATTCGCGTGTTTATCTAAAACGACAAAAACCTTTTTTTGTATTCTTGGGATTTCAGATATTTCAGGAATTCTCAACAAGGTTTGTACACAGTTTTGGTGTTATTTTGAGGTGGGAACTATTGTACAGTGAAATATGAAGAAATTTTTTTTTTTTTTTTTAAATAATCAGGGTCGCAGGACTTTGCATGGAATGCCCCATATACCCATTTGGCTGTGTTAAAAAGATTAAAAGTAAAAATTTTACCAGGATGATGAACCATGGCTCTCTTTCGGTATGCTTTTTTGATATCGTCCGTTGATGCATTTTTGTCAATACCCAGAATTTTGTAGTAATCTTTTCTCTTAGATTTTTTTAGGGCGAGCTTTGCTTCCTGGAGCAATCTCTTGTTATCTGAAACAAATAATCAAAATAGAAGATCATCGTCAGTGAATAATCGCCCATTTCCAAAGAAATTAACAACACCGATTGAACCATCCTTGGGGACTTATCATATAGATAATAGCGTTACTTAAGATTCACATAAAAATGCTCAATTAGAAGGATTGGAATTGTTCCAAATTCACGTTACCTCTGCTTTTATCCATTTTCCAGGCTTGCTCATAATCACGAACGGCTTCTTCAAAATCTTCAAGTTCCGTGTGACACGCGGCGCGCTTGAGTAGAGCTTTAAGGTAGCTTTCATCCAGTTTCAATGCTTGAGTACACTCTTGCAAAGATTCCTTGAATCTTCTCAGCTAGAAACATGTTATTTATGATTTAAAATGGAGCCGAACAGTTTTATGGCGAAATTCAAAAACTGGTGGATCGATATATTATGAACTTTTTTCACAATTGAATACACAAATTTATATTTAGATAATACTGACTTTTAAAGAAAAAGTAGACGACTTGAATCGGTGAAATTTGTGGACAAGGACTCAAGTTTCAATTAGACAAAGGCTTTTTTCAAGAATAAGAAGAATAGAATCTTTATCAATATATGCACTAAATTTCCTCACCTTGGCATATATCAATGCTTTATTGAAGTGTAATTTGGCGTTGGCCATAATATTTTGGGTGTCTATGGTTAAAGCTTCGGTATAAAGGTCGAACGCTTCTGAATATTTTTCCATTTTAAAGGCTGCGTTTCCCTCCTCTTTCTTTTGCTTCAAAGTTTTTGCTTTCTGGAATACAGAAATAGAAAAACAAACGTGACTTATTCATTGAGCTCAATGTGAGGAAAAACCAGAAACTACGTTCTGGGTGTTAACATTAACAACAATACACGAACGAAATTGTTGAATAATTATTGCGTTAGCCAAACAGTTGCTTGTTATTTTACCTTGTATATGTCCAATGCTTTCGTGTGATCGGGTGCTAGTCGGAATACTTGTTGGAAATGTGCGAATGCTCGATCTACGTTGTCTTGGTAATAGAGACACATGCCACGTACGTAAATTGCGTCTACATTTTGTTTGTCAATATGCAAAATGTCGCTGAAATAGATAAAGTATATCTAATTAAGATGGAGAGTACAGATAATCGGGATGGTTTTATAGAGAATTAGAAGGACTGTAAAATTTGAGATAAAAAGTAATTTCAATGGATTCAAGACAATTTCAAATCACAAAATTAAACTGTAGTTATCATAGATTAGAAATCCCTAAAAGACAAAGTTTCTGCATTTAGGGTAAACAGAGAATATTTGAACAGAAATAGTAAGTTTTCTTTATGTGGTCAAAGTCACATTATATTATCTCAAATCTAGGCTTTTGTTGTTTTGGTCTTATCTAGCCAGTGTAAGAAATTTAACATCGGGCAATTTTATACGCATTACTCTTATAATACTTTCCACATCTGTTATTAGCTAGCTATGAGTATATTGAATAACTAACTTCGCTATGTCCTGTGCTTCTTGAAACCTCCCCAAAAATGTTAGGCATTCTGCTTTTCGTAGCTTAAATGCTGGACATGAGGTGCTCACGTCACAGCAACGGTCCATGCAATATACCACCTGCGAATGTGAAATTCGAATAGGTACATCTTATCAATAGAAGATTTTACGCCTGAACTTAAATGTGATGACTAATGAAATAACGAAATACACAGGGTGGCCCATTTCAATTTTTCCGAGAACTAAGCAAGATAGTGAAAAATGTTTCAGACAAGAGTTCTGTGGTTCCAAGGGGGACATTTGATAATGCTTTGGGTTTCGAATTTTTATAGGGTTTTATGAGGTTTTTATTAGGTAACTTTTGTTTTTTGAATGGGACCTCCTATTTTTTGGTGCAGTTTATAATGTGCACAAAAAAATACCTACATTACTTTTGTGGGAAAGTTTGTTTTTCTAAAAGTTAAATTATTTCGGAAGCACACAACTTTTGTCTGAAACACTTTTCACTGTCTTGCTTAGTTCTCGAGATATTGGCTTGGGGAAATTAAAATGGGCCACCCCGTAGCCTAACAGGGTTCACAACAGAGTTTTCATTGGGTATCTTTAGAGAAGCATGGGAGTTATAATCAGTGTCAAATCATTAAAACAGAAGAAAACCTGGTCTATTAATTTTATCAATAGACCAAGTTATTAATCCTGGTACCTGGTTATTAATCTTTGATAATGTTAGTGAAAACATCAATCTTGAGTATAAAGAGAAAGATATTTCCACTGGATACAAAGAAATATCATCACTGAGTGAAACAAGCCATGAAATTTTGAAATCAGATGAAAAATGAAAAGCTTTAACTATTTTGGAGCAGGTACATACTTGTAAACTTTTTTTCAACAATTATTTCATGATTGTTACTATTTTCAAGATCAATCACTTGATACTGTTTTTTTTTTTATTTTTTAGGGTTGCAGAAATATCCTTCCCTTGATAAAGACAATTAATTTTAAATAATCAGAGATTAACAAAATAAACGAGGTTTTCGTATATTTTACTGTTCCGATGCCAATTATACGTCCCATACTTTCTCAAAGCTTAAAGTAATACGAAATATTTCTAAAACTTTTTCCTCCACATATAGCATGATGGCAATTCTAGCATAGATCATGAGTTTCAGCTAAAATAAGAGATTCAAGAAAGTTGCGCGTTATAACTGATATGCGGATAGTTTACTATTACATACTTGATGCAATTATGCAATAAGCTTACTTTACGGAAGTCCTTTTTAGTGTAAGCAATTTCTGCTTCATTTAAAAATTTTTCTACATGTTCCAGATGCTTTTGCTCCGCTAGTATTCCGCTGTTAGCGGGATCCAACTCCAACACTTTGTTCAGAGCTGATTTTGCTCCGTGAATATCACCGATTATCAAAGAGCACTTCATAACTCTTGCATAAGCCTGAAATAATATTATTAATATAGTTTTTTTCTTTATTCAACCAAGTAATAGAAGTTGCGCAAAGTTATAGTGTTGATAAAACACAGTTGATTCATTACTTCGAAAATTAATGTTCTATGTACCTAGTTACCGATTAATTTCGATAAGTATAAACTAAGAAAAAAACAAATCCGTCAAAATCTTTAGAAGAAATGGTTCAATTTTTTGAATTAACTAGAATAACTTTCGGCATTATAGTGTATCACCTTTTTTTTAATGTACCTTGATAAATGTTGGGTCAATAGCAATACATTTTTTAGCATCAGCCAAAGCCTCGTGATATTTACCGAGCATCATATAACACGCAGCTCGATTACCATAGTATGCCGGGGACTCAGGGCATAGCTCTGTAAGAATAAAAAAAACCTGATTTCTGAATCTTTTTAAAAATAGGGATAAATAGGATTCCAATATTCTTGAATGTCTGATGCAAAAAATTTCGAATTTCAAAATGCGAAGTATTATCTCAATCCTGAAAGTGTATCACAATTTTGTTCTTTCCTAGTTGTCCACTATTCAGAAAAAGGCCTTTCATATGACGATCAAAAGATATATGATAGATACTTTTTTCTAATGGTATCGAAATTCTTTAAAATACAGCTGAAATTTTTGTACCGATTAAACTTACTCATTTCTTTAGAATAATACTTACCAATAACTTCGCTATAGACAGCCAATGCATCCTTGTATCTTTTGGTTTTATACAGTTGATTACCGGTTTCCTTTTTTAATTCCGCCAAACTATAAGAACACATAATGTTAAATATATGAAAATGATTAATTTCTCAATGAGTATTATACCTGTGTGCTAGCAACTGGCTCATTTTCATTACTGACTCATCAGCAGCTACTATTTTAAGATACTAATTCACATTACGCACATTACTTCTCTGCTCAATCTTTACAGTAGAAACTCGAGAATGCGTAAACGCAGCATATTGCTTTAACCTTTCAATGGCCGTAATGAAAAAAGTTTAAAAAATACGTACCGTCGATGAAAAAAATGAATCGCAAATAAGTGCAGTATTTGTAATTGCGCGAACAAGTAATACCTACTCTGTTAGATATTATATAAATGGTAGAAGGGTTCAGTAGGAAGGAAATAGGAATTTCTTTGCCAAATCAAAGGTATACAGACTTGATTATAGTGAAATATAAATAGTTGCATGGAACATGAGATCAAATGACAAAGAAGCAGATTATGAGACATCAGATACTGATTCAAAGAGCTGAAGCATTTTGTATTCATGTATGAAATTAAATGATATATTTCAAATTCCTCTCTTAAAATCTATCTTCTTTTATCTTTGCCAGAAACTAATTATCGAGTAAAGTATTTGCGTAGATACTCTTGTCGGATAATATACATGTGTACAGACAAACAAACAAAGATTACAAAGAAAAGGAAAATTCATAACAAAGACTTACGAGACATTAAACATCTGATCAATGGTTGATGTCATGGCAGTTCAGTTGATAATCGCATTGGCTATTACAAGGATCAAAACATCAATGCAATAAAAAACAAACAAAAAAAAAACAAAAACAAAAAACTCGAAGCAATATTGTGTCTCTTCTCAACTTCGGGAAATCAAACTGTAATAGAAATTAAGCATCATGTGTAGGTGTAGAATCTCTAAATTTATCACCTGGACATTTTACCTGAGGTCAGAGTCACTTTAATTATACAAACTTGAACTCTAGATGGCATAATAATCATTGTCTATTGTTTCTGCTAACTTTGATTTCATATTATTCAACTTACGTCATGTATAGGGCTAATAATTGGAGGGGAACAAAAAAAAAATGATACTGACGTGAGGATAAATTAGGACATCGTATAGATTCATATTTAATAAAAAAAAAAAGAAGAAAAAAAATACGTTAACGATGAAATGGGAAACAGGCGGAAAAATTTAGCGGGTCAATGTGCTTTTAGGGATTAATTAGATAGGTAGGTAGGTAGGTATGTATAAGTACTTACTCCCCTCTGCTTATTGACTCTGTTTCGGGATCTAGAACGTCGACACATTCCCAATCCAGAATGTTTGGTTGCTCGGCCATGCTTTAGAGATTAATGTAATCCAGGAAATTTATTTCGTCACCGCGGATGTATAGTTAATGTTAAAAATTAGAACCCCTTTTTTATATAAAAAAAAAGAAACACCAATAATCCAACGACGAGATTGACGGATTTACTTGGTATTCGCCGTGGTTTGCAAACGGCAAGGCAAGATGGTCATCGGTATGAAAAGTTTTTTTCGACTTTCGATACCGCCATCTATCCACCTGACGACCAACCAATAAATTGACGAACATTATTATGTAATGCATATTTGATATCTCTTTTTCTCTCTTTCTTTGTTTGGTTATTGGCTGCATATTTCATATAAATATTACCGCCTTCGACTAAAACCGTGGGCATTTTCGTGAGCCGGGAGTGTCGGCTTGAAATGGGTTTGGGGATAAGAATGTTCTTCGAACTTACCGACGGAAATAACATTGCAGTGTATCTATAGTTTGCGAATATACAGATATACTGCAATGCTATTTGAGTCGGCAATTTAGGACACTGTTCACATTCCCAAGCCCGTTTTCCCATTTTTAGAAAAAATTTAAAATGATGTTACGCCATTTTCGCAGCTTACTCTTCTCGTATGTAGAGATTAAAAACAAGCCGGAAAAACAGTTTTTTTTTCAAGATACTTTTCATAGGTTTCATAGGTTTAAATCATAGGTTTGCCTGTGGAAAAAAAGTATAGAAAAAAAAAAATTATTCCATTACTTTTTGTATGTATGAACTGACTTTAATGCATCATACAAATATATGAACATGCTATATGATGAGCGCCGCGATAAAAGGTTTTACTTCAGAATGAACGAGAAAAAAATGAAAATAAAATGATAATAATCATAAAAATAATAATAATAGTAATAATAAAAATATAGAACAAGGTGTAGGCAACCTTGCTTGTTTTGGTTTTCGATCATATCATTAGGTAAAGTTCGATTGTACTAAGTAGGTCTTGACGTCATGGCCTGATTTCCGGTCCAACTAAAGTTGCTAAACATTGTCTAAATGCAGGACAGTTCATTGGCAAATTCGTTTGAAAGTTTCACACGATTTCAATTCAAACGTATAATTTCCAAAAAGTTTCGAATAACTTAAAAATAGCTAGCTTGTTTAGCTAGCTAGCTAGCTAATTTATTTAATAGCTAAATAGCTATTAAATAAACTTAATAGGTTGTTTCGAAGATAAATTTTTTGTTTTACCAATTATATCAGATAGCGCTTATGTATTCGTCAGTTATATCGTCGATTAAGATAAAACGCCGATTTTCTCCAGATAATTCTCTATTTGTCGAATAACGTACGATTCGTGAAACAGAATCTATTAACACGAATCATTAACTGCGAAAAGAGCAGGGAATAAAAATTAGTTAGAGGTCGAAAAGGAAAAAATTAATAATATGTAATAGCTGACAAATACAATATATATTAGGGTGGTCCTTATTTATGGTGTTTTTGAAATTTCCTGCGGACAAGGTGGAAAAAGTTTGCAAATAAATTGGAAAAAAAGTATCCGAAATTTGGAGCACCCTAATTATAGGTATATAGGTATATACAGGGGGAGTCAAGGGAAACTCTGAGAATGGGAGGAGCTTGGTTTATAAATTATGCCGTGCAGCTCGATGAAAAATCATCTCACAGGAATTTAAAAAAGACAAAAGCTGTGGTAGATTTCATAAGCTGAAGAATGCTGTTTAAAAATTTGAATTACGCGCACGGGGTATCGAGCTGCAGGGTCTAATTCATCGACCAAGCTCCTCCCATTCTCGGAGTTTCTCGTGACTCACCCTGTATATATTAGGGTGGTTCAAAATAACCCAACCCTCGAATTTTTTTTGGGGCACCCCCTGAAAAGCTTCAGGACGATGAAAAAAGATATTTCCCACTCGGCGAGCGCAAATGGATAAGATTTAGCGGTCGCGCAAACGTGTTTCCTGTCTAAATTCGTCATTTTTCTCGTTTCCGCGTGTTTATTAAAAAAAAAAAAAAAACATTTTCAATTGCAAATAATTCAAATCAATGGCTGCCGATTTTTGTCCCAATCAAATACACCATAGAGAAACAGGAAAAAATTCCAAAACCGTTACCGAAACCATAACCGATGCGATAAAAAATCTTTCGCGTCATTTTTTTGTGATTTTCCCGTTATTTTAAAAAATTTTAAGCTGGTATGATTTTTAGGAGATTCAACTTTCGCAGGTCTAGGTTTACTCATCAAGACCTATAGTTCCGTTGAAAAAATTAGGAAATAATAGGTTACTTTGTTCGCAAGTTTCCACGACCTCAAACTCATCTACCTTTGTATCTTCGAAGATCATAAAAATCAGGATTTTGAAGAATGTCATGCTTGCTTCAGAAGCAAAACCTTCCAAGTGCATTATTGGTTTAGAAACATTTCCGCAACCGATGCTTCGAAGATGCGACTTTGATTTTCCGGTCGTTTGAAAGCTTCTACAATTTTTTTTTCTTTTGTACAAACAGAAACTTACTCACCAAAAAAAGCCAAGCATATAAGCCTTATATTCTCAGTAAATCTTGAAAATAAGAGCAATATTTGCTTCAGGTCGTACATACATCGGCATCGCAAACTTTCACCCTGCACTTTGACAAAAAAGGCAATGAAGACCTCACTGTGAATATCTATAATGGAACATGAAGTACTTATTATACCTATATAATATGTTTATATTCTAAACTATGAAATACTATATTTTCTGAATAGTCACGTTCAGGTTGTTTCATCTGTGAATCGACAGTTATAATTGCTTATACCTACATAATATATTCTTCCTCTTTTATCCCATTCTCCAAATTGTACTTTTTCGTTACACGGACTTTGCATCTGGTAATCAGGCTGTGGTGACTGTAAAGAATGTTGTCGAATAAATTACGAAGAGAAATTAACTTTGAATTCGGATTTTTATGATTTCGAAGATAAAAAGGTAGGTGAGTTCGAGGTCGTGGAAACTCGCAAATAGAGTATTCTATCATTTCCTATTTCTCTGTGATATATTTGATTGGGAGAAAAATCGGCAGCCCTTTGATTTAGAATATTTGCAATTGAAAGCCTTTCTTTTTTTTTTTTTTTTGATAAAAACGCGAAAACGAGATTTGCGCTTTGCGCTCGTCGAGTGGGAAATATCTTTTTTCTCACTCGATGTCGGGTCAACGTCGGGTGAAATCGAAAAGTCGATGCGGAGTGGTTCGGTTCGATTCGATTCGATGCGGTGTAGTGGGCACCGACCTTAATACGCTTCGCTGAAGTTCACGTGTCACTAAGAAGACAAAAGGCCTTTTTTTAATGAGCATGGATAGAATACAATAGCACTTTGGAAGCTTTTCTGTACAACTTAGCTCAGGAACGATTCTTACTTGTTGATTGTTATTTTAATTTAGTTACGCATTTAAAGCTATCAAGGCCGTAGCCAGGTAAACCTTTCGGGAGGGGGTCAGGTCAGAACCGCGGATTTTAAATTAAACCCAAAACGCCAATATCCATGGTAATTTTTAAAATTTGGCTACGGCCTCGAAAGCTATTGGATATGGTGGGAAAGGCCAGTTCAGGTATAAATTGCAGGACTAGGTCTCTTCGAGACACATGTCTTTTGAGTCCTTTGAAACACGGAAGCACTTCTTACCACATCGAAGCGATAATATGTCAGGGAAAAGCGGAAAAAACAATTGGTGTAAGGACCACTTGCCTTTTCCAAGCCCAGGCGATGAAGTGGTGATTTCTGGAATTGCTGGAAGATTCCCGTCGTCTGATAATCTGACACGATTTCAAGAAAATCTTCTCAACAAAGTAGATCTAATCACCAGTGATAATCCTCGTTGGAAATCTGGTGAGTAATTATTACATTAGATTCGCAAATATGTTGCCGTTGAAATTCGAGGAAAAAAATTGGAAAACACAGTGAACTATCTCCATATTCTGTTCGTCGATTCTTGGATGGAAATCTAACGGGGAACAAATTCCACGTGTCGATCGGCATAATATCGGGGTGGTCTTAAAATGAATAAGATCTGTTGGGATGTGATGTCAATACGCAGACAAAGAATCTGAGCAATGTTTCATCTGACGATGAGTCAAGTAACTTTCCGGAATGCGAACGAGCATCAGATTTGCTAAATAGTAGAACTATTGTACGATTCGTTTAAATTATCGCAGTATGTTTCTTAAGGATCACTTAATCAACCAGTATACCACCGATCGCCGTTCAATGCTGCATATCATAAACTACGAACTCAGGATTTCTACTGCGGGGTATGTGGGACGGATCACTCTGAACAAAATTTCTATAGTTTTAATTATCGAGTGATGTTATGGGGGCACCTTTCAATCGCAGAAAAGCGTCTTGCGAATGCCCAACAACATCGCTCTACATTCGTTTTTGTATGCGTTTCGACACCAAATCAGACAGTGAGACCAAAGAAAGCTAAAATTTTGTTTCCTTATGCCACACGATGAAATATACTTATGTGAGACCTTGCATACATAAAGACTTAAGTCTAGGTTTAGTGATACATTGCAATGCAAAAAATGAGTCAATACAATATAATTTATATAATTTTTCGACGGCTAATGCGATAATCTGACTGTATACGTATGTATGTACATACATACATACATCAATTCATCTATAAATCCAAACGCTAATATTTGCAGACCATCCAGAAATCCCTGAGAGGACTGGAAATATATCCAATATAGAAAAGTTCGATGCACAATTTTTTGGAATTGATTCCGATGAAGCAAACGCTATGGATCCTATGGGTAGAATGCTGTTGGAACATGCCTATGAAGCTGTGATTGATGCGGGCGTTAAACCACGAGAACTTCGTGGAACTAAAACTGGTGTCTTTATTGGCAGCTGCTATTGTGAAACAGCAGGCGTGGTGCTGTTCGGGAAAAATCAGGTAAGCATAGAACAGTCTTATTTATTAGATAATCGATTCTGCAACCATTGAGATACAGCTCAAGCATGAGACTCTACTGAAACTGGCAAGTTTCGATTTTTTTTCTTTTAAGTTATAGTAGTTTCGGAGTTTGAAACTAACAATGAGTATTTGATTCAAGATTGCATGCCGTATTCCTTCTGAAACAAACAGAATCCAATCTTGAATCTGATGGTTGGATATCTTCATCTTACCATTCGGAAGACAACCTCCTAGCATCGATATCTTGCAATACTTATTAGGGTCATTCTCCGTCACAACGTACGAGAGTAATAATTCGAATTTATGATTTCATCGAAATTTGTATGGGTGATTACATCTAATGCGAGGAGGTCTCACGATTTTTTTCGACTCTTTTCGTTTATCTATTCTTGAGATATGAATTATTGATTTTTTTTTTTTTTCGAAAATTCATAACTTCTTGGAAAATTGACGAAATGAGGTGTTTTTTTTTTTTTTTGTTTTTTTTTCAATTTTTGTTTTCAACTATACTTTAGGAAGAAAAAAAAATACAGAAAACGTGATTATTATTAATTGCGGTATGATTTTTTCATTTACAGCCCGAACTTCTCGATTTCGAGAGGTTGAACGTTTTTTTTTTTTTTTTTTTAAATCTCATAAAACACATTGTTTTTTCTAAAAATTACGTTGTCGGATTTATCGTAGGGTCACATCTCATTCTATTGTTTTGTCTGATTCAAAATCTTTTTGCGTAAATTTAATCGCACTATAAAATTTCAACAAAGATTCAAAATAACAATTCCGTTGATTCTGGAAGCCTATAGGGGAGAGTTGCCCGGTACGGCTATGTTCCCAGTACGGCTAATTATGTGTTTCCAGCTTCCACCAACGATTGGCGCAACTTTAACTCGGTTATCTGGTGTATATTTGTCATCTAATAAACATACTTCGTGACCGATATTTTAAATTCATCATAGCAAAAGTCGCCCGACAAATAAGGAATTTGTTGTTTTTGTGCGTGTTGAAAGTTAATTCACTCAAGTTTTTTGTATTTTTTTTTCTTGAAGTATGGTTAAAAACAAAGATTTTCAAAACAAAGAAAAAAAAACACCTCATTTGGTCAATTTTTCAGGAAGTTATGAATATTCGAGAAAAATGAAATCAAAAATTCATATCTCAAGAGCAGAAAAATGAAAAAAATCGTGAAAGCTCTCATATTAGGTGTAATCACCCAAAAAAATTTTGATGGAATCAGAAATTCGAATTATTCTTCCCGTACGTTTTGACGGAGAATGCCCCATTAATGAACGAAAAGCATTTTGAAATTTTCTAATTTACAATAACGGTGGGTTATCCCTCCGAGAAATGCCCAAGGATTACAATGACGCAATTATCACGTAAAAACCATATCGTCTATCGAAAATCTTATTACCAGAAACCAACATCACTTGTTGGATAAAACTATTCTCTCCTAAACAAGAAGGGTCTCCATTATGAATAGCTGCTTATATTCAAAAAGAATTCTGAATTGCTTAGATGAATGGATTGGGTGTCTTGGGCTGTACGCAAAGCATGTTCGCTAATCGAATCTCAAAGTGGTTTGAAATTCACGGGCCCAGCTACAATGTAGACTCAGCTTGCAGTTCTGGTTTACTTGCAATCGAACATGCATACAGAGCAATCAGAAGTGGACAATGCGATGCTGCCCTCGTAGGTGGAGCAAACTTATGCCTGAGCCCGAATATATCCCTGCAATTCTCACTTCTTGGTAAGGAGAGTTTTTATTATTCATTTAACTAAATATAGATACGAGTATGTGAATGCACAATATAACGAATAGTCCAACCGAATGCATGTCACAAGGGCGCTTCAAACAAAAGAGACTTGAGTTTTTTTTAAGAAAAAAACATCCTCGCACTGGCCCAGCTCTGTGTCAAGCGGAAGGTACCGCTCATTGGACATCCATAATTATAGCAACTAATTAACGTCTACGACGAACTTTCTGGAGGAAGAAATTTAGGACCATGGGGATTGTATTTTGAGTGAAGAAAAAACAATTTTCAATTTTCGATTCCTAACTTCTAATCATTCTATAAAAAAATTAAAAACAATTTTGAGTCGAATTTTTTTTTTCCTGAAACCATCGTGTTCTACATCAAAATATGGATCGATTTTATTCATAATAATAATTGATTTTGCAACTCAATCTATCTAGAAATTATTTTTAATTTTTCTTATAGCAAATTCTAATTTAGAAATAAGAAAAAAAAAAAATTATGCAATGAAAAATTGTTTTTTCCTCATTCAAAATACATTCCCCGCATGATCGTAAATTCTTCCTTCCAAAGATTCCGTCGTGGACGTAATTGGCAGAGCTGGGCCGGTGCAAGAATATTTTTTTTCATAAAATCTCAAGTCTTTAGTGGTCGGAGCATGAAAAATCAACAAGTTTTTTTTTTTTTTCTGAAAACGCCCTAATGTACAAGTATGAACATACAAATAGTTTAAAGAATTGCAACGGCGCACAATCATCATTCACATGATGATGTTATGAAAATAATTTTGATATTCATACTCCACCGCTGATAATTACCGAATTTTCGCATTCCACTATTGCTCGTCAGGCGTACTCTCTACTGATGGACGTTGTAAGTCTTTCGACGCTGCTGGCGATGGGTATTGTCGCAGTGAAGCTATATCGGTGATATATCTTCAAAAATCAAAAGATGCGAGACGCAAGTATGCTACTATTGTCCATGCAAAAACAAATTGCGACGGTTTCAAGGAACAAGGCATTACTTTTCCATCCGGTGAGATGCAAGCCACTCTACTTGAACAATTTTACGAAGAATGCGGAGTTCCACCATCTAGCTTGGCTTTTCTGGAAGCACACGGTACGGGGACCAAAGTTGGTGATCCAATCGAATTGAATGCTATTGAGCAAGTATTCTGCCCTGGTCGAACTACTCCGCTACCGATTACTGCGGTCAAGTCAAACTTAGGACATACGGAACCAGCCAGCGGCCTTTGCTCTATCGCCAAGGTATGGCAATGGCTATGTTTTTAACTTCAAATGCCTTCGAACTTTATTCGGGATAAAATCGGTACGGCATTTGAGGGATTTCTTTACATGTGCAATGTTTTTGCAACGTATATCCGCTGTTTCGTAGATATGAACTGTATCACTGCATCATCACATTATTCATTGACTATACTTATCCTGGATTGTCCTCGACACCAAATTGTTGAAACGGCCATGTCAATTTCATTGTACCTTTCATATAGCTTCGATGGACCCACGAACGAGTGAATCTTTAGACTAGGACTTGGGTGTGTTGCTAATTTTCAGCTGTCATTTACGAATGATAAGATACCCGAGAGTTATAACATATATTAATTTCACACAATTCTTAGCGTATTCGTGCCACGATCATCATGTGTTACCAACGTAATACGTCAACCATTTCGAAGTTATATGTTTACCGATCAATGAAGATTATCGATGGAATTCCAGTAATTCTTATTCACAGGTTTTACTTGCCATGGAGAGTGGATATATATCACCAAATATACACTACAAGTGTAATAGAGAAGGAGTTAAAGCACTGGAAGATGGTCGTATACAAGTCATTACCGAACCGACGCCGTGGGATGGCGGTTACGTTGGTGTAAACTCTTTTGGTTTTGGAGGTACCAACGTGCACGTTCTCCTAAAATCGAATCCGAAAGAGAAGATCGATGATGGTGCACCAAACGACGATTTGCCAAGACTCGTAGCCGTATCTGGGCGAACAGAGGAGGCTGTTACAACTATATTAGAACAAGTAAGTACATACAACGAAAGCTTCGCCGTGATTGGATGAAGCTTTGCTGGTGATTTATGATATGTATGGAAGAATGTATACCTGCTAAATCAACTCTTGTACTAAGACATTGGACAGCGTTCTTACACAATTCAATTTACCGTTCTCGATTGATAACAGCTTGAAAGCAGACCAGTCGATGTGGAATACGTTTCCCTTTACCACAATATACATGCCGAAGATATTCCAGACCATTTGTACCGCGGATATACCATTCTCCCACCTCATGGCTTACCGAAAAACAGTATACGAGATGTACAGCGGTATCCAGGTGTCAAACGACCGGTAGTTTTTGTGTTATCAGGAATAGGAGCTCAATGGGCTGAAGTAGGTGAGTAGAATCGGAAAAAGTCTAAGCAGTCTGACACGAGATATTACACCCATCAATTGTTGAATAATTCTTCTCACAAACTTTGTTGCTACATTCATTGTCGAAATTTAAATAGCCGGCAAAAAATATACAAATCTCTGTCTATGTGTTCAACAGGTAAAGCCTTGTCGAAAATCCCTACATTTGCGAAGGCCATCCGGAAGTGTGACGCCGCTCTGAAGCCTCGTGGTGTGGACATTATGGATATTTTGACGAAGAAAGATCCAAAAGTATCTTCAAACATTCTGGACTCGTTTGTTGGGATTGCCGCTGTTCAGGTAAAGTATATGAGGAGACTGTAATAGACAGTAAAAAACTCGAGTTTTGTTGTGAATTTTATTTTTGCAAAGTGACAAATTTTCTGAGTAAAACGCCGCTGAATTCATTCAAATAATCGAAAAATGACGGATTTGGCAGCTGAATAGAATGAGCCTCTGGTTATAGATATCGTATTGGTTACGGATAACTTTTGTTGAGAGATTTGCAATTTTGTCCATTCGCAGATTGGCTTATTAGATGTACTGGAATCGATAGGAATTGTGCCAGATTACATGATTGGGGATTCAGTTGGAGAGTTAGGCTGCGCGTACATGGATGGTTGTTTGACAGCGGAACAAATGGTTTTGGCAGCATACTTTCGAGGCTTAGCCTTAATGGAAAGTAAAACGATACCTGGATCTATGGCAACTGTTCGACTTGGTAACGTAGAGTTGAAGGGCCTGTGTCCCCCGGATATACAAATCGCTTGTCACAACGGCCCCAGCAGCTCAACAATTAGCGGGCCAGCCGATTCTATAAAGCGATTCGTTGCTAAACTGCAGGTAAATCGTAGACAATTAGCCGCATCAATATAATGATATAAACATCATTACATGTGAATTTTATGAAAGAATACCTACTCGAAAATCTAATGCATTATTAAGCATTATTGATTATGTGAGAATTTATCTTTCTCCGTGGTAGGGTGATGATATTTTCGCTTCAGAGGAATCCTGCAGCAACATTGCCTGCCACAGTCTCCACATTGAAACAGCACGCCCGAAGTTATCAGCGTATTTGCAAAAAGTCGTTCCGCACCCGAAAGTTCGTAGCAAGAAATGGCTGAGTACCTCTGTCCCACAAAATGAGTGGAACACGACTTTGGCTCAGTTATGTTCATCCGAGTACCACACAAATAATCTACTGAGCCCAGTCCTATTTGAAGAAGCATTTAGCCTCATACCAAATAATGCAATAGTTATTGGAGTAGCATCCGATGGGTTCCTGCAGCAAGCAATTTCAATCAAATCTTCGAATAGCCACGTCACCAGTATTCCTTTAATCAATCATGAAAAGCAAGATCACGTGTCAGTCTTACTCAAAGCTATTGGGGAAATGTACGAAGTGGGCTTACATCCGCAGCTAACTAGAATTTTTCCTAAAGTTGAATACCCCGTCAGCCGTGGAACTCCGATGATTTCCCCCCTGGTTCGCTGGGAACATTCGGAAGACTGCCGTGTAGCAAATCATAGGACCAAAGAAATAATGGATTCCTGCGTTACAGACGTTGAAATAACGCTTTCTGCCGGGGAGTTTGAATGGATGGCAGGACACGTGATTGATGGAAGAAACTTGGTGCCGGCCACCGGCTATTTGGCGATGGTTTGGGACACTTTAGCAATGATGAAAGGAAAACTGATTGACGAAGTCTCGGTCGTGTTTGAAAACATTAGATTTGAACGAGCAACCACAATTCCAAAACAGGGTAGCGTTCACCTAACGATTATGATTCAGAAAGGTAACAACAAATTTCCGTGTCGGTATACCTATATCCTTCAATATAAAAAATATAGTTTAGAATAAGAAAATATTTTTTCAAAGCTTCGACAAATGCTAATTCGTATGACCATAAAGATTCATCTGTTATTAGGTTCGAACAGATTCGAAGTATCTGAAGGTGGTACGCCCGTAGTAACCGGGTTCGTTCGTGCTGTCTCAGACCCAGCTAAGTATCGCGTCGGTACTGACATGCTGACCAATATCGACGAGCCTCTAGACCTGACAGAAAAAGATATTTACAAAGAATTGCGCCTCAGAGGTTACCACTATGCTGGATTATTTCGTGGGCTCAAAGGGGCATCAATATATGGCGCTAAGGGACGCATAGCTTGGACAAGAAATTGGGTAGCTTTCATGGATAACATGCTGCAAATAAAAATACTTGGGGTCGATACCCGAGGGCTATTTGTTCCCACCGGTATTCGGAAGTTGGTGATAGACGCTAAGATGCATCTAGATCAGATTCACGCTATGGCCGATGTCGATAAAGGTAGGAATAACACTTCACGTATAGTACATGTGTATAATTGTGAAGTTGTTAGATTGTTATGAAAAATTGGCTACTCGTTTTCTTTCAGAACTTACGGTAAAATTTTACAAAGATTTGGACCTCATTGTTTCTGGGGGAATAGAAATACGAGGGTTAAAAGCTAGTGGCATTGCTCGAAAGAAGCCAGCAGGTGATCCCGTACTTGAGGATTTTAAATTCATAGCACATCGAGATTATTTCGAAATGGAATTATCAGCGGTAACTCGCATAGCTACACACATAGCTCTTGAAAATAATTTCAACACGAAAATAAAAACAATCGAATTGATTACCGACGCCGATAATATATCGCCTGAAAATTCGACATCTCCGATAATTGAGGAAATTCTAGGTGATTTGCCTTTACTGCGGGCGGATGTTAATATCTTTGCACCCATCAACACATTTCCCAACGATGCATTACCATCTACTATTAAAGTCTCAGAGCTGAAGAAATTTGCCGCTGAATCTGATGCTTTGCTAGTGATTAGTCATGGACTATTTGCAAGTAAAAATATCGAAATATTGAAACAACTGAGAACGACAATGAGGGATGCAGGTTTTTTGCTGGCCAGGGAGCCAGTGAATGCTGACAGTGATATCTTCGCAACTATGAAAAGTGAAGGTTTCGATGTCATTCTGGAAAAACGTACGAGCAAGGAATCAATAATTTTACTTCGAAAGACACCAAAGCTGTCTGAAATAACTACAATCATACATATCGACAATTACGAATTCACATGGCTCTCTACGCTGCAAGCTGCCCTACAAGCAGAAAACAACAAAGAACGTGGCACCAAAAGTCGCATACTTCTTGTGAGCGAAGGAGACTTCGAAAGCGGGCTCATGGGACTAGTGAACTGTCTCCGAAGAGAACCAGGCGGCGATTCTATACAGGGACTGTTGATTCAAGATCCGGAAGCTCCAAAATTTTCTTTGGAAAATCCATTATACTCTGAACAACTGAAATTGGGTTTGGCATTGAACGTACTTCGCCACTCGAAAACGTGGGGCTCTTATCGATTTTCTGTACTGAATCCACGCGCATTGAAACCTATTCATCATGTTCGAATAGGCCAGCTCACACGCGGCGATCTAAGCTCGTTCATATGGACAGACGGAAACATTCAGCCGGGTCATCGGTCCGAAGATATCATCGAGGTGCATTATTCGTCGATAAACTTTCGTGATGTTATGATAAGTACTGGAAAATTAGGAGTTGAAGTTGTCGCGAAAACAAGGAAAGCGGAAGAAAATGTAATTGGATTTGAATACTCCGGAAGGGACGTAAATGGCCGTGCAGTTATGGGAATGGTTGGAACTGGAGCCTTTTCAAACTTATGTATTAGTGACAACGAATTTTTCTGGCCAGTGCCGGAAAACTGGACATTAGAAGATGCAGCAACGGTTCCGGTTGTTTATGGGACAGTATACTATGCCCTCCTGATGAACGGTAAAATGAAAAAAGGAGACAAAGTTTTGATTCATGCTGGAAGCGGTGGCGTAGGCCAAGCAGCTATCACTCTGGCTCTCCACAAGGGCTGTGAAGTTTTTACAACTGTAGGAACACCACAAAAACGAGAATTCATCAAGAAACAATTCCCACAAATCGATGACGATCATATTGGAAATTCTCGAGATACAAGCTTTGAGCAACTGATAATTCGCAAAACGCAGGGCCGAGGAGTGGATATTGTATTGAATTCTCTAGCGGAAGAGAAGCTACAAGCCTCCGTTCGTTGTTTAACTAAGGGTGGACGATTCTTGGAGATCGGAAAATTTGATATGGCAGCAAACAACCCACTTGGAATGGAAGTATTTATGAAGGGAATCACCTTTCATGGTGTACTCCTCGACAATTTAGTTTCCACCACTTCAGAAACAAAAACTCGGTTGGTTGCGATGCTTGCCGAAGGTTTGAGAAGTGGTGCGGTAAAACCGCTTTCCAGGACCGTGTTCCCTGCGGACCAGGCCGAAGCAGCGTTCAGACATATGGCAGCCGGAAAGCATATTGGCAAGGTTTGCTAGTTTTTCAAATATCTACACTAATTGACTGATACTTGAACTGTAGGTATAATTCTCACCGTGGATGGTCTGCAGAACAGCTTACTGCGCTGCAATTTACAACTGAAGCATGGATCGTCATAACGATCTGAGTCGCATTTTGAAACATTGTCAGAAAATATACAAAAAAATGTATTTCAAACAAATTTTTTTCATTTTTCGAAAATGTATCCTATGGCATAGAGGCTTACTTTTGAAGCAATCCTTCCGGACTCGTGAAATTATATCTGTGTGACTTCAAGGAATGAATTTTCTACTTGCGCAGGTTAAATGGAACGGATTTCGCTGCATTGAGTTCCTGAACAGAACCTTTTCGAATTCATGACTTCAATGTCACATATGTATATTATATATCAAACGGTTAACAACCGATGTAATTTTGCAGGTTATCCTGAAGATTCGCGATGAAAATGAAGTGCATCAACCTTCCATTCTTCGGGGGCTTCCTCGTTATCATTGCCGAAAAGATGGCAGTTATCTCATCCTTGGTGGTGTGGGTGGCTTTGGTCTCGAGCTTGCCGATTGGCTTGTACTTCGCGGAGCTACAAAATTGGTCCTTACGTCCCGAAAAGGAATAGTTACTGGGTATCAACGTTTGCGGATAAGCATTTGGAAGAGCTACGGCGTTGAAATTGTCATAATTGTCGGAAAAGACGCCTCAACGTATGAGGGTTGCGAGTATATTTTGAAACAAGCCACAGCCCTTGGCCCAGTGGATGCCATATTCAACTTGGCTGTGGTACTAAAAGACAGCCTTTGCGAAAATCAAACAGTCGAGTCATTTGAGGAGTCTTTCAGAGTCAAGGCCTGGGCTACGAAGCAGTTGGACAAACTGTCAAGAACGTTGTGTCCCCATCTTAGGCAATTTGTGGTATTTTCGTCAGTATCTTGTGGCAGAGGTAATGCAGGTCAAACTAATTATGGAATGGCCAATTCGATAATGGAAAGAATTTGCGAAACACGGGCAGCCGAAAACTTGCCGGCCTTAGCTGTCCAATGGGGAGCTATTGGAGATGTCGGATTAGTCGCGGAAATGCAAGAAGACGACAAGGAGATTGTCATCGGTGGCACTCTACAACAGAAAATATCTTCTTGTCTGCAAGAGCTGGATGGTTTTCTACAACAGAATTCTCCCGTTGTGTCAAGTATGGTTGTTGCTGAAAAAATCGCTGGAAGTGCCGGAGCCACAAACATTGTCGACACAGTTGTGAATCTGATGGGTATGGCGTGGAAATATTCATTCTCATTTCAGTTTAGCTGGTAGTTGTCTCCACTCGCTCTATGCTCACTGGCTACGCCCGTCCGGAAAAATTCATCGTAATCTACTTAATGAAATTGCATAGTCGATCCGAAAGTATGTATTTTAATTGTACGTAATTTTTGACAGGACTCAAAAATCTCAAAAATGTCAGCCAGCACACACCTCTGACAGAACTAGGGATGGATTCTATGCTAGCGGTTGAAATAAAACAAACCTTGGAGCGTGAATTTGAAATCTTTCTAACCGCCCAAGACATTCGTGGTCTGAATTTTCTTAAACTCCAGGAAATGTCTCTGAAGCAATCAGGGCAGGACGAAAATCTTCACGATGATAACGTCAAGAATGAACAATATAATTTGAACGGGATCAAATTGCTTATTAGAACCCTGGGCACAAATCAGATAAATAAAAATATTTGTATACCATTGGCAACAGGAGTAGAAGATGAAAAAGGAGAAAATTTCATACTACCAGGCATCGAAGGCAGTCATCATGTATTCCAGCCTTTAGTTCACAAACTAAAATCTCCAACAACCTGTTTACAGTTAGGAACAACTTGTACGGGTTTGAGGACGATCGAAGAAATGGCAGATTATTTGATCCCGGTAAGAACTATTCCTACCATTTTATGATAGCATATTTATAATTCTATAAAACTTGAACGATTTTTTCCACGTACGTTAAAACTTCATATTCGAAATCTTACAGCACGTTGAAGCGAAGAGCAAGGGCCGCAAAGACTTCGTACTGGCTGGATATTCCTTCGGAAGTCTGATAGCTATTGAGCTCGTAAGACGTTTGGAATCCGAAGGCTTTAACGGTCGCCTTCTGTTGATAGATGGTTCACCCGAATACATGAAGGCAATGCTCACCGAATACTCGACTGCTGATAACGACGACGAGCTGCAATCGAGTCTTTTATTGGGCGTAATGGATAGTCTCAGACCATCTGCCATCACAGAGGTAACTCATTCATGTCATTTTGCTGACTATTATACACGTTACCTATGAGTTTCATTGCACTCACATGGATTCGATCAGCACAAAATTGGGGGAGAGCGGTACAAAACGGGGCAGCTAAGCGAAAAATACTGCTGCAACTATGATACTTATGATATAATAATTGTGTTTCAACAAAAAATTGAAACTGGATGATTAATTTTGACGTTCCGGAACAAAATAACGCCAGGGGAAAAATGGGACAGTCTCAGATTGCTCCGAAATATTCGCTCCGTTTATTTGAATCAAGTGCTCACGTGGGATATGAATCGTAAATAATTCTGACCTTGTTGGAGCACATGTCATCATCGTAAACGAAGAATTAAAAATCGTGAAGATTTCGGAATGAAAATTTGACGTGGAATGTCACATTTCACCCCTCGTTGAACCACGCTTATTTCTTGTATACATCCAGCTGAGGACAGTGAATCGGTCGCACCTAAAATATGCGACCGCTGTGACACTACGTTTTGAGTTGGCAATGCTCAACTCGAAGCCCAACAGATTCACTGTTCAACTTGAGGCGACAGATTCACTGTCCTTGGCTGTACAGTCAAAACTGGGGTCCTGAAGACCCCACTCAGATTTTTCTTCATTGTATCTCCAGCTGAACTGAACACATTCCAGTCTATTTTTTATTCGATCGATCGAAAACCGAACGAGTAATGTAAAATATACATATCAGTGTTTATGATTACACAAATCAACAAAAAATTTTATCAATACGTGAAAATTTTTATTAATTTTCCGGAAGATGAATAAAAGTTTTGCCTTCCCAGATTGCGTTTGAATTACAAAACTGTGGTACCTGGGAGGAGAAGTTAGCGGCATTCACGAAAGACCTGCCTGAAACTAACGAATTGAATTGCACACGAAATGATCAACAGGCCATATGTACAGCTATTTATTCTCGAATGAAGGCTGTTCAGATTTATGACCCCTCCGCATTACCACCTCTCAGGACACCAATAACCCTGCTCAAACCCAAGATCCGGGCAGTACGATTGATTCAGGAAGACTACGGTCTAGGATTGGTAAGTTTGTACAAAATATTCGCAGCTTTACTGAGCGAATTATGCAGAACCATGTGTTCTTTCTACATTTTTCACGAAAATCCACATAATCATGGGATATCCTGCTTACCAATTGTTCCCCATAAATCCTTCAGAATCAGTCGAATGCAGAATCAGTCAACAAATTTATATCCGCGCGGCAGTGAATGGTAATGAAACTAACTTATACACTTGTTATAGCTTACTCGGGCGAAGGTGAATATTTACTACGTGGAGGGTAACCATGCGACAATGTTGGAAGACGACTTTTGTGCAGCAGCTATCAACGGTGAACTTATCGAAGAAAATACCTGTTATCCAAAAACAAACATAATAGGAGATGCTGAAGATAGAACATATCAGATAAAAATCCCTGCATACACCGCCGGCTGACGAACATTGAGATGGTTGCAGACTGTGTTGATGTGAATACTTTACATTTATTAATATTTTGGAGGGAAATGTCGAAATAAAAAATAAAATTAAACGATGCCACGAATAATTTGCACATTCACTGTTAACTCCTTCCGCACACAATTGAGAATACTTAGGAGCTTCACTACCCATTTATGAATGGATAGAATGAGATGTACCCACTAGGTATGCTCCAGACAAACTGTTTCGTCTTCGGCGTCGGAACAGTTTTCCGCTATATCCTTGTTCACCAAAACTTGTATGAGGATGAAAATTATACTACACAATTGCCCGAATAGGATTGGGGCAGCTAGGGCTAGGTAGAACGCGAGATTCAGCATCAAGTAGCAGAAAAATAAACAATAATTAATTCGTTTTGTGTCCACTTGCTTCGCCTTTGAAAATCTGTAATTGCGACTTGATAGTCTTCTACTAATCATCCCCGAATATCGATTAATTTAATATGTAAGTTTCAATTAATTGCGCGTAATGAGTATTATTTGTAATGTACTCAGAAAATTCTATTCAAATACAAAATACAGAATAATATTTGAGTGATTCCACGTCAAACCAGCAACCGAAAAAAATCGATGTCTCCGATCGTGCTCTTGATATTTGCCTGGGTTCTCTACCATGAGAAAAAAATTTCGTTAAATCCCCGGTCCTAAATAAAATTATTTGTATGTACGAGTTATGATTATTTGAATATTTCGTGTTTTCAACTACCAAGAAAAAAAATATTTCTTTTGTTGTTTATAACTTTGCCGGATTTGTGAATACCAGAATTCCACCGTGAGCAGTTGAAAGCATATTGGGAAGCCTTCGAAATGAGCGCAAAAAAATCTCATTTGGTGCATTTTTGCCTCCATAATCGTGAAACAACGTTTTTGCAATAACCGAGAATAACTAAAAACCCAATTTTTTTTAAAATGTAAAACTTTTGTACAGAATTTGTACCAAAAAGATCTATAGTTCTGTGGAGTTCCGACCAGTTCTTCCCAATAGATTTTGAATCATCAATAAATTCATATCTTTCGAAATTTAGGTTCTGGAAATATTGGAACCTTCAGACCTTATCCATGGCAAGTTTATCTGGGAATTTTGTCAATGAAATAGGTACTCAATACCCATTGCTTGAAAAAATGATAGCACAATTTATTTACAATTCTTGAAGATTTTTATTCATCAGATACATGTGGAATTCAGGAATAATTGCCTTCTTTGCAACTTTTGGTATTTTAAAAATGTTCTTTTTCAACTTTTTCAATGCAAGTGCTTGAGTCAGATACCGTATCTCAATTTGCTAAAGGTACACTTGCCTTTGCCCATACATGGCAAAAATCTTTTTAAATGCTAATTTCACCTTTTTTTTCTGCATCTGCAAACTCGTAGGACTCAGCGGGGCCGTGAGGTTTCATCAAAGTCGCACTGAATTTATTCGCGGTGTAATCTTTTTCACAGATTCTTCCAATCCACCATTCTTCATTCCAAGCAATTATCACTTCCGAGTCGACCGATTGAAATGTCAATGAATCCTCCGTTATTTTGATCCTATTGCAGTTGTTGAGTCAGAAACTGTTTCGGTAATAACGGTCCCTGTAGACACTGGTATAAAGCAGTAGTAACTACGAGTTTCTGACTCAAAAGCATTGTATGTATGTACCCATTTGCAATTTTTCCGATCACTGATGCCAAAGTTCCTACTTACCGGCTGTCACTAAAAAATCGCTGTGCTCACAGCGACATCTGTGACTTGCAATAAGTAGTCTCCTCACAGATCTACCATGATACATGTGCATCATGTGAGTCCTACTCCGTGATGTGCATAAATACGTCGAATGTGAGCCGAGTTCAACAATGGAATCTTATCCATCTACAATATAATGACGTTTCAATTGTTGACAATAATTAGCTAAACATTCGACACGACATAACCTAAATCTGACCAAGTATGTAAACTCGTATTATTTTCAACGATAACTGAAAAGATTGTGGTTTATGTAGTAAACAATTTGGGTTAATCATATCGTCGATTTGATTTTATTGAATTGAAATTATGTTTCACAGATTCATACAACATTATACAAAAAGATGGTGAAACTATCAGATTTCTCAAAAACGTGTAGACTTTGTTCGAAAGTTTACAGAGTCGAAAAACTAGTAAAAATTTTTAGCACCAGAGGCATATCTTTGAACCTTAAAGACAGCGTAAACGCTCACCTACCAATTAAGGTGATAGAAAACGATGTGATAATGCCAAAAAACATTTGCATCAATTGCATAAGAAGATTGAATGCTACCAATGAATTTTTTGCCACAGTTATAGCGTCTGATAAATTCTTCAAAAGATTATTGAAAAAGGTTTGACAATTTAGATATCAATTAAGTTTTCTTGTCATACGATATGAAACTAAATCTCATCTCATTGATTATCATTTCAGGAAGAGAAACAATCAGACAATATTATCACAACGTCCAAGATAATTGACAACTCAAACCGTTCATTAACATCACAGATTAAGCTATCAGAAGAATCTAGTAAATTGAAGAAATCTGATGATTGCAATCAGCTTGAGACCAAGACAGAATCCGCTAAATCTGAACTTCTTCCGCTGATTAAAGTATGCAATGATGAATCTGAAACAAATGAGAAAATATCATCCAATATTAGACATAATGAGGGTTTAGAAAGCTTGGGTGAATCGAAGAATGATAATATCCCAAAAGAAATAGCTTGTCATGTAAAAAATGTTACAACAGATGGTAAAATTGAAACGAGCTTGGTATCGAGTGAAAATTATTTAACAACCAATCCAATGAATCAAGTCATTGGGAATGATACTAAATACGTTAATATTGTACCTAAAACAAGCCACGTTGTATTAGGCAACAGTAATTGTAGTGGAAATATAATAATCAATGTTGGAAGCAATGCGGTAGGTAATAAAGTCAAAGACAACCACCTGAAACTTGCGATAGAAGTATTATGCTGCCCAGATTGCAATGAGACGGTGAAAATTTATTCGATAGAAGAAAGACAGTTGTTTTTCGAATATTTGAAACAACATCGTTGTAACAAGAGCGACGATTCTGAAAAAACTATAAAATCATTCATTAAATATAAAGAAATTTATGGAAGTGAAGATATCCTACTTGAGAGAAAAAAAGATCCTTTGGAAACCAACGAAATAACCAAATCACACACAACTAATAGAAAATGGCCAGATGGTGATTTGCCAGCCGACCCTGGCCCCGATCCTACACTCTATGAAAATATATTTGAAGACAATGTGAGATGGGATGATGATTTCCATTGGCCAATGCCAAAACGAATAAGACGACTGCACAAATGTGGTTATTGTGAATTTGTAACAAAAAGTGCGTTAAGGTTGAAAACTCATCAGAAATTGCATAGAACATCGGATAAAAGGCAGACATTACATTCTAATAGCTGTAAGCACTGTCATAAACGTTTTGAGACTATAAACGAAGTCAAAAAGCACGAGCGTTTAGTGCACGTTACCTTTGGGGCAAAGAATTCCTTGTGCGAGTACTGTGGGATAATGAAACCACAAAAAACTTTAAGGGATCATGTTCTGAAACAGCATACTGTCGAGAGCGAAATCGAAATGCAGGAATGCGATGTCTGTGGAAAATCGTACGTAAACGAATATTCTCTAGAATTTTCAAATCACAGAAAACTTATTTACAAGGGGAGATCGGCATTGGAAATTTTATAGAACTGAATACACTAATTTAATATATTAGCATAATTGTTGCTTATTGTGAGACGAAATCCATAAATACTGCAATATATATCATCCGATGAATTAGAAATGAACTTTAGTTAGAACAAGTGATTTGATAAAAACAAAAATATATCTTATTCACTTATGATTTTTAACATTCATTTATTTTCTTGCAGTTTCATTTCACCGACTAGTTTATATCTTCACAAAAAGATACACACTGTAGATAAACAACACCTGTGTGATTTGTGCGGTAAAGCCTTCAAACAAAGGATTGCTATGCGACGACACTATATGCTACACTTTCCCCGAGCTCCACCAAAATTTAAATGCAACATATGCGAGAAAAGAGTTACAACTAGGTAATAATTTAAAACTTTGAATAACAATAACAATATTGATCACTACAAAAGCAACTGCAGCATTGAAACAAATCAACTTTGTAAAGTCTTTGGAAATTTTCACTTGAAAGTACCCCGCATCTATCCTTGTGTCAAAACGGTTTCGGTCTATGAAACTGCAGCATGTTACATTTCAAACAATGCTTGTCAAAAGTTTCCATAGAAAATAAAAAATAGTGACGACCAACTTCTAAATATTTATATTAAAAGCTGAGTTTTTTTGAGGCTCGTTATTTGATCATAAAGAACAGGTTTTTGGGAGCAACTTGAAAAAACAAAATAGTCGGTTTATTTGTCCCACCCTAATATGGTTACATTATATTTGTGGTTGAAACATGCTTCCCTTGCCAGCTGCAATTTTCGAACTTTATACTTAAATATGTTGGGAACCCTCAACTTCAAGGGGTTTGGCCCATGGAGACTATTAATCAGCATAGTTTGAAATGCAACATACTCCAGTTTCATGGAATTTGACTGAAACCGCTTTTATAGAACGACAGATATGGCATTCTTGAATTTCAATACATTATTGGCTCTATTATATTTCAGAGGTTCGCTCCGTCTGCACATGATGAGACATACAGGAGAAAAGCCCCAAGAGTGTCCGGAATGTCATATGGTAATGAGGCATGGGTTGAAACACCATATGAGATTACATTCTGATGAAGCACCATTCAAATGTGTAGTATGCGGTGCAGATTTTAAACGTCGTGATTACGTGCGACGGCATATGAGAAAACATTTAAATGAAACAGAACACAGATCGCTGCAGTGTAACATTTGCAATCACGTGTTTGACGATATTAAAAACTTTTTAATTCATCACCAAAATATACACTGCAATGAAATTTTCACCCAGATTAAGATATACGAATGTAAAATTTGTTCCATGCAATTTGCAGACCCGTTACAGCACAACGATCACGAAGAAGTATGTAGGATTACGGAAAGGGAAGCACCTCATAAAGGTGCTTACATTGATGAAGTACAGTCTTGTATTATGATTAGTCACACTAAAGTTGGTGGTATCGACGATCATAAAGATTGTCCGAAGCGTATAGCCTCGGATCGATCTTATCCTTGTGTTTACTGCGATTATAAGGGAACAAGTAAAATCACAGTTTTAGAACATGGGCAGAAAGATACAACGGAGCAATCACTTGTGAGCAATGTTGGCGGGTCAAGATTTCAAAGTCAGATCAATTCTACTAACAATAAACATCAGCAAGGTCGTTTTAAGTTTAACGAAGATTTACGCAGATTGAAAAAACAGCAAGAAACTCTACACGAACATGAACATTCCGATCATGTTATTCTATCTGAGGATGTTATGTCTTTGGATACTGAATCCTCCGAATATTCATACATTAATATTATTGATAAACCAAACTTGCGTGAAAAAGATATGCTGATGTCTGTTGATGAACAAATAATGACCAGTAGTAGTGTTCACGTATTCGAAAGTCCGGTGGAACAATTTAGTCATTCTTTGCATTCTCATTCTCAATCACAACTCGGAATACATCCACATACCGAAACCTACACGGGAGAATCACTTTCTTGGAAACAACTCTAGAAGACACAAATAAGTTTCTTTCATTTAGCAAAGACAATCAGTAACGTGCCTAATTATTTCATCGAAGAGTGTAGAGCTGTAGGCTCAGCGCTTTTATGCAAAGACTTTTTTAATCTTGTAAATAGTATAGGCCTAGATAAATTTTATTCAAACGCTCTCTAGCTAGATAGTCTTTTAGCCAGCTAATATAATCATAAAGTTTTCATCAAATCATTGAAATTTTTTTACTACGCTAGACTTTATGTCCTCGCATTGTTTATTACACCATAATCTTTGTATTAAACAGATTCAATTTGATCTAGAATGTTGCAAGCTGGATATAATTTGAAAGTGTACATAGATAACGCAATTGAATATCCTCGGCAGGGTATTAACTAATATGTAATTTAAATTTGTACAATAGTCGATTAAATCAATGAATAAAATGATTAAAAATTATTTCTGCCGAATTATAATAAATAATATTCCCTCATTTGTTACTATCAAATATTGTAACCAATGAATTCAAACCAGTAGAACTATCGACATTGCATATCGTCGATGAGTAACTACAAGATAATATTCCAGGTAAACTAAGTTAGACTTGAGAAACTAATTTAGACAGATTTCGAATTTATCGGGATCAATATAAAATTGAAAATAATATAAGATGAATTTTGACTTGATAATCAATAATGTGTCGTGTAAAATGAAACGTTTTCAATGACAAACTATCAAGTCAAGAACTGAGGTTTTCATTTTTGTTTTATTGTTTGGAAAGTTGTTTACAAATTCCACGGTACAATATGGAATAATTAGCCTTGTTTCTGCGCAAGTTCCCTTGCTTTGGCCTTCTCCAGTTTAGCAATCCTAGCAGCAGATTTGCTGCCAAGAAGACCACCACCCCAGTGGCGTCTGATCTCATCATGACGGTCGTTGAAATTGGTCTTGATTGCCTCGACCACTTTAGTGAAGTTAGCACGGTCACCAGAATCGACCTGAAAAAAAGAAACAGCAAGTTTTTTTTTAATCAAATTGAAGATTTTCATCTCAACATAGGAATATCGCACATCAAACATCAGTATATTATATAAGAACTAATCATGATTGGTCATTGGATTGGCTCTTTATTATTTCATCACGATAGTTCAACGAATAGCCGAACATTTAATCCACGTATGCTTGAAAAGCATGAAATTGTGACAAATATTTTGCTTCAATAAATCATGAACTTTTGTAAGTATTGTAAATTTTTTAAAGACGCAAACAAAATGGTCAGCAGTATTTTTACCTGTGCAAGAGCAACAGCGCTGCATGTCTTACGCCTAACAAGGGCTCCCAAGCGTGCTTTTCCCTTTACAATACAATAAGGTACTCCCATCTTACGGCACAACGCAGGCAAGAATAGAACAACCTGCAAAGAAAAACAACCGCATGTAGTAAAACTTTTGGAAAGAATGAAAGTGCTGAAAAATAATTCATATATTTAAACTCAGAGTCAATAGTCATCCTCTAGACAAAACATTGTTATTAAGTTATGCCTTCAGGTGAAGAAATTCTAACATCATAGTAGCAGCAGATTAGTAATCAAAAATTTTATGTACTGTTAAAATAGAAGTAAAAAAATCGATCGGAATTTTATCAAAGTTTTTCTAGCTACCTCAATGGGGTCGACATCATGAGCGATGACGACCAATTGGGCCTTCTTTTGCTCAACTAAAGTTGTAACGGTGTTTGTACCGCTGCGGAGTTGGTTTGGCCTCTTAGTTGGAGTATCTTCCTTCTTTGCAGCTTTTTCCTCAGCTCTGGCCTTCAGCCTCAATTTCTTAGCGATTGCACTTTCTGGACGATATTTCTCCAGAATCTTGAATAGCTGTGTTGCTGATTGATAAAATGAATAAGTAAATAAATGACACAGTAAATGAATTAAGAAAAAAAAAAAAAAAAACACGGCTAATGCCAAGTATAACAATCCCTTAACAGATTGGCTGACAGAGTTGCAATATTTCATGAAGATTTATCAAATAATGGAAATATTATTTTTCTATGTATAGGGTGTATCAAAATATCTAGCAAGCTATGCCATTGACAGAGTAAACTATGTTGTTTACCCGACACAAAGTAGGAATGATTATTACACACACCTGTCTGCTTGTCGAGTGTTTGACTGAACTGGTTGATTGGTGGTGGGACCTTCAGCCTCTTCTGCAAGACGGATCTCTGCCGTTGGATGCGAATATACTTGGGCCATTTTACAAAACGACTCAAATCACGGTCAGGCTGGATATCCTGGCCTGAAATTTATTTTTACGAAATTTTATTACTCGCTGAAAGTAGAAGAAAAAAAAAATTGCGACCGGATACTAACATGATGAATATTTTAGTGGCTATCGAAATATCTTACCAATCCCGAAGTTGCGCGTTCGTTTTTCAAAAAGCGGATTTGTTAGCTTCTTGGGCTCAACCTTCTTCACAGCAAGCGGTGCTGCTGCTACCTTCTTTCCAACCTTCTTCTTCGGCTGTGTTAAAAACAAGGAAATTTAGGTCACAGATTATTTGTTTTGAACGTTTTATGACTAGCGAAAGAAATTATTGTGCTTTGAGACGTCTGTAAGTCATATTGGAATATTTGAGAAGGAGCGATCACGTTGATTTATAACCTTAAAAAACTACGTCAATAAATCGGTTTTGCCAATAGATATACACTATTATTAATAGTATTATAACCGTACCTTCTTTTGAACCATATTTATAAACACTAAGTGCTCGATGCACTAAAATATGACTGGATGCAACACAGTACACAATTCAATTCGATGGTTAAATCCAGCAAGCACGGCCGCTGGACACATAAAGAAAGCAGTAAAGTCTCGCCACGGACTTAGTTAACACAAGATGGGCGGGCGAACAAAGATTGGACAACTATGTCGAGCTCTATGATTGGTCGGTTAAATAATCAGACTATAATAGATTGTCCGATAGCGGGAACATTCAAAACTGATATGAATTTTCATATTCTTTTGTAAATAGCTTTGCTGATTATATTTACATTGTGAGGGTTATTTTTGCAATTAAGAAATATGAGACTCATAAAAATAAAGAAATTTATTGCCCAAGTAATTCAAATCATCACCATATACACAAATCAATTGTATCAGTAATGCAATATCTTACAAGTATAGAACAACATCTTGTTATGATAATGATTTAGAATACATCTTGGAAAGGAAAATGAGCTTTCTCCGGTTCAAGGAGATCAGCTAAGAAACACGCTGTTCCTGCAAAACCTTCATACAAGGAATAAGGGCTGTCGGGTCTTCGGGCATTTTCATAAAAATCATCTGAGTTCATAAAGTTTGCAAATGCCGCAGCTCGATGCCAGTGTTTAGGATCCTTCGTCATACGATACAGTAACAAAAATACGTAGCCACTTCCAGCTATCCCATGACATATTCCAGGACCCTTTTTAAGCAATCCTTTTTTCCAGACAAGTTCTCCGCACTTCAGACATGCATCTAAATACCGTTCTTCTTTCCAGTGCAAATAAGCCGCTGCCATTAGGTACACGACCCCAGGTGCTCCATGACACCAATGAACAAGTTCATCATTTTCAGATCTGGACCGTCTATCGAGTTCATCCATAGCGCATGGAAAGTTGCCTGTTTTAGTTTGTAATCCAAGTAAATAATCGACAGATGATTGAACCAGCTTTTCTGTGGCTGAATCTGACTCCAAAAATTTTGGAATTTGTATCAGTATTTGAAGAATAGATGACAACCCATGAGCCGCACCCAAATACTCTGTTTCATAATAACAGTACATCAGCGGACATGGACTTCCGTGATCTGTCGCATGTCGTTTTCCGGATTGTACAATTGCCTGCGCTATTTCGTGCATGTCTTTTAAAGGCACTATCTGGCTGTCCATTTGCTTGTTTAGCCATAATGCACCAAATAGGTAGCCTGCACGGCCTACAAAGAATTCATCTCCACCAGATGGCAGGTAATCAAGCGGTTTGCAGTTACTAGCACCTTGCGCGTAGCGCTTTGCATAATCTGAAGCCTTCACTTTGTCTTTAGCGGCTTTATAGAGCACTGCAGCAACGGCATATATGCCTGCGTTACCTAGCAAAAAAGAGGACTTCTCTTTCTTAGAGTCTTTGCATCTGTCAGCATGTTGTAACGCAGGTTCTAAGTACTGGAGTCCGAATAAAATGAAGTTACTTTTCTCGTCCTGTAATTGACTTATACGAGTTAGATGAAGAGACATGTAAGCAATCCCGGCTATACCAACGTACAAACCACCGTCCGCTGTTGATTCTGATGCCGGTTGTTTTGAAGCAATTTCGCGAACTATTTCCATCAGCTCTTTCTTTTGGCCGATTATTTCTTTGGTTATATCTTGGTTTTTATAGTCTTCTAATTTGTTAACGATGTAACGTGATGGTCGAGACATTTTATTTCCTCGCAAACTTATTTCGGAATATAATAACTTACTATTTATTATGGCTTATTTGAATATATTCAATGTTCCGAAATACATTCGCTGTAAATCTGTCGCTGTCTCATTAATTGATTATTTATTTATTTTTTGTTTTTATTTTCCCCCCACGTCAAATAAATTCACTGAAATGAACTCTACCATTTTTATTGCAAATGTTGCATCGATAGTGTTATCTGGTGTTATCCATAGGAATGAGACTGGTTGTCAAAGCGGAAGACTGTTGTTGACTGAGCAGATAAGATAGAAATCATACGGTTGAATGCATAAGCTACAGTTCTTAACACGTCATCAATACAGTAGATACCATCTATCGGATTAATCATGAAGTATCAAATAATTCGGAACACCCCGCGATAGATATTAGTTATACCGATTGCGTATAACAACGCGCACTGTACGAAATACGGCAATGCGCATGCGCGGCATAAATCCGCCCGGCACACGTTTAAACCACTGATCTCTACTATAGAGATCATTAAACCTTTTTAATTTCCTGACAATTTATATCAAACCAGCATCGAACAGAAAATTCAAAACGAATTCATAAGGTGAAGAGAATCCTCCCATTTTATTACTTTAAAGGATACAGTATTTTATTTTAGATGATGAAGACGATCCTATTCGGAATAGAGAAATATTTAGCGTCGATTGCAAAGGATTACGATAAAAATGGGTTTCAATACGCGACGATTTTCATTGAGCTCTTTGGGCGCATCTTAAAATTTCTTTTCAATATACATATAAGTAGGTACAAAGTAAAGGTATGCATAATTCTAACTGGAACAACTGATACGCAAGCGGTAAGCGTGCGGCGGTGGTGGAGCAGCATATCCAAGTCTTTCAGCTTCAGAATGTTCCGCGTACGGTGTTTCCAATATCTTGTGTAGAAGAATGACCTGTACCAAAGGAACTATTTTTATTTTACGATCTCGTCTGTTTATAGTTTCCTTTGTGGGAGAACTGACCTCGGAAAAGTCATTATTTTCAGCTTTTTCAACCGCGGATTGTGCCATCCAATTGCGCAAGATATACAATGGATTTACCGCATTCATTCTCTCCTTCCGCTCAGTATCGTTATGAACTGCATAAATGTTATAGGTATAATTGGAATCCGTATAGTATTGCTATTACGTATACGTATGTATGTGCGTACATATTATACAAACATTAAAGTTTGTTTGTACGGTATAGCTATATAGTTTGTGACGTTGGATATAATAATTTTCAATACCTCCTTCCGAGTAAAGACGGCGTCTATATACTTCTACAAACGACACGTAATATTCGTGACGCATCAAACGAGAAAGTGCCCAATGATTTTTGAGAACGTTTAAATCTAACATAGCATCCGGATGGACCAATGCCAGCTGTCTGAAGGTCATTGTATAATCCGCCCCGGTTTCCTCCATCATCGAGAGCAAAGTAGCCAATAATTGTTGGTCTTCCTCAACATCTGTTGTCAAGCCTAATTTTGCTCTCATAACTGACCTGAATCAAGTACTTAAAAAATTGATAAAGTGAAAGTCCGCGATCATGTATAGAATATCTATAATTTTATAATTGCTTCATGGTTCCATGGGCATTTCGTCCTAATGTCAATCAGAATTGATTAAAAAATATATTCTATACCATTAGGAGTATTATCAACTGACTGTAATAGAGTAATTAAAAATTGATAATATTTCTTCATCTATGTGAATAATATTATTTAATACGTTATGCCCTATCACAGCACGAAACAAATCATTCAAAAGAACACATTTCTTCGCATTTTAATCGTTCACGAACCTTAACTTTCTTCTTCCGTATCCAGCCAGCATTCTTAATATATTTGACATATGAAGTTTCTGATTTTCGTTGGAAAATGGTTCAAAAGCTACGGCAAGCTGTTCCAGATTCCACAATACAACCTGCACGTTTACATTACACAATTTATATATAGTAACGAGAAAGAGATCTGTTTCTTGAGCCCCGTAATATAAGTAGGTATAATAGTTGCTTAATCAGCATTCGTGCATAATCTACGGATTAATTAATGATATTTATTCGATAGCTTACATCCAGCTGCTTTTCCAAAGAATATTTTCCGGCTCTATCTGACGAATTAGGGACAAATCTCGAATCATACGTTTCGACGAAACCAAATGGACCATAGTCAATCGTTAGTCCTAAAATACTCATGTTATCCGTATTCAGTACACCATGAGCAAATCCAAAACTCTGCCAGCGTACAGCCAATTCGACCGTGCGGTGTGCTATTCGACTAAATAATACGACGTAGCGATTCTCAAACTCGAGTGAGTTGATATCGTTGAAATGTTTCTAAATAATTAGAAAAACATATTTTAGCTTTAGTTTCGGTGCACTGTCGGACGTAATAGGATTGAAAAATGTACAAGAGCCTGCAGAAATGGGTGTATACTTCTATTATGTAATCCACGAGCATCTTTAACTGCAGTAATTCCCCTTGATGTGCTAGGATTTCAAGGGAACCAAAACGAAACCAGGAGGGTGCTACCCTCAATAGTATAGCTGCTCTTTCGGCTTGAATGTGGCCAGAGTAGAATTGATCTCTTAAAACTGGATCATCGCTGACGACAAGTGCAGCGGCTCGAGTTGTTTCGATTCCTAGTCATGAATAAAGTGTGGAATGAGTACACAATGGTTGAAGTTTTTTTAATTAATAATTTTCACCGTTTCAAAGTCAATAAGTCTACCTAAATAATACATCGCCTCAGAGCAAAGAAACTCTCTGATCGATGATCGTAGCACCGCACGTCCATCCGATTCTCGGGAATACGGTGTAGGACCTGATCCCTTCAGTTGTAATTCCCATCTTTCACCTTTCCTACATAAAATATCAGTTAACGAACTGCTGAAACACGTTCTGCCGCGTAATATGTTAAAGTTTATGCGCAAAGCCTGTGGCTTTGTTTATGTATTTGAAATTTTATATCTCGAGTGAGTAATCGCATAACTTCGTTTCGATAAACGAATTAATGAACATACGCATTTATGTATTCTCCGAGAATATGCGCTCTACCATCCCCAAGTTGTGATGCCCATTCCCCGAATTGATAGCCACCGTAGCGATGGGCTAACGGGGTAGAGTTTATTACTGGATAGCCGGAAATGAATCGAATGAATCCATTTGTATCGGAAATAGTCGGATCCATGTCAAGAATATTGACGAGAACGTCTTCGGAGATTGCTACGAGTTTCAGAGCTTGATTAAGCGGTGTGGGATTGACTTTGGAAAATATAGCAGCTCTCACGTTGCGGGGTGTATCATCATCCCTGATTTCATCCAAAGGCAAAGAACACAAAGTGTTGGTTGAAAATCTCCAAGCATTAATATCCGTAGATAGCTGATTTTCGGTCCTGAGCAACCTACGTCGACGCATCTTTATAAAATGATTTTTTAGTTCAACACTAGAAACGTATAGAATTCGAATCGCATACAAATAAACTTTGTGATTTATACCATTTAGTTGAAGTCTTACTGATAGGAAAAATTTTGAAATTTTTGATGATAATTATTTCAGGGTATTTCGACAATTATGACGGCTGCAGAGAGCGATAGGCTATACGTGAATACAGTTCCATATTACATATCGTTGGAAAAGAGAGAGAGAGAGGAAGAGAGGAAGGAAGTGAAATAGAAAACATATCCTGTAGATATGAAAACCACAACAGATAATTATTATTATATGTATTGTAGTATGTACCATACAGGCTGAGTCTTATCAAAGTTCTAGCCTCAGTTACTATAAAACATGATTTTTGAGAAAATAAAACGTGGGATCCCGTAAAAGTTGAATCCACGGGACTAAGGCAGATACACTGCACAGTGTGAAAGTCACGATTTTATTTTTCAGCCCCCAGTTATTCAATTAGCCGAAGAACTGCAATTCAGCACAGATAAGCCCTGGAAATGCAGTTTTCTCCCGCATTGAGACAGACTCGACCCTCAACCTCTTCGATTTTTTTGATATTTTTTTTTTCTTCATCAGCAGTTCGAGAAGTAATATGTAGTACGCGTGAATTATTTAATTTTTTTTTTTTTTTATAATAAATTTTTTGAGTTGGAAATTTTGAAAAGAAATTTTCTTCTTTCTATCTTTTTTCCCACTTTTTCCAAATTTATTGAAATTTTCGCAATCTGTTTTTTAAAAGGAATTTGTTTTTCCCTTATACTGACCAGGATTATAACGATTAATTTGACCGATTTTATTTTTCATCAATCACAAACCCTTTTTTTTGTTATAATTGATAACTAAAATAATGACAATTACGTAAAATTATCAGGAATTTATCATTTGAATTTGAAAATTTTTTAACTTTGAACATTACATTCGTTTTTGGAACAATTGATTGAATTGTGGCAAAAAATCGAAATTTTATTCTTCAGACGTGAAAATAATGATGGAAGACATGCTGTGAAATTTCAACAATTTTTTGATTAAAAAGTACATTTTCTGACTACTATTTCCATGTACTTTTTTTTAAATCCGATCATTCAGAGCTGAGTTATGATATTGGAAACATATTTCATTTAAAAATCGCAAAATTTCTAGCTCAGAAAGTATTTGATAAAGAAATGTTAATTTGAAGTTTACCACACATGCGTGACTTTCAAATTGCTGATAATAAAAAAAATTATCATAAAAATCGAAGAGGGTGTAGAGGATCCGAGACCGTCTCACTTGGAGAAGAATCATATCTCATTTAATGTTTTTCGTAAAAATCGCTGTAGAGGTGGAAAATATGAATTGCTTCGCAATGATTCAAGCGACGCCAGTTCGCGTGGATATATCTGGCTGATTTCAACAGATCTTTAAGGCAAATACCTCAAAGATCAAATGATAGTGATGTGTTTTAGTCAATATGCCGCTCACGGCCAATTCACTATAACGTAGACGTGATACGTTATGTCAATATCGCTAGTTTTATTTAAAGTATGTTACATCTCTACCTCCACATAGTTAGCCCCTCATCTGCTCGGAATTAATTCATTGTCTTTGCAATCGTTTGTCGGTCGTTTGTTGGTGAATGATGGACTCATCTGGACGTTTGACGGTAATCCGTTGATTAGAAAACAATTTTGTTAAATTAGCCTAAGGAAATTCTTTAGTTATCCCCCGGATCGTATTACTTTTGATTCATTTCGACGTTAATCGATGTAGAAATCTCTGTCCGACACAATGTAGTTTATACATATTATAAGAACTTGCGTAGCAGTAAGAAAACAAAGATATACTCGATGATATGCGATGCATGGTATGTGTATTCTTTTATCAGAAATGACTACAATTTGTATGTATGTATATACATACATTGACAATAAGAAATATTGTATCAATGCTGCAGCAATAAATTCCCAGAGATACCTATAATTAATTATTTTCTTATTTTTCACTCTTCCCTTCCTGCCGCTCTTTATTTCAGGTATTGAATGAGGTGAGTAAATTATAATAATCGTAAGAAGACACGGTGTAATTGCAATCTTGAGAGCTAGTCTCTCTATGCTTAAAATATTTAGATTTTTGAAATTTTTCGTCAAAAAATTGCTCCTGGTATCAGGAGAACATCTGACCTGAGGAGGTGTGCTGAAATTTTTGGCGGGAAAACCCCCTGAGTGTATGTCTAAGCAAGCATACATTCGTATGGATGTGTCTCTCGCTCTCTCTCTCTCTGTGCATGTCTCATTCGCTTACTTGATTAAGAATTTTCTGAAATTTTAAGTCGAAAAATTGCTCCTGGTATCAGGAGAACATCTGACTCGAGGTGTGCTGAAATTTTTGGCGGGAAAAATTGGGCACCTGATTGCATGCAACGATATCATTAGGGGCAGCTAATTTTTCTATTTAAAATTGGTGTAAATCGAAAAATTACGCCGTGTCTTCTTACGATTATTATAATTCACTCACCTCATGCAATACCTGAAATAAAGAGTGGCAGGAAGGGGAGGGTGGAAAATAAGTAAGTAATTAATTATAGGTGTACCTGGGAATTTATTGCTGCTGCATCGATACAATATTTCTTATTGTCAATGTATGTATACATACATACAAAATGTAGTTATTTCTGATAAGTAAATGCAAATACTTATACGCATCGCAAATTATCGAGTATACAGGGTGATTGGTTTTAATCGATCCAGACCGATATTTCCCAAACCAAGAGAGATATGAGAAAATATTTCGGACAAAAGTTGCAGGGTTCAGAGGGGGAAAGAAGTTGGCGGTGTCGGATTTTTCAGTAGAGGCGCCGCTGAGGTCAGGGGAAGGTCAACTTTGTTTTTTTGAACGGAAACCCATGCTTTTCGTTACGTAATTTTGTTCTAATTAAAAAATCAAAAAAGTTTTGTACGAAACATTTTTCTGTGAGACATTAACTTTTTATGATATTCTGCTGGAAATTAGAGATTTTTGATTTTTTGAGAACATTTCACCTCTGAACTATCAAGTTTAGAGAAAAATTGTAAGAGACAAAAAGTACGTAATTTCACGCAAAGATTCTTGGAGAATAATTGCAGATTTTTTTTTCGACAGTTTTTGATGTTTTTCACGCAATTGAAGAAGCTGCGATAAAAAGTTATTGGAAAAAAATCTGCAATTATTCTCCAAGAATCTTTGCATGAAACTACGCACTTTTTGTCTCCTGAAATTTTTCTCCGACCTTGATAGTTTACAGGTGAAATGTTTTCAAAAGTTCAAAAATCTCTAGTTGTTCAGCTGAATATCATAAAATATTGGTGTCTGACAATAAAATGTTTCATACAAAATTCGTTTGATTTTTCAAGTGGAACAGAATTACATTACGAAAAACATGGGTTTCCATTTGAAAAAAACAAAGTTGACCTTCTCCTGACCTCAGCAGCGCCTCCGCAGGAAAATCTAACACCGCCAACTTCTTTCCCCCTCTGAACCCTGCAACTTTTGTCCGAAATATTTTCTCATATCTCTCTTGGTTTGGGAAATATCGGTCTGGATCGATTAAAACCAATCACCCTGTATCTTTGTTTTCTTACTGCTACACGCAAGTTCTTATTATATAAACTACATTATGACAGACATCGGACAGAGATTTTTCTCTTGATTTTTGTTTGGCAGTCACGTCAGTGGTTCAACTGCGAGCCAAAAATAATATTCCGTGTATAAAAAGTAGATGGGTTTTAATCGGTTTTCGATAAATAAGTCTTGATTCTGCCGACTTCATGTAAGATATTCCGACTTCATGTCAGTTGTGTTATTGCACAAAATGAATAGAAAATAAAAAATAATCAAAAATCAAAAGAGAGCGCGTAGCGCGCCATATTTCTAGTAATATTTATAAAATAAAATAATAAAATGAAATAAAATAAGTTCGAAAATTCACATACTGCTTGGTTAATATCTAAGCGACAACTTTTCCGCGTTTGCAATATTTGTAGACTTGGTATGAAGGGACAAGGCCAGGAACAAAATCCTTTAAACTACGGGCCTCTCAACCACAAAGCATTGTCCCTAATACAAGAAAAATGAACAACAATTAGGCTACCTCCGATGAAGGAATAAGCCTGGGAAAAAGAAGAAGATATCCAGATTGCATTTTTTGTTTCTGCGATTATTGGGAAAATATCCAATTTTTCTTTGTGAAAATGGTCCATCAATCACCAACAAACGATTCTACATCGATTAACATCAAAATGGATCAAAAGTAATACGATCGGCGGGCTAACTAAGATAATTCCCTAGGCTAATTTAATAGAATTGTTTTCTCATTAACGGATTACCGTCAAACGTCCGGATTAGTCCATCATTCACCAACAAACGATTGCAGACAATTAAATAATTCCGAGCAGATGAGGGGCTAACTATGCGCAGGTTACATCTATTAAGCGACCTCAAAACCGATGATAAACAAAAAGCGGAAAATTTTGCGATTATTTCTTAAATGATCAGTATGCAAACTGAATATATAAACACATTCGCAGGGGCCCAAGTGTTGTAATCAAGCATTCCAAGCATTATATGAATATTCTCAGAATCGACAATGAGCCCACTTATTCGGAAGTAACGTATAATATACATATTACATGTTCCAAAAGTGCCACACGCGCGATTTTGCCGAAACTTATTATGACCCATTTCAGTTTCCTGCAGCTTTGAGGTAATACTTTTTTCCGCTTACAACCGTACAGGGATATTGCATATTAGCTACTGTGCACTGAATCCGATTTATTTCATTCTTACGAATTGCAGAGAACTGCGGTCATTTCTTAAGGTCACGGTCGACATTATTATGAAGTGTTATACGTGAAACCGAGACTTATTCGACCTTGCGGTTTTCGATTTCGATGAAAAAAATTTTCTGGACTTCTTTTTCCCAGGCAAAATCATACCCCAAAGCGTGTTTCTGATTGCACCCATTCATTTTGATTTATCAATTAACGAAAATATTGCTGAGTTACCATTTGACCAAGTTTCAAATTTTTTTTCGCAACAAAACCTGTTGCGTCAGGGCGGAAATTACCCATATACAAAATGTTCATTTTAAATCAAAATTTTCGAAAAAAAACAAACTTTTTCGAACTCCCGTTATTGAGAATCATAGTAGAAATTCGAATTTGAACACTAAATTCAAGATTCCCAAAAAAGATCATTTTTGATTTTGAATTTTTTTTTTTTTTTTCACCTAGACAAAAAAACGAAACTTGTGAGCCCATAACCGAGATGAGACGGATTTTCTTCTCATTTTTTTTTTCGGCGTCAAAAGTTTGTGTTACTGAAAACGAAAAATTTACAGTCTACCGGATCGCTCAATCGTTTGACGTTGAAAAAAAAGTTATTGGCAGGGGAAAAACAAAGGAAGAAAAATTTAGGAAAAATTCCAAAACTAAATGTTTCTTTCAGTAACTTTAGACGCTCAAAAAAAAATAAATAAATAAAAGGAAAATTCGCCCCATCTTGATTATGAGCTCCAAAGTTTCGTTTTTTTGTCAAGTTTATTTTTTCTTTCACAGGACAAAAATGAAAATCAAAAATGGTTTCTTTTGGGAATCTTAAATTTCATGTTTAAGCCCGAATTTCTGTTATGATCGTCAATAACGAAGGTTCGAAAAAGTTTTTTTTCCGAAAAGCTTGATTCAAAGTGAACATTTTGTATATGGATCATTTCCACCCTGGAGCACGACGTTTTGAAGAAAAAAAAGGGTTATGATTTTGGCTTGAAAAAAGTAGCCCAAAAAAATTTTTCGACCTAAATAGAAAACCGCAAGGTCGGATCACTCTCGGTTTCACGTGGAACACCTCATATATACAAATGCACGGATAAGAAATAATTTTATAACAGCATGTGCGACAAAGAGATTTCGAAAAGAATAAGAAATTCGTTAGGTCTGAGATGTGTTTAAAAAATCTGTCGTTTTGCGATATTTCGTTTATTAAAGTTTCTATTTTATGATACAAGAATACATCTACTGAACACAAAACACGGATGCGCTCTTTTTTATGATTTCTATTCACTTAATATCTTCAATAAATAAATAAATATATGTAAATCTATGAGATAACTTTAATTATAGGTCTTAGAAAAATAGATTCTTCAAATTTCTGTATTTACAATTGCGTTGTATGAATATTGAACTCTATGTTCTGTATTTACTAACTCATTGTGCCCAAACGAATATTAAAGTGGTACAATTAAACGTAGTAAAAAAATAATTATTGTTCAAATATATTTCACGAGTTCATTATCCTTGCTCGAATCATTCTTTCTCTTGCAGCCTTAAATTGTTCAAGAACATCGTTTACACTATTCATAAGCCTCCCGGCACTCAATCGTTCAAATGTGTCTCGTTCGAAGTGGCCACCCTCTAGAAAAGATCGGCTTTGCTGAACAATTTGTAATTTTAATTTGACCTGGCCGCTTGGAGCAGTTTCTAAATTGGCTTTCTCTAACTTTGCACCATCATGCATAGCGGGAATACCGCAATACGTTATATCTTGAAGCTCGCATGTTCCACCGGTAAAAAAACGACGAAGCATATTTTGAAAGTCACCCACAGGCCGCCAAGTATGTAATGTGAATTCGTGACAGCCAGAAGTAAATGGAATTGGTTGAGCTGCATATCCTTCAATTCGGTACCTTTGAAATAAATAATACATTGCAGGTTGATGCTTCGAATACTGACATAAAAAACTTTTGGACCATTAAAATATTGAACCAAAAAGCTTTTAGAAACGAATCAAGGGTCTGGAAAATGGACATAAAAATTCGATAGATTATGATCACCTAGTCCAATTATCCAGAGAAGCTATTGAAAAGAATATCCATGGCCACGTTGGTGAAAAGTTTTCTTTTTCTAAACATGACAAATTTAAATCCAAGCACAACTCTGCTACATAACTGAAATTTGCAGTCCCTTTCCTCATGGCACATCGCTGTGTCCTGCCAGTTAAGTTTTCCACCTGATTAGTGCTCCAATATTCAGGGAGCTCAATGTGATACGTAACAAACAAATTGTTGTATGGAAAATTATGGGCAGACATAACGTCTAGAATTATAAAAAGTCGCAGAACGTTGGACGGGGGTAATTCGATTTCTGGGAATATTTCCGCTTCTCTAAAGCTCAATTTCTGCAACACCTCCTGCATAATTATGAACCATGAATTAATACCCAATAATATTGTGACTAGATTGTCAAGTACATAGCAAGTAAAATAAATGTCATGAAATAAAGTATGTAATAACAAAAAAATATCTTTCTCCGCTTTTGATAGGAAAAGAAAACATTAAAATGTAAATTGTATAGGTACTGCTTGCTCTGTGATAAATGAAAGACAAATAATCCCAAACGAAAAATATGTACCAGAAATAAGACTCTCCTGATATTCCGAATAGCAATAGTGAATTACGTGTGATTATCCGTTTTATTTGAATCATCAGAGTAATGAAATCAAGAAATATGTTGGGTTAACAGGAAAAGGTTTAAGGAAAACAATCTAAAACTTCTTCAACAAGCATTGAAGGTACAAGGTTACACATCTTCGTGTGGGTTTTGTATATGTGATTATAAAATTGTGAAAGTGTTATTCGCTGTGCGTGTTACTGTGAATTAGCTTTTCTGTGTAAGTAAGTTGATAGCATAAACAGACGGAGTTAGTGTGGGAGAATGTTTAAGCTGACACTCAAGGAACTGTACAATTCAGTGATTCGCAGACTGTATACCAGTCAAGATCAGATCCGGCCAGTAAAACTTCGTATACTGAACAAATTAGAGCAATAATCGGAATTTTATTATCGATTGATATAACTATTTCTCTTTTTGATACAGCTTTTGCTAAAGTTCGGTGATCAAGTTGAAACAGTCTCATTAATTGTTTTGTAAATATTAGTATAAGTAAAATTAGAGAAATGTATCTAGAAGATGTGAAATAATAAGACACGAATCAAAACATTGATAAAAACTAATATACAGTGAACGTGTATTATAAACAATAAATCCAACGTGAAAGATTCCAATTTAACCACAAAGAAAAGATCAAATATAATTTTCATACAAGATGAATATCTTTCATCCACACAAAATGATGAGACAAATATCTGAGATTTCCTATGTTGGGTATGTATAGTGTGATAATGCATAAGTGAAGTATGTCCTCATTTGAATTCAAATTTCATCACATTGCCCAACGATTCTTATAAAAATTCAACTATTGTCTAGCCGAAGATACTCAAAGATTGAATATGGAAGCTTAATATCCGCTTTTGGATAAAAGATAGTATTCAGAGTCTAGAAGTGACTATACCGAGTCTAATAGAGTAATTGCCTATAATGTGTTTCCCAGTATGATAACAATTGAGTAAAAAGACTTACATCTTGCAAGTCTTTTATTTCTACTTCTAAATCGTCAGGACTTTGCTGTTCAGAGACATGTTCAATCCAATAATCATAGCCCATGTCAGTTCCATGAATTTTGTAGGGTTCATTGGGCGTAAAATCTGGATTTATCGTTAAAGACTGATGAATCTTATCGTACGTTATTGTACAGAGTAATATTTCTGAGTCATTAAAATCATGGGAAGATTTGTCATTTGGCGTTAAATCGGCAATAATGTGCATCACTTCGCAATCTTTGTAGAGATAATGATTCATTCGAATTGTTGTATCTCCTGGAATGTTGTCAACAACTTTTTTATTGTATCTCTCATTGAAGGGTTTACGATTTTTTAACGTCGGTAATGCAAATGAGTTTTTATTAGACAGATTAGATTTCCAGGGTTTTGTTAGTAACGTGTTGTCAGGAAAGTAAGAATCCTTATTTGTATATGTGAATATGCGAGATCCTTGGATATTTTTCTCTTTAATATCTTGGTGATATCGTTGGTGATTTTCTGTTGTACAATTTTTATAATCTGAATAAAACTGGGCTTCAAAACGTCCGAATAATTTTTCCTGCCATGAGATAATTGCCTCATAATATTCCAAAAAGTTTGAATCTCTGGTTTCTTCTTCAGAATTGAATAACTCAGCCAGTATCGATCTCTGTTGTGCTATTCTCACTCTGAAACAATAAACTTAAGGTAAATAAATGTAAATCTAAAGGCTACAGGGAAAACCTTACGTTTGCCAGATGGCTTCTAGACAGAATTACCTAACTGATTTAAACATTTCGTTACATACCTAATTCTGAAATTTACAATCGGCTCCCTCACGCGATATGTGTTTGCTATTTTTGCCTTTTCTGCAGGGACTTCAGACTGCATCCTTAATTAACGTCAGCTTAGAAAATAAAATGCAATCATTTGCGATAAAAAAAAGGGCCGCTCAATCCCACTCTGTTTATTTATCTCACGTTTCCGATGCACACAAACAAATGTATGTAAGCCACGTTGTAGAAAATATGCGTTGACAGCTGGTCGTTGCATAGCAACGATATAAAAAACGGGGGGAATACCCGGCACGCGAGCGTCTGCATAGGAATTCCAAAAAAACATTGTCAAATATTGGGATTTTCATATTTCTTTTAACGATAAATCCCGGTGATCTTCGAACTCCTGGTTCGAGACAAATTTATTTCCCTTATTATTGTATCATCGTATCCCGTCTTAGATGAACAATTTACACGCAACCGTGATAAATCTTATCCCGCGGTCTTATTTTATGATGAAATAAATGACCCCCCCGAGATAAATATGCGCTATTCTATCCGGTTATTTCTAAAACCCGTTTACTAAGTATCTGGCTATCAAGGTTTTTTACCCTCCTTCGCAAGTAGTCGTTTTATATAACATATGAGCATTTAATATCGCATATCCTGGATTTTCGATCATCGTCGCAGTACGTAATACAATACATACCACGGAGACGTGAGGCTGACGAATGTATCTAAAATTACTTATCCTTCCTTGGGGACTTTCAGGATTGAGTCACGTTTCCGCGAATTGATTAAAATAGTGGGGTTATTAGATGGGATTGTCTCTCGAGACAGAATAACCAATATCATTTCACATGCGCGGTAAAAGCCGTGTGCTTGAACCAAGGTGCGCGTTAAACACAACATAACCCAATACCATTCCAGCCTGGGGCTGCGTATTAACGGTACTTCGCAGAAGATTCTTTACACAACCCTGATTTGTCATCAATTTTGATGCACGTAACCCGTTTCCGTCAATACGGTCCCGTAATAGTAGTCTTATCTCGCTAGCTTATCAGTAACTAGATATGATAGCGGCGAAAATGATTTAAACAAAGATCAAGAGTTTGGTAAATTATTTCCACCTTACAAGTTGTCACGACTCCGTAGCCCGGACTACCGTTGAATAACGCGGACCAGGTATGTGTAACTACGTGTTTCTTTCTACCAACGTGAATTTTTTCACAGTTACATACGCTACGTAGCCTCATAATTTAGCACTGATATAGTGTAATTTAGTCCATAACATAAATACCGAGTTCGCTAAATTTTTTCGGAAGATTTATTTTACATACTCTATACCTATAGTTGTATAGCTTAGGTTAAATCAATAGAACTATTCAAGAATCGATATAACGCTCATTTTCTCTCACGTATTATACCAATATTATCCCATTCTCGCCTCGCTTATTACTAAAACGAAAAACACCGTCCAATCAATAATTAGTATTGGTATTTCTAACAATTGATAAGGTTATCATATATTTGTGTTCGTTATTACGGTTAATCCGTTCCACTAAACCCAACCCGAAAATTCCATAATTCCTCTGTTTGCCTACTTAAATTAGTCACCTGATTGTCGTGTATTTGTTCATACAGGAGTTTCAAACTAATTAGAATGACAAACGCCCAAGATGGAGAAACTGGGATTACCATACCCCTACGATACAATGATGCCGTAAGTATGATAGCTAGAACACATACCTATAAAAAGAAAGTTTTTCAATTATTTACATTTAATTAATAAACCATTATTTCCGTTTTAACACAGCATTGGAAGGCGATATTTGCAAAATACGATCTGGATGAGGATGAAAGAATATCCTATCAGGAATTATTGGCAATGATTAAACGAAATCCTTCTAACAATGATATACCAGATCGTGTCGTCAAGATGATAATGGAGAAGGTCGATTTAGATGCCTCTGGATATCTTGATTACCCAGAATTCATAGCCATGGTATGCGTAGATTTAATCAGCAATCGATCATAATGACTTTTCTGTTTTTTCTTCATTAATTATCCATTTGTAAAATTGGCTCAAATACGAAGATTCACGCCCAGTTTAGTTTCTAAATGATACAAAAAAAAAACTACAAGATTTAAATTGTAACAATAAGACAAGTTTATTCTACTGCAACTGTTGATCTGGCCCTGGATCATATTACGTTATGATATGATAAATATCTTGACTTTTCAGATTCATAGAAAAGATATGCAAGGTGTATTTGGACACTATGTACAACGTTACGTTCACTGCATGGTACCTCAAAGGAGATTGGCGACCCAAACATCTCAAGTATCGGGATATTCTGTAGATGGTGTAGATGGTCAATACGAAGAAGAATACAGTTGTAATCCACCGGCGATTGCTATGGTCATCATCTCCGTTTTAGAGATTATTTTGTTTCTATACGACGCTATAGCACATCACGCACTTTCGGTCGAAGGACCAGCCGCACAATTATTTATTTATCATCCGAGTAAACGACAAGAGGTGTGGCGATATCTAACTTACATGTTTGTCCATGTTGGGTAAGCCGGAATTTTAATCTAGATGTAATTATAGTTTAACAAGCCTTTGGCCAGAGAGATTATCAAGATAGCAAGCAACGCCGCGAAGATAACGTGATTTACACAATGAATCATTTTCATACCTTGAAATATTTACCAATAACTGATTCAACTGAATTTATTCTTCGATGTTACAAATTTTAAAATACTGTTTTAAATCGCACAAGACAAAATTTTTACATTAGATTATTTTGATTAGATATACTTCAAAAGCTACTGCAAGTTATCTATAGTCCTCTGCCCAAGGACAGTGCAAGTCCCAGACCCTTGTATATAAAGAAAAGAGAAGCAAGACGACAGATTTGCCTACCGTTTGTTAATAGTAAGGAAATATTTTTAGATGCTGACTTGGATGAAGAAGGTGTGTAGTTTAACGTATTTGAAATTTATTCCTTAGATCCTGAAACAAAAAGTTAATACCCCTACGCACGTTAACGTAGTCATTTCTATTTTAAAACACACATAACTTATTCATTCCTATAGTTAAATTTTCACCCCAAACGTATCCGTTGAGATAGTTAGCATGGTATTAAAGTATTGAAAAACTTGAAACATGTGACTGTATAAGTAACAATAATCAAACCCATCATTAACAGTCGTTAAATTTTCTAATTTTCAGTGCTTTTCATCTGGTTGTTAATCTGCTGGTCCAGATACTCTTGGGCGTTCCGTTAGAAATGGTGCACAAGTGGTGGCGAGTTCTTACGATATATTTAGCAGGTGTGATTGCTGGATCACTGGGAACATCTGTATCGGACCCAAACGTTTTACTCGCAGGTGCATCCGGCGGTGTATATGCCTTGATGACTGCACACGTTGCTACAATAATCATGAATTGGTCCCAAATGGAGTTTGCTATTTTGCAACTACTTGTTTTTCTCGTACTGGCTGTTGTTGACATTGGTCAAGCTGTGTACAATCGTTACATAACAAATACACAGGACCAAATTGGATACGTTGCACATTTGGCTGGTGCAATAGCAGGACTGCTTGTGGGCATAAATATCCTTCGTAATCTTGAAGTGAAAACTTGGGAAAAGGCTGTTTGGTGGGCGAGCATGGTCACTTATGTAGTTCTAATGACGGCAGCAATTTTGTGGAATATTTTTCGTCCTCCAGTTTAATAATCTGATCAAAAATATCACTGTCAATAATTTTTCTGATACTTGATGGTAGCTAGGTGATGATGTTTTTTATTTTTTCTTTACGAGTAATTCAAATTCGTAGAAATCCAAAGTTTACGGCCTTTAGGTATAGTAATGGAACTTATCATCCTTTACGTATACATTTAAATTGTATATGTAGATGAGTAGTATGTGCAAAGAAATTTATGAGATATTGAATTTCAGATAAGATGATTTTTAGTTTTCATTTCGTTTACTCGAATCAGAGTTACAGTTAGAATAATATGTAAAATATACACGTTTTACTGACTCTAATTTGTGGTAAGTGACTGAGCTGCGAAATGTAAGAGTCAAACCAATATCACATATACACACATATTAATTATTTACTATAATATCTGCTATTGGACTAGGTACGCTTATTTTTAGACTGGTGCTTGGATGAATTAGCAAACTATTTTTCATTTCATACTTTTCAATGGTAAAGCTATGGACCTGTGCCTTGAACATGTATTGAAAAGTACAGGGGTAGTTGTTTCCATTTCATTTTTAAAATACCTATCAAGCTCGTCCCTTGAATCGTACCCTTTTCTACATCCTATCTTCCCGGTATATTGTTAGAAGACTATTAATTTGTAATATTTCTTTATAGTCTAGAATAATTTAAATTATTAATATTAGGTATAAGTATTTGCATAATTTTCAACATCTAGAGCTCTGTAAATGACAAATATCTCAACTAGATGTAATACCATATTGAACTGTATAAAGTTCGAAAATTGTGCCTTCTAAGGCTGGCTTCGGTAAATCTACTCAACGTACTCTGAGCTCGCATCTCTCTATTCTTTGAAAAGATATTAGAATAAAAAAAAAAATCGAGCGTGGAACGCTCGAAGTAGTCAAGACATCGACTTACCGAACTCCGCTCAATGAGATTGTGAATTTGGTAGGTATAAACAAACCATATCACTGCATGGATGTGCGCACAATTTACACACGGCTGAACTGGATTGAACTAATGTTTCATGACACAATGAACTATGATATAATATTTATATGTATATTTTGTATGTTCATTTTATCTATAAACAATAAAAAAAAAAAAAAATACGCCTGTTCAAATCTTTGAAATATATTTATTTCTATTTTTTATTATTCCTTGATTTATAATACTTTCACTTTTTAATAATCACGTTTATATTTATTCATTTTTATAATATACATATGAATTTGAAAATAAAGCGCTATTGGTTGTGTAAGCTCATACGACGTATGTATGTACATACATACAAGTATATAAATATATGTATACCTAAATTTATAGTTCACAGATACATTAATAGTTTAGATCTCTTAACATAAAATCTTCATCACAGTTGTAATTGTATTTACGGATGTGCCGTTTCATTAAATTTGTAATATCAGTTATCTGATAACATGTGTGAACAAAAATGAAAAAAAAAAAAAAAATTGCTGCGGTACGGACGAAACCTTGCCATAAAAAATTTGAGTCTTTGAACAGACAATGCAACCAATATAGCAATCTGCATAATTTTCTCTAAAATTATATACCAAATCATAAAAGCGTTATGGAATATAACAATTTAATTACATTAAATTATATATTTTTTTCTATAGTATGTTAAGATTCTTTTAAACATCTACAGACATCCAAATTTTTATATAAAAAGAAGAAAAGGTTCTGTAATGGGTAATTCATTGATAGATAATTATCAATTATGTAATAAAAAAATTGTAAATGAGATAAAATGACAATCTGATCGGTATCTTAGGGTGCACAAGACCAGTTGAAAACTAAACCTAATCGAGTTATAATAATAACAATCGGAAATTAATTAATTGTATAAATAGAATGAATATTTCGTTATTCCCGAAGTACAAAAAAAGGATATGTTAAAAGGGTTTGCTCACTTATCTATTTTATTAGAAAATAATTATGCACATTTTAATATGTTTACTTCTTATATTACAATTATAATCACCTGGCAATTAACGTGTTAATAACGATTATCAGGTGATCATTTAAAAATGATTTTGCCTTTTTACATAAGAAATAATTTACTCATGCTGTACCCGAATTCTATGTCACTTTACTGAGCTTCAACGATACTTAATTTCAACTGATTAATGAAATCATCGCCAATGATAAGAGCTATGTCACCGCTTTATAAAACACTATTTTAAAATATTTTAAAAAATCTAATACGGGATGATGAGAGACATCAATTTAATCAATATTAAAACGCTACAACGTTATGGCGTGCTCCTATAGCATCGCTTACTTTTCTATCGTCAAATTCAATCAAGTGTACAGAATGTGTACCGTTCCAAATGTTCGACGGAGTGAAATTTAGGTACAAGAGCACGGAGAAATTTTAATAAGAGAAATACTTAAGACTATTATTATGCCAAGAGATATGTTTTCACTAGCGTTTAATATTATGAAGTATTTCGAGCAAGGTTTAAAAAAAAAAGAGCCCTATAACACGACTCTATGCGTATGAAATTTAAAATTTTTTTCACAGATCATTTATAATTTACAACTCAGAAAGTTTTGTTATTTCCCCGTAAGCAATTTCATTGCCAAGTTTAATTATGAAAACAACTTTTGTATGCCCATTTTGTCGAGAACTGCGCAGATAATAGTAGTGATATTTATAAGTGAGCGTATTACCAAAGATGATATGTTATTACCTATATTACATTATACAATTACAGATTGTATTATTTTCAATCACTTTTTACAATCATCATCGAGCTTGGAAAACTTCGTAACGGCATAACGGGTTTAACGAAAATTTCTAATAAAAAAAAATTAGTAAAAATGGAATAGTATCCAGACTCGTCTGCGTTGCGGAAAACTAATTAAAAAAAATATTTCATGAAAATATCACCATTGTTGAAATTAATTATGAATCGTTGATGAGTTTCTCTTTCCAATCCTGATCAGGCCTGATGAATTCCGGATCACTTTCCTCCTCTGAATCCGTAGCATAAATTAGGTCGGAATATGGTTTTGTGTTTATCGTGGTTGTTTTTTCGCCTATTTGTTTGGTTGATAAAAATCAAAATATCATTATCTTAATAAATCTCACATAACCGTATTAAATATAAATTAGGAAAATATTGAGAAGCGATGTTACCTCTTAAGGGAGCTTTGAATATGCTTATTTCCTTTTCATCATCGTCAAAGAAACTTGTGCCGTCGGGAAGTAGACTAAATGCATATCCTTTATTGTTCTCCTTGTCTCGGCGATTCATAGTCTGATATCCCGCGTAACAGCAAACTCCGGAAACCACAATACCCAGGCAAATAACTCCTGTAAAAGAACATTTTTTTTATTTCGAGGATGAAATCTATGCTTCTATTACACTACCGTAATCATTATCTTCACCGATATGACATCTTCTCAAATGCATTATCCATTATTCATTACTTAGTAATTGAAACCTACCAGTCAATAGAATAAAAACTATCCGTGGCATGCCAAAAACGTCTTGATTCTTGTGTAATTTGAATATCAAAGCAGTAAACTTGTTAGTATCCGGTACATTGATCAATTTAGTATCCTGCAAGTAGCCGGAGGCCCGTGCAGTTATCGTGTGCGATCCAGCTGGCAGTAAGATCCAATACGCTCCTGTTTTTCCGTTTCTTATTTGATGTTCCGAATTGTCGTAAACTAATTCAGCTCCTTCTATGGGTCCATTGTTTTCGTCCGTAACATATCCAGAAAGTCCGTGATTTACTGCTCCGATCATGGCCAGCAGGCTCTCTTTATTGTCGAGCCAAACGTCAGAGGAATGATCGGTATTACAACAAGTGACGTAAGTATTTAACATCAAGGTACTCGTGTTCAAATAGACGTAATCGATCAAAGAATTTCTCTGCGGTTTTCCAAAAGCTACACCGCTGTGCGATATTCCATGACCATCTGTTTTCGCTCTTGATTCGCAATTCGTTTTACCAGAATACATAGTTCGATGATTACTTGTGTAAGTTTTAGCCAAACGTTTCAATAGTTCATCGTCATCTGTTTCATAGATATTTTCTACAGTTTTTCCGTATTCATCGCCAAAAGGTATTTCAACGTGAACGGATCCGGTTAATAAATTTACAGCCAATATAGCATTGATTTCTTTAAGCCATTTGACAATTACGTTCGCGTTATCCGATAATGCATTCCTTATTGGAAATTCTAATGTTTTATTATTTTTCGGACCACACCTTTGTACCACATTCGACATTGAATTTACGTTCGGAGCAATGTGTATAGCGAATTCATCCACGTACTCCTTGACAGTTGAATCTGTTTTATAGTGGCTCAAAAGGTAGTTTGCCAGTTTTATAAGCACTTCAGAAGTGACTGGAGAATTACCTTCAACTCCAGCCAAAAATAGAATCGATGGTACTCCAGATAGCTGAGTATCCTGATTTTGTGAACCAATTTCCAAGGACATTGCCGTTCCTCCATTATCCATTACACCAATTGTGTGTAGTTTTGATATTTTTGGATATTTTCCATTCAGATCGTTTAGAATTCTGTTCATCTCTTTGTTCGCTGCTTTGGAGTTAGATTCCGAAATATGCTTTGTTATTAAATCTTTTTCAAGTACAACGACCAGGTTTCTCATTTCTTTAGCATTGACTACAGTTTGGAATGACTTTGATTTATATCCCGGACACGAAAAGGTCAACATGTAGTTTCCTGGTTGTAAAATCATTTGAAAATACGCCATATTCTTAGTCACATGATGTACAGACGATGTAGAATTAATTTTAACGCTAGCTTCGCGTAAAGGAACATCATTTTCATCCGCTACGGAAGCACGAATTCCTGTCGCCAAACCATCTAGAAGTTCCATTAATGGCAGTAAATTTTCTCGCCATAAGTTGAGAACTGAATCTGGTGATGGATACTTGCAACAAGACAGCGATAGAGTTATCTGTAATTAAGAAATTAGTTTATTTTATACAGCGAAAAAATAACAAAGCTTGTAAAAGATAATGGAAAATCACTTAAACTCTGAGAACATCAATTAAATTGATCATACATTCCAATCTGAGAAGGTGAATGTTTGCTTGTCTTATTACAGTTCATATCTTAATAATATTCATAAACTAGACTCACCACTGGTATATTATATCGAGATTTTATAGCATTTTGGAGTTCCATAATATTTTCGGACTCCGTATTGCTATCACATTGTTCTTTATGTAAGCTGGATTCATATTGCCGTGCAAGATTTTTATAAGTATTAAATTCGTCCATTGTATAACTGTAATATAAAATGTTAGCGATTATTAAAAATAATTATGAGATAATGATTATGACCAGGAGCAATTTGGAGATGCTTTGTATGAAATGTTGGAAGTGAGCATTGTTTGCAGCTTGAATATACTTGAAGCAATAATATTTCGTGATTTTATTGGATTAATTTATATAGAAAACCCCTAGAAACGTACCTAACTTGCTTGGCACCACCACCGATGATGACAAGAGCATCATAATTTTCCGCAAGCAGCATTTCCTTGAATGCCTTAGTCACAGGATCTGTTTTTACAGTCGTGTTATTCAAACTGTTTAAGAAATTTTTTCCTACTTCATTCTCGACTAAAGGATTACAACTATCAGCTACGTTGTCAAATCCGGGATCAACTCCTGGTACAAAATGCAAAACTACATTGTCCAATAGTCTAGTTATCGGCGGATCTTGAAGTAGATTTCCAGTAAGTATATGCGTGGCTAATCGTTCCAATATTTCACGACCAGCAGGTTGGGAAGCATAAAGCCCTCCGATCAAACCAATGTGAATCTTATTCTCTTCTGGTGCTCCTAACTGTAGTGTGAAAACGTGATGTTAAATGTTAAATGTTTTGTTATTTATTTTCTAGTTACTCAGAGTAATCTTAACTGGCATAAGATTAGAAGCAGATATTTCAACTAGGTCAAAAAATAAAATGCAACTTACGTTGTGCGTTACTTTGAGAGATTGAATGGCCATGCTTATCGATGAATCGCCAGCTTGAAATTCCGCGACTTGTCGTTGAAGATTTTCCATATTTGCCATCCTTGCTTTGAGTTCAGATTGTCTGAGAAAACCCTGTTCCAAATTAGCTATGATTCGAAAATCATAGGCGGAGGACCTGTAAGTGATAATCTTAAAACTCTAATCTAAAAATGATGTACAAATCACAGTTAATAATGATTTATTTAAAGATAATGTATACATTTTGAAAAAAACATAATATCACAGGCATATACATCTCGGATATTTTCAATTTGTCCTATTCGCAAATCGCATTCAGCAATTAAAAAAAAAAGTCTTACCAATGTTGGGCGTCGTCTCTCATCAGAGTAAAGTCAAGTGCAGGACCAAGTACACCTTCTTCATCCGGTATAGTAACAGTCTGTGTAACTGGTTCATATCCGGTAGCACTAACTGTAATGTTGTATGTTCCCGGAACCAAAAGACGCCAGTAATCCCCTGAATTTGCAGCAAATATATCGTGTTGATTTCCTTCGACGTGAATACGTGCGTTTGGGACAGGATTACCGATCGAGGATCTGACAAGACCGTGCACACTTCTATGCACCTTTTGAATTTTACACCAATTAGAATTGCTCAATTTTCTATTCCAATTAAAACAAAGTATGACTTACCAGTTCGATGAACGCTAAAAGGGGTTCTTTGTTCTGAGCCCAAAAATCAGCCAGCTTATCTTCTAGCGGAAACTTCACACAACCCAGCTCCAATGTTATTTCAAAGGCATTGCTATTTATATAGTTATAGTCCTGCATGCCACCCGTAACGGAATACCATTGAGCTCCATTGACTATCCCACCGGGGAAGGTCTCGTCTAAAAGTCCACCATACTTCGAAGCGCATGGTTGACCCAAATGCATGTCACGATGAGCATTTGAATAAGTTTGCGCCATCATTTTGAACACTCCATCGTCTGGGCTGTAGTTTGGTACTCCCTCAGAATTGCCAGGTCCATCGTCGAACGGATAATTTGCAACTAAAACACCTCCGTGCAGATTGGCCGATAATACAAACGGAATTTGCCTTATCCAGTTCATAACAGCTGCAGTCTCCGGCTCTCGGACTTCATTCAACTTTTGGTGGATGTAAAACGTACGAGATCAATGCATTGGTCTTATAATTAACGAAATGAATTTTTCAATTGGGAATTGAAGGGACTTACCTTCGATGTGTCATATTGGTCTGGAAAATTCCTATTTAGATCTACATGGTGCGCGTTACTCCTGCCTACGATTCCAGATATATCTCCTACTGTCGAAATTTCGTATCCGTCAGGATTCATGCTGGGCATAACGTGTAGTCTTACCGAATTAACGATGTCAGTTACTCTCTGATCGGTACCGTAATTTTGACACAAATATTGGAGTAAGAGTAGCAGCATTTCTCTTCCAACAACTTCGTTGCCATGCATGTTACCGATATATTTAACTTCTGGTATTCCAGGTAGATGTTTACCTGGATTTTTAGTCACTTCCATAACATACAACTTTCTACCTTGAACAGAACTTCCTATATCGTAAAGACGTGTTATCTTTGGATAATTATTATTCAATTCTTTCAACAAATTTTCCATTGCGGTGTAGTTGTGATGTTTGAACTCTATGTCATGGAAAAATCCGTACGCGTCGCGAGGTCTAATTACTTCTTCGGTTGGTGACAATTTGTATTTAGCTAAAATAGAAAAAATCCATAATATATATAGTGAAAATATGTTAAGAAAATCGGGAACTTCGTAGAGTGCATGCTTTGTTAAACAGCAAAGAAAAAAAAAGGGATTAAGAAACAGTTCGGAATAATTATGAAATGCCAATTAGATTTTGGAAGAATAATTGGTATAACAACTATGAGAAATAGTTAAAAGCTGTATAATAGCAGGCAACGATTTTTCATAGCAGAATATTAATAAAGTAAGTATAATATGTTACAGGTTTTGTAAAAAATAAAACAAAAGGTACACACACATAGTAAATACAAAAGAAAATAGGATCAAATGATATAATATTATATATAAAAAAAAAGAAAACCATCTCAAAACGTAAAGCACAAGGTATAGAGAAGAAAATTAAAAATGAAAATAAAATAAATTGTATTTGCAATAGGATCTAGGAAAAATATAAAGGTATAATTTTTTTTTTTTTTTTTTTTTAACACACAAGTGACAGACAAATATACTTTATTTTCCACATTGCATTATACATTGTAATTCAATCGCACATACCAATAATACGAAATACATACATAATTCTAAACACGATATAATTAACCAGCGAATGCCATAAAACTTGTATAATATTCGTTCATTTATTTTAACACATGCAGTACGATTGAAAATATTGCTACTGACATCATTGACATATAAATAAATTGTATTTTATCTGTGTATATAAATCAGTAAAGACAAAAGCTAGGTATTTGTTTGAATAGCACCAGTTCAAATGAAAAGGAAAAAAAGAAAAAAAAAATAGAAACACAAATTTTAACTAAAAATTAAGTCATGTTGAATTTGTTTCATTTACTTTTGTTGAGATCAGTTATGTATGAGATCAACTACTCATTGGCTCTAACAAAAACAAAAAAAAAAAAAAAAACTTGGTTCAGCATCAGAGATTCCGATCGTTATTGCAAATACAAGTAATTATAGTAATGAAATTGATCTTATGATTTTTGTTCTTTTGTTGTTTTGTAGATGTTCGGTAATTAAAGAACAACAGGGATGTGCAATGCAAACTCAAATTTTAATACATTTCACTGATTTTTTTTTTTTTTTTTTTTCACGGCGTTCAAGGTTTTCACTTTTAATAATCGCGGAAGTTTTTTTTTTCCTTGAAACAACTATGACACATTGATTAATGAGAAGATAGCATAGACTTGATTTTCCATGATTTTATTTTATTTAATTTTATTTTTTCAAAGGCAATCCCTGGACCGTATTTTTACACATCCCTGAATAATCTTTTTTTTCTCTACAAATAGTACCATTACAAGTTACAATAATGACTGTTTTATTAATTATACGAAAGATATGTTTATCATCATTTAGGAATGAGTAATTAGTCTATGTTTTAAAACAGTCAGATAGCTGGTAGATACTTGGAACATTTATTTCCTATTTATTGACAAAGAATAGATAAAAAAAAAAAAAAAAAAAGGTAGATCGTTTTTTTTTTGTTATTAAGAGAAGGGAAACTCCTCCATACCTTGTGCATGTACGTCAAATAAATAATCCCATGATACAAACATCCGTAACCATTGTCGACGTACAACTAAATATGAACTAAAGTAATTTTTATTAACTAAAACCCTTGTAACGAATATAAGATTTCTAAAGTCACCGGTTTTTGTTCATAATAAAATTAATATTAAGAAAAAACAAATAAAAAATAAGATAAAAAAGAAATTAAACTCTGTATTGACATGGAATAGTGCATTGAAAGATCGTTTATTATCATTTGATCAAAAAACCTAATAACTAAAAAAAAAAGCAAATTGTGCAGAAGTAAAAGAAATAAAATATACTATAAATACAAAAATGTAATGAAATTATTTCACGATATTAATTCGAACAAACTATACGAATAGAGATAGCATAGATATGTTGCAAATGATCATGTAGTCTTTAAACCCGGCTCTATTATTCATTTTGTCTTTATATCTTTGAAATGTTACAAAAAAAAAAAATACTCAAGCAAAATTATTTCATAAGTACGTTTCACTCTTGAAATGAAATGAATATAATATTTATAGAATAAAAATAGATATGACAAATTCCGTTTCCGGCGCAATGGATATTTGCTAATTATTTCATAATATGATAAAACAATTTCCGATGTTAATGCATCTAACCAATTTATTTAATAGTCGTCTCTATCGCGTAATGACGCAATCATTCTCCGCAGTGGAGAAAAACGTGATAGTGGTAACACCTGAGGTTTACCTTGTTCAGATGCCTCAGACTCGCCATTCAGAGATATGTTTAAAATCGTTGGTCCGCCATCAGACTTCACTGTCACCTGTACTGGTTCGCTCGGTTCATATCTGAATTCAATAAATTTTTAAAACTCTTTCATTATTCTTGTCAAAGAAGAAAACGCAAATTTGTATAAAAGTAATACTCCGAGGGTTTCAGAATTTCTAGTATGCTACAGAAATCCTTAACTAGCTCAAATAAACTTTAAAAACAATTAAGGACTCGTAAAAGATCTACAATTAAACGAAAAAAAATTAATAAATTAACAAAATTCAATTTAAATTATTCATTTATGGGATGTGATATTTATTTTTAATATTATCAGAGATATATGCATTCTGCTAAGATAATAATTTCAAACTCACCCCCAGGCAGCAGCATACACAGAATAAGTACCAGGTAGCAATAGGCGCCAGTATTCTCCTCTATTCGTAGTAGAAACGTTATGCGTTATTCCGACAACAACTACACTCGCACCTTCAATAGGATGACCTTCAGTGTCTGTGACCAGTCCTGTAATTGTCAAATTAAAAAATCTTCAACATGTGTAATAATTTTACAAGATTTTCTCAAATTTCAGATACAGTAATATGTTAATATGATTTGTAATGTAAAATCGATGAACATTCTTCTGGCCCAATCAATGTAACAGAACTGATGATAGTTATTATCAATATGAAAGATTGCTGTATCGATGGATGGTGTGAATAAAAATCCAGGAAATGATACCTTAGGTAAATTTTCAACAAGTGCTTGATTCATTGTGAATAATGATGTAAGCAACTGCTTATATTTCTAAGCACAAAGTTTTGCCTTAGAAGCACGAAACTGAGATTTTTTTAAATAAATATCACCAGATACATTCAGAAATCAGATCTATTCCGATGAATAAAATTCAGCAAGTAATTGAAAATAATACCTATTACGTTTGCTCTAAATTTTAGCGAGCTGTTTTCGAGGGTACTGAATTCATACTACTGCTTGATTTAATACTCAATATTCCAATGAATGCAAACCACGAATTGTCCTGATTGTGATTACCCTAAATTATATCGATTTGAAGGAGTAAATTATCGAGTAAACCATGCTTGTATACATTTTTGTATGTAGCGATAATTATGTTCATTTGTTGCTGCATGAACAGCGTTGTTACTTAACACATTGCTAAACAGTGACGTGAAATCCCACAGATGTAGCATGAAACTGATTAGAGTGATTCCCAGTACTGAAAATGTTTGTAGTTTATATCGTGGTAAACATGTGAGAATTCACAGATAGCTCAAAGGATGTAGAATGAAATCAGAATGCCTTATCTTTTTAAGCTCAGCTTATTCACTGATTGCTACAACAATTTATAAACTCAATTGGCAAAAAATAAGAAATGCCCCTGGTTTTCTGAATGACATGTTTTCAATCTAAATGCGAGTATTCAAATCAGTTATTAAATCCAGAATCAGCATTGGATTCATGGCCTAAATCTTTTGCTAACAGCAAATTTTTTAAACCAGCTCGCAGTTTTTATTCAAAACCTTGATTTACTTTAAGACAGTTATCGATTTTTATTCTGAGACATAGCATCGATTAATTTATCAAGCTTGAAGCTTGGCAGGTAGGCTGTTCAATGATGAATTGACTTTGGCTGGCGATTTTGATATTTATAACGTGTTTCACAACTGTTGATAAACTAACTCACCTTTGATTCCAATATGTGCCTGTTCAAGATATTTAATCATAGACTCCTTGTTGAGCTTCCATTGATCTGGCATAGAATCAGCTGATGGATATTTGCAGCAACTGAGCTCAAAAGTAACTTCAAACGAATTGGAACGTGCGTAGTTAAAATCTTGCATACCTCCGGTAACTTCGTACCTAAAATTTGTTGAAAATCAATTCAACTATTGCTACGAATTTTATAAGAGGTCTGATCCGAAATTCGAAATCAAATATCTCGAAGGAAAGTAAATTTTCAATTATGATGCAGAATCTATTTTCAATTGATAAATTGGAATTTCGTCTTTTTGCCATGAAGTAAATTATTATTTCATCAACAACGGGAGAGAAAGAACAGTCTGGCATTTCAATGTTTCCAGAGGTCACGAGCTCCAATTCAACTGATAAGATATTTCCCAATTGTGTCTACGCCGTTCGAAAAATGACGGTTTAAACTGTTGTGTTAATTAAATTTATATAGTAAATTATTCACCGTAAAAAGCTTTTAGATATTTTTCCTTCAATTGATTTGATCTCAAAGTGTGAAAATTAAAATATATTGTAGTTATAGTATTTATTAAAATACAGACTAAATTCAGTATCTTGCATTCTGTGAAACAAAATAATTAGAAGTTTCATGAGTTTGTGTATTTGAAGAATGTTTAATGCTGTTAAATTGTACATTGTAACACCCAGTTAATTTCAATTACTGTTTATAATAGTTTTATCGTTTTTTAACTACTTATCATGTCTGTGAAGCTGAAAAATCGCCACTAGTAAATTTAGATAATTATTTGTTTTTTCAACGATTCAAAATCAATATCAAGTACAAAAAAGACTGAACAAGACTATTTACCAATATGCACCATTAGTAACACCTCCTGGGAAGAGCTCTGGGGGGCAAGCATTTCCTTGACGCATAGTGGGATGATTGTCCGCATAAGTGTGAGCAAGGTGTTTGAATAAATCATCGTCGGGCGATTTGCTCTCTATACAACATTCTCGTCCAATACTAAAATAAAATAACAACTCAATAGACAATTATGCAATATTAGTTCGTAAAGACTATAGAGAAAGGCGAATTTATTATTTACTCGTAAAACCGATTTGAATACTAATTTACTACTCTTAACAACAACAAAAATACTGAATAAATAAGGAAAAAATTTGTTTATCTTCTCATTTCAATTATTATTTCCTTAATTAACTCATGCAAATTGCAAATTTTGATTATATAGTTGTTTGCTGCTTGTTAATCAAGCTATCTATTTCTAATCAGTCTTCAACTTAATCAAAAACAGAATCTATAAGTTAATAAAGAAAGTTGTAAGCGCTTTAAGTCGCATGTTGAATCAACAGAGGTTTGATAGGCAATAAATGAAGTGAGAAGGTCAGCCTTTAAGGCTAAGATAATTTTCCTTATACAGATAATGTTTTTATCTTATCATGTTATGTTGTTTTCTTGGTTTCAATGTTTTATCATAAGTAATATATAAGTTTGCATATGAATAAAAAAAAAAAGTATAAAAATTATCCAAAACACAGATCCTTACCCTGAATCGTAGGGATAACTGGCTACAACGGCACCGCCATGAAGATTACCGGACAAAACGAATGGCTCTGTAGCTATCCAGCCCATCATAGCGACAGTTTCATTTTGTCTTCCGTTAATAATACTGCCCGGTCTTTGACCGATACGTCTTTTAGTAAATTGATCGGGAAAATCTCGATTCAAATCAACACGGTTCGCATTCTCTCGCCCGACAAAGCCACGCTTAGACTCGCATGATCCTTCCTAAAGTAAGAACTATTTGATTACAAAAAGAAGGAGGAAAATAAGCACAGAATGTCAGATTTTTTTTACAAGTATCGCAAAATTATTAAAGAAAATGAAAAGTCCATTTTTGAATAGAAATGTTTCCTCTTAAGGGGCCTTTCTAGCGTGACGCTCTTAAAAATGGGGATTTTCGGGAATTTTCGTAGCAAAAATTATGAGGTATATCGATTCCAAAGTTACTGGGTATATTTATGCATGTTTTGTGAGTATTCATAATTTTTTTCAAATCAAATTCTCCAAACAATTCGTTGGTATAGCGTACCGCGCGCAACGTGTTATGAAGAATTTAAGTCGATGGTGAGCACGATGCAGCTCGTCTTGGTCGCCCGAATCAAAAAATTTATAGAGATTTCTAATCAGTATAAATGCGCCTACCGTTCAGCCTATAATAAATAAAAACTAAATAAAATTGGCCAAATGGCGGCATGTCAAAAAAAAAGTCTATTTATTACCTTTTTTTTGTTATAAAAATGGATGCAGAAATTGGAATTCGCTGAATATCAATTCGAGTATAGACCTAACGATAGAAAGACATTTCCTCTATTTGTGCATACTTGACTCAAGTCAACCGGATCATTGGTTATTGAAATATCATAATCACCGAGATGAAAAATGTTGTTTTGAGATAAACGGCTTTAAAGTTTGAAGTATAGTACGGTAGCGCGCTGCTCTACTCAAACATCTATAGCATTGTCAGTTCTGAGAATTTTTACGTCAAACAGGACTTGAAATGATCGGAAGATTTGCAGCTTCAAGTATATATAAAAAACATCGATATTTTTAGATCTGTGACACTATGATGGTCCTTTCATTTCAAGTTACAAAATAATTATCAATGAAAATGAAAATTAATACTAATTCGAAAGAGAATTCATGGACCCTTTAAATTTATTCAAATCGTTTGGCTATGACCACGGTCAATATGCGATCAGATAGATCTATGTGTGTATACATACTACAGACAGATTTCGCTCTTGACCTTCAGCCCATTGACTAGAGTTATTAAAACCTTTCCTAGAGCGTGGGTAATGGAGAATTCGGCCCGTTCATGACGCGCGTTACATATGGATGAGTGTACATAGGTATACATCGAGTACAATAATACGGATATTGGTGAGTTGGTGACGAGGAAAAATTAAATTTTATCTATGAGTGTGTTTTACATACCTGTGATTTTTCAAAGCCATCCGGGTTCATGGATGGCATAAGAAAAATGTCGGTGTTATTTACGAGCCTGTCGACTCTCTCGTTTTTACCGTAATTGTATAAAAGATATTGAGCAAGATAGATGACGAGTTGTCTACCGACGGCCTCATCTCCGTGCATATTTGCAACATATTTAACCATCGGTTCTCCTAACGCACGGTTATTTACATTTTCCGATATTTCAAGTACCAACAGATCTCTCCCCTCGACAGATTTACCTATGGAATGCACCTTAGCCAAGTTTGGATAAGTTTCTGTTAGATTTTTAAACAGACTGTTCAGTTCATCGTAGTGCGTGTAATGTGGGGTGATAAAATCTTCGACTTCTTTATTAGTCGCGCTAACATCACGCAACGAATAACCATTACAGTTAACGAAAAGTGTTGATAATATAAAAACCCCTGTCGCCAAACACTTCACTAAACTACACGGTTCCATTTTCGCAATAGAAACAATGCGAAAACTAGAAATACTGACAGCAACACGCCAGAGCTGCTCTTTGATGGCTCTGGCTCCACTGGGCTCCACTTTAACGGGAAGTCACCAAGTGACGTCAGTAGATTTGGTCGAAGTGGTGGGAGATAAAAGGAGTAGGGAGGACAGTGAAACCCACGCGAATGAATGACGTCACTACTACCAAACCTACACAAAAATCAATAGATATGCGAGGATTGCACCCACTCTTTAATCAACTTGCAAGCTTTCAGCTTCTTTGGGGGATTAAACTTGCGATATCATTTTCATCCTTTTCAGAGTGCTTCGAATATTTTAAACTGTCAGATAGACTTCAAAACGTGTAGGTTGTACATACATACATATTCCTATACCTATGTATATGTATGAGGTTGGCTATTTAAAAAATCCAACACCCACTTAGGCACAGAAAATAGGTGCATTTAGATTTTGACTTGATTTTGAGAATTTGAAATAATTTTGTATGTAGATCAAACTTTTTAGGATGCGATAGTTGAATTCAATGCTTCAGTATTATATCTCCAACTCCACTCAAGGGCAAAATTAACGGTGCAGAAAAAAAGAAGTAAAACAAAAAAAAATCATTTCAAAAAGCATTTTGTAGGTTTGAATTTCGTCTTCAAGATGATTTTTAAAAAAAAATTCTACGGTCATTTCTGACCTCCTGGGGTAGGTTGGAGCACCGAGTTACGAAATGCAGTGAAAATCAAGTTTTTCAAAGTTCTCTGTGGAGCGTTAAAAAAATCGCAGAGAATTTTTGAGATGGCTATTTTGTAGTCTTCAAAATTGTTTTTTTTTTTTTCAACTTTTTCACGCATTAATTTTTCACGGGGTTGTTCAACTTCGAGTCAAGTTATGCATATAGGCACCACGCAGCCCGTGTGTGCCCAAATGTGTACACACGTATTTAGGGTGTATCTGAAGTGCAGGACAAGTTTATCAGCATTCGATTTCATTATCCAATCATTACTGCCTTTGACTGAAAAAATGTATCTCAAATTCATAGACTAGAGAACTTTAACAGCTCGACTTTAATCTAATACATTTTATGCAAAATACATTCGTATATACAATGTATATGTGGAATTGGTCAGCTGAATATTGACCTATTAGCACAATAAAATTCTGAAAACCATTTATTACCAGTGTAATACCTATGTACAATTGTATTATTTTATTTTCTTCATAATTAACTTAAAGTTTATTTATCATTACTCATTTCTACTATCCAGAAGACCTGGCAGCCTTTCTCGCGTAATATCGTTCTAACGCAGCTTCAAAAACAGGTCCCACAGTCCGTTTTTCCCAAATAGAAATTTTCGGCATTTCCGGTTCAATTTTCTTCACCTTTTTATCGCTATTTACTATTTTTGGTTTCTCATCAACTTTCCCTGAAGTTTCTTCCTCGCCTACAGAACTATTTCTATCCAATTTATCCTCGCTTGAATCCCTCTTTGTTTTAGTCTGAGTATTTTTATCCTTGTCTTTGTTATCGTCTGACAACAATTTCTGCTTCTTTTCTGGTACTTCGGCCTTTCCGTCGCTGACCTTCTCAGCCTTTGAAGACTTGGACAAAGTCTTTTCATTGTCAGATTCGCTCTCTGAACTCGACTGTGATTCTTCAGCCATTCTTTTTCTATACTGTCTCTTATTCGTTCCCTTGGCAAAGGTTTGTCCAGTCTCTTCTGCCCTCGCGGAATTTAGTTCATTTTCGTTATCAGAATTTTCATCAGAATCTGTGGTCAGCGGATCATCTCCATCCACATTGTCATCATCTTGTTTAGGAACTATGCTGTTACTTCTATCACCCGCATCATCTTCCTTCTTAATATCAACCTTCTCTGAATCTTTTTTATCAGTGTCAACAGTTTGGTGATACAAATGCCTATAAAATCCGGAAATATCCTGTTGCTTGGTCACGTCGCCGATTTCCTCTAATCTATCCATTCTCTTTTCTTCCTCCTCCATTTTTTTGAATTCTTCTAGCTTTGCCCTGTATGCAGAAGTGACGAAACTTTCTTTATCCGCAAACATAGCGCCCTCAGCTTCGCGCTCCTTCTGAACCATCCTTTCAACTCTATGTTCTTGTTCTCTCTTCCGTCTATCAGCAGCTTTCAACAAATTCTCTATATACTTTGCCTTCTTTTCGACAGTTTTTTTATTGATTTTTTCTTCCACTTTGGATCGTTCAATGTCGTCGTAAACTTCGTCGTATTGATAAACGGTAGGATCCTCTTTCAAGGCGCGTTTCATTGTAAGTTGAGTTTGTTTTTTTACCAAATTTTTTTCACCCTCTGCTCTCAGCGCCTTTCTTACCCAATCAGTACCGTCATCTGCATCCGAGCCGCTCTCCTCACCAAAAACATTTCCTGGCTTAGGTGTGGAGAGTCGATTTTTACCCGGTACAACCAATCCATATCTAGTTTGAACAAAGAATGTAAAAAATTGGATAACCGAAATTGTCGATTTAATGAGATAATGGTTAGTTTTTATTCTTCAATTTTCAGTATTAGTTATTTGGGATTGAAAAATGATTTCGAAGTGAATAAATAGGCGTAAAAAATAAAAGACTCACTGCTTTTCTTCTTTATTTCCGTCAGTCATATTTGAGAACGAGGAAAGCTAACTCTTTGATTTAATTCAAGTAATAATTATCCGATCATACAATATTGTAAATATGGAGTATTGTAAACAAAACGTTAAACGATGTGTTTTTGTAGGTTATGTTAGTTTCAGTTTGTGACACTCGCGGAAGTGCCAACTTCACACCGCAGTGCTGGCATCGAAAATTTTATAAAGGCCGGTTTACAATCAACGCTACCACCACAGAAAATGTGCTACCGCTTCGGTAGAAATCGGTAAATTTTTGGTTATATTGACTAAAAGGCGGGGGGGGACACTAATTTATAAACTAATAAGTATTATAGTTATAGATTGACATCACAAATTTAGTGTCTGCTAGTTTATTTTATAGATATTTTTGTACTATGATTGAAAATTAAATCGTGCGTGTTATATGTCAAGGTATTAGGCAAATAAAGAGTTTACCATAAAATACAATTTTATTTGATCTAATACCATATACAGCTTGCGTAATCGATGGCCATCATAGATCCCATAGCAATAGACCGATTAAAAATTACCTCAGGTCTATACATTAAGTAACAATCTTAGTATGTAGTACGATGACTCAACTCTCGTACGGTTATAAAAAAATGAAAAATGAAGAAAATTCAAAAAAATGAAAGATAAATAAATGTAATGTAATATTCTACAGCTCGCACCAATATTACATGTTTATGAATTGTATGTCACCTTTGACTTTTAGCAACCAATGTCTTGAGACATGGTTTAATTCTCCTATGACACGGCAAAAGCCAGTTTCTTGTGTAGCAAATACCGCAAATGTCGCACTTGTACAGTCTTGCATCTGTGTATATGAATTCTCAAGTCTAAATCTCTAGCGTTTAATGTTCTGAACGATAAATTACATAGGTGACAACTATGACTTAGCATCTCAATGAATCAAAGAATGACGCCACAGTCCAGAAGACGTAGTAAACCTTTTTTCGCATTTTGGACATTTGAATGGTCTTTCACCCGTGTGTATTCTACGATGAGAATCTCTCTTGTCTTTACGGTTGAACAATTTACCACACAAGTCACAGTCATAGGGACGTTCTCCACTGTGTATTTTACGATGAGAATCTCTCTGGTTTTTACGGTTGAACATTTTACCACACAAGTCACAGTCATAGGGACGTTCTCCAGTATGTATTCTACGATGACAATCTCTCTGGTCTTTACGGATGAACATTTCACCACACAAATCACAGGCATAGGGACGTTCTCCAGTGTGTCTTCCCAAGTGCATATTTCTTGAGCTCAATCTTTTAAACGATAAGTGACACAAGTGACAACTATATGGCTTAGCATCGGAATGAACTGAAGAATGAATCGTCAATCCAGAAGACGTAGTAAACCTCTTTTCGCATTTTGAACATTTGAACGGTCTTTCACCCGTGTGTATTCTACGATGAGAATCTCGCTGGTCTTTAGTGGTGAACATTTTACCGCACAAGTCACAGTCGTAGGGACGTTCTCCAGTGTGAATTCTTAGATGAAGCTTTAAATGTACTTTCTGAAAAACAAGTAATTGACTGTAATTTCAGGGGATGCAAATCCCTTTGTTTGACATATTTAATTTTTGTAATATAATCGAGGAAAAGACATAGAATGATTGTGATTTCCCTGAAAATGAATTTAGATTCTCTCTCCTCATCTCCATACTTACTTGTCGGAATCTCCGTCTACAGTACGTGCATAAAAATCTCTTTTTCGTTGATGCTAGTGGCCTACTGCAGTCAGTCTTCTCATGCATTTCCAGTAAATAGTTAGAGCGAAATCTTCTATTGCACAATTTGCATTTAAAAGTAAGATCAAGTTTACGTTGAAGAGCAATAAGTTGTTTCGCGGCACTGTAAAACACAAGTGAAATTTGAGATACAATAAATTAATGACCAGCCTTTGGTCAATCTACTGATTTCAGAAAGACTGGGACGCAATAGAGATGCTTAAAAAAATTGTGATTTTATAAAAATTAATGCAAGACAATATCATTTTTTATTGCGTAGTTATATCTATACAAATGTATTGCACTAGTGAACTGTCAATAATATTATTCATATTGTAATGTAGAAATCGATTCTGAGTGAAAATTCTAATTATGATTCTTTGAGGGGTGTCAAGTGCCCCCAAAATTTTAAACATTTTTATCTGTCCATAACTGCGATATATTGGCTGCGTAGTATTCTTGTCGAGTTGAAACATACCCTACTCTCCCCCACAATTCATATATTGTGCAATTCAAGTATAACCAATCCTGTTTAAACATATTACATACCTTGAATTTATTTTACATAGCTTGTGAGATGATTTCTCTTGCTGTTTATGTACAGTGAGGATATGCTGACGTAGAGCCGTCTCCGAACCGATGTCTACATTGCATTTCTTGCAGTGTAATTTTATTTTAGCCTCAAATTTTGCCTCTTTTCGAGATTTATTTAGAGATTTATTACCGCTATTGGTCTGCACTCCTCCTCTTCTCAAATTTTCATTTTCCTTATGTTCCAGCCTGCGTTTATCGGAGTTCTTTTGATTTCGAAGGAAGTAACCTTTCGAGGCATGAATATTAGAGTGCGCAAGCCATTGATTTACAGTCTCAAAAGTTTCTCTGCAATTCTGGCATTTTATTAATTCATGACCAATATCTTGCTCAGCCGACGTTCGCTTATTAATCACCTCTTCACGAATGACAATATCATCATTGCTCTTATCAATTCTGGGTTCTTCTTTCGGGTTATTAGAGTCTTGATAGCGATAATCGATGAGAGAGAAATAGGATTTGGGAGTACTAGTGTTCAATTCAAATCCTAATGTTTCTTCAACATCATTCAATATTTGCAAGGGATCAGTCTGTAAAGAATTACAGGTACTCTGATCCTCATCGCTTGAACTCCCCGTCCTGCTCTCTTCGTTTGGTCTGTTTGTACAGTACGTTTCGTTTCGTAGTAATGAATTTGATAAAATAGTGCTGTTTTCTAGAATTTCATCATCTTTTTTCGACAGTTCTCGCAGACTGACCCGTGGCTCGACTATGTTACTATGCGCATCTATATCGGAGAAAGGTGTATATTTTTCCTCATTACATTGTCCATCATCGAAAGTGAGAAACTGTCTCTCAGCTGCTTTTACAGTTTTATGAAATTCATAACACAATTCAAGTTTCTCTAAACACAAGTGGCAAACTCCTTTTGGCAGAGTATCGGTCTTCTTTACCTGCATTATTACAAATGATACAAATTATAATATAGCATGAACATTCCTGTCTTCAAATCAGTGAAATCAGTTTAACACACGTTTTGTTTTTTAAATAATCAAATTATTACCAAACAAAGTCTGACCTCAATAGAAAGACAGAATCCAATCTTCACTATGATATCATTTTGCAAATCGTTTTGGCTGAACATATAAATCATGGAATTGCTTCGAGTTGCGCAAAGTCTACAAAGTGACGTTGAAGGTGTACAATGAGTAAATTCAGATGTTTTCTTAGCAAATTCCAAGCTCTGATCTGATTCTGGAATTTCACAAGTTTCAGATAATGTGGCTGATTCGGTATGGATGGTTGCAATATTCTCAGCTACTTCAGTCTTCTCATATTTAATCCTCTCCATTACTGCACAAAAATCCTCATCCAACTCAGGGTCTAGGACTACTAGTTTTCCATCTCTTTCATATAAAATAGAATTTATTTCTGTGATTGATTCGGTCTCTATTTTGCTTTCAATTTGACTTGATATGTGAATCTCCTCACATTTTATTTCCTCCATCATGAATGTATTTGAAATTCTTCTTGCAGTTTTCAGAGTTTAGAATAATTTTTCTTGTCGTATTTATACTTCTTCTTCTTCTTATCCTGATGCTTATCTCCCGAAGGAATGTAGTCACGTATTTATACTGAAACTGTGAGATGTCAGTATAGGCATAATGCAAAGTTGGGATGCTCAATTGCTTATGTTGTTATATGTAGGTTAGAACCAATCAAACTAGTATACTAATTGGAAAGTATAGTGACCAAATGTAGTTACATTACAAGAATTATTCTATAATAAGACTGGAAAACAAAGCCTATAGCATTATCTCTGATTATTCCTATTTGCAATGAAAATTCACTCCTTAAGAGTGAAAGTTGACACTTTTATAATTCCACTCAAAAAAATAATGAATTTTCACTCTTGTTAGGGGTCAGACGATTTTCAATTCTACTCAATTCATAGAGTTGCTAATTTTCAAAAAAACTTGTACAAAAAATAATATTTCAATTTGTTTATTACCGGCTAGCCCATGAACCACGTGCTCCTTAGCCACGTGAACCACGTGCTAAGCAACGCTACGTGGTTAAAGTGTCATAAACTCACGTTTTGTAGAATAGTCCCGAATCGTAGTACGAAAATTTGCCGTTACCTCTTGGTGACGCGTCACATCTTGATTACATGCGTGAAGCTAGCTGTTAGTAGTCCATGTGCCATAGGAGTCAAAGCAAAATACGATTCAAATAAAAATATACAACGATTTTCTGTTTCGCACGACTATAAACTGTCGTAGTGATATTGATTCCTATCTTAAAATCTCCCTGATTACTGATTTATAATTGAATAATTTCAACACTTATCCTTGTACATACATTACTAGTTAGAGTTTTAAGCAACGTATACAATACTTCATGTGTGAGATGACAGTTGATGAAGGTTAGAGTTTTTAAACTGTAAAGAAGCAACGATTATATTATATCGCTGTTAATTCACTACGTTCTAAATGCTACACGTTTTTCTTTCTATACGATTATAAAAGCACTGAACTATCGTCGAAAGAAATTGCATCAATATTCAGGATTGATGACTATCTTGAGCAGACAATCCGGCTTCGGAAATTATTGAAGAGAAGGTACATCAACTACCGAATTACTACGTAATGGTAATATTTCACCCATAACTTACGATACGCATCTATATAAAGCCTTCTTTGCCCTTCTAATTTTAAATCAAATGAAAATAATTTGGTCTATATATAATTTGAGTAATTTGACAAACGCAGCGATCATTGTTACTGCAGGCAATATTCTACCAATTTTCTTTCCAGATTATAAATCTTAGTATCTCACTATGGCCTTGGAAGCATCGATAGTTGAACGTCTCCAAGAACTGCGAAGCTGGCAAGCAGCACAACAAGAAAGATTACTACAACATCAGCAAGAACAACGTGAAACTCTGAGCCGAGAACAGATTCGCATGTATCAAGCTCTCGGTTTGTCTGTTCAAAATAACAGCGTCCAAGAATCTAAGGACGAGCCTAGCTTTCAAGATTCTTTAGAAGCGAATGACAAAAGAGTCGATTCGACAACAAAGAGCTATGAAAATATATTGAGAACGAACATAGGAGATATTGACACTGCCAGACACTTGTCACCTCAAAGGCGGCACGAATTGCTACATAATTCAACAATCGGCGATCTCAACACTTCGGCCAAACACTCGTCACCTCAAAAGAGGCACCAATTACTACACGATTCAATAATCGGAGATATTGACACTGCCAGACACTTGTCACCTCAGAGAAGACACGAATTGCTACACAAATTGAGCCCCAGTTTGACAAAAGATAAAGAAAATGCTCATAACGATAAATATGTGTCGCTGGACACTGATCCTAGATCCGCTAGACGAAGTTTTACACCTGAAATAAAATTACCAAAAAATGTAGAAACGAATCAGTCGTCAGTAAACATTGATGAGTTTTTGGGGCCCTGTGATAAAAAATCTCCTGACAAAGTGATAGATTCAGATAAATCAAATGTTATATCTGATAATAAAGAGGAAAAAAGAGAAACTAATTTTAAATCAGAGCCATATAAGCCACGTAGAATTATTTCGGAAATATCTATCGACGGTGTAGAACCTTTGCCGATAGATAGAATGACTAATAAATCATTAATCATTGACGATATTCCTGTGCCATCTCCAAGAAAAGATTTTCACACTTTGCTAGAGGAAAGATTGAGAGAGTCTGAATATGCTCCGAAAAATGATGGGCCAATCAATGGAAATGAAAGACCAATAAAGAGACCGTTTCTAAGAAAAGGTCAGGGCTTGGCCAGGTTCAGATCAGGTACTTTAGCTGACAATTCTACGAAGCAGATAAGGCCCCGCACTATGTCATTGCCCAATACTGTTAGAAGGGAAAGTAGTAAAGGTGTGAAAACGAATACAGATAAATCTAATGATGTTTCAAAATCTGTAAAAAGCCGTACAACTACGGCAGAAAAACTACAGAAGAAACATGTACCTGTTCCTAGCAGGGCTCAGACTCGATTGAATTTAAAAAATGTACAACCTCCAGCGAGATTTCGTAGTAAGTCTATGTGCAATCCTCAGGAGCCGTCGATTCCAATTGACGATCAGTTTAAAGAAAATGATAGATTTAATACATCAGACATTGAATCAAAAACGAAAAGAGAACTAGAAGAAGTGAGGATTTTTGAACTTTTAGAAGAAAAGGCAGAGAATTCTAGTTTCTGTTCAACTTCAAGTACTGTTGTTGCCCTGTTGCAACAATCCGTTCAATCGACACCATTGAAAGCAAAGAGTGTAAACAAGAACAAAGTTTCAACCATGGCACAAAATTGGAGAAATGAAAAGGACGATAAAAACGAAGATTTGTTACTGGCAGAGATTGTTTACACAACACAGAGCAATAGCACTGTACACAATTCTTCTGTGGCTTATAATAAACAATACCAAAATGAATTCAGTAACTTGAACGTCAATAAAGATTCGGAACCAGTCGAAAATGCGCGTAATCAATTTCTGACCGTTGATAATTTTGATGAAAGTTCAATTGACAACATTTGCGAATTGCCGTACGGTACTGACGTTGATCTTAACTACGGTGTAGATTTTCCAATAATTGACGAAACTAATTATACAAGTGACAAACATTTCGGTGGTCAAGTTAATTATGAAAAAAATACTAGCCTACATGTTAGGTTTTCTGAATATAACGAATATAAAACTATTGGCTTAACTGATACTTCTACCATATCAACTGAATCTGAAGCACCAAGAAATTATTCCGATGAAAGAGCATGGAGTGATTGTTCCGTTACAACAGATTCGTCTGAAGCAGAAGAATTCACTTCCATAATTCAGGATGATAAATTTAATGATTTTGGGAATCAGGCATCTCTGGCAAATAAACCCAAAGCTGTGCAACCAGAGCAAAAAAATGGAAAGAATTATAAGAATCGTTATTATAATAATCAATTTCATAACGAGGTAACTGAAGAACACTCTGATTCTGAAAGTGAGTCAGAAGAAAAACGTTACAATTATCGTGACAAGGCTGCAGATGATGACGTTTTCAATTCAGGCTCGGAACAAGATGATACTCATGAAAATTCAAGAGTTGAAAACGAAGCCTCAGTATTGGCAGACTTAACTTTGGTCGAGGAGGAGTCAGGTTCAGTTAAAACACAGGAAGAAAATGGGCTGGTCTTTAAATCGGAACTATTGAAGACTCGATTATTGGAATTAGAACGAGAGATTGAGATATTCAGAAAAGAAAATATTGCAGTCACAACGCTTAAGGAAAAACTTCAAGAAGAGCGGAGAGTGATGGAACGTAATTTGAAGGAGAAAGAAAGCCGTTTTGAAGAACGAAAACAAAAATTAGAAAACACTCTACAAGAGGAGAAAAAAAGATTGATAAGAGAAAAATCAGCGCTTGAGAATAGATTGAAAGATGCACAAGTGAAAGCTCAGCAGAGCAAACAAGAAAGACTCGAAGTACAAAGTCTAAAAGATCAATTAGAGGAATTGAAAGAAGAAATGAGTCAGAAAGAAAGTAGATGGAACGCTGCTCAAGCCCGGCACAGAAGTCAGGTGAGAATTTTGCAGTCTGAGAATACTAGGCTCAAGCAAGAAATTGGTAAACTCGAAAATGCACAAAAAGCCAAGACCAAAGCAAAGCTTCATCCGAAACATATTACATCCTCAAATACAAAAGCTATACATCAAATAAATAAGCAATTAGAATCTCAGAAACAACCACCACGTAAACAAGATTCGTCTTCTGACGAGGAGGAATTTCTAATGCAACCAATGATGGAGGCAATGCATTTGAACAAAACCCAAAATGATCATGAGGATCTTGATAAAATCAATTCTGACGGCAGCAGAATGATCTTCTATGATAGGGCTCAGACGGAATCGAAGAACAGAAACAGTATCGCAAGAAAGCGGGATTTGTATCAAAACTTATTGAAAGATGCTACTATGGGCTTAAAGGAAAGTGAGGAGGCAACAAAAAGAGCAGTTCAAAGTCTGGAAGACAAAAAAAACTCATCCAAGAGTAACGAGCAGCTCACAAGTCCTGTAAGCGAAGCAATAGAAAACCATGAGCCTGCTGATTCTGATGAAATATTAGCAGAAACTGATTTTGATCGAAGAGACAATCTTTTGAGTTCCAGAAGTCGATTGATTGCCGAAACTGGTGAAATTGCTTCGAAAAGTTCTAACAATGGATTTGAAAATAATAAAAACGAAGAAAATCGTTTGGAAGATTATACTCCCTTTGTAGAATCTGGTTCCAACAATCAAGCAACAAATATTTCTGCAATAAAGAATCCATCAAATTCTAAAACGAATGTCAAAGTAAATAAACAAGGTATAAGAGAAGTCCAGCATCCTGATGGTCGAGTTGAGCTCTGGTATCCCAATGGCAATGTTAAGAAAATTTCTGCCGATGGAACGATATCGAAGCTAATATACTACAACGGAGATGTTTCCGAGAGCAGAAAAGATGGAAGTGTAAAATATTTTTACGCCACTAAAAGAACTTGGCATACTACGATGCCAGACGGTCTAGAAATTTTGGAATTTCCAGAGTACGACGATTTTTTATTGTTCCAAATTATCCACGAGACCATAATGTCGTTTGAATAAATTTGAAAAATAATCACAACTTGTTTACAATTCAACGAACTTTGCTCACATTTACATAATTTCTTTTATAGCGGTCAAGTGGAAAGAAGGTCCAAGGATGGAACGGTGGAAATATCATTCCCAGATGGATCAGTCAGAATACTACAATCAAATGGTACAGAAAAATGGGCTTTGCCTGATGGTACTCTAGCTGAAACCTCAGCGGATGGTGATAAAATTTTAATCCTACCCAACGGGCAGCGAGAAGTGCATACCAAAGACCATAAAGTATGTATCTCCACTCCTGCCACATTAAAGGGAGGTACATACACCCTAAAATAGGTATATTTTTTATCCAAGTAAAGTTGGAGTTAGAGACAATTAGAGACCTAAATATCTGAAATCGAAGCAGCGGTGGATCCGATTCCTTGTATGAAGTGCTTCTACTTTGGCTGCATCTAACGCTGAAGCCTGATGACTTACAATTCCTAACTTTTACTCGATTTTTTTTTCAAAAGATTGGCAGACTACTGTGATAAAACTGGTTTATTCCAAAATAATTTGAACACATGCCAGTCCTTGAAAAATATCCCTATTTAAAGTGTATGTATTCCCCTAAGTATTATACATGTGTAATCAATGTCTCGCGAACGATTTCATTTTTCTTTTCATTCCAATGTAATACTAATTTGAATTTATAATTTTTTTGTTTTTCTAATCACTTAAGAGACGAGAATATCCGGATGGTACGGTAAAATTGGTTTACCCAGACGGTTCCCAAGAGACACGTTACGCTAATGGCAGGGTCCGGCTCAAAGACAAAGATGGGAATCTTATTATGGACTCATATCATCAATAAGATAAAATTTTTAAGATACTAGAGTTGATCGTTTCATACATACCATTGATATACCTATTTTTATACATATCAAGCACAACAGTTTTATGATAGTAGTACATACATACACTACATGCTTCATCGCAGTTTCCATTTTTTCACATAACATTGTTAATATTAAGATATCTATTTTTTCATTGTAATAAAACGAGAACTATTTGATCTATATAACGGGGTGTTGACCATAATTTACCTTGCGCTATTGCGAATCCCGAACATTTATACAAATTATGGCTTATTGTTAATCTAAACAGGTAACATATCATCAATGAGATAAGATATATCGCAAAATGATTTAAGCGTTATAATTGGAATTATGAATTTCATAATAATACACCCATGTACTTTAGTTGGCGGTAGATGGGTGACAATGGATTGAGGTTTTGCAAGAGAAACATACATCAGAATTGTGTAATAATAATAGTATATTTTACATAAATTTCTTTTCATCCTAATCGTTAATTATTACAAAAATAAAATTGTGATAGGAATGTGTGAACTTGCAAAAAGAGAAAGAGAATAGAGTAGAAAGAGAGAGAGAGAGAGAAACTCAAATATTGAGATGGAAAGATATGTGTGTTTGTAATATAAATTGTGCAGCCTATAAAGAACGTTGACATCTTACACATGTGTTTTGCAGCGAGATAGATTTTCTCAACAAATTAAGAATTTGTTTTAATTTCTTCTTTTGTTTCCTTGTTCATTCAAATGTACACAAGTACAATAAGTATGGCACATTTTTCAACTCGCTAAAATCGTTGAAATGTTCAGATATATTGAATTAAAACTTTTTTGATCGGTCACGTCTTCTTCAATTATTATAACTGATAAGTATGCAGCATGGTTCTATCGCAATGACAATAATTCCTATTTTCAAACAAACGATAGTTACTTTGCGAAATGTGAAAAATTAAAATACAGACAAACTCAACAATTTGCAAGATGCCGATATGTGCTAAATGCTTGCACTTACAAGTAGCTCCTTTTCAATAAAAGCCCTACACGACTAAATGTTATATATATATACCTATACATATATAATATATAAATATATTTCTTCATTTATAATGCCAACGTGTTGCTAATATCTTCATCAAAATTGATAATATTTATGGCACAACGAATGGCCTGTTTTCTACCAGTGGCAGTTAAGTATGCTAAGGATTTAATATACCTATTTATTAATTTTCGTAAGCATAATTTAAGCGAGATTATCCTGGAGTATTATCGATTAATCGAACAATTCGTTAAATATGACTGAAACTCACGTGATAAATTACTTTTTTCACACCTATCAGGTTCTTTGTGATTTCACCTTGATTCATATACGGATTGAAAAATGATGTTTACTGCTTTCTTTTTATATAATCGACTAATATAGTTTATACAAACGGAACTAGTCGAATATTACGAACTTACTCTGTAGTAAAAAATTACCGAATTGCCATCCCTGATGATACAATCGAAGGATTTTATAAAACATGAGGAACGTGAATAAATTTAAGGAAAATACGTTTTATATTTATATTATCTCGGGATTGACTTAATTTTTTTCTATGATAATGCAAACTGATTGATGCATCATCAATATTTCAAATTTTCAATTATCCATACTGTATTCATCACATATAAATCAAGTCTCGCCCCCCTCACTTGATATAATGTACATTATGTCCAATTGCCAAGTAAGCAAAGAAGTATTTCTCACAATTATTTGATAATGTTTACAATGCAAATATTACCATTTAACGGTTGCTTGTCTAATAGTTTAATGGGTAGTAATATCATGAAAATTCATAACGAAACATCCGATAACAAATTCTTAAAGTTTAAGAATTATTAACGGAACGAAACAAAGTGATTAAAAAATTATACGAATCTCGAAGTAGAATTTTATCATCAAAACGTGGATGAAGACGATAATCAGTAACGAAATTTTAAAGAATTTTTTTTCTGATTTTTTTTTTTTTCATTTGTGACATATTTGCATCAGAAATTATCTTAATGAGAAAGTTCTTATGAACTGTTAAAATCATCGAGTTTTTTTTTTTTTTTTTTCTTACTAGGAAAATACTTTGGGCGGTTGTTTCTATTGTTTGAAAAGTGAGAAATAGATGCATAAACTAAACGATTTCCATTCCGAAACAGTTCACAAGGCACAATTCGTAAAGATCATTCAACCACCTATATCCGTTATCTACAAAAATAAGCATCAGTTTTATCTCATGATAGACTATACAGATAAAACGAATTTTTACCCATTCATTCACTGTTAATATTCTAGGTCAATAGACCGATAAAAAATCGTTTTATCTCATGATAGACGATAAGAGATAAAACGAATTTTTACCAATTCATTAACTGTTAATATTCTAGGTCAATAAATCGATGAAAAATCGTTTTATCTCAACGAAAAATTATTTTCTGATAAAATAAATGGTTAGCTTTATAGACAACGGATGTATAAAATTGTTGGAAAAACAAGTAAAAAAAAATCGTAGACTCACAACGATAAAAACTCAAGCAGTTGGATTTTTTTTTTGTTCATTTGCATTCCGAATCGTTCCAGACTGGAAATAGATTAGTCTATGCACTTTTTTTTCACTTTTTCAACCCTACAAACAGCCACTCAAAATAATTTCATAGTAGGAAAAAGCTTTGACCATATAAGCCCTTCTTAGAAACCTCCTTTTGCCATATTTTTATATTAACTTACTATTGAGGTATTTATCAAGATTGTATTAAATCGCAAAAACTATACTATAAGCCAGTCATACCGTTATTATAGGTATGTTAAATGTAATTGTCTCAAACTTGATTAATTTTTGGTAGAAGAAATATAAGCTGTTAACTTTTTACTATTACTATACTACTCTGTATGATATTGCGAAACGTTTGCGATAAGTATTCATAATAAATTTATTAGATTCTGTGAAAATTATTCGTTGTTGTTGTTCCAAAGGCTTAACTCCTTTCGGGAAGTAGTCATGTGAAAATTATTCGAATCATCATACTGTCCGACTTGTCGCACAATCTGTGGATATATATTCCCGGATGACGATCCATACCGCTAATAATGTAATGTAATGTAACAAGTTAGACTGTACTGCTGTGATGTATAATTTTATAAGGCAACATTAAGTATACTGAATGATTTGTTGGCAATTGCTATTCATTGAAAAAAGTAAAACTGCGTAATTTCACTGCTACATTTGCATTTGAAAACAAATGCATCTTATTCAGTTATAATCAATGATACTGTACTCATACAGTATATCTTATTGTTATTTGATATATTTTAATCAAATTTGAATAATTTTCAAGAGTCCGTATTGAAAACCAATGTTAATCACCGTATAAACTTCAATATTAGGTATATTGCACCTTTGATTCGCGGAAAGTAACAAGCCAGAGATAGTGTGATATAAAATACAAAATTGGATTCAATTTTAAGTTAAGTAAAGACAAAAGTAAGAATATAAATTGGTGTTAGTACGCCCGCCAATTTAAATAATCTTCCATACACGTAAAGAATATATTTCCTCGACTTAAATATATTCATGTTTTTATATCTTCGACCAAAGAACAGCAACTTTATACGCACATCCGAATTAGAAATAGAGATATGTAGATGCATAATACGGTTTGTGCACTTGTAAGCATCAAGTTTTAACTTCAACGCCTCGATTTCTTATGATATGATTAGTTTCTATGTGATTTGAATGTTATAAACGATGTTGTTATTCAAAATTAACATAAAACTAACAGATATATTTGAATGAATTGTGCTGCTCAGTGTTTATCAAGTGAAATTTCTATCAACTTGCTCTTTGCAATGGTCACAACATATTTAAATTGTTTTCTTTACATCAAAACACATTCAATTTAACTTAAATAATCATTACTTTATATGATTTAATTCACAAATACAACTGATCGATGGCTGTATCTGTGCTCAATTAAGATTTTGAAAACATAGAGCGCATAATCTTATGATGGCTGATTTCTTTTACCATTATTTATTAGCCAGATGAAATTTCAATCTTTTCATTATTCATCTTTGACGGTATATACTAATTGATCTTAGATTTATTATTCAACTTATTGTTTAAGAGCAGTAACTGTTAAAGTGAAAAGCTCTTTTATCATCGGATCGCATATCAAAAACGTGATTTTTTTTTCATTGAAAAAAACATCTAAACTGTCTCAATAAATTTCTGGAATAACAGTAACGTGGCATCAATGTTGTCATGGTCGTGTAAAGTTACTGCATATAAAGCTTTGAAAATGTTGTCAATATGTGTATTAGATATCTTCACTGTGCAGTTTATAGAATAATAGCATATTTATTTAATATCTATACATAGAGTAATTGATTAACCCGTTTATTTCGATAATCAGTATTTGTGTCGACACACGTCACCTCTCCTCAGATTCGACTATATAGCTTGTAAAATCGTGTATTGTGTTTACGCCAAAGTTTACTTTACAGTAAAAAGAAATGAGTCTTTGATGAAATTTTAATAGGAAATCAATTGCTTGTGCCTGCACATTCTGATTTACCTAAGAACAAGCTTTCACGGCTTCGGTTTAATAGAATCTGTTAATTAAAAGAGCCTAAATCTTCAACCAGGCTATATTTTTCATAATTACTTATAATAAGTGTGAAGAATAATAATACCCTCTAAAAATCTTCTGAACGTGAATAATTATAGTAATAATAATAATAATATTATACATTAATACGTTTCTCTTTCAGTAATGAGGGGACATTCCCCAAGAACAGATCGTTTTATCTTTTATAGAGAAATAAACGGGTTAATATAATTCATATGTAAGTTTCGTATAACTAATCTTTAGTCGATGATTTGTGCCTGATTTTTAAGTGACCTTGGATGTTATTAGGACAGTTTTAAGTAGAAAAGAGAATTCGTTGAATACAAAAACGAGTAATCTTTTCCATATTTGAACTTTCTAGATTATGTATTTTTCATATTATCGGATAGGTCATTCAGTTTCACTGTCTGAATAGTATTCTATTGGATTTGGATCACGACGTTTCCTTGAGTATCTGAGTCCCAATGTGTCAGCCATCTCCTCAATATTTTTTAAAACCTGATAAAAAGCATAAATTATAATGTAATCAGAATTATTATCTACTGTTTCAGAACGATATAACAGGGATGCTCAATTGATTACAGTGAAACAGTAGCAATTTGCATTATATGACATTATTACTTAGGCTCAACTTAATCTTGAAAAGTTAAACTTAAAATGGCTATTAACATTTTTAATTAGATATAACGGTATTTAATAATCAATCGGAATCTCATTCCTTTTGTAGAACAACCAAGTTTCGCAACCTTATATAATTGCAATGAGTATAAGTTCTTCTAATACTCACATAGTCTAATTGCTTCTTTGTATGTGCTGCTGAAAGACAGAACCGTATTCTACCTGCCATTAGCGGTGTGGCTGGAAAACCAACACCGACTGTTGCAATGCCGCGTGTTGTAAGAGTCCGTACCACCGTTCTGTACATTGTTTAAGATAAATATAGTTGAAGAATCGTTTGAGAACGTGCAAGGTGAAGCAATTATTGATAAAACTGATAAAACTATAAGATTATTTACATATTTCGGTTTCTTTAGCAATTAGAACGTGAATATTTGAGTTTGGATGAATTTATACACAAAAGAAACGATTTTAAAATTATGCTTACCCTATTTTTGAGTAGAGATAAACCATCATAGGCACTACAGGCGAGTCTGCGTTTCCATAAGTTATAACACCAATTTGATTAAGTTTGCGTCTAAAATATCTTGTGTTTCTTGCGAGTTGTTTTGTGCGCTGTTTCCCCGCGTCGGTACCATCTTCACCAGCGATGATTCTCATCGATGTAATAATTTGCTGTGCTACTGGTGGTGACATTGACGATGCATAAGTATGTCCGTGACTGTAGAGTCGCAAGTGATTAATAAGGTCCTGCGAATAATGATATCGATAAAAAAAGAAATGTAATGATATTTGTCATTAATTTTTTGATCTATGATGCGGTCCAGGAATAGCAAAGAAACGAGCTTTCCGATTGTAGCAAAAAACTAATTCTTACACAGTCAAAATTTAATATATATAATTTTGGATATAATTTATAGGTCAGGAATTGGATTTGAATATTTCAGAAAATCGAAATAATCTGGTCAATCTAAAAAACTCTCCAGATTTCATCAATTTCGCCAATTTTTAGTATAATTTTTTTCCGGCTTATTCGCACAAGTTATCGCCTCTCAATTTGTTTTCAGATAATTTAAAAATTGACTTACATTCCAACGTTCACAATGCAGTTTACATTCGGTTCGTTTTAGACATTTGGTGGTTGTTACAAGTGTGAGAAATTTTCATTAATATGAAATTCTAGAAGAGCTCTCATTTTGTTCAGTATAATTAATTTTAACATAATCGTATTTATTTTATCAGATTAATGTCATGACAATGAATTTTTCACGTTGCAGCTGGATTAATGAAATCATAGCTTGAGATAGGAAAATTTTTCAACTAGCTATACAAAAAAAAAGATATTTTGGTTTCCAATCTTATCTTTGATTTGACGTCAGTCTATCACACGATGATACAACTATTCCGAACAGACAAACTCTACAACTATGAGTGTGCAGACGTAAACCTCTTACCACTTTTTTAGAGGGGGGTTTTGTAATGATTCTTATCAGGTCCCTAGGTTGGTCAGAGACATAAATCAATACTTTGCATCAAGAGTACATTGAAATAGACTAAAAAGTATAGGTATTTCCTCTTTCTATAAATTAAACACAATGTTGAAAATTTAATCTCACCTTAGTACCAGCTATATATCCTCCGGCAGATCCAAAACTCTTAGTAAAGGTACCCATAAGTATGTCAACCTGACGAGGATCAACACCATAATAATCGCAAACACCTCTTCCATGAGACCCCATAGCACCGGTGCTATGCGCTTCATCTAGATAAAGGTAAGCCTTAATGGTAAAGAAAAAAGAAAGAATTATTATGGTGCTGCTTTCAAAATTGGAGGAAATATTCCAAATTTATGTAATTTAGGGGTAATTTCCACCTCAGAAATATTTCATTAATCAATGGGTAGATTAATGATGTTCGTTTAGAAACTAAATTTTAGTTCACTTAGTGAGTTTAATTGAAAAGTACAAATCTCACCTTATATTTCTTCTTCAGTTCAAGAATTTCAGGAAGATGTACGATGGAGCCTTCCATGGAATAAATCCCCTCGACAACTATGAATATTTTTTTCCATGGTTTACCGCTGCCAGGTTGACCATTGATTATTGCTTGCCTCAAGCACTTTTCAAGATGATTCGTATCTAGATGAAACTTTAAACATGTTACCCATGATCCAGAAGCGATTTGAATTTAGTCTATGCGATACCTAGGCAGTAAAAATCTTAGGCTTTCAATTAATCCTCAATGTTGAATATTACAATTGATTAATTGAATAATCGCGATATGTCATTATACAGAGATTTTATAAATCTGATGAATCATTTGAGACTTCATATGAAATCAATAAAATAAACTTACTATTATGCTTGAACACTTTGGTACTGGCTCCTGATAAACGAAGTCCAAGGATAAGAGAGGCGTGATTTTTTTCATCGCTAAGAACAAGACAACCTTTGGTGATAAGAGATGGTAAATTGAGAGAATTTGTGGCGAATCCCATTCCGAATACTATGGCATCTTCGACACCGAGAAATTTTGCGGTTAATTTTTCCAATTCGTCGTGAATTGGCAAGTTTCCTGAAACAGATAAAAAAAAAAAAAGTAGCCAAATTTGATAGTTTAGTGTCTTTGATTAAATCTTGTGGATGAATGTGATTCGAATGACAAGTTTTTTTTACCTAATTCCAGACGCGTACTCGAACTTGCGCATCCATACCGTTTCAAGGTTTGAATACTTTGTTCTGCACAGCTACCTGTCGATTCTGCAAATCCTAGATAATTATAGGAACCCAAATTGATACATCTGGTCTCTGTTCCTGTGAATCTGTAATCAATGATAAGAAAGTTGTAAAATTTGTTTGAAGTTTGAATATTTGAAAATTCCGAACCCGGATATGGGCATAGAATCAAAGATCTTATCGACGCAAGATATCAGTTCAAATAATGATATCTCAGGATATAGGATAAAGTGTTAAATGTGATATGCAGAGACACGTGATACCTACTCAAAAGACCAGCCATAATCATGTGTAACACGGTCTTTCAAGGTAACTTCTGCGCCAGGAACTGAAGAGATGGGTCGATTCCAGCAATCTCTTATCCTTCGGTAAACATATCGAAGATAAAATACTTCAAATTGATCATAAAGTGGGGCGTAACCCTGCAAAATAACAATAAAAGAATGTTTTAATTTGACTTCAGAGAATCTTTTAATCTTTTGTAACTTATAATTGGCTCTAGCAATGTAATGACTCATGCAAGAAGCTGATAACCATAATCTATGCACAAGTGAAAAATACTGGCTGGTTGAAATTGAACTGTAAGTGAGCGCAGCATTCCGATTGTTACACAAAAAAATGGTCTCGGCGTATATCGGCACCTGCACAGAATGACCGGCTATCTTGAGATTTGCTTGAAAAAACAGCTATCTCTAGTCTGATTGAAAAACTGGCCATCTCGAGTTTTGATAGAGTGGGTTTTCCCAGGGAAAACTCGAGATAGCTCATTTTTCAAGCAAAGGAACTTCCTGTCATCTGTCCTTATGTGAAATCGGTTTCAGTCAGATTCTATGAAACTGGAGTATGCTGCATTTCAAACCATGCAGATTAAAATTCTCTATAGGCCAAACCCCCCAAAGTTAAGGGTTTCCAAAATATTCAAGTATGAAGTTCTAATAGCTTGGTTAATAACCATGAATAACTTGGAAACAGTTAGATTTATCGAAAAAGACCAAGATAACTTTTTTGTAGAGCGTACAATTTTCATACAGAATCTTTCTAAGTAGATTACTTCCTGAGATATAAAAATCGAACAGTGCTACCAGAACATTTCCCATGTATTTTGAAAGGAAAAAATAGCTACGAGCAACCTCTAAATATTAACATTGAGAGCTGAGTTTCCTTGAGGCTAGTTATTTGATCATGAAGAACAAATTTTGGAGAGTAACTTTGAAAAAAAAAATAAATAGTCGGTTTATTTGGTCCACCCTAATTCGTATATACATTATATGCATGGTGGAAACATGCTGCCCTTGCCAGCTGCAATTTTCGAACATTATACTTAAATATCTTGGAAACCCTTAACTTTTGGAGGTTTGGCCTATGGAGACTTTTAATCGGCACGGTTTGAAATGCAACATACTCGAATTTCATGGAATTTGACTGAAACTGCTTTTACATACGGACAGATGCGGGTTCCTTTGTAGATGATCAGCACAGCTGTAGATATTTATTTTGATGGTGAATCACAGCTGCGTAAACAAGCCGCCGAGTAGTTCAAATAAAGTTTGATATAAATCTGACGCAAATTAGTCCGATTCCTAGTTACCTTTCTGTTTTGTTCTTGAGCTACTTTTGGTGTAAATAATAATTGATTAACGAATCCCAAGAACATGAGAAAGTAAAATCCAAGATGAGTGAGTGCGGCTGTTACAAAGGAAATACGCTCAAAAGATTCTTTGGATTCGTAGCTTGAAGATGGATAGACGGATTTCCGCTTCTATAAAGATAAGAAGAGTATGAAAATTAGTTTCAAAATTGCAAAACCTTTTTATCCATAAAAAGTTGATCATAAAATTGAAGACCAAAAATTTTATGCATTATAATTGTTCTATTTTATTTCTTATCTCTAACATACAAAATTCTATTTTAATTGTATCAATGTTTATGGGAATTTAAATATGTACCTTAAAAAATATTTTCTGTTAACGTATTACATACGTAGATATGTAAGTTTGAATGATCGATTTTAACATCGTATAAAAAACGTTACATTTTATCAACCAGTGAAGGAAAGTCGCGAACTTTGTGTTATTCATATTTTGCGGTAGATATACGGGAGCGATATGTAGGAAGAAACATACATGCGGACTATGGTGTTTGATAAATCATGTATAACGTTGATTAGTTCATTTCCGCTTTTGAATGCTGAATGAATTATACTGCCGCAGCAGAGTTCTAATTCTCGTTGAATTAGGTAATAAGATTTGTATACTTTTGTATGTAAATAAAAGATATCCAAAACGTCAAAGCCGCTGTTTAACTTGCGATTATTTTGATCTTATAAGGGCGGGGAATAGTGAGACTGGTGTATAGATTTATAGCTGACATCCGATTAAGCGATATGTAACCAATGTCAAGTTATCGCGAATTAGATAATATGACTAATAAAAATTCGATCGCGCCACGTTGGTGTGAATAAAATTTTGATTTACGGTTAGATGTTAAAAGGTACGTTACCAACTCCGCCCTACAATTAGCCTAGATACGGTATAGTGTGTAAATATGAATTGAGAACGGGGAGTGAAACATGACCTTCCGTTTAGCTAACTATTTCGCACACGTGATAAGTGATTATGACTTACCCGGAGTTGTGAGTCGTTCGAAATTGTCTGATAACCGTTTAGTTTTCCATTTCGTATGCCGGTATGAGATGGTATTCCATTTTTTAAAGATATTTCTGTGTTTTCTTGTTGAGTGGCGGCGAAAGCAACGCGGAACCGTGTAGTAGCCATGTTCTTAACAAGAGGCACCTGCCACACTCTCCGCCACTGAGTGGCTGTACACTGCACACAGCTCGAATGGCAGTCCCTGCAGCTAAAACCGACGCTTGCGCGTTCGCCGTTACGTCATGCCGGGGTTCTAGACGATTGTGGTAAATGTGCTGCACCTTAGCGGGTACCACGCGAACTAAGGTCACAATTTGACAGTAAGCACTTCCAAACAATCGACAGTCGATGGAGCTGTAACATAAAAAGTTTTGAATCAGTCATACGACGCGATTTATTGATATAGATATTCGGGTTAATCGTGAGTTAAATCAATTTAAATCAATCAAAGTCATGATTCGCGTCGAATCGCACCGAGTAATAGGAATAAAGAATTCGCTTCAGGTAAACCTTTGTTTACATATTATTCTTTGATTAATAAAACTCGTTCGTATGTGTATTTCTTTTGAAATATAACTACGTGTCGTTCAGTATTCTATTAGTAGGTTTAATTATACATATACCCTTAAACGTATAACTATATTTTATCTCGGATATTTATTGCATACATATGTATTCGAATTCTGAAATCGTGATTAGAAGAATATTCTACTGTTCTATCAATTTCATTTCATGTCAAATGCATAACACTCAAGTTCTATCAGGGCTTTTGTTTTTATCGTTGATAAGCCATAATTGCGGTAAAGCAGAAAGTACGCGAAGATAACTCTGTGCAGGCGATTGTCCTAGTTCCTCTTCAGATACTCGCCGTTGGGGCAAGACATTTAGCCGATCGTCTAAAACCCCGGCACGGCTCATTCCCCCCCCCCCCCCCCCCCCCACCCCTCTTCGTATATCGTTGCGTCATTACCGCACCTGCTGACTACACCGCGTCTTTTAACCTAGTCGACAATCGTCGCAATCTCGTCGGATTGCCGGTTGTCTGATGCTCCAACCTTTTCCAATCTCAAAAGTCTCACTCCCATTTCCCGCCACACAAGCCGCGACTATAAATGCGATTAGGTCAAACACGCAATTCAATTCAGCTAAGAAATATTATAAAACTATGTAAGGAATTATATCCGCATGTGAAAAGCGCCGGGAAATTGTACTTGAAATTTTATTGTTTGAATCCTTAACTCCTGAAAATTATACTGTCTTTAAATCGATAGATGTGATTGATTGATTAGAAGACAAATTAGGAAAAAAAATATATTAGAACAGTAGGCTAGGTATTATCGTTCGTACGTAAATGATTCTGGCCTTCAATATTTGCCTATTTCGCCTCTCAACCGGCAAGGCGTGTCGCATAATTGACTGCCAACTATTAAACAACGAGGTGCTATGTGTATACATATACATACACCTAGTTGGAAAGCGGAATTGAGTCAGCGCGGGTTTAGTCACGGTGGGGATTAACAGGGTCGTAAATAGATATTCTAGTCCACCACCCACGAGTTTGCACCGTATATCCGGCACCAATAAACCCCATAGAAAAATCTAACCAATTTTAGCGATACTTAGTTCTGAATCAGACCTAGCCCCTAGATCGTAAAGGTGTTATAACATAGTTATATCGGAGAAAATAGAGGAAGCAAATATCTTTGGCTCGATGTTCACCTTCCCGTACCGGCCCTGACGATGGGTTTTGAATATTTTGTGAAACTGTCTCGACCGCGGTGTTCACGGTAAGGCGGGGGCGAGGCAAAAAATGCAACGAAACGCGAGCCGCTGAGAGAAGGTACCGGTTGCCGGTTGCCGGCCGGCCGGCCGGCTGGCTGGCTGTTCCCCCTAGCAGTATCTATCAATCCATGTATGTATGTATGAATGTTGTATCTGATCTATGTATGTGATGAGGGGCGGCGTGCCGGAGGGGATATAGGAAGCCGGAGTAACAGGGTGGGAGAAGGAGCACTACCACAACGACGAGAGAACGACGATCGCGTAGTGAATCCGAGTGCCGCCCGTCTGCTGCTTCGCCTTGTCTGACTGCTGCTGCTGCGTACGACCGGCTCCGTGTGCGCGTTGCTGTGTGCGCTGCTCTCTGTCCGTTCTCTCTCTTCTCTTGTCTGTTCACTCGTGGTTTCTGACATTTGACAGCTGAAGGAAACGCGAGTAAAATTCAAGTACGGAAAAATATTTTGTTATATTTATTTATTTTCCCCAAATTTCCATACTCCGACAAGGATATGTGTATGGTACATACATATATCGTCGACTTGATGAAATAAGGAGAATAATAACTATACATAAGGACTAAGAGAGATCACGGAATATATTCCACACGTACGTTGCTCGCACCACCACATAAAGCGATTGTAACGAATTGAAGGAAGAAAAAAAAAATCCATCTATTGTGAAGCCCGTGATTCTCCGCGGTGGGTTGATGAAAAGGACCGATACTGCGACGCATTTCCAAAGTGTATAAGTGAATATACTTTATACTCGATACATTACACATACATATAGACTATTACGATATACGAATAAAACTATACTCTAAGACAACTCATAGAATAGGTTTTGATACCTATACATATATCGAGAGATTTGAGTGAGGTGAATCGGTGCGGTGTTGTAATTGGTGTGATATACATCATAGTCGATATATAAACCGCGTTAATATAAAATGGATAAGTTTGATCAATCGAAGGATAGCATTGAGAAGATCTCGGAGGAGGTCTTGACCGATACGATAAATAGATTGAAACGTGATCACGATTCACTCGACGACTTTGAACACCTCGAGCACGACACCTCGCCCATTCATGAGACGAAGGACATGGCCGCCAAGTCTCAGGATCTGATGTCTGCGCAGTTGGTCGACTTGCCACGTGCAATCGGCGACGAGTTTAACCCTGACTCAATCGATAAACACGGGGGTATAATAAACTCACAGCGATCTCTGTTGGACTCGAGTTTACCGGCCGACGAAAGGAACCTGCAACCTGCGCCTGCGACTCCGCCCCCATCGGCAGATTTTGCAAAACTAACCCTGGACGACGTACTCGACAAGCCAATAAACGACGTTTCTGATATACTCGGCGAAATTGGTTTGGCGCAAGCGCAGGCCTCCAAACCCTTCCAACATTTTAACCCGGCTTCTGCTTTGCCGCAGGTCGACCCTAAGGCCGCCTCTCTAGCCTTTATGGACGGTGAACGTTCGCGAGAAGCTTATCATACACCGGAGCTACAGCCCGCAGTGGTTAAACAAATATTCGACGATAAGCCAAAGGAGGATAAATCATCTGAAAATAATCAACAGCAGGGAGTAACGATAAAAGATAAAGAATCTCCTGCCGTTGGAGTTAAGGGAGTTTCAGCCGGTGATCTAACGTCCGAATTGCAACGAGCTTTGGAGGCTCAAGTAGCCGAGTCCAAGGCTGTAAGTACAGTGAAAAAGTCCGAATCGGTTGAAGAAGTATTCGAAGATTTGGCCCAGGCTGCTTTAAAGATGCCAGAGGTCCAGGACATCATCGACCCAAAAGAAGACCTATTTGCGATGGAGCACAGTGTGACCGACCAAAGGTCAGGACCAAAATTAATGGACCGTAATACGTTCGGACACGAGCACGACTCTTATGGACAAGTGAACAAGCCAGCTGTCGCCACTCTGACGCAAGATAATTCGACAAAACTTTTGGGAAATTTAGACTTTGATAGTGCGGATGTGAAGATAACAGCAACTAAGAAACCCGAGGACGCTGACTTCCTCGGTGAGATAAAGTCATCCGTATTACCAGAACCGCAGAAGTCACCGGAAATTGATTTTTTGAAAGACGAAGTCGTCGGCCAGCATGAGGCTAAAGAGACTCCAGCTGTCCAGAAACACGGTCAACACCAGCAACCGTTCGAAGACGATTCATGGAACGTAGTAGAGAAGCCTGCGGATAAATTCGAGAAGTGTGAACCGCTTGAAAAATTCGATGAACGTGAACCCACCCCGGAACCACCGAATAAATCGTTACCGCCTATTCCCCGGGACGCTTCACCGGAACCAATTAGCACCGGTACACCAGAACCGTTTGAAAATTATCCGAGTTTTCCCGCAAGCAAAGGATCTGCATCTGCTCCGGGCTACGAATTTTCTAATGATTTTATCGCTACGGAGAGCGTCGGGCATAATAAGTTCCTTCAAGCCGGTGGCGAAACCGGCGATTCGGAGTTCGAGTCCGAACCAGAATCTTGTCCATTGTTGCCTCCGTCTCGCTCGGCTCAGGCAGAGTCTGTGACGAAGACGGAATTACCTGCACCGAAAAAACAAGAGAGAGGTACCGGAGCTCCGGCTGCGAGTATGTGCTACAGAAAAGATCCGATAGAAGAAATTGCTCCTAAAGAGATATTCAGAGAAATGGGATTAGGTGAGTTGTGAGAATATTTATAAAAACATGCTCATAGTTATATCTGCCTATACTTTAGAGAAAACAAGTATTTAGATCGCGAAACGTACGTATATAATGTATAGAAATAGTTCAAAATACATACACGAAATTAGACACGATTAAGTTACAGTTAAATTTTATCTAAATACTTCTTGTCACGCGGACTGTATCTTTCTTCCTGTTTCGGAGACTCCATATATAGCTAATAAAAAAAAAAAAAAAAAAACCTCCCGGAACAAGATGAGTCGTTCCCCGAGCGTGTCTCATGACCGCAGTTTCGTTACCGTATAATATGTTATGATTCACGTGCGTCTGTTCCAATTATTTGCGGATAAAATGTGACTCTTGACAAAATTTTTGTACAAATTATGCTTGAAAACAAGAAAAAAATTGATAAACTCTTCGTTTCGTTCAAAATAACAGAAAAAATAATAGAAGAATAAAAACTTTTAGAACTGTGTTGGATATTTGAATCGCCTGAATGACCTTGAATGGAGGGGACCGGCACTAGCCAATGAGATATGAGACTGCAGACAGTGGTTCTCACTGTCGGGTCTCACATTCGAAAATAGTCGACTAACCGCCTGCGATACAGATATTGTAAATTCCGAGACACTAATCAATCGGTTTTGATAGCACAATCCCTTTTGCGGGAGATAAAAATTGCTCATTTTTTAAGTTGAATCAAAAAACTTCTTTTTTTTTTGCAAGTGGCATTCAATTGCTTATTCTTTACAAATATATAATCAAGGAGAATTTGTACCGTGAAATAATTTTCACTGTGACAAAGCGTGGAATGATTTGAATGAGACTATACATAATATACGTAAATCTTTTCAAATGCGGTATATTTAGAAATGAGCTAGAAAAGTTCAAACTAACGAACTCTAAGTTATTCCGACTTAAGGAGCTTTTTGAAACCTAAATATTTGAAATATGATCAAAGTTCTCCTTGCATCATCAGATATTGGATATTTTAATTCAAATTTTTTTTTTGTTGCGCTCATTTGTAGATGTAATCTGAATAGTTTTCACGTAGCTTTGTTTTAAATTCGGAAATTTTTTTACATATAGTAGCTAAAATGTTTTGCAATTTTGGTCAAGTCATCAGTATAAGCTCTTCCTTGGACAAAAATAAAAAAAAAAAAAAATAACTACTCGTTACATATTTTAGTAGAAATTTACATAATTATTTCCTGCACCGTGTATAAGAATATTCATTCGCGGCTTTAGTTTATGGGAATAAACTGTACTTATTTAAATGAAATTCGTATATAGGTTTTATTATAATTGCGATCAATAGCAATTATACTACGGGTCAACTGTACATTGCGTGATTAAACTATCTCACACTAATTGAACGATAAATATATAATAAGTTTCTCATAATATGTAAACTTTTATCATCGTGGCGGTTATATCGTTATCTACTACTAGTTGGATTAAATTACAATGTTATTAATTACAAGCTCAATCGTTGACGGGAGTAATACATAAAAAAAAATGGAGAAGAAATAGTAATAATAATGATTTTATTCAAGCCGAAACGCAATTTCTTCTTTTCTTCTTTCTTTCTTCGTTCTTTTTTTTTACAGTAAAATAAAAAACGTTTCTACCACATTATAATATACCATTGCTACACACGCAATTAGCCGTTCCGTTGTGACCACGATTCGTCACAATATACAGTACACAGTACTAATAACAGTATAGACAGCCTTAGTTATAGCTTCGGTCAACACAGAACAAGAACAAGTTCGAAATAATTGTACTTCTCTTTGTGGTGCTCGTTTTTTTTGCTGTAAAGCCACTTATACTCGCAAATATTACATATGTATCACCTTTCAACATTCATATTTACGTAAAATGTCCGGATAATACGCAGATAATTGTCAAAACTATTTCAAAATATTCAGAAATGTAGAAAGAATTAACGAGTTTTTTTTTTTATTTTTCTTGAAATATTGAACAAAATCTCATATATTAATTACAATCGTGAAAAACAAAAAATTTTCACAGATTAATTACCGACAATTATATTTCGTATCATCTAGAATATAGCGTTACTTTTTAACCTACCTCTGCTTCGACTTCGGTATAAATTACTAATATTGCCGCTCTATATTTTTATTACAAACTGGAAAATATTTATCGATATGAAAAGAAGAAAAAAAGTATTATCAATATCTTTACGCTTACAATTGGTATTATAGTAATACGATAATTATTTCCGAACAGTCAGCGGGTAATATCGGTCGGTAAAGAAGGACTATAGTTCATCACACGTCTATACGTGGTTCTATATTTATCATTTCTCTTGATTTCCCACAGTCTGCTATTGATCGATTTTATGAAAAATGTGTTCACCTGTCTACTCATAAAATTATTGTGAATGAAAGACATTACCGCGTATATACGTTCATACATATATATACACATAGGTATATCTTGTCGTCATGTACAGATATGTAAGGCTTGATTAAATTGTGTACAGTTTATTAAAGTCTGCTTCATATTCCTAGCCAGGTACATACAGGCACGGGGTCTACATATATAAGTGTGTAACTCCTCTGCAGTCTCATAATCAATAGAGTGAGCAATACCTCGTAGCCAGTGTAACGAATACCTGTAATCATGAGTCATCATACAGTTTCTATTTAGTTCTCAACTTCTCTTCCGCGCGGTTTGTGACGTATATATCATATACGTTAATTTCTATTTATAGAAAAACCATCTATATACCTTTGTATGCACAAGAAGTTAACGCGTATAATATGTACAGACGTACACCAACGTAAACGTAATTTAAAATGAGATAAATGAAGATACCCCGTCGATTTTTTTGACATTATACGTCAACCGCATGGGTATGCATATAAAGTGTTTCATTTAAGATTAAAAAACAATTTTTCACCGGGATAATTCATTTATAGAGCGTAAAATTCTCCCAAGTTATTAGTCGTTTTTCTCTTGTCAAGCAAATATCGGGTATATAATAAATTCGTCTCTATATTTGTATACGACAATAATATTTACTCCATTTTACAATCGGTTATAGAGGTTACAAGCATCATGTACACACAAACATGTTTTTCTTACAAACCTAATGCTCGGTCTGCCAAAAGTGCAAAAGTTCTGGTTGAATGACAACGAGAGATAAACATACCCGCGATATACACTGTGGTAGGTATATGTATATATCTAACTGCGTCGAGGCTACAATTTGATTACTCTCTGTAGATAAATTTCGCACGCGAATTATTCAAGACTTCCTGTACATTTATAATATAGAACCTGAGAATTTTTGGGATGTTCGCGTTCATACTATCTATACAATATATATCCTATACCGTACACGATTAAATTCTATTAATAAATATTACCGAAGTCGTTATACCGGGATATTGAAGTTTGTGTCACGTACTTAATTTCCATATGAAATAAAAGATAGGAAAAAAAAAAAATAATAACTTAAGGATACCCGCGGTGGTTGGTTTCGAATTTATGATCAACATGTTCTGAACAGACCTCGAAAATATAAGGATATTGATATTCAATTGCCTGATTATGCTTAAATATAATCGAGTTCTCGTAATTAGTAGGCCTCACGAATCATGGACTGTCATAGTTTTTACGATTCGTTAGCTTCAACCGTCATTCGTCACGTCATTTCTTATTCTCGATGTATCTATATCTAGGTATGTGACTACTGTGCACGTGACGAATGAGTCTTAAGGTTAACGATATACAGTCCAGCTCCAGTTTTCGAGTTTTTTTTTTCTTTTTCTATCGTATTTTTATTTTCCCTTTTATTTTTCTTCGCTGTAGCTGTTTGAAGTTATGAATATAGTATTTCTGGTATCTGCAGGAAATGACTGATGCATAGACGCGGACGGAACCGTTGCACTTGTATTGTTAATATACGGATGATGCTGCAGAGTGTTTTAATTTTCTAAATTCTTATATTCTAATCGGGTTAACACACAGGTGCAAAGAACTTTATATATTGCTAACGAGCTCGACCGCGAATTCTAGACTTCCGCTTAGCTACCGCCAACGTTCATTATTTAACGTGGCAAATTCTTCGCCACAACTATACATATACATACACACTGCAGACGCTACATAGACGCTACGTATATCTATCTCTGTTTGTCTCAGAGAATTTAGCAGAAATTTGAAACGTTCCGATGTGAAGAAGATATAGAAAAAGATAAAAATCTGATATTTCTTATTCTAACGGCAAACAAAAAAAAGCGTAATTATTTTTCACATTGTTGTCATGGATTATTAACCCTCCGATGTCACAATTCCGAAAAGTTACGTGCATGTCACATTGACTCAACCTCGGACTCAACTGATTTTGAAATGGTAGCCGTGTGAAAACTATCCGTCCGATTGGGTCCAAAAAATTATGGAACATGGTTTGAACAGTTTCAAATATGTTACAACAGTTATTATAAAAGAAACCAAACGATAACATTTCCGAAAAAAATCTCCATCGCAGGGTAGGTAACGATAGTATATGCGATTCCAAAGTTGGGCGCCAGATCAATTTTACACAGGGTGATAACGAAGGCTTAAAGTTTACTCTGTCGTTTCCTTATAAGACAGTGTATTTATTTTTTGCTGCTGTATGTGAAAAAGATTGCGTTTTATGTTATGTATTTTTTATGTTATTATTGTTATTATTGCATTGGTTCACGGATTGGATATCAATAGATGGTAGAAATTTGCATGTCCATTTGTCTCTGGATATACGAGTCGCGTGTATCTATACGGAAAAAAATTCATACTGTACGCTGTATTTAACGTTAGGTGACTTATCAGACCGAGAAGTACAATCGTGTCTATACGAAGATGGAATTGTAGTAGCTGGATCATTCTTGTCTCTAGGATATCCAGATAGTTATTTGGGTCAGAAATCGCAGAATTTATTTAGCGATATGTTGAACAATGTTAAGTAAATTCTTTCCAGAACGATATCTGCAGCACCTACGTCATGTAGGAATATTTTTTTTTTTTAAATAAGATAGCAGACATCGTGCGTAATCAAAATCTCGATAAGTTTTTTGTTCAAATTATACCTACATTTCAGTGAAATACACAATTATGTTAGATTTGACCTTCCGAGGTATTTGTTATAGAGAAAAAAAAGTGTAACTTTTCATTCCACGCGGCACTTTGGTATAGTACCTTTTTTTTTTTTTTTTTTTTTCTACGTAATTCAAACACTGCTCGAGAGATCGAATACACGATCTTTATTATACACGATTCGCAAATCTGCGCAATTCTTGCAATGGCTTATTATTATGTTTATTATACTACCGCGAAATATATAATCGTAATCGCCTCTTCAGGCAACCAGCAGCGGTATACCTGTACAGACTTGTTCGCAATAATTCTGTACCGTAACTTTTTAAATATATATCTACATAGGTATGCCTATATATGTATATAAAAAAGACAGTATAATTGACGAAAGAGTATACACGGTGTTCTTAACGAGCTGAGGTTATCAGTGCTTGAAACCACTTTACACATGCTCCAGAATCACGAATCTGTCTCGAAAGTTTAGCTTATACAGCAGCGTGATCAAAGGGGTACATAATATATGTTAAGGATGTAAAAATTTGACACTTTTTCGGGGATTCTGGCTACTACGCTACATAATACACATATGGATGTCCCGTTTCTGGCCGTTATTCTGCGTGATGTTACCTACGTATCTTAATATCAAAGATCCTCGCATCCTTTATCATGTGACCACCAGCATAGAGATTGCAGTAACTTCTGTGAAAATGGCATAGATTAGTTGTTGACTCGATAACTAAGTAATCATTAGTCCGATCGCTCTGTAATTTTTTGTACTAGCAGTCTTTACACTTAGATCTGGCGTAGACTAGAGGTTCTTGAAAATGTTTCTTCCTTAGGCTGTAAGAAATTCTAGAAAACTCAGAATTTTTGTATTTTTCTGTATACGGACTTTAGAAACTTGAAAATGTTTGCAAAATTGAATATTTTTTGATAATCCTAGTCCACGCCGGAATCACATCAGTACTCATTGAGCTCGCGAAGACGGAGCCGGTTTGGACTAAAATTTGCTTCAAAATCAAGTCAACAGTCAACTTATGTCATTTTTATACAGTTTACTTCCATCTATGCTGGCGGCTACATGATGTGAGATGTGAGGGTCTTTAACGCCGAGATTTGTGGATGAAATTGCATCGAATAGAATCCTAAAACAGGATATCTGCGTATTATTAACGTTACTCGCCAGAATCCTCGAAAATGTGTATAATTTTTAGATCCTCAACATATACCTTGAACCTCTAACCTTAACCTGAGTATGTTGTATACATATTTTGTCCGAAAACTATCGAGTTTCGTGTAAAGACCACGTCTACGTCAAAGAATGAAGTCAGGAGTCTCTCCCAGGACCGTAGAAAGTCTCGCTGGGTTGTGAGAAGATAAACGTTTCTAAAAATAGTCAAGAAGTTACATACGGCGAGATATCGACGCTGCTGTTGTAGGAATTAGATACGCAACTATAAATATACGCTATACTCTTAACACGAGTATTTTGTGTTCGTAAATGAAATTCGAATTTATACATTGTCAAGAGTTCTGACCGCGCCCTTATAGGTAGTAATATTCATTATCGCGTGTACAATTCACATATACACACAGGTATGCGCACGTCGGGCTTCACCTCGTCGCATAAAAGTTAATACGAGCACATATTACGCGTATACGTCTGGTTTTGCTCCAAGATAATTATATGGTATACGTATGTATGTATATCAGCACCCAGGACCGCGCCTAGACTCCGAACCGACGGTGCAGCTTTAGTAAAATAAAATTGCAATTTATGCGATCAATAATATGCAATATGAGACGCAACTGTATTACTTCAGGATTGAACATATCATTTTTACTGAAATCTAGTATCCACCGCCGTATAAATTTTGTCTCTCCAATTCCCTTCGTCCCATCTTAATAACTGGATTCCAACCATAACCCTTATATGAAAATGCGAGAAATTAAGGTGTTTTGTAAAACTGAAATTGAAACTTACAACCATACAAGTTTTTTTTTTTTTTTTTTTTTTTTAATGTTGACAATTACTCGTATGGTAGCTCTGTAGGGATGGCCTGTACGATTGATCTGAAATTTAGAGGAGTTGTTCGGGATGCTGGTAGCTATTTGCTGGACTATAATTATCACTCAAAAAAAATTACTCTCGAAATGGCGGCTGTTTTACAAAAAAATGAAAAAAAAAATTAAATTTTTGTGTATTTGTATGGCTGTCATTTTGGGAGTAAATTTTTTTTACGTAATAATCCTAGTTCGGCGGATAGATACTAGCATCGTGAACAACTCCCGAAAATTTCAGATCAATTAGACCAACCATTTCAGAGTTAGCATTTTGACAAGGGCAGGTAGTCAATTTTATCGACAGATTCTTTAAGCCATAACTCCACTACCGGTTCTTGCATTTGAAAAAACTTCAAAAATTCGGAAAATGTGTGCAAAGAATTGATGTATAACATCCATCGGTTGCAGGTTTTGATAGTTTTTCGTTTAGCAGAAAAAAAAATGTTGAAAAATGGAAGTCTTTTTTCATTCTCAGAGTTCGAGTCCGCCATAAGTAGAATATCATTATTTCGAATCAAATGACAAGGGAGGAAAGTAGAAAAAGAACATAAAAACAAAAAACTTGAATCTCAATTCAGGAAAAAGTTCATTTATTTTTTTGTATTTTCACCGATCGCTTTTGCCGGATGTTTTCGTTTAACACCCCCGCACACGATCGCTGCTGCAGTGCCTATTTTAACCGCGGGTCTGCATGGCTCCACTCACTGCATTTACACTATGTGCAGTCTACCTGAACCCGCGTGTCACATGCGTCCATACACAAGGGTGAGAAGGGTAGGCAGGGGTTTGCAGACCCTTCGGAATCGTCGGGTTTCGCGTGTATACTTCACCGACAACAAGGGCGGGGACGTACATACATACCCCATCTAGGGAATGGGGTGCAGTTCCGTCTCACCTTGAAGCTTGGTTGCTATACAGCTGGTGAGTCGTATCAAAGATCCAAAATAGGCGTGGCTGAGCCACGCTAAAGTTCAGTGTTTTTGCGGCAAATTGAACGACTGAGGGATGAAAGATGATACGTAACTTTCACACCGCGAAAGTCACACTGATTTCACGTTTTGTTTTCCCAAAAATCATTTTATTTATCCTTTTTATAGCAACTGATGCTAGATAGAATTTCGACACGACTCACCCTGTATATGTAACCCTGGCTCCATGCGTACATCGATCGCCTGAAAGTGCAAAGGAATGAAATGTACCCGGGGTATAAGACTTGGAAGGATCTAGTGAAGCAGTTAGCCGCATCTTTTTCTCCCCATCTTTCTTTATATGATTTTTATATCTATAATGTATACCGAGTTGGTACGCTTATAGGCAGTCTGGTGCCAATATACTGGGAGTAAATAGAGGTTTGAAATTGTTACTGAAGAAAAAGAAAAAAAAAAAAACTGAACGAATGATGTGAACTGCAGGGAGAGAATTACTGACGTATGTATCATAGAAAGAGAGATTACTTTGACCTACCCCATCGTCTGGGGGTTATCTTAACTGCAGCGATACTTCAATAATAACGTTTCGATTTGTTTTGTTCGAGTTTCTTGACTTCAGAGGCATCGTGTTTACGCGTACGGAATTAGTATATTATCATACCTATACATATGTATATAAATATGAAGTATATATGGCATGTGCTTGTTAATTGGGTTCCGTTCTCGATTATAACGCAGATACACTTCTGGCGCGTATTTTCTCAAGGATAAATGTATACAGTTACCCTTCGAGGTATAGAATTATATCAGTTTAGCTGTGACGGTTGCTTTTTTCATTCATATATTCATATTCGAATGAAATTCAATTCAATATCGTTTTTTTTTTTTTTTTTTTTCTTTATATGGACTAGATAAACGCTCGCGCAATTCTTAAAACAAAAGACGAAAATGAGAAGACAAAAAAAGCAACCCACTATTTATCATCACTTCACCCTTTATTCTCAACACTAATAACCTTCAGTCGAGGGGGTATGAGGTCGCTGTCGTGGAAGGTCTAGACTCTGAAGCGTCTGGAAGGACAAGGCTTCGCGTTCTCCACAGACTGGTATATGTATAGAGAAAATCGTTAGCTCGTCTGGATCTTCTGGAATATGTTATTCGCGTATTTGAAAGAGCTTATTCTCTCAAATTAATGCAAACTTTTGTTCTTTTATTGTCAAACAATTGATAGGGATTTTCGAAGGTTCCTTTTTTTTGTTTAAATTCGAAGAGATCAAATTTGAAAAAAGTTAAATGCACATACCTATGGCTTCGAACATCTGCGTGAAACGTAATTTAATACCTGTTCAGGAAAATGATCTCCTACTTTCAATATTCGAACGTACATTTATGGATATTCAGATACGTACACTCGAAGAAATTGGATCTGTCGCACCTAAATAGGCAACCGAACTTTTAAGTGCTGTAACTTCGGTTGCCTATTTTAGGTGCGACATATTCAAATTCGTTGGGTGTACAATGAGTTTCTCGATCGGATAAATATCTGTATACTTCTTACCTGCCAATGCTGCAGATATATGTGTGTGTGTGTGTGTTATTGAGACTTGAAGAGTAAACCATATACGTGTGTTGGTATTCGGCTTAATTCACAGCGTTTGAAAATAAAAATTTGTCGAATCAAACGTCGACGAACATTTGTTCCTTGATTGATCAATTTACGATGAATTTATTTAACCGTGAAGATACGTGATTTCGTTATACAGGGTGCTTGGTTTTAATCTCCCCAGGCCGATATTTCCCAAACTAAAAGAGATATGAGAAAATATTTCGGACAAAAGTTACAGGGTTCAGAAGGGGACAGAAGTTGGCATTATTGGATTTTTCAGTGGAGTTGCCGCTGAGGTCAGGGGAAGCTCAATTTTGTTTTTTTGAAATGGAAACCCATATTCTTCATTACGTAATTTTGTTCTACTTGAAAAATCGAACGACTCTTGTACGAAACATTTTTTTGTGAGATGACAAAATTTTTCATGATATTCAGCTGAACGATTGGAGATTTTTGAACTTTTGAGAAAATTTCACCTCCAAGCTATCAAGTTTGGAGAAAAATTACAAGAGACAAAAAATGCGTAATTTCATGCAAAGATTCTTGGAGAATAATTGCAGAATTTTTTCGAATAACTTTACTTTGCAGATTCTTCTCTTGCGTGAAAAATTGAGCATAAATTGTTGAAAAAAATTCTGCAATTATTCTCTAAGAATCTTTGCATGAAATTACGCACTTTTTGTCTCTTGCAATTTTTCTCCAAAATCGATCATTTAGAGGTGAAATATTCTAAAAAAAAATTCAAAAATCTCTGGTTGTTCAGCTGAATATCATGAAAAATTGATATCTTACAAAAAAATGTTTCGTACGAAAGTCGTTTGATTTTTCAAGTAGAACAAAATTACGTAATGAAAAATATGGGTTTTCATTACAATAAAACAAAGTTGACCATCCCCTGACCTCAGCGGCGCCTCCACTGAAAAATCAAATAATGCCAACTTCTGTCCCCTTCTGAACCCTGTAACTTTTGTCCGAAATATTTTCTCATATCTCTCTTGGTTTGGGAAATATCGGTCTGGGAAGATTGAAGCCAAACACCCTGTATGCATGTATATTTTTGACAATTGCTGCAAACTTGTTCAGCATCGATCAGTTCAAAGTTTTTTTTTTGTAATCGAAGATGAGAGGAAGCATTTTTTTTTTTTTTGAACACTGCAAATTTTGCATCAACGAAAATTTTGGATGACTTCGAACGTTTTAAAAATGTCGAGAAAATTCCTTAGCATTTTCGACTCTGTAACAAACATGTTCAAATCATGTTTGAATATTCCCAACTCGAAGACGTTGACAGAAGAAAATAAAAAACAAAACGGGGTAATTTCGAGGCGCTACTGTCACTTGAAAAAGTTTCAACACAATGAAAAACGGCCTGCAGACCAAAACCTGGTCAACTTCGCACGGAATATAAATATACACATGTAAGGCAGAGCATAAGAGCATTTTAAATGAATTGTACAGAAGTTATGGTACAATACATTAAAACTCAAAAAAAGATGCTATAAAATATTATTCCACCAATTTTCTCTCGCAGGTATAGGGCGTTAAGAGAACGTTGTCGAATAAATCGGATTAACTCGGTACAGCGAACGAACGGAGCTAAAATTATTTCGAGAAATGAGAAATCCCGGCAGAATTCGTCGCTCGACTTACCGTGGTCCTTGGCACACGCGTATACACTTTACATATATGTATATATGCGTAAGAATTTACCGAATTATTTTTACGCGTGATATCATTATACACTTTGCTAAAACTTTCGACTTTTATGACCCGCTGCACTGCAGCGAAAATATTTTATTTCACTTCGTCCATTGACTTTTTATTTTTGTTTTTTTATCAAATCTTCTTCAATAACCTCAATAGTTCAAGGCGGTTAGATTATTTATTGCTTGACGAAACGCACGCGGTTGTGACAAAAACGCAAACGGGTGAATCATCCTTGCGGGAATAATTTTTTTTTTTTTTTTCTTATCACAGAAACGTTCTCAAGAAATATTCTAATGACTCAGCCTTTCCACAACTGATTACTTTGCATTTTGAGTCTTAATTAGAAATTATTTGACTATTTTATTGAGCTTCATCTAATATAGATTTAGTCTATCAAAGGAAAAGTGGTTGCCGCAAGGTACAGGTCGCATCGATCATCGGAACTTGTTGAAATTTGAAAGAATTTTTCTAAAATGATCTGATCCCGGGGCGAACCGAAAACACGATCTTTTCACAACGTTTACCAAAAAACAAAGACTCTGAATTGTACGATCTACGATCACCACTTCGACTTTTCTAAATAGCGTGCGCAAAGTTCGATTTTCCAGCCGTGTAAAGTTCGCGCGAAGTACATCTTTTTCGCACGATTTTACTTTACCGCACGATTCTACTTTACCATTCGCTGGAAAGTCTTATTTCGCGCACACTATTTAGAAAAATAGTATGTGCAACTCGTGCGGTTTGGTGATTCCGCACCTGGCTGCACAATATACTATTTCGTCACTTTAGTGTAACCCCGTAACTGTGAAAATGAATGATTTTTGGCTGATTAAATTCAAATAAATATTGACGGAGTGTTAGTATCCGGATGTCTGGTTTCTGAAGGCTGTTATAAATAAAATTCACAAGTTTTTTTTTGTGTAAATCTAATGAACCGTGTTAATTTTTCACGGTTGACGTTAATCCGTTCCGTCATACCGTCTTGAGTTCCATCGTTTTTGTTAGGTACCACCTACTTAAGATAGATTTGTGCGTCTCGTTTGTATCGATGTATCAAATTTGGCTGTTTCAATCGATCGTGCGATAAAACGATAGATAATTTTTATCTTACAAAGAGAAATAAGTATACTATATACAGATAGTTACGTATAGAATCTTCAGCCTTGCAAGGAAGAACCTTATCAATCGGGTGAAAAAAAGTCGATTTCTTTTTATTGCATTTTGTTAGAAAAATCATATTTTTAGAATACCCAGTTGAAATATTATAGCGAAATTGTACAAAATTGACCAAGTAACAAGACTTTTACATAACTTTATAACAATATACAAAAATAAAAGTATTGAAAAAAATAAAAAAAAAAACTTATTGTCGTTGGAATAAAATCTACCTAAGTACTCGAATGAGGCGGGCTCACAGTCGATACTACCGACTGACCTTTAACGGTAACTCATTATTGATCTTTTTTCGAATTAGCCCGCATACCGACTTCAGCCAAAGCGTTAACGAGACGTGGGCTGCAGGCGCTTAGGCGCGTGCACTACGGATTTATCTAACGGTATGTATGATATAAAGTCGCGTTTGCAGAGTTGATACATCGAAAATTTGCGTGGCTGCAAAATATTAAAGACACGATCAAGTCTAGTCAGAAAATTATTCTACCTGTAGAGTAAAGTGAGTGGATATTAGGGCGAGCTTTGTGAAGGTCATTTTTGAATTTTGATCGTTACGCCCTCCAAAACTCTTCCAAATGGTTGAAAAAAAATTTCTGTAAATTTTCAGCCCTTAATATTAATATTAACCCGACCCCCAAAACGACGAAAGTTTTAAATGGAAAAACACATGTATTTTTGAAAATCAAACTTTGAATTTTTATAACTTTGGCAATAATTGATGAAAGAATTTGAAATTTGGCACCAACGTAGTTGCTTATATTATGTATAAAAGGGCACGTTCGAAAAAATTTTAGACAGTTATTCAACTTTTTACCTATTTTGATCCGGTGAAAAAATTGGCCTTTTTCTGAGATATCCTCATATTAGATTTTTAAATGCAATATTCAGGGAATTTCCAACCAAAATAATCTTACAATTCAAATCAATTCTATCCACCTTAACGGCTCTGTGATAATTCCTGAAATATTTGTTATCTGCTTTGCGGTAACAGAGTTGGGATCCCTCTGACCGAGGTTTCACTTTTAAATATGATGCTTTTTAGGCAAAATGCTTCTGCTTGTTGGAAAAATGGAGAAGTTGATTTCCAAAGCTGGCTGTAAGATTGAGGCGAAATGCCCCATAAGTATTTTTACCGCGAGGTTGTGGAGAGACCAGATCCGCCTCGAGGTAGGCAACCCAAATCTCATTACTGTTTTCATGAATTTGGCAACTGTAATAAATTTTTTAACGAATTTGGCAACATATTCAGATGGCTTAATCGGCAGGCGACGTAGCAGTAGCTTGTTGGACCAATAAAAATCAGAAATTGTTGCCCGATTCATGAAAAACGAATGAATGTTGGGATGCCTATAGCGAGGCGTATCTGGTCCGTCCATAACCTCACCGTATCTATATTAAGATTTATTTTAATCAGCCATACTCGTAAATCAATTGAATCCACTTATGCCGTTTCGCCTTCGGATGTCTCGGTTTTAAATTCTGGCGTTATCGTGTCGTAATACGTAATCGTGTTGAAAATTTTGTGGAAAAAGAAGCTGCAGCATATTCTAAATTTCTTATAATTTTTTTTTTTTCCGCACGTGATGAATTCAGCCTCAATATAATTTCTTTTCCTTATAATCCGACAGAATAATCGATATAATTAATGCGATCAATATGCAAATATTGATACAATTTCTACCGAAGACTGATTAAATCCGATGTTTATGTTCGGTTTGCAAAGAGCATCGATTTTTCCATTCCACGATTTTCAATCATAAACGATGAAATATTTTGACAGAATCTTATAAACTTATATGTCTGCATAATTTTCAGAACTTATGTCAACTCGAGTGTGTCTCGTAATTATACGCTTTATTCTTTTCGCACAACGGACCGTGTCTAATTGCAACACGTACGTTTCGCGATATGATTCCAGGTCAGGATTAAATTTATCTGCTATACATATTACGTAATTGATTATCGACGCTGCTTATCAATTGCCACGTAAGACTTCGGAGGCTTAGACAGATTTGACACAACTGTTTCAAATCTTACTTCAAGTTTAGATCCACATATTTTAGTCAGCCTACGATCATTAAATACCTACTTTGATCGTAATTCTTCTATATTAACTATCACGCTACGACTTCTCGCTTGAAACTAGCCTCGTTACATGATTCAAGGTCTTTTTAATATTGGATATGTAACGAGGAATATTTTTATATATCATCTAATTATCGATAATCGAACACAACGACGAATTATCTCTCTACATATTTGTTTATAATCACGAACCACGTGATCTCGTGATACAAGTCGTACGAGTTCCGGTTCACGTAGAAAAAATAAATCACGGCTTAACGACTCCTTAATTGACTTATCCAATTTTGTTGTTAAATTTTCTCACTCTCGACTTATACTCAACCGGCATGGAAAAGTTCTAATTATAAACGGCTAATTATGACCGCGATAAAATTTTCTTTTAATCAACTTTCACTATTTCTTTGATTTTATATGTTTCTTTTTTTTCTCTCAGAGTGCAGAAAGTAGGTTCGTAACATGCCCGGAATTTATTTTACTGTATGCAGATCAATCGGAATTCAATTATCTATAAGCTATGTGAAAGTGCCTGTATATATACTCGTATATGTATTTCGCCCAATCGTTAATGTCACGAACTTTTGATCTCCACGTAGCTATATACATGGGTCGTAGCAATCACGTTGCGAAAGAATTTTTTCTAATTCTAGATCATATTAATTTAAACTGATTACAATTATTCTCGTTCAAAGCCGACCCTAGTGGGCTGTTCAACTTGAATTTTAAACAGAATTCTTGACACTGCAGTATATTGCGGATCGAAATGAGGTTGAATATACGTTCTGCAGAATTTATTTTTTGCGTAAATTGAAAATTGAAGGGGAAAAAAAAAATAGTTAGATTTTCAACGATAATTTTTAAAAGACTCATTTTATAGGTACGAATTTTTTGAAAAACAAAAATATGTACATTTTTTTTTATCATGTTATTAAAAATCGATTCTCTTAAAATGACCTCATTTGAAAAAAAAAAATAGAAAGTCACTTTTTTCCACAACGAAATGCGGGTTTTAGGAATACTCGTTACTATCTTTGTCGGAGAAGACAGTTTCATAGACAAAAAAATTAATAAAAAATTAGTTACCTTGTTCAAGGAAAAGAAGTTTCGTTTAAAATAAAATTTCGAAACCCAGTCGTCGTTTCGATCTTGTAGAGAACACTGAGAAAGATCCACAAGAGGCACATTTATACCTCACCTGACAAAAATTCTCGTTTTATTTTATCACACGATTTGGATTGATAGTTTTTTTATTTTTTTCGTTTCCCCTGCTTCTTTGAGTAAAATTATATTCCCTGAATAATAAAATTTCTATTAAAATATTTGAAAAAAAAAAATTTCCGGGTAAATCGGGAAATTTTGTACCGATATTGTTAATCAAACTTTCATCTATTCCTAAGAACTATCGAAATGAACCGCGCTTGGTGCCGCCTGACTCCACACTGTGTTACCGAACTGGTCGCACTTCCAGTACGAGTGACATATATTACATTCCTCGTTGAACTGCGGGCCTTACTATCAATTACCGTCTCTACTCCTGCACTATACGTTATATTTAACTGGGTATACGAGTATCACGCTTTTTTTATATAGTAAATATATAAAATGAAATTTGAAAACTGATGGTGCTCACCCTGTACTGCAGCTGTCTCAAGAACTTGGTATATATTCAGACTTGGAAAAATTTCCCTCGAACAATCCGAAAGGCTTGAAACTATTACGACGACTAATAAAAATTTGATGGAAATGGATTGTGACTGGGCAGGTTTAACGATTATTTAAGATTGACGATCGACTTTTATGGGAATATTTTTCTCCTACTTTTGCAGCGGTAACTATTTCGTTTTCCTTTTTCTTTTATTTTTCAATTTCGTTCTACCTAGATACTATACGACAGATATTGTGACTGTAGGAATAAAAATATCAGCCGACTGTTACCGATTTTCATTCGGAGTACGAATTTTTTTGATTTCATATATTTGAAGAAAAATAAATAAAAAAAAAAAAATTGGCTAAATTTACGCTGAAGATGTAAATTGAAACGTTCGGTAATTTTTTCTATTTAGATGGTATTTCATCGATTTTGAAAAATATCGAAACAGAATACGGTTTTCAGAATATTATCAGAATACGCTCAAATATTTTCAAAACAAAATGACCGAATTTGGTTTCTGCAGTTGGCTATAATTTACATGGTAATACTACATCCTACGAACGAGTAACTATTTTTAATAATTATTGCAAGACTAAAGTTAAAAAAAAATAAATAAAAAATAAAAAATTGTAGCGCATTGTAGCAGATTGCGTTATGTAATTCTCTTGACCTTCGTTACGTTTATGTGAGATACTCGTTTCTTCGGTTGACTGGCTATGTGGTTTATGCGAGAAATATTAATGGAAAATTAAAGTATAATATAAATTGCAAGTCTGGCTGTAAGTCAAGTCGAACTTTGAGATTTCACAGCGTTTTTTTTTATATTCTTACAATTCGAAAGACGAACATTGAGCATTTTATCTCATTGGAGAACCGTGTCCTCAATTATGTCATTTTTTCTTCTCAAAGTTCAATTTATCATTTTTTTTTTTTGTTTATTGCAAGATTTTCTATTAAAAATGAGATCGAAGATGAAAATATTAAGACTAAAAAGTTGATTCATTTTTATTGATCGATCATGGGAAGTCATTTTTATTAGAAAAAAAAGGTTCCCACAAAATTTTGTATTTTCTTCGTGTAGGTTACGAATCCGCACTAAAAAATAGGGGTTTCCATTCGAAAAACAAATGTTATCCTATAAAAACCCCACAAAACCCTATAAAAATTCAAAACCCATAGTCTTATCAAGAGTCCCTCTCGATATCCCATAACTTTTATCTGAAACATTTTTTCGTATACGACCTTATATCCTTGCGATTTATTTTGATGCCTTTCTTTTCAAATCGGATACCCTGTATATTGTACGTGGAATTCCCCATACGTAATTATCGTGACTTTTTCATATCATACGTATGCGAACGAAGGAAGTGGGTAGATAACAAAATACACGCACATCTTTGAATTGGTAGCGAAAATATTGACCCGTAAATGAGAATTTGTTTAATTAAAATCATTTTTACGTAACTTCGTTTTTGTCTGTAACGACTGCTTGCGCAATCGCCAATGAAATTAATTCTCTGAAAATCGGCATTAATTAAACATTTCGGTAAATACCTCATATATATATATATACAATATAATTGCGAATCGCCAATTTCTCGAATATTCCAACAAATTATGAAATACGTTACGATCATTATAAGCGAGGAAAGAGGAAAATCACAACTATACAAAAAACCTGCCCAATCTCGTAATTTAAAGATATAAATTCGCCGATGATCATTGGCTTTATGAAATCATTAGTTTCAGATTATCATTTACAAATTTTATCAATTTTTATACAACATATTTTCACCATTCATTACAGACTTGATCGTACAATTAATTTCTCTCATTATAAGGTTAATGTTATATGTATAATTAGTCTCAGATATCATACAGAATCAAATTATTATTTTTTTACTAAGGTATAAAAAATTGTCACGACTTTCTAATGCGATAATTATAAAACCTTATTTCAATTAGGAGTTTGCATGAATTTTTTTTGTTTTTTATTGTATATTTTATAGTTTGTAGTTCGTGACAAAAATAATTCGGTCATATTTTTTCTTATTTCATTTGAACAAAAATTGGCTTTTATGCAACGGATGGAAAAACAATGTGACGTCACTCGTGCAAAGATATATAATCAAAAAAAAAAAAAAAATACTGAACTTCAATGATGGCCTGTAATTTTCGCAAATATTATTTTTAACAAAAAAGTAAAAATACGATCTAATTATTTTGAGTTCCTCTGTGTTTTGCGCGCCCAAAATCATAAAAAAATCATAATCATAACAACAACAAAAAAAAAAGTTCACGCAAACTCCCAATTGCACACCGCGACTTTTAAGTTGTTATCTCAAATGAATGAATCATTGATGTATAACAACGCGCTGAAAGATTATCACCCGATTCTCAATATATATCATTCTGATTGTGAGATCGTCGGTTATCAGGTTTGGTTAATTATACACAATTATGTGAACTCGTATACATATTTACAAAAGTCGATAAAATTTCATTAATGATTAAAGAAAAGTATATGAACTACCAAAATTCTGACTACGAATTATATAATAAAATTGTATATTAAAAAAGTGAACGGTTTATTAAAAAAATTTTACATGCAAACGCTGCGGCGGCAGATCTTGTCGAGACGAAAAATAAAAGGAAAAAAATAAATCACTGTTTAACTTCGTCTTTTTCTCGTCAACATATTGGTGGGGTTTTTCATTAGCGATGGAACCCGACGCCACAATTAGGTTTTATCGATCGATTAATGCGATTAATCGACTCCCATGTCACCTACAAAAAAAAAAAAAAAAAGAAGAAAACAAAAATTATAAAAATGTAATAAATAAATTTGCTAATATTTCTCGAGACGCTTTAATTCGAAATAGAAACTGAATGAAAATTTTCAAACCCATATATATATATATATATACGCCATTAGATATTTCCATTGCACTTTAATTCGCAAACCAAGGAAGACGGCATGGCATTACCCGTATGTGTGTACACCAGTCAATCTTCGTATCCATGCGGTAATTAAAACGTGCAATTAGTTTAATTGTGAGTTAATTGGCGGGGATCCCGTAGACCTTCTAATTCCCGTTATAACCATGTAAATTGTCTATTCAGTTTTTAATTATGTCAATCAGTATCGTTATTATTATTTTACAGTTTATTTCGAATTTTTAATATTAATTTTATCGCCCGATTACACAGTTGATGGTTTTCTTTATTTTTGTTTTAGGTAAGTGTGCGGAAACCGTTTGGCAGATCTAAGTCTAGATTTTGGTAAGCCCGGTGTATATTTTTATATTATTTTCTCCATTTTTTTTTTTTTTTTTTTTTTTTGTGATTTATCGATTTTTTATTCACCACGAAATTTGAGCAATGAATTTTATTTCCGCATATATGATCAAAAATATGAATTATAACGAATCGTGTATAATTTAGTTTTATTTTCCGTCACACATCGTTGTACAGTAAACTAACTCGAAATAAAAATTCCATATTGAAGTCGGACGTTTCGTAATCGTAAATCAATCGTAATTTGAAATACCAGTCGAATTTCATTCCCATTTTTTTTATTTTATTCTTCCTCGTATTTTCTAATATCGAAAATGAGATTATCAATGCCGCAATTAAATTAAAAATTCAAAAAAACAAGAAAAAAAAAAACACAAACGACGTCTCGCTTTTCGAACTTATATACTAATGACGGAACTATACTACAGCAACTGATCGTCACTCTTCTTTCTTTAAATTCTGACAATGCGAACAATGCCAGTTATCTTTGGACCCACGTAAATAAATATTTATCGATCATTAAATAAGACGAACATTCCTATGGTTTAAGGGAACCAGTACAACTTGGTTTTGGAAATTCGTAGTACTCCAAAATGCATTTATTTGTCAGCCAAAGTTTATTTCACATCAAAAAACAAAAATTTTTCTTTGAAAACCTTTGTCGTGAGGTTTTAGGCACATCGTTGTTCCGATTAAGGTCGTTGAGGGCTCATTTTGTTCAGAAAAGAAATCCTCATCGTGTGAACGAGGGAATTTTTTTACAATTTCGTGTTGGCCAAGTTATTTGCAAATTAGTGGCCTAAATATTGGAAATTTTGGATAATTGACCGTAACTTTTCACGTGAATTTTTTTTACCGATCCCTACGTTCATAAGATGTAGAATTGCTGTCTGAAGGAAGCAAGACCTTGAAAGGTTGAATTGGACTAACGATGTGCCTGAAACCTTACGACAAAGTTTTTCGAAGAAAATTTTTTTTCGATGTGAAGTAAACTTTGGTTGACAAATAAATAAATTTTGGAGTACTCCGAATTTCCCAAACCAAGCTGTACTTGTCCCCTTGAAACAAACCAAACAAATTATACATTATTCAAGTTCAATTCGATCGAATGTCCAACCTTGAGTAGCTTTTTTGAAACACTGAAAGAAATTATTGTAGAGAAAAATTATGAAAGCAGTTTTTATCGATCGTCGAACGAATGCGTATATATCGGTCATAACTTACTTTTTCTTAATTTGTGGGTACAGAAAGTTCATCAATTTTGAAGCTTTCGTGAAATACACCATGCCCGTAGTCTACGGTATGTGTGTTCGTGTCTATTGATCGCTGCGGGTCTTTCTCTGCATATTCCAACACTTACGTACTAGAACCTTATACCTTTGTACACTTTTATACCTATACCCATACGCGAGGGTCTCTTTACTATGGTTTACTTGGAATCTGGTAAACACAATCTACTTTGACGTTGAGAGTTGCCCATATACGAGGTATGAGGTATACATACATACATACAACCACATTCTGTACAATCTGCTTGGCAACGCTATAACGTACATATATAGGTATGTATATTCTCGAAATGGAATCTTTTCAAAGATTCCTAGCTTTCCTTCGTTCCATGTATATGATGTATGGTATATACCTTCGCTCGTTGTCAGATAGACGGCTTTAGAATTTGAATTTGAGAATCTTTGGCCAGAATCTTTCGTATTTGTTTCCTTATCAATTTTTCCTTTTTTCTATCTTTTTTAACTTCCCGTTTCTCTGATATCAGAGAAAAGAGGAAGTTATTGTATTCACCCCGAAAATGAAAAGTTAAGTTTTCACTAAATCTCGACGTTTTGAAGTCTATAGAATCATCTCCGATCATTTTCAGTTGGACGTCTGTGTGTGTATGTATGTATGTATGTATGTGATCAATTTTTTTGGCCGACGATATCTCGAGAACGAATGATCAGATTTTTATGAATTTGGTATCAATCGACGCGGATTCTTCGAACTTAGACCTGATTAGATTCTGGATTTGATCGGTCCAGTAGTTTTTGAGATATTCGAAGAAAAAATTTTTGAAATAATTAATTTAATCCACGATATCTCGAGAAAGGATCGACGGATTCCAATAAAAATTGGAATCTCAAGGTTTTCTGGACCGTTGATCACGAATACAAGGACAGATTTTTTTAACCCCTCTCATCTGAAAATTGCCTACCAATAATTATTTTAGGAAATCGTCATACATCTGTTTTTTTGTTTCCTTGAAAAATTTGGACGGGAAGTTTTAGGTCTGGCCCATCGTGGTCAGCCGATTTACCTGCTTGTTTCTTTCAACCATCTAAACCCAACGCGTCGTAACGAAAAAAATGGAAAATGAAAAAATTGAGTACCGGTAGTCTATGTGGTATGGTTTTCAACTCGTAATGAATTATACTCGTGTAATATGGATATATTGTATTGTACTATATTATCATAGCGAGACTTAATCGCGTCGTTGCTATGCTGGCTTAATATGAGTCACACTGAAATCAACACACCGCCCACGCATGTATTTACAACTTATACGTGTATAAATATGTTGACAAATCGAAGAAATGTTTGAAATGGTTGCGATGGATTTGTAGAATCGTTGATATTAAAGGAAATAAAAAAGAAAAAGAAAAGAAAATGTAAAATTCTGGACGGAGAGATAAAAAAAAGTACAGTTTTTGGAAACTCGGGCTTCACTTTTTTTTTCTAAATTACGGTACATATTACTATTTACCTATACCTATACATATGTGCAGTTGAGATTGGCGAAAGCTAATCAATGATCTTTATGCTTTGTTCTAATTTTCAAGCATCTAGGATCAGCATTGTTAAATTTACACCCATGTCAGGCACTGCTGCAGTGATATGTCATGATAAACGTATTCTTAATTCATTATTTATTTATAATAGATAACGGAACTTACGTGTAAATACATATATCAGAAAGAATTGCGTCTTCGTTGAATTTGTACTATTTGATTGTCAATTTTTTATTTTTTTATAATTTTACAACCTGTGGAAACGCGGTTTTTGTACGAATAATCGTGTGAAAATAGTCGGCGTTTTCCTGCACGCTACGTCTATACATATGTATGTATGTACATACATACATGCGTACGTATATCCGCGCATTTATATACCTATGCCTATTTACGTAGGTACGCCAAGGATCTCGTCTCTTTTAATTAACCTAATTAAGTTTAGATTCAGTTTATTTAGAAGCGTACGTACGTATAACGTTGGCCTCGCCAATCAGAATTTTGAAGCTACCTTAAAACTCGGTCTTTTAATATTTCAACATGAATTTTCACGTATAGATATTTAAAAGTTTTTATTCTAATTGCGTTAGAATTTTTACTTCAAATGTCTAAAAAAAATTGTTGTTTTTTTTTTTCAATTCTGAGCTGAACTGAGCCGATATTTTCGTCGTTTTGTGAATCGAATTTGGATTGGAAGAATGAAAAAATAAAAATGGAAAAATAAAATTGACTTATATATAAGAACAAACAAAAAAAAATATATATACATAGAAAACCTATGAGAAAAAAAATAAATAAAAAATGACCATATATAAGGGCTTCATAAATAATTTCAACGATCGAATTTGGAATACTTTTCGTAATATCATAATTTACTATTCTCAATATTATCTACAGTAAAAATGATCTCTGTAACCTCTGTATCGTAGAATAAGTCAATTTTTTTCATTTCCATTTGCGCACCCTGCATCTTCGTTGTTGCAGGTTTAAAATTTTTGTCATTTTTACAAAGAATTTACTCGTGTAAATTTCATCGAGATCGATTATGGTTAACAATGATTTCGCTTGATTGAACGATTACTTAAAAAAATAAAAAATAAAAATAAACAATTTTCGAAGAGATCTAAAACCTAACCAATCTCGTTTTTTTAGTGACTCCCATAGCAACATGCTAATAGGAAAAATTTTTCTTTCTTCAAACGGTGAGGGTCATGGTCAGGTCGAAATGGCCTGGGTACGCCTCACATATAAATATTTCATTTGCACTTGAGTTTCATTACCCAGAATTATATACGAATCAAGTATTTTTCTATATATACTACAGCTCCCTGTCAATTTTCTCCGGTACTTGAAATTAACGTCCCGATTGTAAATTTTAATATCCCCGCAGCAATCAAATCACTAATTATACTCGTCATATATATATCTCGGAAATGGTAATAGGAAAAATAATCGGTTTAGTGAAAAAAGAGGTCCGGTGAATCCTTTTAAATACTTGACGCAAAGTCAATGGAAAGAAAATAACGTTGAAAGTAAATTCAACCGCTAATTACTTGATCAATTAATTTCTAATTATAATTCTATATATAACATGTATTTGTGTATATATGTAGACAGTAACGTGAGCTTACGAATACAGATGCGTGACATCCGGCTGAACGCGTATATGTATATCAAGTATCCAAATTTATGAGTGTTAACGATTTTCATCGAATTTCATTACTCTAATGCATTTTCTACTTTGATCAGCAAACGACGAACGTGACATTGATACATATTTTGCATTTTTATACGAGATTCAAATTGTACAATATCAACCACGATCGTACATACACGTAGAAATATCAATATCTATAATAATTGATTCAAATTGACGATAAGAATTTTTTCAAATACCATCGAGCCTTAGGGCGGGTCTTGTAACGTTAGCTTCAATCGATATTGACCGTCCATTGGACAGAAATTGCATTCGCAATTGCGATTGCAATTGTGATTGTTAATGCGTACGCAGCGTATTAAACTCAGATAAATTCACTCGACAGAGCTGTTTTACAAACTATGGGTATAATTTAAATCGTATATAAAGTTATAAATTTCAAACGTTCGTACCATAGCTATATATGAGATTAATGTCGATTAGAATCGTCAAGGTCGATAACGATTATACTTGTGCCAGATCGTTGCGCGAAGTTGGAAAAATTTTTAGAATTCAATTTATTAGCGATAAATATTTTCGATTATAATTTCGAAACGAGGACGCTTTAGAGTGTTGCTAAATGAAAAGAAAAGAAATAAAATTAACGAAAAGGATCTTCATACACATAGACATTGTTTTCATTCAGACATTGACGTCAGAACAGATGGTCGATGTAACAAGCAACCAATTTTGTCAGTTCAAATATAGATTTAGATCTGTGCTTGATGCCTTGCTCATCGTTACTTATATTAGAATCTTCAATCGTGTTTTTTCTTTCATATTCATTGAAAGGATTAATTAATACTTCGTATCTAAATAATTTTTGAAAAATCACATCTTCTTTTCTAACACAAAATTTTACCGATCGATTAATTCTCAAATTTATCTAGATCTAAGTTGGAGCAAATTCTAAAGATTGAGATCAAAATCATGAAAATCCGTTGATCACTTCTCGAGATATCAATAATTGAATTTTAGTTATTTTATTTTTTTTTTTTCCAAAATTTTGTTTTTTGAATAAATCGAAAACTATTTGGCCGATTGAATCCAATATTTGATCGGTTCTAAGTTACGATTAACCGCATCGAATGATACAGGAAAGAATGAAATCCGTTCATTAGTTCTCGAGATATCCGCGAACAAAAAATTTATTACACACACACACGTTCATCTGAATATGATCGGAGATGATTATCTGGGCCTCGAAATAAGTTCCCATTTTTTGAAACGCGAAATTGAGAGGGGAAAAAAAAAAGGAAAAAGAGAAAAGGAACGATCAATAATGCGAAACTTTCCACAAGTGTCAATCTATTTTGAATATTCAATGAATAACTTAAACCGGGCTAACATTGGGAGGGAGCGAATGAAACTATTGAATTAACTTTCGCGAGCTAATTTTGCGATCTAAATTTGGCGCTGAACCCAGTCGGGCTTGTTGCTGTTCAGAGTTTCCATCCTATACCGCAGTCGGCGCTGTTGAAATAAACGGCGTTTCCGCCTGGTGGCTTACGCATGAATCTTCTTCAAAAACGCCTACAGACGTCGCGACAAGCTTGCGTCGCTGTAGGTAGAGTTGCGTACTTTCAGGCACCGATATACCCGCAATAAAATGTTGAACATTTTTTTTTTTTTTTTCACACGATTGATTTATGGTCAGCGTAGATAATTCGCTAACAATAGCTCAGGGGAATTGCAATTTTTTTTAGTATGTGTCACCACCTTTAGGGGACATCAATTTTCATCAAAAGGTCAACGCGAGGCGATGCTCTTTATCCCGGAGGGATTTGGAGAACTTTACGTTGGGTCGATGAATGTTCTTCTCTTTCAGCACGTATTGATTTTTCAGTGTTATTTGAGTAGTTTTTCACAATAATTCGAAACAGGAAACATTGCTTGAAATTTTAGCTCAACGATTTTGTTGTTTTAAAATTGCGTTTAAAAAAGGCGTAAAAAAGCAACAACAAAAAAATTCTGGATAATTCTGAAAAACTGTTTCATTTCCATTCAAATTTTGCAGAAAATTTTCGCACGCTTGGAGAGTTTCGTTTCAAAATTAAAAAACAAGAGTTAACAACAAAAAAATGTAGACGTCAGATTTTCGTCCGAAAATGTTGAGAAATTTTTTGTTCGAAAAATACTAGAAACTATTTTCGACCGAAATGATTCATAGATACATTGAAAGAACTTCGATGTCGTTTTATGCAAAATAATTTTCATTACTTTTCCGACGAGCTCTGAAAAATATGCGAAATTGATTTTTTTTCCCCGTTAATTCTAGTGAAACTCCATAGAAATGTCTAAAAATTTTCTACAAAATTACTAACAACGTTTATAATATGAAGTGTTCCAATTTTGAGATCCTTCTCGTAATAGTTTCAGAGATAATAGAAGCAATTATGGATTCAACAGTTTTTAGAATTGTTCCAAAAATTTTTGAATGCAAATAATCGGAAATATATTTTCACGAACGTATTTGTTTGACAATGAGCCAATGGCATACATTTTGTGGAATCCGTTTTCAACGAGCTTTTATTAATTAGTTATTTTCTACCTGTGTTAAACTTGTCTCTGATTAAATCTGAACGTTTTATTGATTCATTTTATAATTACAGAATTGCAACTAATACGTATCTGTTCGCTTTTAGTAACGAAGGAAAAAAAATCATAGATGTTTCTCGTATCTACATTTTGTTATTAATTTCGTATCCCTATAGGCCGTAAAATACGAATTGCAATTACTATTTATAAATGGAAAAATGGTTTTCTGGCTAGAATATAGTTTTCTAAACGTTACGGTACAGAGAATATTTATGCATTGAATATTTTTAACATACGAGGGGATTTCTTAACTCTTTAGACATTTTGTTCTTAAAAATTAAAAAGATTTGTAGTACAATTCGGTGCTGAAAATTACAGAAGCATAAAAACACGTTTTCTGTAAACTAGAGTTTTCCATAGCCTCACTGGATCCCATCGAGAGTTGAAAATTTTCCGTTGAAGAGAAATTCTATAACTTCGTTATGCAGTAGACTGCGGCAATTTTCTCAACGAATCGATGAACGGATGGAACTCTATCTCGCAAAGTCTGCAGCCGCATTCGAATATCGCTATACTTTTCGATTTTCATTTTTAACTTGTTTGCTATGGCTAAGATCGTTCACCTATTATTAACATGTTAAAATTCGGTTAAAATCATTGCTACGTTTTTTTTAAACTTTCACCTTTTTAATTTTTTGGAGTCTAATTTCTACTGCATTGTGACAAACTGAGCATTTCCATTTGCGGAATACAGTGACTGATGAGATATTCAAAATCCTGTATATTCTGGGGACTAGAATTGAAGGTAGTTAAGAAGGGGAACCCTATCAGTCGATAGAAAAGAAATCAATTTTTTTAATTGCCTTTTGTTCAGGAAAGAAATCCTTATCGCGTGAACGAGGGATTTTTTTTTTATAATTTCGTATTGGCCAAGTTATTTGCAAATTAGTGTCCTAAATTTTGAAAATATTCGATAATTGACCGTAACTTTTCACATGAATTTTTTTTTACCGATCCCTACGCTCATAAGATGTAGAATTTCTGTCCGAAGAAAGCAAGACCTCGAGAGGTTGAATTGGACCAACGATGTGCCTGAAACCTTACGACAAATTTTTTCGAAGAAAATATTTTTTTATGCGAAATAAACTTAGGTTGACAATTAAATGAATTTTGGAGTACTCCAAATTTCCCAAACCAAGCTGTACTGGTCCCCTTAATAGTTCTAAGTTCTACATATATGTACTATAAGCCAGTTAATTGCTATACGATGACGAATTGAAAATGTAATCGATGGTTGATTCATACGCACGATTAATTAGTCATTTGTTATTCACAGCGGTGAAAGCATACGTCTGTATATTCCCTGGGTCAAAGTTTTAAGTAGACAATTTTATCGCCTGTAATAGTTGTTATTATTATTATTATGTCATTGAAAAATTGCTACATAGCCAAATGAGAAACAATATACGGTATGAAAAAATTAGTCTACATATTTGGACAAGTAAATTTAAAAAACCGTTAATTTCTAGAAAGGTTGTCGTCAAGTGACGTCACTCGAGCTGCGAATATTATACTTTATATGTATAGGTTCGTACAGAAATGACACATCATTTAAGGGGGTGCCTCCCTCCCTCGAAGAGCGAAAAACAGTCTTATCTAAATTCATTCGAAACAAAAAATGATCGTAAGGTACCGTTTTCAATATCGGACACGTCAGACAGCTAGAAAAAAAATTATGGCATCTTAAAATGTATTAAATAAAAAAATACAACCGTTTTTCTCTTTGCTAGAGTGAGACTCGTATATTTCAGACTGTTCTCTTTTCTAACTCGTAGTATAAAATTACATTCGGCTCGATACACGCACTGCAAAAGTAGTTGTTGGGTATATCTATTCTGCGAATGACAGGTCGATGGACTCTGGCACGGTCACTGCAGTTCGTAATAAATTATTAATCCCCTCGATACCGGCTTTCCGGAGTTTCCATATACGTCACTAAAGCCTCTACGTATCGTTCGCGAAACTTATTACCCAGCTGTCTCAATATAGGGCTACAAAATCTGACTATTATATATTTTCTACATTATGAATATTTTTTCTCGAAATTTACGAAAAAACAAAAATGGTTTGAAATCAAAAAATTTCGTATCCAAAAATTGAATTTATCGAATATCGTATTGACTTACCCCGAAATTACGTCAGTTTAGAATATTTCCGAGAAATTTGAAGATGTTCAGATTGGCTGTACCAGCTACGACAACCAATTTTCTCTTTAGTGCGATTTAGTGTTAATCGAAGCTCCGTAAAATCTTAAATTATTTTTGAAACTCGTGTCCCAAAATGACACCATCTCGTGTGAAGTAGTTCTTCTTACTTCTGGTTCAAAATTGAAATATAAAAGTTGCTTCTTTCGCTGCAGTGTGAAGTAGAAACTATACGGTAGATTCATAAATCCGAATTTCGGAAAACCTTTTCTATACTACTATTTTTTTTTCTTTTCTTTTTTTGTTTCTCCATTTTACCCCTTTTTTCTAGTACACAAATATTCACCAGTCGACTGGGACGTAAGCTGACTCACCTGCGGTTTTACCCCCTATAGTTGATTGCGTGGGCGCCGCGGCGTCTGTCGACGTTACAACCCCTCGGCTGGGGGCCCGTACAGTCTCGTACAAGTATACGAATAATCCACAATTTTCGAGGTATACATAATTCGAAATGGGACTTGGGAGGCTCGGTTTGCAGAAAAGTAAATTCTGAAATTTCGTCGTTTTTGAAACAGTCTGTACAACCCCTACCCGCCGGTATGTATGACCCATCCATCTTGCCTACCTGGTTATTCAACGAGTTCTTCAGGGTAGAGACCCACGGTTCTCCGCACAGAACCTTCCGTAGAACACCCTCCGGCCATTCGTTAGTAGATGTATATCTATACCTAAAACTCTCCCATTGTTCTTTGTTATGACGTCAAGGGTTGATTAGCTGTTCAGTTTTCACTCCGTGAAGAACGGCCCGTGCACCTATGCCAGGATTTCACTACTCAGTTCTATAAACCACGTGTATATGTAGTACATGCATACTTCAGCGATGTAAAGGGTATATTCTCCCTCCTGCAAAAGTTATGTAATTATTTCAAAACTCCAGAGGGAATGTGGCGAGGACTAAAGGCTGCAGGCTATAATAAAGGATGAAAAATGGACGACTCGTGGGACGAGGCAGAGACTGACCTTGTCTCAGCCTTTTTCTGTTTCTCTGTATAAATTAGGGGTTGGATTTGAAAATTCCGAACGATAAACAAAAATATACGAATTCATATTAGACGATATAGATTTTTAAGAATATGAAAAAATCGTTTGGAACTCTCAAAATTGGAACTTTGACCCTTAGCCCCGTAAATTGTACGTCTAAATTTTTTATTTGCAATTTTTTTTTCTGTAGTTCGAGTTCTGTGCAAAACTTGAAATGATAATACCAACAGCACAGTCTTAACGCATATATTGCGCTTATATATCGATCTGATACCTGCAGTGAAACGTTATTCTTTTTTGACTTTGGACTTTAGCCGTGTGTGATCGTGAGATGATTTCATTGAAATTTCTCGATTGACGTACAATGAGAAATATCTGATAACACGTATCTATGAGGAGGTGATTCGAAAATTGTAGATTATTAGATCGAATATATACCATTATTTAATTTTTATTTTTTTTTTTGATTGAAATTTTAGTCATTTGATCATAATAATTGAAAGTCACTCTTTCGGAGCGAAATTATTTTTCTATACGCGTCAGTTGAACATTGCCACAAAAATCGCGAGATTTGTTCTGCCTTGCTCTAGTATATAACACAGATTTGATACTAATTATGTAACTCTATATCGAAAGAGTGAAAGGCTATGGAGTCTAGATCGTACCGTGATAAGCTAAACGTCTGGTAAATTATAATTTTTCGTTTCTATATCGTCTTATCTTATCACAACTAAAATAACTCTGCAGTCTTCGTGCTGATTAAATCCTTGAAATCTTATTACACTCGAGACATTTCGACACGAAACAATTATTATCGACAGGCTACGTTTCTGAGTATTATAGAAATTTTTTTTTTATTGCATAATGCACATAAGACTTCGACTTTGATAATTTTGGCTGATATAAATTTAAATTTTTTTATTTTTTTTTTTTCGCTGTTCCTATCTGACTCTCAAAAAATATCAAATTGCCACATTCATCGGTCATTTCGATACCACACGCTCTGCCTAGTCATCGTGCTATAGTCACAGGGTCAGTCCTGACGTATATTTTATCTGACGAAAGAATATCCTACTCGTCGAGTAATGAAAACTGCAGAGCGCCAAAGAAACTCGTATAAATTCCCACTTTCAAAGGAAACTTTCTTCTTTGTGTCTCGAATTGTTTTCAAGAATTCATCAAAGTCATGTTTATCTACCATAAAACGTATTTTCATACCAGTACACCGCATTTCTTCAATTTTTGCTTGCACAGGGAATAAAAAATCAAAGTAAAAAAAAAAAGTTTGCAACAATTTTTCACACAGGCCGAATTCGAGGCCTTATAATTGGCTAATAATTATTTTATACTCTCTGGAACGTAAATCCAATAAAATTATACGAATGGTTCGAAATAATGATCCGAATAATTTCGTTAATTTCTCTTTCTTTATTATCCAAAGAATTTTATTTACAAACGCTGAAGCTCTTTAATACGATTTGTGGATTATTGAAAATTAATTAAATAACAAATCTTTCGTTAGCATATATATATTTACACCGCACTGCGTCGCAGTTATATCTGTCGACATGTCCTTGACCATCGGTCGCTGTAGTTTTATTATTAATATACCTATACCACCGCGATTGCTCCGATTAGCATACCTTAAATAAGCAACGCTAATTAACAAATGTTAATAAATAAATGATCGAAAATAGAGTCTCTGTTTTTTTCTGACTAGTGTACGATTTTTCACATCTACACATCCGCTGAATAAACGTTATTCTCGCTATTCACGATCCTCGGATAAACCTAAAATTCATATCCATGTATCGTTTGTGCCTGAGCCCTGGGTCAGGTCAAGGCATCCTTAACACGGTATCCGGGTAGTTGATCGGGCTCCCGTGAAGCTATCGGAGGGCGCGCGTCTCGCCCTCGAAACGTTTGCGGTCCGGGAGGTGCGGGAGGACTGCAGGAACCTCGCCGCGGGTCGATATCAGCGTCAGTCCTCCTTGCGTTGAGTACAAGTAACGAAGTGCAGCGGCAGTATCACCGACTGTGTTGCAGTTCACTGCTTAGCCTGTGAACAAACGAGCAAAGGCGGCCTAACGAATAATCCGAACATTTGGTACAGATAACAAAAAACTACTCTGTACGTTTAAACGCTGTGCGGAGGGTTAAACGCGGCATTATCGTCAAGCGAGGCGAGGCGGAGGCAAGGCTCGGTTCTGCGTAGAAGAGAATAAGAGAGTATATTGTACCAATTCGAGTGTTGAGTGTGCGCGTAGTAGGAGAGTGTCCGTTCAGGTGTATATCTACACCCTGGGAGACTCAATTTTAATATACGTATATACGTGAAGAATCGTATTTAGATTATTTTCAATTAAGTGATAGAAAATGGATTCGGAGTTGATATCGACAGCTACGAACCTCGTTAAAGAGGCGGTTGACCAGGGTGCTGATATTGTCTGTAAAAGGCCTGCGAGTTCAAAGTCTACTACGAACGGCACACCCTGTGTTTGGAACGTCCTCAATCCTCGTAAGAATGATAAGATTTATTATTTATTTTAGATCTCTGATGTGAGAATTCGGATATTTATTGTTTTATTTATGTACATACGTTAAATCATCTACATCCAGTTTTTTTTTTTCATTTTTTTTTTATTACTATACTCGTCATTTCTGCACTACACATACAAACAGACCGTACACACATATGCAGAAAAAAACGAGCATAAATTCGAAATACCATGCGCGGGGTAAGTAAATTATTATAAACATATCTAAAACTGTCTTTTATATATACATCATAATCGCGACACAAACCCGGCGCCTGCTCAGTTATGTAATAAAATAAAATCGCGACTGTTCGCGAGAATAGCTAGGATTAAAGTTTTTTTTTTCTTCTTCACATTTATAAGAGACACGTACATTTATTTATGTACCAAGTATAACGGAGTCATACTGGAAGTTGACGAGCTACTGCGGTGTCTGATAAATTGATAGCTGAGAACTGACAATTGACAATCAAGTTTTTTAAGCTCGTACAGCCGGCCTTCAAACACCCTTCGGAGTTCTGTTCGAGAACAAAGACGTATCCGACAGTGTATAGTTTTGTCCCATCTCGTATGAACTATCCCTTTTAGGTTCTAAATAGTTTTCATCCGTGTTTTGTTTTGGAGTTTGCGGTTCAGATAGGTTCGAGGTGACATGAGTAGACTTATCGATCATCAAATGAACGGACCCCGGACCGTCCGGTACGATATAATAAAAGACCCTAAAAATCGCTCTGTGATCATACAATCTTGGGATTTTATATTCTCGTATGTGGAACAGATCGAACGACTCGTTACCACTCGACAAATTGGATTTAATCTATTTCCCGTGATTAACTTTGATCAAGGTCGTCGCTGAATTGATTTTTAACGAATAACTCGACTGTCCTGGGTCTGCGGCTTGTAGATTATCGTCGTCGTTCTTCCCGCGTTGAGACAGAGAGTTTTAAATTTAGGGGAAAAAAAACATGTCTCCTTAACTGTATATATGTGTAATCATTTTTCAGACGTATCCACTTGTACAACAATATTCTATTTATATATAATGATGAATTGACAAAGCCAAAGTGTTATAAAAACTCGCGGTTACATCATCGCCTATCCGCTAATTGTCGTCGTTTGCTGCAGGTTTTCTCCTATAGCATGAATATGTATGCATACGTATTACATGTGTGTATTAATGGTATATGTGTATAGGTAGGTATAGGTATAAGTAGCTTCATTTATGTTTCATTTCTCTGTGGTATAGAAAACAACGATATATAATAAAACATCGTGGTAAACATTCATTGCTGTTATCACACCGTATAGCTGTTTAAGTTGCGATATCGTAAATAAAATAACCTTTTTCTCGTTATTACATTTCGTTGCTATTTTTATTATAACGAAGCAATTTTTTTTCTTTTTTTTTTTATATACGGACTGTATGTACGTACATACGATGCGTCGCAAAAAAAATATATGATCGTGATGCTAATATATCTTACCGAGTCTTGAGTCACGACGGTTCTGTCTCCTTGCGCGCGGTACTTTAGGCTATACTCTTACCTCCTACTACAGACTATACATATAACTGACCTTCGCTGATTACGCGTGTAATCTTAGGTCGCGGTTACGACCTGACTGTTTTACAGGATCGTTGTAAATATATTATTGGTATAGAGTAAACGTGTGCGGAAAGGGGACAACTTTAGCTCGCACGGTTCTGGAAGTTATCGATCAGGTTCTTGAAAGTAATTTTCTTCGCGAAACTATATATAGGGCATTCTACGCCAACTCGATCAACGTCTGACCCTGACCAATTTGGATTTTAACCACTCTTTTTTTTAAGTTAGAGGAAGTAAGAAAGAGATAGAAGGAGAGAGAGAGAGAGAGAAATCAACCTGACCCCAACCCATAACCCTATATTAAAAATCTGGCAGAAACGAATAATATCTCTATTCTTGGTATTTTTTCTCAATTTTTTGCAGCATGCAAAATCATTGATTGGAAAGTTTCAAGTCACTGTTGCTCGTCACCATGACGATTCCGAGACTTGTTAAGATAGAGTGTATATTTATACTCGGGATGACTTAACGTCTCCATATAGGTAAATACGTATGCGCTGCAGCGATACGTGTGTTGATCAGAAATTTTTGTTGCGACGTAAGTTTTTCTTCAACCTGCAATATAAACTTGCGTACAGATCCAAAGATCGACGAGACTTAGGTATTACGTACAATCAGTAATATAATCACGGCTAAAGTGCACGTGAACGTCTTTACACATTGATAAATTTATCGAGTTGGGATCGTACGTGTACGACTATAATTTATCTATTTATTTTTCAATCAACGACCGGAAGTGACAATTATATACGATTTCAAGTCCACCTGAAGTACTTGCGTTACATAGTGCATACGTATATCTACATCGTGATAGTCTATGACTTCAGACACGTGTTCGACATAATTTTGGGTATCTTTGCGTGGGATGGAAGTGTATTATTATTATTATTATTATTATTCTCGGAGGAGAGAGGGGAATTCAATTTACGTAATTTCGTTGTCGAGAAAAGTGCTCAATTATAATCCGAGTTACTTTTGTAATTGCTGACACTTTAACTACAACTAGACATTTATTCATTTTATAACAGTCTTGGTAAGGTCGACAGTTATGAATAATATTCAAGAAAACTTTTCAAACTTTCATTCGATATCAACCTGGCGCCCAACTTTGGAATCACAGATATCTATCGTTACTTGCCCCACGGCGGGGATTTTTTTTTCGGACATGTTATCGTTCGATTTCTTATGTAACAACCGTTGCAACGTATTTGACAATGTTCAAAGTATGTTCCATAATTTTTTCGTCTCAATCGGACGGATAGTTTTCACACGGAAACTATTTGAAAATCAGTTGGGGACAATTTGACCCGATACATGTGACAAGCGCCTAACTTTTCGGAAGTGTGACAACGAAGGTTTAAACGAAAAATTGTACAAACAATTTTCAAAATCCGAAAGTCATTATCGTGGATATAAATCAATCTGTGATTTAAGACACTCTCTTACTCAGTTTATTATATTTCTTTAGGTACTATAAATTATATTGAGATTTCATTGACCCGCGAGCTGGAGAGATAGGTGTAGATAGAATAATGTCTGTTATTATGCTCGGTGGCAAAGTCCGATACGAGAGTAATGAATAATCAAAGTACGTATGAAAAATGAAAGAAAAATGAAAATAACATGAAGATAAACAGCGAATGGTGACGTTGTGCACATGTGCGTCTAATTTCTTATAACTTTATTTGATTTTTCATTTTTTTAATATCTTTTTGAATCCGTGTTTCAGATATTATAGGTAATTTGTTTCGAAAAAAAAAAATTGAAACGATCGTCAATCTGCAATAAGGTGCAATTTTATTCGACAATCCAGGTGCTTATTCGAGGCGATGTATATATATTCTCTGCCTTAACGATAAGTCGAAAATTATAACTGCACTGCAATACTTAATCGCTTTGTAATCTTGCTGATAAATGATAAAATGTCACGTATTTCGCGATTTCTAATTCTTCCACAAGATTTTTTTTTTATTTTTTTTTGTTTTTACGCTCATTCTCTCGCTGTGCTTATGTTTCCGTTTTTATCTCCATTCTATCATCGACTCAGATTTTTTTTTTTTTTTTTTAAACTTGATTACCTGCATTTTAAAGAGATAATTGCAAAACGTATAAAATTTCATGTGCTTCAACTTTACGATGTTCATAAGATTTTCTCCCATTTAACGTGTGCGCGCAAGGCGTTTGACCTGTGCCGAGCGAAGAACGATCGAAGAAAGACCTCTGGCTGTAGACAGAGGCCTTATGCCGGCCGGTGCTAATTGTCAGTAAAGCTAAGTTTAAACTAGCTATAAAACTTGGCTTGGCTTGGAAAATCCGGTGACTGCACCAGCCAGAAACGAATCCACAAAAGCATTTTGAGCTGCTTATAGCGGTTTCTTCAAAAGTTGGAAAGAATTCAAAAATATTTCATCTTCCGTTTTTTGTTAAAGTCCCTTATTCTTATTCTTCTTCTTCTTCTTCTTTTTTTTCGTTTTTTATCTTTATTTTCATCTATTTTTCTTTTTTTTCTTTCTAAACTCTGTTTTTCAGCCATTTATTCACATATTTTTCTATACAGTCTCAGGATCGATTAAGGGAATTTTATATATCTAGGTATACATGCGGTGAATAAACGTACCTATACCTATGTGTAAGGAAAAACATGATAATTTTTTTTTTTTTATTACTTTTTTTTTGCAATTCGAAATTCACGAGTGATACTTTATGATATAATAATTGTGCCGTTTGTATAATACACGGCTAGGCAACAAATAAATTTTACGCAATCATACACACGTCTATACCAGCGTATACCGTTGACTCTTCTATCTACGACTCTATAGGTATACGTCTATTTGACACACTTTAGAAATAGAATAACAATAATTTTCACAGCGACCAGGTTGAACGCATAGATATATATCCGATCAATAATTTATTTCCTTATGGTTTAGTTTTTCAATAAAATTCGAAAATTCTGCTATTATTCAATCAATATTCACCATCGCGTTTTCAAATACCAAATTTATACATACCTATATACGATTTGACCTGATCGCTATACTTAAAATAACTACAGAAATATAGAACGTGATTCAGAATTCGTGACGAATATTTTACAGAATCAATCCTTGCAGTCAGAATTTGGGTCGAAATTTCCTTGACCATTTTCAATTATATATTTTTTTTTTTTTTTAATATTCGGCAATTTGACAGAATCTCTGAGTGATGCCACTGAAATTTCTTTTTTTTCTGTTTTTCCTCAATATACCAAAGAAATTACTTGGTGAGTAAGTTTCTTACTTGCTGAAAGGCAAGTTATTATTACGTAAACGAAGAATATTGAAACGATTGCTGATGTCGGCCATGTTGATAATTGAAAAAAGAATAAAAAATACAGAAATTATATACAAATTTTTTTTTTTTTTTTTACTCTTCAGAATTGAAAATTAAAAAATGAACGTATGATAAAAGCAAATTCGATAACAAATTCGTCAAGGATTAATCCTGCAGGTAAACATCACACATGAATTCTGAATCACCCGTTATAACAATGCACGTATAGGTATATACTAAACTTGATCAGATTTACTTTACTTTCAAATAATAAACTCACTTCTATAATATATATTAGGGTGTGTCATTTAGGAGCTAAATTTTTTTTTTCAACTTACAAACAGGTTGTATACCTACTTGCAGGAAGGTAAAATAAGAAGCCTGTTGAAAATTGAGATCTTAATATTAATATTAAGAGGTGCCTCATCGCGAATTTCTATTTCCCATTTAAATAACACGGAAAATGTTCTAGTGGTACACTTCAATTTTTATATCTCAAGTACTAATCTACTCAGAATGATTCTGCATAGCTACTTTTGTTCGTAATTGAACGCTCTACAAAAAAGGTCTCTTAGTATTTTTCGATAAATCAAACTATTTCCAAGTTGGTAATTGGTTAATTACCATTGACAGCCAATAAGCAATTTGGAAATAGTAAGATTTATCGAAAAATACCAGGAGACCTTTTTTGTAGAGCGTTCAATTTTGAACAAAAGTAGCTATGCAGAATCATTTTGAGTAGATTAGTACTTGAGATATAAAAATTGAAGTGTGCCACTAGAACATTTCCCGTGTTATCTAAATGGGGAAATAGAAATTCGCGATGAGGCACCTCTTAATATTAATATTGAGATCTCAAATTTGAACAGGCTTCTTATTTTACCTTCCTGCAAGTATACAACCTGTTTGTAAGTTGAAAAAAAAAGTTGCTCCAAAATGACACCCTAATATATATAATTACTTATATATACGTTGTAACGTTAATTACGCTTATCTGATGGTTGTCCGATAATTTCTTTAATTTTGTACATACCGATTTTGTATGAGATTCTTTCTTTTTGAGCTAATTCTTGATTAAATCGGCATAGGTGTGGCAATAGTGTTTCTCTTTGATTTATATTCAATTGATTGATCTTCGAAAAAAAAAAAAATTTTACTTCAACAAGGCAAAGCTCAACTCATTAGATCTAATTTCAATTGATTCAAAATCTTCAGTTTGTCTGCACAGACGATCTGTGACAATTGAATATCTATACCTATAGGTAATCAAGACTTTAGGATGTGGAAAATTTCAATGATTCAAATTCCAGCGTCTTAACTTATTACTGTTAATTATTCTGATAGAAAATTGTTTTTAAATCGTTATAACCGCAAAGTCTTGCGACTTAATAATTCGCCTTGATTAATTAATTGGGAGTATCGATCGCAACCGCGATCAAGTATTACGTCAATAATATCTCGTTGGATTTTGCTGTACAGATAGCAGATATGATACTTACACAATACGAAAATCAATTATAGTTTTTATATATTTCATAAAAATTCATCTTCTTAATTTTTAATTTTTAATTTTTAATTTTTTTTTTTCTGTTTCTCTGGTTTTTTGGTTTAAAATTTTTCGAATAGTCATTCTATGAATGACTCGCTCTTATAGCCTAATTGTTCTGAATCAACAATGTTTCTGATGCGCTGTAATATATCAATTCAGTTTCTTGAATAAAATATCGTTTCAACTGTACGTATATCGGCTTATCTCTTGTAAAAATCTAACGCATATATGTATGATCTATCCTTTCTTGTGAACTATCTATATAGTATAACCGCAAACCACTTAAACGCTACACTTGTACATATCGTCCATGTATATCGTTGATAGGTATATAATTACATAAGAGAATTGTTACACTATATATCTAATATTCTTAAAAATCTGAACTATTTTCTAACGTAATATACTATTTTACATAGATTAAACTTTCTAAAAATTCGTATGACACAAAATTCTTTTCTTACGTCTTATAGAACACGTCGTATGGATGTTTCAGACTTAAAATTATGCTAATCGATGTGTAGAGTCGGTACGATCTTGCTGACGTTAAATTGACGATTTTGATTCTGATAGAAGAAAAATTCAATTTTGATGCAAAATGATAGATTAGAAATTTTTTTTTTTTTGGGATTTTTTTTTCTCGAATAAAAGTGTATATATAAACCAAAGTGAATTGCTTCAGAATAAATTATTTACAGTGCATTCTATACTGATATATCTGAGAGAGAGAGAGAGTATAACATCTACACCTTTGAAAATCGCATCGATTAGCGTACCTACGTCTGACTCTTTCATATGATGAAACAAAAAAAAAAAAAATTGATTTCACGGTGATGGAATGTATGCAACATTAACCTATTTAATGTTATTTACAGACGCATGGTTTAACCCAGAAAGACTGAACCCCAAAGGTAAGAATCGACGATATATGTGTTGTGTGTCCTATTAGAAAACCTGTAGTACCTCCTTAGCGTATGTATATATAATATAGACAGTATATAGTGTGTAAATATAGTCAATTATAGACCTAAATATAACTATACAGGTATACGTTAATCAAGTTTATTTATTCATTTTTTTTGTTCTTGTGCTTTACGGCTTATTATTTTTCTTGACCATTTTTTTAGGTTTATATGTATAAATTTTTCCCTGCAGCCAATACGTATGTATGTACATGAGGGTGGTCGTTAACAATAAAAATTTCCGAGCCACCCCCCAAATCAACTCCAAATAAATAAAAACTAATCGTGTAATTTTTTCAGAATTTTATTTTAACATTTAACCCTTGACCACATAGGATCGACTTTTCCATTTAAAATGCACGGGGTTTCGCGGTCTTTCCAGTAGGGGGGCGGCCCGCACCCTAATGTACATACATAAATACAATTGTATTTTTTTCCTTCTGTACCCTGCATACTTCACTGTGCGATGCTTATTGCGTCAGTATAGAACGGAAGTGGATGATATTTATTTAACGGTACTTTTGTCGCTAGTCGAATTCAATACTGGAGTGTGACAGTTGATTATTTTAAATGACACGATGTCGTTATGACGCATCGGAAATATCTCTGCAGCTCATATCAAACGTTTTTTTTTTTTTGAGCTAGGTGATTATTTATTTTGGAAAATTTTTGTCGCAATTCTCTCGCGATAGACTAAAGCAGTTTTCCGGTTAAAATACTTTAGGTACTTTTTATTCTACCCATTATAAGTTTATGCGACTTATCTGAAGAAGAAAAAAAAATCATAGAAATTATCAGGAATTGATAAGAAAAAAAAAAAAAAAAAAAAAGAAAAAAGAAAATGAAGATCATTATTAAAAGTACAGCGCGATAAGTGACACGCGTAAATCCCTGTGCAAGCATCGTTCGCAATTTTATCTTATCCGCGTATCGCAAAATCAATCGGATTAGATAAGATGTGTTTTTTTTTTTTTTTTTTTTTCTTTTCATTTTGATTGCATGTAATGTCGTAACAGTTACTTAGTCGCGGAGATCAATTACCAAAGATTATTGGTGTATAGGTAACATGCATAATCGTGTTCAATGTACATGTATAATCAATTTTTTTCTCGAATCTAAATTATGATAATTGGAAATTTTATCCGAAAAATTGAATATATATACAATAATAAATGAAAAATCAAACAACAACAAAAAAAAATTTGTAAGTCGAATCTATTTCGATCTTGATCACGGTTTTATATCCTGCGAGTCTCTTTTAAATATCGGTCAGTATCTTATAATTTTCGATTGTGTAACGGAGTAGCCGATTGATAAATAGTTGAAATTATTCAATCGGATCGTGTAACGTACTATTCAAGGCACGTAAATTCGTCTTCGACTTCCAAACGGTCCGCACATACGTCCGTCTCATTTGTACATGCTGAAGAATTTCCGCCTCGTACGTCGACGTCGTGTCTCGATCGATTTTTTGTTTTTTTCTTACTTTTTCTTTTCTTCGATTGTGTAACAATTCACGCGCGTGGACCCCGAATACCAACGTCTAGCATAATCCAAGCATCTCCTTATCGATTTATCGCGTCTCAAAGGCTTGCAGCTTACACCAACCAGCAATACGGTCAACGATTTATGGTTACTTAGCTGAATGGCTCGCGCAATGCGAAACTGCTCAATAGAGAAGAGTCATATAGTTGTATCGTTACACGCAACTTATACAAATGAAATTGTCGTCGTTTGGCTACAGAAATCGAAGGTCCCGAACGAACGAACGAACGAACGAACGAACGAACGAACGTCCGCGCGTAGCTCTTTGTGACATAGTGCAGGTTTTAGCTGTGGTTGTGGTTGTGGTTGTGGCAGTGGCTCGGCTAAACTAAATATAACTGGCAGCCAGGAACGTTGGTAAATTGCCAAACTCCTACTCGGGTAGATCTCCAACTAAGGGGGAAACTTCTTTGCCGTTAGGTGCTGTTAGTGTGAGGTTCGTCGCGATTATTTTATATCATAACGACGCGCCATAAAGTTGATTGGTTTATTATACTACATTTTTCATTAAATCGATATATACATACCTATATAAATATTTTATAAACCATATCAGTGTGATTTATACGTATAGACATACAAGCACACACTACTTGGTGTATCGTTTCGTTAACGAGAGAAATGGCTATCACTAAAGCGGAGCGTAAGTATAAAAGAGCCATAATCATTTTTCTGTATATCGTTGAAATTTTTTTTTGGTCTCCTCTTTTTTTTACAAAAATTTTGACAGTGTTCTGTCATCGGTGAATATTGACAAGATAAATCGGATTACCTTCTATCGAGTACCTATCCTGCGCTTTAGCACAACAAGCACGTGCTTGCTATGGCATGTTAGCTTAATCGATTTTTGGTTTTTGTTATTGTTTTTTTTTTTTTTTTTTCAAAATCTAGTCACCGACTGTACTTAACAATGACCGAGAAAGAGAGAGAATCGATTCGGTTTATATAGGAATTATCCCGTGTTTGGGATTTAGCTGGCGATCGGTGGATAGACACTTAGTTACGGAGTTTAGTGAATTTATTACTTTCGGTATTGTAAATATGATGATAATGATGATTTTTGTATTATATCATAATCGCTGTATACTTATTAGGCGAAGTCTATCCCTGCAACGATTAAACAGTATTTTCAATTTTGCTCCGTTTATTTTTGGGACCGTACTGAGGCTAACGCTGTTATATAACTTAACTAACCTAGAACCCTGGAAGTCTGAACCGGCTTAGAGCCCGGACTTTCACGTGTCTAAATCGTGATGAAATTCGAAGATAATTTTTTTTTTTTTTTTTAATCCAAATTGAAAATTATTCATTTTTTTTTTTTTTTTTGAGGGAACGAACGATCGTCCGATACTAAAAATTGACTCATTATTATGTCGATAGCTGTCCAATATCTTTTTGTTATCGTTAATATCGTCTTATGATTATGAAAAACCAAGAAAACAAAATTTCAAAAAATTCTTTGAACCTTGAATCGTTATCTCGATTTTTTTTTATCATCGAATGAGATAATTTGACGAAAAAAAATTTTGATACAAACAAATGGAAATTTGAAATCATCGGGTGATATATAAGGTACAATAAAAAAAAAAAATCGAGAAGACAGACAGATGTTCGTCCTTTGATTGAAAATTATTTTTTTATTCTGTCAAGTACGAATCACGATCGCGAATATTTAACATCTATACTCCTCGTTGTTGACAGTTCGGATTTTACAGCCGTTTCACTTGTATCCCGGTTTCGATATATATCTATAAGGTCCGTTCGGGCTGGATCAAAGCCAGGAAAGTTTGCTCCAAGTATACGCCGACCGTTGGTCAGACCAATTTGCGATTGCTCTAATTGTGTTTATAATTAGAACACTCACATACCCCTAGCGAGTATAGTACAGTATAGTTGATGAGTGATTTTTCAATCCAAGAAAAACCATCCGGCAATGTCCTACTGACCAAATTTCATAATGGAGACGTATAGTCCGAGCTAAAAATTTAGTCATTTAGTTTACTGGTGACCCAAAAAATCTGCCAATTTTTTCTCCACTTCGAGTTTTTGTTTGTCTATTTATTTATGAATTTTTTAATTTTTTAAGAACAAAACTTCACTTTTTTTTGCGATAAATCAATTCACCGCGCCTGGAGATATGCAACTGCGCTATCATCGCCGTACGCTGTTTTCAGATATCTTAAAACTTCTAGGCGTATATTATTATCGCATCGATTCAGTTCCGTGAAAAAAAAAAATACGTTTCTTCTATGATCGAGAAATTGAATTATACAATCCGATATTCCTATTTGATTAGTTTTTAGAATGGATGATAATTTTTTATTTTGAAAGCCGTATAAGTTTTCGTACTTTTTTCATCAAAATCGGTTACGGTATTTTTGAGATAGATTTTGTGGCTCACAGGCAAAAAAGGGGATGTTTTTTCGTGTTTTCAAGTGTCATACCTATCACCCAAAAAAGTTTCAATGAAATTAAAAATGGAGCGGCCAAAACTCTGGTCAAGTTCACGTGCGGAATTCCCCATATACCTGTCGAGTGCGAAAAAAATGTACCTAATTCGTGTTGGAAAATTCCTGGTACAAAGAGGTTGAGTTCATCGCGTCTACCTATATGGGAGGGCTCCACTTTGAAACGTGGGTAATCAATACCTGCTACATCTACGCAGCGAATTTGAGACAGATCAGAATAAAGAAACCGATACGATTCGAAAAAAGTTTTTATTTCTGTATGAGACCGGGTTCTTTTCGTTTAGTGAATTGACATCTTCAAGGTAATTCTGTTATAAACCGATTGATTTTTTTTTTTTTTTGTATTCAAGAGTTGAATAGGAAGTTGAAATTGTCGTGGACATTTATAACGCGTTTTATATCCTGACTGTGGGATCGAGGATTGATTGATAGACGAAGATCGATCATCGGCGTGACGAGATTCAATGTATCTATTATATTCGGAGCTTTGATATCTCTTATAACTCACATAGGATGTAAATTTCGTCATTTCGAAATTTGACAATTTCCCGTACCTTTGTGTATTTACGGAGCTATACGACGACGGCGTCGACGATGTATGTATATGATTACATACATATAACACACGTATATATGTATAGTTATATAGAACGCGTATCGAATCTCCGCAATGCGGCGTTGCGCGGGCTTCTAAAAGTAAAGTTGAGCCAGTGTCGGACAGAAATTTTGGGCCCATCTTGCTCTGAATTATTTCAATTTATTGGCTTTTGAAAATTATATACATCATCTGAGGTGTTTCTGCAGTCCAATTTATTCTCAGATTTTCCTACCTATCGTATTTAATCATGATCATAATCGTGGAATATTTCATGCTGAATGATCAACGAAATTTCACGCATATATAAAAATGAAGTGTAACATAGTGTTGAAAAGTTTCAGCTTCTGGTCAATAACCTGCAGGAATATAGGTATTAGAGTCACGTGACAATTGATTATATATACTGGCATATGCATCGTCAGCGAAATTATTTTTATATGGGGCATTTCTTGCTAACGTGACCAGGTTTTTAGATTGACCATTTTTTTGTACGACAGTAGCGTCTCAAAATCACCCCTAGTTTTTTTTTTTCTTTTTTTTTTTTCTTCGTGCAAACGTCTTTGAGTTAGGAATATTCAAAGTTTATTATATACCTAGTTCCACCCTTTTTAAAATTTTCGAAAAATTCCCCAAAATTTTTACTCTTTTTCATTTCGATCTTTTTCAGATTTTTTCCACGATGAAAACAATTTTTTTTTTTTTGTTCTATTCTGAGCACTTTGAAGATCTCGGATCAACGAAAATTGATGTTTGAACGTTTTATAAATATAACAAAAAATAAAAAATAAAAATTTGCATGATATTTTCAACTCTGTCAAAAACATGTTCAAATTATGAAGAAGGTGAACATTCTTGTAATACTTTTTATCGCATTTCCAAAAAAAAAAAAAAAACAGAAAACTAGTGAAAAAATTATTTTCACCTTCTACATGATTTTGTTCATGTTTGCTATAGAGTTAAAAAAATGTAAAGCATTGTTTTGACATTTTTAAAACGTTTCGACATCAATTTTTGTTGATGAAAAAGTGCTCAAAAAAGTTGAAAAAAAAAAATATAAAAATTATAATAAAAACATAATTCCATGGGGCAAACCTTAGAATGATTAAAATATAAAAAAGAAAAATTTTGAGAATTTTTTGAGATTTTTAAAAATGGGGGTACTATACAATATAAAATTCGAATGCTCTTATCTCAAAAACGTCTGCATAAGAAAAAAAACTGGGGCTAATTTAGAAGTGCTACTGTCATCTGAAAAAGTTTCGACCGAATAAATAATGGTCAGGCTAAAAACTTATAGTTTTACAATCTCAAATAATTCTATAAGTCACGATGTCCAAAACAATTATCTACATTATAATCATACCAAAATAATAATCTCAACATTTTTTATGTAAATATTGTTGAATATATCTGAAAATGAAAGTGACTTTTCTTCTCTTACAGTTTTCAATCCATTTCTTAAATACCAAAGAAATAAATCGTATAATATATTCTTATCATAAATCGCATAAATATTAGAATTGAAACTTTATCTTGAAACGAAAAGAGCAATAAATGTAGGGGAAACCCGAGACAAAAATTTTTCACGAGACACGAAATTTTTCGTATTGTGTCAAAAAAAAAAAAGAAAAAAAAAATGGTGTCTCATTTTGCCCCGGGTTTTCCTATTTTAAATAAAAATCCTGCGACCGTTATAACCGTAAAGTGCAGATATCAAGTCAAGACGTATTAACATACAGTCTCTAGCTGCAGTCACCGGTGTACGTCTACCAGCCTCGAGTCAGTCACATGACGAACTAAAAAAGACACGTGGCTCACGTGGCGCCAACGATTCGCTTTCAATCGAAACTCTGCAGTCCAATGAGTTTTCTTACGACGTATTCGCTTATACCAACGGTTACGACTATAATATGACACGTGAACGTGGAATCGTCTAACACATCGAACGATTTAAACGTGTACCGGGTATCCGCGAGAAGTTAGCGAGTTAAGTACATAAGTATAAAGCAAGAAAGGAAAGAAAGAAGGGTGGGGCGGTATGCGGCGAGCAACGTCGTCACTCGCGGTCTGACCGCCACCTCGAACCAACGCACGTACGTCGCGTCGTCGTCGCTGACCGGTTTCCGTTCTTTAGTTTAAAAATCGTCTCTTGAGCTAACGGTTTAACATAGTTTTATTCCGTCCGTATTTCGTCGCGTAAAATTCTGATCATTCAAAGTCGCGAGTTTCGTATAATTATTCTATTCATTTGAAACATATAAATTTGAAATATATACAAAAATTATCGACGATTAAAATGGTTCGAAAAAACGTCGGTGTAAGACAACCTCTACAAGTATTGCCAGAACGAGGTCCCGGTGAGTTTTTACATTATTTCAATTCACATTTTCCATCATATACACTTCGAATTTATAACAGCTTAGTTATAACTCCGGTCCCGATCGTCGTTCGTTCGAACCCTAGCTCTAGCATCGAGAAACATATGGTGGTTAACTGCTACGGACTGTAGATAATTATCTTTAAGCTGATACGTATAACACAGATAGAGATATTTGATTTTATAGATATCAAAGAAACAGATATTATATACTCTTATATATTTTTATTCAGATGCATATATTTTTATCAACGATTTAGAGAATATAGAACGATTTTTATTCATTTTTTTATTTTCTTATTTTGTCATTTTTAGAGCGGGAAATGAACTTTCCAAAACCTAGGCAGTGCGTGAGACGATAATTATGTACATAGCGAACATATGTCACTCGTCTTTAACTTTGTGACATGGTTAATTTATTTTTGTTTTATCTTCGATTGGAAACAAATTTATTGTAAATTATTTGAGAATCCATTTATCCGTATATACGTGGGTATATAAAATTGTAAAATATTATCAAAATAACGTTAATAATAAATTTATGACTATATGTATGCCTAGGATAGGTTATAATATCGTATTTCAATATATCCCTTTCACTAATTGATCCCAGAACCGTGATCGCGCGCGCCGCGCCGAATCGCGTTACTGCAGCAGCCGCACGTGTTACCGATCTCTGTTTTTCTAACAGTTATTTGATATACAAGCATAAAATCTCTATACCTATAATAAAGCGGCCTTCGTAATCGTATCGTATATTTGTATCGAATAATATAAAGTTTTAATATCGAGTGTTCGTTTTAAAAAAATTCTAGGTTCGTATATCGCCTTTGTAATTTTTTTTTTTTTGTTTCTTTTTTTTTTCTCGATACATTTATCCATCTATTGCACAATTATCTGTTCTGTACGTATAATTTTACTCGAGTCATTCAGTCATCAAGTTTTTTTTATTTTTTTGGTTGTTCATTCATTCATACGTTTATTTATTTATTTATTTTCAACACTCTTCAGCCATAGTGGCTTCCGAAGGGATTAAAGAGAGATTCTTTAGAAGTGCAAAGCTTTCTTTCTTTTTATTTTTTTTTCTTTATCTTTTTTTTTCACATATATAATTATGCTTACATCGTCGTAAGAATCCAGATTTCCTTATAATACCCAGAAGTTAGATACAATTTTTTTTTTTTCAACTATAAATAAAATTATAATTGAAAAATTTTTTCATTCACGAAGTTTTATGGTATATTATACGATTATTAGTCATTGTCTCGAAAAATTTTCAACGTACAGTGACGTCATTTCATTCCTACTTCTCAGAATTGTGGTCTACTAGGTATATTATATTTACCGTTACGAGAACTTATACCGGGGGAACCAGTTTCAACAACTACGAATACGCTTTATACCTGTTATACATATGCCTATTATACCTACGTGTTACAGGTATAATATTCTATATTAGGAAGCTCCGTTGCGGCGTGCTTCGCACAATTCGGATGTGCCGTAAAAGGTCACCGAATACTTGGTGGTATAAAATTAAAAATCGAATAATTGTTATCTGACTGCATATCGAATAATTCGAAAAAAAAAAAAAAAGAAATATCCAAATAAAAATTTCGTTTATATTCCAAACGCTTCCGATATGCATCCTGCTTCTTCGACTTTTCCTATTCACACACGCGTTACGCGTTACGATCTTATCAAATTTTTTCGAAATCATCAAATCTCGCATTTAAAAGTAAGAATATCGTTATTGGTTTGAGTATACGTATGTACTAGTACTGCTGGGTCTTAAAATACCGTCTACTCGACCTTCGGACGGTTTGAGCGTCTCCGCTGCTCCCATATAGACGTGGGCGATTGCACGTCGATGTCCCCGAGGTAGAAAGGTACCTACCGATGAGTCTGGTTCCTTTTCGTAGTGACAAAAATCTGGGAAGTTTTTTTTTTTTTTCTTGTCTCATTTGTGTGGAAAATTAAATATATTCTCAAGATGAGAAGATGCATATGTGTATTGTCCGTGCTGTATAAAGTATGCCTTGTCAGATAATACGCCTTTCGAAGATATCCATTTTAATACATATATCCTGTGAACTTTGATATACCTATACCTGTTCCTTAAAATCTTATAGAAATAACATAGCGTTCCATTATTATTTACTTAATAGATTGTATACCTATATGCAAAAGTGAGCAACGGTCGTGGAATTTTGTGATCAGTATATTATAGGTATGATGCTGATGTAACTTCATGCGCGTTCGCTAAATTTGTCACGTGCTCTGATATATTACGTCATTTCTATAGAATATTCGGATACAGATTTTATAGGTAAAATTTTATACTCTGATATAAAGCTTGAAGAAGTTTCGAGGTTCCGTTAATATCAGGTTCGATTCATAATTGGGAGGATTTTATTTCGATATTTTTTTTTCTAACCAAAATTTATCGCCTATAACGTTGCACGAAAGATAGACTAGGTACAAAAATCGTCTATTTCTGGCTCCTTGTATCATACTTGATCAAAAAAACGCTATAATTGAGAATTGGAATTAATTTTCGACGATTTATCACCAGCTCAGGCTGTTTTATATTAAAAATTAATGAGGCTGAAGTTCATAACAATAATTTCACGAGATTTCAGGGGAAAAAAATGCACCATTTCATGACTCAAACGTTGTTAGAATTGTAAAATATATTAGATACACGTTATTCACTTATAAAGAGAAGTGACCACCGTATTTTGCCGTTTTTAAAACATGCGCGGAGTCAGCTGCGATAGCGATTTTTTCCCGGATCATTTTGTTACGTTAACGTTAAGAACTTCTTCAGCCTCATAAAAATTATCGAAAATTTACATAACAGGATTTTTCACCGTATGCCATTTATTTTTTTCTGATTTTTTTGTTTTGTTTTTTTTCTTTTTATTAATTAATTTCTATTGATAAATTTTTCATTTCGAGATGCAGTGCAAAAATTACGCACACAAAACATCGTTTTTCATCGCGTTAAACTCTTTTAGTTTTAGATTCGAATAATTTATTCTGATTACGTATACATATACGTAACTCTAAAAGATCGCGAAGGATCGATCGATCTGGGAGAGCAAAATTTCGATACGTCAAACTGCAACGGATAATAATTTTGTATATTTTATTTATGCACGTTATATCATCAACCCAGCAACAGCTGTACGACTGTAAATCGGTCGGTGCATATTAAGCTACCGAAAAAGTTGTCTTGCTTGATAACTTCTTGCTGCAGACTATAAATATAGCGTTTTTAGTATAAATGTAATTTTTTCGTTTTATTATCATTGAATTTTTGAAATTTACTCATTTATTGCGAATAATGAGAACCCGTGCCGATGCGCTTGGTCAGCGAAACGGTGCAGCAGATTAAAACGAAGATCAAAGTTCGAATATATGTGTTATATAGTTCGTTTTATCAATACGACGGATAAACTGCTGGATGATAAAAATTATTGATAAAAAAAAATGAAAGAATAAGATTGCTGAATTTCGTGTTTTATAATAATAATAAAAAAAAAATAAAAAAAAAATAATATTATCGACTAATGCTAATAATTTGTCTCATTTAAAAATTTTCAGTTGAGGCCCTGATCTACTGGCGCGATCCGAAGAAATCTGGCATAGTTTTCGGAGTAATTTTGGGGGTGTTATTATCGCTGGCCTATTTCAGTCTAATCAGCGTTCTCGCATACCTGTCCCTAATCATACTTACCGGAACAGTAGCCTTCCGCATCTACAAAACCGTCCTGCAGGCTGTCCAGAAAACTGCTGATGGACATCCCTTCAAGTGAGTCGAAAGTCGGATTAAATAGACGATTTAAATGTAGTAGAAAAAAAATGATCATTATCGTATAATGTTAACGATAACGATAATTAAGTTTGAAATATTAATTATATTCGATTTGTGTTTTATTTTTATTTATTTTTTTCTTTCAGAGATGTTCTCGACATTGACCTGACACTTCCGGCTGAAAAGGTGCATGATGTAGCTGACGTTGCGGTGGCTCACGCGAATGCTGCTGTTGCTGAATTGCGCAGGCTTTTCTTGGTCGAGGATTTTGTAGATTCTTTGAAATTTGGAGTACTTTTATGGTGCCTGACTTATCTTGGTGCTTGGTTCAATGGAATGACCCTCATCATTATCGGTGAGTAACGCTGTATTATACGTATTTAATTTTTTTATTTTTGTTTCTTAAAAATCTCTCAAAATCAAGGAAAAAAACAGAATACTTTTCCTCCTAAATATTGTTGAGAAATTTTTGTAATTTCAATAAATTCTTCTCTCTTTTTTCTTTTATTTGATCTTTTTTTTTTCGTTTTTTTAAACCATGCTACAGCGTACCATTGAACTTATTCTTTGTATCGAGTTAAAATCGATAACTGAACACTTGTTCAAATGAAAAACAATTTTTTTTTTCATAATTGAACTGCGTGAAATTTTATTCATTATTTACTTATATATATATTTTTTTTTAACAGGTGTGGTAGCACTATTTTCGTTGCCGAAGGTATACGAGACGAACAAGACACAGATCGACCAGAACCTGGACATAGTCCGTGGAAAGATCAACGATTTAACCGCCAAGTATGTATATATCATCTTTACCTTCCATATCTCATCCTGCACCTCATTGAATTCGCGATAAATTCTTCGAAAAAGAAAAACATAAATATAAAGAAAAATATATATATATATATATACACACATATCAACTTATTTCAGGCCATTGTTTCAAATTCGGAACAACGAAAGGTTTTCTTTTTTGATTTTTTTCTACTACTATTCTCGATAGAAAATTGACAATGAAAAAAATACATAAATGAATGCGAATTTTTCCAGTAGAAGAAATGCATTCGAAAATTATCTTAATTATGGCTAAAAAATAGAATATAAAAATAAAGAATGAAAAATGAAAAGATCGGTGCCCTGTTAGAGGAAAAATTTGTTTAGTTGTTAAACTGACGCAGTTTTGGGATATTGAATTATTTATATTTCGACAAATTTTTCGTACATTGGAGTGTTTTTTTTTTTTTTCATTCAAACAAATGTCGTTTATACAGATGAATGAGACAAAACAGCTCCGGTAAAAATCGGATAGAAGTGTATAAATATTTCGATTCACGCAGCCATCGAGGGCAAAAAAAAACCCTAATTTAAATTCTTCAAAACTGAAAATAATTTAGTTAAATTGACAAGGAAACATATCAATCTCGTCTTGATACGCTTTTCCTACCCCCTCGCGCATGTAGGTTCTCATTCGGTCACACCTGCCCATCCTGTGTATCCGGAACGTCAAAAAATCCCGATACCGTGCCAACCTCATTCTCAACTAGATCGATTTCTTCCTCGATACTGAATCCTGAAGAGATATTACCATCGTTTGAAAAGATTGAAAATGACACGGATATATCAAACTCCAAGATAGATATAGTTTATCAGAAACAAATGACCGCGGCGTTTAATCGTCTGATCACAAACGCTAGTTCAAGCGATGAGTGACGAGAGGAAACTCTGGCCTAATAAGGATTGAATATTGTATGTTTTATTTTTTTTTTCAAGAATTAGAAAAAGGAGAGACGAATAAACCAAACAAAAAAAAAGAAATTTACAAATTTTCCCCCTCATGTTCGTCCGCCTGGATTAAACCCTATTTTTTTTTCTCAATTTATTTATTATCAAATATTAGAACGTATGTTTATGATTGTAATTGCAGAGTGAAGGCGGCCATACCGCTCGGCAAGAAAACCGAGCCTACGAAGGAGGAGTAAAAACGCTGCAGCGTGTGACGGGTTCCCATCGAGAGTTCGAATACGAAATTAAATAAAAGGAGTCGCTAAGTTGTGCGTTTTTTTGAGTGTGTGTGTGTGTGTGTGCGTGTACATGTTTGGGAATATTTGTGGATGGTATATCAGACGGTGAGTGAGCTAGCGAGAAAGCGAGGAATAAGAACCGGATAGAAAGAACGAGAGAGAGAGAAATGAACGGAGAGTAAAAGAGAAAATAATAAAGAAAGATTGAAAAGATGAAAGAAAGAGTTCTGAACAACGAGAATGGATGGAATAACGTAAAGTGTAAAAGAAAAAAGAATTAATAGCCTCGACTCGAAACACAGTGGTGTTTCATAGTTTCGAATAAATGAAGAAATAAAAAAGATACAAGGAAAATGAGATAGTTAGATGAACGCCGTTAAGGTTGCAAGAAATTTTTGAAAAATTGAAATTGTTATGGAGTAATAACAGAAGAAAAAGAGGAATGAAGGGAGGAAGGAAGAGAGGAAGGGAGGAAGGAAGGGGAGGGAGATAGAAATGGGAGGATTGAGAAAAGAAGAAAAATATATGAAAATATGAAAGGAGCCAAGTCTACGTTCTCTCGGCACACGCATTATATTATATACATATAATATAGAGATATTCATTGGAGAATGTATTTAAACAAAAACAAAAGCAAAAAAAAAGTAAAGTAAAGTAAAGTAAAATAAAGTACCGTAGCGATTAATTAATTAATTAATTAATTATCAACTATTTGTTGTTATATATATGGTGGTAAAATATATTTAGAGAACCATACGAAACTGCGATGGGGACTATTAATACTTTTCACACCTTAAGCGGTCTTCAATGATTTTTCATTATTCCTCGAAGAGTGTGGGAGAAACTCGATTGTAGGACTTCTCATTTTATGATAATAAACGAAAAAAATAAATAAAGAAAAGAAAGGAAAAAAAAAAAAAAGAAATAATTTCGAAAACTGCGACAACATCGTCTTTCAACCTTTCCTCCTCTTCCTTCCCCCCCGACCCCCTCGCTTCGTAATTATTTCTCAACCCCTTAACTTCCCTATCTCGGATATCATTAGATATCCAAACTCACCTTCCACACATCACCTAAATTCGTCACACCGTCACGACCACTCGAATAAAAAACAAAAGGAAAATAATAATTAAATGAATAAACGAATGATATAAAAAAGGAGAAAAAAAAAAACGAAAGAAATTTAATCATGTATATTATTATAATAAGAAGCAAAGTGTACTCCTTTTTACGCAGCGGCAGAAAGAGAAAAAAAAAACGAAAAAAAAAATATATATATATATATATATATTGAAAAAAAAATTATATATATATATATATGGGAGCTTATGTTAAATAAAGTATGAATATATATAAAGCTTGCATGCTATACGACCGCGATACTATGTTATTATCTATTGTACGTTTTTCATCTTATTACGATTTATCGAAACACGTACGCGTACGCGCTTGACGAAATTATTATTTTAATTTTTTTTTCCTTTTTCTTTGTTTTCTCTGTATTTCCTTACCCTACTCCCCTCATCTCGTCCCAATTTTCTCTTTTTATCGATAGTTATAAAGATATTATCTATCCATAGCGTCCCCGTGGTTTTAGTTATTAACAGAAACGAAAGTGACTAAATAAATGAAGATTAAAAAGATAAATAAAATAAATTTACAAATAACAAATAAACGAGTAAATATATTGTATCTGACTCTTTATATTATATGACGATGAGAGTTGCGAAATAATAGCTATTATTATTATTATTATTATTATTATTACGATGATTATGATTATTATTATTGTTATTATGAATTTATGGTAATTATTATTATTATGAATTTATGGTAATTATTATTATTATTATTATTATTATTATGATTATTATTATTATTATTATTATTATTATTATGATTATTATTATTATTATTACGAATAACTATAATTATACACCTAATGTATGAATAAAGTAAATACTGAATTATTAAAGAAAAAACATTGAAAAAGAATGAAAAAAAAAAAAAAATAATGAATAAAAAATTAAAAAAAAAAAAAATACATATTACGGTGGACGATGGAGATGCAACTTTATATTATATATGAATTTACTATCTATGTATGATAATGTTGCGACCATGCGTGTTTTTATTGATGAAATTGAAAAATAATTATGGCAAAGTGTTGTTAAGTATACATAATATAATGAATTGTAATACGCGTACCCGCTTCTTCTTGACGTCTCATTATTGCATCTGCATCTGCACGATTTATTTATAAATAAACGATATTGATAATAATGATTATTGGTATATGATTATTACGAATTCATGACCTCTTAAACGAAAAATATATGTATATAAATATACACATATACATAGATCAAGTGACTCGGTAGAGTCTCGCGCCAAATTAAAAAGAATTTTTAAACGCGCGGCATGAGGCTCGACCGAGTCTCTACACCGTAGAGATGGAACTCCCGCGGAGTGGGGGTAATAATAGTATAATGGTTTTAATATTTCGCCGTATTCTGTAACTTCCTGGAATATACTATTAATTGATTTTTAGAATGAGGGTCCAAGCAGCTTTCATTCAAGACCAAGATCAATGCGATCAGTACATGGTGACTGATATTATGATTTTCTTTTACAAATTGCAGATGCTTTCACAGATGCAAAACAAAAAACTTAGTTTTTTTTTTTCAAAAATGCTCAGTTACGGTTTGTCGAAAAAGATGGGGCAAGTTAATTAGTCCGGGCGCTGCACAGTGCGGCCGATTTGAATTGTTTGGTAAGAATTTTTCTTCACGTGTTTTTTATCTAAATTATATGATTTAGAACTACAAAAAAGCTGCTAGGACCTAAAATGGGCCACTATAAAAAAAAAAAAAAAAAAAAAAAAAAAAAAACATTTTTTTTGTCTTAAGAATGGTGTCTCATTTTGACCCACCGTATTTATTTAACTTTTATTTTAAACAGAGTTGCGCCCCAATCTTGATATGGCAAGTAAGTATAATAATAAATTGACAATAATATTAATCATTTTTTTTTCAATTTAAGTTTATTAGAATATTATACGAAATTTGTTATTCTAATAAATCCATTACGATAATTGAATTAGTATCGAAGTGTACAGACATATTGATAATTGTAACAAATATCGAACTTCTTTTCTAGAAAATTTTTCAAGGATATCGACTCCCCACAATTCCTGGACGAGTTTTTCTCCCGTGGGACCCCTCATGCTGAAACTTTTTTTTAGAGGTCACTAGCGGTTACCGGAATAACCTTGTCGAAAAACGATACTACGACACGATCAATGCTTATACTTCCAAGCTGCAGACTTCCCACAATCCCAACGTCCCCTACTGCCTGGTATATTTGAGATCTTTTCATACCTATACCTATGATATCTATACGCGATTTATAAGAACACTCTGTTCGCGGAAATTAATGGTGATTTGAATTATGATCAGGAAAATGAGGGGATTTTTAAGTCGTTCGTTGGCAGATCATAGATTACGTGAAGAAAATGTGACATAATCTCAGCTCTGTAGATTGATCGGAATTTCAAATATCTTTAATTCCTATAATTTCAGGAGATAAAAATTTCTCAAAACTTTTGATACGGTCAATAAATATAGAATTTATTGTATAGGTATAATGTGTACATGTAACGTACTAAAATACATATCGAATTAGGATATCGACGGGCTTAGGTGTGAGTATTATAAGATGAGAATTCGCTTTGTCTTATGAAATCTGTAGTATGTTACCCAAACCGAAGTGACAAAAACGTGTTTCTAATAATAACTGCAGTTCAGACGAGGAAAAGCAGCACGTAACATACGCGCATGCTCACCGGAAATTGAACGCGATATTATGTATACTATAGATATCCAAGAATGCCAGGCTTTATCATATGAAAAATATCAATACGCGATGTGATTTTAATACACGTATGAGTCTTATAAACGGCCCGAATTTAGTCAAAATCTCATTTGCGTTATTCTACAACCACATAGAGAGTGCTCTGAATTATTGAATGATTTTTCATTACAGCCGTGTTTTTTTGTTTTCGTCAAGTTTGCATTCAATAGCTCAAATCTCCTAAATCGCACAATGAAAATACGGCTTGTAGCATATCAATGGAAAGCTCTTGAAACAAGCTGTACGAATTCGACTTTGTTAAACTCGAAATTGTCTTTCTCTTTTTTGAAAAACCTCTTTCATTTCCGATATTAATAAAAAACTGAAAATTGGCTCAAAGATATGCAAGTTTTTGTGATCTTACAAATCCTGAGATTAAAAAAGAAAAACATATATACATATATATATATATATATATATATATATATATATATATATATATATATATATATATATATATATATATATATTTGTTGCTAAAATTAATCAGTGTGATCATTACAGCTGCCGCAAATGCCACAGTTTCAATAAGAAACATGAACACTATAACGGAGCGAGTGGTTTAAGACATGTATACTATAAATAGAAAACGCATTTTTTCCGCTTGGATTGGAGGGAGGATATTTTTATTCGGTAATAATTCTAACATACATGTACACACTGATGATGATAGGTATGAGAGATTTCCGCCACCTGCTACCAACGGCGAAAGTGAATGTAACAGCCAATCTATTTCTTTGTCGGAGGATTGGGAATAAAATTTTTTGGATAATTTCTTACGGGAAGAGGTTTTTTTATCTTCTTTTTTCAGAGACAACTATTAGTTTGGAGTTGGATAATTAGGTGACAAAGTCTTATATTGCATTTTCATGTGCTATCGATTCGCTGATCTTGATTGTCGGCCTTTAACCGTCCTAAGTACAATTTGATAAATGTAAAATTCGCGCTCGAACGTCGCGTCCCTTTCTCGACTGTGTCTAATGCGCAGGCGCGACCTTGCGACAAGGTGACCGTCTCCATCTCGCTTCTGCCGGCACATCATTCGCTTCTCGCGTGCCGGCCGCGATACGTACGTAACACTGACCTGTTTCGAATCAAACTACAAATAATACCCAACGTTCAGTGGCACAGACGTTAAGATGTCCGTGTCAGAAGCAGATCATGAGAAAAGGAAGCAGATCTCAGTCAGGGAAATCGTTGATGTTGAAAATGTTGTTAATTTCAAGAAAACATTCAACCGACATCTTCACTACACCCTTGTCAAGGATCGTAACGTAGCTACAAGTCGAGATTATTACTTCGCCCTCGCCCACAGTGTCAAGGACAACCTTGTTTCGAGATGGATTCGAACTCAGCAGTATTACTACGAAACTGACCCCAAGGTAAACACAACGCGTTACACAATCTCTACAATACGTACAATAATTAGGTACATATCAATATAATTCATGTCGAACTTCCAACACGCTGATAAATAATTCGAACCATAGAATGCGTTCGTGATATTGTTATCATAACTTTTGAATAAAAATAACACAAATATCAGTCGAAAACATTCCTAATCAAAAAAATTAGATGCGGAAGATACTTATCATACACTACATTGATCAAGTGCTCGTGGTTATGGCTTATCGAATGTAAATTGTAAATATGAGTATTCGAACAGCGATTCTGTCTCTCGGAACAGTTTATTTCAGTAAAGATATATGTATTTTGATAATTAACACATAAAATGACAACACGCGGTTTGGTCCTCTGACAATATCACCGCAAAGAGTGATTTTAAAATAACATTCTCTTGTCTACCGCAGATAAGAGGTCACGTAATAGCTTTTTTTCTTCATTCAATTTAGATAGAAATCGAAACGTTAAGTTGACATTCGACTGTATAAGTTGTATAAATGATGCAACGGCAGCTAGCTTCGTCTACTGTACAGGCACGAGAATACATAATCGAACGTTATAGAGCTATCAGCTTGTAGAGTTTGACGTTTGTTCTAAGTATTGTTTATATCGTACGATGCCAATTGCGATTTAAATATAAACTCTCATACTGTTGTCACGCTGTGACATGTAACAGCTTGAATATGTACCGCCGTGGCTCCATAGTCCGAAACGAATTTTATTTCAATTATCTCACATAACGAACATTTCTTTTTTTGTTTGTTTTTTTTTTTCTTCTGCAAGTATTGCGTAATTAAAAATGTAAAAAATAATCTATGGATTACATACTAATCGAATAGAATTCCTACGTAATTGTTATAATAAAAATTGTATTATTATTTCATATAAGGTATTAGTTTTCTTACAATAATACGAGGTCATATATCGACTAGTTGTATAATCACTATGAATAATAATATGAATTTTTATTATTATATAATCAAATAATAAAATCTTGAGATAAAAACACTCATCCTCGGTATGAAATAACTAAACAACAAACGCAAAAATCAACGTTTCGCAATATATATTTCATCTGCGATATAGGTATATATCTAAAAGACTGAAAATTTCTTCACGTGTATCATACACCGATTATTTATACGTATACCTATATCAATATCTTTTTATGGCTATAAATAAACCAAGTTCGTTGATACCTTAAGTGAATATAAGTACGTGTTTACCACTGTTTGAAATTTTTTTTTTTTTTTTTATTTTTTACCGTCGTATTTTGTTACAAAACGGAATGTTACACAAACAGGAGGCACCGGTCGTAAACTGACTTTCCTCCTTTGAAATCCAAATTTAATCTCTACTATACATTATACATGTGATATATGTATAGCGATGATGATATCAGTCGTATACATATATTGTTAATTTGAGAAGTGGTGGTGATATCACTTTCTCAAAGTAGGTTAATCTATGGAACGAAGTTCGATGACCTTGACCGTAACCGGGAAGGTCAAGTTTCGTTAGGTTACACAAACGAAGGCGTGGCTGACTATAGCTTATTTATATAATATTACCTACATATAAAACTGATAGGCGAAACAATTACATTAACCGAAACTCAATTGATCAGTCGCACCTGTGGTATATTAAAACTTTGTTAAAAATTGAAAAAAAAAAAAAAAAAAAAAAAAAAACGATCAGCTGACGATGTTATGGAAGCAATTAGTGTACGCATCGTTCGTGAAAATTAAAAATGTTTTTAGATTTAATTTAAACATAGCATTTTTGTCAATTAGTCAATGAGCACAAATCTTCAAGTTATGTAAAAAGCGAAACACTGCGTGCTGCAGTATGCCCTGTTTCCTGAACTTACGTTAACCGTTGCCAGAAAAATAATTTTTGGATCGGTTCCCAGCATAACCAGACTTCAAAGTAACTAACGTATGGTTTCGGTCGTAAAATCAAAAATCTCACCATTTCCTATTTGTAGTACATAGGTATACCCAAGTACTCAATTTTATTGGATGACATCTATATAGATTCAAAATTATTACTCAGATTTAATAATTCACTGACTTATTATATGTAGAAACGAATGAAAATATACACACGCTGTAATTTTATACAATTGTGTATAATAATCAACGTTATCTTTTTACATTATCGTAAAAAAAAAAAAAACGCGATTGCACTTCGAGATCAATAATAATATTTTGTTTCACAATCCGAAATAAAAACATTTAGCATTTTTTATAGCATCGCGGGAGGAAATTTTAAACGATGATGAATGACGATTGTGCACTCTATAGGCAGTTCAAAGAGTGATTTTTTTTTTCTATTATTTTTATATACATGAGCTAACATTTAGTCATACATACACAATATAGGAAATTTTTTTTTTGAATCCAGATAATCATCCCTCGCGATTTTAACCGAGTAGAAAATTTTTATCTACTAAACTCTTAAAACACTTCTAATATACGTGATAAACAGGCAACATTTTTACTGCATGATCTGGGTCTATACTATAAATATAATTGCGTAATTGCGTTTATAGTCGTTGCCCGTTGGCAACTATAAAATAACAAATGCTAAATTATTATTAGAGTATCATTGCTTAGCGAGCAGTACTGTAGGCAATTGATTCAATACAATAATGACTAACTGCTACATAGCAGCCTTGATCCGGATCCTTATACTTCTCCTTATTGCAATCTCTTAAATAATATAGCCACCTATAAGAGAAAGAGATTTAATGCACCGGGTAGGATTAATTTCAGGTCAAGGTGTTGAATAATAAAATATAGATCATTACCATGAACTCATATAATATTATCTATCGTAATAATGAACTGCGTAAAAAAAAAGAAAAAAAAAAACAACCAGGGACTACAGAGTAGCGAATTTATTTTTCAGAGGGTTTATTACCTATCGCTAGAATACTACATGGGAAGATCTCTCCAAAACACTATGATCAACTTGGGGATTCAGGGTACTTGCGACGAAGCTATGTATCAAGTAAGGATCCCAATATCATCTGAAAATATCATTCCAATCAAATAATCCGAATCATCTTGTTCGTTACTTCTAATACCACAATTAGTATCATCACCAGTATACACCAAATGTTACATACTCATATCATTGTTTTACTTACTTTGTGAAATCGGATGAGTAATGATAATCGAATGGTCAATAGGTCGGTTTGAACATTGAAGAGTTGGAGGAACTCGAGGAAGATGCTGGTCTTGGAAACGGGGGATTAGGACGTCTGGCCGCATGCTTTTTGGATAGTATGGCTACTCTGGGTCTTGCTGCCTATGGGTACGGTATCAGATATGAATACGGTATCTTTGCTCAGAAGATTAAGAATGGAGAACAGACCGAAGAGCCTGACGATTGGCTCCGGTATGGTAATCCATGGGAAAAAGCTCGTCCTGAATTTATGCTTCCAGTCAATTTCTACGGCAATGTTATCGACACTGCCGAGGGCAAAAAATGGGTCAACACGCAGGTGTGTTATGCCGACAAACCTCAAGTCAAACGCCTGTGAAAGAATTAAAAGCTGCTTAAAAGTTTGAAAGCAAAATGATTAAATTCTTTATTTTTTTTATCTCTATTTAGGTTGTTTTTGCAATGCCGTACGACAATCCGATACCTGGATACAACAATAATGTTGTAAACACCCTGAGGTTGTGGTCAGCAAAATCACCGGTTGAATTCAATTTAAAATTCTGTAAGTGTCCACTTCGGGTCACCTTGAAGTAATTTCGCTACACAATATGCATTGCCACATGATAATTAGGTTCGACTTGTCGTGTAATTAGTTTTTTGGGTCAATTAGCTCATGTGATTATTGATCAGTTGAAAGTTTTTGGAGGTATTATTGCCTGTAATATTAAAACGGTACATTATCGGAATATAAATAAAACTTGGGTCATTAGCAAGCACTGTAACATGTACAAGAGACAATGAGGTTGCAAAATAGTTTCCTTTTTTTAATGCCATTGTTTATTACGTGCATGTAATTGATGTATTAGCATTAGCATGATACTTTCTGAATAGAAATCCATAAACGACAATGTTCCTAAGTTTTTTTTTTCTCTTACAGAATTTAAACCGCTCAAAGTTTTTAGGATTCGTATTCACACGAAGAACATTAAATTTGTCTGTTTTTCAGTCAACGACGGTGACTACATCCAAGCTGTAATTGATCGTAACTTGGCAGAGAATATCTCCCGGGTATTGTATCCCAATGACAACTTTTTTGAGGGTAAAGAGCTGCGTTTGAAGCAGGAATATTTCATGTGCGCTGCTACATTGCAAGACATTATTCGTCGGTATAAATCAAGCAAGTTTGGATCACGTGATCATCATAGAACAGATTTTGACGTCTTCCCAGACAAGGTGGCAATTCAATTGAACGACACTCATCCATCTTTGGCTATACCAGAGCTGATGAGAATCTTGCTCGATGTTGAGGGTCTTCCATGGGAAAAGGTATATTTAATTCTAAGCTTAAGCCGTTTAGAAATTGCAGCAAATTATCTCTTATTTTCTTCTCCAGGCATGGGACATCACAGTTCGCACTTGTGCCTACACTAACCATACCGTTCTCCCTGAGGCATTGGAGCGTTGGCCGACAAGTTTGTTGGAGAGTATTTTACCTCGACACATGCAGATCATTTATCACATAAATTTCTTACATCTTGAAAAAGTTCGTGCCTTTTTCAATGGCGACCATGACCGCATCCGTCGTATGTCTCTAATCGAAGAGGATGGAGAGAAGCGTGTTAACATGGCTCATCTTTCGATCGTTGGAAGTCACGCTGTGAATGGAGTCGCTCGTATTCATTCAGAAATCATAAAAGACAACGTGTGAGATGCTGCATAACTCTTATTATCTTATTATGATTATTTATCAATTTCATGGAATAACATCAATGACTGGTTATTTTAATTTTCTTTCTACAGATTCCATGACTTTTACGTCATGACACCGGACAAATTCCAAAATAAGACCAACGGTATAACTCCAAGAAGATGGCTGCTTTTATGCAATCCAACTTTGTCCGATCTCATCGCCGAGGTAGAGACTTATTGGATGATATTAACATACTTTCTACGTTTATAAAACGAACAATAGTAATCACATTAACGCTGTTCTTACAGAAAATTGGAGATGAGTGGACCGTCCATTTGGATCAGCTTGCACAGCTAAAACAATGGGCCAAAGACCCGAGCTTCCAACTGAGCATAATCAAGGTCAAGCAGGAGAACAAACTGCGACTTGCACAATTACTCGAAAGGGATTATGGCGTGAAGATAAACCCTGCTTCTATCTTTGATATTCAGGTGAGTGACTGTTCCGACGGTCTTTAATTCTGAATTAAAATTGCAATTCATTTATTGTCGAATTATTTTCGGTACAGGTGAAACGTATCCATGAATACAAAAGGCAACTGCTCAATTGTCTGCATATAATAACTCTCTACAATCGTATAAAGAGGGATCCTTCAGCTCCATTTGTACCCCGTACAATTATGATCGGTGGTAAAGCCGCTCCGGGTTATCACATGGCGAAGAAAATAATTAAACTTATATGCAGCGTGGGAAATGTTGTAAACAACGATCCCATCGTCGGAGATAAATTAAAAGTAATATTCCTTGAAAACTACAGGGTGACTTTGGCAGAGCAAATCATACCGGCCGCAGATCTCAGCGAACAGATCTCAACGGCTGGAACAGAGGCGTCAGGAACTGGAAACATGAAGTTCATGGTAAATTGTTTATCGTAAACTCGTGATACAGCATATTTATATCTTTGTCTTAATTTCAGCTTAACGGCGCTCTAACGATCGGAACATTGGACGGTGCGAACGTCGAGATGGCCGAAGAAATGGGCAATGAAAATATATTCATTTTCGGAATGACCGTAGAGGAGGTTGAGGCGCTGCAGAGAAAGGGTTACAACGCCTACGACTATTACAACAAACTGCCCGAGGCGAAACAATGCATTGACCAGATTCAGGGCGGATTTTTCAGTCCAAGCAATCCGGACGAATTCAAGGATATTGCCGACGTTCTATTGAAATGGGACAGGTTCTTGCTTCTCGCTGATTATGAAGATTATATTAAAACACAAGATCATGTCAGCAAAGTTTACCAGGTTTGTTATAATATTTCTAATATGAGAATTACTCGCGTTACAGGGTTGTTAATACATTGTTTTTATATCAATTGCTTATAGCCATACAATAACACATAATAACTTGGAAACAATTAGATTTATCGAAAAAGAGCAAGATACCTTTTTTGTAGAGCGTTCAATTTTGAACAAAAATAACTATGCAGAATTCTTCTAAGTAGATTAGTTCTTGAAATATCAAAATCGAAAAGTGCCACCAGAACATTTCCCATGTATTTTAAATGGAAAATGAAGAATAGCATAGCGCGATCTCTAAATATGAATATTAAGGTCTCATATTTAAACGCAGATCTCATTTCACCTTACCGAAACTATTGAATGTGTGACTTTGAGAAAATAAAAAAAAAAATTTCAAGGAAAGTATGCATGATCATAAAATTGACGAATTTTTATTGTTTCCAGGACGAAAGCAAGTGGGTAGAGATGGCTATTCACAATATCGCATCGTCGGGAAAGTTTTCGTCGGACAGAACGATCGCTGAATATGCAAGAGATATTTGGGGAGTTGAACCTAATTGGCAGAAGCTTCCACCGCCAAATGAGCCACGTGACATTTAAACAATGAATATAAAATATAAAAAATTAATTGATAAAAGCCTGAATTGAATACCCTGCATTGCAGTCATCTTATTCATTTATTAGTATATAAAACATTCTATTCAAAGTTATAAACGCGATGTTTTATTTATTTATCAACTAAAACCATTATGAATACTGCAGGGGTACAGAGATTATATCGACAATTAATTACCTCAAGCGACACAGACATTACGACGTTATACAATATATTTTATAAATATCTATTTTATTATTCATATTTCATGTATGTGAATTTTTGTTTTTTTGCCTTTAGTTTCGAATGGTAAAAATAATGATCGTGTCCAAAGAATATCGCCGATCGATACCTAATGAGGCATTTTATCTTCGTGCTAAAACTTTTCAATAATAATATATTGTGATCCGCGTGAAATCATTGCATGGGAAATCGACATGGCAATTATATACCTATTTTGAATTGCGTTTTATTTAAGTTTTCCGAAATTCACGCAACCTCGACTATATTTAAGTATATTATTAAAGTGCATCGATTTACTGATGATCATCAGGCATTTTATATTTTATCAAAAATAGAAAAAAAGCAAGAAAGAGAAAAAGTAATATGTTGATGTTGTGCGTAATCAAATGTGTTGAAAAAAAATTAATAATAATATAATAATTAGAAATGCAATCTATTATTGCTCTCGTTCGGTAGCGGAATAGATAATATTATATTACATATAAATTAAACTTTTGTCGTTATAAAATGACAGACTGTTGAAAAACACCATTAAGTATGTCATACTAGGCAAACGTGTCAAGTGTCCAGTGAATTAACAGGTTCGTAGATCCTGACAGTTATTGAGAAGAGGAAGAAAATAAAGTGGCACCTTTATTATCGTCCATAAAGATAAATCAGTACATTTCAGAGTTCAGTTTACAATGAAAATAATTGTTTATACGTTTTCTGTTATCTTTATTTATTTTTTATTTTAGGTATTTCGTTTTTTCTTGTTTCTTTTTTCTTCTAATTTTAAACGAACATTGATTTAGGGTGATATAAGTTTTTGCTCCTAAATCATTATACATTGTTGTTATACCTATACTGCATATTCGATTCATTTTCGAAGGTTATGAATTTATATCAGAATAAATATTCTTATAGCAAATATTATCGCGTTATATACTATAATAAAGAAGTTTATGTAAAATCGAACAATTTTATCGTACAATTCTTCCCGAATGACATACATACCTATAGGTATGTGCTATGACATTAATAATGTCTAAAGTATGAAAATAATCGACGCATCTATACATTAGGAAATTATTATCTATCACGGTATCAATTTCATTCAATTTACGTTTAGAATTATACCAATACGCGGTCACTAATTACTATATCGCATCTTTCTTGTCTCGACGGCAGGAATAAATTTCAAACTCTCTTATAAATATGAAAATTATTATTCGTAATAAGCAATACTGAATAATTAGTAAATTAATATTGTTAAATAATATTGTGGCCATTCTCATGGCCATTTTGACATAAATTTATTCAAACTGCAACCATAATAAAAAAATTAAAATAAATTGTATCGTTGCTAAATAATTCGATTAATTGGGTTGATGCTCTAAAAATTTTCTAACACAATATTTCCACTTCAATTTTTATCTTACGTATGCTGCAACTATCATGTTTACAACGCGTGATTCCGACTGCGAACGGGCCATATTTTCCGGAGACTAGGAACGTTCTTTACCAAAAATTCAAGGGACTGATAGTTTTCGAGTTATAAGCTAATATGTGAATATGTGATTGAAGCACGGTCGGCCTACAAATGCAAACTGCAGACGTGCCCGAGGCAGCGCGAGTTTCCATGACTAAGGACCTATAGCTTCAATTACGATGTCGATCTTGTCGTCCAGATCCTCTACTTCGTGGTCTCCAGCAACTAGGTCCTCTGTGAAGTCTATTTGTTCATTTTCCAGATGCGAGCCTCTTCACATGCTGGTGTTGTATTATACATTGTGCTATAACTAATTCCGTTTATTTCATATCTGAATTGAAGAATCGGAGAGAGGGAAAAGTGGAAAATAACGAAGCAATTGATTATTGGTATAAGTGGGAATTTATTGCTGCTGAATCTCGATACAATATCACTTGAGTGTCAATAGTTATGTACAATTTGTAATTGTTTCTTAAATATAAACATGTATCCATTGCAAGTGAATGTCTTCATTTGCTTTCTGGCAGAGGCCAGCACGTTCGGAGTACTTCTACTTCTTCTTATTAATCCTTAGGCTTATCTCCGTGAGGAATGTAGCCAGACGCGAGGTATAAGAATGTTATTTGTTATTTTAATTAATAGATTTGATAATATTTAATTCAATTGGTTGTATTATGGAGATTCTACCAGCACGTGTCGGGGTCACCTCGTTGCGACTACAATACGCACAACGCTAGGCACCATTAATCGAATTACACTGGACTCACTCCAAAATACTATGGACACACGAAACACAAAATCGTTTTCTATCCTAATCCGCTCATTACAACCCTTTGATTATCCTCACATCAAAGGATTGAATGGATTCCAGGATACAGATAGAAGAACGCGTCCGGCTCGTGCAACGACCGCCATTGGACTCGGAGTACTTCTACTAAGATGTCACAATCGTAACTCGTTGACGCAACCCCTGCACGAATCATTTGATGCCACGAGGTCCACTACCCCGCTGCCCGCAACAGGTGCCACTAGGCTTGGTCGTAGCTCCCACTTGCCCGGCTAGTCGAGTCAACTAGACGGCAAATGTTTTCGCCATCCCGCTGTCGAATTAGCGAACTATTTTTGCCGCAAACGTGGTACGCTTTCCAGTTTGATTTTGCCACATCTCAAGTTTCTCTACGTTCTTTTGTTTTCTTCGTACCTATGGTTATATTAACAAGAAAGAAGACAGACCAATTTGGGTACAACTTTATATGATTCATATCCACATAGTTAGCCTCTCATCTGCTCGGAAGTATGTGGATTTTCAAACTTATTTTATTTAATTCAATTATGTTATTTTAGAACTATTATATTATTTTTGTCTGGCAATTGAACCACTGACGTGACTGCCAGAAAAAAATCAAGAGAAAAATCTCTGTCCGACAAAATGTAGTTTATATTATGAGAACTTGTGTAGTAGTAAGAAAACAAAGATATACTCGATAATTTGCGATGCGTATAGGTATGTGTATTTGCATATCAGCAATAACTGCATTTTGTATGTACTACATACATATATTGACAATAAGAAATATTGTATCGATGCTGCAGCAATAAATTCCCAGATATGCCTATAATTAATTGCTTCGTTATTTTCCACTCTCCCCTTCCTGCCTCTCTTTATTTCAGGTATTGGATGAGGTAAGTGAATTATAATAATCGTAAGAAGACACGGCGTAATTTTTCAATTTATAGCAATTTTAAATCGAAAAATTGGCTGCGCCTAATGATATGGTTGCATGCAATAGGGTGCCCAATTTTTGCCGACAAAAATTTCAGCACACCTCCTCGGGTCAGATGTTTTCCTGATACCAAGAACAATTTTTGACTCAAAGATTCAAAAAAATTCAAAAAAGAAAGACAAGTCCAATATCAAGAAGAATACTTACCTGTGGACTTGGTATAAAGGGACAAGGCCAGGAACAAAATTCTTTAAACTACGAGCCTCTAAATCAAGAAAATATCTAGATTGCATTTTTTCTCTTGTGTTTTCTGCGATTATCGGGAAAATATCCCGATTTTTCTTTGTGAAAATGGCCCATCAATCACCAACAAACGATTCTACATCGATTAAAGTCAAAATGGATCGAAAGTAATACGATCGGGGGTTAATTCCCTAGGCTAATTTTAAAAAATTGTTTTCTAATCAACGGATTACCGTCAAACGTCCTGAATAGTTCATCATTCATCAACAATCGACCGACAAACGATTGCAAAGACAATTAATTAATTCCGAGCAGATGAGGGGCTAACTATGTGGAGGTAGAGAAGGTCTTTGTAAATAAACCATTGACACAGTCCGTGCCATTGAACGCCCGCGAGATCAGTGAACGCTCGGGAAGAAATTACGATTATGAAGCACATCTCATATAATTTCACGATGTACCTAATGGCAGTTTTTTGAATTATACTTTAAAAGCAGGCACGCGGAAAATATTATGAATCTCCTGTGCCGTTATAATACGTTGGCGAATTACTTGGACGGTTCTTGTCAGCCGTTTTAATTATTTCCTAAATTGTTGCGGTAATAATAACATAAACGGTAATCCCTGTTATTTGTTTTTCGATCAAAAAAGAGAACTTCGTCGCGAGGAGTTGATCAGATTAAAATAAAAAAATCTCTGCTAGTAAATTTAAATATAGGTGATTGCCTCACTGCATATCATGTATATAACACGACATAAGACGCGGGCTCTGCACGTATACCTATATACCATTCTCACATAGCGAAAAATGTTGCAGATCAAGTTTATAGGAAAGAATCACAAAAAAAAATCTACTTATAAGGCTGCCCTACGCCCTGGGGTATTATACCGGCTAAAATATCAGTCGTAGCAGACTTGTCACCTAGCTACATAACCGCTACAGTTATACATCATATATTTTATATCTACTCACATAAATATCAAGTTTCATCTGTGATATTACGTAATAATATTTACTCGAGAACAGACAATCGCAAGCCCCACTCTCGAATCATTGATACGAATTGAAATATACATCTAAATATTATTGGAGATTATTTGGGGTTTATCAATTTTTCCTCGACTGATTATTCCGTAGATAAATACAGTGTACGTATACATACATACATACATACGAGTAAGTAGATTCCGTAGAATATAATAAACTCTATATAAATAATTTTGATATCCAACCTTGTGCGCGTGTGTTGTTAATTCTTGCATCTATATAATTTGCATTGTATGTATTCACTGTTAATTATTAGTCAGTTAAGTTATTCGATCGGTGTCTGTTGTGGCGATTACTCATCAACCTTTGTCTGCGAGTTTCGCTTTACGTATGGGTGATGTGTGACTATTTTAACATACCTGTATCATATACGTATACCCATGTACTGTCGCTACTATAACTAAATATTACGTAGGTATACTAGAGCGTGTTGGCACTGGCAATTGGCATGGTTAGGTATTTATGATATCCGCCCTCGCTGACCATATTATACACTGGCGGCCGATCACATACGCCTAGGCAGACATCGGATAGAATATACTTCTCTGCAAAGAATGCCATTTATACTGCATATCTTTATTGTCATTGGGTGGCGCACCTAGCTCCGTTGGTGGAACCCGTGGGACTAGTCAGCCTCGAACTTCACGACCCGAGAACATATCTATAGCGCCTTACAATAATGTCTCTGGCGTTGTCGTCTACGGAAAGTCTGACGGCGCAATTAGCAAAGGCGAAAGCATTCGAGAAGTTCGTCTTGTTCGACAACGACGCCGTGGTACGAGTAAGTAGACGATATACAACGAACGTAATTCATCGCAGTCAGTCGCGTAACAATCGAAAGTACATACATTGATATCCGTAATGTGTTGCATCTTTAAATCTTGGTGCTATCGACTTTTCCGTCAAGATACAGAACAGTCGGATGAGGTCGGTTATTCTCGGGTAAGTTCGCGGCAGTGGTATAGCCCTTAGCCACGGTACAGCCTATTTGAATTTAAAGTCACGCGGAGCTTCGTTTATGTGTATTATACATCAATAATTAGATATTCTTCTAACTATTAACGAATATAACGATATGCACTTATATATTCATTCGTCACGCTGTTAATTAACATTCATTTTATCATTAAAATTAAAGCGGCGGCAACATTCATGCTATCTTTATACATACGTATACTTCTACAAGAACGAGTAATAAGTAGGATATGAAAACGTAGAATTATACGATCCGAAGATTGCAACTGTTTAAATAAGTACTGATCGAGTCAGGACTATAATCTATATGTACGGCCCTGATTATATCGCAACGTAAATATGCGCGCGTCGCATGTTTCGCGGTAAATAAATCGGCATTACAAAATTCTAAGTTTCCTTTACCGTCAATATAGAAATTATTACATATAGTCATACATGGAAGCAAATTCTTGGAAAATATTCTCTATGATGACCAAACCGATGAGTTAATCGTGAGTATAGCTATGATATCATCGTTATTGTTATCTTGCGGTTTGGAGAACGATTTTTTTCATCACATAAACTCATGTTTACTTTTCTAAATCCTAGCCCTATAAATGTATGCAATATACGACACGTGTTTTTACTGACAAATAGCATTTCAATTTGTACGCATTTACCAATTATATAGATAAAGTAATTCATGTGTGTGGAATATATTATTATGTCTTCTTGGCGTTTTGCAGTTCGTATTGATGTTTGGCTTGAGATCAAACATCGTATTCAAGTACCACAAGTGTCGTTTTACGCCTTTTTCATATAAACAAGGATTGCGCACAGTTTTATCGTGTTAAAAAAATCTCACGCGTTTATATTTTGTGGACTTGCCACGCTCAATGGATATAAAAATTCTTGTAAATGGCAAGAAAACGAAAAAAAAAAAAAAACATTTCTGAGCCGTAAATTTATCACCAGCGTCAAACCATCTTTACCCTCGTGTTTACACACTGCTCGTGAAATGAACGAGGAGTCACTAAATGATCTTCAATGGTAATCAAGTAGGTGGTGATCGGGCTTTTCAAAAAGTGTCAAGGATGTCGTGGCGGAGCACGGAGCTCCAAAAATCTAACGCGGAAATGCCCCCCTACGCCCGGGTCGGAATAGTTTCGTTCAACAGGCCTGAGGTCAATGACCGTGGGCGTGATATCCACCTTGACTGTCCTCTACGTACGGATCCTTGACAAACTTTAACACTTAAACCTTAAAGCCGGTTGTTGAACCTCGGTATCTCTATCCAACGAATCAAGCTCTCATTAGTCTCAAAAGTTGACAGAGTTTCCCTGGACAAAGGTCAGCGAAATTTTATTTCCAGATGGAAGTATATTACTTTGTTACGTCGTTTCTTCATTTCAGTAATTAACATGAAGAGAATAATTCGAGGTGAAACAATCGACTTGTATTATTTTTGGAATATAATTATAATCCAAACGACGAAGTTTTTTTTTTTTCAGCACGATAATTGACTTCAGATGATAATTATAAATTGATATGCCGTTTCTCATCGTCAGTGTAACATTAATGTCTTTTCCTTTTTTTATTTTTACCTTTTAGGCTACTCCTTCGCCTGCAGAGGTAATTAAACTGAGTCCTGGATCCGCCGTGATCGTTACAGGATACATACCCTTCAACGCGGTCAGGTAGGTACGATTTAAACTCTAAAAAGACTTGATAAGGTGAAACAAGGAGGAACGGAATTGCGTGTTTGAATTATTTTATCTTTTCGAATGGTATAAAGGTCGCCGCATTCGATTTCAACCGGTTTTTACCGTCAAAGATAACACATTTATGCATATCCAAAATTCGACACTGTATATGATAGGGTATTACGAATTCTGCATGTAAGAAAACCCGTAACTACCTACGTCACTGTGTCAAACTGCAGGCTTGACTACACTCGGCTATCTCCGTTGATAGAAAAAAAAAAACAAAAATGGTAGACATAAAAATTGAATGATAAAATGAGATAATTGAATGGCTGATAAATGAATATATGAAAGGCGCAATAATGAAGTAAGTCAATGCAGTCGAGCTTATCTGCAGATATTTTCAGTGTAAAAAAAAATTTGTTCAAGAGTCCGCCGCCATAATCGATAGATTCCCAAAATTAAATGTTTCAATTCAAGAACGAAAGTTTTTAATAATCAAAAGGATAAATTTTACCGTGAAAAAGTAAGCCGAAAGACAGGCTCAGGGTAAAAACAGATCCAAGGATATTTATTCCCCACAGCTTTGCAGTGAATCTGTCATGCAAATCCTCGGCGGATAATTTAGCTTTACATTTTAATCCGCGATTGGAGAGGGGCTACATCGTGAGGAACTCGAAATCACGCAATCAATGGCATGCCGAAGAAACATGTTCGACTCAGGGCCGAAGTGGGCCCCTGTTTCATCGGAATTCTTATTTCCACATCATGATATTTTGCACTGCCAATGAATACCAGGTCAGGAAAATGATCATTATATCATATTCAGTAATTGGCAATCACCAATAGCCATGCAGAGCACGGCTGTAATCGTACGGTTCGAACGAAAAGCTTTTGTCGCGCAAAAAATGGTCCCGATATTCAAGCTTTGAAAATATTCGGTATTAACAACCGGATAGCAATTGTGTAATTGTATTATCGCAGATAGCCGTGGATGGTGAACACTTTTGCTCGTTTGCTTACCGAATACCATTGGCTGATGTGAACGGACTCCAAGTCCACGGGGACGTGAAAGAGGTCAGGACCAAAGTAACTACCCTATACGTATATCCAGACCCACAAATTTGCCGTACTAAATGCAACCTCGAACTCGTCACAGGCAAACCATTGGCGAATAACTTGGTAAGCTGCAGTCGTGAAACGATCGAACTTTGACTTTGACGATAATTCACTCGTAATTTTTTGGCCTTTAGGATATTCCAGTCACCGTTTTTATTCCCGAAGGCTTGAAGGTTGGGACTCGTATTTTCGTTAAGGGCAGACTGAAACTTCTTCCTCATTCGTGAGTAAAACTATTAGAAATATTAATGTTTACCAAAAAAAAAAAGGTTTGATGCGAAAAGTTTCGTGAGTTAGGGTCGAAGTTATTCGGGGTAAAACTTTTTACAGATTTTACTTGAATTTACAAAAAGGACGTACGATATATCCTCACCCAGAAATCGGACTACATCTGAATCCACGATTTAATTTTGGTAACGCTCAACCGTGCGTTGTTATGAATTGTTGGCAGAACGGTGCCTGGGAACACGAAGAACGACACGATAACATTCTCACTTGGGGACCTGGCAGAGAATTTTTACTCACGTAAGATTAAATTTTTTTTTAATTTTCAAGTTTTGAAAAATATAAATCAGATGCATTTTTAAATATCGGAAGAATAGCGGTTTCATTGTTCCAATAAATTAGATCTGAATCGTGTTTTGATAAATCAATTTTGAGATAACGAGTGAAAATTCGCACACGAATCTTGACGAAGAATCCTTATTTTTTTTTTCAATTTCCATAGTCTGACTTGCGAGTACGAAGCCTATACGATTTGGTTGGGGAACAACATGATCGGGGAATTCAGGCACAGAGTCTCTCTGGAGAATATTGACACCCTGCGCATCTGCGGTGACCTCGTACTTTACGAACTTGCCATTAGTCACACTTAAGACTTCACCTTATTTCATTCGATGAAATGATCACACTTTCGCCAAAGAACTATCAAATAACCAATAAAGTATTCACTGGCGGGATTCTTTACGACTTTAGAATATATAGCATGAGAATATGGCCTCAGAGATTTCATATTTACTCTCGATAAGCTTGAGATTCAAGACTAAAAGATAAACTTTTCGTGTTAGTTTTATCGAGACGTTTAAAAATTCATCTTATTTATTTTATGTTTTTTTTTTTGTTTCCTTGTTTTAGTAACCGCAGAGTGAGATTTTTGAAAATATTTGACAGTATTAGAAAGTATATACGTACATAAATCGCGCTTGATCAGACATACAAGATTGAGGTAGAATTTTTCACGAGCCATTCAAAGAATAGAGTAATTTTACTTTTTTTTTTTTTTTTTTCTTGTTTTATTCACTCCAAGTCAAGTTGCTTCATGTTTCTTATCTCCATAATCAGGTGGAGTATTTTTTTTTAATGTATATTTTTTATTTTTTTTGCTCACTTCTATACTCTGCGAATGGACGTCGATGAATCGTTCTATTCAATATTGTCTGTGTAAAAAGCGAATTGTGATGTACAGAAGAAAAAGAAAGAGAAAAAAAAAATCGAATATATTAAAAATAAAGAAAATACGAACGCAAAGGCGACATAGTGAACCATCTGCACGGTAATCTGCATGGTAATAATTGATTTGAAAAATCATACGGTCGAATAGTTATATAACTGATTAGTTATTTACTCAACACGCTGTTTAACGTATATCTTTTCTTTTTTTTTTTAATCTTTCTATTTTGATTAGATTCTGTTTGATTTTATATCGTTAATTATGTTATAATTAGCATCTATATTATGTATGTAAAGATATATCATTCTTAACTTTGTACCATATACTGTAATTTTTTTTTTTTTTCTAATATGAGTTACACATTATTTGCAAAAAATAAATATCAACAAATCGTTACTTTATCATGTTTTTCCTGTTTTACAAAATAAATTTATACAATGCATATCCACGTATACGTAGATTTAATCAAATATGATACTGCAGCTATACATTTTCTGTGAGACTAGTAACTTCTTTGGTATTATAATTAAAAAAAAAAAAAAAAAAAAAAAAACGTGAAATATCAAAAACGACATGAAATTTTACAAAGAAAAAAATTATACCAAGGTGAATTTTGCCTCATTTTCATGGCTACCAACCATCGATGCTGGGAAAAAAATTGATTGAAAACTTTCGAGGTACAAACGACACCTTGAAATAGCTCATCTACGTAAACCATGCAACCACTATAATCATCCCCGAAGAATTCAACCTTTCATCTAGTTCTGCAGTTAAACGTATCGCTGCAGTCACTGATATATGCTAACTGCATGAACTAGGGGCTTGTTCATATTTAGTTTCAGTGACGATTTACGACTGGCAACAAGACACGGAAGTTTGTTATTTGATAAAATTAAAGCATAAGACGGTTGTTATACCGGTGTTAGTCCTGAGAATAAAAACTACAAATATAAAAGACAATGTTTAAAAATAAAGCCTGGCTGCTCCCTCCCCGAGGAATAAAATAATCATCTTCTAAAATATGAATCAGCGGTTATACAGCTCTTTGGAAAAAAAATAATCGCCGATCGTGTAAAATTTATTCAGACAGAGCATCGGACCGCGAGAATGATGAATACAAAACAGTAAAGCAAAAAGGCTATTCGATCAATGGCCATAGCTGCCAGAGTCCACTCCAGATGGGATGACTTCAACGGAGTAAGGATATTCTGTCGATCGCCATCGTCAAAGTTACAGTTGTTTAGTGGACCGGAAACCGACTGATTCCCATCAGCAGCATTGCTCTCTCGCATCTCCTCGCCTGCATTTGCTCTTCGTGCTTCAACCTATGTCGTATACAAATTGTCCGGTTAACGTAATGATTTAAGGTCAGATTTGTTACGTATAAACTCGGCGTACCCACCAATTGAACAACATCGTCGAGCCAAAGAATCTTTCCTAACCAACCGACGAGGACTTGCTTCACCCTCCAAGGTAACGGCCTTGTGTTCCCTCTCTTCGACATGTTGATAACCACCACGGATATAATCAAGGAGATACTAACTAGGTACAAGCTACAGCTGTAAAAATGAACTGTAAAACAAAACGAGTTGATTTTAAAGCGAGGAAAGAAAAAAAAGTTCCGGATATTTTTCAACGAGCTTTTTTCTTCGGAATTGAAGAGATCGTACGTCTTTCAACAAAATTTCATCCTACTCACCGATCAGAGGCGTGTTGTATGCCAGTGGCGGTAATTTTTGACTGAAATATACGAGGAACAGGGATATCAGCACCGTGGTGCACGCAGCCACCGTTATTTTGTCTTCACATTGGGGTGGTAGCCAGAACGTAACCAGAGTCAGGAACACTATAGCTGTGAATGAATAATTGCCAAGTATGATGGTCAATCTTCGACTTTCTTTGGCTCGTGTTTGAGTAAAAGTCTAAGAAGTTGCGCATTTTGGAATATATTTGAAAAGCATCGATTACCAGTGGCTGGAGTCATCACGATTGCTACGTAATTTGGAGATTGTCTTTTCACTGTTAGATTGTAGGTGACGTCGATGTAGGCCTCGGGGCAGCACGCGTAGTAAACAACGTTACGTTCTCGGGAGACCTCTTTTAGAATCCACTCGGAGTTTTGTATCATCAAATCAGGCTGCGTGGATTCGAAATTTTTATAGAAATGTTTAAGAAAAATGAAGAGCCGGATTCTTGTGAATAACGTTAACTATAAAAATCCATAGCCAACCCGATCTTCAAATTCCGGAAATTGTAGATCGATCTCTTCACCGTTGAATGTCCAGGATCCGAGCTTGAGCGTGCAGACTTGAGTATCGTACGGCCAAAAACGAAGGTCCAGTTCACAAAAGACCATAAATTGAGACGGAGGAACCCAGAGAACTGTACCATCCTCACTCGTCAGACAATGCGTGTTTCCATAGTGATCCACTGTACTGCCAGCCGCGCTGAAAAAAAAAACAGAAGAAAGTATTGAAGACCGATGCATGATTTATGCACAATATTGTGGGATGTATGAGAATCTCGCATGAGAATCCTGTATACGGGATTTAGGCATAAGTGTAAGTCGTGTGGGTGTACCTGTTATAGAGAACAATGTCTGGTTGCCAGACTTCGTGGTCTCCAAGATGAAGTTCGGTCAAGCCACCATAGTTCGATGCATTCCATTTAAGTTTCTCGTCCATCCAAGACTGAAACCGTTGGGAAATTCATTTTCCGTCAAGCAGTTAGCGGGTAACATAATCGAAGAGGTGTGATAAGAAAATGTGAAACCTACCATTTTTACCCATGCGTGGACCGTCATAAGTGACTTCAATTCTTCCTGCACAGAGAAATAATTGCGTAACAAAGTAATTCATATCACAGATCGAGCCAAGGACATTGCCATTTGGTGTAACGAGCTTACAATGGCCACGTGATTAACGGTGATGCTAATGCTGACTACTGTCGTATTGAAGTGCTGCGCAGGTCTCGCAAACTTGTCATAGTTCAGCAGGAGGTCCCTCTTTAAATGATCCGTCCATGTATCATTCCAGATGGGTTTCACCGGCATATCTGTCACCGTCACTTGATTCGTGTTAGGATTTACACAATGATGATTAGATAATACCATAATTATTTCGTATTTCCCATAGCTAATACTACTACCTCCCATACATAGAAACGCACAGAACTTGTTGACCGTACCCATCGTCAAACTGTTATCAAATTATTGGGATCCTATTTTAAACTGCAGAAACCCATATGGGTAACGAATATTGATCAAAATTTTGTCTTGCAATTAAAACACTCGCCTAAAATGTGCGCCGGGATATGTTGTCCATTTAAGATTAACAAGTCACCAGTTTAAACCAGCTTTCTTTACTGAATTGGTCCAGCAGATTTTTCGCATTGAGTGATCAATTGAACACAAAACGTTTAGACTATCAGCCCGACACTCAGGTAATAGAAGCATAGAATTCGACGTTCTGAAGACGGTTTCAAGTCTGCAGAGTTCACATTTGTGAATCATGTTAGCTGCTGAGACGGTATTTTTGATTGAGTTGCACTCTGTATTCTCATTGTATTTGAACATTGGGCAAACTTATAGCAAAGTATAATGAACACGCTAGTCTAAATCAGCCTCAGACCTCGTATCATGTGAAAACAGGATACGCGATTTTACAACGTTAATTTTACTGACCATATAATGCGTTGTCTTAAATTTTGAAAAGTATACGTCTTGTCATGAGGACGCAGAATGGCTAGAAGTTTGAATGGAAATAATGTCCGCTGACTTTACTGATTGGAACTCTGAGTGGATAATCGCTGTTGGTTAACTGGAGGACAGGAGGCTGTTTTGCTCGGTCAAAGTGGTCATCAACTCTGAATGACGATGCGATCACTCTCTTATGCGAATGGGCTGCAGTGCGAGTTCATTCGCAAAGCCCAAAAATATCGAACGAAGCAACGATCTTCGGAATATCAGATATCAGGATTGAGGTGAATAGAAACTGATCGAATTCCAAGAAAAACGTGAAGCTTTGTCTAAGAAGCTCGGGACTTGACATGGTTTATGCCCTCGGTGGACAATAATTGAACTCATTGTCAGATTTTTGAACTTGAATATGAGGATTTAAATCATTAATACTACAGCGAACCTCGGTGGGTTTCAACGGTTAAATTAATTCGATCGACTTTTGAGCGCAAAGGGATTGATTTATAGGTAAAAATGTTTGATCTTAATTTCTGAACGGAAGAATAAGCTCCACTCGTTGGAAGATCGCGACAAGAACTTTCGCAATTTCGGATGAAGATTAATTGTGACCATTAGTAATACGTGAACGAATCCGTAATTCTCAAAATGTTCCAGTTCAAATTTTTTCCAAACTGTTCGGGAATAGATATGAATGCAAGAGATCTGCAAGGAGAATAAGCTCGAGTCCTTTTTCCCTGGAGTATCGAAATTCTAATCGAAGTAAAACTTGATCCGAGAGAATCTTCGAATGTACAACCGTCTCTGAGCTAGTCTATCAATTCGCTCCTTGCACGTGCGTAATCGCGATCCTTTTTTTTTTTCACAACCTTATGATTAGGTGAGGGTACTCACATTTTGCATCCGCACGTTGTTCCACGGCTGAGAAAATTGCTAATCCATATAACGCGAGGATTCCGATTCGGAAACTACCAAGCCACGACGTTCCAGGCATGACTGCAGCGTCGACCCTGTGTCGTCAGACTGTTCTTACATCTCGTTATCGTCACGGCTTATCTACAATTGTGTCCGCACGCCGCCTGCCCCGCCGCCTATCCTCGTATTAACCGATGGATACACCAGACTTTCGTTTCAATTTATTATCAAAATTTCCGTACATGTTCATTGGATCTCGCAAGGATTCAAATTGCTCCCGAGAACAGGGATGAAGAGAAAGATTGCAGTGACTGAAATTGTGCAAGTTCACTCATGACTTGTATCCTCCACAGGATTTTCAGGAAATGATTAAGAATTTCTATTCTCCTTCTCATTCCAAATTCTTTTTCATGCAAATTGTAAACCTTGGCTTTTCGTCTATATACATATAATTGCTTAGCGCGTCATTTGGGGCATTTGAGAACTAATCAACGGTTCGAAAATATCGCTGCTTGTTCGTTGGATTGACAGTAACTGTCAATATAAGCAAAACTTGAGTAAACTCGGATATTCGTACCGCAATTGTACAGATTAGAGGTTGACAGAACCAACGTCTTTTCTTTTCACGATAATCTTAAGGTAAGCTGTGAAATGGGTGATACAGCGGGTGCCAAAAACCACAAACATCATCACCGCAATGATCTTGGCAAAAACGCCAAGGTCTCTGTTGCTGAAGTAGGTACGTTGCATCACTATGCTTCATGCGCTTTTTGACGTAATACGATCTTCTTATACCATCGATCACGATCTGTGCAAGAGTCTCAAGAGATCAGCCGATCATGTTTCCTTTTTCCGTTTCTCAAATTTCAGCCGTCCAGGCGCGGAAGTCTTCGATACCACCAACAGCAAGCTTAACGGAGCCCAACGAAGACGCGGATTCTCAGTTAACTGAGAAATTCGGCGGGAAGGTATTGCAACATGTCTCGTTAATCTTTTGACGTCTGACTGTCAGCGAGTCAGGTTTAGTTTGGGAAACTTTGAAAACTGACGAATTTTATCGCATAGGAGAAACAGCGGGCAAAGGCAGGGCCCACTGTAAAGCAGCCAAACTTTTACACAGATAGAAGGATTACCGCAGCTGAATTTCAAAGACGACACACTTGGCTCCAAAAGACAAGGATCAGTGTTTCGCAGTCGAAAAATCGTTGCCGAATAACGAACGAGGTCACCTTTCCGGAAACTTTCAACGGTCTTTATAGCGCGCGATTCTCTCCCAACGGGGATGTCTTTGCAGCATCATTTGGCACCGGAGGGATCCAGGTAAAAGAACCGAGGACTTCACGGAGCTCTGTACTGATTGAGAACACAACAACATACCCGTCGTTTATTTTCTATGTCAGATTCGAAACGGTGAAACAGGCGATCTTAAAGCGACGCTCAGAAGCGGTATGGAAACGTCATTTCCGGTAATGTGTTGCCGTTTCAACCCATCGCGAACGGAAATATTTTACGCTTCAAGCGTCTGCGGCAACATCTTCGCTTGTACTACCAACACGTACGAGTTCTCTCGATTTATCGTTGGTTAGTAGGAATTCAAATAGTCGCTGACGCTTAATACAAGCTTCGTGAGAGCCATAATTAATCATGGAAGATGATCGAACGTCATTCTACGATTTTAGTCCGTCATTTTTCTACACAGAACCAAAGAATGAGGTGAACACCATTGATGTTAATGTTACTGGCGAGCACTTGGTCTCAGGTGGAAAGGACGCTGGCATACGACTGTACGACGCTGAAACTGGAAAGGTACTACGTGCACGAGTTATGATTACAAAACTATGGTTCATCGATTCAAATTTCGTTTTAGATCATCACCGATTACAGAAAAAACGCGGCAGACGTATTAGAAGACAAAGTGACCAAGTATCATCGTATGAGGGTATTTGCAGCAAGGTTTCATCACGGACAACCAAATATTTTCATCACTGGTGGCTGGGACGACACTGTCAGGGTAAATACTGTTCCGGACGGGTTTGGAACGCGTAGTGATAATTATTCCAATTATTCTCCAACAGATTTGGGACAGTAGAGCAAGCTCAGGCTCTGTCCGAGTCATCAAAGGACCTCACATTTGCGGAGACGCGATTGACGCTAGAGTAAGTTTCTCCACGGTCTTAAAATTCGGGATTTCTTCCAGAATCTGGATCATATACTGTATAGTTTACATCAGGCTATGATACCCCCTTATTTATTCTTTCGTGACCCAGGATTCGAGGATTATTACTGGTTCCTGGGTCGTTAGTGGTAGTCTTCAATTGTGGGATATGACGAGCGGTAAATTAATAGAGACAATCAATCCCCTGAACCGTCCGACTACACTTGATGGAGAGTTTCTATACACTGTACAATTTTTCGACGGTGATCCTTACGGAGATACTGTCCTGTGCGGTGGCTCAGGAACTAGTGCAGTCGAAGTTATCAGCCTAAAAGACAAAAAGGTCGCTCCTAGATGATACCGAATTTTTGGAGGTGATTTTTTATAACTGACTTTTCCCTCGCATCTAGGTGATGGGTTCTTTTCACGTGAATAAAGCAATCGTAGCTCTGGACAGCAACCGGTCGACGATCGTTTTTGGTGGCATGGAATCGGTCATAAGAATCGCTGATTACAGATGATCGGCCTATTTTTTTTTTTTTTTTTTTTGGTTTTTTATGGTATTTAATTATGTCCATTGGGTAGTCAGATACTACAGAATGGAATTTGCTTAGCGAAATGAATAAATAAATAAACGCATAGTGCATTTTTCTTCAAGCATTCAATTTATTTTTCATTATTACAGAGAAGTTGGTTCGAATGAGAATTATTATGGTAATTCTTGAATGAATTTCTCAAAGATCTATGGATCCGGACTCGCCACGTCATCTCTACCGATTTTCAATTATCACAACATATCTTCAAGTTGCATACTCCTGAAGCATACTTCAGGTAAGAGCTTTTGTCAAAAATAGGTTGTCCGGGAGAAGAACATCATCGTCAAAGTGGTAGGGACGTCGCGTGATTCGAGAAAGAGAAAAAACAAAGTTATTAACAGTTCGCTGAGTTTCTACGAGGACATTCATCCGACACTGTGATGGTACGATACGTGAATCCACCACCAGAAGGAATCGCGTACTCCGATAGCAGCCCTTTCAAAAGCAGCATCTGCCAGCCTAAGGATAACATCGGTATCTCTTGCGTGTTCTCTAAAGGTACCGGTACCTGCCATTATAATCTTTTATTTGCGGATGCTTAGCCCTAGCTGATAACCGTAAAATTTCCTCGAGTAGCCGCACAGTTGTCAGATCATGTGTTTCATGAATTTACTGAAAGCATTGAGCTTGATTGTATTCTTTCGAGAATGAAATTTCAGATTAGTCGCAAGTAAATGTAGGTACAGCGTTCATCCTGAATCCCTGTGACTTTTCCAATGCAGGAACCGCCACCCAGCGAGATAAACCATCAACAGGAATTAGAAGAAAATACGCGGTCCCCAAAGACAATCTGGGAGTAGCCTGTCTGCCGTCTACAGAATCCGTGGGACTCCGAGACATCCCAGAAGTATCGGAGTATGGGTCCTCTGAAGAAATTTACAGAAACACTAACGTGAGTCCGTCTAGGGTTAGACATGAGATTGAGATTCTGATCAATTTATAACCGCGATTTTTCAAGGGTCACAACTACTACCGCATACTGATAACGAAATTTTCGAACAATTTGTTCGGTACGTAGTACTTTAATTCTTGTTGCTTAAAGTAACTTGAAGATCAAGCGCTAATTTGATCAGTAATAATTGATTGATTATATTGTACCAGTAATTTTGGCCTGATTTCATTGTCTCGATGAACACTGGTTTAGTTTGCAACCTGCAGGCTTATGGTTTTAACCCTCCGCCGGCACGCTGGGTCTTTCGGGGCAACTCAAGGATTCCGTGCTCTAAAAGCGCTATAAAAAATCCAAAAAAATTCAATTATACTTCTGAAGGCTTATAAAAAGCTATCTCTACCATTGCATTAGTCTGATTCTTGTTTCGGTTCTTTTTACATGTCGGAAGTAGAGCAAAAGTTTTCGAAAAATGTTTGTGCGATTGAAAGTTCGTAAGTTCTTAACGCGCGACTACAGAAAAAAACCTTGCAGACTGATATAATTGCGGGCAGGTACTTTAGGAAAAAAGAAACTAAAATAAATACCCGAACGGCATCGTCTCTAAAAAGTAGAATTATTTGAGCACTGAAAAATCGGCACATAAGATCGAGTGATTTCGAAGAAAGACAGTATTGCCGATGGAGGGTTGATACCCAGAGCGATCCCTAGCGATATTTTTATAATTTTTAACGTTTCGTATTCAGAATAATACGCGAAAATCAGAAAAACAAAAATTGCGTACTGGAACTACGAAGATAACCGGTAGAGCCAGGTGCAACGTTCCCAAAGATAATCTGTCAAGTTCCTGTCGACACGTGAACAGTAATTACATGGCCTTATATAGATACATATTTATTTACTCACAATTAACTACAGAATCGCTTAAGCGGGGTACTTCGGTAAAATTTTGGTGAAAACGATTTTTTCGTCCTTAAAATTACTAAAGAAAAAAATAATAAAATCGTCTTTATCAAAATTTCACCGAAGTCTCTCCTTGAGGCAAGAGATCGAGGGTGAATTTTAGACAATTCGTAAGTAATCACACATTTGAATTAAACACAGGAGGCGCAGAGATTGCACAAGTCCGATTACGAGCTGGAGAAGACGGCGACCAGGTTTGTACTTTCCATATTATCTATTGCTATTACGCTCATTATTCATATCCATAATCAGTGACCGATGTTATTGTACCGTTGTTAACAGATCCAGAGCCGATCAGCGACGTGTAGAGAGTCAAAGATAGACCGTATCGCACATTTCAAACCAAAAGGAAATATAGATTTTATCGGTAATCCCTCCGTTGGAGAATCATTCGTTGTGTTATTTCATTTTTTATTTTTTTACTTACGCTGAATATACGAAACCGGAAATAATTTGATGTTCGCAGATGAATCCGAGAGGCTTATCATTCCGAGTAAAAAAATTCAACCTAAGTCAACGGTATGAAAATTTTATTTTTTGCAATAATTATTCCAGTAATTTTTCTAAATTATCCGCTGCTTTTCACCTTGCTGGAAAATTCTGTGACTCAGGAAGATAGTGTCACAGTTATTGCCTGAGAGTTTTTTCTTTCACCTACATATATTAGGTGCTAAAAAATTGATCATCTTATTTAGTCGTTAGACATCGGAATCAGCAATATAAGAAGACCGAAGCATGATCCAATGCAGCCTAGGAAGCTCATCGTTCCTAAGGATAATATTGGATTCTCTGGTCGCCATTTGCGTAAGTTTTTTTTTTTAATTCAGGATTGGAAATTGCAATTCCACATTCTACGGATATACCAGTCTTTTTAAAACTGTAAAAAATTATCGTTATGACAATTGATCGATGATTGATTATGGAGCACAACTTCTTCAGTCAGTGTCACTGAAAAATATATATTCTATTTTAGAAAAATCCTTAATCCGATCGAGTGGTTCAAAAACATCCGTAATCAATAATCAAAAAGTGAGTAACATTAACTTGCAGTTTTTTTTAATGGATCTTTGTTGTCCACGTAAAAGTGTAATATCTTCAAATTTTCGCAATTTTCCACAACCAGCTCGTGTAAGTTTTCTCTAATTTTCATTCCTTAGAAGATCTCTAGAGAGTCGGAAAAGAATTATGCATCGTCAGCAAAGTCACTGTCAAATTTATCGGAAAAACGGATCGCTACGCAGACCAAGTCCCTCAAAGCTGTCAGTAAACTTACGACACTTCTCTTATATCTACATTTTTTACTTTCGTATTATTTGTCATTCGTAAAGGGTGAATGGTTCGAGGAATTGTTGTGCTATTGTGATCACTAATAATAAGACAAATTCGATTCCTTCATATGCCAATGCTCGTATATAGTAATTAACACGATATTCTGGACAGATATAGCTGCTGCGATTACCGCAGATATACCAAAATCCGCATCCCTCCATTTAGCTGTACAATTTCCTGCATATTTGAAGTTTGAAAAATTCAGGATCGGTATTAGAGTGTCAAATGGAGAAATAATTTTGTTTTTTTCTAAACATTTTACAAATATCGTAACGATCGGCTATATATATACGTTACGGCGATTCTACGGATCTATACTCGTATGAATTACGTTTAACTTGAAAAACGTCACTCTGCAGGGTATCGCATAAAATTTTTTGAACCGCAAGAACAAGTTCTTGTTGAGATTTAATTTCTTGAAAAGCGATATATTTGTAGTTGAAAAATTTCTTGATGGTATTTGTTTTTTTGCAGAATCGTCTCAAGCCAGAGCTGTAAACGATGACAAACCGAAGGAAACAGCTCAAATATATAGATTCAAACGAAATTTGCATAGTCTGAAAATTTTTTGATAGAAAATTCGAACGATTTTTAGGGAACTCTATATTCTGTTAAAATTTGGGAACTGAATTGATTTGTGTTACAATAAAACGGTGATTTGTTGAGCTCGAAAAAGATTCTTGTGACCATATAATATACCTATAGGTGGATTACTTCGGTTATAATCATCATCCACGACTAATACAAGTACAGCTGGGACTGACATCAAGTCACAATTTTCTATGCGCCAATCCAATACTAATAAATTTTAAAATAAAATACGATGGGATACAGTAATTTTCGGGATTCTTTTTCTGAGAAACTATTAGAATTATCGGATTGGTGTCTGTTCTAGTTCGAAACATAGATTTTGGAGAACTTTTACCAGTTTTTTTTTTCTTATTTTATTGAAAAAATTCGTTAAACGGCGAAGATATGCGTCGTGAAGAGGCAGGCTTTGAAAAATCCTCTGTAACGGTACCATGGGTGTACCTTCTCTAAAAATCAACTAAATTGAAAAAATCAAGTAGATTATTACGTAGATACTAATATCAGTGTCTCTGGCTTGACGTTTCCATCTACTGAAAATGATGCTGGACCATGAAAAGAAAATCCTTTTCTGGTTTTCGAGATATTGAGGTGAAAATGAACTGCACCCTGTATACTTATACGTCAATAAAATCAATTTTTGCAGATACAGAAAAGATTTATTTATAATTTGTATCTTTCCTCGTCATGTTAATAAACATATTTCATAAATTACAGAAACAATATAGGTAATATTAGTATAAGACGAATATTTTTCGAAACGTATTAGTGCGGAATATAAGCCCAAGATCTGTGTAAACACTGACACAACAACGACTGTTGGGATTATCTTCGTTGGAACGACCTCAACGCCAGTATTAGCAACACAATCATGGACAACGCAGGACTTGTTCATTTTCCTTCGCAAATAAAATTTTCACAGCGTACGGAAAAATCATGGGGTTGCGGGGATCAAACGGAAGATGTAATAAACATACGTAATTACAACATTGCATATCTTATAAACACACAGCATAATTATTAACTTTCACACATATCGTGTATAATAAATTTTCAGATTACTGTCAAACCCGATGCCTTTGAACTAGCATGTCTGCTACAAGCGATTGGATTTAAATTACGCGAATGTGACAAACGTGATGATAGTAATGATCCGAATCAACCGGAAAATGATAGTCTCAAAGTGATCATAGAAAGTGGCTCATCGAAGATGAGAGTAGTGATGGAGCTGGACGATATCACATCTCAATGCACCGGACCTTTAGAAAGCATGGTAGGATTGTAAACACCGATTTCAACGGTCGAAGTTAGAACTGAAAACACGAATATTGAATGGCGAATCTCTCAAAGGTTCTGGATTGATTGCAGGAGTGAAGAAAATGAAAATTGACGTTAATTATTTTTTAAACGCTTTCAATCTTATTTTCCTTACAACACAAATAGGATCCACCGATCGATTCTTATTCACTGAAAAGAATACGATGAAAATCTAAACTAATTTTCGGGTGCTATATATACATTTTTCTGCTTCTAGGAGAACATGAGCAAAGTAGCAGACACTGGGATTAATCTTTTGCCATCAATATCTGAAGGAGATGCAATAGTTGTTCGTAACGTTACACAGCAGCTGTTAAAGCTGATAAAAAAGATTCCCGATGCCAACCAAAATACGGATTCAGACTTGAATTTGGATCCTCAAAATCGGAGAATGCCAGACTCTCGATGGCATACTCAGCCCGATTTTAACACTGGAATTACTTATCGCTCTTTAGATACAGTCGCACAGAAGGATCATACAGAAAATGTCGAGACTAATTCACCATCCCCTTTGCTGCCTCAAGATCTCCCTATGCCTCGAGACTGTTCTCCAAGTGATTCAAAGCGCGAATTACAGGTAGGGATATAAAAAAAAGTCAGAAAGATCGATTTGAAGCACATACTATGATGACTTTTTACAAAATATCTATCAGATTTCAGTTTGCATACGAGCAATTGTGTTTTGGAAGATTTTTTTCTGAATTTATTGACGTGTAGACTGAATTATACTATATTTTTGACTTTTTAATATATTGTTTAACGTCTCAGGAAGAAATGGAAAGTGCAGATTTGATGGTGTTTTCTCCTGGTATTTCGGCTTCACGTGGTGGGCGTCTTTTTCGGCAAGACACGTACGATATTCCACAGCCGAAAACTGTGAGTGTTAAAGGGGAGTCGTTTTAAGAAAGTAAAAGTTGTTGTTCGTTGTACAAAACCAATTTCGAATTCGTTTCAAAACTGCTGGTGAATATGCAGTAAACTTTAAACATGAACTCGGAATGTATTCGCGACTAAAATTGCCTGCAATTTTATCTTTACGTTCAGAAAATGATGGTTTTCAATAATTTTGTACGCATATTTATGCTTTCTTTTTATTTTAAACAGCTCTTTGAGAAGCCAACACCGCCGAGGAACACTTCCTCCTTCAGAATTAGTATCGGGAATGATTCGAGATTGGATTCACGTGGTTCTCTTATACCCCGTAAACTTGTGAACAGAAATTCCGTAATCAGAAGTCCGCGAAACTCATCCGTACGAAGAAACGTTGCAGCGTTTTCGTTCGGAAAGAATTCTTCTGATCGACTTATGAAATCACCGGTGGGTAAAAAGACCACACCGACTAACAATGAGAGAGGTTTGCTGAAAAAGAGGATTATAGGGAGCCCGTTATTTACGCCAAAGTCGTCGGGACTAAAAATTGATACTTCTCGACCTGGAACGAGTGAAAATTCGACTAATTATTCCTCTAAGTCAAAAATGATTATTTCAGCGAAACAAAGAGTGTCATCTGCAAACAAAAAAGACAGCCCGTCTAATGCGTCAAGTTCGCAGAAGAATTCTGTAGGCTCTGATCACGAGTTACAGTCAAATATCGCTATTTCAAAAAATCTTCGAGGAGGAGCTGCTGCAATCAGTTTTGGATTTATGAAGAAAAAGGTTTAGATATTTTATCGTAAAATAGTATACAATGATTTCATTTTTTAATCAATCGACGTCAAAGTATGTAGCTTATGAATGCCGTTTGTTTCCATATTACCTACCTTGTTTTTTTTTTTAAATAATTCATTCAATAATCATTGATTAACGATCATATTTTTTGCTTGTATGGGTCTATAAGTATACTATGAGTTCATTCTTCTCACATACGTATGTACATCATACTTCGGCGAAAATTTCTACTTTTGTGGATTTTTTTAGAGGTTTTTAGGGAAATTGGAACATTTCATACAATTTTGCTTTCCATAAAAATTTTTTAGATTTTCGTAGTTTTTCATAAGAAATCGTAGATATTATTAGTTATTCAGAATAAAGAGTTGGTTTTTTTTTCTTTCGAACTGCAAGAAAAAAAACTACAATTTCTTATGAAAAACTACGAAACGTTTTAATTTCCGTACGAATTCGTAAAATTATTTCCACCAGGGATATAATATATGTAAATATTTTTTGAAGATGTAGTTCTATTCGATCTTGTATGTATGTGTAAGTATATTTCATCTACGGAGCGCGTGAATCCCAATTTTTTAAGAATGGAATATTATCAATGATCAATGTATGCTATTTATTATTATTATTATTATTATTATTAGTTCGTTTTGAGACATAAAGAATATTTGTGACACTTTACTGACAGTTCATTTGAAAATATTTTGTGATACTCCCCTAATCTCATTCTTCGATAACTTACCCGTAAATCAATTTTTTTTATGCGGGATTATATATTTGAATTTGAAATCTTCGATCGTTGTGAATTTTGAATAATTATCGCAGGATTTACTGCTGCGAAAATAAAATTATTTCCAGTCATAATAAACAATATAAAATAAATTAATATCCACGAGTTTCATTCATACGTCACTCCTAGATCGTGATCTCAAAATCAGAAGTTTCGGGCCTGCCCGTACTCGTGGTTCCCTCTCATATCATTCCTTTGAACTTTTGGGCCAAATAAAATCGCACCACACCACTGAACACCACCCTTGGAGATTTATAAATAAATCGGAGACAGAATTTTTCGGGTCAACAGAAAACGCGGAAGTGAAATTCGTCTTGGGACGTTAGACGCTTGCGACGATAAAAATCACTACAATATCATACTGTAGGTTTTCTCAGTGCATACTCACTACATTGATGTACAATTTGGAGTCGGGAAGTGTCAACGGTGACGTTTTGAATATTTCTAGGTTACCAAACAACAATTCGTATACTCCTACACACAATATATTACACCTAGTGATTAATCATAAATAATTTACTCCTTATTCGAAATAAAAAGCAAGTTGAAACCTGTGGCTAGTCAAAAAAGTAAATAATAATATCAATATTTGATAATATACATATAACTCTCGGAAATTTCACTTTTCACAATAAGCGAACAATTGAATAGCTCAAACATCTTATTTATATTCTTATTTATATTAAAATGTTTTCACATTGTTCAACTTTTTTTCAAACACCTTTGTGCACTTTCAATCTGTGGAGTAAACGAGGAGCTAAAGGTATAAAGCAGAGGAGATTGGATTACCAATGTTCTAACTTCATGTGATCTATGGAGTGTTCCTCATTTGCTCCATGTGTTGATAATACAGCCGAATACAAGATTGAATACTATGAATTATATTAAATCTTAATGCATGACGTTAGATTAAAAATTTTCAAACTACAAGCTGGCTTATAATATGCCTAATAAATTGGGTAACTATATTTTGTACTCAATGATGATAAATTAGATTAGAAAAATATGAACTCTCCCCCGAAAATTGAGTTAATCAACGAATCTTCAACACCGTACCTTGTGCAAAATAATTCACAACCGTTAGACAGCGTTCAATTACAAGCTGCTTACAGTCATGTTAGAATTGGAACATATGGCGCAGAGTCATTTCAAATGTGCAAGAACCGACCACCGATTATTGAGCCTCTGCCTAAATGTAAAAAGTAAGAATTGTTTTTCTTATTTACATTAAAAATTATCTACAACTTGTTTTTGTTACCAAGCATATCTTGGTTTTCAAATATTTCTCGATCTGTAAGTTATTTTGAAATATTAGTTAGAAAATATATACGATATTATTTCTTATAGTTTAGCCAGAGAAACACTATTTCCTTTTTTGAATATTTGATTGTCAAATTAATTTTCTAGATAACATATCATTTATATTCATGCTAGAAACTTTCATAAGACTTTATTCAGGCGAATATTGGATAGAAAGAGCATAGATCAAGTTGCATCCTGCTTCCTTCAATCCGTCCAATGAGAAAGATATCTTTTTATTCTTTCAGAAACACCGGACCTGTTCTGAGGCTTTTAAAACGTCGCCAGAACTCAACTTACCATTCAACAAAGTCTTGTGATAATATTTATGCTGTAAATAGGAGTTCCAATTCTCTGGATTGGAGACTCGGCAACACTATTGATCATCAAGGTTTTTCTTATTATTTAACGATCTAGAGTTTAGGATCTTATTGTTCCATAAATATAGATACTAAATATTATTGAAATTTAATTATTAATGAATTTATTTAACAAATAACAAATAAATAACAAATAAAAATAGACACTAGAAAGGTCCCTCAAAAATGAAGTTCTCGCTATACATCAGATTTTCGAATTAGTCAGTAACAGTGGGGTTTGATAGATATTGCAATTACCGAACAGAGGCAAACTGGACGATTGATATATTCAAGAGTTTGAAGTCGTGAAAGGGGATCAATTTTTTCGATGATTTGCCTCATCCTTCTGCTAATTAAAATGTAAGATCTTGGTTCAAATAATCATTATAATTATTATATAATTTCAAGGATTTCGAGCTTCCCAAAGTAACAGTCTCGATTGGAGGATTGGACGAACTGTTACCTCTTGTTCCGATCAGCTAGAATCTCAAGGCGGAACTCGAAGCGCCGAACAATTGTCAAGAAGTATTCCATCAACTCTTGGCAGTTTGCAGGCGTCAAACGCTAAGTAAGGCTGTTCAATTGTCTCTTCTTTTGTAGTTCGGAATTGAAATTTGATCGCTGTTTAGTAAAAGTGAATTCCCACGATTGAATCGTTATATGAAATGTTAACGTCAATTTTTGACTTGCAAAACTTGGAAAATTATAGTGGGAAACCAGAAAGATTCTAATCGGTGAGATTAGGAAACCGATTTGTTTTTCTTATCGTTTCACATCTGTTTTTAATTCCTGATTGAATACACTGAAGATGTTATTGAGGCAAGCTCTATAATCGATTCTCTTCCATTTTTACAGATCTAAGTTAGTTTCTTTTCTGAGACGTCTTTCGCCGCGACTTTCAAGACCAAGTAAAAACTCGCTGCAGTCTTCCCCCGTAATTTGCCCATGGGTTCAGGTTGAGTATTCTAAAAAATCTGTCGATGACAATAGAAGAGAAGAATCACAAGAAAGTGATACTAGCTTTCAGCAGGAACTTAAATTAAACGAACTCAGGAAGAAGATTGCTGAACATTCTCTACCAAATTGTGCTTCCAAGGTTAATTTCTCATTTCAAATTAGACTTTGAAGTATATACAGAGCATTCTCTCCTAAATAATTCACTTCCCTTCTCCTCCCCCTAAAAGAAAAAAAATTAAGTTTGATCAATTCTGCAATAAAATATCGTTTCCTCGTTTATCAACGCAGATCAAATAATCCATTGATTTTGTGAATCTGATTATAGACGTTTGGAATAAACGTGCCTAGTGCAGTCGATGAAACACCTGCCTCTTATCCTAGCATTCGTATCGAAGGGCCAGAAAATCACTGTGCCCCACACAGCTCAGGATCGTAAGTATTGTAATTTTGTTATTCTGAGTTATTCCAGTTAAATGAATTTCAGTTGTTTAATGTGCTAACAGAACTTTGCTGAACAATATCTATCACGTTAAAATTGTTTATGCCTTCTTTCTCATTGTGTTAAATTATCTTGATAATTGAAACACCAATTACAAATAAGTTATACCTTCGAGTATAATAAAAATTCATTCGCAGTGTTAAATTCTCCTAATATCATTGAATATAGCGTGACAATGTTCATTAGCTCTGTTCATACACATGTGTTGAATTAATATAACAGAATATCAATTTTCTTCTTTAATTTGCGGGATACCGCATTTTGCATGCACAGATTGTGAGGCTTGATTGTTAATTATTCGAGTTGACTAATGGTTGTCATTTTCTTGTATGTACATACACATTCAAAATATCATATTTAATAAATGTTTGAGAATGTCTATTGTAGTATAATACCTTATTGAATTCCCCAATTGAAGTACCATTGTGGCGCAAAGTGCTACCTCTAATCTGTACCGATCATATTTTTCGAACTGTGCATCAGTGCGAAATTTTTTGATATTGTTAACCGATGATTTCCGTACTCATTCAAACCGAAGAGTAACTCAAGTTCTATGACTAGTTTCAAACAAAGTGAACAATTCTTTGAACCTATTGGATGTCCTAGAGGTTTTTCACTTTCAGAATTTTCGAACTTACGATAATCTTGAATTACTCTTGACAGAGGTCAATTTATACATGATTTAATTGCTAGTGCGGATTAGAATAGCAGCTACAATATGCACGTGATCTGCTTATGCTCATGTCGATCCTTGATATGTGTTTTGCGTGTATAATAGTATTGGCGTTACGTTATGTGATCAAGATGTTGCAACTCATCAAAGTAAAATCTTCTGTCATGTAAAAGATTGGGATTCCCAGCGAACAGTAAGATTTAAAAGAATTGAAACGAATCAGAATCTAATATATGGCCAATTTTTATTTTTCAAAGAATCTCAATTGACCCACTTGCTAGATCAAGCAAGCTGAATCACTTTATTAAGAGTCAATCCGCTGGAATGAATTCGAAAAAATTGAAACTTAAACAAAATAAAAATAAAAAAAACTACAGAATAATACAGAAATACAAATTTGTTAATTTTAAAATAAATTTGTTTAAATTCTCTTGAATTCTCTTCGTTTATTTGGGTACCAATTTTAATTGCATATTGTAAAGTGATTTGTGAATCCAAGCATGAGCATTCCATTAGTTTTCTTTTATAAACCCAATGTTCAAATAATATTCGGATCTAAGATTTTGTGATTTAATGAATTTGTTTTTTTCATACCTTCGAATATGAAATAAATGAGTTTACGTATTGCTACAGCCAAAAACAATTAATTACAAATAATAGCAAAACAATTACTGAAAAGTCCATTCGTCTCTTTTTTTGACTCTATTATATGATGATCATTGATATAAGACTTAAAAGAGCAGTACATACTTCGAGCATATATACCTGGAGGGAGCAGGACTGCTGAAAAGCGAGAAGACGGAGAGGGAAACAATAGAAGGATACACACTCTCTCTCTAGCGCTTTTGGTACAGGACTGACTGGTCACGTGGATCAAATTTTCTGACCAATCAGGTCTTCGAACATAGAGAGAGGGTATCCTGCGCCTCAGTCTGTCTCTACTACATCTTCCACTTATGGGGAAAGATAGACTGTGCTCCCTCCAGGTATATATGCTCGAAGAGTACATACATGCTAATGAAAAATTGAACTGTATCTCTTGGAGAAACATAAATCGGAAGACTGGCTGCAGCCCAAGTCAGTAAATGAAGACAAAAGTGATTCAAAATTTGACTAAATTTGGCTGAAATTTTATTCGTAATAAGAGCATACCAAGGTATAGAAATAGTCTTTACAATAATGATTAACATATTCGTTACACCTACAGGTTTCAGCTGTTCTATAAACTAGGCACAAATGATTGTCTTGAGGTGGTATATGAATCAACGCACCATCTTTTTGACTAGGATCAATATAATCTATCGTAGTATCTTCCGTTACGTTATTTGTATTAAATTGTAATAAAACATCCAGAGTTCCTGGCTTAGAATCCATTTCTCCATTATCAGACTCTGAAATCTCAGATTCAGAGCTGCTGTCTGGATCAGACAAGTAATCTTCTACATCAGAAGAATCAGTTTCACCTGATACACTTGCTATTGAATCTTTTTTTGACAAATTTTTACAATTTGATGGTACAATTTTGGACATAGATACTTTGCCTTTTCCTTTTGCAGACTTGTTTTCTATTCTCTTTTTATTCTCGCCGTGTGAATTGTTCATGACCTTTTCATCAGGCAAAGATTTGTTTTTACATTTGCTCTCATTTTTGTCACTCTGCGATTCATTAAGTATGTTATCATCGGCCTCCGTACATGTCTCTGCTGCAATATCTACATTTTCATTGTTTTCAGTTTTTTCTCCCGTATCTTTGATAGATTTAGCTACTTCTTTGTCATTGATTAGCATATAGCAGCCTCTCGACCATCTCTGCAATTCAATTTTCATTTTTGGCCTCATCTCACTTGTTTCCGGTACTAAATCCAACTCTGTGTATTGTTTCAGTAGATGAAAAATATGTATAGATTTAAAAATGTTGTAAAACTCTTTAAGAGTCTGTGGCAAAGAATCTTCCCTTGCTATTTCATAATTCTGTAAATCAGCTGGACCAATTTTTTCCCATTTAATTTTATCGCTTTTTACTTCAATTATCAAAGCTTCATATCTATCTTGTAATAAAAAATCAGGAAGATATATAAAAGAATCTTTTTCAATGGTCTTTTGAATGTTTTTCACAATTGTATCATACAAATAAATCTTAGACACGTAAGAAACTAAATCTACCTCCCTATGTTCAGGCTCAAAATATTTACAAATCTGTTCCGGCCTAGCCTGTTTATTACTGTCTCTAAGTGGTCCATGAAACCAGCCGTTAATCGATAGTCTCACTTTATCCGGTGATGTTATTTCTGCGACTTGATGATACGAATTATCTACAACTTCAAAAAATACCAACGAATTGTATTCAGGGACTAGAGACATGACGATGTTATTCGGTTGACCATCATCATCCGTATCAAATATTTCCAAAGCTCCGCCGTCTTCGGGGGTCCAATCTTTGGATAAATATAAAATAAAGGCAATTCTTCTATCGCCCATATTGTCGTCGTGGCATAGAAGGTAATCTGTATCTGAATAGCTCGCGCTGGACATTGATATTTTACCGTTTAAACTAATTCTGGTATTTTTTTCCATCCAATTTTTTACGTCTGATTTAAAAGTTTTGTACAAATTTCCGATGCATTCTGATTTCACATTCGCCAAGTCCTCGGTTTGCATAAATTTATACAAATCCATGGTTTTTCTATCGCTTTTAACGTCAATCAATTCGTCTTTTATTCGATCAATGAAAGTATCGTCTTTTAAAAAATTTGATATCTTACAAATTCGGTAAGGTTTTGTAATCACGTCGACTTTATCGGTTTTTACCGGTTTTAAACCGTGCCAATGTTCGATAAATAGATCTTGGAATTCTGCCGAATCAACGTGGCTCGATATTATCGAACTTTTCAATTTTTTATTACACGCTTCATCTTTAATATCTGGCTTCAGTCTTTTCACGTTTTTATGCATCTTGTTCGACGTCCTTCTAATACGACTAGACACATGCGATACGATTGCTCACGTGTTGGGTGGTTTTTTCGTCGCAAAAAAGAGGTTAGCTCAGCTGAGAAGTTCGAAATTCAAATTGCAAGAGATTGATATCCGTTGCGCAGTTGGTTATCGGAAAAGAAATCTCAATCGAATATCACAGTTGAAAATTATTTAAGCGTAAATAACGTATTTGTAAACTTTTGTATTATAATTATGTCGACAATTTCCATCACAGAGATTTTTGGTAAAAAAGAATACTAAAGATCCTTAAAAATACGATCCTGAACGAACCCTGACATCTATGAACAGTTGATCGAATGGCTATCGCAATCTGTGAACCTGCGCAGTAGGTCAATGAATTTGTGTAAACCGAGCGAATTGTTAACGGTTAGGAATTCACTTACCGTCACACTGAATTAAACGTCAGAGATTCTAACCGAAGTACTAAATTTATATTTGATATTCATCTGCGAATAAAATTACTCCAAAATTAGGCAGGCACTTTACCGCGCGCGCAGAAATCTTTGCCTGTACATTTTAGGTTCGTAAATTTATTCAAACACCTAGATACATACATTATTGCGATATTATCGTTGATGGAACGATGCACATGTAGAGTCGTAACAATCTTTCAGCATAAGAAAGAAAAAAAAAGACCGACTTCAGAATAGCGTGCAGTCAAATAATACCGTTTGAAAAATAGCGCTCTCAAAAAAGGTCGAGGTTTGATTTGTAGATCGCGCAAGTGTCAACAGCGCAACAAAATGGCAACCGGTTTTTAACGTTTGACGGGTGTTGTTGGGCGTACGAAAATTTGGGGCACACCCTGACCTCTAAATTACCGGAGTATTATTCGCATAATCTTGAAATAAATCGGTAAATTGTGATTAGAATACGACGGAGCAGGGATCTGAAAAATCAAGGCATTTATTAAACGTGAGTAAAGCTTATACGTACGACACCGAAAGGCAGTACTTTACTCCGAAAACGTGACATATCGCATGATCTGACATGTCTTTAGGTTGGATTAACGGTGTGTATCGAATTATATTATAGTTACGAGGGCGGGGTTTGGTTAATAAACACGATAGACATGATATTTGGGCATCGATGCATGCGAACATAGTCATTAATTCCTTCCTGTTGCACGATGTTTCTTGAATAAAATCGCTCTTCACATTTAAGGAACGGGGCGTCCTACACTCACTTGCGCGCTGACAGTTCGTTAACGATTGTATTATATGTGTGTATATTTGACAGTACGTTCTTGGTCAGCTGTAAATAGATAAACATACGTCTTACTCTTATCTAACTGGCACAACACGGGCATTGTTATCATTTAGAGTTTAGCTGCCTCAGTTATAACCAAACTTTACGTGGATCCACTTTACAGGTAAAATTTGATTATTTCCGGTTTAGTCGAACTCTGAACATTAACCTTAACGGTTTATCATACAATGTTCTTTCCTTTGTTATTACTTTCTATCACAATTATCCATAGAGCATATTACGTCACCGAAAATCGTTAGAATTTCTAAAATTCGCACAGCTGATTTCTAATCATTATACACTTAGTCAAAAAAAACGACTGTCTATACATATTTCGAAAGCAGTGTGTACAAACATCCCTTGAAAATCGAACATTTTATTTTGACAAATTAATTGAAACAATTGCTAGATTCTTTGAAATTAAAAATTACTCGGATAATGAAATGCATTAGTATAATTCAACGAAAAATGTTAAAAATTATTCGAAAATTGGCTACCAAATTTTTAAAAACAATGCCTTTTGTTTGCGTATTCTTAAATCAAAAGATGACTGTAAAATAAGCAGAAGTAAATTCGCGGTAGAAATTTTCCCGAACACATTCAGACTAATGTGAATAATCAGAAATCTACGTCACTTTAGCCCTGGTACTGAAGGATTACATAAAACCATGTTCTAATGGTTCCATATCACCTGCTTTAAATATTCAGCGTTCACCGTGTCCAGGGTAGTCTGATGTTGGTTAATCGACTGCCTTGTGACACATGTAGGTAGAAGTATAATTTACAATGAGTTTTGTAATAGCGATATACCTATGTGAAAGAAGTAATTATCTTTGAACATGAATTAACTTTATGAAAGATAATTTTTTACTCTAATTATTGGCGATGCTGTTGTGAAATGATCTAATAATTTTCAGTAACTTGAATAGAGATGACCTTTAGATTATTTAGGTAAGCTTTTGATAGTCCTGATTAGACCGGTACAGTAGATCTTGTTAAGTGTTTATCGCTAAAAAAAATCTCAAATTGAATTATATCCTCAATTTGACTACCTAGTGTGAGAAATTATGTGCCACACATAACAGGTTTCTGAGCTCCCCCTTCCACATATTATTATAGCTGTGTAGGCGTCCGAGGTATAGAAAACCAGGATCAGGTTATTTGGCCTTTGAAGGAATCGTCAACACGTATATTTTTCTAAGTTAGATTGATTTTTATTCCTTTTTTTTTCACATCAAGAGTAGGTTCGTGTATACATACATTGCGAATTTATTTACTTAGTTTAGCAGATTTCTGAAAGCTTAGTCATTCGACTTATTATACAACAAATGTCTCTTTCGCTGTTGAACATTAAAAATAATTTCTTGACAAAGGTTAAATCGTTTTAAAGGATATTTAATATAAGTAATACAATCTTTTCTAAAGATTGTTGTTTCGGAGTAGTCCTTCTCATCTCTAATTGAACTTCTTTGACGACGTAAATTTTTCCAAGAAAATTTTTACTGGTTTTCAACACCGGAAAACCCATTTGCTTGATCAGAGTTTAAACTAGGACTCTCTGTATGTGTTGAAACCTGGAATTTATTACTAAGCAACTTTTTCTGAAATAGTCATTAGATAACTAGTATTCGCATTTTACAATAACTTTGAAAAATACATACCTAATAAAATAGAGCGACCTTAGATAACAACGATACGCTTGACTGCTGAAAGGCAAAAATGTTTATTTCGTTTTCAATAGTAGTTTATTTTAATCAACTTATATAATTTGAAATGATATTTCGGTTAGAAAGTGTTGAAAGCACAAAATAAAAACTTCATCGTATAGACTTAATGCTTGATTCGTTAATATGAAGATTTTTTTGGCTGTTGCTTACTTTGGATAGGCACTAAGATAGCTTGATTTGTTATTTCACTGGAAATTCAAATTCAGTCATGTTTTAACTCGTATAACTCATTTCAAGAGAATCAAATCATCAGAAATAATTTTTCACCAAATTTCACATCGATCGTTTGACCAATTTCAATTGTTAGATTCTTTTTCTATACAAAAAAGAATCTGCTATGATTAGAGGGATTGACAAAGAAAACATTTGTGCCTAGATATGAATTGAAAAGAAACATCTTTCTTTTAAAATATAACATGTCTTAAGCTACTGTTGCTGATAAGTTATTTATCTAGAATGAGTTTGATTGGGATCGGAACTTTGCTCCCAACACTGATTTTTCCCATAATTCTAAAGAATTGAGTTTCTCAGAAAAAAATTATCACGTACTGACTTTGAATTTCCTGTCCAATATAAAGTTGAGCTGTTCTGCTGTTTTTATTAACACATCTCTATGGGATCAATTATTTAATCTTTGAGAATTGTACCAAAATCGCATACATTCATTCTTTCAACTGATTTTCTCAAATTTCTGAACAATATCTCACATCTTTCCATAGTTAGGTATATATCATGCACAGAATGAGTAATACGCAGATTGAAACTGGTTTTATTTTCGTTTTTTTCTTTCTTATACACTCTAAATATTTTTATTCACGATAAGACTGAATCCGAAATATTCAGATAAATACCTGCATATAATGTGTGTAAAAAATGTTATTCAATTTGATATTATAAACTGTGAGGCTCATCACTAAGTTTGATTTGAAAAGTATTGCAAATTATTACTCAATGTATAAATGCAAATAATATTTAAAGAAATTACAATGGTTCAGATATGATTGCACAATGCTCGACTATACTGACAATGAATTTTTAGTTTTATTTAATACTAATTTTTCTTATTGCATTGTATATATCTTTGAACATATTCTGGTTCGTTCGTTACTATCGAGTTCTCTTCATAAATCTACCTCAAATTAAGTAAGAGAGGTTTAAAGGCCTGTCATTTTCACATACAGTGTAGGTTAATTACTATTAAAACCCCTATGTTTCAATGCTAATCCAGTCTCACAGAAAATTAATGTTATGTTATATCCAATGTACCTAGAATTATTGTCAAATTAATGTTGCAAAAGTCATCTAATAAAACTATGCACACACTACAAATTTTGAATTTTTATATTGCCTTTTGTATTATGAATTGTTGGGTTCTTTGCATCCTGAATGTGCACCAAAGTTCATACAATCAAGACGATGCTATTGGTCACCATATATAGACTCTCGCATTTGATGATTTTTAGTACATACATAATGAGAATAACATAGTTATAACAAGTCAAAGAAAATTCAATTTAATATTTTTATTCAGTAGTAAATTGATATCCTGAAATTAGGATCATATTGGTGGATCCAGAAGGACTATACCATCGCCTTAACACAATATGTATGTTTGTTTTTGCTTTTTGCATGGCTGTTGCACCGAGGAGAGTTAATCCTTGTGAAATCCTTGAAACGGTTTTTCAATGATAATTTGAATAATGATCTTAGCAATAATTTGTAATGTATTAATGTAAAAGGATCCTGCGAAAACGTATGAATTAACAGATTAACTCTCTATTTAGTTTAAATCTATGCACACCATTCTATTCTTTATATAGAGATGCAATTTTGAAATTGCAAATTGAAATGTGCATTCAATGTAGTATTCTAAGTATAAGTGTTTAATTTATACATGTATGTTTGTTTTGCTGTATTGTAATTAGTTGTGAAATGCAATGCTGTAAAATAATTATTGCAGTTTTGTACGACGCACAGCAAATTGGTGATATCAAACACTAATCCTAATCTGGATAGGATTTATTACTCGATCTATTATTAATATTCGTTGCACAAGAAGAAAAACAACAAATTTTACACTTTGTAATAAAGTCTGGGACATACAAAATTACCGTAGTTATTCCTCATAAATCATTGGTACGAAAAGAATGATTGAAAAATAGCAGTTACAATTTGATTTCGATGAACAGGATACTTGATGAAAAAGAGAATGATTATTCGAGCATGAAAACTATTTCACGTCCATAAAAGAAGTACTTTTTCGAAAAATGCTTCTGGTGATATTTTTTACTAGCTAATGTTATATGGCTTTTAAAAGAAGTTAGTTTTTTGTAGGTGTGATACATTGCAACTGTGAACAGATCATTAATAATTAAAACAGTTACCATTTCAATTCAATTTTCTAATCAATCTTTATCTGATACGGAATGCAGATAATGTTGGCGTAAGAGCAGTTACTGTAAAATGGTGAACATGTCGAAATTATCTAACTTGGTTGGATTAAGTTATACATTTATTAAGAAATCATTGATGATTTTTTCAAGGTAAACGTTTTTATAATTGATGCAAATTTCATTTGGGGAAATATCGAAAATCTTCTATTGTGTTTGGAATTTTCTTACTTTAAACCAAAGCCGATATACAACGTATTCTAATTAAACTCCGCACAGAATACTCCAAAATACTTAATTGAATTTTCAAGTACAGTAATGGTGAAATTCATGTGCTGGCTATAATCTTACACATTGCCTTAGTGAATGACATTTAGAAATAAAATATTTACAGATATTTATTTACTGAAGAGTCAACCCAAAGTGGTTTTCCAGAATAGGATATCTTTAGACTAATGTAAAAGGGGCTCCTGGTAAGTGACACTGGAGCTAATCCTAGGTGTCTATATATAAATGCAAATAAACCACCCTGACTTCTGAATTCCTTCTATGCTGACTATCTCTGCTGTACTTTCTGGTGCATTAAAAAAAAAAAAAAAAATCATTTTGTCAAAATTTCGTTTCATAGTTGGATCAACAAAGTAAATCACTTCAGTACTTTTCTTTATTACATGCGATAGACATTAAATTAAATTGCACGAGAGATCAAAGTAAGGCTGGTGAATACTATTAGTTTTAAATTATGTTAATGGAAGAATTAATCGAGAAAAATATCAAGTATTCGCTTTCACAGCATTTGCTTATATATATAAAATTCATTCCGGAGATAAGTTTATTGTATATTACAGTATAGCAGAATTTTCATATATATTTTATAAAGTTTTCACGAACAGTCCAACAGCTGAATAACCAAATAAAACGTCATCGTTTTTCCTGTGAAATTCATTATAAAAATATCTTAAGTTTCAATTCAAACCTGCATTCCCAGACAGAGTAACTCGTTTGCAACTATGCGTATGCAGCTTATGTGAACGTTCTCTCACTCATTCTGAAATAAACTCAGATAGGGAACATAGCAACAATACATAACTTTAGAAAGCTTATAATAAATTTCCAATTGATAATAGCTGATTGTATTCATTTTTCTGGTTCTATGGTGTTATAATTATTACAGGCAATACAGCTTATTTGCTTGGTTTGTTTTTAAAATTTTTTTTATCGAAAATGAATAAGAAAAAAACAAATTAATAAAGTACTATTCCGAAATAATCAGGTAATGAAGTGCCCCACTTTGGATTTCTAACGATCCAAACTGATTACATCGAAGGTCGATTTCAGATACTAGAAACCTCCAAAATTTAAATCAAAATTCTGGATTTTCGTATTGTTAATACAATTATTAGTGATCATGAAATTTCTGCTGAGTTTGTTTTTCCTTTAACAATGGCAGAATGTAAAATGCATAGACACGGATATGTTCTTTAAAGCCAAGTCACACATATTTCCCTTTCGTGCTAAGAACGGTCCCAGTTGTGTATATATATACAGGAGCACACCACAGTTTTTTTTTTGAGTGTTCCTAAAATATCCAGGGGAACCCTGTTCTTAGTTTAGGGAGAGAGTTGATATGTTAGCAGATAGGATTGTCTGCATACCATGTCAGTCTGCCTTTACCAGTCGTGTTAATAACGTGAAAAGTTATACATATATTTTTCCGATACTAGTAATAGATTATAATATGGCTAATTTTGGAGTGACCACCCAATCGAGTGTAGTATCTTTACTTATTTTCACTTCAACTGATTCAATCTTATAACAAGACAGGGTAGGGTCTTTGAAGATTTAAATTCGAAATTCTATCTCCATACAAAAAAAGTAATTCAAATAAATTATGCCATTAAAAATTGAAAGTGGTAACTATACAGTGAATGATGGAGGAAAGAAAAATCTTTCAAAATTTTTGCCATGGAAGCATTGGCGACGAAGGTACCTCTAGTTTCATTCAAGTTTTTTTTCGAATGTCATTTCTTTTATACACGAGATGTGAATGTATAATGATTCAAATGCTACACATTAGGTTTTCTTTGGGTGATTATTCCGCCTGACTAGTATGTAATCACTTGTAATCTCATTGTAAATAGTAAATCACGATTGTATAGCTAAAATCTGTTGTACAGTATTAATCTGATGCACATACTCTGTGTCATATGGAGATTGTATTTTTGTTGTAATATTTAAAGCACTTTTCAATACCACAAAGCGATTTTTATACCTCAAGCATATGCACTGAATAATAAGAACAATGCACTACGATATAAAGATCGCCATTCGTATTATAAAGATAACACGTTTGCATTAACAATCGCTTGACTTTGCACTTGGATATGGCTGTGCATAATTTATGTTCATTTCAATGAATGTTCAGATTTTTAGCTACAGATTGATACTTGAAATTCATGCCTTCAATAATGCATATGATATGTCGCAGCCTAGGAAAGTAATTTACTCTGTCATATACCTATATTGAGTAGTTATATGAAATTAGGAAACTGAAAGATCTATTAATATAATAATATTAAATATGAATATAACTATCCGTAGGTATGGCCTTTGAATTTTGACAACATTTCGACATAGTTTGGCACATACGTTTAACAGTATTAGTATTTATGTTGCAATTAAAAGGGCATAAAATTGAAGCATGAGTTCTTGTTATCCGTTGTTAGTTTTAACAAATAGCTTGATTAAATTTTGGTAAATGAAAAAAAAAAATCACAGTGTCCACAACGATCGTGGAGACCATAGTAGCACAGTGGTTCACAGTGAAGTGGCGGGTCTGGAAACTGGGACCTCGAGGGAAAGTTGCGCCACCGAAGTGGTACCAGGCGGTGGGAACACCAGGGCAACCCTTCGCCTCAGGCCACTGTCCCTCGCAGTTCAGCCCTTGCATTATCATCAGCTGAGCTCAGACGTCACTGGCAAACACTTTAATATGACCAGCCAGGAGAGTATCGGCAGTTGTAGTCTTGACGTGGATACTTCGGCTTCCGACCGATCAGGTTCGGCCCACGATTGAATATCTCAGAATGATAATGTCTTGGAGTTGAATAGTATTAATCAGATTTATCTATAGTATCTGGTATTGTTTATGTTATGTACGAAGCTTAGAATTTTGTACGTTTTTTTCTTTTACATTCTTCGTTTTAGTTGTGATAAATAACTACCATATTTCTCAAACGCACAATTGAGAAGATTTCGCATCTTGTAAATTCCACGATGATTTCTATCTCCTATACCAAGAGTTTCTTAGAATTTTTTTTACCGCATGCAATGCACATTACGTTTAATACTGAAACACTCTAGTTAATTAGTATTTTCCCTATCGTCTGATCAGCTATTGAAAAATAATAATCTTCCACATTTTGTATAATTTAAATCTTACTTTAATTGAGTCAACTTTTTCTGTATAATACAAATTTTATATGAGCATCAGAAATGAGAGATTTAGTTTTTTACCAGGAATCTATGGAAACGTTTTAAATGAATAAAATTTATCCTTGACTCTATGTATAATGTGTTTCATGCGTAGTTATATTAGAAAATGGTGCACATCCATCTCGCTTCTGTTGCAGCAAGTTCAATTATCCGATCTGTAATAACAGCAAAAATACGCTGAGTTAAAAGTATGAAATATAGATAATGATAATAACTCAAGAAAAGTAACAAATCAAGATCCTTTTGATTTAGCTTCAAGTGATGTTGCAAAACCAGTTCAATCAGTTGTGTCATTTTTTATTTTTGTTTAATCTCTAGCTTTGGCTATTATTTTTAGTTTTTATATTAGAATGACCAGATGCATGCCGATGTCTCTTTTTATATCATTCATTAGCTTATAGAAAACACCAACAAGTTCTGAAGATTGTACATACCCAAGTATCGAATCTTTATTCGAAAAATTGAAAAAAATAATTCCTCTCACAGAGTTAAAATGTCAAAGGTCATCGAGTAGATAACAAGCAATGATTATATGCACATGTTGAACGTATTTATCTGAATATAGCCACTCTAGTCGAAATAAAAATACATTATTTTTACCTGACGAATAAAAATTCATTCATCTATGTATTCGATGAATTTAATTTGCACCAAAACTGGGGTTCATATTATCGTTTCTTTAACAATATGATTAATTGCCTTTGCTTCTATGTTATATAATATAATAAAAATCAAATTTCACAGATTCACAGCACGCCTTCATTATGCATTGTACACTATCAGTAATACTCATAGTCTTTAAACCAATCTAGAAAGCTAATTGTAATTAGCTTAGTGTATTCCTAGAGTATTATTTTTTTGCCTGTGTTGTGCCAAGCCTAGTTAACTTTAGTTGCTTTCATTGTTTTGCAAGTGTGCTCGCCGGTGTGATTCCAGGCTATTCCTGTTAGCACCGTAGCGTTGTTGAGTACGGGCTTACGTTTAGTTGATCTAGACTATTATCTGCGTGCAGTTTTTGTATTAAGTAAAAGAATAACATTTAAATGCCTTATCTGACATAAAAAGTTATCAACAATTCTGGGATTCCAATACTCAAAGTGTTTAAATTCCTAAACATATTTGTCTATGTTTCACATTCTCTTTATATTTTCATAAAAATACTTTTACTTTAATGGTGGAGCTACCATTAAATGATCATTTCTTACCAACTTGGAAACAGTAGTCTCCTGAATATGAAAAAAATGCTTTACCTGTTTCAATTGTTTATTATAAATCACTATCAATGTCATTATCTCTGAAGTATTACAATTGACCTTAAATTGTCCAATTATTCAAGATAGTTCGACGGCGAATAACGCGATACTGTGATATATCGCAGTTCATTATTAATTTGATTAATGTGTGTTCATTTTAAGTGTTTTGAATAATTTATTGAAAATTTTATTACAGATACTGCTGTAGGTTCTATATCTGATAAAACCTTACACAGTCTGAGCCTCTCCTGTAACGGTGAACTTACTCCGTCTCCCGAAATCTTACCAAACGGTAAAGAAGATCCGTTAGAACAGATAAGTTTTGATGCAAACAAAGAAAACATAAGTAATATTCATCATGAAAACTCAGAACCAGAACAGCTGACAGCCAAAAAACCATCTTACTTAGGTCTTGCCTGTAGTATAAGTGGCTACTCCGGTATCACGAGATACGATAGTAAGTTACGCGAAGGATTCAGATCTAGAGATACCAGTCCTGGAACCAGACTCATAACTCGAGATACGAGTCCCGCAGGCTTCAGGTAGTTTACTTTTAAAATTAACTTCTTTTTTATAGGAATGAAGTATTTGTGTATATGTTAAGTATAAGTAATGCATTGGGAAAATCTGTTAATTTATCAATTGCTTGAATAGATCCAGTGAAAACCTGAGCCTACCAACTCAGCCTCCATCTAAAAGTCTGTCAATATCTCCACTCGCGATGGAGCGTCAAAATGGTTTCTCAAATGGAGTTAAAGAAGAATATAAAATTCATACATTTGTTGAGACTAGAAGTTCAATCAGTACATGTCAAGGGTTTAGCGAAGTGGACAAAGGTCTGCCTTTGCATAACACTTTTGCTGATATAAGCCCAGTAAGAGGTAATCCAGATATGTCACCGATAAAAAAAAGTCCCGGAATGGTCAGAGTGGTGGCATTCAGTCAACAGAATAAAAGTTTTATGTCAAACGTTAATGAATCTTCACCAAAGTCTACAAGTTTTAATAGTGAGTATTATTATCTATATTCTGTACAAAATGATTCAAAGTAATTAACATGAAATTAAATTTTCTGTATCATTCAATTTACAGTTTCAAATAATTCGATGACAGAAATAAGCATGACAAACGGCTCTTCTATGGAAACAGAAAATCAGACCTTTAATTCGTCTTCAAATAGTGAAAAATCTTTCATTCAACAAAGAGTAGAGAGATTGTACGGGCCTGGAGCCTTGGCGCAAGGATTCTTCTTCAAACGTAGTGCTAGCAAATTAAATACAAGCGATTGTTTTTTGAACAAAACGTTGAATAATAATAACGACGTTTCAACCGACGATGTAAACGAGGAGGAATCATTGAAATCTCTACCAGTTTTAAGACATCTTAGACCTGAATTCCGGGCACAGTTACCAGTCGTGAGTCCTAGAAAGCCGACAGATGGTAGTGAACAAGTCATCAAATCGTTACAAAGGTGATTAAGAAAAAAAAAACTTTTGTCAGTATATTATAAAATGAATAAGTGAGCTATTTTTGAGTTAGATTTTTGTATGGCAAGATATGAAAATAGAATAACTGTAACATTTCTTCCACAGAGTAACTTCATCTGTTCAAAAAACTGAACAACAAACTAAAATTGTCTCAAATACCATAGATCTGAATAGTTGTATAGCAAGAAATGAATCCATTGGTAATTTGAAGCCAAATATTACCAGCTTGAAAAATATACCCGATCAACAGCCAGCTGCATTGGAAGTAGTTTTACCTGTTCTTGAACCGAGCGCAAGTTTACAAAATATAGCCAAGCATATTCAAGAGGCAGAAAAGGCTGTGGAAGAAAAAGATGGTCATTATTTCATTAAGGTAAAAACGAAAAGTATCTCTAATTACGAATTATTCATCATGGCAATTGAATTCTTTGTAAATGTTAATTTTTGTTGTTGTTAAAACAATTTCTTTAACGGTAATTTGAATCATTCTTTTTCATTTGCATTTCGTGATATGTATGTCTTCAGATGTTGAAAGCAGAAACAGAAAGGTTGTTGTCCTTAGCTGCATCTGCAGAAGCTGAACTGGCAGGTGGTGATCCAAGTGTACTGCCCGAAGAGGCAGCTGGAAAGCTAAGATCAGCTGCCGGAAAAGCCAGGCTACTAGCGACTCAAAAAATGCAGCAATTTGAAGGACTCTGCCAAAAGAACATCGTAAGCATTATCAGCTAATAATACATTTATTAGAATTGTGCAAGATCATCGATAAGCTGCATCTATCGCATTCATTTGCGTTTCGATATCAACGTAAATCAAAGATTATATTTTAATCTTATAATTTTAGATTATCGGTGATTGATTAAGTATTATAACTCTGATTCTTAACATGTATGACATAAAAATTGTATTTTCACAGAATCAAATACCTGGAGAAGAATTCCCAACCACCGATGAAGACCTGGCTGGTTTTTGGGACATGGTGATGCTACAAGTTGTTCAAGTCAATGAACTATTTGATCAGATACGAAGACTGAAAGATTCGCAGTGGAAAGAGGTATGCTTGTGTATAAATATTTCGTATATCACATCGCATTTATCTTTTTTATTTACTTCTTCATAAAACTTCTTGATCCTTCGATTAATCAGAAAGCCATAAGAAAATCTTCAGGATTTAGAAGAAATGAAAATCTTAGCAGTTCAAGACCGTACGAAAATCAAGCAAATACCGATCAAATTAATATCGACTTATTTCGGTTAAATAATTCTGTAAATTTCATCCGCCGTATTCCGGAGCCAAAAAATAGCATTATAAAAATACAGGATAGGGTTTCCCATGGAAAAAATAACATTTCACTAAGTACAGAATTTCCTTGCTTAAAACTAAGAAATATCAGACGCTGTTTTAAAGATTTTAATACAAGAAACTTGAAATATCAAAAATTAGACAATCCTCAGCAGACGTATAGAAATTCACAATATAGACAATTTTTCGCTCATGAGTTACCCCAAACTGTTAAATCAATTACTAATAGCGAAAGTGATATTATTCCACTAAAATCTTCAAGCATTACCAATTCTTATTCTGAAAGTACAAAAAACCTTAGTCTATCTACCCTGAACGAAGTTGAGTACAATAAAAATATGATGAATAACAAAACGATTCGAAAAAGTGTTAGTAACAAATACTTTTCAAAAAAGGAAACTCCGTACAAACGTAAATGGAAAATGATCAATTCATACAAAACAGGGCATGAAGTCATGGGAGACGAAGTGCAAAAGAAATTTAAAGAGCCTTACATTCAATTAATTGCAGATAAAACGCTATTTCAATTTCAAGAAGAATGCAAGTCTCGGGTAAAAACCTTAAATACAAACTCAGGGCTGTATAAACAACTTACTTCCCCGAGCAATTTACAAACGCCTACTGAAATGTTTGTTTATACGTATCAAGTAATTAAAAATCAAACTGTTTCACGTTTAAATGAAAAAGAGTCTTTGTTAATAAATGGAAGCAGCTCGAAAACTTATTCCAGATTCAGTAGAGAGAAACTTTTTCGCAAAAGCTGTGATTCGAAACGCTTGAAATTAATGTCACGTGAAAATATTATCAATTGTCGCAGTTGTAGTAATTATACAAATGACGTTGATACATGTTCAACTTTGGTGAACTTGCAACCATGTAGCATAAAAAATTATAATAACATACCACGAGAAAACTGTTCAATTGAAACGGGAAATTCTATTGAAAATCAGCTTACGAGTCTTGGAGCAAATAAGAAAATGGAAATTTTGAAAACATTGAAACAATCATCCAAATCTGAATTTAATGACTCTAAGCATTGTTCAGTAATCTGGAATCGAGGTTTCGAAGAATTTCTATCTGACGATATCAATGGTGCGAGGAGTTCTAAAAATTCTGGTATAAATTTGCATAGCACCATAAAGCAAGCGGCCGAAATTTTGCTGGTCAAAAAATTGGTAAAGTCTGAAGCAGACAAAGATAAGTTAATTGTAAATTCAGAAGAGAAATTCAAAATGTACAAGAGTAGCAATAGGAATAGTTATGATTATCCAATTGAATATTTTCGTAAATCTCAAGTATTGATTGATGCTGATATCAATTTGGATCTGGATAAACACATGAGTCGAAAATTGGGTGAATGTGTTGAGATATTCACTAGAAACCAAAAACAATTGAATAATTTAATATCAAAAGTTAGAGAATTAGAATCTATCATAAATTCTGGTACATCTCATACAACAATCTCTGAATTGGCTAATCACATGTCGAGCCATTTTCTAATGGTTGAAAATCAGTCTCCCGTTGAAATAGATACAATCGGTCCAGAACTAGGGGACAAATTTTTTACAAATGAAAATATCTGCGATCTTGCCATAAAGACATTGAGAATGATGGAGGCTGTAATAAGAGAGATTGAATCGAAAATAGCTGAACTTGAAGCGAATAAATTTAATTTCAGATCATGGAATCAAAGTGTTTCTAAGACTAAAATATTGGCAACCACAGACACGAATTTAGTTTCCAAAATTTTTAATATTCTAGCTACTCAAATATTTCGAGTTTATAAAATGGGTATTCAATTCATTGAAGGCCCGTTAAAATCATGGACAAGTAATGCTGTGGCACTTTTGATCCGAGTATTCAAAGTCTCTGCTAACAAGCGTGCTAATTTAAAATCCAAATATGGTACACGTTTATCACTGGAACAGTTAAAAATGAATAAAAATTCGATATCCCGATCTGCCAAAATTGTACAAATTTTTTCTTCAAGATCAAACATTGCCTCGAAATACCTTTGTGTATTTTTTGAGAGAAATAAATATTTCTTTCGACTATCATTGTATTTGTATACTTACGGTATACTCAGCATAGTTTTCATTATTTTCAAACTTTGTTTGAATTAAATAACGTTTTTTGGTCATCTTAACTTGCTCAGGACTATGCTAAGTTCCGTTTGTAATATGTTTGATTATTTCTCGTGACTTATGGAATTAATTAAGTTTAATAAAGATGTGCACTAGAAATATTTTGTTTCATTCTGTGTTGTGCAAAAGTGATAAAGTATTCAGAAATTAAATTTTAGCATTATTATAAATAGCAATATTGCTTTTTTGTACGTATGTTTCATTAATGAAAATTTTTTACAATTTTATTTCACTATTTAAAGTCCAAATTTGATATTTATTTTTATTCATAATGTCTACGTACAGTTTAGCTCGATATTTTCTTAGAAATGAATACTTTTTTTTATTTGTACCTGTATAACATTCACCTTAGATGCACAAGTACATGTTTTTTTTTTTTTTTTTTTTGAGGAGAGATGATTCATTAATTATGCTATGAAGTGAAACAAACTTTGAAAATAGTAATTTCAATTCTATTCATTTGATTAAAGAGAGAAGAAAAAACCAAAAAATCGTTGCAGTCTTGCTGTTCTCCCTTTTTGCAATTTTTTTTTTTTTTTTTTTTTTACAGCATTTCCCTGAAGGGACTAAATCAAATCTTTTTTGTCTCAGGTTATTCCAGATTCTAAAGCAATTACATCTTTACCTCAAAATGGCAGCAATACTAAACGCCGTGTGAACGTCCTGAATAAAGCAAAACCAACTGCGAATAGTGAAGCAAATCGTAAAGCCCGAGAAGCTCGTGAACAAGCCAGACGTCAAATGATAGAAGAAAGAAGACGGGCGATGCGTTCGAATGCACAAAATAAAGATCACAGCGATGCAGATTCTGTGAAAATATTTGTGCCCGAAACGTAACGATGAATTCGAATATTAATAATAATAATAATAATAATGAAACGCAAATAAATTGACAAGGGCACTTCATACATTGTCGGAGACTAAACATATTCCGTGACTACTTACACACAGCTTCATTACGCTACGACAAACATCACAATTCTAGTATCAAGTGCATTTGTATCGAAAAAATGTAACATTTTTGTAACAGTATTAAAATTTAATTAAAAGTTTAAAAATCGAAATAATCCAAAATCTTATGATGCACAGAAAGAGAGAAAGAGAGAGAGAGAGCGAGAGCGAAACCGTGAAAGAGAAAGTGTGTTTACTGATGAAAATTATCTTCCAATATTCTCAGTGTACTAAGAGAGGAATATGTGTTTCTAGATTATTCGTTGTTATTAATTTTGAAAAAAAAAAGAAAAATTTATACAAAATAATAATGTCTTCAAATTTTTTTTTTTTTTTTTTCACGGTATAATAGTTTAGTATAATTGTGAGTTTCGTTGTTTTTTTTTTTTTTTCGCGACTGAAATAAATATCGAAACGTGGATTTTCATGTATGTATAATGTATGTATTACAATTCTCAGATGTGATAAATAATTTGTCGGGATTTTGTAAAGTTCTAAGACGTGAATCAATATAACACCATTGTTATTTACATATTTTAATATCCTTAGCAGCATGGTGAGTTCCATTTTTTGCGCATAGACAGATTTTTTTTTATATACATATAAACGATAAAAAATAAATTAAGAAATAAAATAAAACCGAAAACACAAAAAAAAAAAAAAAAATGGAAAAAAATGGAAAAAAAAAACTTAAATTAATTATAGAACTTAAGTACTTTGGCTATTTAAATTTTTTCTATTGCGAGCCTAATGATTACTTAGTAATTTATATATGAGGCTTTCAACGCCACTCCGACGACCTAAATGTCTGACCATTTTTGATTCGGCTAAAGGTTTTTTTTTTGTTTCTAAAAAATCATGAAAGCTACTTTCAATAAAAGAAATGAAAAAAAATTTAGCAGGATCAAAAATGATCAGGTGTTTTGGTACGTCGGAGTGGCATGGAAAGTCCCATGTGTAGTAAATTATAAAAAACAAAAAAAGAAAAGAAATTTGTAGGAATAAAAGTTAATCGATTTCTTGTTTAATTTGTACAATATTCTTGTAATTAAATCATAAATTGGTGCGAAGTTACATGTTATGTATATATTTATGATCTAAATAATTCAAGGTAAATTAACACATATGTCCGTCATTATTTTTCTTCTGTGTGTAAATTCTGTAATTGTTTCGAAGCGTTTAAATAACGGCAGACGATTTCTATTATTATAAATAATTCTTCAACTTGTTCATATTAAATGTGGCATACAGATGCTACTACATCCAATGTACTATTCATGATTAACGCGTGCTTCGATTCCTTAATCTTATGTATAATCTTGTTTTATATTCTAATCTCATTAACATGCATTAAGAAAACAACAACAAAAAAAAGTAAAAATAATATTTAAACAAAAGAAAAACAAAACTGAAGGTTTCTCAAATAACTGACTCTCATAAATTGAAGATTTATAGACGCATGAATATTAGTATATAAATTTACATCCGGAGAATACATTGACATTAGAAACATTTCCACAACACTTGAAGCTTGTAATATTTTCATTTTTGTCTAGAATCGAGACAAGGCGTAGATTTCAGTTTAATTTACATAACATACGCCAGAAATTATCACACGAAAAGATATAAACTTTCGCTATATGTACACATTTGTCATTTAACAATAGGAGGATAGGCCCTCACTCTGCAGGCAGCCTAATTTGTGACATTCATATAAGTCACTAGTTTATAATACACAGGCCTACGATAATAATTATCGATCGTTTATTCGCTGTAGATTTACAATTTTTTTTTTTATTCAAAGTACACACACACACACACTCACTGTGATGCTAAAATTATTTTGAGCCATTTAAAATGTATACTCTACGCATTATGACGAAACGATGTCTATATCCAAAGAGTCAGTTCCTAGCTGTTATATGTTTAAAAAAAAAAAAAAGGAATAAGAAAAATGAAAAATGATAATAAAATAAATAAATAAAAAAAAAAAACATGTGCATGCAAAAAAATGTTAGAATAAATTACAATTACAATGTGTGGAATAGATTTGCTATTAAGGCCCTAGTCTAGTCATATAAATAAGTGCATATAGAAAACAAATACAGACATAGATTTGCGATGCCAGATATACGAAAATTTTACCTTAAAAAAAAAAAATAAATAAATAAAAATTAACCACCACATTATCCACAAATCTTTCTGGGTATGGAAAATGTTAAATAAATATAGAAGCATGTTTCGGAGCCACAAGTATAAAATTCTAACGTTTTCTAAATCTTAAAATTTTATACAAGTCAAGCCATGCTTAATTTGCTGAAATTGAAGATGACGATTTTAAAAATTATGGTTAAATAACTATTTCGGTTCAAAATAGATTATGGGAAATTTTCTTATTGACATTACGAATGTGTGTTGGTATTTGTATTGAAATAAACTGCACTAGGACCTTAAAATTATCTCCAAAGATTAATGATGCGTTGAAACTTTGAAAACTTTAAAATGAAAATATAACTTTGTCTCAAACATTCTGACTTTACTCAGTCAAATTTAAACATCGCCCATGAAATATGTAACGGGTCGTTTGTATCCACGTCGTCTTCTGATACTCAATCACGCCTCAATGCCTTAGTAAACAGAATTATAATGCATGTATGGGGAATCGCACCAATTATCAGCACGAGTATCGGATTGGAAAAAAAAAGAAAAAACAATTTAACAACAAAACATTGAATTTGGAAAGAATTGTGTGCTGCTGATTACCTGAAATTTTCTGAATATTAAAAGAAGCACGAATCACCGATATTATTGAGTAAAAAAAAAAAAAAATTAACATTTCTCAATGCTTGAAGCTGGTACAAGTTATCTTTCTTGAAATAGTTTATCATCATTGACCTTTTAGGCACCGAGGAAAAAAAAAATTGAATAAATAAGAAAAAAATATCTAATACATTGAATTTCAATGATTTTATAAATGTTAATAATCTTCTGACTAATTTCATAGAGTTTATACATACCTAATATCGTACTCGTCTTTAGTGTTTTTATACTTTTTCGAATATGTATATTGCTATTAGAGATTGCCGTTATGTTTGAAAGAAGACAGAATGTTATGAAAAAAAAAAAAATAGAAAAAAAATTAGAAAAAAAATTAATTGAAGTGAATTAAATATATGCTATTATTTGTATATTCTGTTACTAAGTCTACATACCTATGTATAAGATATGAGTGCTACAATTCCTGTTTCTAATTTATTTTATTTTTTTTTTTTTAAGCATTACAGTTTTTTTTATAATTAAATTTAGTCACATATGGCATCGTGATCATTTTACACATTTGTGTCACTAGAATTGTACATATAAAAACATTTTATTTCCCCAAGAGTGATTAATTAGAACTAAAGAATCATTTTGTAAATTAATTACATTTTTCATTATTAATTATTTCAAACTGCGTTTAGTACTTTTTTCTTCTTTTCTTAACATGGTAGTAATTTATATGCAGTTTTATTATTATTTAGCTCACAAATATCTTACGATTTTTTTTTTTTTTTTTGGAATCTGCCAATTGTATAGAATGTGCCCGAAGCTAGACAATATTGTTGAATAAAAAATATATGAAATTAATAAAACACAGTTGAGATATTTTCTTCTTGATGATTAAAATAATGTCTAACTTTGGATACATTCTTGATATGTTTTTTTTGTTTTTTTATTTACCCATATTTATTTATATTACACATTTGGTATCGAATATTTCTTCAACTATAATACACTCCTAACAAGAATTAGCGGGCCACCCAATTTTTGCTTCGAAAAATGTTCGATTTCAAAGTCTCGTAATTCGATAAAAAATTGACTTAGCGAGTCGTTCGTAGAAGTATTTTAAAGCTTGAAGCTTCATCTTTCAGATGCTTACTTTTGATTGCATTTATGTTTCTTTTTGTCTTGAGTTATGGTTCCTTGAACCATCTCGTGTCAAATTTGTGTATCGATGTTCCAACTTCAAAACAACGCACGGGGTCGAACAGGATCGGAATTTTAATTTCAAGATAGTCATTTTGAAGCTTGGAATGTCCACTTCAAAAGCCTTTTTTTGAACTTGGTCTACGATTTTTTTTCATGGAGTTATGCGTTGCTGAAGCAAAAATGGTCTTTCAATTTTTGATCGCATGCCTTGGGCTAACGAGTTCTCGTATCGAGGTTCCCAAACAAGGCTTTTGAAGCTCAAATCTTCATTTTTCTGAAACCTCATTGCAATTTTTATTCGATGACGTTTTCAAGCCATGATCACCATCCAAACGAGACCCTCCGAACCGTGAAATGGAAATTCGAACTTTGACCTCAGGTAGCACACGCAAAAATAGCGACACAGGTGGCCCAAGGTTACAACTTCAACGTTAAAGTGTTTTCTTCAAAACCATATCTTGGAATTTGCTTTACGATTTTTTTTCGTAAAGTTATTCGATTTTTAACACATACGGACGATTGAAACAGTACCACCGGCATTAGCATTACTTGAAGTGGTGGAATAATCACGAGATCGGTACGACCATGCATGGAAATTGCACCCCAGACCATTACAGAGCCACCCCCGTATTCGTGAATTTCAGTACAATACAATTTCAAGGGCTGTATTTGACAATAATTTTTTCTGGAGAATGACATCACCCTTCTTGACCACCCGGCTATAAGTCCCGATTTAAATCTAATCGAACACGTGTGGGATATGGTTGGACGAAGGTTGAGACAATGCCGCGTACAACCAGCAAATTTACCTGAGCTGGGCCAGGTGTTGCGCGAAATTTGGCATGGGATACCGCAGTATCTTATTCGGAGCTGCATCAATATGACGGAAAGATGCCGTGAAGTGATTAGGCAAAGGGGTGGAAACACGCGTTATTAATTGTGATCTGCATCAAACATCTTTAGATCCCCCGCAAGTCGGTTCACATACGCGCACACATACAAATACACTCACACTTACACACGTACCAGAGAGGGTTTGGAGTCACAAAATACCGTGGTAGTGACGAACCATGGGGTCCTGATGTCTGGTACGCAGACAAACTCACACACACTTACACACGAGGTGTAAATCCTACCAGGCAACCTCCACGCGGTACACTTTAAGTAATGCTAATGCCGGAGGTACTGTTTCAATCGTCCGTATGTGTTAAGAATCGAATAACTTGACGAAAAAAAATCGTAGAGCAAATTCCAAGATATGGTTTTGAAGAAAACACTTTAAAGTTGAAGTTGTAACCTTGGGCCACCTGTGTCGCTATTTTTGCGTGTGCTACCTGAGGTCAAAGTTCGAATTTCCATTTCACGGTTCGGAGGGTCTCGTTTGGATGGTGATCATGGCTTGAAAACGTCATCGAATAAAAATTGCAATGAGGTTTCAGAAAAATGAAGATTTGAGCTTCAAAAGCCGTGTTTGGGAACCTCGATACGAGAACTCGTTCGCCCAAGGCATGCGATCAAAAATTGAAAGACCATTTTTGCTTCAGCAACGCATAACTCCATGAAAAAAAATCGTAGACCAAGTTCAAAAAAAGGCTTTTGAAGTGGACATTCCAAGCTTCAAAATGACTATCTTGAAATTAAAATTCCGATCCTGTTCGACCCCGTGCGTTGTTTTGAAGTTGGAACATCGATACACAAATTTGACACGAGATGGTTCAAGGAACCATAACTCAAGACAAAAAAAAACATAAATGCAATCAAAAGTAAGCATCTGAAAGATGAAGCTTCAAGCTATAAAATACTTCTACGAACGACTCGCTAAGTCAATTTTTTATCGAATTACGAGACTTTGAAATCGAACATTTTTCGAAGCAAAAATTGGGTGGCCCGCTAATTTTTGTTAGGAGTGTACTTGCAAGACGAAATCGGTTGAATGAATTACTGAATTACTTGAAGATTCATCAACGTGAATGAAAAAGAGTTCGAGCAAATTGTATCAACCGTATGATTTATGTCACTGCATATCTACTTTTTTCTTTTTTTGTTGTTTTAAATTATTTATTCTCTTTGTTAGATTGACTGAACTGATGTATGTATGTACACATGTATTCTTATTATTTGTGACAAAAAGCTGACATTTGAAGCAAAAAAAATTGTTTTTTCAAAATTTTTAGAAACTACACACTTTTTAATTGTTCAATTAGAATGATGATCAAGTGAAATTATGCAGCACAATTTCAGAAAAGATGTTTTCAAGTTTCTCTTCACTAGATCGATTCAATGTCAGACAATAAAACTTTTATAGTCACTGCGGAAAGGACTCGTAACTTCTTAGGAATCCACACCGAACCTTAGTAGATTAACAATTCTTTGCAGATGAGTGAATTTTCTAGGAAATTTGTATAATGAAATTCGGTTTGGGTGACTGTGTTGGTTTTTGAAAAGTTTTAGTTCAATTTTATTGGTTGTATTTAGTTCGTCTGTTACGATCCCTCGAATACTGAATTGTAAAGTTTTTCTTTAACAATCAACGAATATCTATATGCCGATATTGTAAAGGCCATTGAAACGAAGCTTGCAAAATGATTAAAACCTGATTTTTTCTTATATTTTTAAAAATTGAATATTTATGAATAATGCGATACCGTAATACGTCATAAAATAAAATAAAAATTTCAATTCACCTTTCATCTACACGAAGGAATATTGAATTATGGTCTTTTTATTTTTTAAATAAAACTTGATTGTATGCTTGTAGATATGTGTCGGTCCTAGTTGTTAAGGTATGATCAGAAACAGCTACGAGCCATTTTTAACATAAGATTTAAGAAAGGATATCTCGAAAATACGATACACTGTACTATATTTTAATAAATAAAAATACTGTTCTCTTATACAGAGTGACATTATTATAGCAATATGCCGTAATTTTATGAGTTCAGCAAACACGATGTTATACCTCCTTAACTCTGATACTCAAAATTATAATTTTTTTTTTGTGATTTTAATATGCAATTAAAAATAGTTAAATTTCCGTTGCTGTTTTAAGAGTACGATGCATTATTGTTTCGATAGCTGACTCATCCGTGCTGATAAAATATAAGAGCTGGGCAAGCGACTGAATTAAAATTAAAATTAAATTGTGTACCTTTGGAATAATTGAAAGAAAAAAAAAAAAAATTCTGAGGACGTTGAATATTAAAAAATAAACAATTTATTAATCTGTTTCCTCGGATTGTTGATATGTAATTATAAATGTTACAGATTTCAATGTACTGTTGATACAACATATAAAGACAAATAAAGCAACAAATAAAATTATATCCTAATTAACTTTTCAGAAGATTTAATTAAATCTTTGGTCATTTTCCGAGTCACATAACTCCGAGCTCATATTATGGCTATACGAGAAATTTTATCTCTGATCAGATATGTTTATAGTAAATAGATACTACATCAATCTGAGGAACATGCTTGTATCTATTGTAGACTCAGTCAGTTTAAAGAATATTAATAAAATTGTAACATTCGAATCCAATTTCTTTATTATGAATTTATTATGATCTCGGCTTTGTAAGGCTCCCTGTTCGCTTAGCACAGATTTGAATTCCTCTGTTAAAATTATTATGACGTCGAAATCTTTATACAACTGTCGGAGTGATCGACAATGTTCCGAATACCCTTAAGAATCGGTATTCAATTCTTCTCGAACAATGGATAGCAAATACGATGGTACTGAGGATTTGAACTGATTCCCGCCCGCCGATTGCGGCAAAAGTAGTTCGCAAAGTCGCCAGCGTAGAAGCACGGTTTCATTTACCGACAAATCAAAGAACATGATAAGGTCTGCAGGTTGCATGGAGTTAGGCGCTTAACAGCACCGCTCGTTTCAAATGATTCACGGAAGTTTGTGGGTAATACATACCTACTCATGTAATCGCGCGATCATTCACTGTATTTCAAATACATATTTTTTTTTCTCTGTTCGCGATGATATTGGTCCGAAAATGTTTGTTTTGAGTTATAGTTTTTGGAAAAAATCGGTGAAAAGATCACGAGCATCGACTTTTTTGGGCCTTGGTTTTAAGGTGAAAGTACTGACCTGCAGCGTTCAGTAGTAATTCGATACCCTGTAATCAAGGACCAAGGTATATTTTGAACCTGTGGCACCGATTAAAGTTATGCATGTGTATGTGATGAAGTTAATTTTTAAGACTTTTCATTCATTTATTTTTTCTTTATTGGCATTTACAAAGTGATTTATCCCTCTCCCCGAGCCACGGTTTTAATTTATACCGCATGTAAACGTTGATAGCGGAATAAGGGTATAGACAGCATTTATTTTCATAGCAACTTTGATTTATTGAGTACTTTTATACAACAAGCCCTCATTCATAAATATTTATACCTAATAACGCGTACGATATAGAAATCGATGGGGATTATAGTATAGTCAACATGTTAGGTCTTAATAGTTTAATAATGTTAAAAAAAATATATAGGTATAGAACTCAGGCATGTAATTGATAGGATAAGTAATTTACACTGGTTCCTGGCTATAATAAGGCGGATTTTAAATTCATAAGAAAGGCATCTTAGGCAGTTTTATTAATCAGGATAAACCGACAAGGTCTCCAGATCCCTGATTGATGATAAAATAGTTAAAAGTTTAATCAAAGGCAAATTGAAAAGCTCAAGACACAATAATTATCACGCTTATCACTATACATACATAATATATTCCGTACTCCGGCAGGGAATGTTATGAATGAAATATTTATGACAGTATATAACCATCTATAGATATGTGTTTATATATTTTTATATGAGTTTCGATTTTCAAAGTCATTATATATCAGATCTCATATAGATAATTTCGTTTTCTCATTATTTTTGTCTTTTTTCCATGTTTCTGGTTTTTCATTCAGGTATTATGTATATTAGCTTATTTACGACGAACATACGAGTTTTTACCACAATTTGATCATTTCAATTAAATCTAATAAGCATTACGACACTGCTATGCGAATTTCAAACACTTTTCGAATATTGATATAATTGTATAATTAAAAAATATTATGCCTCGTATTATAGGTAATATACGACATGTAGTTTGCTTTCTTAAAATACTAGTTAGACTTTACTATATAGGTACGTTTTTTTAACTCATTCACAACAAAATCCAAGCAAATTTTTATCCGTAAAAATGCATTTCGGGCATGCAAGCAGGCCGTACAAATCAGGCGATGTTTTACGCATATTTGCAAAATTTGATATCAGTATTCATTATTTTATTATGCTTTTGAGTATATCTGTTCTTTGATCTTTGCCTTCCATCGAATTGACGGTTTTATAATAAATGTTATAAAACTTGTCAATTACGAAATGACGAAATTACATAAAGATTCAGCAGATTTTTATATATAATTTTTGGTATCAGCTCGAATTTTGTGTAATCCAATGTTACTCTGAACAACATCTAAATCATCACAATTATCATTATTTTTTTAGGCTGGATAATTCAGATTTTTATTACTCTATCTATCACGATAAAATTTCGATTCTTTATCAGAGATTCTTGATACTCCTTGAAATTTGAAATTTCGGAAATGAAGCAAGCGAATCGTTAATATCAATTATATGTTTTTAAAACTTTACTCAACTTCGACGTATATATTAATTCGTTCACTGCAGTACCATTGCTTTCCAAAAACCATATCCTTGTAGTTTCGTTATAATTTATAAAGAATAAAAAGAAAAGGAAAAATAATTACCGGTGACTCCATACGAATTAGCATTATTATAGATACACATACATAGGAATATAATCAGCCGTTTCAAATATGATATAACATATTCATTTTTTTTTTTTTTTATTTCTTGTTTTTTCAGATTCGAATTGATACTTCGATCAGTCTTTGATCTAAGTCGATAAACTATACCTATACTAGACTAGGCAAATAAGGGTCTTGCCTTCGTTCATCTTATCCTGTACTTTATCACTGGCTGTTGATTTTTCAGCCTGGCCACTGAAAATAGCAGACGTGAAAGTCAGGATCACGCCCAACACTGCAGAGTAGAATGCCCAACCTGGAAGTTCGATAAAGTCATATAAGACCATCTCCGAATATAATATACGAATGTGAATATGAAAATGTGCATATCTCACCGAGACTACAGTCCGCAAGGTAAAAGGGAGCCGCTTCATTTCCACAAAGTCTTTGAACTCTCGTCGAGCCCCAACCAGCAGCGTATAACGTCATGCCAAGGAGGTACATGATACCTTGAAAACCAGAGAAAAAAAGATTGAAATAATTACTTAGAAATGACTGTGCGAGTGTTAATAGCGATGGAATAAAGACGACTGTATCGCAGCTTCTTAGAAAAGTAACAGCGCTTCGTGTGATTCTTTTTTTCACAAAACGTATGTACGATTCGTTCACCAGCAGATCAGTTTCTTATGTAAAAGCTAAATTTACTTCATGTAAGAGTTTATATTGAGACTTATGTACCAGCAATTGATTGTCCAACACCAGCCAAATCGAATATACTTTTTCTGCCGATACTCTGCACACAACAGCCCATCAATGCAGCCATAACCGTCACCGTCATCACGGCCATTCCAAACGCGAGAAAGAACAGAGTAGCTTTCCAGCAGTCGGGGAATACCGAAGACTGTGTTGCGAGACCAGCGATATTGAAATTGGCACAATGTAACCTGCCGTCAAGTCTTGTACATCGGTTGAAAATGCCAACGGTTGGTGTGTATAATTCGGTACCATTTACTGCATGAAAATAGGAAACTTTGCGTTATAAACGTTTGTGCGATATGAACCAACATCATATCAGCTGTATCTATGAAAATTCATCATCTCTTTTCTTTTCACCGCAGGCTATCAAATGTCTTTCGGTTTCCATTATTGCCACGCTTCAATCAATTACTCAAAAAATTACACGCTAGTTGAATGCATCATTCTTACCAGTCCTCTTCTCTGTCGGAGGTCCTACCAACCATCGCGGAGTCACTAACGACGATAAAATAGCCACCGCAGCGCCTAAGGACATCAACGTCCAAAGGAGACTGCGACCAGTTACTATCACGTAACACATTGCGCCAGGTTGATGTGGCCAATTTAGATATCAATGCTGACTGCCATTCCACGCCGATTTGCAGGTACTGCTTTCTGGAAAATAACGACAAGATCTTGGTATAGAAAATTTCTGCTCAATTATAATAATCCACATCATTAGAAAATTGCACGTTGACATTCGCAGGGAAAACAACAAATGCACAAGAATAACTAATGCGAAGAGAAGAAGATCAATTCGAGAATGAGCACAGTACTGGCGCGCTGTGCACGAGGCTTGGAGTTGATAAATTGTCATTTGATTTCGTTTATCGCTATGAAGCTGATACAAGAGGCCTTATTTAGTTATCTATTATTCGGCCTCTGCCTCTGGGACGAAACTCTCCATCCCCTTAAAACTTGATGTCTTTTTAATTGTGGAATTATTATTTCTGTTTACTAATTGTCTATAATGAATTGATTCGGGATTGAAGAAGGTTTCATCTCATTCAATCCTCTCTCAACTCGAACGTATGTACAGTAATTAAGTATTAATATTTACGATCCGACCATTTGTGTAACCAATTCCAAGAACTGTGACGAGATAACGCATTATTCCGTCATAATGAAAGCATAAGTGCAGAGCTGTATATGTAAGCGATAAAGTATAATACCATCGTAAAAGTATAAGCGACGATGATCAACTTTCTCGGGAACTCGTACAATCTTCGACGATCCGCTGGATGTTAGAACCACATATTTTCCTTAGTTTTGAAAGAAATAGGTTCAAGATGGTGAGATTTAACACCTCGTTATGTAAACAACCGATACCATACACCACAGAAAATTGCTCTTTATACTTTATACACGGCCGGAATGCCGTTAAAATTTTCACTGACTCTTGCGGTTACATTCCGTGATGATTAATAATCGAGTCATGCGTGATCATAGGAACGATATTATTGTGGGATACCTACTTTCGCTTTGTGGAAAAATGAATGAGGCAATGTGCCAGAAAATTTCGAAAGAGAGCAAAAAAAAAAAAAAAACTCACACAAATTTCTGATACGGAATTCCATGAATTGGATACGCTTCGTTTTCAAATATAGAACAAACTCTAATTCTGTTTGGATTGGTATTTAGGGATAATTCTGTAACACTCATTTTTCATCCGACAACTTTCATCGGTCATTAATTTATTGCCACTTACTTATCTATACGAAAACGAAATTCTACGTTATTTTTAGATCCTCCTTATACTGTCTCAATTTATTTTAATTTAATGCGATTTTGTTATGTTTAATAGAAATACGTCTATTGCAGCAAGAAGCGGTTCTATCCTATCCGTTTTGTCTGAAAATCTTTCTACAGATAGCGATATAAATAATGTATTCAAATGTGTCCCCCATGACACACACAGTTTCGACCTGTTATCTGTATATCTTCATACCTGGGTCTCTCCATATGTAACATATTTATAGGAAAGACTTCTTTTTTCTTTAGATCATCGTGCAACGATATATAAGAGTAATTGTTACCACGAAATTCTTTATCAATTATAACTATATTATTCTTATCTGAAATTTATAAAGCTTGACCGTAATTCTTGGATAACGAGGCTTCCGGACCCGCGGCTAAATATGACTTTAGAGACTTTTCGTATGTATCACAGACCTCCGGAGATGTTACGTTTGCGTGTGGTCCAGTCAATCGTTATATGGCGTAAACCGCATTATCCGCTTCAGAAAAAAAAACTCACAATCAGTGCGCAAAACAATTCCATATGAGTATGATTTTTTACCAATCTCGTTGTTCTACATTCTGCAGTTATACTCCTATAGCAATCGCAACTCGTTTCCGGCAGTAATACACATGCCTCTTGGTTTCTGCCCTGATATACTGCGGGGGTTTCGGTGTCTCAGGCTATCAATTAGAACATCGTTTTGTTTTTTATTTTTTCCATTACCGTTTCCGCGACAATTATCACCACTTCTCGGTTCTGTTAAATAACTATCTCTGTTATTTTTCGGTGAGGTTATTTTTTGCTATACTTTCAGAGAGAGGAAATGATCTACTCATTATAGCCGGGTCCTTGACTTGAGCTGCTCCTTAATAGCCCGATCAATTTTTTAGTTTGAAGCGATATACGCGTACAGGCACGCTTCAGGGTACATGCATACGTTGTGTAGTATGTGGCGCGGGACTCTACCGAGTCTCTTGATTTTTGTAGGTTTAGATCAGATAGCAGTTCCGTTTAGTCGTCACATAAATTAAAATCCTATGCCTCGCAGCTGTTGAGCGATTCGAAATTTCAATCCGCACCGCGGTATATATATATACAATATATAGGTACATATATACCTCCAGTACGGGTGGCATATGGTTTTCGTTCGTTCATCGGGCTCTTTAAACCCGCAAAGTTAATCTCTTTCGTGGTTTGTTGGATATTAGAGCTGAGAGAGAGAGAGAGAGAGAGAGAGAGAGAGACGTTTTTGATCTCTACCCGCAGTATATTGGAAGCTCTTCAAGATGAAACTCGCTCGACCCTAAATAGGAACTGAGATAACGGGAACTTGGATAGCAATGATAAACTGCTGTAGAAAGTTTTCTTACGCGAGCTGAGACTTACTTCAAATATTTTTAGTCTACCGATCCCATACGCTCAGATGAATATATGCATACGCGTAAATAGTTTTCAAATTTAAGATATTATTTACACACGAGTTTGAAATCGACGAAGTTATATCCCAAAAGCCATTCCCAACCATCTCATCGAGTCTACAATTTTAAGAGCCTGGTGTCTTACTTCAGAGAGTTAATTCTGTTAACAGAATATACCGTGGATTGTTAGGCGATTTCCAAATTCAGAAACGACTCAAGTTTCCGAAAAATGATTACAGGGTATCCGAGCGAAATATTGCAAAGTTTTTTTTGTTGATAATTTCTGTTATGGCATCCCGTGCATAAATATTGATCTAAAGATACTGCAGCACTGTCTGTTTGCTCTGCAAACATTGATATAAGTCCGGTAAAAAGATTGCCGATTTACTTAGGGTCGATTGTTTGAGTTCCGATTACGGCAGCAGCAGGCTACAGGCGCGTGGTTTCGGATTATGAAACGTGTGAACTCCGCCTGCAACTGGACCAATTATGCGGTTACAACGAGATCGAGTGACTATAATATTATATATAGTATAATATATAAATATATTCTTCGACGAATATCTATCAGATTAAAATTCAACAAAATTGTGACGTACACGAGCGAGAAAATAATATCTCTCGAGCCGCTCATTAATGTATCTTCTCTCCTATACATATACTGATCGTTGGATACGTGATCAATGACCGCGAAGGGATTTGTTGTACGGTTGAACGCCTACTGCAACTCCGACCGTTCAGACTTGTATTAACTTGAATGCACAATGCACACGTGTGCACACATACTATTTAGTGTGACTCACCAATGATCTGCAGTGAACGCTCGAATGGTTAGTCGGAGAAGAGACTGACACTAACGCCCAATTAAAATCGATTTAATAATAACTGTACAGAAGGTCTATTGCAATTAGACATATATAATCTAACGATAAACCGCATAATCTCAACTACACAGGACGATCAACGAATTGAACAAATTTTGGCCCCCCGGCAGGAGTCAAGTTTCGGAAAGTTTCTCATCTGTATTATAATGTAAAGAACAATGTCATAAAAACGTATAAAACGAACGAAACATGAATAATTTGAATCGATCGAACCATGTCGAAGAAAGACATCCACATGCATTCAGACTAGGTACGAGTTTGCTTATTTGCTGTCAGGATTATTTTTACAGTTTGCAATATACCTATGTGATGAAAATTTGACTTCAATGTCTGTATAGTTCTGATAGTAATTACAGGAATAGGCAGATGAACAAATTCTTTATCAGCTTTTCGATGTGTCAATCATGTCACGTTAGTTACGTAGCTCGTTAGTTATGGGTACCGCATATTCTGTCCCATCGCCACACCCATGTAGAAAAACGAAAAATATAAATAAATGACAAGTATCACACTATCGGCAGTGATGATCCGTATCGTACTGTAGTTTCGACAAGCGAGTCCGATTACTATTTTTAAGTCACAGATAATATGACTGTTCGACTGTTCGGAACCTGTCGGTACTATAAAATTGATAAAATTGAATGAAATGACAATTTTTTGAATAATTTTGAATTCTTTGCTTCTTATAGGTATATTAAAAGTCCCTCAGATTCAGAGTTTTTCTTCTTCAAACCACTCAGCTAGCGAGATGATAGCTAGGACTGTTCGTCAGTCAGCCACACCCAAGTACCGGTCTCATCCAAACCTTACACCCTACATAATAACTATATACAATTTCCTTTCTTACATATGAACGTGAATTCACTGCAGTATATCCGCGTGAATCTTTCACGTGGGTGTCGATTGTCAAAGAAGAAAAAAAAAAAAAAGAAATGGACTTGATAAGCACTGATTCGCGTTTATAATGTGTACATACATCCATGTATTCATGAGCAGACTCGCGCCTACGCATATACTATGAACAGAATATATCTATACATATACCTATATAATCTCCACGTGTGTGTATGTATGTGACGGTGGATATATGTGTGCAGGACGTGTAAGTTCGTGTATATAGGCATTGTAACAGGCGTAAGCTAACGCGTTTGTTAGTCTCCCATTGTTTTAATTTCCTTTAAATATCTTGTTTTAACAACCGATTTGGTAATTGCCTAGATATATGTATGTAGGACATACTACCCCAGATTCTTATAACTAGCGACATTTTTCCATGTATGTACTGCAATACTCGTCTAATTATGTAAAAGTTAATTATTGTCAAAATGAGAATCACTTTATGTCGATTTCTGGTTACCATATAATTGAATTTCAAGATCATTTTTGACGAAATATTTCTCAAATAGAACGAGAGTATCCGTTACAAGTCACATGGCGAATCAATCTGTTTAGTATAGGAAATAATTTTTTGTTCTGGAACTGCACTTCGTGAATAGTTTTTTTTTCTATTTTTGAGTCTTCAAAATGTGTTGTATCTTCGAAATGAGAAACTTGCACATCTGCGTGGAAACAGTATTTCATCTATTTTTTTGATAGAAAATTTTTTGACTCCAAAATCTAATCAGATCTAAGTCTTGATAAACCCTTTCGATCGCCGCAAAAACCATTCCAATCGGTTGATTCGTTCTAAAGATATCGTACGACAAAAATTTGTCTACACACGCACACACATACGGAGGTCCATCCAAAAATAGTCAGAATAGCTTTCTAGGAACCTAAAACGTCGAGATCTGATGAAAACTCGATTTTCGAAAATCGGACCGAAACTAATAACTTCCCTTCTGTTTGAAAATTTTCAATTTTCATGACGGGAAGTTAAGAAATATATGTCAGAATGGTTCTGTTACTATATACACTGCCAGAAAACGGGTCCCACAATGAATGCAGAACAGTGCAAGGGCGCGGCAGTTAAACCTACACATATGAGACGAAACATGCTCATTGTTTCTGTGTGTGCAAGCTCAGAGTTCGAATCGTTTTAGCGTGAAAAAGGACACTTGTTGCACAAGTTACAAAACACATGGGTCTCACCGCACGTGTGCCAGGACACACGAAAGGCACACTCCGAACACGTATATACTAATATATACATACACACACACGTAACTCGACATATGAGTACATATTCGTATGCATATTGTACATTCGCGGTGCAGCTGTGGGGCAGGTGTGGTTCTGGTTACTTTTCCACATTGTTCTGCAGGAACAACTTGGACGATCAAGAACTCTAATTGCAGAATCGATGTTGTATTTGGAACAATAATGTTCGAAAAAATGACCACAGCTTGGAACAGAGTCAGAACAATCTATAAGATTTAATTCATTACTTTCTCTTTCCTTTGTCTGCATGGTGTAAATTAATGAAGTCTGGTTCTTTTAGTTTTTGTAAATTATCAAACTGACATCTCCCACGCTCTTTAGTACGACTCGTTAACCGTTGAAACCGTTGCGTTTGGGGAATAGAATTTTTATCGTTATTTTAATCGACTTAATCGTCAAATAGGTAAAAGGGGTTCATGTTCAAAAGTTGTACATATACATATTCCGAATTATCCGCGAGTGTGTGTAGATTTCGATCACCCATTTTTGCAATCGTGTCAGTATATAGCCGGAAGTCACGCAGACATTTGTATTCAGTTGGTGTGAGCTAAAGTTATAATTCATGCAAAGGTTCGTGAAATCGGATGCAACGCTTCTAGTACAGAAAATATACTCTCCTCGGCAAGCAAAAAATTATAATAATTCCCTGAAGTCGAGGGAATCGATCTGTAATATCTATTTTTAAAATTTGAATACAACGTGAAGATCGTGACTATAAAATCGTTACGCCTACGAGACCGAATTGCATGCTTGCGGGATCTGTCCATGATCTTTTCTTTTCTTGAAATTTTAAGTAGAAATTTTAAAATGAAATTTTGCGAATTTTTTTTACCAATGTGTAAATAAGTTCGTATCTAGCTGGTCTTTGCCGTTTCCTCTTTCTTTCGATCTATTCTAGCAAAGGTTTCGAGTCAAGTTTGGTATCCTAATTTCATACAAAGAATCGATTCCAATTGTTCTATAATACACGAAATGGAAATTCGAAGATATCGACTCTGCGATAAAATTCTGCATCTTGAATATTTGCAAGAGATAAATTCTTCCTTTGTCGAGGTAGAGCTAGGGCGCAGTGAGATAATGTATTCAGTGATCGCGATCTGTTGAATTTTGTATATTTTTCTTCAAGGAATTGACTGTGAGCATTTCTTTTTTCTTTTTCTGTTACTTTTTTGTTCGGGCTCTTGGTTTTCGTGTGGTTAGTGACCGTACAGCGTAGGGGCGTTGGACACGGACACATACGCATGCAGACCATCGTGCCGAATTATTTAACGCCCGTATTTAATGTAATTAGAATGCGTTGCGTGCGGCCCAGCCGAGTCGGAGTTTGAACGCGAAGGGCGCGGAGGCCGATGACACAAAAAAAGACACGAGGAAGACAAAAGAACTAAAAAGAAGCACGCGTGCCCGTTTGCTCGCCGGTTAGTTGCCGGCCCCACGCATTCAACGCATTCAACAAGGGGAAGGAACAAAAAAAATTTAAAAAAAAAGAAGAAGAAGAAGAAAATAAAAGAACAGAAAAGGAGAGAAGAGAAATAGAAACGACTTGCACGAATGGGAAAATAAAAAACAGAAGAAAAAAATCTACGACCCCCCTCGTATATTTATATGAACAACGAAAATTATGGCCGTCGTAAACTGCGGAAACGTCACGTTTTGACCTCGACGTTTTTGTTTATTTCTTATATCCTTCCTTTCGACGTTATGAAAGCAAGGAGGAACCTCCTTCCCTTCAATCTACACTAGCCAATGGTATATATACGAACGAGCCATGACTCTTACTTATGTACCATAAGAATTATTCTCAGATTTATTCAACTCTCGTCTTATAACGTCGTTTCACTGCACCGAGTGCAGCCAATAATTTTAATGAATTAAATTCTACTTATCGCCGTTGCATAACTCGACCGTTCACCATCGTCTGCAATTGTTAATTCAGACGTTCTACACCCAACCAGATAATAATTTATACCGCATTATAATTTTCGCACATTTACTTGTACACATGCAATTATCGCTAGTTGTGGCTATTATAGTAACGTCAAAACAGATCCTAGACGACTGAAAATTCCCATAAAAATCTTCGATTGACGATTTACTTTGATTATTTTTCGAACAAGTAATGTTCACGAGATTCATCACCGCGTCATAAAACCGTGAGGAAATTCGTTGACTTATTTTTCGACACGCCGAGCGCAGAGTTCGATTTTGCGCCCGCTTCAGGAGCGCAAAATCCAACTTTCCGCACGTTGGGTTCGAAATTGTTGATTCTCGACTCGTGTGATTGTTCGTAAGTGTTGTTGATCGATCCTCGTGTGAAATTTACTATTCTACACGTTATTTAACATATCGAAGACGCATACGCACAGCCCTGAAAGAACCAGGAGGCAATTTAACCGCTCGATTCCAGTCTTACAAGACTTCGATTACGGCACCTGGGCAACTTAACACATTGCCAAATTAAATACGTATGAGTTCCCGTATACGCATCATGTGTGTAGGTACAGATATGCGTTTATGGTGTACAATATATACCATATATATAGGTATATATACAGCTGAGATGCAGCACCATATATTTACGCCCCGTACCTCTGCCGCATGATATATTTATGGCAGGGTATCATAGCCTTCCCATAATCTTGCCCAGCGGGGATACCAAATATGGAGCTACATATATGTAGATATATAGGTATAGGTATAGGTATATAGGTATATGCTCGTATATGTAATGCCATGGTCTGGTCGAAAACGTTTATAACGCGTTGAGTAAATATGAAATTGCTTCTTAGGTAATTACAGTGTTATACAAAGGCATGGTGGTGGCGATGGCTGGGTAGGGGCGAATTGAGTGGGCGCCTGTTCAGCCTATAACTTGAAAAGTACATGGATATATACGGAGTCGTGTGTGTTCATTAAATCGAACATACCCATCGACTTGAAATTTGTATAAATTTACTATGGAAATATATATATGTGACGAGTAATGTAAGCAGTAAGTAAATATCATAGCACGTGGGTTTTTATTTGATACATATGCTATAAAGAGTATATGAGGTGTTCCGACCGTTTCGAACGATCGAAAAGTTTACCGATCCCAAAAAAATCATAATTGTGTCTTATCACACAAATATATTGAAAGAATTTATGTGAATTTTTTCAGAATTTTTGGGCTCAATATACTCAGCAGGGTAAAAACGATTAAGTAATTTTCGCCGCCGTTTAACAAATCTTGTCAATACCAAAAAAATCGTGGAAATTCTCCAAAATGTATGTTTTAACTACAACAGACTCCGAGCCGATGATTCCAATAGTTTCCCAAGAAAAAAAAAACCCAAAATTATTATTTTTTTTTTGTTTTTTATTCCTTCAAGATCCGGGCACTCAACATAATTAGTCTTTGAAATTTCGCTTCGAATGGCTCGCTGAATTTTCCAAGTGTAACTCTTTATTGAAATTAGTTGCAGATTATAGAAACCTTGATCAACATTCCGCGAATTCTCGCGAGGCACCGACCACAAACGTGCGATATGCCTGTTGTACGAAGCGATAGATACTTACAGTTACTGACGTGCATGCTTTTGACAGATATTTTCATTGTTTTCGAATAAAATTAACTAGAAATTGTCTCATATTTCATAATCATTATTCTCCGACGTTATATCGGACAGAAATTAGTCATTATAATATCCACAGTTTATGAGCTGTGCAGTTAGATACAGCTTTTACAATCCTTGGCATGATTCATTATCCGAGAAATTGTACTGGCGTTTAATTATCTTTAGTTTTTAACCGTTGTTCGGAAAAAACAAGAAGAATAAGAAAAAAAATGTTACTTATATTTGTTTCGGTAGGATAGCCACGTTGATTCAATTTACCCTAACACGGGTTCACCCGTCTTGTGTATATTCCTGTAATGGGTGTGGGTCCGGGCATGTGTTACGATCGATTCAAATAAAACCCTCGACTATTATATTATACGCATGATGGATGAATGTTTAACGTAAATACGTAAGTAATATATTATCTCTCGGATGGAAAGATCGAAGAATTAAACCTGGCTGCACGCTCGTTTAAAATATACATAAAGATGAATATCTCAGCTTATAGGTACACGTACAAACGTATATCGATATTTTCAATCGATTAATAAATATTACTTATTATCGCAATCCAATTAGTCGGCGAGAAAATCTTATCACATTACTATATTTATAATTACATCGTTCATATAAGTTATACGGTGGTCTTATAGATATATAACTGCTAATCATTCTTCTTCTCTTCCTTTTCTTTTTACTTCGCTTTCTTTGCAGCTTCTTCGCAATAATTTTAGCTGCACAAGCTTTCAGTGTGTGCAGAATCAAGGATAGGGTCAACGCGGGTGGTGGTTTTGATCGAGACAACGAAACGCGACTGCAGCTCAAACTTGTATTGGGAAAATAAAATTTCGAAATTGATATATGAGCGATTCCATGAAATCCTGTACGCAAATCCGGCCTTCAAATTTTTTATGTCTTTTTCACATTGTTTAAGTGTCAACAAAGAGATTTCTCGAGTACGAAAGATCTCTGTCTTCAGTTACAGTAGAGGTTTTCGTAATTATTAGATTTTGCTTCGAAATTTTTCATTCTAATCAAACGGTTCAAAAACTGTCTTAAAAACAAATTCAAAACATGGTGTTTGATCGGAAATTTTCTGAATCTTTCGAAAATGATGATCATTTTTTTCTTACTCGTCATTTTCAGCGCGAAATTTAAAAAATAAGACTTAAAATGTCAATTTCACCATGTTCTCCATCGTTTTTTGAAAATCGGATTTTTTTTTCTGAAAGTTCAAGAAATTTCCGATGAAAATCATGTCTGAAAATTTTCCGCCCGTTTACCTGCAAGTCACAGTTACGTTTTTGGATAAAATTTTCGCGGTTTTCCTCATTATTTGTGCATTTCTTCATTTATTTCTGATCCAGAATATAACGAGCGGAAAATTCTTAGACATGATTTTCGTCGGAAATTTTCTGAATTTTCAGAAAAAAAAATCCTATTTTCAAAAAACGAGAAAGCTCGAACCCCCGAGTCTAAGCGAGATATAATGTAAGAAACTGGACACGAGGTGGACGTTAAACTGCATTCCTTCCGGATTATAAAGTACCATAGATTTCGTTAAATTACAATTTTATGTTTATCGACCGGTGTAGGGGCCTTCTTTGGTTCAGATAACGTCGATTCTGAATGCCTCGATTACATACACGAACGTGAGTCTTTAGTGTTATAATGAAAGTGGAGTTAGGTCCTTCGTTAGCCGTCCGGTTTACACGGACTAGTCGTATATAACGAGTAAAACTGTTGTTTCAATTCAGTTCGAAATTAAAAATAGTATCCCTGCAGCTATACAATTGTTGGGTAAAATTTCGTCAACCCAATTGCGCGATGAGGCACAAGTTGAAACCCGTTGATTGGATTCATAACTCAACAGATGAGTCAGAGGGGGAATACTTTAAATATTGAAATCATGCATTTTCGTATACTCGGGGGATGAAAATACGTTCTTACCTTAAAGAGCAAGAAATTTATGGATAAAAATCTTGACGAGAATATTGGAACGCACACTTTGACAAGAATTTAAAATCCCATTTAAAACGGCGCGAAAATTTTAGCGAATCGTATCAATGACTAAAATTCACTCTTATGTGTTATAGAGTCAAGCATATAATAGACCGGCGCCGACAAACTGTCGCCTTCGACTGAATCGCGGGACTCCAAACCGTCACACAGTCAGAGACGTTCAGAGCTCGACTAACACTCAACTGGCTCACGACCTGGCTCAGAGAAGACTCCCGTTGGATATATGGTGAATGCCTGGCGAATGGCGACTAGGGCGTCCGAAAGAATAAACGGAGAGGGGAGACGCATTCGATAGTCAACCATACAAACGACATCCAGCTATAGGAAATTTTTTAATAAATTCACTTTGCATTGGTATTACAGGGTCGAGCATGGTGCCCAATTTATGGAAATACAGATGTTGAATGAGAGAAGAAAACGTCTGGAAACGCACGCACGTTGTTCACAGGATCTCTATAAGACATTCAAGAATGTAAATTCGATGATCTTTTTAAAAGATTTTGCTATCTATGCACTCCGGTGGGTTCAAATTTCAATCAGTCATCGTTAACTTGATGACAACAAATGAGAACTTGTATCCGCGTTTCAATCATCGTTCTGACGTTTTGGAGTCAGACAGTAATACGTCGAAGACTTTATGGTAGAGTAGGATGATTTGACAAGTTTTTTAGATAAATGGTGGAGTCGAAAACTGTGAAGTGGGTACGGGACTATTGGAGCTTCGACAAACCGTTTTTTGGTCGGGTTGGATTGCTTAGAAACAAAATAATCATCGAACCAGTATTGTTTTTTTTTTTTTACAGTTTATTGTGCATGTTTTTACCGGACTTGAGAGTCTCAAAAGAAAAAAAAAGCTGTCGGTATATAGAAAATGATGTGAGAGTGCAACCCAACTCTCTATTCGTGTCGTTTATATCTAAAAAAAAGTCCCTAATTTAATATGTTCGAAAGATTACAACGAAATAAAATAAAAACGAGGAACGTTTATATGATTTATTATACTCATATATCTACGTTATACATTCTCCGCCATTCGCTTGGATTAATACTTTTATCTAGCCTCCAGCTTTTCAACCCCTGTTACTAAAGCAACCCTCCGACAACCTCTAACCATTTACCTAAGAGCTTCTGAACCCCTTTTATTAATCCCCTGTGGACGTTTTTTTTTCTCTATGTATAGAATTCTATGCAGTCAATACTTTATGTGTATCTACCTATATTTTCACATGTTTTTTGCTTCGGAACGTAAGGGCAATTTGAACGGAAACGAAATTCTAATAATAATTGTTCATTCTTTTTATCAATTTGCTCGAAAGTATGCCGTGCAGCTGTGACGGTAAAAAGCCTACGTTTTTGATCATGCAATTAGATTGAAGAGAGGGGTGGTGTCGATGTATCCGAATAAATAGCAACAAATTCTTAGATTTAGCGAAAATCAATCGCTTCGTTATTTTCTATTCTTCTCTCCTGTCGATTCTTCATTTCAAACAAGCCAGAGACGAAACGGCATACGAACTACAAGAATCGTAGGAAGTTTTCAGTTACTTGCAAATCTGCAACTACCTTCTCGAGTCGGATGTGCTCTCGATACGAGGAGTATTTTTCGAGGAAAAAAATTTCAGGAACTTTTTAATGACGTAAATATATAACGGCGTGTATGAAGCCACGTGAACACGACTGCATTGCAGCTTACTATTATTCGACTGCCGTGTCCTTTCAGAAATTTTGGAACACCTGCTTGGGTCAGACGTTCTCCTGACACCAGGCATAATTTTTGATTTCAAAATTTCGACACGATTACCAGAATAAATGTATAGTGACGTGGTTTCATGCACGTCACGGTATTACATGCTTAGATTTTCCAGGGATTCCCATTGTGCTCCTCATGTGAACCCTTTGAGGCTACTAAAGGCACTGACCTAATGTCAATTATAATCCCACGACAGGTGCACTCTTACCCTAGGACAGTGTCCGTCTAGGTATGCTTGGCTAGTCGCGTCAACGAGGTGGCAAATAGCATCGTCATCACGCAACCGAAATGCTAAACTACTTTAGCAGCGAATATCGGCCTAATTGTATGCAACCAGCATGTCATTCTTAACTCAAGATTGCATTCAATAAGGCGTACAGATGCTTGCGGCCAAAGTTGTTCGTATAGGTATACTCAAAACTTTATTCATAAATATAACTCCTGATACAGTGTTGAAAGAATTTTTGAAAAAATATTTCCAAATAGTACATTTAAAGAACAACAAATTTTATAAGACGGATTTTTTCCATAGGATTGACAGATTTCAAGCTACATGCGTTTAAAAAATTTATTGTCAATACAAACTTCGAAATTGCAATATCATGCCTCGTCGAAACGATGCGAATAATCGCTAAACGTAATCGTACGAGTAGTTGCATCTATCGATACTAAATGTTCCAAGAAAAGACGAAAATAAACAGAACGCCGATATTGGAATCGTTAAAGGTGGAATCCACCGAATATAATTTCTGTTTGCACAGTGCTGAGTTTTATCGCTATTCAATCACCCCGCGGTTTTCAAAGACCGGAACCACGCGGAGTGTGATCGTACTAGCAGACAATAGTAATGTCTAAATATCGTCACCAGAGCGGCGCAGTGTGTAAAATGAAATATCCGTTTTATGCGCAAACGTCTGCGCGTCTACGGCAGCGCACTCGTCTTGTAAAAGCTGAGTTTCAGTATGGCGGCGTGTATGCGCACGGTAGGGTTGTTAATAGTTACGTAAGCCTGTAAATCTACCTCGTGAGATTTTTTTTTAAGTTTATCGATAATTTCAAGGCATAACAGTGTCTACTATTACTAAAAACAAATGCGACAAGGTGGAACCGAGTGTTGTAATTATTGGAAACGATGATTGTGGACCGAGTGTTGAAGAAATACCATTCTCGTACGGTAAAATCGAAGATTCAGTAACGAACGGACAACCCGAACGCAACATGTCCGCGATCAAAACCACGGGGACGGGAGGCACTCGTGTCTTTCCGGTATTCAGTCACATTAAATACGAACATCTAATAGCAGGACTTTCCGGCGGTGTTGTGTCCACGTTAATGCTCCATCCTTTGGATTTAATAAAAATCCGATTCGCCGGTAAGTTTATTTCCATAATTATCTTCGAAGTAATATCGCCTTCGGATACCTGCTACTTTCATTCACATTCAGCTGTCACTTACTGCGACAGAATACACGCGTTTTCCGGGATACACGTGGCTCGTGGCCACCAAATCACGTCACGCTGTGTTGTAGTATGCTAAACTATACGTATAAACACTTAACGCGGTGTTCAGACTCCATTATTTAAAACAGGCATGATTCAATTTTCGCCAAACTCTCTATAGCCAGACTCGTGATCGGATAGAACTCGTTGCAACAGAATGATGCAATACATCAACCAAATGACAGCATTTACGGGTTTTCGCGTTTCATCAATCTCGACGATCCTCTCACCTGTTCAGACTTGCTTCTATCAAGAAGATATAGTCACCATTGAACTCGTATTTTTATGAGCAAATTTTATGCCTGTGTTACCTACATTTCTTTGTTTATTTAATCCCGAATATACATATTTATTTGTACAATTTTATCTTAACTCTTTAATTAAACAGTACGATGATGTAACTTGTGATCACAAATTCGCTTGATTAGTTCTCCAATATCGGTGGATCGTAAGGTCAAGAACAGATACCATTCATTGATATATGTTCAGCCTTCACCCCGGTTTTGTTAGACAGGCTGTTTCTATTTTCTTCTTTCCTCGCAGTTCTGAGAAGGCAGATAGAGAGAGAGAGGGATAAACTAACGATAAACAATGTGCAGAATAAAGTTTGTTGTATGTGTAACAATAAATCGTATAACACTAATAATTTCGATTTGTTATTGTCTCGAAGAGTCTGAAGCATCTCTTGATCCATGAATATAATACGTATACTTCTTAGAAGCTTGTGTTTTATATTTTCATAAAATTCGTGTTTTTTTATTTTTTTTTTATTAAAGTTTCTAAAGAAATGTTAGGCGATAAGATAACGCACACTATCGATAAACCGAATTTCATACAGTTTTTAATCAAAAGTTTTGAACGATGTTTTGGCAGTAACTGTTGTTAAATATCAGTCAATAAATTATTATTATTATCATTATTATTATAATTACGCGTATTTGAATTTTATAAAAGAAGAATTTAGGTCTTTGATAATAAAGAAATTTTCGTTTCACAACTAGTCTACGTATAACTATTATAATAATAAGGAGAATATCTTTTTAGCTGGATTAGAATCTATTACTTTCGCTTTGCACAGCCAAGAATTGGAGGGCGGGGGAGAGATTAAATCTTTATTTGCGTGTTTCTTATTCGACTAATAAAAATTTCTTCTCATCTTTTGGTAATGGGCCAACACATATTACGACGAATTTATTAACCATTGTTTGGCAAACGGCTGTTCTTTGAATATTTGGAATATTCCATGCCAAATGGGCCAGGTTTTAGACTGACCGTTTTTAATTTGGTTGAAACTTTTCCAGATTACGGTTAGCGTCTGTAAATTGACCATAGTTTTTTTTCTTTCTTTTTCTTGCAGTTCTTTGAGTTAGGAACATTCGAATTTTATGATAGTACCACCTCTTTTTTTTGTTAATTCTCGAAAAATTCTCAACAATTTTACTTTTTATTTCGATCATTTTAAGATTTTTCACACGATGGAACCGTTCCTTATTTTATTTTAATTCAAAGACGTTTACTTAAAAAAAAAAAAAAAATATACTGGGTAGTTCAGAGTTGCTACTGTAACATAAGAACCAAATTTCAACCAAATTAAAAATTGTCAGGCTAAAAATCTGGTCAAATTGGAATGGAAGCCCCCATATATACGTAATAAAATAATCACTAGACTTATATAAACCGCTTTAGAATCCTGATTTTCAAATGTTTTCCATTAATAGTCTAAAAATTCGTTATTGAACAAACGTTATTTTATGCTCCGAGTCTTTTTTTAGACGTATGTACTCCTGTATTTGAAAAAACAAAACAACAAAACGTGAATGCAGCTGCTACGAAATTTACGAATTTGTCCTGGACGGTTACAGAAGATCATGCAAAACGTACTTTTATGTAAAAAATTTCAATCAATACGATATCACGAGATTCTATTTCATTTTATTTTTTTCTTTTTCTATTTTTTTTTTCTTTTCTTATTCTCTTTACAGTTAACGATGGCGTCACACATTCTGCTCCACAGTACAGTGGTCTTCGAGGTGCCTTCAGAGAAATCAGGAGGACAGAGGGCTTGAAAGGCCTCTACAGAGGCGTAGTACCAAACATTCTTGGCTCTGGAAGTTCCTGGGGTTTCTATTTTTTCTTGTAAGAAACTTTATTTTTCTTTCCCGACTTTTTCTCCTCCGTTTTTTTATTTTTGTTCTCTCTCTCTCTTCATTTTTTTTACAGGATCATTTATTCAAATCCAAAAATAATACAGGCGAAGAGACTTAGAGAGATATTTTTTGAGACCTCGAAGTCTTGTTTCTTTTTAATTTTATTCTACTTGATTTCGTTTATTAAGGTATTCGCAACTCTACATCCTGTATACAAAATAAGTTTTAAGAATCGGCATGAAATTGGCTAGGAAAAGTTGAGAGCCTCTTAATTCAAAAATCTCTTTTCCGCAAATCATACGACGAGTTGAATTTACCGATTTCCGATATAATCACAATTTGCAATATTTAATTGTTAATGTAACTCGCCGACCACCGAGACTATAATAAAACTGCCGTTTTGCAACTTTTGTTTGTTTTCACAATACAAACCCTTGGATTCTGAAGTTCCGATCTTTACTTAAATCTGTGATATTATTTCAAACTCCGAATTTATCGGGTTAGCAGAAAAATCGCCGTCGAGGCTCTTCAAATTTGCCACATATAGTGGGTTAAAATTCGGCTTTAATTTAAAGATTTTTATTATCTCCACACGAAAATCCGTCACTCGAATAGTAAACCTATATCTAATTTTTATGTGTGCAATTTGAGCCAGAAATTTGTACAGTTTTCTTTGACTTTGGCAAACATTTACAATTTTGGTTTATTGTTAGGTGTATGCATTGCATCTTACTCATTGTCAGAGCCAAAGGCTAAGTATAAAATAAAGTTTCATGGAATAATTCGCGAGTAATTTTACCCACCGACTTAAATATGTATATAGGTACAGTATACATGTATTAAATAAATATGAAATTCATAATCTTAGTGGATTCGAGAATTATCATATTATCTGAAAGCAGAAATAAATAAGGAACATACAAAAATTGCACGTGTTACAGTATCAACTGAACTTGAATCAGTATGTACCAATTTATCGAAAGAATTCAGTATATCTTATTCCGCGATTCTCCGCACGTTTGAAGTACAAATGATGGTCACTTTAGTCACGACAATTCAAACTGGTATATCGATTAAAGGCACATGCGGGGTCAGATTACTTTCCCAATGAAAACACGTCGTCTAATTGAACGAATCAAACCATTATTATTATTATTCTGACTCGTAATATTTACACGAACGTTCGTATAGGAATGGGTAAACAAAGGTTTCTACGAATTTTTATAAATTTCTTTGGAATATTGCTAATATTTGAAAAAAATTTCAATGTCGTGATTTTTTTTTATCGCATGCTGCAATGTGTATCGAAAATTTCATTTGTTCCTTCTGTGCAGCTGCTTATCGACAAAAAAGATACAGTCAGATCATTTCGACTGCGATATGTATGAATTTTATCAAAGATATGAGTCAGAAAGGTTGTATTGTGTTAAGGTGGCAGCGGCTCAAACCCGACAATATTAATTTCAACGCGTGAATTGATAGTAAACTCCAGAGTGGAAACTGTGAAAAAGTCCAGAAGAGTCAAATTTTAAGCGCGATTTCTCACAAACTACGATTTTCGAATCGGTGAACATATAAAATCGCGAAAACCGTTCCAATGATTTGAACGAAAATTTAGGGAGAGATGCACAAAACTATTCTCTACGATCTGTAGAAAGCAGATTTTCGAGATAGATGCTCAACAATGAGTTAAAAAATATTCCTTACGTAAAAATATGATAAAACTTCTTTCCTTTCAATTCCTGTCCTTGCATCGGTTTTTCAAACTACAAACTTCAATCCTCCCGTCTTAAGTATCAGCAGGAAATTATCTTGTTAGTAATTATTGTTGTCGTAATCTAAGCTTTTGTTTTATCATTTTTATTTCTTTCTCATAGTTACAACACGATAAAAACATGGATTCAAGGTGGTAATGCGAAGAAGCCTGTTGGCCCAGTGATGCATATGGTAGCTGCAGCTGACGCTGGTATTTTAACTCTGCTAATAACAAATCCGATCTGGGTAGTGAAGACCCGACTCTGCCTCCAATATGCAAGTGACGTTAACCTTGCAGAGAGCAAAAGGTACTCTGGCTTAGTCGACGCTCTCAGTAAAATATACAGAACGGAGGGTATTCGAGGCCTCTACAAGGTAATACTTTCCCCGATTCTGAACAATACTTATTCACTCTCTTCCTCCACAGAAGAAAACCGATGGATAATAATTTGAAGATATTTTTATAAATTGCACAAATCTGCGAGACACAATTTCTCTTTTTCTCAAAGCTTGCTCTCAAGCTGAAAGACTTTAGTTACTGTTTTGTGTAATGTAACAAAGAATCCTTTTTAAATGCCTCATCGTAATCATAAATTTAATCGATCTGATGAATCCGTGGCCTTCTCTTTGATTAATATGTTAAAATCTTTTCAAACAGGGTCTTGTTCCTGGTATGTTTGGCGTCTCGCACGGTGCTCTTCAATTCATGACTTACGAGGAGATGAAAAATAGCTACAACGACTACCGAGGTGTACCTATAGACACAAAACTGGTATGTATTCGACGATTCAAAACAAATAATCATTCTTCCTTTTACGGACACACAATATTGTTTGATCTAAGTATTTACAGAGAAAGATCACTGCAACATATTAGCAGTATGATCTTGCTAAACCAATTGCTAAATATATGTATAATGTCATCTGTTAAATTAGTACCCTAACTCAGCGTCACAAATTATTAGCATCTGGCATATGTGACTGACTATCACACTGGTGTTAAAGAATTTCTGGTATTAGAACGTTGAGATTTTTTTTTCACTCCAGCAGGTTTTTACATGATGAAGTTAGCGATTATATGGACTCGTGCGGAAAAATAAACCGCAAAGTTTTTTCTATCGTGATTTATTCGTATTTTGTACAAAAAATTTCACACTTTAGACCAGTCCAACATTCAGAATTTTTTTTTTTGGTTTATATTCTCTTGCTTTTTACTCTATTGGCAAAATTGTGGGAAAAAAGTGTTTCTTCATTATTATTTTTATTTTTATTTTTAAATCTATTTCTTGTGAAGATTTATTTTCAACTTGTACATACATACATCAATTGAATGAATCAATGTATTTCTATTGTATTATATTATTTTATTTCTTTTTGATTCACAGGACACAACCGACTATATTTGTTTTGCCGCATTATCAAAATTGTTCGCTGCTATGGCTACGTATCCTTATCAAGTAGTGAGAGCACGACTACAGGATCATCACCATGATTACAGAGGAACTTGGCACTGTATTCAACTAACATGGAGGTTAGAGAAAGCTAAGGGATTCTATAAAGGGTTTACACCCTATCTTTTACATGTTTTACCAAACATATGTCTGGTTATGCTAATTTACGAAAAATTTGCCAACAACTAAGCTCACAGATTATTTAGTAATTTATTCAAATTACTTGACTTAAATTATGTACTAGACACTTGAATTCACAAGACTTAATTATTAAGGATCTTTAAAGATCGTATTTTTTTCTTTTTATCCTAACTTGATATAGAAAAAAAGGATACGATAGTTAGGCACACAATATAAAAGTGGTTGAATTTTTATTTAAATTCACTACTTCAAATTAGGGGACTTTTTTTTCTATTTGCGCAGGTTACTTTGAGCCTTGATATTATTTATCTACTATTCACTTGACGTTATTATACTACAGTTACTTACTTACTTCAAGCTCAATAGATCCTGTTGCAGTAATAGTGAATTTTATATTGCACTGTTTATCAGGCTGATTGTAAACGTCTATTGCTATTACTGTTTTTGTTGAATGAAATCAATTTTTCGATAGAATTCTTTACACTAAATATATACCCAATTCTGTTCATAATTTGATAGAACTTGATAAAACCGTGTACGTAGTCAGCTGAACTGTTACACTTTTCTTTCTGTTTTATCGAATGTAAAAAAATGCACAATGCCCCGACGTTACATTTTGCTATTTTTTTTTTTTTTTTTTCATTTTATTTTACGATTGAAAGATATGCAAAGACCGTGAAAGGCGAATTTGAATTGAAAATATCATTATTCATCATTTCTATTTTCTAATTACCTAAATAACAGCAACAAATTCGTTTAAAGGTGCTTAATAAAGTAATAAAGATTGAAATAAAAATGAAAATTAAACAAACAAAGTATAACGATCGAAATGTTTCTTTGTTTATTTTATGGGTTTTTTTTTTCTTTTTTATTCGAAATAATCTCGGTTTATATTTTATTAGTATATATATACTATTACTCTTATATATACGTATGAAAAAATAAAAAAGTGCTGGGATCACTTAAAAAATATAGTCATATACTTAATTTCCGTCTTTCTGAGAGACGAGGAGGTGGCTTTTTTTTTGTTCTTGTTTTTTTTTTTTTTCTAAATTTTTTTGTTCACTCTCTTCGTTGTTGTTGACGAGACTTATCTATCATAGAAAAAGCAATGATTATCATAGTAATAAAATTGAGCTGAGTTGTAAGAGACAAGAAAAAAAAAAAAAAAAAAAAAACCGAGCGAAAAATAGATACCTACCTATAAATCATTTGATTGGTGTTATCGAGTAATTTGACAATGTTTCGATACGCTGAATAAGAATAAAAAAAAAAAAACAAAAAAAAAAAACAAGAAACCAAAAACGAAAAAAAACTAGTTTCTTCAAATTTTTTCAAACCAATACAGTTTGGAAAATGATCAGAAAAAATATTGGAGAAAAAATAGAGAAACAAAAATAGGGAAAACAGTGTTATCGGATGAATAATCTAGGTATAAAAAAAAAATAATAATGATACAGGAATAAAGAAATTTGAAATATTAAAAATAAAACTAATACAACTTACGAGCTCAAATATTGGGGATAAATTTACCATTTATTACGTGTTTTCGGAATGGTAAACGTTACCTGTAATTGTCACATTATCACTTTGAAGGATAGAGAACGATAATACGATCAGAGGATAGAAAAAATTAGTTATATCGATTATAAACTTTCAATCAGTATAATACGAAACTCATGTAACGGTTATAGCTATGCTGATCGATAATTAAATATAGCTAATTCAGTGTCTCCTCGAAACTTGTAAATATTAGCATGAATTTATTTATCTTATCTGTAACGATAAGCATCTATTAACAACTTTTATTGTTAGTTAGTTAGTTAGTCAACTCCAAGATAATATAGAGACGAGTTCATAAACTTATATCTATATACCAACTATATTATTCAATAACCGTATAAGTTGATGATTACTTGGGAAAAAAAAAAATTCTACACAATACCCTATCAGATAATATGTATCTTGGAAGGTATAATATCTTCTGTCTATCGATTATGTAAGGATAAATTGATTATCATTAATATTATGATTATTATTATTATTATTATTATTATTATTATTATCATCATTATTGTTATTATTATTTAAATGCGACACGATGATAATATTCAGCAATTTTTTCTCTCCTTTTCTTTTTCTTTTACTTTTTCTATTTGTTCACCTTCAAAATAAAACCATCGACCATCTACGCACACACACACACATCCACATTCTTAATAAATAATAATCAGAGTTTCACATTGCGCGGAAAACTCTATGGTATTGTAAAATCAAACTTATCGCAACGATAAACACATCGTTTCTTATTCAAATATTTCTCTAAAAAGTTATTATTAATATTATTATAAATAATATCATTATTACTACTACTATTACGATTATTACGATTATCATTATTATTATTATTATTATTATTATTATTATTATGGGTATTATTTATATTACTTGTTTCGTTAGGTCCCAGCCAATAATAATAGTATATCGCAAAAGCAGTATGTGACATAACACTGCGTCTGATGTTTATTATTGCTATTATTATTATTATTATTATTATCATTATTCATATTTACCTTATATTTCTAATCTCAAATTAAATCCCGGATGTTTTGTCTTGAAAAATTCTACTGTCTGTGTGGGGGGTGGGGAAAAAAAAAAAAAAGTACGCTCTAATTTTAAAAGCTCGTTCGAAGAATCTTCATCTAAAATGTCTAGTCAAAGGTGTTTTTATTTATTTTATTTTATTTATTTTTTGATTTTTTTTTTTTTTTTGGTGTCTTAATGTTAATATAACGTCAAATTTATAAGAGCGAGGGAATTTTTTCTGGAAGAGAAATGAAGTCAATTTTATCTCGGCACAATATCAGGCATTTCGTACTTTTATCTATTCGAATATTACAATATTATTATTATTATTATTATTATTATTATTATTATTATTATTACCATTATTACCATTATTACCATTACCATTACCATTACGATTTTGAATTCATTTCAACGTTTACCAATTTGGAGAAAAAAAATCTTCTGACTTACTGTAGCGAAATCCTCTCTATACATATATGTATATATATAATTCTACCGATACGATAATTTAAATAATTATTTATTTTGTCGTTGCAGTAAAACCTATTAACAATTTCTTGATTTTCACTTTATATACATATGTATAACATTGGGATCTTTATTATACTATATCTATATTATATTATAATGGGTTTAATTGTGTGAACGGTAAGTGCGTATAGTTTATTCATAGTTAAACCACCAGCAGTACGATTTTTGATCCAATAATGTAATCTCGCCAAATGATCTGGTACGCTTTATAATATACCAGATTTATAATATGAATTTATACAGTTTAACTATCATCTGCTCTCAACTATACGACCGATTTACTATTATTCATATTATCATTATTAGACGACCATATAAGTGTACATACTATATGGATACATTGAAATGGCTAATTTCAATCCGTCTTATTCGATATTCATGAGTAGATAAATTATATCAGATTTTTTATCGCTTTTTTTCGATTTTTTTCGATGTCCGAAATTTAGACGATCGTGACTTTTTTGTTTTGTTTTTTTGTTTGTTTTTCAGTAAAGAAAAATCTCGGTTTTGAAAAAATTAATAATTAAAGCTTTTTAAAACTGATATTTTATTTTTTTTTTTTTCGGGAACGACCGCATAAAAATGAATAATAATTTTTGTAAATTTAATTTTATATTATTTTATTTTTCTTGCGTCAAGAATCGTACCTAACAACGTGGTAATCGATCAAAATGTTGAGAGCTATCAAGTTTGAACGGATAAAATGTGAAATAATGAGATGATGATTAAAATTTTGAAAAATATATGCGAGAATTTAAAGATTTTCATTTTACCTGCGAGAAACAAGACAAAAAAAAAAAAAAAATATAAAAAATAAAATAAAATAAAAATCTTTAGTAAAATAAAGTATTGCTGGTGGTTACAGGGGTGAAGGTTGGCGTGGCTTTTACAAGGGCTTAGGGCCGAACCTTATCAGAGTGACACCCGCTACTGTCATCACATTCGTCACCTATGAGCACATTTCCCACAATCTACTACGGTTACGCTCCAAGTCATCCGGCCTTGAGGAATCACCTACAGCTACTCCGGTCGCTATTGAACACGTCAAAAACTGAGGTAACGGGCCAATGAAAATAATCGAATTTAAAAATTCGATTTTTTGTTGTTTTGTTTTCTTGCATTTTTGCATTTTTTTACCTCAAGCATTTTCGATCAAATTATCACCTTGCGCTATAAACGTGTTACCGGCCAAAAATTTTTCATATCTTACGTTCTTATAGCTTTTGTTTTTTTTTTTTTTTTTATTGTTCCCGTAATTTTTAGTTCTGTTCTCAGTTCTATATTCCGCATTACGTTTAATTGCAGCTAAATTCGTTCATTAATAAAAATAAATAAATAAATAAATAAAATACCGGATTTACATAAGTATACCGTGTTAACAATATCGTTATATGGAAATAGTAGCCTAAAATGTATTTTATCAAATTTATAGAGGCACATTAATATTTCTATCTACAACATTTTCGATTTACGCATACACACATACTAAGGCGCTCCTCATAAAGGTCATTTTTGAATTTTGATCGTTACGCCCTCTCAAGCTCTTCCAAATAGTTAAAAAAAAAAATATTAACCCGACCCCCAAGAGCACGGAAGTTTTAAATGGAAATACACATGTATTTGTTGAATCCAAACTTTGGATTTTTATAATCTTGACAATAATTGATGAAAGAATTTGAAATTTGGCACCAACGTAGTTACTTACATGATGTATAAAAGGGCATATTGGAAAAAATTTTAGACAGTTATTTTCTTACTTCAAAATTAAAAAAAAAAAAAAAAAAAAAAAAAGCAAAAAACTTTCTTCATGTCTAGAAGTAAGAAAATAACTGTCTGAAAATTTTTCCAATGTGCCATTCTATACATCATATAAGTAACTACATTGGTGCCAAATTTCAAATTTTTTCATCAATTATTGCCAAAGTTATAAAAATTCAAAGTTTCCGTATACAAAAAGTAGATGGGAATTAATCGGTTTTCAAAAACAAAAGAGCGCGCGTGGCGCGCCATATTTCTAGTGATTTTGAAAAAATACATGTGTTTTTCCATTTATATATTATAATATCAAGAGCTAAAAATTTACAAGAATTTTTTTTTAACTATTTGGAAGAGTTTTAGAGGGCGTAACGATCAAAATTCGAAATAATGACCTTTATAAGGACCGCCCTAATACATACATACATACATACGTATAATTAAGTTAAGAGAATTTGAGTCTGTGTTTAATATTGCGTATATCATTATTATTATTATTATGTGGAGTTGAATAAATTGTCGTGACGCGGCCAAATTCGTGTTTAATTAGACGGTAATGATTGATGATTTATTTTTTCCTGATGACTAATTATTATTCCTTAATAAAATAAAAAAAAAAATAAAAATAAATAAACAAGATTGATTAATTATCGCCATTGTTGTTTTATCGTTGCGAAAGTCTTTGCGCGCTCAATATCACGTATATATAGTTTCATATTTAGAGTATTTGAGATTTCAAAAATTTTCGCAAAACTTTTTTTTTTTTGTTCTTGTTGTTACTATTCCAAAGCATTTCTATATGAGAGTCTATGAACAGATCAAATACTTTTTCCCGTACTTCTTCTTGCCTTCTGCAGTCATTCTCACGTCGATGGTATGAAAAAGATCAGACCACAGTTATCGCATTGCCCGAATGTTAAAACAATCTTTTCACTTTTCATTCTTTGTTTGAAATTTCCTCCAACGTTAACATATCTTGTTAATAATTAATTTTAATTATCCGATGCGCTGGCGTGTCATTATAATTTCGGATATAATCAGTTGTATATTTTGTTTAAGCTAATTATCGAGATGTAATATTACTATATGCCTATAACATGTATGGTGTAAAAAAAAAAAATAAAAAAACAAATAGAAAAATAAAAAAAAAAAATGCTGCAATTGTTCTGAATTTTCAGGACTATAACTTATCATAGTAATTGTTATCGGTGCGATCCAGTGAATTTTAATTTATTGTATGTATACCTAAAATTACCTACCTACATTGTTGAATTTACTTTAATTCTCTATAGATGCCTGTATGGATAGACTTTTAAGTATTTGAAAATTAACTATTAATTGTAGGTGCTTAAATCAGATCCTTGGCTCACTTGTAACAAGGAAATTATAATGTAGTTGAAAATAAACCATGGGAAATGAGAAAAAAATTAAGAAAAAAGAATAAAACAAAACGAAAAAAACAAAAGAGATTGTCTTTCATAATCGAATCTATTTCAACGTCCTATATTATAATATGACTCCGTTGCTTTATCATATATTATACAATCCTGCAATGGTTCGCAAAATTTTAACCATTAACAATTTTTTCAATCAATTATACTTTGCTTATAATTCTACTTTTATCGTCAAATAAATATTACGTCATTCAAATATGTGTCAAATTATTGTTTTGCATTGTTCATGATCCAGTATTTAGTCAATTTTAATTTACTACATAAGTCTGCAAGGTGTTTTAGAAAGACCTTTGTTATGATTCTGTGAAAAAGTGACTCATAATTAGGTATACAAGGATCTAATTTTCTAGCCGTGCTAAAATCGGAGGATTTGACTTGAAAGAATACCGGTTTTCGTTCAGTCAAAATGAAATCACGCACCGCTGAGTCCTAAATCAAAAGTAATTCGGCGTTAATCCTTCGATCGAAGTCTTATAAAAGTTCGACGGAAAGTCGTGATATGCCTAAAGCATCAAACGCTCTTTTTATATACATGTATTAAATTTTGTCAAAGCGTGTGCTATTTTTTTAATTTTTTTTTTCGTAATTTCTAGTCGAAGATTTTTCAGGCTTCAATATACTTTGCGAAACAGTCGAGTTCAGACTTTCGATTGTCTGCTCGGAGTATCGGCATAAATATATAGCGTTTAGAAAGTAACAAAGCCGAGCTATTATCCAGAACTCTGGGATGCTAGATTATAAGAAGGATAAAAGTCTGGTTTCTTGTATCTCGACCGGTCAGAGTCTTTCTCCGTCTTATTTTTCTGTATAAATTTCAACTAAAACCGATGCCTAAAAGTTTCGATTCTCGTTCTCTAAAATAAACGTCAAGCGACATACTTCAGTTCGCGCGTTTATCCCCCGTCAAGAATAAAGAATTTTTTTTTTATATACCTTTCGAGGGGTTAGAGACGTGTCGCTGGCGGTCGATCGTTGCGGATACGTAACGAACTAAAACGAGCGTTCGTTGGGTTGCGCAAGCCGGTTCTCATACCGCGTACGCATGTATGTAACGTTGCATATGTGTATGTAATCGTGTATTAAAACCGTAAAGCTTATAAGTACCGCCGTGGTACAAGATGGCCGAATGGGCTCAACTGTGTTGAGATCGGCGGTGAGACACTCACGCTCATCTGTAACGAAAAATCACCAATACGAGGTGGAATATTTGGAAAAATACCGCGACGAGATTAACTATCAAAATATGGTGAGTAACCTACAACGGCTACGATCGATGGATATATTTTTTATTCTATCGAATAGTGGGGTACCTGCAGCGGCGCCCGCGTTCTTTTTTCGCGCGCTGTTTTTGAAACTCTAGCAGACTACAGGCTAGAGGTTCTCAACAATAGTGCAGTATACTCGTATTATAAATATACACATTGCGTTGACACCTCGATTTCAAACGAACTTCGACATTCATTAGTTTCTCTTTATCGTTTATCGTGACTCTTCATTATTCGGATCGGAGAAAATTTAAATAACTCATAATACTGATACCAACTTAAAGAGACAAAAAATAAAAGTATTATTCATTATATGTGCGTACAAAGGTGTAGATAAAATATATACTCACCAAGTCTTATCTAATCGTGTGAACACATATTGCTCATGAAATGCGCGTGGTACAATAATTGATGTTGGATTTAACGCTGGATTCGCACGGTCTTCTTATTATTGCTAATATAGGCGCAAAGAATTTATCGTCAATTTGTGCTGATCTTGTTTTATTTTTTACGTTCTTACTCCTTTACGAATCTTCTCATTGCTTCGACCTTGCGGTCGAGCTATACTCATCGTCGAAAACTGTTGTTGTTTCCTTATCTAACCTGCGGAATTATAAATCGCGGAATTTTGTAAAATTTATTATTCCCTGAAACCGTGAGACGACCTAAACGCTAAAAAACGGCATTGAAATAGCCAAGAAAAAAAAGAAAAAAGTTTGTCATACACCCAACTCGATGTCTGGGTATTTACTTTTACTTAATAAGCGTTGTAGTCATCGATCGCCTCCACGAGATACGATTGTTAGGTATATCGTTACGTAAAATACGAGTAAAGGTTATACAGACAGGTTATTATTATACATATTACTGAATTTACTAACGTGAATTCTTATCTAGTCGCGTCTTCCGCGCAGGCTCTAATCATTGCGAAATTACCTTCGAGCGTTGATAGTGCTTCACAGGTGAATCCACAGATCTTTATATTATGTATATATATTTCGTGCGAGAAAACATGGTTGCATCGTTCGATCGATCCAGTTATGAACATCAACCCGATTAAATCGTTTCATTAAACAACAAAAAAACATATAAATAAATATTACATTACCGAAGACGAATTTCAACCTCCCGATGATCATTAATTAATTATAAATTACCATAAATTAAAGCTCTATGTATACATAATTAAATATCTATAGGTATTATATCCATAAATATATAACAGCTATATATGGATACGAAAGTTGTTTGTCGTGAATTGTTTTTTTAATCGGCTATTAATATACTCCCTCGTTATAAACTTATAAGTATAACTTTCTCAGATCAGTCAGTCTTCGGCAGATCCACTGTAACGTGGGCGACGCCGTCGTCGTCTGGTATAATATGCGCCAGACAGAGATTAGATATTCAATTTTATTTATTCATTTTTTTTTTAATTACTTATGTACAAAAATTTAGTAGTGTAAATGATACACTTGTATACTTACTACTCGAGATTTTTGAAAAGATTTGTGCACATGTGTATGTCATATTATACACACATTCGTAAAACAGTGCCGGCTCGAAGATGAGACCCACGAAACCAGCAACGAGATAAAAGAATTGTAAAAAAAAGAAAAACAAACTCAATAATTATAAAATACAAATTGGAGCAAGTCCATTATTCAATTACTTTGTGCGAGTATTATATATATTAATACTGCCGCACGATCAAAAAATCAAAACCTATATCTCCGTATTTTTAAAGGCGTATAATAAATTGATTTGAACAAACAAAAAAAAAAAAAAATGAAAAGAAAATTGTGAAGCTGATTCTTCCTTTTTTTTGAACAACACATCAATGATGAAGTTTGGATTCCTCGGCACGTTTGTGCATCCCCGCGAGTAGCTACTGCGATTACGAAAACCGGGAAGCAGAGGACATTACTTAAATCGTTTTTCATCCCTGCACTTTTGATCAAAGAGAGTCACTTCAATAATAAAGTTCAAAGGTTGCCCATGAGCATGGTGATTACCATTGAATTGTAAATAATTCTTCTATAAATTATTCCACGTCAAATATTTTATACTGCAGAACAAAATTTTTTTTTTTTTTTAACGCGATTACACTGACAATCAGTAAATATACAGGGGGCATTCCATGCCAACTCGACCAATGTTAAATAAATAAAAAAAAAATGGAAAGAAAAATTCTTTCCACATTCTTTAATATGGGGGTGGGGGGGGGGGGGGGGGGGGGCTATTCTATATCATCCACTGGATTTTTGAGAATTTTGTTAGATTTTTGAAAATATGGGCTTTCTCGATCAATTTCAAAAATTTGTAACAAATAAACGGCTAGATAAAAAAAATCTGAGCGTATTTTTCACTGAGTAGAATATTGAAAAAAAAAAAACAACCTAAAATGATTTCGAGATGGTCGGGGTTTGACATTCGTCGAGTTGGCGTGTAATGCCCTATACATAAAACTTTAACCGTAGGTAGGGAAAAGAATTTTTTTTTGTCGAGACGACACTGTACAGGAGCATCTACGTATATTTGTACACGACATCGTTGTATGTACATACATACATACATGCATATGTTGTGTTTCGTAATAGGGCATTCCATCGTGAAAAGAGATTGTGTCAGGTAAACCCTCTCGTCTTACGTCACAAAACTGTGTTTCGCTATACAGGTATATAGAAATAGTGGGAGTATATATTTTTTAAATTTTCTATATACCTATATATTAATTCCTTCATACTTTCTTATCACGGAATGTCAGAGTCCGATAAATAGAAAAAGAAAAGGAGAGAAATAGAGAGAGAGAGAGAGTGCTTGATCCAAAGTGTCATAAAGTTAGTCATCGAATACTTGTTAATGAACTCGTTTGTTGCACGTGTCACGATTCATAACTGATAACGCGGACTGTAACAAGTGTGATTATACATAAAATATATTATATACACAGTATATTATAAAATCAACTAATTCTGACGAGATATGAGATGAAAACGTTATGCGAACTAAACTACTGTTATAATATTAATATACACCATTAAAATAAGTATAGACACAGTTGTTACGGATTAATTCTTTATCGCTAAGTTTAAACAAAAAAAAAAAAAAAAAAAATGGATCATTCATGAACGCCGCGGTATCTTAACCGGGCCTCGATATTATCATTCGGTTTTAATAGTCAATGATACGAGCTGGAGAGAAGTGGTTGTTTAATTTTTCTTTAAATTGCCTAATGTGTTATAACGTCTTTCGTACAGGTCATCAATAACAATTAGCATTTAAGAGATACGGATATATACATACGTACCATTCAAAGTGTTAGTGTATACACTATAGATAAAATATGATGAGCTCTCGGTCTATCGATCTCATATAAATATCTGGCTTAACAAATCGACTGCTACTGTAGATAGGGAGTCGTTATAACCGAGCACAAGATCCTACTTATCGTCTTACTCCATTGACAAGAAATATACTATACCGTTATCGAAGGTTTCGCTCATATACTCAGGGGATATATTTATACCTATGCTGAGAGTGGTAATCGATTTGTTGACTGAATGAGAAAATTCAGTTTGCGAGCAGTTTTAAGCGTATCAACTATATTCGAAAATTATTCCATTGCAACCATTTCGAGTCTTTTTTTTTTCTTTATTGAGTAAATATATTAAAATTTACAAAGTTATGGTAATCATTAATCATGGTGGGGTGAAATGTACGGAGCGATGTGCACAGGGTTCGATAGGCAAATTCAGTCCTGAATCCCCTTAATACGTACTACACACGTAATTAGTATTTTTTTTTTTTTTTTTTTTTTTCTCTCGAAGGATGGAGATTTTTTCAACTTACAATCATCTGAAAAACAATTATAATCTTCGAAAATCAATACAGATATTATATTTTTTTCATTGAAAATCGAAAATTGGAGATCAAGTGTCTCGATTTGGACAAGATAACTTTTTCTCAGTCCGTTCACGAAGTTTTATGTGCAAAGGGTACCAACATGTGGATCATTCGTTTGCAAAATTGTTGATTTTGAATAACCCATTCCTGTGGCCGTGATCATATGCCAATGTCGTTTCGCAACAGTTTTTGGACTCGTCTTTTCGAAAATGAGATCAAGAGGATAAATTGACCTTCAGAGACTTCAGAGTCATGTTCTTCTCCGAAGGAAAGCACCTAAAACCTTCTCGCAAAAAAAAAATAAAATAAAATAAGTCAGTTTATCGTAGTTCTACTGCATTGCAAAGCCTATCACGATAATCTCTGAGTGTCAAATGAAAATCGAACTACAATCAATCTAATGAGCCGAAGCGCTGCGGGCAGCAGACATTCTGACTGAGCGAATTGGCTTGCAATTAAAGCCACTGCAACTGAGATATTCTCGTTTGCGATAAATGGAGGACGCTGAGTGGTCGTATTCCGGAAAAATACTATCGTAAAAAAAATACTACCGAAAGCACTACTGGAACCACTGACCTCTGAGTAATGGTTGTTATTTTTGCAGTAGTGACGTTATTTCAGTTTTCCGGTACTTAGGAGTGAATAATGACCCCTGATTAACGATTACTTGTCTTGCAATAGTGGCATTTCGGTAGTATCCATTTCTGAAGAAATTACTCAAGTATTTTAGTTGCGCGTCGTGGCAGAGTTTACAATTAGCAGTATCCACTTCCGACAGAACTACTTACCCTCGACAGTAACTGTTGACCCAGTAAGTACTCGAAGTCCAATGTAGTTACGGTCTAAAGCGCTCAGGGCAATAAAATAGATATAGTATAGAAGAATTATTTTTGCACATAATGGACAGTTCTGCAATACCAAAAATTGCGAACAAAATTTGAAAAGTAGCCGGCAGAGATGTGAGGTGTGACTAATTAATTCGTCTGCACGTTTTTCGTGAACAATAAATTGCAATTGGTTTGGAAATTTTTAACCACGGTGGTAAAACAAAATAATTTTAGTTTGGGATTGAACTATTTTCAAAAATTTATGGTATAAATTTCTGATATTATTACTCATTGATAAAAAATTATCTTGGAGCCATATTTCGGAATATGTACTGAAATTGACCGTCCCTCTTTATTCATAAATGTTTTGTATTCTACGACGTCCGAAAACGATCGTATAGATATATTTTTTTTTATACATTATTTTCTATTTTCAAGAAATCGAAATATTTACCATTTATTTTTCAGCCAAAGTTTATTCCACATAAAAAAAAATTTTTCTTTGAAAACCTTTGTCGTAAGGTTTTAGGCACATCCCTGCAGTTAAATTTTTTTTTTCTTTTGGCAAACGACAGTAATGATTAATTTTCAGCCAAATTTCGAATCACTGCGCGTTGAGACTTTTTATCTGCATCGCCCGTATAGCGCTAATTACATATATTATATATATATAATTCGTAATCATTGAATTACAATTTGTCAATTTAAACGTAACGTAATCTCGCCAAGCTCTTCACAGCGTAACATTTATACGAAAACGAATCACGCATATAATTATATTATTAATAGGCCTGTGATATCGAGCTTATATAAAACGTGAAAAATTATATGATTATTGTTGAACGAATAAGCGATTAATATTATTTGAAAAAAAAAAAAAAAAAAATTTATATTATATACTGTAATTGGCAAATCAAATTAGATAGCAATCCAAGCTATACGGAGGTCAAGAGTGCGTTATGTCAACGACCGTCGGGTCGGCGTGCAAACGAGAATTTTTTGATACATTTATGAATTATAATAGTAATTAGATGGCACAAACAATCTGTCATAAATTATAAAGGACATTATCAATCATCATTACACGGGAATAAAGAAACACATTTTTTATTATACGGATGTCGTGCTATATACGCTAGTGCAGGTCACATACATTTATATACAAAACTACTTACTCATGTGTATGTATTATAATAATAATAACAATAATATTACATTGTGCCATCTTGCTCTACATCCGCTATTATCAAAAAATTACACCATAATCTCAGTAGGTAGTTATTCTTTTGACATAGCGTGCCGAAAGTTCTATTTTTTATGGCTGTTTTCCGAGCCTAAAGTATCAGTTTACGGCACTGGTCGTATAATATTTACTTTACCGCACGGCTAGCACTTTACCGCACGACGATAGCCATCAAAAGCAGAAATTTCGGCATGCTACTACGTACAGTTGGGTAATAAAGTTCGGATAGGGTCGGAATTCAGGCTCAAGCGTTGCAGTGTCTACGCTGTTGAGCGAGCCTATCGATGCGTTACAACCGGTCGGTCGGCTTTCATTTATTATATATATTATATATATTTCGGAAGTGTTTCTTACTTTACTTTGACTTATCAAGGAGTGGGGTATGCGAGGCGAGGCGCCTGCTCAACAGCGTAGACACCGAAACGCTTGAGCCCAAATTTCGACCCTATGCGAACTTTATTGGCCAACTGTACGTCAAAGAATGCGCTCGGTCGGCAAACTGAACACGCGTGTGAGATTTACTTGGTTTCCGCACTAGTTGCGGAATGTACTAATTTATTCGTAAAGCGAACGATTTGACTTTTGCACGTTGACCCCTTCTCGCGTGGTAAATCCAAAAGTAGCGTTCCGCACATTTAAAATTTTTATTCCACCTACACAACGAACCGGAAATAAAGACGGACATGTGTCAAAATTGTTGTTCAGTCAATCAGTATTATTACAGTAGTTCGTTAATCTTTCTAAGCTCAATCAAGCAAAAGTTAGGAATTGTAAGGCATCGAGTCTCAAAGTTAATTGCAGTAGAAGTAGAAGCAGCTAATGCAAGGGTTTGGTTCAATCGGTGCTTCGATCTCAGATAATTCGGTCTCTGTGGTTGTTTGGGGAACAAAGTTCTGTAAGATGAACGGATAACTTTTTGATACTGCAAACGTGACTCGAGTAATACATTTTTTACCGCCTAATCTTCAAGTATACAAACTTCTATTTTTTTTTTTCTAACATGGCTTTCAATCTTTCAATTGGGACAAAAATCGACGCATCAAAAAAAAAAAAAATATTCTGTATTTTTTCTGAACAATTTGTGATCCAAAATCGAAGCAGTACTTGACTAGCATCTAACTCTGGGACCCGATGCCTCACAGTTTCCAACTCTTGCTGGATTATGCTTCAAAAGACTAGCAAACTTCTGCAATAAAATTAGTCGTTATAAAAGTAAGTTGGAAATATCCCAGTCCTTAAAAAAATATCGCCTTTTTGAGGTGTTTTGAATTTTGATATCATAAATTCAAATACTTTGTGATTTTTATGAAATAATCAGCACAGGCTCCCTCTTAACGATTTTTGCATATCTGTAAATCTGCAATTTTTTCTTTTCTTTTTTTTTTATTGCAAATCAGTTCATGTCTCCAAAATAAAATCTTTGGCATTCGCGTGATCGAATAAATTTTTTGTCCTGTATAAACCGAAACGTGCAATTTCCGAAAAAATATATCGTCATAAAAAAGCCACGACGTCTGTGGAAAAGCAATAAACCTGAGAGAACAAAAATCAGGGGCATAAATGAATATTTTCAGTAATAATTAATTAGCAATATAACAATTTGAATTATACGGTTTAATTATGCAGTGTTTTCAAAGCATTATTCGTATCTGTTACATGTACTGCTCATTTATTGTTTTAACAACATTAATTATTTTTGGAATTTATATTTCATATCAAGACCGAGAAATAATTGGTGAATAAAATAATTACATACCTATAGTATGTATTATATACATAAAAGATAATATTATATAATTATAATATACATGTTGTCAGTTACGATTATATGTACGATCAGTACCACAAGCGTATTTATATATTTCGAAATGTAATATCGATCGTATAATAACGAAATTGCAAGACAGCTAATTATGTACAAAATAATCGCGATCGCTGTCACGACTTTGATTGCTGCAATTATTAGCTGAATAACTTTGTATAATAATATCTTAGCGCGTATTTGAATGTATGATTAAACTTTGATCTTATAATAAGTATAATAATTATAACTGCAGTTTATCATCTAACTCGAAAGACAACGAGATTCAATTAGCGATATGTTGTGCCTAAAACGAAGAAACACAAAATTTTTTTCTTCTCAGGAATAATATTCAAGATGAATAAAAATGCTGCACTTTAATTAGAAATTTTTTTGTCACACAGATAATCAGCAAATGAGATTGATTAAATTTAGATTTAAATAACTAATTAACGTCGTAGAATTATATGTCGCAATTTTATATTTGATTTGCGCTGTCTGCAAAATTCAAGAAATTTTTCCTTGACTTGGGAAATTTGTAGAAAAAATATTGAATTTGTTATATCTGAAGAATATTTATCACAATCGGAGATATTCAATTATTTATTATACTTATATCTACCGGGAAGATAGTTTATTATAACTTGTAGATTGTGTTTCCAGTTTTTCATATTTTGGCAATCAGGTGACCCAGATTCTTCGCTCAATTTACTCTGATAAGTTCGAGCCAAGTTTCGTTATCATGTCGTAACGTTGATTTATAACTCGGGTTCGAATGAGAAATGTCCATATTGTGAAGTTTGATTCTATTCGATCGATATACAGTTTCTCTCATCATCGTGCCAAAATATGAAAAAAAAAAAAAAGTTATTCCATATCAGTCGATTTTGGTCTTCAGCTTCATTCGCATAAGTGAACGAACAGCTACATTCCGTCATGTTTGTGAGAAGACAACCGAGTATGGAATTACATATTTGGTTCAGAGCCAAATGAAACGAACTTCTTGGCTTTTGCTTTCACGGATTTATGATGTTCGAGATCCTGCACATCTTTTGGCCTTCTTCAGTTCTCACGCGGATTTACACTAAAACTAAAATAAAATTGTGAGAGATATATTCATGTCTTATAAATTATTTCAACCTACGACTATAATTGCAAAATTATGATCGCTGTAAAGTATACTACGTTTCAACTATAACAGCTAACGAATGATCTCACATAATGAAATTCTCACAGCTGTATAAGAAGGATTTAATATTCATATAAAAGTTCAGATTCGAAATCTTCTTTTTTTTTTGCGAGTTAAAAATCTGAAAAAATTCAGATCGCTAGAAGACTTTATATTGAACGAAAAATCGTTGTCATTTTTTTTCGCGACTAACCGTTCGGAAGGTAAAAATTATGATATCTCAGAATTGAATTTTTTTCGAACTTTCGGATGGTTGAGATCGATGAGGCAGCATCAAATATTACTCTACAGAGACCGGGTTCACAGAAAGTTTTTTTATGTAAAAATTAGGACGTGATTTCCAGATGAATGCAGCGCTATATCTGACCATTTACGATTTCGAATTACATATGCATTTTTCAAAACTTCAACCTCGATGAGGCAGCAGTAAATTTTATCCTACCGATTTCTACTTTTGCAAGAATGATTTTTTCGGGGAAAGGAATTTTTTGGGGAGGTTTTATTATTGTTCATTGTTCGAGCCAATTCGGATAAATTTTTGACCGGTCCACAGACTATATAAATCTATACACAATCAGTTTCACCTGGATGAAAATAACAGAGTCAGCCTTTCGATCCGAGGGGCTGACAACTTCCTATTTGAGTGGTTCAGTGAATGCAAAAGGAATCGATTTCTGTTGATTTCGTCTATGAATTCCCGCGATTTCCACTGACACATAATTATTGACGATTTCTTAGGATTCCACGTGATTTCCAAAGCATTCTAGTGAATTCCAAAATCTTGGAAAAAACGATTTCCACGTTCAAACACAATTGGAATAAGAAATACGTCATTGTTTGGACTAAATTTACTTTTCGTAACTTGCAATTTATTTTACTAATTTCCGTGATTTCCCGAATCATGTGATTTCCAATGATTTCCATCAATTCCCAAGAAATCGAAACGAAAATAGGAATCATTTGAATTCCAATGATTTCTTCTGATTTCTTTTCGATTTCAGGATTAGGTGGCTCACTGATTTCCAGATTTCCCAGCCCCTCGTTTCGATCCGTCCGATTATTTCCCGTCTATGAATATTGGCGGAGAAACAGCGTACGTTCATTTCTTCCAAAATTTTCGTTTTTTAATTTATTAATAAATATGATCAAAAAACGGACTTGTGTTTTGACTTATAATTCGATCAATCGATCACCGCGGGTCTGACACAGATTACAGGTAAAGCTAGCCCTCGCAATTTCTTCGTCCAATGTGTAAAGAGACTTAGGATATCGATACGACAGCGAATCAAGAATTACAGTTGTAGAAATTCGGGTTTAATTTAATAATTAAGTATCTATTGGTATGTACATATCTGATCTCTGTATGTATGTACCTACAAGTCTACGCAGTGTAACATGAAACAAAGTCTTTTACTCTTCACTGATCACTCATATCAGAGATCCAAACGAATCTATATAACAAATTCTAGCCCTTTGTGTCAATTGTGGCTAGATTTTATCGATATTTGAAGAGCATTGTAATACAATCATGTTATAGGTATATCAAAATGTGGATATGTTTAAATAAATATGTCTCCGTGTATATATGTAGTACCCAATGCGGTCAGTACACATGATTTTTCGTAATGAATTTTCCTGGAATTTTTATCTTTTTCTTTTTTGTTTCGATTCCTCAATCAGAGTCGTGATAACGCGTAATACTAGATGCAATAAACAAAAGTGACAGGAATTAATGTCTTGAATAACCTATATTCAAATTAACCCAGTTTTCATTTATAACAAGAATCGTGAGGTTAAGATCACGACTTACGATTCTGGACGTCCAAATGATGTGTAATTTCTAACTGTCCTCGGAGTGACAAAACCTTGAACCAAAAATAAAAAATATAAGATCTGATTAGATTTTGAAGTCGATCGGTCGAGTAGTTCCAAAGTTATTCGAAGAATAAAAAATAAAAAAATAAAAATTTCCATGTTTTTAGCGCATAGCTCCTAAACTGTTCGTGCGATTAGTCTCGAAACTTGATCAGATTTAAGTCTTGGATAGTCCTTTCGATTGCCGCAAGATTCATCAAAATCGAACGATTAGTTTAAAAGATATTGCACGACAAAAGTTTCTTTTTTTTTCTTACGATACCTTTGGAACGAATTAACCGATTTGAACGATTCTTGCGGCGATCGTCAAGGTACACCAACACTTAAATCTAACTGAATTTCGAAGTCAATCGATCAAGTAGTAGTTTCAAAGTTATTCAAAGAATCAAAATTGAAAATAACATTTTTTTTAACTTGAAAGGTTTGGGCGGGAAGTTTTAGGTCTGGCCTTAGACGATCGGCAAATCGGATAGATACATAATATTGGGTACATTGAACCGGGTTTCAATCTTTTTTTTATTATTCATCATCAATCCAACTATCAGACTAATAATTTCGTAATTCATTATAACTACTCTATAATGAATGATATACTATAATATATGTCTATATGTATAGCTGCGTAATTTTAAACTTCTACAGAACTTATCTTCATAATATACGCGACAGAAATCTTTTTCAACTATACTTTCCGCTCTATATAATATAGTAAACAATATTTATCAAAAATCTAAACCTTTCTGACCGTATATAGCCCAGTTCGGACGTATAGTTATTAATCAGGATCCCTGCGCCATTGACAGCTTACTGTGGTCACATTTCTACAGTTATAATTGTCAACGCAGAAAATTTCACATCTTAGCTGTCTTGCTCGACTATTTTTAAAAATCGATTATTATATATCGGTGATCGAATTTATAATCAGTTGGCTAAAACCGGTCGAGATTCGAATTGCAGGTTTTACTGCAAGTTTCCTTGCGGTGGTTATGGGTAGAAAAGTTTGTTTGTTTTTCTTTAAATTTTTTTTTCTTTCAATTCAACCTGTCTGATCGCACGACTATTGGCGTATGAATTCGAGTTGGCATTGAGGGTGTTGCGTTACAAGAAACCGTTCGTGTGAATCTTGACTCCCGCCTCGAATTACTTTATTGTCACATAGCTGTCCGATCGAGAGAGAGACCCTGACTTTTCTGATATTTTATTATACCGTGATTACGTCTTGTATAGCAATATTGAACTTCACTTGATCCACTGTTCCCGATGGCCCCTCAAGTTGACCGGGGTCTTAGGTCTAATTTTAGAATTATCACTCCGATCTGACCCACGTACAGGCTAATATGTATCAGGACAAATTATTATCTTCTCCGCGACGGTTTATTTAAATAACTGAATAAACTGATCGAGGGAAAATTTAATCGCAATAAAATTCACGCGGGAATTGTTTCGAAGAAAGAAAAAAAGATCATCAATAATAACAGGCCTGCAGAACATCATCATCGAATATCAATATCTGCATTTATAATTAATTTACGAATAAAAATTGTTTCGTGCGTCGAACTCTGTCCCCTCTTTACTATCCAGCGATGAAGTTTGCCACTGTTATTAATCTGTATCTAAAAATGTGATTTTTGTTGTATCTGGTCACATCCCTGACGTCAACAAAGACCCTTTCCGCGCTTGTAACGTCGTCGTACGTATGTATGTACATTTACAATTAGCGTAGTGCGTGAATGAGTGAATCAAAGCTCTTAAGACGGAACGTCGCATGCACCGATGATACGGGGAAGAAGCGGGTGCGTGGCTGGCGCCTCACTTTTTCCACGGTGATAACGAACTTGCGATAACACTGCCGGACGGACGAATATATATACGAGGACTTTGCACCGTTAAACCACATTCCACCGGATTCTGTGAGAATTCCGTCTCCTCAAATCGCGTCGTTATATGAAGATAAGAATAAGAATAAGAATAAAAGGAGAAAAACAAATGAAATAAAAATTATCGAATTTAACTAACTTACTGCGTATCTAGTGATTACCGATATACTATATTTACGATTGAAGTTCAAGCAGATTATTATTGTTTGACGAAAAAATTTTGTTCGGAGTTTTGAGTTTCTAACAGAATACCGAGCTACCAGATGTCGGCTAGTCGCCTCGTCGAATGTCCGATGATATTCAGAGCCGTGAATTCAGAGAACGGAACCGTTCCAAGATCCTAGATAAAAGAAATGTTAATTTAAACGTGCAGTGCAGGAATAATCGGTGATATATAAAACATTACGTGCAGTTATGAAATGGAATCTTCAGATCGCTGAACGCTGTTACATGTTAAAATTTTATTGATGATTACCTGAAAGGCACTTTATTCATGTTCACATCGTGACGGACGATTCTAGAAGTTCTTTATCCACTTCTACCGTCTAATTATATGGCCATCAGTGTAAAAAATATGGCTCTGAATCCCTGAGTGCAAGAAAAAAAAAAAAATAGAGAAAGAAAGAAAAGGAAACCGGGATTAATCGTATGAATAATTATTGCCAGAAGTATTAAATAAACCGTCGAAATAATCGTGCGAAATATAATCCGCGAGAGAGGGAAATCGTGGATTGGAAGATCGACAACGTGGGACGAATTCAAATCGACGTTTTATAATTTGACATAAAAAAATATTGTCAAAATTGAGGACATGCTGGATCGAAATGTTATGCTGGTTTTACGTACCAGGCAAGAACGTACCGAGAGACGTATGAGGCATAAAAAAGAGGCTAACCCACCGCCGATGGAACCACCGCCACAATTAGTCAACAATAATCATCTTTATCTTGACCTGAACATGAACTTCGGTGAAAATAGCAAACAGGAAGATGCCAGGAAACTGAGAAAGGTATGTACGTTGGAAATTTTGCAAAGAAAAAAATTAGGAAACCGGTTGACCTGTGGGCCAACCCTAAAACTTCCCACTATGTGTTAAATACGTTAGAACAAATTGATACTATTGTGTTTATAATACATTGAGAAAGGTTATAAGTATAGTTAGTTTTTCGTACAAAAATTTGTTTCCGTCTGATTTTCAAAAATCGAGTTGTTTTCAAATGTCAACATTTCTACGTTTTAGGGAGTTATATTTAATGTCAGAAGATATCGTTCTGTCTGTATGTTTATGTGCGAAATTTTTAATAGTTTTTAAACAATTTGACAGATTCGACATTGAGTGATTCGAAATCAACTCACGTCTATCAAAAAAAAAGAAATTTTTGTCGTGCAATATCTTTAAAACTAATCGGTCGATTTTGATGAATCTTGCGGCAATCGAAAGGGCTATCCAAGACTTAAATCTGATCAAGTTTTGAGACTAATCGCACGAACAGTTTAGGAGTTATGCGCTAAAAACATGAATTTTTTTTTCTTTAATTTTTATTCTTCGAATAACTTTGAAACTACTCGACCGATCGACTCCAAAATCTAATCAGATCTAAGTCTTGATAAACCCTTTCGATCGCCGCAAGAACCATTCCAATCGGTCGATTCGTTCTAAAAATATCGTACGACAAAAATTTGTTTGCACACACACACATACGGACGTCCATCCAAAAATAGTCAGAATAGCTTCCTAGGAACCCAAAACGTCGCGATCTGATGAAAACTCGATTTTCGAAAATCGGACCGAAACCAACAACTTCACTTTTTTTTTGTAAACTTTCAATTTTTATGGCGGGAAATTGGAAACATCTCGATAGCGTGTAATTACGGTCACAATGATGTAACGATATTTCATTATTACGTTTGTGCAGTTTCAAAAATCGAGTTTCGGGATAATTCAATTGATGTCCAACTTTTGATCATCATACTATAAAATAACGAAAGACTTTCAAACCTAGATGTTGACCTTATTTCCGTAAATGGGTATGAACTTTTTCCTTATTAAGAAACAGCTACCCTCGTGTCATATCGGATGAAAAATTGGGTAGTTTTCATAACGCGGGATTTTTCGGACCCATTGAAAATTAGTTTTATGAATAAGCGAGGGTTTTTGATACACGAGATGCCGAGAGGGATGACTTAGAAATGCCCCGGATGTCATTCAATCCCAGACAACACGGACGAGAAGCCACGCACAAAGGAAGGCCAACGAAGGGCCTACTTTTGGTATAAATTCAGCGATGGGTAGGCCCTTATGAGTCAGACCCGAAGTACAATGCGTGTATCCGGCCACGTGCTGAACTTTTCTTTTTTTTTCCCAACGATGAAAACCACCGGTGACACTGTTAATCGTTGGATGGTTAGAATTAACGAGACTTAAAGCGAATTAAAATAACTACAGTCATTAATTTGTTTAATGAAACCTCAGACTTATATTGCATCAGCTGAAGTAAAACTGCGGTGTGTATGAAATAGTAAAGCCGTCTTAAGATCGAACAGTAAATTGCAGACTAGCTTATAGTGATTTGCGAATATTATAGCTGCGAGTATTGACCGATGAGTATTTTTCTTTCCTTTTTTTTTTTCGGTGACTTATATACACTGATTCAATTACACCCAGTAATCCGATAAAAATTACACGGATTTTTTCAAGCCTGTAATATGTCACCTCAGTTTCGGGACGAGAATAGAAAAAAAGAAAAAAAAAAAAAAACTTTGCGAGACCATTATCTATGCCGCAATGCGCAATCCTAAGTAACGGATCTATGCCCAATGATTTTATTACCCAATCGTATCTTCAGCTTCTTCTCTAATGAACTATAATGCATAATTTTCTGGCGTCTGACCACGAACAATGTTGCCCTTTTATTCAATGTCGAGTTTATATGCAGAGTTATAGTACGGTATATAAAAATCCCAGCGTGATAAAACTAAACGGTAGATGCTGGCCCAGTAGTCCGCCGTATTAACAGCGCTGGCAGATTTTGCATTGTCCAATACTGGCCCAACGCTCGACGTCGACGCTCGGCGGCCGACGTTGGACCAGTGCTGGGCCGTATTACAAGTATCGACAGACTCTACTTTGGAAGCTACCGTCTATCGAGTCTCGAAATTCATTTCGACGAACCCTTTCGCAGCTATTGTCTATATGCTTTGATAAAAACCATAATAATGCTCATTTCTGAACCTGGTCTATCAGAGTGTTAGGTAAATGTATTCCGGACTTTACTGATGAAGATTGTTCATCGTTGAATCGTTGTGGGAAAATGACCTAGCTAATTTCACCTAAATTTATGCTCGTGGTTCCGCACGGAGATGAACTAGGATCGACTAATTCGTTTCCGAAAAGTTATAGCTATGCAAAAATTCATTTTTTTTCTTTTTCACTGTACGACACGACGACTTAGAGCATTATGGTATTTGCGGTAATCCCTCGTAATTCTTGCGTGTGTTGCTATATTCTAATAGGTGCAGCATCTCCTGACACCGTACGTATATGTATGTTACATAGATACATACAATTACCTATGTACTAAATACCTATATCGTATTATCCTCGTAAGCTTCGCTTCTGCCTTGTGTGTATAGTTTTTCTTCACCCATATGCAGTTTGTTCATTTTTTTTTTTTTTTTTTTTCCGAAAGCGTATAACTTACGTAAAGTAACCAGCTGCCATAGGTCGCGACTGCCACTGTGAGCGTGTAAATCGTGCCACAGGTATATATTGACATTAATCTACCTGTCATGAACTACCTACACGTATCTTAAACACAGTAATTAAATAATTCTTTAAATCACGCGGTAACAAGAATTTTTAAACCCTTGTACTGATACATAAATCCCGGTTGTTTATTACACTATTCGGGTAAATAAATTCCATCTCAATCATAATTATATCAACTTGATTAGAAAAGGTTGCATTAATCGCAATTTGAAAGGTAGCAATTATTCAAACTGCACGTATTATTCAAATGATGAAACTGTTACAGGTAATCATACAGATACGATTCGTTCGACCTCAATATGCAGCCGTAAGTTTTACCCTTTGCCATGCGCATTAACCACGCAATGTTTTAATCCAAGAGAAATTGAAACATCAATAAAAAAAAGAAAAAAGATTTCTAGCAGCTACTTACTTCTTATACCGTATAATTATAATAAAGGTATATAGGTATGTTCTCTGATTTTTATCTATCGATAATTACACATACGTACTTAAATAAACGCCATAAAGATTGATAATGTCTCATGGATTAGCGAACGATGTTATTATACGCGTACAAATTCAAAAATCATATATATAATGTACTTATTAATCTCTGGAGATTATAATCAAACCGTGCGTATATGCGCATTGCGTATATTATGACGTGAAATTTGCATAAACAATTACGCAATTTTTTAAATACACGTTATACACGATCGTTATATGCGTTAAAGCTCTTTAGCAGCCGTATTAAGATCGAGACAATAAAAATCAGGTAATCTTTATCGGAGCATCAAGTTCCACAACGGCCTTCGCTCTTTCAGGGTTTTAATTAACCATCTAACGCAGCGATTATGACCCACAAAACGCGATCTCTTCAACTGAATGAAATAGTTTTCGCAAAACTAATTTCAGATAAATTTTATCAGCGTGGTGTGCTAAATCGTTGCTCGTTTTTTATACCGTTCGAAGTGGTTGGTTGTATATAAAATGACACGCAATCTGCGGAAACGTTGCGAAATTTAATGATGGGATTCAATCGCATCAAATCCCTCGACTGAATCTGTCGAGGGATTACGACTCTAGATCCTAGTAATAAAGATACATAACACGTCTTGAGTAGATAATGTCTGTGCATTACGACAGTGGAGTGCATGTTTAGTGCTCTAGGAATACTTGTCTTTTTTTATTTCTTGACGTAATGTTGAAGTACCCTTCAGAGTTTTACCTGCACGCGAAACGAAATGACATGGTTTTTTGTTTTGTTATTTTCTTATTTTCTCGTTCAATCTTATTCAGAGCTCCTCGTTCTTTCTAGAATACGAGGTATAAGTGATGATATAACTTGTGATGTGGTCTGTAGCCGGGTGGGGCAAAAGAGGTAAAGGTACACCGCACAGGGTATTATACATAGATATATATGTGAGTAAAGGTGCGATAGTGTGAACCTGACGGGAGGGGGAATCCCCGCTCGTTCGGCCCTTGGCCAACATTTTTATATCAACGCATTTAGTGCATAACAAGAGTCCATTAGATCTACAGTGTCTTACCCGATCTCCACATACTTTATATGGTTATATGTTCCAAAAACAAAAAATAAGAAACAAAAAAAAACAGAAAGAAAAAGAAAAAAGAACTAGAATTGATACCGGAAAGACCCACTGTGCTTCTCCTATAACGCGAATGGTGGACTTACTTCACGTATGTATGTACCTGTGTCCACTTGCCATAAGAACAGGTCGAGGTGCGCAGGATCGTAGAGTGAATTTATTTAAAGAAGAGGAAATAGTCTGAGAGATAAAAAAAGAATTGCAGCAAATGTCAACCGCATATCGAGATAGGAGAGAAAAAAACGTAATAAAAAAAAAGAAGATACAGATCGAAGAACTTGTCGACGAAAGTTGGACGTCGGTAATTATTTCTACCTGTACATGAAGTAGGCGGTTTGTTTAATATCAAGTCAGGGTATTCCCAAGCGGTGGAATAGCTCGACAGAGGCATCGACCACTTCGGCCGTTTCTAGGGTTTCCGCGAGGAAGCCAAATTGAACAAATTAAACGCGTACGACCGGGCCCGGCTGCCGGAGACAGTTTCTTATAATGGATCGCGGTGAGAGCGCGAACGAGGGTGACAGCTCGGTGGACACGGTCATTGCCCGATCATCCCCCGAAGAAGAGGATCGGAGAAAAACCCCAGATACTACATCAGCAGATTACGTTACCGTCGGGGATAGTAACTCAAGCCTGGACACTGTCACGAGCAAGGATGAGAAGAAACGCAGTCGCTTCGGCGCTCTGAAACACAGCTTCAGAAAAGATGGAGGCCTTTTTAAAATCAAGAAAAAATCATCTGGATCAGGACACCTCAAAGGAGACCACGACCCATCTACCCAGGATATCGCTGATCAAGACGGAGATAGTCTCAAAGGTTAACGCTTATTGTGTAACACAATCTATGGTATTGCATCTTCTTCACTTTCAATTATACATGGAAATTGAATTAGCTGTGCAGAGTCAGATGCCATGCTGCTTGGTAATGCATACAATTTTATCAATTATCTCACACACTAGCTTTTCTTTTTTCTCTTCTTCTTTTTTCGCATCAATCAATCATACTCCCACATCATTCGCTTTTATGGCAATGCACCATTGTTTGACGGTCAAGCAGGGCACACAAGGAAACTTACTTTGCACAATGTTGCACATGATCACTTTGTACTTTGAATTTTGTTTTCGGACTTTGTGCGATGTACTTTTCTCTGTGCAGTCGTTTTTGTTATCGAAGTGAATAAAAGAAAATTTGTGTATATTACCAAACGGCAGGCTACGATATAGAGAGGAAAATAATTTCACATGAAGTGTGTTGAATGGAAAATTTTGTTGTCGTGTAAAAAACCTCCGTAGGCGGTACGCGGAAGAAATTGGAACAGTTGAAGAAAGATAAGAAAAAGTCAAATTCACTGGTCCGGAAGTTAAGTCTGAACAAGTTCAAGTTGTCAGGATCTGAACAGGAAACTAGACACACACCGGAAGGTGGGGATAGAAGCCGTTCACAGAGCCAATCGTCCCAGGAGTCTCAGAGCCAATCCGACAGCCCCTGTAAGCTGGGCGTCAACCTGAAGAAGGGGATCAGGGAGTTGGAAAAGGAAAATATCGAAAAGGAAAGGCTCGCAGGCGAGGGACACCTGCGAGAGAAGGGAGAACGCCGATTGGAGAAGCCGACGCAATCGACGAGACGTGATAGCCTGGAGAAACCTGTAAGCACCGTGACGGTAGTGCAGCGCAGGTCACCATCTCTGACCATTAAAACTGTCCTTAATCCAGAAAAGTTGACAAAAATTCCGGGTGAGCCAAACAAAAACAACAAAACAGTCTTTTTTAAAACCTCATTAAGTCCAATGAAAGATAATCGTAGATCGGGTTCAAAGACGTTCTATTCCATTTCTTGTCTCGGTCTATCCACTATCTGTTTCCTGTATTAGAATTATCTGATTAGCAATGCCTGTAATTGTCTTCGCGAATATCTTTCTTAACGTGAGAAAATTGCGATTGATGTAAGACAATGCAAATCTTGCAAATGTTTACGATTAGTATTTCTCTTTCATCACAGCATTCGCTTTAAGTCGTAAGCTAACCAAACCTGATCCTGAAAAATCAAAACCAATACAAAAAAAAGCAATAAAAAATAAATAAATTCGTAACAGAAACGCAGTGTGCTGAAAAATTGACTCAAACGAGTGAATTCCCCGAGAAAATACACCGTGCAGTATCTACAATACCGTACGCAATTTCAAGATGGCCTGATGACTCGGATTGTGGTAAAACCGATATACGAAGACCGAAATTATCGGCAAAGGCAGAATCCGAATCGGCGTTATCTCCGTCAAAAACACCGCCAGTAGAATTACGACGCAAGTTATCACTGCTCGATGAAAAGAGAGCCGTTTTTCAACGTCGAAGATTTGAGACGTCTGACGATTCCTCGGTAGACACCGTGATACCCTTAAGAATTGGTGGCGATTCGAGGGCCTCGACTGATACCGCAAATCCGAGAAGGCCGGCGCGGCAAATAAGCGTAAGAAAATTTGACACCTTTTCAACCTTCGAGGGAACCTTCGACGAAGACACGGGTCTGGGATACCTTCAGGGAATCGCCGAGGATCACACGGAGATTTTCGACCAACGGCAAATATCGGCACTTGATAATATCCCGGCGATGTCAACCGCGCCGAATACGATCGGAGACATTATGGATAAATCTCGTTCAACCAGTCAGGAGAGCGCGGTGAGATAATGCGGATATACTTTTTGCTTACCTATTATATACGTTTACACATTTTTTTACTCCCTCTATTTTCTTCGCACTTTCTTCCCTTATCAATTCGCCAATTTCGGAGCTTTTTCCCGGGTTGTAAGTCGTGCTCAGACCTGTTTAAATGATAAAGGGATTTCACCTAAAGCCCATATACAGAGTCTTACATTCGCCTTACAGTAAGCTCTAGGTCGGTTCGAAAACGCGTTGTCCCTTTGCGTGATTCACGAGGGTCAACGAAACCCAACAGCCCCAACCGCGGGGCTTCGGGTAAAGGACCTGCAGGTCCTTTTATAATGTATTATACACTATAATGTATTATACATGTATAATACATTATAGTGGACCGGGACTATCGTACACATACGATGTACACATACGAGGGCCATGGAGAGATGTAACGTTTCAAGTGCTCCGGTTGCATAACGTTTAGGAAAATGGCGGAGGTTCGTGACGTAGGATTATTTTTTCATGTAGGTATATCTATACGAACGAGGGAAATGTTTTTTTTTGTACATTTTTTTTTCTGGGTATCAGTCTACGTGCGCATATAGGCATGCATACGAGTGCACATTGTGCAAAATTTATGCACTGCAGCGCTACATACTTTCGTGACACAGATCAATAGCAACTTTCTGTGGTCTGAGAGCTGTGGTCGACGGCTGTCGAGTAGCTATTCACAGGTTTCAAGTTACACCCTACTTGGCAAGGGTGACGGACTCTGCACTCGCTCACTCATCCACTCGCTCCCTTACTCATTGGTCAGAGGAAGAGGAGACAAAAAATAAAAATAAATAAAAATATGTCGTGTTTCTGATACGATTGCTTTAGAACATCACACCGTCGTATTTACCCGATAAAAAACCTTTACGGTTGTCGTGTGTCATTAGGTGGTCGATACGATATTGAACCCTTCGGTGATATCCGGTTTCAATAGAACCGATCGTTAGTCGAACAAAACCGACCATCAATCATATCTAAATGGTGATAAACCGGAAAACAAATTTCAAACTGATTCCAATGATCAATTCATAAAAAATTAACAACCGTCTCACGTTGTTATGTCCACCATTTTCTGCCAAATATTTGTCAAAAACTTTCCTCGGTCGTTCCCAGGGGCTCTAATCTTATCCGCGGGCACACAGACCCTCGATTGTCGTGGTGTTTATTCGTAAACGTAGGGTGAACAGCCATGGGTTGTTCCATCAGTTTAGGAAACTATTTTACTCTGAAGAAAAATCATCCCATTCCTCTTATCAAATACGCTCCAGTCGCACGTTGACGAAAAGTGAACGGTCATTGATAATTTGTAATCTAAAGGTCAATTCGCGGTTGACCGTGGATATGGGCAAAAAAATAATATTAACGAGCAAACAAATCTCTCATAAAAAGGTACAAGATCATTTTTTTAATTGTACAAAAATTCACAGCAATTTAATCAAGACTCCGATGAAATTTCAATAAATTTTCAAAAATTGTATAAGTGCATTTTTTTTTTGTCATACGAATTGGGTTCCCAATTATAAAAATTATTTCGTACAGAGAACGCATTTCTAAGTTCGGAAAAACGCACGATTTTTGTTCGAATTTTGGAACAAAAAAAAAGGTTCTCACATTAATTTGACGATTTTTTGTCCTTCGAATGTGTCGTCGATACTGTTCGCTTATCAAATGAGACACGAGTTAAAAGTTCGTCGTGGTATTATCGCAAAGGCGTGTTTATACGCTGATAGGTGAAGGGTGTGACAAATACGTTATAGTGTGTTAAACCTTGAAACGCGATTCGATTCTGTCACGTATACTACTTGCTCCAAACTCAAGGAGGGTCTGTGACTTTACCAAAACTGTGAAACAATTTTCACCATGTAAATCCAGAAGCTTTATAATTGAAATAATTTTTTTCCCAAATGATACCGATTTTTTGATCACCGGATCATCTTCCTACGTTCGATTTCACGAAAATGCTCATTCATAATTGAGCACTGCGCGCTAAACTATCTTCGGTAATGTCTGAAGCACAGGCAACAAGTTTCTCAAAGTTATCTCCGAATGGAAGCGATCAGTCATTATCTGTGCAGTATGTGTATCGTTATAATATGCAGTTCGGACTGCAGTTCTGCTTTTAATGCCCACTCCATGCGACCGGAGTAAATCCAATACGAAAGCGAGACGGACAAATGGTGAACCAGAGTTATTAATATTCGCTATCTAAGCTCCTCACAACGTTTGAAATGTTATTCAGTCTACTGCAGGCCGGTTGTTCGGTGTCGTTCTAGTCTTTTGACATTTACTGTGATTAGAGACTCGTAAGAGCATGGAGCTAACGTTTTGGCAAAAGTTGACAGCCATGGATTTTCCTAAGTGGAAGGTAACCGTGAAGATTTCACGAAAAGGGCCTTTTTTCGCACGCGATTTATTCACCTCATCCTCAGCACAATAAGAAACAAATCCCTATGGCGTTTGTGTCCAAAAATCAAACGGTTTTATAAAATTCTCCAGCCTTTCTTCGTTCATTTTTATTTTCATTGAAGCAATCAAATCCTCAAGTTTTCTCCTTCGTGTTACAGACGTCTCAGAACAGCGGGCCAACCGCGGGTGTCGGTGAGAAGCGCGAACACCTTTACAAAATCCTGGTGATCGGTGAATTGGGCGCGGGAAAAACGTCCATAATCAAAAGATACGTGCATCAATTTTTTTCACAGCATTACAGAGCCACTATTGGCGTGGACTTTGCCCTGAAGGTTCTCAACTGGGATCCCCACACGATAATAAGACTCCAGCTCTGGGATATCGCAGGTTAGTCAAGTTCAATAACATCGTTAATTAATGGGGGAGAATTTTTGAAAAATAATAACTCCGTGTCGATAAACACGTGCTGTTCAAGAGACTCGGTAGAGTCTCGCGCCAAGTACGTAACACACATACGTGAAAAATATGCGATTGCGCCTGCAATTGGAGTAATGTGAGAAATCCACTAGCTGCAATTGACGTACATACGTACTTATAAGACTCGTGGATTGTTATCGTAGACGTATATAATTCATTGACGCGATAAATCCTCTTTAGAATTTGCATCGCAAGACTGCAGAATAATATACATGCATGATTCGGCCTAAACTCCATCCGGATGTACAAGTACTTAATTACGTCTGCCTGAACATGTGACACACTCGTTATATGTGGTTGTCCAACGTCTTAGCTGTGCAACTTTATACGCCGCGCCGTTAAGACATTCCACTTTGTTTTCGCGTTCGACTTGTATTATCCCATATCAGCTCACTACGTGACTAGAGTGATATCTGAGTGAATTAAGCAACGATCTTAAAGAGGGGACATTAATGTTCAGGATTTAAAAATTGAACACACTTTCGGAGATTATGGTGGCTAAGGTAAACAATACACAGATATCCTGCTCAAACCCTTTATTTTGGTCGCCAGCATAGATCGCAGTAAACTCGTAAAAATGGCATAGATTGATTGTTGACTCGATAACTAACTAACCATTAGTCCAATCGATCTATAATTTTTTGTACTTGCAGTTCTCACACTCAGGTCTGGCGTGGACTAGAAGTTCTTGAAAATGTTTGTTCGGTTTGCTGTAAAAAAATTCTAGAAAATTGAACTTTTTTTATCTTTTGGTACACGGACTTTAGAAATCTTAAAATGTATGAAAAATGTAATATTTTTTGATAATCCTAGTCCACGCCGAAATCACACGAATATTGAGTGAGCCTACGAAATCTGAGCCAGTCTCGACTAGAATTGACTTAGAAATTGAGTCAACAGTCAACCAATGTCATTTTTACAGAGTTCTCTTCAATCTTCCTTGGCGAGCATATGATTTGAGATGCGAGGGTCTTTAATATCAGGATTTGTGGATGACATTGCGTAGAATAGAAGCCCAAAGCAGGATATTTGTGAATTATTTTCCTTAGTCATGATCATAATAAGACAATTGAATAACTTCGAAAATATGTCCTGTGCAGAGAGTTGTATACTTATCAATCTAATGATCATGAGACTGGTCCTTAGATCGTTATATCCGATAGATTAATGATTGAACAACCGATTGAGATTGACGCACGATTATTATTTGAATATATGTAAAATCGAATAGTTAACAAATCTCACAAAATGGTAATTCCAATTTTAATTCAAATTTCATCCATTCTCAGGTCAGGAAAGATTCGGAAATATGACGAGGGTTTATTACAAGGAGGCCGTTGGTGCCTTTATAGTTTTTGACGTGACGAGGAGTGCGACGCTCGACGCTGTTGTTAAATGGAAACAGGACCTCGACTCGAAAGTCCAACTTCCGGATGGTTCTGCAATACCTTGTGTCCTTTTGGCTAACAAATGTGACCAGCAGAAAGAAGGCTTGGTTAATTCACCTAGTAAGATGGACGAGTATTGTAAAGAGAAAAATTTTTCTGGTTGGTTCGAAACTTCGGCAAAGGAGAACATTAACATCGAAGAGGCTGCGAGGTTTCTCGTCAACAAGGTATGGTCACATCATCTTCCGAATGACTCAGTTCAATTTATTCCACATCTAAACATTGGCTGAAGAAAAATTTCACTGTTTTTTTTTGTTTTTTTTTTCTTTTCTTACAACAGATTCTTCAAAATGATCAGATCATAAGAGGAAACGGTGCTCAGGAACAATCGGACGGTGAGAGATTCGCCCTGAACCAATCACCAACAAACACAAAAAAATCATGTTCCTGCTGACGTTACTTGCTGAACGTAAAGCATTGCGCCGCCTGGACCTGGAGTCATGCGCTTACTTTGACCAATTGAAACAAAAAACGAAGAACGAAAAAAAAACAAAAAAAATTAGTGAAGTACGTGTACCTGTGATTTTTATTAATATAGGTCTACTTCACGGTCTAAAAATTCGTCCAGGGGTTTAACGTGCCCAATGAAACCATCCATCCATTTATCCATCCATTTATTCATTATTTTCTTTTCGTTTTTTTTTTCTCTAATAAACGCGAAAAGGACTCGAAAAGTTAGCGATATAATTTGACTTGGAATAGAAGAAAAAAAAAAACGGAAAAAAAATTTCTGAATTTAGTACACTTCTTAATACGTTCCATAAATTTGATCATTATCTTATTATCGTATAATAGTTTTCATTTGTTTTTTTTTTTTTTTAGTGATTCAATCGCAATTTCAGTTAATATCTCTCATCGTGTCATTCTATAGTAATTTATTTTAATTACTGATTAATTAATGATTATACGTAGAAGAAAAATTAAAAAAAAAAAAAAAATTAAAAAAAAAAAAATCGTACGATAAAAATCTTACTTATTGTTATATATAGGTATCTATAGCTACCGTTGGTTATAAATTCTTTTATGAGTATAAAGCTCCGTCATCGTCGCGTAAAGTCGTTTTATTAAAAAACAAAACAAAAAAACTGTAATACCTAGGCTATATAATTAAAGAAAAAAAAAAAAAAAAAAAACTAACAGTGCCACTTGATTTGAATGTATATGCGTATAATTATAAATCACCTACGTGAAAGGTGATCGTAGGTATACTACCTTAAATCAATTTTTGGCCCACTGTTTTAAATCTGATTACAGGTAAATATGAGTTGAAATGAAAAAAGAGCAAAGTCTATAATCTAAAATCAAGATTTGTGAAATAATAAAGCCCAATTTGACACGTTATTTCTGTAAACCAAGTGGCAAACAAAAGACGAAAAATCATATTAGTATTTCATCCTTTTTTTGAACCCTGAGATGAATACATTAAGGTATAATTTATTCGTATTGTTTCACATTTCATCGGAATTTTATAATAGATTCGAATAATTCTGGTATCTTATATTTTAACTTAAATCCTAATACGTATATAATGCCTTTTACAGTACCTATACCTATATACACATAATATAATATCCTAGTATATTAATTATAGTGCCAAATAGCTGTCTTTGATCGTTGTTGATATATAAAATAAAAGATATGATTAATTATTGTAAATAATTATACAATATTATACATATACATATATATATATATATATATATATATATATATATATATATATATATATATATATGTATATATATATATATATATATGTATATATATATATATATATATATATATATATATATATATATATATATATATATATATATATATATATATATATATATATATATATATATATATATATATATATATATATATATATATATATATATATATATATATATATATATATATATATATATATATATATATATATATATATATGTATATGTATATGTATATGTATATACGTAGGTATATATATACAATATACGAAATTTTACATGAATAAAAATAAATAAATAGAAAAATATAAAAAAAAAAAAACATTCCTAAACGCTATAGGTATACATATACTATACACTGGCACGTTTGCACTTTTATATATATGTAACACGTATACATACATGCGCAGGCAGACCAAGAACACAAAACTAAAAGAAATAAAAATAAAACGTTTTATCAGTATCTATAAATCTATAATATTACCTTGTATGTTATTACATATATACATATATATAAGGTATATAGGTATATACATATGACATGTACAACAGTTTGAAAAAAAATTGTATACTCCGCATCAAATTTCTTTTGTATGTGTGTGTGTGTGTGTCTAGGCGAGATATTATTAAATTATATTCATTTGTTACTTACAAAGTCTATTCGTGCATTTATATACTTACCAATCCAAGTCCTATTTCGAAATATTTCCTTGAAAAGTTTTTTTTATAATTTTTTTTTTTCAATATCTCTAAAAACCCCAAAAATATTAATTACTCTGTAAAAATTATCGTAAACCAAGACTATCTCTGTAAATTAATTATTTATGAAAAGCTTTTTGAAAATTGAAAAACTCTATCAGCTTTATCAAAAGTATATAAAAATAAATAAAATAATAATAATTTCAGACGTCCTGAGAGAACTTCGATAAAAATTTTATTCGAATATATTTGGCTGTATCTACTATTTTTTTCGTTTTCGGGAAATAACGGATATCGAGGTGAAATTTTCGAACACTAATTCAGAATGATATGCGTCTTCAAACGCAGTGGTCAATACAGATCGGTCTTGTCGTCGATCAAGTAACAGTAAAACTTACTGTGAGCCAAAGATGGAAAGATACAGAATGAAGATAAAATACATATGGGAATTTTTACAGAATTTAGGGAAACTTAATACTCGCTGATTAACTTGGAATTTAGTCTTATTTGATTTATAGCATCCGATAAACACCGAAGGATATTTCGAGTCTTGATGTATCAATCTACTAGTTCAGTTGTATAATTTTTCATGTAATTTATGTTGATATTATCTATCTCGAAACTACATTCTTCATGTTGGTGAGCAGGATATCTCAATAACCAACGATCCGATCGCCTTAAATCGAGTATGCACAGGTAAAAGAGATGTTTTTCTATCGTTTGGTCTATGCTCGAATTGATATCCAGTAAATTGCGATTTCTACATCCATTTTTATAACAAAAAGAAAGTAAAAAAATCGAATTTCTTATTTTACATGCCGCCATTTAGCCAATTTTATTTATTTTTTATTCATTATAAACCGAACGATAGGCGCATTTATACTGATTAAGAATCTCCATCATTTTTTTTAATTCGGGTGACTAGGACGAGCTACAGCGTGCTCACCATCCACGTAAAATTTTTCATAACGCGTTGCGCGCGGTACACTGTACCAGCGAATCGTTTGGAGATTTTGATTCGAAAAAAATTATAAATACCTAAAAAACATGCATAAATATTATCAGTAAATTTGAAATCGATATGTCTCATAGTTTTTGCTAAAAAAATTCCCAAAAATTATGAATTTTTTTTAGAGCGTTGTACACTGGAAAGACCCCTCGAACTGTGTTACAAATTATTTCGATTTCACCCCCCTTCTCCTATACACTAATTGCCATAAAATGCATAAAGAAAATTCCACGCATTAGCATAAATATGAAAAATAACGACGATGACGTATCGCGTATGTGGATGGGTAAGTTGCCTTTGTCGCTTTTAGATAGCCTGATCAAACACCGAAACGATAAGCAACCGGGGACGAACAAGAATGCGTGTAAATTACGTGCATGCAGTGCTTCGAATTCTTTAGTAAGAAGTAAAATCTCACGGACTTAAACGACAAGTTGAATTAATTAAGAAATTAGAATTTTTATCTTTAAATATTAATGGAGGAACTAATCGAGTCGGATTCGGACGCTGAAAGTAAAGGACCTGCCGTTACTCTTTCTTGGAAAAATGTAACCGTTTATACGGACTGCAGTGAGCGCGATTTTTTTGTTAAAAAAATCACCAAGAAAATATTCGGAATATCCGTAGTTAATGATGAACCGAACAAGATATTGGACTCGGGTGAGATTCATCAACATCAAACTGAAATTTATAATTTCATTTATCTTACTGCAATGATCCTAATTCCGGATAATAATTTTCATATTTTTTACAAAGTGACTGGTCATGCGGACGGTGGCAGTTTAGTAGCGATCATGGGCCCAAGGTAGGCAATTCAATTCAGTCCACTGTAACGTTCGAATACGAGTTCAAGGTTCTCGCAGTTTAAGCAAAACAGAAACTAAAAATTCAAAGAAATCTTCGAAGTAATTTTTTTTTCTTCGAATCATTGGCACGGTTTGAGAAATATTCTGATTTGAGACTCAATTGTAGAAATTAATTTGGATTTCATGAAGCTTTGCATTACATAAATCGAGTCTACCAAAAAAAAGTGGTTTTCGCAAGGTACGGGTCCGAAATTTTGAAATTTGTTTCGAATATATTTTAAAATTATGTCTTTTGGAGTAAAACAATGCGATACAACGACCGAGTATCTACGTATTAAATTCTTGAGCACAGAAGATGAGGAAATGTTGACTTTCTCACTTGGAATTCACCTAATTCTATATAACAACCGTCCCTGACGGTAGATTTTAGCATTGCAGAATCACCCTGAATTTTTGTTGGGAAAAATTTGCGCCGAATATTGATCCCATGGTTAATTCAACCCTTTAGGGTCTTCAAGCATGAGCAGGCAAGCAGTGGTGCAAGTGCGCTTGAACCCCGTGAATAAACCATGAGCAGGAACTTGTAGCAGATAATTTATTGTTACCTGGTTATTCGTAGTAAGAGTCTCGTTACTTTTTTTTGATACCGAATTTTTTTCAGAGTTTACACATCGTAGAGAATAACCCAGAATCGAAGGGGCTATCCAAGACTTAGATCTGATTAAGTTTTGAGACTAATCGCACGAACAGTTTAGGAGTTATGCGCTAAAAACATGAACATTTTTTTTTTCTTTAATTTTTATTCTTCGAATAACTTTGGAACTACTCGACCGATCGACTCCAAAATCTAATCAGATCTAAGTCTTGATAAACCCTTTCGATCGCCGCAAGAACCATTCCAATCGGTCGATTCGTTCTAAAGATATCGTACGACAAAAATTTGTTTACACACGCACACACATACGGGCGTCAATCCAAAAATAGTCAGAATAGCTTCCTAGGAACCCAAAACGTCGAGATCTGATGAAAACTCGATTTTAAGGAACCAATAGCTTCCCTTTTTTTTTGTAAATTTTCAATTATTATAGCGGGAAGTTAAAAAGTTACAGAATCAAATTTGTTTGCTGAATTGTTCAGCGGTGCAGGTAAAACGACGCTTTTAGCGGCACTGGCAAGGAAAATCGAGCTGTCTTCAGGGTTCATCAAGATAAACGGATACAGCGTATCGAGAAATACAATGTCAAGAATAGCCGGCTACTTACCGCAATTCGATGCCTTACCATCATCACTAACAGCGATGGAGTATCTGTTATTTACGGTAAAAAAAAAAAAATCGCGAATTTGTATTCATAATTGAGCGTAAGAATAATATAGCGAGAAGAATTGTACCTCAGTATCGTGTTTTTAGTGTTGAGCTGTGTATAGAGAGAAGGCAGTAACCAACTTGGGGTGTAAGAGTCAAAGATAAATGTCATATGATGTGGGTAAAATTAGGGTGTTCAAAAAAAAAAAATTGACATTTCATTTTCTTTACTTCGAATACTCTAAATTCAGTTTTTGACACAAACCAGGTCCTCCTAGAAGATGAGCTCTGTATCTCAACTCTAAGAGCTGACGTAGGTCACTTTTCTATGTTCGTTAGAATTTTTAAAGCCTACACTTTTCCTGACGTTCGATATTTTTGAAACTCACCTAGCAGCGGGTTTTTCGGTCGCTGATTCCAGACCTGGAGTCGAAATACAGATATTCAAAATTGCGGGTCCCAATATGGCGTACCGAAATCGTGAAAGGTAGAACGTTTTGCATCAAAATTGGTAACCGAAGGTTCTTCGAGCCGCTGATTTCACACCAAAATTAACAAAATTACCAAATTCACATCGATGGACACTAAAAAGCCCTGAATAGCAATTTTCACGCGACTCAGCCTACTTTTTACAATGTCGATCCACCGTTTTGAATTATCGTATCTTGACTTTGGTTTGGAAATAAGCGACCCCAAAAACCGTCGAGTACTAATTTTGGTGTGAATTAGTATAATTTTTATAACTTTTGTTAGCCATAATGGGCCAATGATTTTGAACTTTTGTAACCCAAAAAGCCTCTTCTGCAGTGAGTTTCAGAAAAGTCGCATGTGCAGAGTTTCAAATAGTTGATTGAACCTCAAATACACGGCTCATTTTGCTGGAGGATTTGTTCAGTGTAAAAAAGTAACGTTCAAAGCATCAGAAGTGGTAAAAAAAAATTGTCGATTTATTTTTTAGACACCCTAAGGCGAACGTGTAAAAATGACCGTATAAATTCCTTGCAGTGTGCCTTAAGGCTGGACAAAAAGACGTCACCAAAAGAAAGAAAGATATTAGCGACAAGAATCTTTGCTCAGCTCGGATTACTCGAGAACGGCGACACTTTCATCTCTAAGTTGTCAGGTGGCGAGACAAAGCGGCTGTCATTGGCAGTGGAGCTTGTTACAAGGCCAAAAATACTTTTCCTCGATGAGCCCACGTCCGGTAAGTATACTATAATATAAATCGACCCGAGCGGATCTAATTAATCGAGAAAAGCTTTTACCTACACTCGCTCTTTACGTAAGTTTCACCAAGCTAAAGCTGTCGGCTTATACGCGAAAGCCCTCGAAATTTAGGATTAAAAAATTGACGTGTTGAGTCTCTCGATCAAATTTATCTAAAGAACAAAAAAAAAACAAGTTTGTTAATTTCAATTTCTACGTCGATCTGATCAATCGAAGAGTACGTCTGATCTGCATGCAGGTTTGGACACCTGGACAGCGATGCGAGTTATTGAATCAGCTAAAGCAGAAGCAGGAAATGGAACCCTAGTATTTTGTTCGATTCATCAACCGGCAATGGATCTGTACAAAATGTTTAGTCACGTGATACTTTTGGCTAATGGAAGAACGGCTTACTACGGAACCTTGGAAAACGCGACAAAGTTTTTCAACAGGTAGGTATATAAGCACGTGACAAGATTAAATTCTGATCGAATCGCTGATGCGATTATATCGAACATTTACTCTCCAGACGTTATATTTTAGCCAAGGATTTCACTGTCCGATATCTTTCAACGAGGCGGAATATTACGTTAAAGTTTTGTCGAATGGGGATCTCGTAGATTCTCTAAACGGAACAGATTCGGTCCTTACTTCTGGGTATAATTCCCGGAATCCCTTACCACATTCAAGCTACTCGAACGCGTTGAAAGGATCCGATGAAATTAATTCTCAAACGTAGGTAAACTTCGTAATTATCAAGACGTTGAAAATCTCGAATAGCACATTTGGGATATAGAAGATTTTTGCAACGGATACAATTTTTTGTAGATCAAAGCCGAATCAGTTCGTTCAATTCTATTGGGTTGCATGGCGAATAATGGTAAAGATACGAAGGACGATGTTTCAAGATACGATGCACCATATCAGCTTCTTGGTCAGTGTTATAAAATCCAATTTGAAGATATCCCATGGTTTCCATGATTGAGAAATACGAAAATTCTGCAATCAAAATTCGATATAATCTTTTTTTTTCAGCTCTCTGCGGTTCTGATCGGTGTATTTTATTACGGCGTTAATTCGCGGACTCAATTCGGTGTCCAAGATATCAGGGGCGCCTTGTACATCGTAAGTTCCGAAATCATATTCACGACAGCCTATTCCGTCGTCTACGTACTGCCTTACGAAATGCCTCTCTACTTGCGTGAAAATTCGATGTACACCCCGGCGGCTTATTACATCGCAACTGTAATCGGTTTGGTAATAGCTCAAACGTATCTGATGGTTTTTTCGTATACGGGGAATTCCGTGTCAATTCGACCTCAGTTTGACCCTTGACCTCTCGGATTAGGCCCGCGATTTTTTGTATGATTGTTCTCACTTTGAAAGGTACTCGGTTTTTTTTTTTAGATTTTTTCAAATCGATTTGAATCTTCTACAATTTTTGAAAACTTCCATATTGATCGACACAATTTAAAGATCTGAAGAAATTGTGAAAAATCGTGTGTCAGATATCAAAATTTTTATGCTTAGAGCCGGAGTGGGGAGATTTTTCCTTCTTACCGTTTCAAAGCTTTTTCGGAAAAAAAATGTTAAAAAAATTAGAAGCGGGAGTTATTTTACTACGGATGGTTGCTGAAACATTTTCATACGTCACACCGGATTTTTGAAAAATTTTTCAGATTTTTCGCAAGAGATTTTCTCGAAATAAGAAAGAAAACAAAAATCTCTTGTGAAAAATCCGAAAAAATTTTCAAAAATCCGGTGTGACGTATGAAAATGTTTCAGCAATCATCCATAGTAAAATAACTCCCGCTTCGAATTGTTTCAACTTTTTTTTCCGAGAAAGCTTCGAAACAGTCAGAAGGAAAAATCTCCCCACTCCGGCTCTAAGCTTAAAAATTTTGATATCTGACACACGATTTTTCAGAATTTTTTCAGATTTTCAAATTGTGTCGAACAATATGGTCGTTTTAAAAAATCATAGAAAATTCAAATCGATTTGAAAAAATCTAAAAAAAAAAAAATCGAGTGCTTTTCAAAGTGAGAACAATCATACAAAAAATCGCGGGCCCAATCCGAGAGGTCAAGGGTCGAACTCAGGTCGAATTGACGTGGAACGCTCCATATCTATACTGCAATAAATATCGACTCGTCGTTACAAATGTATTTTTCTGTCGTCAGATCCCAAAGGCGGTTTTCCACGCACTCACCTTCCTTATAATAATGTATCTGGCCCTGGACATAAACACCAATATCGTAACTCTCATCCAATTCACGGTTTGCGTAATAGTGTCCACAATCGCAAGCTCAGCTTACGGCATACTCACCTCAAGTTGGATAGAAAATTCCGTAATCGCAACAACGGCAATGGTACCAATCGATCTAATATCCTTCACGATGGCCGGAATATTCTATAACATTAGGTATGCGCTCTAAGTCAACTAAAAATTATCCCTAAAACTAACTGACCACAAGTAATAGATGATTTGAAGTATCTGTTTCCTTAGATCGATGTCCGCGTACCTTTCCTGGCTCAGGTACCTGTCCATTTTTTATTACACGAACGAAGCTTTGGCGATTATCCATTGGACGACCGTCGATTCGATTGGTAAAAAAACGAAATCAATTTTCGTGGAACAGCTTGCAAGAAAAATTCTCACCACAATTTTAATTACAGAATGTTACCCAGACGAGAATCTACCCTGTCTCAAAAACGGTCGAGAAGTTTTAGCCGAATATGGATACGACGAATTTAATCTATGGATAGACGCTTGCGGACTTGGCGTGTTGACGCTGGTAATGCACATACTGGGTTACTTGGGTGTGAAAAGACGTAGAGCTGTGAAATCGATGTACTGAATTGTATGGATTTTATTGTACGTAATCAAGGAGGTGATTGCTGGGTAAGATTGATTTCGATTGGGGGAAAATTCGTTAGCTGCAGATCTGTTTTTTTACCATTCACACTCGATGAAATAATATGTGATTGTATAATGAAACATCGTTTTAATTTGTATTCAATAAACGGGCTCCTTTTTACTTCGCCGATAAATAGCGAGAAACCCAGCCAAATGACTGACGAGAAATATCAGGAACAATCCCAGCAGGTCAATCATGTAGTGATCACGATCGTAGCCATATTTCTCTAATACATCCAATCCGGTAGATATGCAAGGTTCTTCGGAATTCGCAGGGCAATCTGTAAGTAATAGGTAATTTTTTTTTTTAACGGAGTTTATCATCTGCAATAGAAGCATCATTACTCAGAATCATGTGTGTGTATCTACATGCTAACAGGGTGCCTTCAAAAACAAAAAAAAATTGATATTTCAACTCCTATAGTCCTGCCACTCTGAACAGTAGTTTTTTTTTGAATATACGGGGTCCCCCTGCAAAATTGGTTCTATATTTCGAGTTTATTCAACTATTTGAAACTCTGCACATACTACTTGTTTGAAACTCACTGCAGAAGGGGCTTTTTGGGTTACAAAAGTTCAAAATAATTGGTCCATTATGGCAAAAAAAAGTTATAAAAGTTATACTAATTCACACCAAAATTAGTACTCGACGGTTTTTGGGGTCGCTTATTTCCAAACCAGAGTCAAGATACGAAAATTCAAAACGGTGGATCGACATTGTAAAAAGTAGGCTGAGTCGCGTGAAAATTGCTATTCAGGGCTTTTTAGTGTCCATCGATGTGAATTTGGTAATTTTGTTAATTTTGGTGTGAAATCAGTGGCTCGAAGAACCTTCGGTTACCAATTTTGATGCAAAACGTTCTACCTCTCACGAGTTCGGTACGCCATATTGGGACCCGCTATTTTGAATGTCTGTATTTCGACTCCAGGTCTGGAATCAGCGACCGAAAAACCCGCTGCTAGGTGAGTTTCAAAAATATCGAACGTCAGGAAAAGTGTAGGCTTTAAAAATTCTAACGAACATAGAAAAGTGACCTACGTCAGCTCTTAGAGTTGAGATACAGATCTCATCTTCTGGGAGGATCTGTTTAATTGTGTTGAAAACTAACGTTCAGAGTGGTGGCAGTAGATCACACAAATCATCGATTTTTTCAGACACCCTGCAATGTTTATACTTATATAAAATTTGATAACTGACCTATATGACCGATTTGACGCCACTGCAAAAGAGACACTGCTTCCGAGCTGTAGTAGAACTGAGATACATATTTCAGCCAGGAAATATGTGGCGGCAAGTTTCTGCAAGATAAAACTATATAAGTACAAAATTGAAATGAAATATGCGAATTATAATCTCCTAAATCGGTCGTCGACAATTCCCTGCGATATTTTAAGTTGTTGTTCAAGACTTTCAGAATCTTTGCCACTGCATTAAAAATAGGAAAATGGTTCTGCCCAAAAGTCCCCAAATTTTGATCAGTCTCTCACCAATTCTGAGGCACTTGGGTGTAGTTTTGCAACGTTTGCCAATTTTGATGGAACATGAATACTGTTAGATTATGTTTTGCTCGATTTGCTGACTCATTCCTTCGCAGCAGTAGGAACTGTATATCTATAATCCAAGTCGACAGTGCCTATGTTCTATTTTGAGGTGGTATTGTAATCTAGGTCGACGTCAGACGCTTTCACGTCAGTGTACAATTTGGAATGTAGACAAGCCTCAGGGCTGTTATTACAGCCAAAGACAACTTTGTGCTCCGGTTTAATATAATCCTTATCTCTTCCCTAACCACCTTCGAATCTCGGGGGAGATTTACAAAATTTAATTACTCATGGATCAATGATACCAATTCCTTTGACAATCCAACTCAACTCCATCCAGTTTAAATCTATGAATTAAAGATGAAATTAACGCGGTCTTGGTATAATATATCACGCAAAGATTTATGCGATTAAGATGTGCCTAAAGAAATCGACATTTTTCTCTTTTTTTTTCAAGCTCCTTGCTATTGATTATTTGCCACAAATTTCTTCTTGAAAAACGTTGAGTTCAGATTGTATTTTCTACTTACCCAAGATGAAGGAATATTCCGCTGAACGTGATAGTAAGAAAGTCTATCGGAACTGAAAAGAGCGAGGCTGTACTGAAGGACTCGAAAGCTGCTGACATCAGGCATCCTGTACACAATAAGACAATTTTCAATGTAAGGTAAATCCTTGAACAAATCTAAGATCCGTTCGTTTGCTCGTTAAAAATCAGCAGCATTACCGAAGGCTGAAGCAGACGCGGAGCACAGGATGACGGGAAATACGAACAGCAAAAGTTCCCAAACACCACCCTTCAAACCAGTGATCGTGTAGATCAAGATGCTGTAGAGGAAAGGCTGGAATATCGCTCCTGGGAGCTAGGAAAAAGACGATCAAAGTTTATATGCCAAATGTCGCGGTCTTAAGATGCTTCATAATTTTTTTTATACGGATTTGGATTCTGTAAAGGACTCCTTACCATGACGACAACTTTACTCAGATAGTAAGGCGCCGGATGGTAAAGGTCTGCAGCCATGTCTCTGAGAAGGAAAGGCAGCTCCTTAGGGAACGTGTGAAATACCCCGTAGCTGAAGCAGAAAATGGTCTCGGTAACCACGAGATAAAGGAGTCCCTGGACGTTCTGGATACCCCGCTGATCCACGTTTTCTATAACCCCGATGTATGGGAGTGACACGGTCAAAGCGATCGACTGAAACAACGAATTCCAAATACATTTGTGTACTTTGAACACTGTTTTAACGTATTTGATATTATCGGAACCGAACGTACCATGTAGAGCACAAATCGCAGCAGAATCTCGGCATAATTTCGTTTGTAATCAACGTAGGACCTCCACGCCAACCACTTCAACTGCACAAAGCCACGGACCTTTTCGAATTCGTCTAACGAAGGAGCTTTTCGTTCGAAGAATTTGTAAAAATCCGGGACCGATGTGTTGCGGCAAGAATCTTCGATGCGTCGGCGTATCTCATCGGCGAATTTTGACTTTTTGAAATTATCGCAGATCCATTTTGCCTGAATCAATTCAAAGTAAGACGAGAGACGAATAACTCATTTATTATATCCACTCGACAAAGGTACTCGCAGGCTGATTTAATATCGCTTGAGTATAACTTCCTAAGAGCTTCTTAAACTTCATTTCACTCTCAGGAATTGATTGCGGGGTAAAAAGAAAAGGAAAAAAATAAAAAATCGAAAACATTTTTTGTTCTAACGAACAGTTTCAGAATTTTTTCTCCGAATATACATTCAAAAGATATTTCGAACGTATAATTGAAACGAACGCGTTAGATATCTTCTACGAATGTGTTGATACGCTGTGTGGGCATGCATGATTCAGTTCATGGCCGCACTTCTTCATTGAACGGTTTAAACCGGCACAAGTTATATTACCATATATAGGAGACGGGATTGACTGTATAATATACTTGCCCTTTTGTAATTTCCCTTCTCTTCTCCACATTCCACAGATAACTGAGACACATAAAATTCGGCGTTGTTGTAGGTGGCAGGGCAGACTTGACCCAGACTATAAAAATTCAGGGTCAGAATCAAAATTTCGAAACACCAAAGTACAGAATGCGGAAAGTTTCGTGGATGAAAGTTAAGTGGAAAGTTTATGTTTTCGGAAATTAAAATCGAGAATAGCTGAATTCTTATTGAGGGAAACAGTACAGCTTGGTTTTGTAAATTCGGAGTACTCCAAAATGCATTTATTTGTCAGCAAAAGTTTATTTCACATCAAAAAAAGAAAATTTTCTTTGAAAACCTTTGTCGTAAGGTTTTAGGCACATCGTTGTTTCGATTAAGGTCGTTGAGGGCTCATTTTGTTCAGGAAAGAAATCCTCACCCTGTGAACGAGGGAATTTTTTTTACAAGTTCGTGTTAGCCAAGTTATTTGCAAATTAGTGGCCTAAATATTGGAAATTTTGGATAATTGACCGTAACTTTACACATGATTTATTTCTTACCGATCCCTACCTTCATAAGATGTAAAATTGCTGTCTCAAGAAAGCAAGACCTTGAGAGTTTGAATTGGACCAACGATTGACAAATAAATGGATTTTGGAGTACCCCAAATTTCCCAAACCAAGGATAAATATGTCAAGATCGATAATCCGGAAAGAGTAGAATTTGTGAATAAAAAATTGTAGAAGGGTCAAAATCTCGAAACATCCGAATTTCAAAAAATAATATTTTCATCATTGCTTGGGTATTCTCAAATTCTGAGAAACAAGAAATACATGAAATAAGTGATTCAGTAGTTTTGCTATTTTCGCCCTTCTATGTTTATACGATTCGAGAATTTGGCCCTACGACTTTCTGGCCTTTCGCTTCAATAAATTAAAATTTATGACGTTTCTGGATATAAAATATTCCAAAATTCGAACGGTTCAAATTTTTAAGTATTTGATTCTTTCGCCAATTCGATATCTAGAAAAAATGTATTCGTACATTTCTGTGTGCCTGATTTTTCCTTGTCCACTTTATAGATTCTCGTAATATACAATTTTCGTTTTTTTTTTTTTATATTCAAAATATCAGTCATTCTATATTTTGAAATTTCCAAATTTTACCCCCTATACCCAAAGCTCCAGGAAAACAATTCACCACCAAATTAATCCAGTAAGTTAGTTCCAAATTTTCGGTTCACTAATAATTGGATGGTAATTCTCCGGAGGTTGGCGATCACTAATTGGCTCACCCGTCAAAGAACAGTGTAGCGTCTGCGAGGGTTCCTTGGAAAGCAACACTTCCAGCAGCCAGAAGTACCACCTCGTGAAATAGATCGAGAAGTCCAGAAGCCGGCTGATGAATTGAACAAATAACGATTTTTCCACGTGCAGCAACTTGCCTCAAAGTTTTAGCGACTATCGAAGCACCAAAGCTGTCTAATCCGCTAGTCGGTTCGTCGCAAAACAGTAAAATCGGCTCCGTCAATAGCTAAACCACACAAAACAAAGAACGAAAAAAAATCAGAAAACCGGTTGACCTGTGGGCCAACCCTGAAACTTCCCGCTATGTGTCAAATACGTTGCAATAAATTTATACTATTAAGTTTATAATACATTATAAACAATTCCGTATACAAATTTGTTTCCGTCTGATTATCAAAAATCGAGTTTTTGTCAAACGTCAACATTTCTAGGTTTTAGGGATTTATATCTAATGTCCGAAGATGTCGTTCAGTCTGTATGTTTATGTGCGAAATTTTTAATAGTTTTTAAACAATTTGACAGATTCGCCATTGAGTGATTCAAAATCAACTCACGTCTATCAAAAAAAAAAGAAATTTTTGTCGTGCAATATCTTTTAAACTAATCGGTCGATTTTGATGAATCTTGCGGCAATCGAAAGGGCCTATCCAAGACTTAAATCTGATTAAGTTTTGAAACTAATCGCACGAAGAGTTTAGGAGTTATGCGCTAAAAACATGAATTTTTTTTTTCTTTAATTTTTATTCTTTGAATAACTTTGAAACTACTCGACCGATCGACTCCAAAATCTAATCAGATCTAAGTCTTGATAAAGCCTTTTGATCGCCGCAAGAACCATTCCAATCGGTAGATTCGTTCTAAAGATATCGTACGACAAAAATTAGTTCACACACACACACTCATACGGATGTCCATCCAAAAATAGTCAAAATAGCTTTCTAGGGACCCAAAACGTCGAGATCCGATGAAAACTCGATTTTCGAAAATCGGACCGAAACCAATAACTTCCCTTTATTTTTGAAAATTTTCAATTTTCATAGCGGGAAGTTAAAAAATAAAAAAAAAAACAGCAAGTTGATCATGGAAAGTCGGAAAAATTGACGTAACATGGCTTGACTGTTACGGAACGAATATTGTAAAATGAAAAATAGATTTCAACTAGCAATATGGAAGACTGAAAATTGCGTAGCTAATTTCTGTGAGCTATCCCATAATTAATACAAGATTGATTTACAATTACAATTAGCTTAGACTCTTATACAGCAATGCTGCATTAAATATGCCATTCAATTTCCGTTTTATATGAATTTATATCCATATTTGTTTCTTCACCTGAACAGCCAAAGACACTCTCTTTCGTTCACCGCCTGATAATGCCTGCAATTTCGTGTTGCTGCATTTGTTCAAGCCGAGTTCAGTCAGAAGTTCGATAATACGTCTATTCCTGATCAAGACCCGGACTCTTCGATCCATTTTCATGCATGCCTTGAAAAATAAAAACGAGAAAAAACAGTGGTCAGCCTATTTATCGTTTATACACTTATTGCTTCACACGGATCGATTGCTCCGGGAAAAAAAAGTGGTTGTCTTAGAATACAAGAGAGAATATTCTAAAAATGATGTAATTTCGAGGGAAAAAGAAAACCCCTTGTTTTCGGTATCATTATTCTTAGATTTTGTAGCGGACTGGGGTACGTGTAGAGTAAAAAAATAAATAAAACTGAAGAATGTGTTTTCCAAAATTATCCAACTTCGACCGGGCTCAAAATTTTTTGCATATTACTGATTTCTGGACCGATAGAGAAGTAGGCAAACTGCATATATGTATATACATATCATACATAAGAAAAGTGGTTTTCTCATCGTCATATAATTACCAATAACTAATATTACTGATCAACGTGTGTACATAATATGATTAGTTGCCGTAGATCTAAGCAAGATATGTAAATCCTGATTGATTACATGATTAAAAATGACGTATAATCGTCGAATCACTTGAAACACGCGGGTACATTTGTACAACTCTTTAACATCTCAGATCGTAAGCCTATAATTAGAAAGCTCTGGCCTCAGATCTGAGCAACAAGGTTGTAGTGGTTGATCCACGTCTAAAAGAGCCTGTTTGTTTATGCACTTGTCACGGAAATTATTCCAACTAACTAAAAAAAAAAAAAAAAAAACAGAAGGAAGGGAATACCTTGGGACGTGTAAAAGTCCTGTTCATATAATTTATTTTTTTTTACCATAAATTCCATGTGTTCCTGAACAGTCAGAGATTCCACTGAAAGATCCTGTTGGGGTACGAAACCGGAAATCCTGGTCATTTTCTTTCGTGTAATAAGTTCACCGTTCAATAATATCTCCCCACTAGGTTCACCTTCGAAAACAAATAAATTCAAATCCGATTTATTACAGTTAAGGTAATTTATATCGACGTGAAGTTATCATCCGAACCTTTGATCCGACGACTTATCGTTGCCAAAAGGGTCGTTTTTCCAGACCCACTGTAACGGAATTTTATTAGTTACGAATTATTCATCGATAAAATAGAGAGAAAAAAAATAATAATAGTACCTTGGACCCATGATGGCCGTGAGTGTACCTGCCTTGGCAACCCCATTAACTGAAACGAATTCAAAAATCGGTATCCAAAAATGTTCCGTTATTGCGGTACGGTATAGATAAGAATGCTTCACCTTTGTGCAAAATTTGGGTATATCCAGACCGTAATTGAGGTCTGTAAAAATTGGTGAAACAATTTCCAGGATTTTCACGTTTTATTGTGTAAGAGATATTTTTCCATGTCAGGTTGAAGTTGGATGGTAAATTTGAAAACGAGTTCGATTTCCTTTGCGGAGAATCCATCTGAAAAATTCACATTATATTCGATCGACGTACAGTTTTTGTTTTTTTGAGTTTTTTTTATTTACCCCTCCAGACTCAGATCGTTGTCATAAATTTATGTGAAATTATTGTTGATTAGATTATTTATATATCCCGTGCAATTATATGTCATTAACATTTATAGGACGTGACAGTAAGTATAGGTGCCGCACGTTATCCAATTGCAGAATATTGCTGATTGCGTGATTGCATGACTAGGTTACATATATGGGGAATTCCTTGTCAATTCGATCAGAGTTTGATCCTTGACCTCTCGGATTGGGCCTGCGATTTTTTGTATGATTGTTCTCACTTTGAAAGGCACTCGGTTTTTTTTTTAGAATTTTTCAAATCTATTTGAATTTTCTACAATTTTTGAAAACGACTATATTGATCGACACAATTTGAAAATCCGAAAAAATTCTGAAAAATCGTGTGTCAGATATCAAAATTTTTAAGCTTAGAGCCGGAGTGGGGAGATTTTCCCTTCTTACTGTTTCAAAGCTTTTTCGGAGGAAAAAGCTAAAACAATTAGAAGCGGGAGTTATTTTACTATGGATAGTTGCTGAAACATTTTCATACGTCACACCGGATTTTTGGAAATTTTTTCAGATTTTTCGCAAGAGATTTTTGTTTTCTTTCTTATTTCGAAAAAATCTCTTGCGAAAAATCTGAAAAAATTTTCAAAAATCCGGTGTGACGTATGAAAATGTTTCAGCAACCATCCATAGTGAAATAACTCCCGCTTCTAATTTTTTTAACATTTTTTTCCGAAAAAGCTTTGAAACAGTAAGAAGGAAAAATCTTCCCACTCCGGCTCTAAGCTTAAAAATTTTGATATCTGACACACGATTTTTCAGAATTTTTTCAGATTTTTCAATTGTGTCGATCAATATGGTCGTTTTCAAAAATTGTAGAAAATTCAAATCGATTGGAAAAAATCTAAAAAAAAAAAACTGAGTGCTTGTCAAAGTGAGAATAATCATACAAAAAATCGCGGGCCCAATCCGAGAGGTCAAGGGTCAAACTTAGGTCGAACTGACATGGAATGCCACATATATACTATAATGCACGTCGCATTTACATTCGACGTAACTAAATCGACAGCTATTTTTCGGATGAAAAAATCACAATTTTCTTCGCTACTTACGAGTTGGAAAATTTTCAGGTATTCACTGGATTAATCAAAGCCTTATAAAACTCTTTGCGACCTATATTTTCCTATAGCTCGATTAATACACTTTGATGAATTTTATCACAATGTCGAGAATATTATGAAAAGTCCCACTTACCGTGAATTAAAATTTCACCAAAATTGGAACCCGAGATCTTGCGAATTGCGACTATAAAGTCGTTTCAGGCTTAGATCGCGTGCATCAACTGCAGATTGCGGGAAAAGTCGAGGCACACATTCGATGTCACTAATATATGGATAGGAATAAAAACTGCAGAGGGGATATCTGAACTCTACTTGCAGGATTGAGACTGATGCACTTCGAGAGCCTGGAGCCAGCTGCATTACGGAATGCTGTGATACCTTGCAGCCAATAAACTGACGCATTCAAATAGAGAAGTGGGTGATAAATAATAATCAACAACACATATTATAGCGAGTCAATTTCATTCATCTAAGTATACTGCAGTTTCCGTACCACAAGAAACTACCAGCGCATTTCCACTTGCCAGGATTCGTATTATAATTTTCGAATGTTCCATCCGGACGAAAATTTCGATAGACTTTAGACCGAAAGAGATATGTCTGTAGATTTTTAAGGATTGAATAAATCTGCGTTTTGCGATCATCGCAGAATGTAGAGGAAAGAACAGAGACACTGGCTGATCAAATCAAATGATAAGACGTTTAGGCATATGCCTATGGACGTTGTGTAGGTTTAAAAATTATAGGTGCAATTATTGACGAGTTTAATATTCTTGTGGGGTTCAAGGGGGTACAGGACTGTATTGAAACTTCGAAGATTCGATTTTTGGTCGGGTTTGATTGCTCAGAAAGCAAATAATCATCGAACCACTGGGTTTTACAGTTTATCGTGCATGTCCTACAAGTAATAAGGGGGAGCCTATACTCAAAACGAGAACTTCTACAATTCTAATTCAAATGAATGCAATTACCGAGAATGTTCACTATCTAAGAAGTAAAATTGTTGTACCAAATATGAACTCATTCGAATTAGTAATGCCTAACTTATTATTATTATTATTATTATATTATTGCGTTTGAAAACGCGCTCAATTGAGACTGGGCGAGTCCGGAAACGGTGGTCGATTAGGATTGGGCGAGTTACGAAAGTGCAGTCGATTGGGACTGGGAAGAAAAGGCAATTTGTAATTATTTATTAAAAATGAATATGTACCTATTGCATTTGATCGAGTCTCTTTATCTGCTACCTGCAGGCATACAATAGTTATCATTTAGCCGCTCGAAATACTCCAGAAAACACTGCTATACTTCTGCCAAATATGATTTGGGACGGATGAGGAAGCATTCTCTCGGATTATCGATACTCAGAAAGTGGAAATTACCAGCAGTAATTAGTCAACGTTTTGGGGACCTTTTTTGTCGTACGATAACTGTAGAACGAATTGACCGATTGGAATGGTTCTTGCGGCGACCAAAAGAGTTTATCAAGACTTAGATCTGATTGGACTTTGGAGTCGATCGGTCGAGTAGTTTCAAAGTTATTCGAAGAATAAAAATTAAAAGAAATTTTTTTAACTTCCCGCTATGAAAATTGAAAATTTTCATAAAAGAAGGAAAGTTATTGGTTTCGGTCCGATTTTCGAAAACCGAGTTTTCATCAGATGTCGATGTTTTGAGGTCCTAGGAAGCTATTCCGACTATTTTTGGATGGACGTCCGTATGTGTGTGTGTGTGTGTGTGTTACTAATTTTTTGTCGTACGATATCTTTAGAACGAATAGTTCTTGTCAATAATTTCGTACAGACTGAACGATATCTTCTGACATTAAATATAAATCCCTAAAACCTAGAAACGTTGACATTTGACAAAAACTCGATTTTTGAAAATCAGACGGAAAAAAAATTTGTATACGGAAAACTAACTATACTTATAACCTTCTTTAATGTATTATAAACACAATAGTATCAATTCATTGTAATGTGTTTGACACACAGCGGGAAGTTTTAGGGTTGTCCCACAGGTCAACCAGTTTCCAGATTTTTTAAAATTATAACAGTCTTGTACTCCCTTAAGAATTTGAAACGAAGTTCGATATTGAAATTCGGATCATTCTTCGGGGTATACAAATGAAATTGAAACGTCGATGCATCCAGAATTTTAATTCTAACCGCTGTTCGAATTCTCACGGTTGTCTTCTTGAATTTATAGTCTTTGGATTCGGTGGAGATAAAGTATCGAGATTTTGGGTTGAGTTACATAGATGCGCATGGACTATATCTATACGTATACAGTTTCAACGAGCGCTTTCGACCCGTAGGCCATGTGTCGATAGAATATAAGATCATTATCATCTAAATTTTTTTACATGAATGCAGAATTTTGGAATCGAAACTGTCCTACTCAAAGTTCAGCGACTTAACGCATCTCGACAAATCCTCGGTAAAAACCGATGAGATATGATCCGTCAAAGGTTCCCCGGGTCATACTGTACCTTTCGCTTTCCCTAATTGACCTAAGTCATTGTCTTACATAATATCGTGGTCAATTTTAACGAAAGCTTTCATTGATCTGCAGTTGCGATAAAAAACAAAAAAAAAACTTCGAAATATCGAGCGTTTTGTCTGAAACAGATAATAGTTAACACTCCGTTATAGTCACACTCCTGTAGAATCACGTAGTAGTCACACTGGGGGACAAATTAACCCAACGTCATTTTTAAATGGCTGCCGTACAAAAAGTATCCGTCGAATTTTTTTCAAAAAATTATAGAACATACTTTGAACATTGTGAAATATGTAGCAATAGTCAATTTGGAAAAAATCTAACATTAACATGTCTGAAAAAAATCGTGAACATGTGAATGTGCAAAGAATGTACTTTTTCAGTAAAATATTCATAATTTTTACATTTTTCAATTTTTTTTTCCAAAAATTTCAGGGTGATACTCACGAGATATGGTACTTTGATAAAAAAAATAGCTTAATAGTGGGGGTTTCAAAAAAGGTAATTATTCCATCCAAATACAGATATTTAGCCCCAAAGTTGAAGCTGGGTCAATTTGACCAACGGGGATCACTATACGGAGGGTTAAAGTAGCTTTTACACGTCCCCGAAAACACGTAAAGCTCAAAACTTGAAGGCGCCTAAAGTCGATGGAAGTGTTTTCAGCTGTATTTCTCCCCTCGAGGCTTGAGTCACTCACGTGAACCTCTTTATCTGAAGGAGACCCTTCGTCTGGCAAGCTAGGGCACGCATACTTGTATGCCAGACATTGTGGCTTTAATAAAATCCACAGAAAATTACGAAATTCAAGAAGCCTCAAGATTTTGGATTGCTGCAGGCTCTTTGCGATTCCCAGCTACCACGCGTTAAAAAGTACGAATTTAATTCCTCCCATGTGCCAAAATGACTCTAAATATATCCAAAATATGTAGCCGAAGTCCGGGTTCCTGTCTCAATTCTAAATCCTGCCCCGAAATCTTAACATTTTCCCATTTTAGGTAATATCGCACAATATTTTCTTCTGTCGCGGTATCGTTCCGAAAAATCTGAAATTTGGTACACTGTTTACGAACAGTAGTAGGTACGTGTTCCATGAAAACGTTACAGATTTTATATTATTTTTTTTTGGGGCTATAACTTTCGGAGCTATAGCATCACGAAATTTTTTTTTACGTTCTGTAGCTCCGAAAAATATATCGAATAAAAATCTATAGAATTTTCATGGAATTCCTGAAGATCAATTGTGCCAAGTTTCAGATATTTCGGAGGGATACTGACAATGTGATATGAAAAAATAAAAACTAATCGCGCAGTGTCAAAAATTGCGTATCATCAAAATGGAAACATTCTTCGGCTCTGGGACGATGTTTAAAATTGTTCTAGGATCCTGGGGCTTCGAGTAAATTTTTTTTTCCATGTCTTTGGAGACATTTCAGCCCCAGGGAGCATGAAAATTCGAATATGAAGGACCATCCTATAACGTACATATTTAATTTGAAAGATACAAAGTTCAAACGAAAATAGTCTTCACTATTTTTGGAATAAAGTTTCTGTCTTCGGACAAATTTTTAAAAAATCTGGAAACAAAAAATTCTGTTTTTTTTTTTTTTCTACACGATTCGCACGAACGAATTTGCGACAAAGACAGAACGGATACGACTACAATTCAGCTAGGCGCCTGACAGAACGGGAGCTTAAGCTGAAAGCTCGGAAACGACGCGGTGGATCTGTTCATATCGAACGCTCAGCTTATAGTCCCGTGAAAAATGGCGGCCGGTTAAGGGTTAGTCGCGATTAACGCCTCCCTTAGTTACGAATTTAGAGAGACCAGGATCGTCCGCGTGTAGCTCGAGGCCGCGCCAATAAAGACGATCAAACGCGACTAAGCTTTTTAGTTACTATATGGCAGTTTTTAGTTACGATAGGAGTTTTTATCCACGAATTATGTAATAATAATAGACAAATATATTCTATGGAGTCTAAAATCAAGCTGGAACATTATTCATTACTCGTTTATTCGTACGAATGACTCGTTTGTTACTGTTCGAACGCTCGATATACGAAACGAAAGGAAGACTAAACAGCTTTTTTGATATTCTACTACGTTACAGATACAGGATCATTTTTTTTTTCACCTCGTTTGGATTATATTTGGCGGAAATTTTTGTGAAAAGTAATTTTCAAATTTTGCAGGTCTTGAATTGAAGCTTAAACTGTAATTTTTTGGGATTTTTTTTCATCGATTCATCGAGAAAATTTTAGGACGTTGCGTAATTTCATGAATTTTTTCATCGATAAGAAAGAAAATTTATTCATCGACTTCTTGAAATAAATAGGCAGAGATCGATTTACACTGAGTCCTGCAGATACTTCTCCCCATTATAAAATATCCTCCTTTATAAAATATCGAGTCACATTGTATATCGCCGATTTATCTAATCAACAATGAAAATTTTTCGATGTTCAGATTTATTTATCGTAATAAAAAATTAAAAAAAACTGTTATAATCAGCTGGGATTTTCATAGCACACCGAACCTATTGCAATAATAATGAATACTAATTAATTAGATACCGCTGATATATTTAAAAAATTGACTATCCTAACCACGCTTACCTAAACAAAATAATAGTGTATCTATAATATACGCGACAGCATAGCTAGTTCATTAACGTAGTTTATTAATCCGATTTATATGTATAGGTGATTGAATCTAGTGAAATTAGCTTTCTAATTGGAATTAATAATATAAGTGTAAAAAGTGTGATATACGTATACAAATAATCAACGTGAAATGAGTTCGTCGAGGACGGTTCTTGTCAAAAAACGTGAACGTACACAAAATTGGGTTCCCGAAGAAAAGAACGCGCTTTTTTCTTTGATTAAAATCCACGTAGGCGCCATTGAGAATAAGAAAATTGACGCCGCAGCATCCGCTATGAAGACTCTCGCCTGGCAACAGATCTACTCTTCTTTTCGGGGCCGATTTTCAACCGAAAGAGATATAACCAGGATGCGAGAACAATGGCGACGTATGAAAGCTCAGGCTAGAATCGAGATGTACACTTTTGCTGAGAAGGTCAGATTTCGCAAACAAAAAATAAAAAATAGAATTGGATGTGTTCTAACGATTAATCATTAGGCGATCGTTTTCAGCCGAGTGGGAATCGAACCTAATTTTTTGTCCCAAATTTCGATTGCAAAATCGTTTTGACGTAAGATTATAACGCGTCGAGAAATTTTTCCGTAGATTCGGGTCAGTGTTACGGTACAGATATGCGGCATTCCATGTCGATTCGACCTGAGTTTGACTTTTGACCTCTCGGATTGGGCCCGCGATTCTTTGTATGATTGTTTTCACTTTGAAAAGCACTCCGTTTTTCTTTAGATTTTCTCAAATCGAGTTGAATTTTCTACAACTTTTGAAAACACCACATTCATCGACACAATTTAAAAATCTAAAAAATTCTGAAAAATCGTGCGTCAGATATCAAAATTTTTAAGCTTATAGCCGGAGTGGAGAGATTTTTCTTTCCTACTGTTTCAGAGCTTTTTCGGAAAAAAAAGCTAAAACAATTAGTTTTCGTTTTTGGATAAAAAAAAAAACAAAAATCAACTTTCCGCTCTAAATACACTACTGTTCTTTTTTTTTTCTTTTATCAATAAACTCTCTACTCATAGAATGGTATTTTTTGAACTTTAAAAATCCGAACGGAAAGTTCTAGGACTGGCCCCAATTAGTAATTATCATTTTTGTGATTTTTTTTTCATTATTGTTCCCGCAGTTTTTTCCTTATTTTTGACTTACTCCACCATTTTCTGATACTATGTTGCTGATTTAATTCCAAAGCAAGTGATTATAGTGATTCGGTACAGTAAGCACATAGTTGATCGCTAATTGAGCGCAGCTGAAAATAAAATAAAATAATGTATGGGGCATTTCACGTGTAATGTATAACCTGCACGTATAAACCGATTCTGATAGGGTCAGGGTTTTGGTCAGGTCGATTATACGTGGAATGCCCGATATATATCTAGATTGATTGAATTAGCGAGTTTCAGATACAGACAGACCGTAACGTAAGTCTGATAAAAGATAAAGATCATTAATTACGAAACGATCAATCGTCGCGTTCACTCGACCATGGTTTATTATACTTCTCTATAAAAATTGAATTTATAGGAACTTTATCACGTCATTTATTCGCCGATAATGAGATGAATTACCTTATACTTTCGCCCATAAATAATATATTTGGAAGAGCTGTGTAATTCATGTTAGTACCGTCACATCGTGCTGCAGTCATCCTCTTTATACCATACCCACCCTCGAATTTTTACTTTCGGGGTATTCCCAATGATCGAAAATGATGCCACGATAAAATATGCGAAGAAGGTATCGATAAGGCTTGTGTGGAAAAGTTTGAGAGCTGCGGTGATATGCATGATAAATCGAAAATTCTTGTTTCTGCAACATCACGTTAGGTCCAATGATGCTCCGGTTTGGCTATATAGGATCATCTCCTTAATTGTGCACTCAATGATGGCAATATGTCATTCAATCACGGTTCCACTCATATGACACAGCGAACATCTAGGCCGATTTCACAATTGATCGATGGTTCCTATGAAATCGCTGCTATTATTACTGTGATTGAAATCGTCGGAAAACAAATTTGATAGACATTTTTGCACGTTATTTAGCGCAGGAATAGTTGACCGTAAAAAAAAGTGGATACTCTGAAAAAGTCACGCTGTCGTCACTCACTAGGTGTGACTTTTTCCACATTCTGAACACATAAATGAAGCGTTCTCTGTCATAAGTCAGCCACCAGAGATTTTCGATGTATCCAAAAATTCTGAAATCTTTTGAGTGTAACGCCTGACGTGAGAAAAAATTTTGTGAATTATTCCAGATTTTTCGGTTGCTGAAATTCATGTACACTTTTCTCTACTTAACTCGATAAATTAAGCTCATGCAGAGAAAAAAATTTCTTTTTTTTTCCTCAGTTTTTCGTTCGAACTATTTCTGACTTCTCTGGTGGCCGAATTGTCAGAGAATGCTTCAAATGTACTGAGAATAAATTCGATCACCTTAAAAAAAAAAAATAATAATAACGACATTACCGACGTGATACCCTTCGTACAGGGAATTCTAGGGTTTTTGGACTTCCTAGTACCCTGCAGTAGACATTAAAATGCCATTTAACGTATTATCTAAACAAACAACCGCATTGATTATTTCCAAAAAAAAAAGAAGTGAAACTTACTTAGGGAGGGTACCGGAAATTTTCGAACAACACGAAAAGTGAAATGCTCTGAATTGACGGGCCACGGCCAGTGCGAGAAACGACAGGGGACGGATGAGGCTCAGCAGCGCCGTTAGGCTGTGAGCTGTCGGCCAGTGCGGGAGACGGCAGGAAAGGGACGGAATTGAGCTTCGTAGCTGTCGCGGAGGCAACCGACGTGGCAGCAACGCAGTAAACTTTCAGTTCTCGTGTCGCTGCCGCCACGGTGTAAGATCGAAGGTAATTCAACGGCTGCCTAAATTCTTGTGATCTTATTGCGTCGTTCGGGGCGTTAGTGACAACTAAAATGAAGACCGTCACTATCGTGAAGCCATTGGATTTTTGCAGAAACATCACAATAGCGTGGCAAGGTCCGCCATAGTAGAGGTTCGGCCGTGGCATCACCTTCTTATCTTACACCGTGCTGCCACCTTTCAATTATCGTTCGCTGAGTCTATTCAGTCAACGACTGCAAGTGTATCGCGCATACAATATTAGATTCCGTCGATTTTTATGTTTTGAATAGACTGTTATTGGACATGATGCAGAACAAAAAGAGTACGCGATATGTGAGAGCATTTCGTGAGCGACAACGTGCCAATAGACCGCCAAAAACAGCGGCAAAAAGTTCGAGTCAAAGGTCCAGAGAGTATCGGGCGCGAAAACGAGCGTTACTGGACGCAGCACCTGCGGGTGAATTGTCACAGGGTTCGGAACTTCCGACTGCCGCTTCGCCGCAATCATTACAAGACTCTTCAATGCCGCCATCGTCAGAACCGAGCGTTGGAGTGAATTCAAATGATGGAAGTGCATCACTGATGATGCACGCGATTGTCCCGTATAAGGATCTTGCAGCCCACGAATGCGTACGAAAAGAATTTAGATAAAAAACGAAAGCGCAAGGAACCCACACGCGACTGAAGTTAAACTTCTGAGGTTATTTACGTTGGTAGCTCCTTTCAATTTTCGTGACGCGCTGCACGGCTGTCTCGTATTTCCTCTGCCGTCTCCCGCAAGTCTTGCCCGATCGATACTTCCCCGTTTCCCCCCTAACACTGAAATAACGCGCTCGTCTCAAAACCTTTCACTTTTCGTGACGGTTGAAAATTTTCGAATAATCGATTCGGGCATTTGTGTAAGATTTGTAAACTAACGTTTGTGGTTTAAATGACTTGACTTGACTTGAAAACTTCACTTGGATCACATCACCGACTACTGCAAGAAGAATTTCCGGGGGTGGACGTGACCAATTTTGAAGCCTGCCACTGTTGCTATTTGCTGCATTAAATCGAAATCGTGTGTTCCTACGTATTCAACATCAAATGGATTTAAACACCCGGAGAAAACCGCGCATTTACCAGATTTGGATTTGGTATCGGAGAAACTGATTTCGCCAAGAATATACCGTTAATTATGCAAATCAGAAGATTGTGACGTACAACTGGTCGGTACGAGATTTTTGGACAAGTAATCAACGTCCCTGCAGTGGACATAAATTTAATGGTTAATCAGCTTCCAAGGGATGTTGGTGATGATTACTTTAAAAATGTACACATCAATTGAAAATCGTTGCATAAATCAGGCTATTTGATTGGTTTAGTTAACAAAGCGAATATCAAATCTTGCTGCGGTATTTATGAGACGCACCATTTACGGTATCGTAAATGGTGGTTCCTTTTTTCAATCAAACTGTTGAAAATCCGATTCCGGTTGATGAAGTCAGTAAAAAAATACCCAATGAGGACTGTATTACTGCACACCAGCATATATACATCAATGTAAAATGAAGATAAATACTTGGGAATAGCACCAGGTGAAAAAAATGTTCCCCGTGGTCTGCTCTTTGATGAACATGTCGAAGAATTATCTTGTCCAACAATTTATTTGGGACATGTTCGAGTATTTGAAGAATAATTGCGTGTTAAACCATTCATGGAATAATGGCCACAAGTGAACTGAGACGCGCCGATCGTCGTGGAGTTACTCCACATCATTTACTATATGTGGCCATGAAGATCATGCGACGAAGGGTTCGCGATTCTTTGCACAGTTGCCGTTAAACATATTGGAAACAATGCAAACATAAGTAAATAGCAGATTGAATCTGAGCAGTACATTAATCCGTCGATCGAAACCATCTGGCTTTTTTGAAATGCATTCCAAATTCAGATCACTACTGGGCTGACAAGAAAGAGGATTTATTCGCGATGATCAGGCAATATGGTAAACCGACTCGGTTTCTGACTTTGAGTGCAAAGTCGATTGGAACCGGATGGATTGATTTGACGCCCAACAATAATATCAACAAGAAGTTCACAAACGTTCGTTTCATATTTTGGCTAACACAAATCTATAGTGTCTTTCGTAGAATCACAAGGTAATCTGGATAGGCTTATCCGTGAATTTTTAGAAACGTCATTAAGAATGAAAACGTATTTTACTCAATAATTTCTAAACTACATCAAACAAAATTTAGTTTGGAATTGGCATTGTTTTCATTTAATACTACCTTTGCTACTTTTAATGTTTCCTTTCATTTATTGTGTCAATAATTAATAATCTAATAATTCAATAAGGTCACCAACATGAAAAACTTCGGAAGTTTCACTTCAGTCGCGTTTGGGTTCCACGCGCTTTTTGTTATAATTTTATTTACGATATTCAGCTGAGCACCCAGAGATTTTTGAACTTTTAAGATCATTTCACCTCTAAACTATCTGTTTATTGTCTAAAATGTGCTTGTATTTTTCCGCTAATCCTATCGATGAATTTTTATTCATATATAGTAGAAATTTTTTTCTACGTTTCTTATTGATCTCCTCTAAATTTTATCTTAATGATTTGACGAGACATTTTTTCAATAACGACAACATGAGTTTGGCGATAAAGAAAACCGAATTAGTTATTTCGAACTTCCGTTGTTAAATTCGCATTCAAATAGACGCGGTTGTGTTTGCTTCACCTGCCATCTTGTGGAATCACGAAGAAATAAGAATTTGATGGTGTTACCCATCGGTTTGCTAGCCGTTGGATAAACACGTACCGATTTACGAGTGAATGAAACATGTGTTTCGTGACGAACAGCTTGTCTCTGGTGAAAATGTCCTAATACAGTGAATAAAATAGTTGTATAATAATGAAGAGGTGTTTTCTGTGCGGTTCTAAGGGTTCAATTATCGCTTTTGATGATGATTCATTCCAAAAATGCTTTTTAAAGTTATTGTTTCGGCGAGAAAAAAACTTTTTCTACAGTGACGTTCAGTTGACTAGGGAGTCGATTGATAAATTAGGTTATCATTCAGCTTGTTATAAAAAAGTTACTGGTCTAGGCAATAAGTACAGGCAAGAGTACATAAATTTCTGCAAAAAGCATGAAGTAAGTATAACATTTTAGTCTTGAATTAAGAAACCCTCAAATTTCCAGGACATTTCTTTTTTTTATTGACTATCTATCCGAGGCTTATTGTGACGTATATTCGCAGGTACCGAAACTCTCACCAAACCCCGATCAGAAACGACTCTCTAGTCGATTGATTGAACATCGTTATTCAAAAATTTTTTTTCTGTCGAAAACAATAATAACTTTGAAAAGCATTTTTCGAATAATTCAATATCAAAAGCGATAACTGAATCCTCAGAATCACACAGTAGAACACTTTTTCATTTTTACACGTCACGAAGCACGTATTCCAATTTACTCGAAAATCAGTACTGACACGAAAAGAAAAAAAAAAAAAAAAACTAGCAGGCCCCTTCTTTTTCACTGTGTAGCTGTCTTGCACACACTTGTCACTCTCAGTTCTTCTCTGTTGCATGGAGTAGTGCGAGCGTTGCTTCTCTGTCACGCCCCGCCATCAACATACCTGTAGTACGGCCTACCTTAGCATAGACGAATGTGACCGACCGAAAGAAGGAGATAGCGACTGGTAGCGGCCATTTAGAAAGAGACAGAGCTTGACTGCCACCAGTTGCTATTTTTTCTCGCGGCTTCCATGCTAAGCGTAGTCCATACTTACATGTCAATGCGGACCGCTCACTAGTTCGAAAATGGATGTTTAAAACCTAGGCAACCATGAGTGGGTTCAACTTTTGCCTAGGCAACCTGGTACTATCGTGTAGAGAAAAAAATTAGCTTTAATTTGATGTATAATTCATTTGAATAACAGATGAGGGCAACCTGGTAATGGGTTCCGGAAAAATATTGGTAACCTTTTTTTTTTTTATTTTTTTTTGTTTTTTTCGATCTTTATATCATCTACTTTCGAATGCATTTGATTTATGTAAATGAAAAACGAGGGAAGTAAGTGAAAAAAAATAATTAAACATTTTTTTAATCAAAGGTATTCCTTTTACGATATGAATAGGCAACCTAGTATAAGCGTTTTATTCGTTTTCTTGTTATCTTCCGCATAAACTATGTCTCAATCAAATAACAGATGATGGAAACGGTTTCCGACTGTCGGATCTTAGACTTAGAATTTCAGAGAATACTTCCTCTGTTAGCGCAAAAAAAAGTGTTCCAATTTCATTATATATGGGATCAGATTTGGTTTAGAAAATATGAATTTCTTTCTTTCACTGCAATCTCCGTAAAAACTGTCATGTCACATCGTATGTACATATTGTCGTCGGATCATATGAAATATCTCGGGAATATATGTGTATGAATATATAAATTTATACAAATAGTAATAATATATTTATTATATAACATGCAATATAAATTTTTGCAAAGTTTGAACCGATTAGAGAGGGTCAGGGTTTCGGTCAGGTCGAATATACATGGAAAGCTCCATATATATTTAGATACTCTGATTAAATTAGCGAGTTACAGATACAGGCAGACCGTAATTACGAGAGACTGATAAAAGATAAAGTTCATTAATTGCGAAACGATCGATCGTCAAACTCGACCATGGTTCATTATAATTCTCTATAAAAATTGAATTTATAGGAAACTTTATCATGTAATTTATTCGCTGATAATGAGATGGATTACCTTATACTTTCGCCCATAAATAATATATTTTGAAGAGCTGTGTAATTCATGTTAGTACCGTCACATCGTGCTGCAGTCATCCTCTTTATACCATACCCACCCTCGAATTTGTACTTTCGAACTATTCCTAATGATCGATAATGATGCCACGATAAAATATGCGAAGAAGGTATCGATAAGGCTTGTGTGGAAAAGTTTGAGAGCTGCGGTGATATGCATTATAAATTGAACATACTCGTTTCTGCACATCGCGTAAAGTCCGATGATCCTGCGGTGGGAATTCTAGTATTTTCGGACATTCTAGTGTCCAATAGACATAAAAATGCCATCTAACGTATTTTTAAAGTGAAAAATCGCGGTGATCACTTCTTGAAAATAAAACAGAGGTTTTTTGATACACGATGAATACGATTTCTGAAATATTTCGAAAGTCAAAACTCCAAAAATGGTCGAAACAATTTGCATACTTTTTTTTTCTACTCGTATCACGTGTTATTTCTCATTTGTAACAGTACTTAAAAAAAAATCACGAAATCTGGAGCATCAATAGTTCATGAGTTCAAATTTTGAGTAGCTGACTCCCTTGAGTCCAATTAATTGTAATAAATAGCGAAAGATGTTCGAACCAATCTAAGTACTTATTCTATACTTACGTATGACAATCATATTTCTAATTAGCGTTTTAACGGTCAAATAGGCTCGGACTCTTGGTCCAGAAGAAGCTTCGAAAAACCGTCCGTCAAATCTCTCCATCGGGGTATGGCGGCTGATGGAAAGTTCGAGAAACCATAACGGCGAAGCCGAGATCTCGGACGAAAGTAATCAAGACGTGGACGTAGGGGTAGGAAATTCCCAGGCTATATTAGACAAGCTCGTGGTGGCTTCGCCTGCGGAGATTTCGTTACATGAGATCAAGATCGAGAATAGTAACGATGGGTACAACGAAAATGACCATTATTTTGAGCCCGAAAGGAACCGGGAGGAACAATTATTATCAAGTCAACAGAAAAGAAATTCCGAGCAAGAAACAACAGCGACTAATCAGAAAAGGGCTAAAAGGGACGAGATGTTTCTTAGGTATCTTTATCGGGGTGAGTTATACATCTCTCCGAATTCAAATTCTGAATTGTGGAAAAATTTTTGAATGTATGCTTCCGTGTTCGGGGATTTTTCGGATCCCGGATCCCAAATTCAAAACGTTTACGTTTCAGGAACCCATATTTCTTTTTTTTTCTCGTCACGCCAAAGATACGATAAAAATTCGCATCTAATCCCGATTTGGGTAGAGATAAAAAAAATTGGATGTCGCTTTTCTCGTTAACAGCAATTCTTAGAGGACTAGACTTGGCGGACTTTACGATCTTTAATGCACACTATATGAGGGGAAAAAAGTATCAGTAAAATCGAATTTGTATTCAACGTTTTATGCTCGCTAATCACCATAATATTACCTGAAAACGTGTACGTTCAGAAGTTACGATATAATTAACCGTGGCTAAGCACAATTTACCTGTCATTGCAATGCAGAGTCCCTTATTAGTTATAGAAACGGGTGTACATGCATCTGATATCACCGCGGTTGTATATGTCATAAACTAATGACATTGTGAAATAGGCGAGTCATAAAGTGCGATAAATTCACATTAATTCGTCGTTATTTGCCACTTGTTGATTAGTTATTCAATGTTCATATTCTGATGGCATAATTCAATCTGTCGAGAGAGAATTTTTACGTCTGAAAACCTGTATAATTATAATCGTTTTTCAATAAATGCCAGAGCCAGAACTGATAAGTGCAATTAATATCGTTATTTCTTGCACCAGAGGAGAGCGAAGAGAGCGGCGATAGTGTACCACAGCTTCAAGAAGACGATCAAACAGAAACGATTAAAAAAACCGTTTGGATTTTTCAAGCTGCGCAAAAAGAGCATAATCTTAAACTAAAAATGCTCGATATAGAGCTCGAAAGAGCCGAACTACAGAAGCAAACTGCTCTTAATGAACTCAAGATTTCCGAGCTCAAAAGAGAACTGATCAAGAACCAAATTGCGGAATTTCACAGGTAAATAGAAAAAATATATATATATATATATAAATTTATCAATTTTTCTCCGATTTCGTTCTAACTCAGATGACATAGTTTACTCGCTTGAACTGCACATCCCTGAAAACTGGGCTGATTTTAACTGATTTTATATGATTTTGACTGATTTCGAGTAACACCAACTTATTTCGGGCTCTGTAGATGAATTTCTCATTTTCATATTACTATTATTATTTTTATTATTTGTGTATCAGATATTTATTGTCTCGATAGAAAATCGAGGAACATATATTGATTGAGGAACCTGTACAAAAAATCATCTGATATTTAAAAATTGCTCAATAATTCTAACAGGGTTCCCTCTACTATTTCACGACGATTATAGTCTGCCCTTGCAAGCAGTTTACCTGTCGTCCTAGTTTCCATCTTCATTCCAATATCATCGTTACAAATGAAAATACAATTTGTCTTACGATAATTTTCGACTTGAAAATTGTAGAATTTTTTAAAATTTTACACACCATCCGAATACAATTTTATTAAGTAACGATTTTTCGAGTTTTTGTAGCTTATACATATCGTAAAAAAACAATATCATCTTTTTTAAGGGGGTAAGCTACCCTTTACGGCTCAAAAAACCGTTTTTTTTAAATGTGAGTGGGAAAGAAACAATAATAGATACGATAATTTTTTTATTATGTATTTAATCGTTGATTCGTTGACTTTAATCTGATTCCAAAAAAGTTGAAATATCCGGGAAAATGTTGAAGTTATAATAAAAAGTCTACGGCCGTGCGCTTGAATTTTATGACATGATGTGAATTTTTTTTTATTTATTTTTTTCTTCTTCCAAATTATATCATAAAATTCAATTTTACGCTTTTTTATGTCAAAAGCTATGTATTATCTTTGCGTTAAATTTTTTTTCGAACATCCGCTTTCGACATATTGTAGATAGTGGTTTTGTGCACCTCTCATCCAATTTTTATCCGAATCGTCTTATTGATTTTCGAGATACTATGATTATTGACTCGAAAAATGTAGTTCTTGGGAAATCGCGTTTAAGATTTCCCCTTTCACGGTAGGTCACGTTTGCAAGGTTCCACATTTTTTGCTGTAACCTTGTCGATATTTGGAATTTCGAGGTCCAACCAGGCTCAAAATATGTACGCAGGAAAAATTTCGCTATCAAATTATGCAAAATACCAAAAATCGATCGTTACAAGGTTCAAAGAGTAGCTTGCCCCCATAAATCTGTTTAGAATTTGAAATATTCTAAAAATAAAGTCTTTCATGAATATTTTTTTAATTTCCTGATCGTCCAGAATTTTGATATCAGACATCGTTGATACAATTATTTGATTACTTAACTTTTGAAGATTGATTTTGTCTAATTTTATAAAACTTGTACCACTATGACAAGACCATCGTTGAAAAGAAAAGAAAAATCCTACAGCATCCCGACAAATTTCCGTAGATATTTTTAAAATTTTCCCGCGTTCTTCGGATAGCTACTGCCCCTTACGGCCAGGCGCTGAACAACTGTATGCGATAAATCCGAATCGTCGGCATTCTTACCTCAGTTCGTAATCTGTGGTGAGAATAATTCACCTTCTATTAAGTCTACGCCGTGCAAAGTGTTACTTTAATTGATAATAAAAGATGCAACGTATACCAGGAATTTTGTCAAGAAACATGGCGTTTTTCAGGTATATTTAAAAAACTAACGTTATTAATATATTCAGACATACATTCGATTAGCAACATCGAATAACATATTGTATTATCGCTTATCCCCGGCGCCAGTGCGACGTGACCCGGCTCACCTTGTGCAATCTTAAAAAGCCGTCTAAAACTACTTGTCATTCGAATAAGAAGATTTGTAAATTTCCACCGACTTTTCAACTCACAAAAACGGTTTTCGGGTAGAAATATAAATCCTCTGAATGTCTGTTTCCAATTTTGTAATTATTTCCAAAATGATCGTGTTTAACCGACGTTAATTCTAACTTCGTCATCCATTATCCCGTATCCATGGACTATAACATTTTACCAGAATTCATATAATTATGTAACAATATTTTATCTCAAATGTGTCTACGATGATAATAAAATTATATAACAAAAAACACACAAAAACAAAAAAAATAAATAACGTCCGAAAATATGTCACTTCTTTCCCCTCCGTCAACTTTCGTTGATCGAACATGCCTGTCGACGTCACGAAAGTACAAAGAATCGTGAAGAAAAACAAAACAAAGCATGAAACAAAATAACAAGCAAAAAAAAGTATGAGCTTGATGTATAAATAAATCACTTGGTCACACGATAGACGAATATACGTGTTTATCGAAAATAGAATGAATTGCTAAAGACTATTTTCGTTTATTTTTAACCGTAATCAAATGTTTCCTTTTTTCAGCCAGGTAAGAATGTCCGGTGAACCTGGAAGCGGCGCTGGCAAGGGAGGCGGCGGCGGTGGATCAATCCGAGAGGCTGGTGGAAGTTTTGGTAAAATGGAAGCCGCCAGAGAAGATCAATATTTTTATAATCAGGTATAACTATTGTGCGGATAGATAGCTGGATGTTTTCATCATCATTTATCTACGGTTCTGAATGTTTACTTGTTTTAGTATGCATAGCTTGCAGGTTCATACCCTTGTATCTCAATTTCCACCTTTGTACAATAAGATGTATTTCCGATAGTCTCTTTGATTGGTTAATCGCTGAATTGCAGCAGAAAAACAAAAATTGTTATGTCTGTATCAAAATAAGGCATATGTATAAGTTTCTCGTTTTTAGATTAGCGGAGTTCCTTCATAACTCTCTCTGTATGTATCAAACTTTGTCTGGATTAAATAGCTGACCCTGAAAATCAAGGGGGTTGAGAATAGTGTCCAAACTAAAAATTTTGATAAAGAATGACAATTCTTAGATTCATAATCGCTTATTAGGTACTGATACACGGTTAAAATGAGTCCGAGTTTCACAATTGAAGAATACACTTAATGAATCTATGCTTATTACCCGAAAAAGAAGATTTTTCGAAATGAACGATGTTAACATTTATAATTTCAATCATTCTTCACTAAACGATCTTTACTAGTATCAAAATATTCTAAATAAGTTGAATTCAAGACACTTTTTGAAATTTGGTGAACATAGGGTCGATGGGCTTGAAAATTGACTTTAACAAGTCAATGATTTGTATTAAAAGAAACTGATCTACAAATCTTATTTTCTGTATTTTCAATCAAAAACAAATAACAAGAATTATCGAATATTTTTCATCGAAAAAGGTACTGCCTGTACATATTTTCGAATTTTTAAGAATGTAGACAAAATTAAGGTAAAATTGTTCTCACTGGAGACAAAATGGAGAAAAACTGGCCATTTACTTTAACGCAACGATAGCATGGCCATTCTATGTCAGTAAATAGATGCATTAGATGATCGTTTTGTACATACAATGACAATTATCATAAGTATGTAACCCACCGCTGATTATTATATGCGCTATGATCACTGCTGATCATGTGATTGTAAGAATTCACTGATAAGAGTTCATCTTATAAGCTTGCCTTAAATAATTTACAATATTTGATAAATATTAGGATTGTATTTGAGAATTGAGTCTTGAAATGAAATTTCTATTAGAAACTCATAATCTCACTCTTTAATGGACTGCAACAATGTTTTATCTTTTGAAAAATATTTTTTTTAGCAAATCTCGTTTTAGTCACTTGTGAATTGAATCTTTACTCTCTTATTTCGTTTTAGCAAAAAGAGCAGCTGAGCCAACTGCGCGACAGTCTTCACGACGAGATCTCTTTCCACGAGGAGCAGATAAAACGTCATCAAGAGGCAATCGCTCGTCACAAGAACCGAATTGGAACGATTGATAAGAAGTAGTGATGTTTTGAGTCGTTACTAAATAGATTAGCCCTGCGCGAAGTTAAATCATTGTAACTTGAAAAATCTACAACAGATTCTGTCCTATCCTGAATTGTATTTGTGTTTTTCTTTTTTTTAATATTCTATCTATTAACATATTATGTAGAAATAAAGTATACTGCTTTTCATAGTTAAAAACAATAGTATTATCGTATTTATTACATATACCTAGTCATTACATATATTTCGTCACGCATCTTTGCTCGAACTTTTTTGAAATATCAATACACAAAATATGTATATTTATATTTGACGGAGTTTCAAAGGAATACTGTTTTGCTTTTGTGGAGCAAAAACTGTTACAAAAAGATTGCAAATTCTAAGAAAATACTGAAAGATCGCTAATTTTTTAAATAGATTTTAGTCAGACATAAGATCTTAGACACCCTTGTTATTCATTCCTTGAATCTTGGGAGTCTTGTCTGTTTTCTTTTGTCTATTGCGATTGGATGTTTGAAATTTGTCAAAAAATAAAATATTAAATCGTTAGCCTGTATCTCCGAATTTCGCAATTAGCTGTCTGCTATCGTTATCCGAAATCTTTCAAGCTCTTGTAATACTGAAATTTGAATAATGCTTCGATTTATACTCAGAGGCATAGCTAGACAAGACCATAGGTAAGCTGTTTTATCTCATAATCAACTTATCAATCACGGAGATACGATACTAGTTCAAACATATCATGTGGAATCATAAAATAACCGACCTTTATCGTAAATAAGTATACCTATAAATTTTTATTTTAATTTGGAAGTTTGTTTCCATTTTTGTATTTTTCATTCGCAACGACGTTTCTGTGAAGAAAATGAACCTGTTTAGACTATTCAGAGCAGATGAAAATAAAAATTTGATGCATTTCTACCTAGGATAGGTATTCACCATTTATTTCATTACAGAATTTTCGCCCGCAAAAATAGCGGTGTTAGAAAAAATCATTTTTTCGACAGTGATATCGTGTACGAGACTGAATATTTCTATAAGCAAGTAAGTTCGGATAATATATTATCGTTCAGCTTCATAATACTGACCAGAAAGTATAATTTTTTTTTTCTTTTTTTTTTTATTAATAATTTTCTGCGGTAGCATTTTTCAAAGTTTTTTTTTATATAGGTATCATACGTATATTTGAAACGTTTGGAATATGTGATATATCCACCGTGTTTCTCATGCATTGAAATCTATTAATCGCCATCTTAACATTTATACGATAAAAATAAAAAACGATTGTAAAATATATACTTTAAACTAATCCCGTGGCGTAAATCGATTGTTAAAACGATCGATTAACGATCGTATTATAATTACCTATACTAATTATAACAAACTTTATCATGCAATCTTTTGTATACTAGTTGTGCTAAATTGCAATAGTATTAAGTGTTAAGCATGGTCAGACAGTGTAATTAATATTTAGATTTTTTCTGTTAAAAAAATGAATGCTGAACTCCGATAACAGAATTATGCGAAGGCCGATGTGATTACGAGTTAAATTTCTTTTATTATCAATTCATATCTACAGGACCAACAATCACTTGAATCATTGGAACAAAAGACATTGGAAGAGATTAAGACGATGCAAAATGAAATAGGGAATATGCAGTTAAAAATCGACGATCACAATAGAAACATTAACGAAAATTTAAGGCTTTTGAAAAGCCTCGGAAACAATTAAAGAGACTGAAAAAAAGTCTCGATGATCATTAATAGATTGAATTCATCCCCTCGACTTTCTATATGTTAATAATATTGATACAGGTATGGTTTACAATATACATTCATTGTTTAATAAATAAATAAATAAATAACACAAATCTGCATTGTGCGTAACAACGAGTTTGAAAATACAAACAGTGCATAAATATAGACTCGTGAATATAATTCATAAGTTATTAGGGTGAATAAATATGGTATGAAAATTTTTGTTTATTCTATAATAAAAATCGTATTTTTTCTCATCGTATATTTTATTTTATACGATTCCATCAGAGTAGGTATTAATACGAGGTGCATAGCTTGTCTAACGCACATAGCATCTAATCCTCGTAGTATCAAATCTTGTCGATGAAATGTAATATGTAGCGATAAAAGCAACGAATTAAAAGCAAAGAAAAAAAATTCCATAACGAAGAATCCAAGTCCATAAAGGCGGATGGTTCGTAGTCGACATAGCGGATGGAGCCACCGCGCGCAAAATGGCGTACAATACAGAAGAAAGTGGTGACTAGCGACCGTCGCGCCCTCAGTGTTGTAGGATTCATTGATCAGTGTGGTGTGATCGCATTGTTGCTCTGCAGTTTTGGTGGTTTTTCGGTTATATTATCATTAGTTTTTTGATATTTTACCTAAAAGTGGTACTTTCGGCCCTCGTTAGGGGCCCCGACGAAGGTATAATAATAAATAATTAAATAAATATAAACAAAAAATATATATACACATACAACACAACATGCAGCCAAGGATATGTTTGCTTCTTGCATTCGCTGCCGTTACATTATCGGGATGCAACGCTGCATCAGAGGTGAGTGAACGTCTGTCAGTTTTAGAGTTAGTTTATTCACACTGTGTCACATATCTTCGGCTATTAGATACATGAATAAATACGAACTTTACAGTTCGTCAGTTTAATTCAAACGCCAAGTAGTCGACTATTTTCTTACATAATAAAATGAAAATAAAATAAAATCAAATCTGATTAATATTTCAATACGAGTGATAATCTGTTCGGTTAAACTCGTGATATATAATATATATGAATTGAAGAGATACGTGCTTGTCACAAATCACGACGGACGAGTTTTAATTGAACCTCGCGTTTAAAGAGGGAAATGAATATCCGGACGAACGCAGCTAGTCGAAGGAAAAAAAAAATTTCAAACGTGTTTAGAGAAACATGTGTGCGTCGTGGCTTCGTCTTTTCATCGTTGTGTTACCCTCGTTTTAGAAATTGAAATTTATACATGAACACATGAAATTGTTCATTTCAGTTAATCACGAGCGGGTTTTCGCTTTTGTTTTTACACAAGCGACGCGAAAGAACTCATTCTTTTGTTTTCGTTCTTTTATACTCGCATGAGAGGGCGAAATATTTTCATAAATAAATTGACGAACGGATCACGTTCGTTATTCAATACTTTAACAACGATTTCGATCGTTATCGTCATTTCTAAAATCGAATGTATAACCGAAAAAATCTGAATACTTGAATTAAAAATCAGAAAATAAACCGCTTTGTAAATTTTTCGCCAATCCGACGTACGAGTCGAAAAAATTCCTAAATTAAATCAAAGGAACATGTTATTTAGAGTTTGCGTGTCGCACGGTTAACGAAGCCTTTTATTCCCCCATGTAGAGAGGTACTATGATTCATTTTTTCGCATAGGGTGAGCAGTGGCCTCTGTCAGTCCGTTGTCTCGTCACTGACGTTGTTAAATCGGGTTGAATCGTAGCGAGAAATTTTTTTTTTTTACGACAAGTGTCGATTATTATTATACAATCACTAAAAGAGCATCAGCGTTATTGAATTTAATTGATATTCGATTCCTATATATATATGCGACAACGTGCGAATATTAATTTCACGTTACCCCCGTTGATCGGAAATAAAATAAAATATTAAAAATATTTTTCAGTTTTAATAATCATGAAATTCATATTTCGTCATTTTTTTTTTTCCCCCTCTCGATGTATTTATACATAAATTCAATACTCTGTATACGATTTCTCCGTAATACCAGTTTTCCTTCAAACTTTTCTAACCCAGTATCATCATTCTTCCCTCTCCCACCCCTCCTCCCCCTATTTTTCCCATCTTTGCAGTTTCACATCGTCACGGCGCCTCTCCCCGTCGAGTTAAAGTCTCCTCGAATATCGCCTGCGGCGGGAAATGATCGTAGATAATATGTACATTATATGTAGGTATGCTACGTACGCGTAATAGTACGTGTGTTAGTTAGATATGCGTAGAAAAGTGTGCACACTTGGTAGACTGACAAAATTAAATTCATACTCTTTGAAACTTTGCGGCGTGAATTAGTTACGATCAATAGAACGAGAAATGAATTCATTTCAAATTGTTTTTGTTTTTTTCCATTTTTCATTTTTTCACGGACAAGATCGTGTTATATCGGTATAAAGAAGGCGGCGATTAGTTATTCGAATAAACTAAAATGACACTTTAATTATTTACACCGCCGCGTCGCGACGCATCGCATCGCATCGCATCGTGCCATGCTGCGCTATGCTATGCTACGCTATGTAGGTAAATCGGTGTTTCATCGACTCCTCCTCTCTTACAGAAAAGTAAAAGCTCCTCAAAGAGGCCCTTATATACCTACAAGCGTATATAGTATTATACTCGCTCGCCGATCGATCAACTCGTTCAAAACGTTTCGAACGCGATGTAAATACACTCGTAAGTCGTGCGATGCCTATGGCTTCTTCTTCTTCTTCTTCTTCTTCTTCCCTTGATTTCTGTCTTTCTTTCTTTTCTCTTTCTTGCCCGCAGTATCCCCTCCTTCTCTCCTCTCGCCCCTATTCCGCTTAACGGTTTCAACCTGGTCAAATCCACAGAGGTATTCATTCTGTAGTTATACGTTATAGAACGATGTATACCTCTACAGCTACGTGAATCGTACCTAGTAATAGCCGCTCCCCGTGGGGCTGTTTATTACTGTACTATATCGAGTGCTTGTTATCTTGCCTCCTCTTATATATACTCTATAGCTATACATATATCTATGCCTGAGAATTATTTAAACATCGTCACCCATATATGCGAATGAATGTCTCGTCGTTTGTTATTTATTCTTATACGATGTCCGTTATTATTTAATCTTATATCGATTTAGATGTATTATAGCTACATACATACGTCGGTTATAATGGGTCGATCAAAAATTCTCAAGAGTCGCTAATTTTGAGATAAAATCGATAGATAAAGGTTATTTTTTTTTTGAGCTTTATAACTTTGAGGCTCTATCAGCTGGTGATTTTTTTTCAATCGATTTTTCTCTCCTCTTTTTTTGTTGTTTTTGTTTGGCACTTTGTGAACAAGATTACATGAGAACTATTGAACTTACAGGATTTAGGTTGAACATACTTATTAAATAGACGTTCAACCACGGTCTGAACTACGGACGTTGAATTCGATTGACAAACTTGTGTGATAAATGAAAAAAATTAAATTGGCAAATGTGATAATCGTGAACAGATGAACTTGATATGTAAAATTAAAGATAGTTTCTACGAATGTAACGCGATTTCCGTAGTTCACACCGAAGACAAATCCGTCTGGCATACTCATGTCCAATTTGGTCTACTTTAGACGATCAGTGGCAGATTAATCGTGTACACAAATCGTTTAATTATAAATTTAGGACTGATTAGGTCTTTGATGAAAGACATTTCATTTGATGATATCTCGAGAACTGAGCAACGGATTTTTATGATTCTAGTCTCCATCGATAGGATTTGCTACATCTTGAATCTGGTTAAATTTTAGAATCATTTGATCCAGGAGCTTTCGTCTCAGAATAAGACAAAAAATTGGCCCATCAAGGTCAGCTGACTTATTTGTTCGTTGTGTATAAATCTACCCTAAATTATACATTTCAAAATGTTTAATATGAAAACCGATTCACGTTATGAACGTGCGGAATGAATGAAATCGCGAATGGATTGCAGTCCGCGAGAAGAGATATTGTCCCTATTTACGAAACCGTAAACTTCACCCCAAAAAGCAAAACAAGCTACTAAAATCTCTCTCTCTCTCTCTTTCTCTTGATATCCCTTATTGGATTTCTCCCTTTATCTCTTTTTCCCTCTTTATCCAGCAGCGCGTTGTATGAAACGGTGGATGCAAATCGTGACTCGAAATACAAATCCACCAACGTTTATTTATACAAGTATATAGAAAATTTAAATGAGAAATACTCTAAGCCGCGGGTTTCGTTTTCATGCGTTGAAAATTTTCGGTATATGTACAGATAAAGAGAGAAAGAGAAAGAGTCTCGAAGAGCTTTAAGCTCGAACAACGTTTTTTCACACCAGTGGAGCTTTAGTCTTTCACAATTTCGAGCTATACCCACATCACTATACGCCAGCTGGAAAAAAAATGAAAAACAAAGTAAAAAAAAAGATCCAAAACATTCGTTCAGTAGCAAAAAAAAATATTATTCATTGTTATTCAGGAAAACAAATTTAGGGAAACTTATCTGTATGTAATCAGTAAGTTATACCTGTTCGATGTTATATTGGGTAAAGTTTCTCCTGTATCTTTACCCTTAATTGCCAAAACGTGGAAACTTGGTTTCGTATTTTAGCTGGGAGAAAATGACCGACGAATATATTTCTATTTGTACAAATACAGGGGATAGCATTGAGCAAACCATTCGATAAACTCTAATTTATACCCTCAGAGACTATACTATGAGAGTTAAGTCAATCTCTACCAGTTGGGTGTCATGACACTGACCGATCACGCCACGTCGCCCACAATCGAACTAAAATAGGCTAAGTTCAACCTACGATCGAAACTATTAAACCGGGGACTTTTTTTCTTTCTTTAATTATAATTGGTAATAATTGTACAGCAATTTCTTTTACTCGGGGTACGTATATCGGGGGTTAATAATATCCTCCGACGAAATATCATTGCAATATAATTTATGTATTTTCGGGTATTTCTGGTTGAATAATAACTCGATAAATAAGTGAAGCATTATTTCGACCTGAAAAAGTTTCGACTGAATTGAAAATGGTCGAGTTGGCATACAATGCCCCATATATATATCGCGTCACTTTTTGACGGAGACCGTAAAAAGTTTCATCCATCTTTACCACCTTGGTTGGTTGAAACGACGACGCGACGGCGACAACGACAACGACGACAACTTTTTCAATGCCCATCTTTGTCTGGTCTGCGCAGCAGCAGCAGCAGCAGCAGCAACAGACAGCAGCGGCCCTTTGTACCGCTCACGCATTTCAGGCATTACGATCATACGGCGTGGTATACGCAGTACTAAACGCACTATAGAATCCCCGCACCCACGCTTTAGTTTTCTGCGTAAAGTAGGTACGTATATCTCGAGCTGGGGAAGCAAGTTGAGCCTATATATTTATTTTTAATAAAAAATTGAGGTATAGATGCGTATGATACGCGAGGTGGTACAGACCGACCATTTCGAGCTGGCCATAACCATCCGAAAAATCCAAAACTGCAAATCTCGTTTGTTTTTTTTTTTTTTTTTGAGACGCCCTATCACATATTATATACTGGAACGTCCCATATATGTTTATGTATAGGTACACACAACGTGCGTTTGTGTCACGTGAACATCGTTTTTTTTTTTTCTTTGTTTTTTTTCCCTCTTTCTTATTCTCGTTTCATTTCATTTCATTTCATTTCTTTTTCTTCTACTTTTTTTTCATCTCTCTCTCTCTCTCTCTCTCTCTCTCTCTCTCTCTCTCTCTCTCTCTCTTCTTTTTTATCGTCGATGTTTTATTAGATTTAAGGACGAAAAAAAAAAAAACCAACTGGACGCGGAATCCTCCTTTGAAGGATATTTCACTTTCAAAAAGCATTATATGCGCCTTCATATGCGGATTAGACCTTGGCAAGTCGCTGCGGTTTTTTTTCTTCTTTTTTTCCTTTCTATCACCAATTCTACTTACGAAACGCTAATATATAGCCCGTACCGAATTTGACGATAGTGAATATTAGGATTCTTAGATCTTTATATTGAATCCGCTAGAAATAAATCGTTCTCTTTAATTTCATTTGTTTAAGTATTCGCAGGAAATTTCACGAATTATAATTCTAACTTCATGCTAAACGGTTGACGTCCGTTGTTTCCAAATTATTTCTGACTTTTATTCATTTGTTTTATGTATAATAAAATTTTTCTAATTTTAACTAATTTTCAACATTATGAATAGAAAATTTTCAGGGTTAAGGACATGTTTAAAAAAAACTTTACAAAACTGCAAGCCTTGTTATAAATAAAACTATATATCCAAACTCGTATATAGGTATACATATAGATAAAGAAATTCACGCGAATTCGAGACGACTATAGAAAACAATAAATTTTCGAGGCGAGAAGGGATTCGGAATAAACAAGCAGGTACCTTGGTCGACCTTGATGGGCCTCAAGATGATTTCGTTATTTTTCAACGCGAAACTACTGGATCGATTAATTCCAAAATTCAACCAGATTAAGGTTGGAGAAAAGCCTATCGATGGAGATTTAAATGGTAAAACTCTGTTGATCGGTTATCGAGATATCATCAGTTCAAATATTTTTCTGGAAACTTTTGTTATTTGCATAACTCGAAGACTACTCGATCGATCGGATCGAAAATTTAATCAGTTCCAAGTTAGGAAGAACCGCGTCGATTGGTAAAAAATGGGCAAAATCCGTTCATTCGTCCTCGAGATATCGTACAGGGACAAAAAATTGCGCTGTTATACTTTAACCCAAGACGGTCACACCTCATGAGAATCCCGTGGCGGTGACATGGGGTGTTACACATCCCAAGCACTTCGAAGCGCTGTAGAATTTCGTAGAATTATTTTGGGGGCCCAAATAAAATTGAGAACATATTTCAAACGTTTCTCTATTAACCTATCCAAGAATGTAACGAAAATTTTAGTTTCGAGTATGTTAAAAAAATTTGTGAAAAAAAATTCCCAAAAATGCCCTTTTTTTTTACAAAAAATGCTGTATTTTTTTTGTTTTTTGACATATCGACAAAATTCAAGCAGGGTCTGATTCCTGAAATGATTCTCTTTCTGGTGACTATATTAGTTTTCGTCGGTTTTCCAAATAGTATATTTATTTTGCACTATGAACATCCAGGTTTCAGTGGCAAAATGATGTACGAGATGTCGATGATTTTTTATGTAAAATGATAATTTCTTTATTGAAAACTCTTGAAAAAAGTAGCTCGAAAATGGTCTGGGATGTGTCACGCCCCATGTGACCGTCTTGGGTTAAACCCGAGATTTTTATTATCGCGTATTCTCTCGTGTATTATAGCGATAATTCGCAATCTATTTTATATATTCCTTTATTTCTATAGTTTGTACATTGCGCGACGTATAATAACCGCAAATCTTCATTTCCATATAAGTTTCACCGTCTAAACATTAGCGGTTAAAGGCGCACCTACCACCCATTCGCAATCTATCTCTATACCATTCCTTTTTGTTTTTCTTCTCTTTCTCGTTTTATATCCACCTCTACTTTCATCTCATAGATTTTTATCAATTTCTGACCGATATATTCTCTACAGGTCAATTTCAAAACTTCCCTCGTGCGGTTAGCTGCACTGTATATACGCAAATATGTATCTGCATAGAATATAAATCATCAATATACCTACATTTGTCACAAACGAATGTCTAAATGGTGAAAATGTCTTTAAATTATATTTTTACGGAAACGCAGAGACATCCGTACAATTGGCTTCAAAATTTTGAGGCACCGGGTCAACGGGTTCAGTTGGAGTCCCGAATTTTTACAAAGTTTCGAATCTGTGAAGATTGGGAATTCATTTAAGACCGCGATTACCGAATTTTTAGGAACGAGAAAGTTCGGAGATTAATATCAAAATTGGGAAAGATTGGAAAGTCCGAGAATCCGAAAATTTAACGGCCTGCAGACGTGGCATAACTACGCTCCATGCGGCAATTTCGAATTTCGGAGTCCTGGCCTTTCGGAATTTTAAACCTTCGGTGTTTTTAGATTTGAAGTTCTCGAAATCAACTATGCTGCAGGCTTTCGGGGAGAGTAAAAATGTGAATCGGTAATATTGAAATTCGGATTTTTTTTTACCGTTCGAACGTTGAGAATTCGAAAATACCTAAACCCGGCCACTCTATAAAATCGGAAAAAAAAAATCCACCATTAAAGACGATTTTTCTGATCTCTGAATTTTTTACCTCATTCCATGAAATAAACGTCGTTCAATCTTTTCCCTATAAAATATCTGTTTCGTCGTGAAAAAAAGAGTCAATTTTTCCTTTGCGTGTTTTATCAATATTTTTTTATTTTTTCTTCTCTTATTACGCCTCCGTAGTTATTTTTTCTTCAAATTATCATCTATCTCTTCTCCGTCAGGTTTTTTTTTTTTTTATCTTTCTTTCTTTCTCTCTTATCTCATTACGATTATTCATAACAAACAAATGAATCAAGGAAAAAAAGAACCACGAATCCATCTCATCACGGGTATGAGAGGAGATAACTATAATCGCTTCGACTATTTTAATATTTCATTCAAACGGGGGAATAATTAAACTTGGTCATTGAAAATCCCACATCTCGCAATTGTCACTCGGACAATCTGCATTCGCACTTATATATCTTTTTTTTTTTTGTGTGTATTTTATTTCATGTTTTGGCTTTTTATTACAATTTCAATTACCCCCCTCCCCTCACCCCTCCCTTTTGAATTTATTTTCTCCCAAAACTGATCAAAATTCCTGACGAATTATCGTAAACGTCGATGAGGTAAGGATGAGAATCATCCTGAAGATGAAATTTCTATGGATACAGCGAGAGTTGAATCAGTAAAGCTGGTCTCCCTGACCTCGAATCAATTAAGATCGAACGTTTAAATAAGGTTTAAACTTATTCGGTATCAAGGACACCGATATACACCGATTATTTTCACCATCTGTTACTGTAAATCGCAATTCCAGATTCTAGACGTTTTTATTTGTAGACGATTGTTCATAAAAAAATTTTCTTATAAAATTACGAACTTTTCGTCTCTTGCAATTTTTCTTTCCAAACTTGATAGTTCAGAGGTGAAATGTGCTCAATAAAGTTCCAAAATCTCAGCTGAATGTAAAAAAAAATTTGTATCGCAGTAAAAAATGTTACATACGAAAGTCGTTTGATTTTTGAGACTGGCTGAATTTTTTTGACACACATTTTTAAACACGATTAAAATATGTTTCAAATCTTACGGAACTTCGCCTTGACTCGATTTCCTTAAAGCCTGTACGTTCTAAAAAGTTCAGGAATTTTTATTTAGTGAACTGTGAAGTTCGAATTCGGAATATTTATAATAAAATGATATAGAAATTTTGGAATTTTTTTAGAAAATTTTTAACATTGAGATCGGTCGATGATTTCAGAGTTTCAAAAGCTCGGTTCAGAGTTTCCTCTTGAAAACGCTTTGGCACGTAATTCTTTGGCTGTAATACCGCCTTGTTTTTCTTAGTTAAAATTAGTTGATATACTGAATGAGTGGGTTATCTCTATGATCGCAAAGAAGATATCTGTGCATCCGCACCAGGAATTTTATAACTTGACCTATGCAAGCTGTAGAACAAAAAGCGAGCTCTGTGAAGAAGAAATTGTTATTCTAACGATGCTAGGAGTGGGATCAGGTTCTCGTCTCTCCAAAAGAGGCTCGATAAATAAACGAATCGTCTTTCTACGCCGGACCAACCCGCCGACATAAAAATATTATACATTTCAAGTGTAAGCTAGAATTTTGAACAGAAATTTTCCAAATGTTAAAATTATAAGTTTGAATTTAAATTTTGAATTGAGAGGGTCAGTCGCACAAATTTCATTTACCAAACGATAAATGAAGATCATGGAGGAGGGATAATTTTTTTCCAATTTTGAATATCGTTTTATAAACTTTTTTCGAAAATATACGCGGGAAAGATAATATTAAACGGCTATCGGAATATGCAAATAGTCGATAATCTTTTTTTTTCTTATCAAATATAAAGACTGCCAAGGGTAACCCCGTTTAATAGGACAAAAAAAACGAGTGCTGGTATCCGAGATAAATCGTGAAGACTTTGAGGTGACCACGTTGATTAATTGAATGAAAAATTCGCAAGTTAGTATATGAATATAATCAGAAGAGAAAAGCAGCTTCGTCTTTAATACGCGCCCACTTAAATTCGTTCACTTTGATATAAATGTCGTCGAATTAAATATTCGTACATTGCCTGTGATGTATACGGTAATACAGAATTTCTTTGACAATCATATTTCGTACGTCTTTATCACCTAAACCCCTTTTTTTCTTCTTTTATCGGCGTTGTACAAACCTACCCTTGTCTTTGCGCTAAGAACCCGTGTTCTCCTTTTTTTTTTTTTTTCTTCTTTTTCTTTCTTTTTTACGAGCAGAGGGAAAATGCCTCGTTTATAACCGAGAGATTGTACCATCAAAGAAATTAGATTTGCCTTCAGCTGTATATATAGGTGTAAACGTCGCAGGTACTCTTTCATGGATTTTTAACATTTTCTGACGCAAACGACCTGCAGCAGGGCGTAAGCTCAGAATATTATGATTATTATTTTTTTCTTTTAGAAACGGTTAATTCTACCGATTGAATCGGCAAATATTTTTTTTATTTCGTCCCTTTTTTTTAGCCTCTTCAAACGTCTCGAATCCCGGATTTTATAGGACCAGGAATTAGACCCTGAAAATCCATGAATTTATTGAAAACAGAATAGCTCCGCTCTGCAGGCTCAACGATCGGCTGACGTTATACGGTAGGTATTGCCGCTAAGGAATGAAGAGATATTGGAATCGGTGCTGCTGCAGTTATTGGCAAAACGTGCCTCTCAATATTGCAGTCTATAATTGAAAGCCATTGCCACGTTGACGGAAATAGAATAGAAATTGCTATGGAAATGGCCACCACCGCGCCTCGTTCACGATCGTACCAAAATCCCACGGCTTCGAAATTTACATTCAACAAGATATCGCGAGGCTTTTGCTATGTACCGAATTGCGAAACTTTGGACACTTTGAACTGAGGCTTTTACCTAATCATACCTAAATGCAGGAAGTCAAAATGCATTTTGTTTCCTGTAAAATTCGTATTCAATTTATTCTATTTTGGTATATATCGTTAACGAGTCTGAACTCTAAAATTCGATTTATACCCACCATTCAAATGAGATGATTGATTGATGGACCGCGCGCGGAGTTGTCTCATCTTCGAGCAACGAAATAATGGGATTTTGTTCCCCGCGTTTTTTTTTCTCACCCCATATCTATGTTAGCGTGGTTCAAAAAAAAAAAAAAAGAAAAAAATTCTGATAGTCTCAAAAGTTAGAGGTATGAAGAAAATTCTCTCGAAAGGTAGCTCGATGTCTCAATTCTACTAAGAGCTCATCGAGAATTCATCATCCTATTCATATAACACGTGGAAAATTTTTTATTTTCGTTTTTCCCGCATAAGACATTTATTTTTTCAAATTTTTAAATACATTTTTTCATAGGTAATTGAATTCTCTACAAAAAAGCTGTGATATGTTTACTTCGTAAATGTAACGAATCAAAAGTTATAAAGCCTTAAACATGCGTGGTCAATAACCATGCACACATTGAATCTCCGTCGTCTTCCTACTTACTTATAATGTTTAAGGCTTTATAACTTTTCATTCGTTGAATTTACGAAGAAAACACATCATACCTTTTTTATAGAGAATTTAATTTCCTATGAAACCATGTATTTGAAATTTCTGAAAAAAATTTCGCAATACTTTTATTCGAGAAAAACGAAAACAACAAATTTTCACGCACGTTGTATATGAATGGAAAATGGATTCTCAATGAGAGCAGGATTGAGATGTCGAGCTCATTTTTTGGGAGATTTTTTTTTTTTTATCTGATAAACTTTTGAGACTATAGGACCTTGAAAAGGTCCTACAAGTCTTGTAGTTTTCAACTTACGAAAGAAAGCGGTTTTTTATTTCTTTTTCATGTTCGATGACGTCCAAAATGGTTTGCTTGAAATTCAGGTTTCGAGAGTTCATTCGTATATAAAAATTGAACTTCTGACATTTCGGTATAAATTCAAATATACGATCAATTTATAATTATCCATGCGTATGTGTGTACGTGGATTATGTCAGAGGAATGTGTAGAGTCCTTGATTAGTCTCGTTGATCCTAGACCGGCTAGCTGTTTTATTTCCAATTCAATTTATTTTTATTTTTTTTTTTGTATCAAAGTGTGCGGGCGACACGAAATTTCAATTTCTAAAAACTGAAGGTCTGCGCGGTTTGAAAGCCTCGATTCAGCCGGCGAACGCGAGTTTAGCGAAAAAACACTAATAATCGACCCAAATCTCCTCGTCGGCTTAATTTTTTTTTTCTTTTTTTTTTTAGACTTTTTTTCTTCTCTCCTTTTTTCTTGGTTCTTCTTTCTTCACTCTCCCACATTCTACCTGGGCGCGAGCCGCTGTTGTTAGATGAATCTTTTAGGCATTATGTTTTACGTAATTTGTCCGGCATTCCTTCAGAGCTCAAGCACCCGGTGACGACGACCATTAATTACCATAATTTAGCAAGAGATTCTCGTTGTCGTCTTGTGGCGATAAATCTCGCCGCAGGATATCTCGAGTGCTCCCGAATATCCTTCGATAAATTGTTCCGATATAACAAAAACCTTTCAGTTATATATGTATATGTATCTAAAAACAACGTTGTAGTAGGTACGTACGTATGTACGTACGTTGCCGTGAGAGAATAACGCGTGGATGCTGTATACATATAAGATACGTAGAGGCACATCTTCTTTGACGATATTAATTAATTTCGAAAATTTCTGACTGCGGTCAAATCGTGGAATATTTAAGAATTCTGGTTTCTTCATAGTCCTTTTTTTTCATTTTTGAATAAAAATTCATATACACATATACGTATATGAATTAAATCGTTGATGAATAAATGAAATGTGTGTAAACAAATTTTTGTCGTACGATATCTTTAGAACGAATCGACCAATTGGAATGGTTCTTACGGTGATCGAAAGGATTTATCAAGACTCAGATCTGATTAGATTTTGGAGTCGATCGGTCGAGTAGTTTCAAAGTTATTCGAAAAATAAAAATTGAAAAAAAAAAAAAAAATTTCATGTCTTTAGCGCATAACTCCTAAACTGTTCGTGCGATTAGTCTCAAATCTTGATCAGATTTAGGTCTTGGATAGCCCTTTCGATTGCCGCAAGATTCATCAAAATCGAACGATTAGTTTCAAAGATATTGCCCGACAAAAATTCCGTCTTCTTGTCTTACGATATCTTTGAAACGAATTAACCGATTCGAACGATTCTTGCAGTGTTCGAAAAGGTATACCAACACTTAAATCTAACTGAATTTTGGAGTCAATCGGTCAAGTAGTAGTTTCAAAGTTATTCAACGAATAAAAATTGCAAATAACATTTTGTTAACTCGCAAGGTTTGGGCGGGAAGTTTTAGGTCTGGCCCATCATGATCAGCCGCATTTTCAAGTTTAAAATTTTTTTTTCCAAATGTAAGAAGAGGTCAAGAAGTGAAAAAAAGGTAATTTTCGGGATCTGGTGTCTAGGAAATCATTGGAATTATCGAATCGGAGTCTGTTCCAGTTGAAAACATACATTTCAAAGAACTTTCACAGCTTTTTTTCTAATAAAAAAATCGTTCAATCGCGGAGATATGGCGTCGTAAAGAGAAACAGCTTTTGAAAATTTATTTAATCGCATTTTCACGGTCAGAACTCCCCTTGACAATGCGATATCTCGATTTTGTCTCCATCGATTTGATTATCGTTGCAATCATCGAAACAATTAGAGTTCATTATCACAATCGCAATAATAAATCGTATGAAAGTGTTCACTCAAATTTATAGTAAGCGAATAAATAAATTGGCGAACAAAAAAAATCTCAGTATCAAAAAAAATTCGCGTTCTTTATTCCAGGGGATAATCCCTCTTCGCCCTAATTGCTCCGTACATATATATTATAAATATATATCCATAAATATATATAAAATATTATGGCAAAACGCTCGCGGCTTGAAAATATCAGAGGAGTTGAAAATTCCCTGGGATTCCCTCGGAGGTCAGTTGTAAGAGCGCATTTAATCATACCATGTGTAATTTATTACAGGTGATCGTTATAGAAAATATTTGAAAATCCTGAATACGCGAGAAAAAAAGCGATTTTTTTTTTTTTTTTTTTCGCGCCAAAATGCCGCTCTTTCTTTTTTCCGTATCCTTTGGGTAAACAGATCGGGGCTTCTACAAGGATTGACGATTATTTCGTCCGTAGTCCCGCCAGCCTTTGCCGCTTCCCTTGCACGAAACATTCTGAATTTACGACGCGTCCACCGGGTATATGTAATGTCCAGGTAGAGAACAGGCAAATGTATTACAGCAGAGCCAGGTTTACGAAGACGAATGGGACATGACGGAATCTGTTACTGTATACGGGGGTGTACGAAAATTTTCCACCATCGCCAGCTGTTTATCGCGTATATTTCTTTTTGCGATGTATAAACCGCGTGCAGTCGAGCTATAAGTATAATACGTTTTACTCAGATTTTTCTCTACTATCAAGAATTGTGAAAAATCATAACTAATCCAATTCTTTGTTTGCTACAAACAAACGTAATAATTGCTAGAGATCTGGCAATTTTTCATGCCCGGTATTTTAAGACAAAATCCTGTAAATTTCAGATTTTTTTACTCACCCGTTTTTGTCGGATGATTCGACGAGTTTTTCAGACACACCTCCATCTTCTCAAAAATCTATTTTCTGTCCTACCTGCACCGAAAGTACGTATAGCAAAAACCGATACTTTTCTGATCTCACCAAGGTGATTTGAAATATTGGGTCTTCCAAATGCGTAATATTGGACCATGGAGAAAATATTTAACCCTAGACGGTCACACCTCATGAGAATCCCGTGGCGGTGACATGGGGTGTTACACACCCCAAGCACTTTGAAGCGCTGTAGAATTTCGTAGAATTATTCTGGGGGCCCAAAAAAAAATTGAGAACATATTTCAAACGTTTCTCTATTAACCTATCCAAGAATGTACCGGAAATTTTAGTTTTAAGTATGTTCAAAAAATTTGTGAAAAAAATTCCCAAAAATACCCTTTTTTTTTTTACAAAAAATGCTGTATTTTTTTTGTTTTTTGACATATCGACAAAATTCAAGCAGGGTCTGATTCCTGAAAGGATTCTCTTTCTGGTGACTATATTAGTTTTTGTCGGTTTTCCAAATAGTATATTTATTTTGCACTATGAACATGCAGGTTTCAGTGGCAAAATGATGTACAAGATGTCGATGATTTTTTTATGTCAAATGACAATTTCTTTATTGAAAACTCTTCAAAAAGTAGCTCGAAAATGGTCTGGGGTGTGTCACACCCCATGTGACCGTCTTTGGTTAAATATTGTGGAAATTTGATGGTAGGTTATACGGCTATTATATCGCCCAGCGTTGAAAATTTTGTTGAGATAGTTTGATGTAGTTTATGAGTACCTATAGTACGAGATTGTTAAACGCCTATTAGATTTTGGAATCGTTAAATCGATGGAGAAAGACAGAGAGAGAGATAGAGAGAGAGAGAGAGAGAGAGAAAGAGAGCTGATTCTGACGCGTCATCTGAAAGTTTTAATTAACTATCAAACATCGAGTGGAGTCGACGATCCGCTAAAACTTTACCTGATAAACAAAAAACTTTTGCTTTCTGTTTTGACAACTGGCAAAACAACACCGCCTACTAACAAGAACAACACCCGAGCTTTAAATTGGTAAATAAAAAAAAGAGTTCGCAAGTTTCGAATAACCGTCGCGAATATCCGTTCAGCTAATTTATATTCTGGCTATATACTTGAACGTTAATTAACTAATGGTTCACATTCATCAAATATACGTGTACATAGGTATAGTATATGATAGGCTTACACATAAATATTCTCCGGAGCACAAAGTTTACATGCATACACGGTAAATTATAAATCCAATTGGTCCACCGTCCAATCGATACGCTAATATCGCCCTAAGCCACTGAAAACAATCATTTATTATGCACCTGTTTGGCTATAGAATAAATGAGTCGTTGAAGGTGATTGAAGAAATCTTTCGTTTCGTTTTTGTGTAAAAATTTTTTTTTTCAATCGATTCGCCATACGAACTGCAGCCAATTACATCACGGAGCTTCAACTCAAAACTGAAGGAAAGTCCGAGTTTTAAGAGTTATCGAGTCGTTTGCATTGAGGTAGAGTCTAAAGAAAGGCCCAGCGTTGGGCCAGTACCGTCGCCGATGGTGGCGATCCCCTCGAAAATATATATCGAAAGTCAGGTCCGAAAAGGTCGTAATCTCTCAGAGGACTGACCCCTTCCTGGCCCAGCACTCAACGTCAACGTTCGGCTGTTGAGGCTGGGCCCAGTGCTGGGCCAGTGCTGGGCCAGTATCGGCAGAATCTACCTGGTTATCTCGATCGCGAAAAGAATTTTTAATATTCGTGAAACTAGACGCTTCGACTATAATCGTTCGTCTGAACTTCGGAGTCGGAAAAGTGAATTTCATATGAACTAGATGTATAGTCATCACTAATCGGCGCTGCGGTGTTTGAGAGATGAAAAAGTACATTATTCAACTTGTACAAAGCGGCTTTTGAGGGCGCAACGCGGAGAAGTCGTTTACTCGCTAATCAAGAGCGTCGCTAATCACTTCGTAACTCTGCGAACTGGGGGACCGACGCCGAGGCGTCGTCGTTCTCTTTTTTTCTCCCCAGGTCTTGTTGGCCAAGGGAAATCCCTGAGTCCGCTTTAGAGTTTTCAGACTCTTTCCATGGGGGTGGTTTGCTTTTCATTTGTGTCACAGCCTCACCGAGTCTTTTGGCTTTTGGTGGTTTCGTTCCGGCTCTTCATTCTTCTTCCGCCTATTGCGGTTCAACACCGTATACCTTAAGTATACTATGTACAGTCGGGCAATAAAGTTCTTGGAGGGTCGAAATTCAGGCTCAAACGTTTCAGTGTCTACGCTGTTGAGCAGCCCCCTCGCTCCGCACACCCCGTTCTCTGAGAACGCGAATCGGGCAGACTACCTACTCAAAGTAAAGTAAGAAATACTTCCTAAATATACAGGGTGTCCCAGAACTAAATGTCCAAAATGAATGGTGGCCTAGAGGAGGTCGAACTGAGTAAATTGTCCCGAAGAACATGGGGTCTGCGAAGTCGCGTTCGCGAGATATCACAAGTTAAAAAAAAAAGTATCGCTTTGCGCCGCCTCGACGCGGCGCAAAGCGATACTTTTTTTTTAACTTGTGATATCTCGCGAACGCGACTTCGCAGACCCCATGTTCTTCGGGACAATTTACTCAGTTCGACCTCCTCTAGGCCACCATTCATTTTGGACATTTAGTTCTGGGACACCCTGTATATAATAAACAACGCATCGATGGGCCTGCTCAACAGCGTAGACACTAAAACACCTGAGCCTAAATTTCGACCCTACAAGAACTTTATTGCCTGACTGTACATACAGCCGAGTCCAGGAATACGAGGTAAAAATGAAACTGTGAAAAAAATATACATAGAAGAATAAATTAAAACCTGAGTTCGAGATGAAAGATGATCAATTTTTTGTCACTTCAACGGGATAATATCCCGCAGGATATACCCTTTCTTGAATTCCGAAAATACGAGGGAAAGATTAAAGAGCTCTGACACTCGCTTTAAAAATATAATAACGATGAAAATCTACTTTAGGTTTTGTGCGAGAAGGATCGAAATTCGTTGTCGACCGTTTACACGGTTTTTTGATTTGGGAAGAAAAAGGAAAAATACGAAATCGAAGGATTAGAAAAAAATTTTAAACTACGCCTCGGCCTCATTGCGGACAAAATTCTTTGAGGTTTGTTCAACCTGGTTCGTCAGGTTTTGTTTGCTCTGTTCAAGTAAAGTACAGGCAAAGGGTGGGTAGGTATATTCAACACATTATATTCGACAAAGGATCCTTTTCAACCTTTCCCCTTAGAATTAACTTACAAATCCTATACAAGGCTTACTTCTTCTTCCTCCTCCTCCTCAACGTATGTTTGGTGAAAATTTTAGAATAGAATTATTTATACCATTTAGGTTTAAGAATTTATTTACGTAGCTAGGTAAACGGGGGGAATTGTGATCACATAATACCTACCCTACGCGAAATACTAGCGCGATTACAGACAATGAGAAAATAATTTATTTATGAAATCCGGAAATTTTCCGGGGAAATTCTGTTAGAAATTTTATAAATTTACGTCTACGAAATTTATTTATTTTTCCGGTGATTGTGCGATATAAATTTCAAAAATAGAATCAAAATTGGAAGATCTGCAGATACAGGTCTTAGGCTTTGCTTTTTTTTCTGTCACATTTGCGTTTCATGTTCCATAAAATATCTACAACGCTCGGTTTCCTTGCCCATGATATATATTTTATCCGGTCACTTGGGATCCAAACGTCACCGCGTGCACATAAAATTTTGATAAACTTCTCCAAATCTGAAAGTAGCCGATCTCTGACCCGAGAATATCAAGAAAAACAAATTTTTAATCCAAAAGTTTTGATTGCAGCACGTGTGAGGTTATTTTTATTTATTAGTTATTGCAGAACCCGAAATTCTGACGAGGATAGAAGATACAATGAGAATTAGGCCGACGATTTGAACCGTTTTTGTGTAGTTTCTGTGGGAAGTAACTGCGTCTGCATACTTGAAGTGATACACCCTGTATATAAACTGATTTCTATGTATTAGTGTAGCAAAATTTGTAAACGCGAATTTTTTAATTGTCCGATCAAGTTCAGGGTGTACATGTTTTCAGGGATTTTGACGACCAACGTAAATGATAGATGGATATGCTGTTTTAGGCTTTCATTCTACGCAATGCCACCCACAAATCTTGATGTCAAAGACCCTACCATCTCACATAATGTAGCCCCCAACATAGATCGAAGTGAATTCTGTAAAAATGACATAGGCTAACTGTTGACTCAATTTCGAGGTCAATTTTAGTCCAAACTGAATCCGGCTTTATGAGCTGGCTCAATACTGATGTGATTCTGGCGTGGACTAGGATTATCAAAAAATATTCAATTTTGCATACATTTTTAGCTCTTTAAAGTTCGTACAGTGAAACATAAAAGAAATTTGAATTTCCTAGAATTTTTTACAACCAAACGAACAAAGATTTTTAAGAACTTCTAGTCTGCACTAGACCTAAGTGTGAGAACTGCAAGTAGAAAAAATTATAGATCGATTGGACTAATGGTTAGTTAGTTATCAAGTCAACAATCAATCTATGCCATTTTTACAAAGCTTACTTTATCTATGCTGGTGACCACATGATGTAAGTTCCGAGGATCTTTGACGTCAAGATTTGTAGATAACATTATGTAGAATAACCATCTCCGAAAATGTGTCGAATTCTTATATATCCTCAACATAAACATATGTACCCCCTTAAATAGCACATAGTATACCAATCAAGTCCATTATAGGGATTCGTTTATTTGATACGATGTATCATTTCTGTCAGATTCATGTCACCTACTTGACAATACGATCTGGTTTCAATTTTTAATTCTTTTTTCAAACAAAGACAACATTTTTGTGGTTAGTGTAAAAGATAATCATCTACTTGGCAAATGTTTTTGTACCCGAGGTGTTTTTGGTGAGATTTTACAATTTTTTCACACGTTTTTATTCGTAACTACTTATACTTCGTGGGCGGATGATTTCTTCAATTTTTGAAAATCAACGTTTTTTTTTTTGTTTTTGTAAATTTTTTTATATATTACAAAGAATTTTTTAGACATTTTTTTCGTCGAAAAGTCAATGCCTATGTACTTGAAAAATTCATATCCGAGGATCTATGGGAGATAAAAATTTGAAAAAATACCGAATCCTTATCATGACTAAATGAATACGAAAAAAAAAAAAAAAAAATTGTCAAAATCAAAATTTCGAGCAGCAGAGTATAACACATCAAATCTTCGTATATCTCAAAAATTATCTCTAAAATAGGAAATCAACTAAATTATTTCCGCTATATAGAATATAATTTTTAATCCATGCCTATAGATATAGTACATTCAGTGGTTTGCGAAATTGACTCACTGCCTTCGTCGAAGTTATGATATATATAGGTGAACGTTCACCAACGTAGCTATATACGATGGTAATTCGTTATTGGCTCGCAAACTCAATCCTTTGAGGGCGTCGATTGAGTTTAACCTTTTTTTTTTTTTTTTTTTTTTTTTTTCGCGAGGGAGTACACGAAGCGCGGTGAGGGACGAGGTGAGGCGAGGTGAGGCATGCGGTAGTCTCGAATTGCTAAAGCTTTGCGAATTTTATACTTTTCAAAGGTCATGAGAATTATTTTTATCCCCCCCCCCCCCCCCCCCCCCCCCCGGACCCGTCCGTCTACCTATACAATTTTATAATCCAATCAATTATTTTTTTTTTCTCGCCTCTTATTAGCTATACGCGAATTAGGTTTTTTTTTTTTTTTTCTTCCTTTCTTATTAGGAATTTAAAATTCGGACCAAAGTATCAGAATGTGAGAAAATAATTTTTTCTAATCACTGAAATACGCTGCTCTGAGGAAAAATATTATTTAATACAAAAATTTTGGATATCAAAAACCAATTTTTTTTGTTTTTTCTATACGTTGAGCAAAAAAGTGTATCACGTGCTCAAGACGACGGAAGGCAGAGCTAATTATCTCTACATATTACGTATCATTTTACCCTGAAATTACATGATTTTGGAATATTTGTTCCAAATTTCAAAAAGTTTCGATTCGATAGCCACTTTTTCTCTGTGTAAGTCGAATTTGATTATGTCCAAAGATCTGAGTAATTTGCAGCATTTGTGACAATTGCAACTGATGAAATTTCTCAAATTTTCAAAATAGAAGCGTTTCATTTTCCGGAAAAAATAAATTAATAAACGAAATGTATTCAGCTCTCCTTTATATCCTCTTCTAGTAAAGGTATCACTGAAAATGATTAGATATCGGTCATTAATTAGCCCTCTATCGTCTGTTGAACTCCTTGCTACGTCTCTACCATCTGCATTGAGATCAGGTATACCTGAGGCATAACCTGTGCGCTATATCTTATCCCCGAAGGTCCATCGAGTGCTTCCTTGTTATTTTGTCTCCTCTTTTCTCCTCTTCTGCGTCGTATGGACACCCACATTTGACCGGCAAAGAGTCCCTCGGTCTTATTCAGTTACCTCATGCACCGAGGGCCTTCTGACATTGGTCCTCTAGTTCAGCTTCCCGTTTCCTCTCTCTCTCTTTCTTCTCTCCTATTTGTCTATCCTCTTTCTTTTCTATCGTCTCTTTTCCTCTCGTGTCTTTCCTATACCAGATTGCTCAGCTTCCGTCCTCTCTGGACCCTGAGCCACAGCCACTCGATTGAACGGCGTTGAAACCGGTCTTGACCAGACCGTTGTGAACGAGTAAACGAACGAACGGCGGCAGTAAAGGTACACACGCAACTTCAGACGAAAGATTTGATTTCGATCTTTCGGAATGAAACGATTTATCAGATAAATCGGTTTTCTTTTAATTATTGCGATCCTAGACCTCCGACGTGAATACCATGCTCGCAATGAAATATCTCCGAACGATATACGCTGTACGCTTTTCTTCCATTGAATAGAAACTAATTAATTACTGGACCGCAACCCACGTTATATCCACAGAATTGAATACACGCTCTTCATTATTCGACGGAAGTCGTGGGTTTTAACTTGTATAACAATTCAGAAACGACAATTTACTCAACAGAAATGGTATACGCTATACGGTTGTATTCAGAGACCCAGGGGTTTCGTAATACGTACCTAGCGGGTAAACGATCACTAACGATGTGTTACATCACCGAGAGAGTTCAATTCATAAACCGATATCGCGATAAGGAGAATGAAAATTCGATTCCATTAATCGACGACGACGATTTTAGACCAATTTTCATCACCGTTTCATTTTTCTTCCCCTTCTTCGTTTTTTTCCTTTTCGTTTGGGGAATAATTAGGATCGTGAGAGGAGACGGAGTGTGTCTCGGTTCATCATAGAAAACATTTAGCCGTTAGTACCAACATGCGGTCGAACACAGACACTGTACAGTACATATACCTGCTATCTAGCACGCGCAATGGACCAACAAAGGAACACTCCTTTCTTACAGCAGACCGACGTGACATTCTTTTGTAATTTTCTAGCTCTGGTACCAGAGTTTGTACAGCTAACGACATGGACTGTCTTCGGAGTGGATTGAGAGATGATCAGGTCGAAAAATTTTAGGAGTATGTTTGATAACGATTATTCATAGATTGCTGGGTGCTTATAGAACAGTTTCTTTTCATTCATAAGCTTGTGTCGATTTATCGTTATCGATTTGTACTACTGCCAATCGGAGAAAATCCCTTTATACTGTTATATAAAATTGAAGAACGTAATTGAAATCTTTGACCACCTCCTCGAGTCCGTTCATTCGAATAGCTCTAAAAGCCGACGAAGACTTTGCCTCAGCAGTTATGTACTACGTATGGTATGTATATATGTATGTAATGTCAGCGGACCTCTCGGCTTGGACCGCTCTCCAAATCCTACGCGCATTCAAGAAGGTGGGTCACCTGCCCCGAGGCTGATTGCATTCGTGAGTTCCACGTTCAGCCCACGCCCCGAGCCCACTATGACATGGATTGCATCCTGGCTTGGTAAAAATCATGTTACATGTGTGGACGGAGCTGCTGCAGTTTACTGGTAGCTAGGCTGCCGCCTTTCCTACAGCGTGGGTTTACCTTTTCGTTAAAATTATCTAGCTGCAGGTTTCTATTTGCCCAACCCAAGTACACGGATAAAGAGATATCGATGTATCTGTATGTGCTGTACACTCGCACATATGCACGAGGGACACGTTCTTGAAGATTACATACCACGTGAACCGCAGATCTGTACAAGGAAAACGGTCTTGTGTCGGTATTCTTAGTCCTGATCTTCATTTCAGGACGAAATCGCCTACCTCAGGTTAGTCAATGATATGATGAGCAGTGTATCAATTCCGGTTCTCAATTAGTCAGACGTGTGATAACAGAAGGTAGGGTTTTTTTCAACGACCTGTATTCCGGAGTAAAACTAGTCCAGTCGTCTTGGAGACTCGGGTCATCGTATCTGCTTCGGTTTGATATTTTTTAGTTCAGTTTTTTATGTTCATCAGGACACGAGCCTTTATCAATAATGAACAGAAAACTGTTCGATACTGAAGTGTGATTATCGGATTGAGATCATGGGATCGAATTCCGTTTTCGGACCAATTGATGGATCTTGGGAATTCCGCCGACAACTGCAGAGAACTCATTTCGGTTCTGTATTTAAGTATGAGAAGAAGGGAGGGATGATGGGTCTCTCAGATCCAGAATTTTACTTATTATAGTTGATGAACTGCTCCGATGAAACTGGGTTATTAGAAAATTCTTTTCCGACAGGCCAATCCTTTGACAATGCCTCTTTTTTGACTAAGAAAAAATCCTTGAATCCGGAAGGAGAGGTCTAAAGTTGATGCTATTGAAATGGAAAAAACTTACAATTCATTGAGCTACCTTGGATCTAGAATGCATCTTTTTTTTGGCACTGTTCTAAAAGATTTCCAGGTGGGAGTAAAAAAAAAAAAAAAAAATACATTCGAGTGAGATCGCTCTTGAGGGGGAAACTCTGTTTAATGTGTCCTAAACTGGGTTATTTTATGGATTTATATTTTATTTATTTTTGAATATCATTGACATTGATATTCCTATAATTTATAACAACCGGGTCTAAAGTGTGTCCAGAAAGTTGGACTACGAAAGTATTTTTCTGGTAGGTATTTCTTTCCATAGATTTATCTTTCTATTTTTACGATTATCTTTTACCGAACGAATCATTCTATACCCGTACGTATCCATCTTTTTTTCTTTTTTTACGAAATTTATACTATAAACGCTGCAGGTTTTACCCGGGGTACGATTTCGGAGGGATAGAAATTCTTTTCTTCCTTCACCGTCTCGGGAAAAAGTCTTATATATATATCTGTGATGAAGAATACCCTGAGAATCTTTTGAAATACACATTCTTAAATATTTGTACGTCGTTTTATGTACGCCGGACGACTTCTTCACAAACGGGAGGAAATAAGAATTCTATCCGTTGTAGTAGAGAATAAAAATTTTATATATCTCTCATACACGAAATAAAAAAAAAAAAACCATTTCGCTTCATCGAATTCATAATCTTCCGGATTTTACCGAAAATATCTTACATATAATTTTCTAAAGGCAAATCAATCCCTTGAAATTCATAATCTAAAGGCGATTATCGCTTCATTCGACATTTGACTTGCACTCGATGCAACAGTCTTAGAAATGTTTGGAAATCTTGAATTGCTCTGAAATCAGCTGGTGTCCTGCAGTCATCATGAAAATTCTGGAATCATGAAATTCTCGTGGAATTTGATACCCTCCAATTTTCTCAAACTTGAGCCTAAATTTTTGTAAATTTAGTAGGATATCAAAATTTGTCTGCGATCCTTGCGATTTTTTTGATCCATTAACGACCAATTTTTTTTTTTACGGAATTACTCGAAAAATGTTTTGAAGAATTTTTCGTTTTAACGTTTTCTTTTATTTTCGTTTCATTAAAACTCGAAAGTTTATGATGATATTTGCACCGGATCAATTCTTTTCTAGTAAATTTTAGAAAAATTTTGTACTTCAGGAAAACCTCGAATTCTCGGGAAATTTGAAATCGACAAATACAAAACTGGACACCCTGGAAATCAAAATCAGGGTCCTTAAAATCCTGGAAAATTCATAACTGCAATTTTCCCCTAAATGGTCACTAATTATCCTTATAATAAATTTCAGTTAACGCGTTCTGGAAAAGTGTTTCGCTTTCAAAACGGTAAAATCAATAAATTTTTTCGTTCCGGAAGGAAAAACCGATCGAACAACCACAAAGTTTCTTTAAATCGGTGAAATCAACGTCAGCAATTTTATCCGGAATCATGAAACGTTCGAATATCTATATCTGTACTAAAAATCCTGAGATTATCAACACTTTCCCAAAGTGTGGACTAGATTATACGTCCGAACGTGCACCGCATATATCGCAGGGATAGAAAATTTGGTATTCAGAAAACGCGTCTCTCCTTGTAGCGATAGTGATAAATGACGATAATGCATATACACAGATACCGGCGGAGGCAATAACACTGGTAATGTGACATTCGGCTCGGCTTATCTGGTGACATAAATTAAACGGAATTTTATTGATAAGACGTATGTATGTATGTACACATACTCGACTCTAACCTAACCACGGTCAGTCTTCGATTACCGTCCACGTCCAACTTTCTGTAAAATTAAATAATTCAATCATAAACATGACACAGTTGGCTATCGTCAAAGATTGTCTACGTAATATGAAAGATTATGTGAGACTAACCATTCTCGACATTATGAAATGAAAGGCCTTTTACCTACGAATCATGATACGAAATGTCGTTTTCATTTGTCGACGATTCTGACCAATTTTTTCACTCTCTTCTTCCTTTTTCTCTCCAAATCGTGGACAACTTATATACCCTGAAACGAATACGAGGTCAGTGCAATATCGATTGCCTTCCAGCTTTTTGTGCAAACGATACAAAGTCCCTTGAACGATCAATATCGCTTATCGTTAGCTGAGAAGCTCGGAGTTCTCTTCTCACAGAGCTACTACTAATTATTCTGGCATTAATTATTCATGCTGGTTGTGTAGGTAGGCGAAATCGGTGAAATGGTTCCGAGGGAATCCCGTACCAATCATGTATGCTAAATACCGTCAGTGGTCTAGCTCGCGTCAGATATCCTGTGTGCCAGGGAGTTAGGTAGGTAAGCATTGATCAGGACTGAGTCTATTCATTTCTATTCAACTGATATCGATCTATAGACTACACGCTTACAATTTTTTAAGGTCCCATCGAATAGGAGCCTATTAGCCAAAGTGTAGCCGTTCGAATTTCTGCGATAACTGATCCAGAACTCCGCTGCATAACTATCGTGATCTTTTCTCTACGTCACGTACTGCGGGGTAATTTAAACGGAACTCTTGTTCGACGATTGGTATCCACCAGGAAGATAATTCTCATTTCAAATCGATGACACGATTCGAAGAAATATTCTATTGACTCAGTTTTTCGTTCATTTTTTGATTTTCATAACTGATTACTAGCATTTTGGGAAAAAGTTCGACATTATTTGAGATCTTATGGAGCTTTGCATTAGAGAAGTAACAAAATAGCTGTCCATGTGTTGAAAATTATGGAAGTCATCCAACACTGACGATAATTGTCTTGCGTAGCGCGCAAAATCATCTGAGAGCAAAATGCTTTGGGATGAGCAATTTATAGGACCAAAACTACAATATCGAATTTTTCGGCGAAATTTGGACAAAAAATTTGGAAGTTGAAGACGAATTGAATTTTTCATTCGGACGTTGTTTTGTAAAAACGAAACGAATGAAAACCTGAAAACCGTGAATAGAGAGATGAAAAATAATAATTACACTGCACCTGTTTTCAGAGGATTAAAGAAAGTACCTACACAGCATTCTGCCGTAGTAATTACACGTGTAATTATCAGGTAACACAATAAACTCGCTTTTCATACCCGATATTAAGCATTGAGTGGAGAGTTATCAGCGTTTTACCCGTACTTCGGATCGCTCTCTCCGTTTCGTTCCTCGTTTTCTATTGTCCTGTTGTATCGTTGATATGCTGTCTCTTTCGAAAATTCACGGTGCATGTATAGCAACGGCAGGAAATGCGCGACAATGAGCTCTGACAATAAACTTCTGTAAGCTATTGCCTCATGTACTATTAGTCATACTTTTTCATTTTTTTTTGTTATTTTTGTAACGGGCTTTCGTAATTACGAACTCAATGATTGACGCCGATGTACCCATTTCATTCGTCTCTCGTCGGTTTCGAGATAAAAATACCACCAATATATAGGTGAAAAAAACGAGCTATATTTATACTCTTCGCCGTGTATACCAATCGGATATATTATCAATTATACACGTACGAAACTATAACGTCCTTCGCAAAACGATTTCATCGATCGATACCGATATGCGATCACTCGTTTTTTTCATATCCCTTTTTTTTTATCGCCAATATTTTCTGATTTATTGTCATCCTCTGTTTTTTAACTTTCTGTTTACAAAAAAAAAAAAAAAAACGGGATGTTATTTTGACCAACCCGCTGATTGTAAGTTGAGCTTTCATCAGATCTCCACGGTTTTAGGTACAGAGAATCGTTTTCACATGGACATCTAGCTGTGGTCAATTCTTTGACCGACGATATCTCGATAACGAATAAACGGATTTAGTTCGTCTTTGTATCAATCGATACGGTGCTTTCTGATTTAGAAATGCTCGGATTTTGGATTTTATCGGTTTAATAGTTCTCGAGTTATTCAAAGAACAAAATTTTACAAAAGAAACATTTCAATTGATGATATCTTTGTGACTGATCAACGGATCTTTACGATTTTGGTATCAATCGATAGGATTTGCTCCAACTTAAATTTGGTTAAATTTAGGAATTAATCGATTCATTAGTTTCTGTGTTAGACAAAAAAAACATCAACTTTTCGTCCTAATGTACATTTCTGTTTCTTTTCAATTAAACTTTTTTCTAAAAATTCCAAAGTCAGACCATCAACTTAGGTTGTGGTATTCGTAGGTGCAGGTATCAGCTCATACCTTCAAGTAAAAGGATCGTCTACCAGGCCTGTTTCGCTTTCGGGTAGCTTTTAAAAGCATTTAAATTCAAACTCGTCAGCGTATCACTGTTCACACTCGTTTCGTATTACAGCGTCAGCTATTGTGCGTATGTACGTATACATACGTACATACATACATAGGTCCTGGTACATTTCTCTCTACAATATTTTTACAACAAATTTTCAACGTTTCTTTGAACTTTTCTTTTCTTTTTCTTTTTTTTTTTTTTGGCTAGACAGCAGCGGTGTGAAACGCCTTTTCTTTTTCAACCAACAGAAAATGTTTCTCTTCTTTATTTCGACGGTAGACGATCTCGTGAATAGAGTGCCTCTCGTTTGCAGAACAAAATAGACACGTGGGAAACACGAAAACCGCCACTTTGCTTTTCGTGATTTTGACATAGAGAAAAGTGAGTAAATATATGGACCACAATATTCTGAAAATTTCTTCTTAATGTTTCGCTGCTCCGAAATGAAAAATCTGCCTCTGAAATTACGTCGTTTTTTTTCTGTTTTTTTCTTTTGATTTTGTTATGAGGTGGTCCATTGATCCGCGGCTTTTACGTATTTTCAAATAAAAGGAATCGATAAAAGAAAGGAATAAAATAAAAATAAAGCTTTCTTTACGTTCTCTGGATACGTACAAAGTTTCGCAAAGCCCATTGAGTAAATTCGAAAGATTACTGCGTGGGCGTGCAATACCTGTGAAATGGCGTATAATATATACTGTTCGAGAATGGATTCATAGATCATAATTTTATACGGTCGTAAAAACAAACGTTTACTATCTTTGAAAAGAAACTTTGAGAAGAAGGTGGGTGAACTCGATCTTGAAACACTCAAACGAAGCGCATTCAAACCAACAATTTCTTGGTGGGGTCCATCCATGTTCAGATTGTAAGAATTCGACATATTTTCAGGAATTGTGGCGATTGACGTAAATAATACACAGATGTCCCGTATCGGGCTTTTATTCTACGCAATGTCACCCACGAATGTTAATATCAAAGACCTTCACATCTCACATCATGTGGCCACCAGCGTAGATTGAAATGGGCTCTGTAAAAATGACATAGGTTCACTGTGGACTCAATTTCGAAGACAATTTTAGTCCAAACTGGATCCGAATTCGTGGGCTCACTTAATACTGATATGATTCTGGTGTGGACTAGGATTATGAAGAAATATTCAATTTTTCATACATTTTCAGATTTTTAAAGTCCATGTACTGAAAAATACGAATATTTGAATTTTCTTGAATTTTTCACAGCCAAACGAACAAACATTTTTAAGAAGTGACCCACCTCTTTTCATCATGATCCCAAATCTATAGAAAATTTTATTCCGACGATTAGCCTATATTCGAGGACTTTTGGGGAATTTTTTCAGATTTTTAGCACTGCTGGTAGCCTAGATATGAGAGATGTGTGCAATTTTTCATTTTCTATATTTATTTATTCTCCACGAGGAAGAAAAAATAATTAAAAATACATGAAAAATCTGTTTTTGCCAGAGCTTTCCAATGAAAATATTTTCAAATTTTTTTAATTGAGAAAAAGTGCTCAAAAACCAAAAAACCGTCTTTACAGTGCTTTGTCAATTTATTTTCCTAAGAACAAATGGCCGGCCCATGACGCAAATTTCACAGAAAACTTGGTGAATCGGATAGATGATTTGTGAATTTTTTCATCAAAATCAAAACGGCCTGAAGATCTAAAAACACCCGTTTACTCGTTTTTCCGACGTTTTTTTTTGGTTTTTGAGCACTTTTTCTTTATGACAAAAATTTGAAAATATATTTTCATCGGAAAGCTTAGAAAAAAACAGGTTTTTCATGTATTTTTAATAATTTTTTCCTTCTCATGGGGAATAAATAAATATAGAAAATGAAAAATTGCACACATCTCTCATATCTAGGCTACCAGCAATGCTAAAAATCTGAAAAAAATTCCCAAAAAGTCCTCGAATATAGGCTAATCGTCGGAATAAAAGTTTCCTTCATATATCTTATTTGTTTCAACCGGCGAATATATATGTGTCGAATTTTTACATCATCTTGAACGTGAATGTAACCCCTTAAATGATTTCCTCAGACTCATGTTCGGCGTCTTATATTCGAAGCAAAGTATTATTCTTGTACTAATTATCATTGAAGTGACTAAACGAAGTTATACCAATGATTAAAGCACTCGCAATTTTCTCTCCTCCAATTATACACGTCGCTAAGTAGCCTGCAGTGCACTTCAATATCTAAACTGCAATGCGTCTCTTCTTTTCTCTCCTCTTATTATCAGCACCTCATTACCGTGTGAAGAAGTTGAAACGAGTGTCTGTCTCCAACTGAAAATTGAAGCTCCGTAATAATTTCACTCCAGAATTCTCTGCTCGTCATATTATAGCATGAATTCCGATCCAGGTTCTAGTCTGGGTCCACTGTTATACCCATAAAAGCGTGGAAATATTCTTATTAGGTATAATTGGCCAATTATAATTATAAGAAAATATTTATGCAGCTAGAATTTCCCTGAATCACATCTTGCCTAGTGTAGAAACAAAATTTAATAAGATTTCGAAAAATGTTGATAGAACGTTTCTCGAAGATAGATGAAACCTCGGATGGAGTCTCTGTGTTCTCGTTCTTTTGTTTTTTCACCTGTGAATCTGCAGCTCAATTCATACATTAACAATTTTTCACGTTTTACCGTAGATGAAGGTTTTCCCATAGAAAATTCTTCCTTCGTTTTGAATTTTATCCACGGGGTATTAAAATAGGGATATTTATACCCTCTCGCTGTACCTACATCTATACTCTCCACCCCGGAGATAACAGAGCTTTTGTTTAATTGAAATTCCTTAATCATTTTAATCGTTAAGGGAGGTTTTGGCCCGAAAAATGCGAAAAATAATCGCATTTTTTACCATTTTTTTTCTGCTAAACGAGAATCGATTAAAACCCGCAACCGACGTGTGCTACTGATCGATTCTTCGCACACATTTTCTGAATTTTTGGATTTTTTTTAATATCAGAACGGGTAGAGGAGTGGCTTAAATAATCTGTCGACAAAATTGACCAGGACATTGTTTTGAATTCACATGAGTTGTTGAGGATTCTAGTAAAACTAGGATCATCACGTCAAAAAAATTTACTTCCAAAATAGCGGCCATTCGAGTCCAGAAAATTTGTATTTTTTTAGTAAAATCGCCGCCATTTTGAGAGCAAATCTTTATATACGTTATAATCCCGGTTCGGCGGATAGCTACTGGCATCCTGAACAACTCATGTAAATTTCAGACTGCTCGGGTGAACAATCTCAGAGATATCATTTGGACAAGGGTCCCGCCTGGTCAATTTTGTCGATATTTCTTCGTGCCACTCTTCTACCTGTCCTCACATTCAAAAAATCTTGAAAAATTCAGAATATGTGTGCGAAGATTTGACGAATAACACGTGTCGGTCGCAAATTTGAATAGTATATCGTTCGGCAGAAAAAAAAATCACGTGAAATACCTTTATTTATTACATTTTCAGGGTTCGAACTCCTCCGTCGAGTAATCTACGAACTTGACGTTTTTCTCATATCACCGAAATTCGTGAAAACCAAGGGAACTCGTGATGACTATTATAATTATTCCATTAACTGTCCGCGCCTCGTTGTCGTGGACAACGCGGTTTCACCGCGGCAATATATCGACCAAATCCATTCGGCAAATAGAAACCAAAAAAATCGAAAACAAAAAAACGAAGAAAAACCTTCGTATTGATTGGAAAATCACCAGACTGGAATAAAACTTTACTGATATCGTCGTGCCCCGTACGTTTGATAGAGGTAGTCATTCAGATCCATTTAATTTTTTCATTAATTACCGTCTCCTCACATTTTGGTTTATTTATGAGGTTACATTATATTTACCATGTGCTAGGGATCTAAAATTGGAAACTAAGGCACATGATTCACAGATATCCTGCTTTAGGCAGTTATTCCACGCGATGTTACCTACAAATCTTGGCGTCAAAGATCCTCGCATTTTACATCGATTAAGATTAAGATTAATTGTTGACTCAATAACTAACTAACCATTAGTCCAATCGATCTGTAATTTTGTGTACTTGTAGTTCTCACACTCAGGTCTAATGCAGACTAAAAGTTCTTGAAAATATTTGTTAGTTTGGCTGTAAAAAATTCTAGAAGATTCGAATTTTTTTATTTTTCAATATATATACGGACTTTAGGAATCTAAAAATGCATCCGAAATTGAATTTTTTTTGATAATCCTAGTCCACGCCAGAATCACATCAGTATTGAGTCGGCTCACGAAGCCTGATTCAGTTTGGACTAAAATTGACTTCGAAATTGAGTCCGCAGTTGACCCATGTGAAATGAGTCTTGCAAATAATTGATTTTCAGTTCCCTAATTTAACGATTTCTCAAATATTTCGCGGCTTTAAATAGATATAGGCCCGTGGACCCGGCTGAAAACATACTTCACTGCCACCGCGGGTATAATGCGGGTATATCCGACATTTTTTATGAATGAACTTCATTCATAAACTAGCTAGCTCATGAGCACGTAGATATTACGTTGGAATTCGCTACCGAGGGACGTCGACTAGCTATAGAATTTTTAGACTCATACATCGACGACGCCAAGCACCGGCACGTAGCGATCCGGTTTTGTTGTGACCTCGTCATTTACACATATAGCTTCATGCATAGTTTAGAATGCTTTTCACCTATATTTCGGTATCAGGATTGCCGTAAAATTTCTAGACACGTATCTCTCAAGATAAAATTACCCAAAACATAAATTAGTCAAAAGAACGAAAAATCGAAAGCATATCAACGGTTTTGCTACAATTTACGGTTAAATCGAAAGACGTGACGTCATACTTTGCCATAATCGGTATGACTTCGCTTGGAATAATTAAAGAGTTTCGGTTCAGCTGTTTGAGGTGTGTAAATTGAACCGTGAAATTAAAACGAGATTCTCTCTTTTCAGTGAAAAAATAAAAATCGTTTCGTTAGCAATTCATGGCTGTGGTGTAATTAGGTATACGCAGTGATCGTCGAATGACACAGATGCAATTTGTAGTTCCGCATAAGTTTTATTGATAATTGAGAAATTGCAGAAATTAGGCCGTGACGTCAGATCGAGGATATTACTGTGATTGAGCACTTACTTCGCTCTCAACGCGTTGCGAAGAGCCCAGTGAAGGTCACGTCACTTCTATGATTCTACGCAGCGAACCATTAATATTTTTTATAGTTACCATATATATTCACACCTTCGAACAGGTATGAAACCGAGATGAAGAATAGGAAGACAAAAAATTAGAGCAATCGTCCAAAGATTTGGAATGAAAAATGGATCGTCGTTTGATAATTTGTCAGAAAACCGATTCTGTGTTCAATTGATTTTATTATACAGCATGAAAAAGTTTTCCCTTCGGATGACAGAGTTTTTTTTCTGAAGAATTGTCGTAGACCAAGGAATCTGAAATCCAAAGAACGGTTGATCCCGGTTTCCACGACGAGGCGATGGTCCACAAATTCAAAGTTTCATGTGACTGTATAATACTTCAAAAGATTGTTATACCGTGATAAAATTGGGTTATCGGGAAAATTCTCTTTTGAGCCAAAAATACACTGTTTTACGATATTCTACCCCACCTCAGGGTATGCCAAAACAGATTGACAGTTTCCTTTTGTTCGAGATTCCGTGAAGAAGAAATTTCTAGAATTACGTCAAACAAATAATCAACCTGTCAAAAGAACAGCGCTGTCATTAAAGTCTAAGTAGTGCCTGAATCGACTATAACGTTTTCCATCCGACTGAACTATGAAGGGAAGTCTGCTTCCGTGCTCCGGGGTTTTTTGGATGGCTGATTCCAAATCTGAGGTCTGAAACTCCAGACTAATATCGTAAACATTTGAATGATTAATTTTGAATTTGGGATTTTGGATCTCAGATTCGGAAGCAAGCCAAAAGAACCCCCAGCATCAAGACAGACTTTGGAATTACTTGTTCCGGTCAAGTTGAAAGGCAAAAAGCTGGGGGAAAAATGTTGACTTGTTCTGGTACAGCCTCATTCAAAAATCATAATGACAGGTACCGCTCATCCGCATCACATGCAACACGTGAGGTTTTCTATTCAAGACAAATCGATGATTGTACCTTTAATTGGGTTATCACCGAAGTCCGGACTACGACTAGAAACTAAATCCACGTTCGAAGATGAATGAAAATAAATCGAATCGCTGTTATCTCAAGTTACACGCGTTTTATCAAAGACCTCTGAACTGGGATGATGACGACTGTCGCTAATCGGACTCAGCATTCCGTGGAAGCTGTATGTCTCGGATTTTGCATTCCAAAGATCGTGTGCAGGCACTGGCCAACACGATCTTTGCGACCTTCGGTTCAAAACGGTCGCTGTAATCTAATAAATGATGCTAAATGGCTGATGCATGATATCCACTTCATTGACAACACGTGCTGCAGTGCTTGACTCAACTCTCTACGGCTCTAAGTCTTCTCGGCACGTATAGCACGTTGGATTTTAGCGAGACGGAAATCAAAGACATTTATCCTTCGCTTCTTCAAGAAGCTTCCTTCCGGAAATATCATGCGGTGAATCCTTGCTCGGTTGGTAGGTTGCTTAGTTGCAATCCTTATGCTAGGAACCTCCTCTGCTCCTCTCTGCAATCGTCGTTATTGATTTTCCCCGTGTTCTAGACCCTCTTTCCTCTCAGCCGTCTGCTTCCCTTGTATTACCTCATGTCCGGGGACATAAATCTCTCGCAGAACTCGTCCCGAAGATTTGGAGACGTCACTTTCAGCTCTCCCGTTTCACCGTCCGATTCCGTCTCTGCTGTCTGCTGCCTCTCTGAAACTATACCTAGTGAAGACTCGGAGAAGTCGAGCGAACAAAACGAAGAACAAAAAAGAACGGGGAAAAAGGAAAAGGAGATCGAAAGAAGAAAAAAGGGAAAAAAATAAACGTCGAGGAACTGCCAACCGAGCGAAATGATTCGTTCGATTGCTGCAGGTCCATCTTACTCGCTCGATAAAGTAAATAGTGAACTCTGTGATACTTCGGGGCCCAATCTAGCCGGAGTAATATCACCGGGAACACTATACTTATAAACGATTGTTTAATATGTTGAGAATTCGCGGTGACTTGCTGTTTGCTTTGCTTTACCTATATATAGGTTCTTTTTTTCAAAAATTTGTGAGAACTGCAGTATTTTACATGGTACTTTTCATATCATCTAAAAAAAACCTGTTCAGTTACCGGAAATCCTGTCTTCAAGTGTGTGAAGAATATTGATTGGTAGTAAAAACAAGCAGGTAAATCGGCTGACCACGATGGGCCAGACGTAAAACTTCCCGTCCAAATTTTTCAAGGAAACAAAAGAACAGATGTATGACGATTTCCTAAAATAATTATTGGTAAGCAATTTTCAGATGAGAGGGGTTAAGAAAATCTGTCCTTGTATTCGTGATCAACGGTCCAGAAAACCTTGAGATTCCAAGTTTTATTGGAATCCGTCGATCCTTTCTCGAGATATCGTGGATTGAATTAATTATTTCTGAATTTTGTTCTTCGAATATCTCGAAAACTACTGGACCGATCAAATCCAGAATCCAATCAGGAATAAGTTCGGAGAATCCGCGTCGATTGATACCAAATTCATAAAAATCTGATCATTCGTTCTCGAGATATCGTCGGGCAAAAAAATTGATCACATACATACATACATACATGCACACACACAGACGTCCATCTGAAAATGATCGGAGATGATTCTCTAGACTTCAAAACGTCGAGATCTAGTGAAAACTCAACTTTTAATTTTCGGGGTGAATACAATAACTTCCTCTTTTCTCTGATATCAGAGAAACGGAAAGTTAAAAATCAAAATTCGGTTTTCTTCTATCGTAGAAGCAAATGTTTAAATTTATAGGAACGTGGAAATTTTTCAGGTCCATAATTTTGATGCAAAATCCTGTCAATTTCAGATTTTTAACTTGCCGCTTTGGAAATTGAACATTCTCAGAAAAAAAGGGAAGTTATTGGTTTCGGTCCGATTTTCGAAAATCGAGTTTTCATCAGATCTCGACGTTTTGGGGTCCCAGGGAGCTATTCTGACTATTTTTATATGGACGTACGTATGTGTGTGTAAACAAATTTTTGTCGTTCCATATCTTTAGAACGAATCGACCGATTGGAATGGTTCTCGCGGAGATCGAAAGGGGTTATCAAGACTTAGATCTGATTAGATTTTGGAGTCGATTGGTCGAGTAGTTTCAAAGTTATTCGAAGAATGAAAATTAAAAAAAAAAAAAAATTTCATGTTTTTAGCGCATAACTCCTGAGCTGTTCGTGCGGTTAGTCTCAAAACTCAATCAGATTTAAGTCTTGGATAGCCCTTTCGATTGCCGCAAGATTCATCAAAATCGAACGACTAGTTTAAAAGATATTGCACGACAAAGATTTCTCCTTTTGATAGACGTGAGCTGATTTCGAATCACTCAATGTTGAATCTGTCAAATTGTTTAAAAACTATTAAAAATTTCGCACATAAACATACAAACTGAACGATATTTTCTGACATCAAATATAACTCCCTAAAACGTAGAAATGTTGACATTTGACAAAAACTCGATTTTTTCAAAATCAGACGGAAAAAAAATTTGTATACGGAAAATTAACGATACTTATAACCTTCTTCAATGTATTATAAACACAATAGTATCAATTCATTGTAACGTATTTAACACATAGCGGGGAGTTTTAGGGTTGGTCCACAGGTCAACCGGTTTACTGTTTTTTTTATTCTCGGATTACGTGGAGCCAATTATATTGGCTTGCTACTCTCTGTACTTAGGTACATACTTATTTTGCTTTGCCGCAACTCGAGGCAAGTTATTTACAAAGCGACGACTAAGCAATCGAGGGAAAAGGCTCTGAGAGAGAGGCTGAGTGTTTCATGTATAATGCATGGCAGACAGGCGCCATCCGACCTGTCCTCCACAGGAGCAGCTTGGCGCAGGTGATATAGATTCAGCATCGTTTATTGGCTCTGCTCAGCAGTCTCATCTGTAACTTGGAGAGTCTCCTTGCGCAGACAACAAAGTGGCGAACTTTCTTTCTACAGCAATTCAATTAGCCATTCCCAGGTACGCGGGAGGGCGGTTTTCTGGTATAATTCTATAAAGTATGAAGAGGGGTTTCCACTTAATCAAAATTTAAATAACACCCCCTTCTATCATCGTTTTCATAGACTGAACGGATTCATAATACTACCAGTGTTCGTTGTAGCAATTTTCTTCATTTATAATTGACGAGTCCGATGCTGCTACTGAGGACATTCAACGAAATATCACGTTTCGAGGGGATAATTGATAAAAAAAACTCACCATTCATTCAGTTATTCAGATATTTCAAAGCGATCTCTTTTTCAGGAATGCCCTGTCGCCATACCAATTAGACCTTGTGTTCACTGCGAAAGCAAATATCACCGATCGAGCGGAATAGATTTTTAAAATATTGGCTGTATCACGTTATTGCGAAAAAATTGAGTAGAAATAGAAATACAATATTTGACGAACAATGCGTTGGGAAAAATCATAGAAATGTTACCGTTCACGGAGAATATATAGAGTATCAAAAATCCAAACGGTAGAATTTTTTGAATTTTGTGAGCAAGATTATGCGAAATATATTCGTGTGGTAATAAGGGATCAGAAATTAGGTGCGGAATGAATAATAAAATCTGAAGAGATTTTTTCGTCTTACTGTTTCAAAGCTTTTTCGGAAAAAAAAAAGTTAAAAAATTTCGAAGCGGGAGTTATTTTACTATGGACGGTTGCTGAAACATTTTCATACGTCACACCGGATTTTTGAAAAATTTTTCAGATTTTTTGCAAGAGATTTTTCGAAATAAGAAAGAAAACAAAAATCTTTTGCGAAAAATGTGAAAAAATTTTCAAAAATCCGGTGTGACGTATGAAAATGTTTCAGCCACCATACATAGTAAAATAACTCCCGCTTCGAATTGTTTTAACTTTGTTTTTCCGAAAAAGCTTCGAAACGGTAAGAAGGAAAAATCTCCTTTATACTCCGGGTCTAAGTTTAAAAATGTTTATATCTGACACACGATTTTTCAGAATTTTTTCAGGTTTTTAAATTGTGTCGATCAATATGGTCGTTTTGAAAAATTGTAGAAAATTCAAATTGATTCGAAAAAATCTAAAAAAAAAAAAAACCGAGTGCCTTATTCAAAGCGAGAACAATCATGCAAAAAATCCTGGACCCAATCCGAGAGGCCAAGAGTCAAACTCAGGTCGAATTGACATGAAATGCCCCACATACCTGTCTAAACTACTATGTGTAAGGTTTTTTTCATCCCGTATTGAAAAATGTCGATTTATCTGCGGGCTCGATCAGTTCCTGGTATGTCGCCGAGGGTCGGCTCCCGTTTTTTATTTTTTTTTTTTTATCTTTTCTTCTTTTTCTCCGAAGAAACCTCAACCAGGATTGATTGGTTCTTTCACCATCTAAGAAAGAATTGATCCTAACTTCGCACCTGATCGGACGTTGATGTATGCACCATACATGCGTCTTTGCAAGATGGATACGTGTTTCATAAATGCCATCTTTTTCATCAAAGTTTTTACATTTTTTTTTTTTTTTCTCGTTATTTTCTGGAGATTTTAGAGACGGATAATCGCTTCTAACTAATATACCTTACAGCCGATGTGTTACTCCACGATTTTATGACTGATCCTTTATTATAAAAACGAACAGGTCCTCTAACCAATCCCGTTGCATTACTGGTCTAAAAATTTCGTAGGTATATCTGACGTGACAATTGTCGAATGATCCAATAAAATTATTAACTTTTTTTGACTTGAAATTTCGGAAATTAAAGACAAAAAAAGTTTTTTTTTTTTATCCAAAAATTTGTCTTTTTGTTTTACGATTACCTGAAATTTTGCAACATAGGCAAAAAAAATCTTAATTTTTTTAATACATCAGATTATATTTTGTGTGAATTTTCTCGGACTCATTATCGCCTCGTGAAATTAGAAGAAAAAGAAAAAAAATCAGCTTTCAAATCAATTTTCAACCATTTTGATGAAACTCGACGAGTTTATACAGGAATCTTTGTTCAATGAATTATATACCTTGATATCCTCATGAAATCAACCATATATTGAACAGTCTGATATTCGGGACTGCAGCTATATTGTGTGAGTAAAATAATAAGACAACGAGAAAAAAAAATCGCCTTAAAGTTTCTTCTTCTTCCCAATATTGACCAAATATCGAATCTGGTCCGAGTTTAATCTCGGAACCAGTTTCGTTTCCGAGTTCGTTTTATTTCCGTACAGATATATGTATACGGTTAATAAGCAAAGTTCCGAAGAGGGAAAAAAAATTATTAATTAGGTGCTCGAATATCTAACTTGACCCTCTTGTTCATCTTATTGCTAAAAAAAAAGAAAAAAAAAAATTTTTGTATGTAACCTGTATCTTTATCTATACTTGTACATACATAATCCTCAATGTCTTTACAACCTAATACCGTTTCACCCCGGATAAGTTCGCTCATCCGATTTTCGGACGCTGAAAAAGTCAGTTTCTTATCTCTCGTTCTTTCTCCTGGCTTTATAATGAATCCTTTTTGTCCTCACACATCTTTTAGCTTACAATTTACACCTTAATATCTTCTGGGTTTATTGCCTCAATTTTTTCCCATCTAAATCGCAAGCTGCTTTATATATGAGGTCTGCCATTCCATAACGTTGTAAGTGCCATTTTATTTTTTTCAGAAATTCGTTTTTTTTTTCTTTTCTTTTAACTCCCCGCTATGAAAATTGAAAATTTTCAAAAAAAAAGGAAAGTTATTGGTGTCGGTCCGATTTTCGAAAATCGAGTTTTCATCAGATCTCGACGTTTTGGGGTCTTAGGAAGCTATTCTGACTATTTCTGGATGGACGTCCGTGTGTGTGTGTGTGAACAAATTTTTGTTGTACAATATCTTTAGAACGAATTGACCGATCGGAATGGTTCTTGCGCCGATCGAAAAGGTTTATCAAGACTTAGATCTGATTAGATTTTGGAGTCGATCGGTCGAGTAGTTTCAAAGTTATTCGAAGAATAAAAATTAGAGAAAAAAAAATTTTCGTGTTTTTAGCGCCCAACTCCTAAACTGTTCGTGCGATTAGTCTCAAAACTTGATCAGATTGAAGTTTTGGATAGCCCTTTTGATTGGTGCAAGATTCATAAAAATCGTCCTGTACCAGTTTTAGTCGATTCCTGAATTTTTTCCTCGAAGCATGACTGAAAAAGAGATAGCTTCGAAATATCCACAACTGAATGAATGGTGCGTTTTCATCGATTATCTCGAATGCATGCCCTTATTGCATCGAACTCTACAATTACAATAATAGCCACTAACATGATAATGAACGGTTGATTACAGCCGAGTATTAATTACGCGCTAATTGAACAGCGCACAATAATTATAACTGCGTATACGAGAATCAGTGAAAAATATATTTATTACTCTATCATATCAAAAATATTTTGAACATATAAGTCGGCACTATCTCGGATTGTTTTAAGATCAACTGTTTTTCGCTCTGCTTTGAGAAAAAAAAGTCACAAAAAAATGAAAAAAATAGATAAAAAAAAAAATAAGCCAAAGCTTACTGCAGTCGATTGGCATATTCAACGGCTAACGTATAACCGCAGCAAACAGCTAGCTCCTACCCCGGAACGCTTCTTGGCTATTTGGAATAACTTTGAGCTGGTATTCAGAGTCGTTATTATAATTAAGTTAATGGTATTGTCAGCCATATTGGCTGCCCTAAATGTCGTCTGGCTTCCGCAGTTCTCTGGCTACAATACCGCGGTGTCCGATATAATATTGAAAATCGGGTCTCTTGAGTAATTTAGAATAAAATTTGACCGAAATTTTATACGGAATTCCTTCCTCAAATCGTGGACTGCAGATTTGATCATTGAATTCTTCGAGCCAATCTGCGATTGGGGAATTTCTTTCTCATTTATATTTCCGCGTTTTATCGATCAGCCAATTCTGCTGCAGGTATATAATTCCTTCCGGTATAAACTTGAATAGAATGCTGCTGGTGCAGTTTACCACTTCCGGTAATTTAGTCACGTCGGAACGACCTTGCCGGAATCGTGCTACTGTCATGGAGGCCCGTTTCTTACCCCCGTATATAACGTCTACTATTTCCTTATTGATTAAAACAAGCGACCAGGCTATACGAGACCGAACGTGACTTCGTGTTCATTTGTGATTCTCCAGCAGTAGCCTTGAAGTCTATAGATGACCTTAAAGCTGGTCAATTTTCTATTGCAGTCCGATCGAATCTGAACCTGGCACATTACGACGCGGTGTAAAGGGGACCAGTGCAGCTTGGTTTTGGAAATTCGGAGTACTCCAAGATGCGTTTATTTGTCAGCCAAAGTTTATTTCACATAAAAAAAAAAATTTTCTTCGAAAACCTTTGTCGTAAGGTTTTAGGCACATCGTTGTTCCGATTAAGGTCGTTCAGGGCCTCATTTTGTTCAGAAAAGAAATCCTCATCGTGTGAACGAGGGAATTTTTTTTACAATTTCGTGTTGGCCAAGTTATTTGCAAATTAGTGGCCTAAGTATTGGAAATTTTTGATAATTGACCGTAACTTTTCACATGATTTTTTTTTTACCGATCCCTACGTTCATAAGATGTAGAATTGCTGTCTGAAGAAAGCAAGACCTTGAGAGGTTGAATTGGACCAACGACGTGCCTGAAACCTTACGACAAAGTTTTTGGAAGAAAATTTCGTTTTTTATGTGAAATAAACTTTGGTTGACAAATAAATGAATTTTATCGACAATTTTTTATCTAGTTTCATATGGTCAGAAATTTGTAAAAAATTGTCTCATTGAAATATTAAGCTTGGCTTTGTTTTTTGTAAAAACTTGCGTTTTCTGTCTATGAACAGAATATTCACTGTCAATGAAAACGAGTCAAAAAATTAGTCTGATCTTTTTCGAAAAGTGTATTTCAAGACTGACGTTTCGATGTTCTTTCTTTCGATGATTCAGTCAATAGAATTCGAGATATGAACAATTGTAATTCTGGGAATTAGAAAATGAGTAAATATTTGAAAATTCACATCCCGCGGATATCCGTGAGAGATAAGAATTGAAAAAGAAAAATTCTGAATATAGAACCTGCACCATGACTAAACGAATATAGAAATAAATCATCTACAGAATCGAAATTTCATGGGACAGAATTGACGTGTACGTGGAATGTTTTGCACGTATGGCTAGAAAAAGAAAAATAATAATGATAACAAAATATAAATAAAATAAAAAGTTCAAAGAACGGTGAAAAATTTTCAGTTCAAACACGTGTAGGAGTCAAGATTCTGGAAATTGTAACAGACCTCCTCTCAAAGACTATATTATTTCCTCGAGCCCCCTTTCCACCTTCCCCAGGCGAAACGTGACAGATCTTTCATCCTTGGACAGAACTTTTATTTTTTTTCTTCTCTCTTTTTGCCCCAAAACAGACGCGTGGGTGTTACGACTATAAGAAAACTCTCGAAAATATCAAGCCTTTCTTTCATTCCGAGAGAATATTCTCCATATCAAACATCGATAAAACCGGAGTATGGGGTCGTCGGGGGTTTTTTTTTTCTCTCCTTTTCCGTTTTGTGGGTAGAAAATTTTAGGGGTGGCGGGATATGCCCGAAAGATTTCTATACGGTCTGAAAAAAAATGAAGACACAATCGAATTGCACCATCGAGTAAATAATTTTACCTTTTTCTTACGAGTTCGATTGAATTTTGCATAATGACGCATTTTTAACATCGTTCGATCATTATATGGACAGAAAAAAGAACAAAATTATTAGCTACCGGTCGATATTTGATCCGAAGAAAAAATAAAACCCCCCCAAAAAAATCGAATACCGAATTGAAAGAATTAAGAGAAATATAAACGAGGCGAAATTTTTCTTTTTTCACGTAATACTGAAAAAGTATAACCTTAAGCTTAAAATTGCAGAATGAAATTGTAGCTGAAAAAGCATAGCTGTGTGTGAAGTTGATCAGAGAGGGAGAGAGAGAGAGAGAGAGAGAGAGAGAGAGAGAAATGGCCGAACTGAACTCATATCGAATTCCGCGAGCTACCCAATCGTTTTATTATACCGTGGTGAAAAAAACTCACCCCTGCATATTCCTGCAGAACCACTGTTCCAAAATCCGCAGATCCCTGGTCGATTGTTGCTGCAGGCTTCTCTCCGATCGGTGCAAAATCCCTAAGAGATACGACAGGGCGTGAAAAGATCGAGAAGCGCAGCTTTTATGATATTTCAGATATACCCACGCCTTTGGATTCAAGCATGTTCTATTCATTTCGTAAGAAATACTCCGGCAAAGCGGATCGCATAATATCATACCTTGAATATTTTTCCGATTTATTAAATATCCGAGATTTTCTGCAGTAATTTGGGTAAGATGGGGGAATGCCCGTGAGTTACAAGCATGCAAGAAAAAAAAAATTGGAGTCCGATGTACACCGAGGCGTCTCTAGTCTCGAAGTATAAAAAAATCCTGTGAAGTCTTATGAAATATTTGAAAATCCACGGAGTCATTTTGATTCATTGGAAGTCATAAATACGAAATCCCTAAAAATTTCAGTGAAATCCATTGAAATCTTTGAAGTCCTGTGAACTTTGATAGCAGTTTAAATCGTTTACCGAATTGATTGACCTCTCGCCATATTATATACTGTAATATACTGCATCGAGATTTCAAATTCCGGAAGATAATGACGGGTCCAGAAATTTGATCCCATTTAATCGCGTGATTCTAGGGTTCCGCTAATTGCTGACAGGGTTAGCACTTTTTTTTTTTGTTTTGTTTTTTGTGTTCTTTCACTGCAATCACCGCGAGGGTTGGTTTACGAGGTCATTTCCTATCTACATCTAACGAAATAACGCGGCGTTGCAGCTAACTCCGACATTCAGTCATCCCTTTATCACTAATCGTCGACGTTTCGTACTACAGGGCTAAAAAAAAAAAAGGGCAGAATGAGCAGTCCCAAGAGACTGTACTCAACAGGCATTCACGATTTATCGTTATCATAAGTATCGAGTTAAGAGAGGATAAAAAATAGCGTTATTTATTTTTGTAGGTAAACTATCAGAATAGATGTCATATCCTAAGATTTCTTGCCAGGGGCATAATCCCCAACCAAAATTAGTGTAACGCTCCAAAAGACTAGAGTTTTAGGTCAGTGCAGTAGGCTTGGGCAGTCCGGACGGACAAGAAGCCTGAAAAAAGTGATGAATCTTTGTAGGTAAACGATCAGACTAGATAGAAAACCATAAGTTTTTTTTCTAAGGCCATAATCCTCAATTGAAACGAGTGTTACGCTTCGAAAGACAAGATATTTGGGTTGGCGCAGTAGTGTCGACCAGTCCGGACAGACAAAAATCGTCCTTAATAAGGCAAATTCATAAGGCACTCTAGAGATATACTTCGTATAAAAAATGATTACCTAAAAACAACGCTGTACAACAGACATGCGACAAGGAAGGGGTGTTAAATCGAATTTTCCACCTTACTGAAAAATTCAGTACCTACACATCTGTGCGCTCCTCGAACTGCGGGGGGATCGAACTGTCGTTTGTCTGGCATTTGCCATCAATGTTTGACAAAATTTTATCCTCAGAATTTAGGCTATCGTATGCAGCGGGACTTACGAGCATGCATTGAACCCTTTTCAGGACTGCAATCAGTGATCAAGTTCTTTTCATTCGCATTACGATTCTGTGATACTAAAATCGTCATCTCTGCCGCGGTGTTTAGTTATAGCGAATGTTTCCGCTATCTCTCATCAGCCGGGACACATAATTACGAAATCCTGAAGCTATTTTGGAAGAAATATGTACGTAAATGTGACGAGATATCGATAATGAAATAATTGACCTTTGATCATCACGTTTGCTCATTAGGTAGAGAGAAAAATACCAGCGATATTAAATTGCGCAACGAAATAGAACCGTGGCGGGTCTCCTCGGTTCGATAGTATAAAAAAATTAATCTCAATCATTAAACAATATCAAATCCCGTTGATAAACGCTCATAGCAAATTCAAGTAAATAAAACTAATCGCGATGATACATACGTCCATCTTTTATATACACGAAATTGTCAGGTCCGAAGGGGATGCAGACTAGAGACCCTCAATCCACGACGACCCTCTACCTCGCGATCGAATTCGGCCACTGCAATTTCTCTGAGGAGAGAAGCGTAATAGAATCTTCGTCCGACAAAAAAGGGTCTCGTTTTTTTTTTCTTTTTTATTTCGCTTCTTTTTTTTTTTTCTTGACGGGGGTTGAAATTCGCTGAGAGGTCGGATGAACCGAACTTTCAAACACCCGCTAAGTACTTTCCACGATGAGCGTCCGATTTAACGGACAAGAAATCTTGAGACGACTGAGAAAACGATCATGGTCATAAAAAAATTTTTTTAACCAACTTGAAAATTATTCAAACCTTGACTGATCAAAGCGCGTATCGAATGGCCTTTGAACGGTTACCAAGAAGAGATTCGTAAGTACGTTGACCCACTAAACTATTTATCGAAAATAAACTCGAGCGAATTCGATTGAAGAATTTTCCTTTTTCAAACCCCTGCAGGTTGTTTGCACTTTGAATTGCATTTTTTATCCTCGTGAGAATGAAAGGTGATCAAGATTGCGCTGAAACGCTGTTTAGGGTTCCTATCGATCATCATCATCATGTAGGGTTGTTCTTGTCGGGCCTTGGGGCGCAATTTTTGTTTTGTATTAAAATATTATCAGTAAAATTCCATATTCCAAGGTTCGATGGGTTCTTTGGTACCAAAGAGCGAATTTTTGAGGTTTTAGAGCAAAAGTTTGACTCCGAAGAGTTTAGAGGGAACGCTGTGACTATAAAACCAAGAAAATCCGAAATACTCGGTTTTTCACGATAAGATCCTCGCCGCCAAACATGGCCTGGTTTCTACATAATTGCTTGCAAATCTTGTACAGCAATGGCGACGGCTGCACCGTCGAAGTTTAAATAACCCCAAACGGGTTAGAAGCTACGAACCTGCAGCCACGAAATTGCCATTGCCAAGACATACGTGTACTACTTTACACACGTGTGGATGTGAGTGCAAGTGTACCCATCTCTGTTGACCCGAAATCCACATGGTTCCATGGATGTTACTTTGGCCGGTGTCCAGCCTTGTGACGTCACGTAGGTATAAGTGTACACGTGTATCTATACATATGTATAAGTCCCCGTCTATATCTTTACGAAGGGGGGTTCTTCTACGACCTGAAAACATAAATTTTTTTGAAAATTTTCAATTTTCATAGCGGGAAGTTGAAAAAAAAATGCTTCGAAGCTATTTTTATTTAGTTTTCTGACTTCGTTTTTGCTCTGCGGTAAAGAGGAAATGTTGATCCAGAAAAAGCAGCATTTGCTTACAATTTTTTACACTGGTTATCTATGGAGTGAATTTTGAAATTTGCCTTTATTTTTTGCACCGTATATCGACGCCTGGGCGGAAGAAGATCGTATCTCGGAAAACCCGTGAAGTAGATCGTAACTCGGAAAACCGGTGAAGAAGAACGTATCTCGGAAAACCCTTGAAGAAGATCGTAACTCGGAAAACCCGTACGGGTTTTCCGAGTTACGATCTTCTTCAAGGGTTGACCGAGTTACGATCTTCTTCACCGGTTTTCCGAGTCACGATCTTCTTCAAGGGTTTTCCGAGATACGTTCTTCTTCACCGGTTTTCCGAGTTACGATCTACTTCACGGGTTTTCCGAGATACGATCTTCTTCCGCCCAGGCGTCGATATATAATATCCGTGACTGATGCGAAACGCGACAGAAGTGACATTTTGTAACTTTATCAGTCAGTCATTCAAAGATAAGGTATGTACCTAGCTACCCATTCAGACCAATGCATATGCTTTTACGCAACCCTAAAATTCAGCCAGATAATGTGTCTGGAGGGTCTGACTCGTAACTATCCGAATATAAAAGTGGAGGTTTTAGTGACTCCGAAGATTACCGGAACTTGTTTTTCGTCAAAAAATGTAACTCGACTGGGTTTACTTTACAGTCATAGACGTTGCCTCTCCGGTTTTAGTCGCCCCATCTGTACGCCGGGGTCGGAACGATAACTAAGTGATAGAAATTAACTGGATTTCTAAAATTATCGGTGATTTTAATCCGTTACGGTTTTTTCATCAAATCATTTACAAGTAGGTATGTACACCTTTGAATGGTTGAAATTTTCATACAGGAATTGACACCTAATTATGTGAGTATTCAGGTTTCTGAACAAATTCAAAAAAAAAACAAAAAAAATCCACATTTTACATGATCCATTAGACACGGCAAAAAAAAAAAAAAAAAAGAAAATCAACTGATTCTCCTTTTTGTTACTTGAGGGGACCAGTACAGCTTGGTTTGGGAAATTTGGAGTACTCCAAAATTTATTTGTGACCAAAGTTTATTTCACATCAAAAAAAAATTTTCTTCGAAAGACTTTGTCGTAAGGTTTCAGGCACATCGTTGGTCCAATTCAACCTCCCAAGGTCTTGCTCTCTTCAGACAGCAATTCTACATCTTATGAACGTAGGGATCGGTGAAAAAAAATTCACGTGAAAAGTTACGGTCAATTATCAAAAATTTCCAATATTTAGGCCACTAATTTGCAGATAACTTGGCCAACAAAAAATTGTAAAAAAATTCCCTCGTTCACACGATGAGGATTTCTTTTCTGAACAAAATGAGTCCTCAACGAGCTAAATCGGAACAACGATGTGCCTAAATCCTTACGACAAAGGTTTTCAATGAAAATTTTTTTGGTATTCGTCCTACCTTGTATCAATCGATGCGGTTTCGTTTTGAATTATTCAAAGAACAAAATTTTTAGAAAAGCAGCATCTCAATTGATGATATCTCGAAAGCTGATCAACGGATTCCAATGATTTTGGTCTCAATCGATAGGATTTACTCCAACTTGAACCTGATCGAATTTCAGAATTGTTCGATCCATCAGTTTATGTGTTTGAAGAAGGCAAACATCACCTCCCCCCCCCCCCCCCCCCAAATACATGTCTTTTTTTTTTTTTTAATGACACTTTTTACTCGTGGAATACTATTTTTTGAATTTGAAAAATTTGAGGGGGAAACTCCTGAATTTTTTTTTCCATGTTTTTTTTTCTAAAAAAAAACTGTGATCTGATATATTCGTATACCTATAGCCTATATACAGGGTGAGTTTTATTAATGTTTCAATATGAGCGTGGCTCAGCTATGCTAAAATTGAGTTCAATATATTCGGCTAATCGAACGACCGGAGGCCGAAAAATGAAACGTAACTTTCACACGATGCATGACTCATCTGTGAATCCAACTTTTACGGGATCAGACGTTTTATTTTCCGAAAAATTATGTTTTTTTTTTGTTTTTTTTTGTTTTTATAGCAACCGAAGTTAGAACTTTGACAGAAGTCACCCTGTATATACCTATTCAAACGTGCAAAGCTCTCGGATTTCTTTTTACACGTTTGTCAACACTACAATTCTTTACGATATATATACATTCACACTAACGCGGTTTATCACCGGATTATGGTTATACCATACGTTCGCAAAGTATCGTACGGCCGTGGGGGTTGACTACAATCGTTAAATATATATATGTATATATCGGTAACGATATAGAGGGTCGTTGGTGATCGTTATTCGATACGGGTGAATTTTTGAAGCTTGAAACGCATTAATTTCAGGTATAATAAAAATGATGTTTTTTAATTTTTTTAATTTTTTTTTTTCCTCGGGCGGGGGGGCTTAAAATTTGAACGGCAACAATATTTCACAGAGAATATTACCGACGGAGAAGTTTGAGGGATTGATTCGCGGTGATATTTCAAATCGTATTTGTCCATCACGGCTGACGTTATTTTCGCATTGTTTGTCATCCCCCGGAGATAACAGAAAAAAAAAGATAAAAAAAAATTACAAAAAAAAAAAACCGCCGGGATGAGAACGACTGTTTTTTGTTTGTTCGGGTGTACAGTTTTTTTTTTTTTGCTCGTTTTTTGTTTCCTACGTATAACAAATGATGTTTTGGTACAAAAAAAAAAAAAAGAAAAAACACGTATAATCCGATTTTTCACACGTGGTCGCAAAAAACAAAAATAAAAATAATCGCTTTCCCAAATATGTGACAAAAATGTTTTCTTTATGTTACAGGTAAGACTATCTTCTTGACTTTGCCTCCTCACAACCGCTCCCATCGTAATCTGCAGGTAAAATTAAATAAGAACCAAAATAGTGTTACAAAATTTCGTCGTCAGATGTTTGAAGAAAAAAAGTTGACAAAGCCTCTTTAATTCTTTAAACGGATTAAATATTGGCATATTTTACCTTAATCTGTCTAAAAAAAAAAAAAAAATCGAATTAAATATTTTATCCACCGAGTTTAATCTGTTTTACCGAAGATTATAGATCCTGAATAACTCGATAGGTAAGAGGATAACGTCGGTAAATTAGAATCTAACGATTTATTATAACCTTGACAAGTGTTCAGGAATTCGTAGAGCCGATTGTCTGCAGTATACTGTGAAGCGATCGTATATGAGGAATTCGGTGTCGACTCGACCAATAATTTTCCCTCACCATTTCCGATTCGCTTCACGATTTTTTTGTACGATTCTACGATCTTAAAAAAGCACTGGTGAATTTTTTTCAGATTTTTCCCTCCAATTACCGTTAATTTTCTATGATAATTCAAACCGGTCTCAAAATCGGCATTTTTAAAAAATCTCAAAAAATTCTCAAAAATCTTGGACGATTTTTTCTTCTATCTTTTTTTTTAGCAGTTTCAACATTTTGAACAAACGAAACTTCATGTTCGAACGTTTCGAAAATTCTCGAAAAAATTATCAAAAATTCTGTGTTTAATTTTGAATATTTTCCGAACTTTACAGAATTTTTTAGTAATTCTTCGCCAAATAATATTGATTATAAGCTATTTCGCTGACTAACGACCATCGGTCATTCTATATACCGAGAAATTAACACGGACTGACTGGACTTTGCGATCAGGGTCTCTCAAGGCGAAGGAAACTTCGGTAGTTTACTCGTCTCTCTCCCATCTTTCTCTACCCTATACGATGCGAAGTCCCTGAGGTTATAAGTATAAGTAAGCCGGCTTACGTGAAGCAGATTCCCGAAGGATTTTGTCCGCGTTCTTCTCTTCTGTCTACAGCTTTTACTGTACCTATGTAACTAGTACATTGAAATATTTAGACGTCGATTTCGTTTGTGGAACCGAAAATCGGTTTCACGTTCGAACTCATCGACTATTTTAATTATTTTTCTGTTTTTCTTTTCAAAATTCTATTTTTTACGATAAGGAACTAAATTATCCCGGTACATGCACGTAAAAGTAGGCAGGTTTTCCAGGGCTCCACATTCATTTCTGTCGGCGATATCGTTGAACGGATCCTTGTTCGTAAATTCCTGGGATACCTCCTCCCGCCTCTGAAGACGAGGTAGAACGCTAATTGGGTCAAGAGAGATTAGCAGAATGTGCAAACTGCTTTGCGGTGTCAGCTGTTAAGAGTAAAAACTGTACTTATGTACCTACCAAATTAAGCACAGTGATAAGACTGGCCGAACAAGCTCTGCTGTAGTTTAATCACGTACAAGATCCAGTACAGGTACTCAGGCAGAGTTCAACATAAGACCCAGCGTCGGACCAGTACCGAATCAATTAGTTTCCTCAAAAATTTATATCGAAAGGCAGACACGAGAAGCTCGTTATCTCTCACAGGGCTTACCCCCTTCCGGTTTCTAGCCCTTGAAATGTATCACGAGAGAAGTCCAAGACTGTGGCAACACTGGGCTACGGATGCTGGCCCAGAATTGGTCCGTATTAAGAGCGCGAGCAGATTTTACATTGCCCAACGCTGGCCCAGTACTGGGCCAGTGTTACCAGTATCGGTACACGCTGTACTGGTACTTATCTAATCGCTAGAGTTTGCTGTTGATGAATATTACTGTTTGAGTAATCGAGATTGAAAAAATTTGATAAATGTTAGAGGATTTATGAAGCAGATTATACACAGAGCCTGTTTATTTTAACTTCATCCCCCTTTTTTTTTTGTTTTTTTTGTTTTTGTTTTCAGGGATCGGTTTCGGTATGTACAGCCGCTATGTGCCTATGTATTATAGGTAAATGCGTGGGAAAATGAAACAAAAAAAACACCGAAGTGGATGTAGAAGTTTTCGAGATTCCGTTCCCTTTGTATCTCGAGATATAACACAGAGGCATATCTTTCTAAATGAATCTTGGAACGAATTAGGAACTTCCTTCCTTCAGAGCAAAGAGTAGATTACATTCCAAGGAGTGTAATTGTTTCTGAACAGGTTTCAGACCGGGACTTTTCCAAGCCTTAAGAATAAGTTTGTAGACTTTAAGGTCTCTTAAACTCCCATGCCTTTTCACAGAAAAGAATTCATCTTAATTAAATCAATTTTTCAATCTTTCCTCGCTAATTGTGAGTTCCATTATAATTATAATACCGACTCCTCGAGGCATAAGAAGATGGGAAGGTCGAATTCACCTTCAAAATATCAGACTACTACCCTCCCACAATTTTTACCCCAATAAAAAAAAAAGGAAAAAAAATTTCTAAGACTTGTAGAACTGAAATTCTTCGAACCACCTTTTCGCAGCTCAATATTAGCTCCGTTGCCAATCTCTTATCCGATAAACTTCAGACTTTGACGCAAACGTTGACTGAGTCTGCAGGTACATACGAAACGGCTTTGTGCATGGTCGGCGCACTGAGAGTTGTAAACGAGGAAACAACCGGCTTTGTGATTTGCTTTTTAATATGAAAATTTAATACATTCATACACGTAGTTCTACTGTTTTGATTATACGGTTCAGCTCGTTGCGAAATTTTCATCGTTCCACTACGTACGTTTCGAGCAAACGAAACTACTGTCGGTGCAAAAAGGTTTGGCCCCTCTGTTTGAGTGATCATAACTTCTACAGAAAAATTGGTAGAGCATCGAGTCTGGTAAGATCGTAAAGCGTCGAATTTTCTGCGTCTGATGGTTATTTACAAATTTCTGTGTAAAAATCGTGAAAACCGTTATGATCTCCGAAAAGTTAAAAAACGTAGTTTTTTCGGAGTTCATTGCCGTACGTCAACTTCGACTCGTCACTGTTCGTCTAAAATAAGTGTAAAAAATCTGGTAAAATTCAGGAATATTCCCTGAACATTAACGAACATGATAGCGCTTGGAAATTACAAAAATATTCACAGATCTGTACGCCAGGTGCAAAAAGGTCCAATGGTACGATTTGGGGAACGGATTGTTACGGGTAAACCTGAGCTAGCTCAAAATTTTCGTCAGAATATACACTTTTTGATTCCGTAATCAGTTTTTGGTTCGCAATAGTAAACTTTCAGTAATCGACGTCAACAATTTTTCAAATTTGCGGAGGGCCGCGTGTGTCCCAGCCGCGATATACGTCGCTACATTTCCCCCCCGCCCCGCCGCGCCCGTCGCAAACTCAATTGTTGCTCCACTGAAATGTAGCGACGGATATCGCGGCTGGGACACACACGGCCCCTCGCAAATTTGAAAAATTGTTGACGTCGATGACTGGAAGTTTACTATTGCGAACCTAAAACTGATTACGGAGTCACAAAGTGTATATTCTGACGAAAATTTTGTGCTAGCTCAGGTTCACCCGTAACAATCCGTTCCCCAAATCGCACCATTGGACCTTTTCGCACCTGGCGTACAGATTTGTGAATATTTTTGTAATTTCCAAGCGCTATCATGTTCGTTAATGTTCAGGGAATATTCCTGAATTTTACCAGATTTTTTACACTTATTTTAGACGAACAGTGACGAGTCGAAGTTGACGTACGGCAATGAACTCCGAAAAAACTACGTTTTTTAACTTTTCGGAGATCATAACGGTTTTCACGATTTTTACACAGAAATTTGTAAATAACCATCAGACGCAGAAAATTCGACGCTTTACGATCTTACCAGACTCGATGCTCTACCAATTTTTCTGTAGAAGTTATGATCACTCAAACAGAGGGGCCAAACCTTTTTGCACCGACAGTAGTCGGTTGAACCACAGACTGGAACCTGAAACAAACAAAACCAAAAAATGAAAATAAATAAAACCGAGCATTGTAATAGGAATTTTTTAAAAATGAGAAGAGTTATATCTGCGGGCGGTGTTCGCTCTCCGTGTGCCGTTTTCAGTCTCCTACTACCAACGCGGATGAGAAGAATTTTAATAATCTTTGAAAGTGAGTAAAATTGATTAGAAATTAGTCTCTAGTCTTTTTTGGTTTCGAGTATCGAAATCTGTTTTTTTTTTAATCCTTTTACGCCTGTTTTTTCATTACGCTTTAGACATTACTCGCATGTAGGTATTACAGGCACTACGCTACTATTTTAGAGAGCCCTAAGGTTCCCCTAACAAAATCTGCCACTGACCCAAATTCAGAGATCAGAATCTATCGCTGTTTCCTTCCCTTCCCTTCCTTCGTTTCGCTTCGCTTCCGGTTTTCATGCTGTACGGCTTATATTGATTACCGAGTGCTGTTTTCAGTGCTTGAAAATAATGCGATTCTAATTCTCATAGGAACGAATTGCGGCACGACTTCACTTATCTTTGGATAAAGTTTACTTAGGATATCAACTTGTCGAAATTTTCTTGGTAAGAAAATTATGGAAAGGAGGATATCCTCCGTTCAATACACGAGTTAATCATCTCACGACATTCTTATCTCTGTTCAAACAATGCGATAAGCTCAAATGGCTCAATACTGCCGGACGTTAAAGGGGCATATTACGGTGGTCGTTGAAATTGAAAATTTCCAGGCCGCCCCCCAAATCAACTCCGAATAAATAAACACTAATCGTGTAATTTCTTCAGAATTTTATTTTAACATTTAACCCTTGATCACAGAGGATGAACTTTTCCATTTAAAATGTACTGAGTTTCGCGGACTTTCTAGTTGTTATTTTATTGTAGGACTAATTATGGGCCCAAACTTTTGAAATTTCCACAAATTAGTCTACTAGAATGCTGCTACGTGGAAAAAAATTGCCACCTCCCTACCCTCAAAATTTTGTATGGATTATCCCACGCCAATATGATGATTTTTTTTTTTCAAATTTATCGAATGTTGCTCAAAAACATTGAAAATATATCTTTCCCGATGTTTTTCGGTTTCTTCACATTTTGCATTTTATCATTATATTGGCATGGAATAACCCATACAAAATTTTATTGGCAGGAGGGTGGCAATTTTTTTGAACACAGCAGGATTCTAGTAGATCAATTTGTAAGAATTTCAAATTTTTAGGCCCATAGTTAGTCCTACAACGAAATAATAACTGGAAAGACCGAGAAACCCCGTACATTTTATATGAAAAAGTTCATCCTCGATGGGAAAGGGTTAAATGTTAAAATAAAATTCTGAAAAAATTACACGATTAGTTTTTATTTATTTGGAGTTGATTCGGGGGGCGGCCCGAAAATTTTTATCTTTAACGACCACCCTAATATACACCTAGCAAGATCCAAGAAAGTAATTTGGGGATCCTCTTTTTCTGGGAAACTATTTTGTAAAACTTTCAGCATTTTGACCTTGCTGGGTGTGTAAATGCTGCACACTTTGAAAATATTTGTTCGTTTCTCTCCAAAAGCTGGTAATTAGTTGTGAAAAAAACTGAGTCTATAGAAAATTTTTTGATACCTTTTCAGTGATATTATACTGTCTTTGGTAAATTTCTGAAGAGTAGATTAATTTCTAGTAACTTTTAAATCACGTCAATATTTTCAGTTAAAATTCCCCGAAGATCTTGTAGAGCTGTTCTTGTGTCAACAGCTCGATAAGGGTTACCGGCATTTGACAATTCGGGGTGATGAAGGGCGAGGAAAAGGCACGAGTGGTGACGTAAATATTTGAATAGTCCGCCTTGTCGATACTAATATCATCCGGGGAATTTCCCGAAAACAAAAAAATCATATATCATTCACGTATCCGTTCGTCGGTTCTCGAAATTCGACTAAAACAGATCAGGAATCATCTTCCTTTTCGATGTAATTCGATTCGCAAATGAAATGAAAGAAGAATAAGAGGACAAACTGAAAAGTAAGAGAACTGAACTAAGATTGATTATTCAAGAAGTTGAAGTAAAAAATTGTCTCCGCTTATCACGAATGGTCCCGTCGCGGTGAATTTCGAATGACATAGAGTCACGACCGTGATGGGAGACATGAAGAAAGAGAGTTTTAAGGGTATCTCACGTAGATTGGGGAGCGAGTACGACGAGTTGACTATAAAGTAGCTCAGCTTGGTTGAAAACTATTTTAATTTCAAGAAACTTTGAGCGCATCGTTTCGACCTCGGAGCACAAAGCTTCGTTTTTAGTTCGCGGATTCTCTACTATCTAAAGCTAATTTGGCTTCACCCACTCTATCTTCATCCCAGAATGAATGGTAAAAATTTCTCGCTTTCAAAACTATATTAAAACATGAAACAAAAAATTTCAATTAATAAAATTTATATACCCACTACAATAAGCCAAGATAGATCGACGGGTATCACCGAAAAGCCCTTTTTTTACAGCTCATATCAAGTGTAGACTAATCAACTCACCACCCCTCTCCCCTCTTATTCGGTATAATTTTTCTTTCGCGAAAATTTTCAAGTCCAGAATCCTTTTAACTTCCTGCTTTGAAAATTGAAAATTTTCAAAAAAAAAAAGGGAAGTTATTGGTTTCAGTTCGATTTTCGGAAATCGAGTTTTCATCAGGTCTCGACGTTTTGGGGTCCTAGAAAGCTATTCTGACTATTTTTGGATGGACGTCCGTATGTATGTGTGTGTAGACAAATTTTTGTCATACGATATCTTTAGAACGAATCGACCGATTGGAATGGTTCTTGCGGCGATCGAAAGGGTTTATCAAGACTTAGATCTGATTAGATTTTGGAGTCGATCGGTCGAGTACTTTCAAAGTTATTCGAAGAATAAAAATTAAAAATAACAAATTTTTCATGTTTTTAGCGCATAACTCCTAAACTGTTCGTGCGATTAGTCTCAAAACTTAATCAGATTAAAGTCTTGGATAGCCCTTTCGATTACCACAAGATTCATCAAAATCGAACGATTAGTTTAAAAGATATTAATTTCTTTTTTTGTCGTACGATACCTTTGGAACGAATTAACCGATTTAAAACAACCGAGACAAAACTGATCGGATAAAATATTTTTCCAAATCGATATACCAGTTATTAAAAAAAAAATTACTTTCCAAACAGCGTGCGCAAAATTCGCGAGGGTGACACACTGAATTACCTACTTTGCGCCCTTGTTTCGTAATTCACTATTCCTTGAATAAAATCGGGCTGATCTCGTCTTGTATCCATTTCAGTCGAAGAATGTGCGACGAAATATTGACAATTTATTTCACATACTATACGCGAGGTTAGGAGAAGAATATCCCTCGTACGTTTCGTTGCTTGAATTTATATTAAATTGTCGTTTACGTACGTTTATCTTACAAATGACTCATCATTCATGATTCAATGTAGACTGATGCAAGTCGCGACATAGTTTAACTCTGACCTTTCGGTGCATAGTAAATCAGATACCAAGCTCTAACTCAATTTGCCTTCATATATTTACTGCCATACACGTTAAGTGTTTAACGTAATCATTCGCTTCGTTACATCAACAACATCGTTAACAGTTAACCGTATGTTTAACAGTACGATTCTTTAAGCTTCACTTAATCGTTTTATACATTTTTGTACAACGATTTGAAATTATTCAGTTCAAGATTTTTTGTGTCCTGAAGTGGGTTATTTTCCAGGATTTTTTGGAGTTTTTTTCACGGTGGTCGTTTCAAAGTCTCTTAACTACGTCAATCCTCAAAATTTCGGGGCAATATTTTACCTCGATATTTTTGAAATCTATGAACTTTGAAGAAAATTCAATTTATGAAAATCCTTTCATCCGATCGATCCGGTTTCTTCCTTAGCTAAATTTTTTTTGGTTTAAAAATTATAAAATTATTATATAACGAGTCCTTTCATGCCGTTAAAAGATTAAAAGCAGTCTTTCACGGTCAAATTAAAGAACTTATAGCTATCCATGTTACGAATTTAACTAGTAAACTAATCCGTTATAACACTAATTGGATTAAACACTAGAGAGTTTATGGATTCTCTTGTCTAATTTGTCGCATAGCTTCTTCCTTCACTCCTGTGTAAAGAAAGACGGACGAAAATAAGACATGAAAAAAAAACGAAAATCCAAAAAAAAAAAAAAAAAAAAAAAAAAAAAAAAACTAAAACAGCATCGTAATTTTGAAAAGATTGCTGAGTGGAATTAGACTCGAATAGAAAGAAAAGGCTGAAACGGCGTCCAATTTCTTCGGGATTCAATTCTTCGTGAAAACAGCGGGGCTAGATTAATTCCCTCGCATTGTCCGTTAATAACGCTATTATATGATTTTAAACCAAGCATCCAGCTCTCTTTCTCCGAGTGATTAATACCTTATTGTTATCGGCTGAAACTCTTTCGCATAACAGCATCACATAGTCTCTACTTTCAGCCCATTTTCTCCCGTTTCTCTAAAATCTTTAACGAGACAAATACTTTCATTAATATAATTTTTAATTTGAGAAATTAGCTGAGGGAAACAGTACAGCTTGGTTTTGGAAATTCGGAGCACTCCAAAATGCATTTATTACTCAGCCAAAGTTTATTTCACGTCAAAAAAAAAATTTTCTTGGAAAACCTTTGTCGTAAGGTTTTAGGCACATCGTTGTTCCGATTAAGGTCGTTGAGGGCTCATTTTGTTTAGAAAAGAAATCCTCGTCGTGTGAACGAAGGAATTTTTTTACAATTTCGTGTTGGTCAAGTTATTCGCAAATTAATGGCCTGAATATTGGAAATTTTTGATAATTGACCGTAACTTTTCACATGAATTTTTTTTCGCCGATCCCTACGTTCATAAGATGTAGAATTTCTGTCTGAAGAAAGCAAGACTTTGAGAGGTTGAATTGTACCAACGATGTGCCTGAAACCTTACGACAAAGTTTTTTGAAGAAAATTTTTTTTTTATGTGAAATAAACTTTGGTTGACAAATAAATGAATTTTGGAGTACTCAAAATTTCCCAAACCAAGCTGTACCGGTCCCTTTAATGAAGAATCGCTCACGTAAATAAGATGACGATATATTTGTAACAGCTACTAATTATATCATCAGAATATCACCAGTTGAAATGCACGCGATAATAATACCCGGATCGTGATATACGAACCGTGTAAACTCCGAAGCAGCAACACAATGCTCAAAGAAATTCGATTACACGAATATACAGTGACGGAGTATTAATTAATTAATTAATTATCACGTTAATTACAACAAGGATGAGTTGTTTGTCATTTATCATGTATTTCTGAACGTCGCGTGTCGTTCAAGCAATTTTCACAACTGCAAGCACCGAGGACTTATACTGTAATGAATAACTTTATGAAATTCAAAAGTCTCCTCAAAATTGATTTTTTCTTCTACACATGACGATTTTGACTTGTGTGATGATTGCTCGGCTTAGCCTGCACTCAAAATTTCGATTCTGTTGTCAATTTTATTCTACATTCATGAACATGGAGTCATGATAAGTATTAGGATGGCCCTTATTTAGGTTATGAACGAATTTTTTCGCAACCGTCCTTCAAATCGTCTCCAAATAATTTGAAAAAATAATCCCTCAAAAATTAAGCATCGATGCCACCATCGATGAATGGCCTTCCGATGACATTATAAACTTTGAAGGACTAGAATTTGATTATCGGGGACTTGAATGCTGATTAAAGTAACTTGAACTAGTAAACTGATCGTGATTACACGGCAAAATTATACCTTCAACTCTTTCGCTGTTCAAATTTGTTTTTTTTTATTACTATTTTTTTTTCAAATTTTATAGACAATTCCAGGAATTGCTCGATAATACTAGAACTTTGGGTTCAAGAAGAGAACCGGAGCTCATTCGAATGAATTGAACGGCACGGGTTTGATATTTTTACCCACGGAAACACCTCTAGAAGTTTGATCCAAATCCGTGACCCGGAGGTCTGATACTCTGCTTCTCAATATTTCGGTAAAATTTTTATCCCACGTGCGGATATTCGGATATATGAACTTTTCAAATATTTACTAACTTTCCAGATCCTAAAATTGCAACTTGTTTTTCATATCTCGAACACTATCGACTGACTCGTCAAAAGTATGTGAGAAAATCGAAAGTACTTTTGCGAAAATAGAAAAACAAATAAATATAAACAATTGACTTCAAAATTTTACTCGAAGAAATTTATAAAAGATATTTTTTTATCTTTCTTTCACTCTTTCATTCAGGATAACTAATTTTCTTTATAACTCAAGGCGGCGGTGGTTATCCCCCGGTTATCTCACCGAATCCTTACTTTTGCAATGTGATACATTCGGGCTATCCCAGTTCTTTTCTCAAAGTTATCTTGGTGCAGGTTTGGCTTCGGGGATCAAGAGGATCGATCTTTTGTCAGTCCCTCTCGCACCACCAAATCTGACGCCCCTATTCACGGAGGGTTTAACGCGAGGCAACTCAACTGGCTAGGAACCTTCCCACCTTTTACCCGATCTCATCCAATTTTTCCACAAATCCTTCAAGACCGGGTCGATTTCAACACGCGTTAAGTTATGGCGTTTAAAGATACGGAATTTCTTAAGAAAAAAAAAAAAGAAAAAAAACTTTGAAACTGTGCTAATCAACGGTCCTCGTCAATTTCGCTATAATCGATAGACCGAGGCAAAGTTCACTGCGAAAGCAAATATCACCGATCGAGAAAAATGAATTGTATTCTTTTTTGTTTCTTTTTTTGCGAAAAATTGAATAGAATTACGACATTCGGAGACCGTTACGTTGGAAAATCACAGATGTTTCCATTCGCGAAGATCAATCGGGTATAGAAAATCGGAACACTGGTATATTATCGAATATTCTTCGAGAATTAGACGAAAATAATTTGTTCTCTTTTCCGTCAAAAGTTCTGACCGTAATTTATTCCTCAATGAGAATTTACGAACACCAACTTGTTGCTCGTTTACATCTTATACACATGTAAAGGTATGGGGACCAATGTTCAGCCGCTGATGCGTTAGCGAGTTCGAATTTGTATAATATTTTAAGATCGTTAATTTTCGCATTATTGCGGGCATAAATCGACCCTCCAAAAATTCCGGCGATTATAAAAATACACCCTCTCTCTCTCATCGTCGGAGCCCATGCGGCCGCGACACTCGACTTGTTTTTTCAAGGCATTAAGTAAATCGTATTATTCATTAATTGAAAAGAAAAAGAAGAGAGAAAGGGACTTTATATTTTATGAAAGAACTTGGGGGTTGAAGAATTATTATTATTTATTTTTTTTTTTTCGAAAACGCAAAGAATCAAGGGTTTAACATCTGCTTTTGCATTCAGTGAGGAAATATTTTGGGAAAAATTCGGGAACCACTTTACCTTGATCAAAAATGAAACTAATGTACCAGTTTTTTTTTTTTTCATAGAAAATCAGAAAATTCATCGACTGAATGATGCCTTTCGTGAATATTTCCTAAGTCGTTTAGTCGAAACCGGGTTATCGGATTTGGTTTATGTCTGATTTACGATATCATATAGGAAGATTATAAAAGCATTACCGTGAACGTCATGTATCAAACGGGGTGAATAAGCACGCGGCTAATGACGATGAGAGAATCCTAATTTCGGACCGCACTTACGCCTAAAAGGTATCAAGAAGGAAATCTTGATCCGTCGTTGGCTGGCTCTATGGCTAAAGTTCATAATCCTCGGTCACATAACAATAACGTGATAATTAGGTTGAATTAACTCTCTAGACGATAATTTTTTGATAGTTATATGGTAAAAATAATAATAATAATAATAATAATAATAATAATAATAATAATAAGAAAAATAAGTATCAGGTCAATTCGGACCGTTATATTTTTATGGATAATCGTAAATTGGCGAGAAAGGATTATAATTAACATTCGATATTGCGGGGACAGGTCAGAAGTATTAGGGTGGTCGTTAAAATTAAAAATTTCCAGGTCGCCCCCCAAATCAACTCCAAATAAATGAAAACTAATCGTGTAATTTTTTCCAGAATTTTATTTTAACATTTAACCCTTGACCACAGAGGATGAACTTTTCCATTTAAAATGACACGGAGTTTCACGGTCTTTCCAGTTATTATTTTATTGTAGCACTAATTATGGGCCTGAAAATTTGAAATTCTCACAAATTAGTCTACCAGAATGCTGCTGCGTGGAAAAAAATTGCCACCTCCCTACCCTCAAAATTTTGTATGGGTTATCCCATGATGTTATGATGTTTTTCTTTCAATTTCATCGAATGTTGCTCAAAAACATTGAAAATATATGTTTCTCGATGTTTTTCGGTTTCTTCACATTTTCCATTTTATCATTATATTGGCATGGAATAACCCATACAAAATTTTAATGGCAGGGGGTGACAATTCTTTTGCACACAGCAAGATTCTAGTATATAGACCAATTTGTAAAAATTTCAATTTTTTAGGCCCATAGTTAGTCCTACAATGAAATAATAACTGGAAAGACCGCGAAACTCCGTGCATTTTGAATAAAAAAGTTCATCCTCGGTGGGCAAGGGTTAAATGTTGAAATAAAATTCTGAAAAAATTACACAAAATTAGTTCTTATTTATTCGGAGTTGATTTGGGGGGCGGCATAGGGGTAATCTATCAAATTCCTTGTAATGGATGTCAGAAATGCTACATAGAACAAACGTCGCAACACCATCACAAACGTTTATATTCGCATCAATATAACATCAAATGTAAAGATATCGACAAGTCAGCGTTAGTAAACCATAATTTAAATAATTTTGCATAAAAAAACATACTCACAAAAATCTATAAATGGTACCTATTTGAAAAATAAAAAAAAAAATTTAATTCAAAGAAAATCATATTCATATATTTTTCTTTCTGTTTTTTGAAATGTGGAATTTTTTCGATCCATAACCTTCACATTTCAGAATTAAAACTTGCATAGTATAGTAGAATCCCATTAATCCGGCACTATTAAAAACCAGGATGTGTCGGAAAATTGGAATGTTCGGATTATTGGATTGCATAGAAAATCTGTATAGAAAACTCTTGAAAGTAATCCTTAATTGAGGTCTGTCTAGCAAAGTCTTAAAGTAATTCTTAATTGAGGTCTGCGTAGGGTGCCGGATTATTGGACGTATCGGACTACTGAAGTGCCTGATTAGCGAGACTTTACTGTATTTTGTGCACGGGAATCTTATTTTGCACACGCAAATCGCATTTTGCACACGCTAACCGCATTTTGCGCACGCTAACCGCATTTTGCGCACGCTAACCGCATTTTGCGCACGCTTTCAAAATGCGTTAGATAATCTGACATTTTGCGCACGCAAACTAGTACGCAAAATCGAATTTTGCACATGGCGTTAGGAAAAATTGTTTTCTTATCTTTGTTATTCAGAATAACTATATACAGATTTTATTACTCATAAGTAAATTATTATGACACCTAATAGTTACGAACTGTAAATTGATTTTGTAATGTGGTTCCACAGTTTTTCCGAAGATGGTCGACCATGCTCGACCGAAACGTTAAAATAAAACATTGAAAATTTATTGAATTGGACCGTCTACACCCAAGATTTCTACAATTTTCCTACTACTATTTCACGGTCAAGATAAATACATCACACTAACAATTATAGAGAAAGAACAAATTTCTCATATGCCAGACGAATCAGAATCTTTGTTAAAAATTCGCGATTGAAAATGTAACTTTTTAAGAAAAAAGAAAAAAAAAAACAAAATAAAAATTATAACGCAAAGGAATTGATTTTTTTTTTTTATTTTTCATTTGTACATAATTTTTGAAACGATTAATTTTTATTATATTCGTGAATTTATCACGCTTGCGTGGATGAAACGACAGCGATAAACGATCGGCGTTTTGTTATACTAACTATAAAAAAACAAAAAAAAAAAATACCGTATAAAACGAAGACGAAAGCGACCATTCACGGAGGATAATGGCCCGTAAATATCGTCACCTCGCACGATGGTAATAGCCAGTATTATGACATGTCAGAAATTTAATCAGATCGAACTGACCCAGATGCTGGACATCGTCTCTTCGACAGGACTTCGATACTTCCAAAAGACTCTCTTCGATTATTTATTTATTTATTTTGACAAAATTATTCGAATTCTATGTAGTTTCGTATAATCATATCTGCATCGATGTAATTTCGGAGCAGACCGAATGATTCAATTTTTGGATACAAAATTTTTTTGTATTTCGAGACATTTTCTTTCCGTTCGAACTTTGGGAGAACGGAGAACCGCATGAAGATACCGAAGTTAAAAAAGAAATAATGGTAAACTAATTCTATGGTGTGTCGTGTGTGTTGGGTCCGGCTCTGAAATACGTTGCGGAAAACCTTGGTATCCACGACTCATTAAACCCATCGGCTGGCTGCTTGTTCAAGCCACACCGAAACCGTGGATTTCTATTCATGACGGCCAACCAATAAATCCCCTTTTCGTTGTTCCCGATACCAGAAAACAAACGGCGTATTCGGTATTGTGTTCCTGGATTCTCCGATTCCGTTTTCCTCCATTCTTCGACTCGTACCTAGAGAGAGAAAGAGAGAGAGAGAGAAAGAGCTCTGCCATGGGAACTACGGAAGGTATAGGTATCCGCCGTCGAAATATAGAACAGGCTCGAAATTTACGAGTTTCACCAAAGTTATCGGGAAAGTGATAAAGTCAGCTTGCCAGTTCGCCTATGTAATATACCAGGAGAATAGAAGTTACACATACACACATATGTGTGTACACAGGAGTGGTCCTATACCACGTGTAGGTGTATGTATTCAAGTACGTAGGTACGTACCTATAGTACGTACAACAGCTGTTGGGGTGCTTACCCACTTCACCGAAACGGAAAGAGCTATGACGAGCCCCAGGTCCGCTGGCCTACATACGCGAGATTGTAGTTTGGCAAGGAGTGGTTCACGCCCTGATATTACACCCCAACCCCTAAATTTCCATCTCATATCTGCGTACATATAGCCTGGTTTCATTTTTTATACCAAACTCCGTTCTCTCTCCTACCCTTCGTCGTAAGCAATCTGTCAAGTGACTCGGTAGAGTCCCGCGCCAAGTACATTAAAACAGAATTTTTATAATCCAACCGTTTACCAATCCCTAAATAAATTCATGATTGAATTGTTCGCAACTTTCAGCTCTGGACCTTGTTCAATTAATTTCATGACATTCTTCAGCTTCTAGTCATACCCTTACGTCAATAATCGCTTTCAATTTTCAGTGCAATATGCTCTTCAATGCAGGGCACTCGTTGAATTAATCTGGATGATGATTGACGAGAGCGCAGATATTTGCTTCCGAAGTGAACATGTAACACGTCTAATCGGTATCGATACTGAACATGTCTGAAAAAAAATATCGCTCCGAAATATCCCTGACTTTATTGAATGGTGCGTTTTTTTTGTTCTCGATTATCTCGCGGCGTGATAAATTCACTGTATGCCCTTATTACATCCGACTCTTCAATTGATGAGGGTTAAGTAAGAGAGGAGGTCCACGGTTGACCTGGATCGGCACACTGGCCTGATTTACGTTTAATCGATAATCTCAGTTTTATGTATAGATATTATGTATATTATATGTACAGGTATACGTTGGATCGTTCGGGCCGCGATATTGTTACCTTGAACGAGGGTACGATCTGAAGAAACATTGCGTATTAGAATCGGAGCTGAAATGTTTGGTTTTCAAGTAATTTCAGCTTCAATTCCGTCGCGTTTCGAATAGAACCTCCAACCCCGTTCCCTTTATTCGTATATCAACCTACAACCCCGTGCTCCTGGCTCTCCATTCCACGCTCGAACTATTTTCCAGTGTTACCAATCTAAATCAACGAACTTATTGACCACCGGACGCTCGTCTATTCACGGATGATAGATGAGAGGCAGGTTTCCTCGCTGCCCTCTCTGCGCACACAACACCCGTAAAATGAAATTAAAATCATCCACGAAGGATACAACATCGGTGATATATTTAACAGCCATGCGAGCATTTGGTTAATGGACAAGAGTAAAATGACTTGATAAAAATATGTACCCCGTATTCCTTTTACTGCCAAACTTTGCTTTCGTCTACTGGCATAAATATCCTACGGCGCAAAGTCTCGGGGGACAATGAACTCTCTGGAGTAAGATTTTGCAGCGTCCTTGGGGAATGTCATATCGTATCTTTGTCATATCTCATAACTTACTCACGTCAGGGGTTGTTGGTCCTGCAGCTTCACCGCAAGAATAGAGAACCGTATGAGACTTCGGAGGACGATAAATTTGGCTTAATTGGGGTAGCTGATCCCTTGCTAAATAGAACTTGCCTGTGCCAGATGAATTCCTCGATCCCATGGGTATAATGAACCAATCAGAATACAGTGGCGTTTCTAATGTAATTAAATCGTTTATTCTATCTATGCGGAAAGTTTTGCACCGTACCGAAGTTTACAATACGGCTAAACCGATCATAATCTACAATCTCACAAGTTTCCTAAGTCGAAAAAATTCATTAACACGACTCGTTAAGCCTCGATGCGGTTTTTGGGCCCCTGATGCCGAATCTGAGGTTTAAAGTTCAGAATTGGAAAAATTTGTAGCGGCTATTAGTCTCAGATCTGAAAATCTGTCCCTGTTCATTCACTTGGATAAATTCACCCGATTAGGAGCACGATTCTTGCGTTGAACGGGGGGAAGGAGGCATATCTTGCGGCATCTAGTTTCTTCCATATCGACCCGTAAGATAGGGTTGAATTAATGGACCGGACTACCGTTTGCTTTGTCAACGCTATACGACCGCGGATCCAACGCGTCGACGATTTGCTACAACGGAGAAACCGTTTTACAACTACACGTTCTGCAGGCCCCTCGTTTAGCCACTGTTTCTGCTTCTCGTGTACGTGCAATTTTGCTATAGGTCTACGAGGTTATCACACACACAGAGATATACGTTAAAAGAGAGATAGACGGAGAGAGAATCCCCTCTCAATCCCGTTAACAAAGACAGGTCGAAAGCACTATCAAAGATGGCGAGACCATTGAGCATAGAACTTGATGGGGTGCATATTTCTGCTCAATTTTACTTCGGGGGTAATAAACATTTCCTGAACGCTGGATGTACCCTATATTCCATACCGCTTATGCAGTGCGGTACAGTTTGTCTGAACGATAACTGTTTATAGATCGCTTTACTCCAAAAAAATTTTTATGCTATACGACGTCAGCAGGGAGAGCTTTCTGAATTTAAACCTAATGAAATATGGTTAGATTGAATTGAACCGAACACGTTAGTCTTCTCCCTCTCTTCTCGTTGACGGGAAAAAAAAAGTTCCTTTATATACTAGATTCTCGCAGATCGATCCAATCCATTAACCACTTCTATTTGCTTCCCCTATTTACTTCCCCGAAAAAAAAAAAAAAAGGTATAGGGCTAACAAAGCGATAGCTAGAAAATTTATATATCAATCATCGCATGCGTTTAGGAGTTTGATACAATAAGAGCACGTTGAGCAGACGCTACCTTATTTCATTGATATTGAGGATGATTTAGGGTAATGCAAAGCACCTTCGAGAGTCCGAAGGACACTCGGAAATGAACCTATGATCCGATTTTCAACAATAATTAGGGCATGTGATTAACACTCCGTTGGATTAGTGCCCAATCGAAATCGTAATGCCCAATTAAACGATAACAAAAATTATTCTGAACCTCATTTCTGAGGTCTATTATTGAACGATTTCCCAAAATCTGATTCATGAAATTCGCAATATATGCCACTGTTTGGATATTTGCAATTTTATGACGTATTGGACGTCGAATGTTGTGTTTTTGTGCAATTTTACGGAACGAGGGGGATAGGTTCCTAATGGTAAAAATTTTGAAGTTCAATGTTACTGACTCACAGTTTTCAGAAAGTGTATTTCCCCGAAAGTCTGCATAGTCGATTCAAATAACTTCAAATCAAAAAGCACCGGAGGTTCAAAATTCCGAAAGCTAAAGTTCCGAGAGGCCAAAGGTCTCCAACTTGAAATTCACGCATAGAGCATCGTGTCCTCTCAGAAAATTCGTATTCTTGGACTTTCGGAGTTTTGAACTATCCGCATTCCGATCTTTCCCAATTTCAATATTCTAAACTCCAACGTTTACCAAAATTCGAAATCGTCTCAAATGAATTCGTATGAACATGCCTGAAAAAAAGCTCCAAAACTGACTGAACAGTCATGATAATTCCCACATTATGAGCCCTATCAATGCATTTCAACTCGTCAATCATCAACATCTGCAATAATTCGACGACGAATATCGTTCACAGAAAAATTTCGAAAGCTTGGAGCCGAAATCGTCACCCCTGTCCAGTCCAAGGCATCCACATAAACACACGCGTGTGTAGTATCTGTTTACATGAATATATAAAGTGTCGTACGACCACACGCACACATGTATCCATGTAAGGCACATACATACGTGTCTACATTCCTCCATACATTTGAGTGGTGGCAGTGGTAGTAGCTCTGGTGGTGGTTGTATGGTGGGGATAACTGGAGGGTTGGTTGCCCTTGTATTGATTCACAACCCCTATTCCCACTATTCCCACCTCTGAAAGCTGAGGAGGACCGAATAGGGACGTGAAGAGGAAAGAGGGTGGTATGAGGTGGGCCGAAGCAGTCACCCTCGCGCGCCAGTGGCGCAGACTTTGGTATTTCTCAGTAAAAATTCCTGAATTTCGGAACGAAATACCATTGTGAATTGGAAAAGGGTTTAGCGACCGGGACGGGCGCGGGGAGGATGCACGCGGACTTTTCGAGGCCGAATAGCAAGAGAATGAAAGAGAGCTGAGCGATTATATTATGATGTGGGAGAATGAATAGGGAGGTGAACCGCGCGAGGGTCGAGGGGAACAGGTTGCAGATATTATTGGATATGGAATCCATAAGTAATTCTTAGCTCCTCATTTTCAGCTCTGTTATCCAGAGACTCGATTCCAAAATAGAGACTCGTGCAAGTAGTTTCTTCGTTTTGCTTAGATTTGCAGCGAGTTTCCTGATCCTCTACCCTCGATCCTAAACGTGGTCTCGTTTTATTATTATTCTTATTTCATCCATGCACGAAAATGGTTGAAACGGTAATTCTGTAAAATTTCGAAATCCGAAAGAAAAAACAAAAAAACGTTCTGGATGTTCATCCACTGGAAGAAATCTTGCTATAGCTGCTGCAGCATAGAAATTATTCCTGTCCTGCTTGTGATGGCTCCATCTTCTTTTTGCTGTCACAGCAATCCTTATTTTTCTATGTAATCATCGCACTGATCGCTCTACTTATAATTATTATCTATTCTCCGTGCACAAGCACACATCAGCTGTCTTATCTCGTGACCTTTACCCGAATCCGCTTACAACGGTATGAAATAAATGCTACGATTTTTTGCACTTGGTTTTAAAATTCTGGTGGCGAAAATTTGATATTGCAAAACAAGACCTTTCTTGTCATTAATTGAATACAAAGTTTTTGGTGTACTTGTGTCATTAAATTGTCTGTAGCTGATAAATCGAGGAGCTTATTTCACGTGGTCGAGTTCGATCCTGGTTGTCTAAATGATCGCGGTGACGACGACGACGACGACGACGACGACGACCTCGTTAGCCCCCAGAGTCGTGAACTTCACCCTCCCTCGTTCAGATATGGTTCAGGTCGTCGGAAGTGAGTGAGGCTGGTCTTTAAAATCCAAATTATCGGGTGCAAATGGTAAATCGGTGCGAAAGCTCCCTTCCAGAGAGCGGAGAGGAGAGTGCAAAGTGTGAGGTCCCATTCGGGGGGGTAAAAATGACGAAGGGAGTATCGGGGGGCGAGGGGCGAGGGGACACAGCGATCGAAAGCTTATTAAGGCCAAGTGACACCTCGACTACTTGCAAGCTTTCCACGGCGTGGAACTTATTAGCTTTATTGAAATCTTGAAAAGCATCTTCAGCCGGCAGACCAAGCCGTACCGTACGTAGGTAGGTAGGTACGATAGAACCGACTTTCAAAGGAACCAATTTGTTAGGATTTTCTGGCATCGTTCATTTGTTTGTGCAGTACTTTCATGCTTCAAATAAACTCTTGGCTTTTTCCATTTTCCGACATGAACAAGACATTTCGTTTACATTGGAACTGCTAGGTTAATTGGATTTGAATTACCTGCTCTATCTTGCAGACGCTGTACATCGTCTGGAAGAATAATCTGGCCTTCGTTTAGTTTTCATCTTGCTGAGGAAATGAAAAATAAAAATACACACCGACCGTAGCGCTTATCGAGAAATTAATTAAATAATCAATTCTTATACCTTAGACGGTGAAAACCACGACGAAACTGGATTTTTATTATCATTCTCACTGCCAACTGTGATAAATTGAATTCATAAAACGATTCTATCAAATCGACGATGCGTTAACAAGCATTGCTTGTAATAAATATATTTTCACCTACCGTTACTGTTGATGCAATTTTGTGCCAAAACCCTCTCTCCCGGAAATAAAGTCGTTAAAAGTTCAACGAATTCTGGGAGTAATTACGATATATAAAGCTTTAGGAAATATAGTAGGGATCTACGCTTTTCGTCATTGTATAATTACTGCAGAGACGATAATTGCAGCGAATTTATCAAGGCTGAAGTTAATCTCGTAAATTTGCAATTCTGCCAACCTGAATGGTCGCGCTTTTTCGAGAGGATCACTTCGACTGCAATTCGAGTCATAAAAAAAAGGCACGTCAATAATCTGAATTAATGAAAATGAGTATCAAAATGACCTTCATCTTGGACTTTCTGATATCGATGACAATCCTCTTTCCACTTACCGCAAATTTATAGTAGAATCTGATGGTAGGTAGGACCTAATATTTTCGAATATAATTACGTGTCATTTGTGCGATTAAATTTTGGTACAATTAATTTTGAGTTATTATATTAGCTGCTTTGTCGTTAATATTTACGATATTTGATTATCAACAATCGACTGACTCTCGTGTTTATTAATTATCATCCTCATGATCACTATTCGGGCATCGCTGATACTAAAATTCGATTATACTCGTACTTTACAATTGACTGAATTATCAACAACTAATTACACTCCAGTTCGTTGCGGTGGGTATTTCTTTCATTCGTGAATTGGAGTATTGGGTTATATAGATTTGATATGGTTTGCTGTAAAGTTAAATAGAATTAGCTAATTGATAGGGCTTGATTAAGGTACCTCGTACCTTCCATCAGTTGTTAAATATGCACGCCAGGGTCTGAAATGCAATTATCAAAGATCTGCTTATCCGATTATCAAGGCTGTCGTAAAATAGATAATTAAATGGACAGATCTGGCTGTAATGTTTGTATAGAAACTCTGAACCGCGATCTGTAATGAAGCCGATGTTTTCAAAATTCAAAATTCAAAATTGGCTGCTGATGTTGGAACTAAAAACACTCGGGATTTCCATTCAAGGGTTTAATTGTCCATAACAAGATCGGTAATGAATATCAGACTCTTTTGTTTTTGGAGGTGTTCACTATGACATTGAACAATAAGAAAATTCATAAAAATCCATTACAAGGTCGATAATATCGGTGCTGTAACGTATTTAGCTGAATCATGTAAAATCTCGTTCTACCACGATTTTAGTCGAACGGATGGAGATTTTTTGAAATTTTAAAAACTACTTCTTTTCCTTATAATCCGTTTCATAGATTGTACCTGAAAAATAAAAAATAAAAACGTCAATATCAAAATGGCGTCCAAATAATGACAATTTTTTGAAATATTCGAGTTAATTGTTATTGAAAAATTAAGACAACAATTTTTTTCTCAGCACATTTTAGGTACAATCAATGCGTCATAGTGTTTTACAAATCCTGTATAAATTTCAAGTTTATATCTTCAGCGGTTCTTGAGATATCGTGATGGAAAGACCCAAAACTGTAGTTTCGAGAAAATCGCGTTCAAAGTAACGGTCAGTCCGTTCGATCGGGATCGGCTGCGCGACTATACCGGCGTTGGGTTATTCACGCGCCGCATTACATTTTGCTATCCCGTGACCTCAATATTGCGTTTTTTTCATAAATTCAAACGGGAAAATATTCTTGAAGAATTCCACTATCGAAATATATGCAAAAAAAAAAAAAACGAAAAACGATTTTTTGGCCATTTCAAACCTCCCTAATCCCCTTAAGAAAAATTCCCGTCTACTCCACTTCGAAATTAAGTATCAAATTGCTAAATGCAATTGGAAATAATTGATCGATCGACTAGGTGTCCACCCCACCCCAATCCGGTTTCCTGGCCTCTGGTATAGTTATTGTAATCGCGTGGCGACGCTATCAACAAATTTCCTATCTACCGTCTGTCAGTCAGTCTCCCTCCTAGAAGTTTGTTACCCCTGCACAAACATTTCACCCCTCTTATACATGCCCCAAAAAATCGATATACGTCTGCTTTTCTTCCCAACGTGATATCCCAGTCAAGCCTACCATTAGCTATGTCCCATCCTACCGGCGAAGTTTATACCTTAGCTTTATATTTGGATTGGATTAGTGTTCCCTCGTGCAGGTTTTCGTCTACCTCTACCTACCTTCTGCAGTCCCCGTGGATTGTGGATTGTAATTTGAAATTCTAATGGATCTGGATACCATATTTGATAATGTCGCCAACGATTTAAGGGAATCTTTATAAATTTATTACCCGCGATGAAAATTCAGAGCAAACATTTATATAGCATCGTAAGATCTTCGGCGTGATATGAACCCAGTTAAGTTTGAAATCAAGATTTTTTGTGTGTTTTTATATTTATATATTTTTTATTCTTCGCTCTTACTCTTCACCGCAACATATGCTAACGGATTCCTAAATCGACTCATGTATATTTATGCTACGCCTAAACTCGCAATTCGAGCTGTTGAAATATGAGGGACGTGAAATAGGCATTCCTTTAGGCACGTATAAGGGGCTGTTATATAAAATTAAGCTGAAAATTGAAGAATAACGGGAAAAAGGTTAAGAGATTTGATTAAAAATGTACAATTTTCGATCTCCCATAGATATCGACAGATTTTTGAATAACGACTCAAACATTAGGATTTTTTTTCTCGTTTTTTAATGGTTAAAATCTGGTAACTTCAAGGGATTTTAAAAGTTTAACTTGGTAAAATTAGTTTCGAATATGCAACTCCTTTTTTGGCGGATATTTCGAAGCCTATACATATACTTAATAATATGCCAGGAATTTGAACAGCTGATAGGTGAATTGAAAGGGAATTTAATAAGCTCCGATATCCTGTAATTGAAGATTGATTAAATTGTTCGAATTTCATGATATACCTTTTAGTATATGTCATTTTGAAAATTTTGACATAAACGTTATTTTACAGTATTGTACCAAGTCTTCCAGAAAACTGACCATTTCACTTGTTGACGCGGTTCGTCTTGTTGTGTTTAACACTTTAGTCAAACTGTGCTAAAAAATCGGCAGGGTAAGGATCCTTTTATAGTTTCAACTTCCATGAAAAGAACAGCATAGGAACAATCATAGCGACTGTGACGTGACACACATCTGAGTCTGTACAACGTGAACTTGGAGATCAAATTTCTGACTAACACCATGTTCAGAAATTAATGAGCTAGGTTGGGATCATATTTAATGAAATCCTGAGCTCCAACGAAGCAACACTTACCTAGAGTCCAACTAGCAGGCAACGTGCGCTACTCTTGATACGGTAACGAAATCAGTTTGGGTTGCTTGACTCGGGTTGGGTTAGGTCGGGTTATAGGTTAGGGTTAGGGTTGGGTTAGGTTAGGTTAGACTGCGATTCTATCCTCCGGTTACATGCCCCCTTGTGTTCCTAATTACGTTAGCGGTCTAATTTAGTCTCAAGACAGTTGACGGCCCGCAAGAATCTCTGACGTGCAGAAACGTTTAAGTTGAACTAATGACGAAAATCTAAATTATTCATATCATTGATTAGCCGGACTTGATCATTACGCAGTTTGCATGATAATGAAGCATTGCACGATCAAGCTGATCCTTCGATTTGAGACTCGATTCGAAACTTATTTGGAATTTTACAGAGCTTCGCCTTGCTTAGATTGATCGCGTCGAAGAAAAAGTGGTTTTCGTAAGGTACGAGCCGCATCGTTAATCGAAACTTTTCCAAATTTTGAGAAAATGCGTTACGTGTCGATGTCATTTTCGGGGCAGACTAATAATATTCAATGAATTTAATTTTTAGATACAGACAATTTTTTATTTCGAGCCAAATTTCAATCAGTTTTTTGACAAGCGATTCGACCTGTGTAAACAGAATAGTATCAATTTATTGTAACGTATTTGACACATAGCAGGAAGTTTTAGGGTTGGCTCACAGGTCAACCGGTTTTCTAATTTTTTTTTTCCTGGCTCATTCGTCAATTTTGAGGAGTATGAATATCTGCACGTCCTATTATAGTCCAGAGTTCTCACACTCAACGAAACGTAGGTAGAATTTATGTATTTCGTTGGTTCAGCTATCGCCGTGAAAATAAATTGAGAAATTGAATTCACTTTGAGCGTATGGCAGTGATGAAGGTTATTTTATGATAAATATTACCATATTCCATCCCTAACAGCTCGTGAGTAACAACTCGAAAGTCACTCTCACGATTGCACATTTGATGGACGATTTGTCGGTTGACTTGTCGACGCCGCCAATCTCTGCATATAATACCAGCTACTGTACGTAATATACTAAATATTGAAACAATGCCCGTACATTGATTGGCAATTCACGCAATTTCACGATCCTCGCGGTTGACAGCTGCGACTGAATTTCAAAATGTTTTTACCGCATCGATGTTTCCAAAAATTGGATTACATCGGCGTCCTCTACCAAGGGTTATACGTTATAGAACAAATGAATCAAAAAATACAAATCGAGGTCCGGGAAATGTTCTGAAATTCATAAATCCTCTTAATATTATACGTAAAATGAAAATATCCTGGAATTGTATTTGTGCCCAGGTAATTTCACTCCGATTTTCTCTTTTGATTCACGAAACATGAAAAAATAAACGATTTTACGAAGCCACGAGTAAGGGAATCCTCTGCCAGGCAATACGGATAGCTTCGTCATTTATATACAGTCGATTTCGAGTACTTAAAATCACGTTATTCCAGAATCTAACGATCCGCACCCTTCTCGTAAGCAACAGAAGGTCGAAATCAAGGTAGAGACATTAGATATATAGCCCCGAATCGTGGACGTAGCCTTTCGACCCAATCTTATCTACGTTAGATTAAATGAAGACGTATATGTACGATGTTGCGTTAAGGTGTGCCGAAATAGAGCGACATTTTTTACTCGGAACACCCACTGCGAAAGTCTCTGGAATGATGTTGGATAATGAACAGCCCAATGCTTAGATTTATAAAAAATGGTATCTAATGATAATAAATATAATTTTTGTTTGAACGTTAAAAAATGACGAGTCTTATTTTCACGGGGGGTATAATAATTTCAAGCCCGTTTCCTTTCCCCTTCACAAATGTTTGGCCTTTTGTGTAAAGCCCTCAAAATTGACGGCAGATGAAGGGGACACAGAGAACAGTTTTGCCACTTGCCACCGGGGCCGAAACCGCGGCTCTGTTATTTGACCAAAAACCACGAGCAATGTATCACGAAAACCATGCGATGCCACGCCGAGCTATATAGCTGTCTAAATGTGGTGTAATAATTATTCTATTCTACACAAACCGCGGGTATTTTCAGAGATCTGGGTCTAGTACCTTGCCCAGAGGACATTACATATCGACTAAAAATTTGACCTACACGCTTTATAGATGGGATACAGGTTTCCCGCCCGTTTAAATACTAATTGAACGTGAATTTGTCACAGCAGGTCTCTGTGGAATGTACTAATTACCTTGGTATGACGTGACCCATGCTATATAATCTATACATAGGTATCTACCGAGGTCCAATCCCGTTTCCATGATTGTAATTGTCAGGAGACATGTACAATCGTACCACGGATAGGATATGCTGTATAATACTTGTATAGATATCTGCCCGGGTAGGGTCTGCCGATGCTGGTAATACGGCCCAGCACTGGTCCAGCCTCGACAGCCGAGCGTCGATGTTCAGCGCTGGGCCAGTACTGGGCCAGCATCTGCAGCCCAGTGGTGTCACAAGATATATATATATATTTTCGAGAAAACTTGAGAGATCGGCTCAGTACCGGATCACGCTACTGGCCCACGGTTTATCCGCAATATTGGCTCAGTTTTCGCTACCAGCGTTGGCCCGACGCTGGGCTTTTCGTCGGACTCTATCCGGGCAATTATACGTTTAAAGTTTAATTCATATATTATACCCAAAATTTGTGGAACTAGACAGTCCGATCAATACCGAAGCTTTTGTTTTTGTAAGCGTAAAAATATATGAACGATTAAAATGAGTCGAGTTTTGTGTGATTGGTAAAGAGAGGCAATTCACTCGTTTGAATTTAAAATTTACTGTGTGAAATGGAACAATAACGCACAGCAGTGAGATCGTTAGTAATGACTGACTGAAATCTCTTCAAATTCACGATTAAACTGTCCTCGATTGAATCCGGTGAATAATACTGAACGGGGATTGATCTATCGATCAATAATTAAAGCATTTGTAGCAACGCAGACCATCCTGGCAGCAGGATGATATATGGGAATAATAATATCGACGTGATAACGAAAACGGTTAAATTATATTATCGGACAGTTAGAGTTGACGTAAATTTGAAAGAAGACATTGTAATAATAATTTTAGGTAGGTAAACCTATCTACTTCGTTAATTATTAATATTTCATACCGAGGAAGTTTGAAATTAATATTCAAGTTAGATTTCTTCGGCTGTCAAATCTTTTTTTTTTTTTTCTTTTCATTTCAGTCTTGTATTTTACTATGAATAAGAAAATTTGGAGTTCCACAAATCACGTTAGCTTACATCAGTCCTGGGGATTTCCATTGGGATCATAAAACTTGCAAAGCTGAGCAGTAGTATGAAAAATATATTCATGAGCGTTTGAGTACGTAAGGAATCATAAATCCTTCGTCCGAATCCAATATGAAAAATCCTTCCTTATTCAAATACCTACGACTAGCAAACGGTTTGAATTTCAATATTTTTTCCACACAACTGATTTCGTATATAAACTCGAAAATCGATTTACTTTCCTCATCTTGTGCTCAATCCTGTACAGTTTCATCCTTTCGCAATAATGCCAATGAACATTTTTTTTATATATACCTCAGATCAAACCCTTATTTTTATATTCAGTTATTTTCTACGAATGTAAAAGGGTAGTTGAAAATTTTCTACCACGTTACATTTTGCCACTATACGAATGTCACTTTTTATTTGCCTGCCCGCGCTGTTTACTCGGATTGAAAATTCAATATTGTAAATTTTACATATTAGCAAGTGGTTTATTTTTTTACAAAATATCTCACGGATCAGTTTCTAGAGAAACTGATCCAGAAAGTCACAAAAAGTAGAGTAAAATTAATCATTTTTAATATTTGTATGGCTGCGGATTTTTTCGAAATATTTTTCCCGTACTTAGCACGCATAAAATCATGATAAATTACATATTTTCACGAAGGTATATGTACGAACCGTGTAAACTAGTGGAACCTTTTGGTATGACTTGAATAAATTATGCCAATTAGTGAATAATTGAAGAAATCTTTTCCCGGCTCAATCAAAGTCAAAGGTTCGTTAACGAGATAAATATAAAGGGTAAAAATGAATAAAATATAGAACATCTGCATGAACTATCAAATATTTTTTCTTAACGTTTCACGGCTCCAAAATTGAAAATCTCTCAATTAAAAGTTCTTCTTTTTCTTCTCCCATCCTCTATTTAAAAAAAAAAATTAAAATATTCCAATTTTCTAAAAACGTTCTTTCGTTTTATCATTTTTCACTTCGTTTATTAGATTTTTTGTAATCATGTGAACCGACTAGTGTCGTGAATATAGGGAGCATTCCACGTCAATTTTACATTTTCAACCTCTCATATTTTTCTAGTAGATCAAAAAAACTTTAAATCCATGAAAGTTTATACACAAAAATTTTCACAAAATTTGTTTCAGGGGAGTTACACGATTTCTTTGAATTTTTCTCACAGGAATTCAGAAACTGCCCTTCAAACAAATTTTGTGGAAATTTTTGTGTATCAACCTTCGTAGATTTAAAGTTTTTATGATCTACCGAATAAAAATAAAGAATTATTGAAAACTTCAAACGGCCATATCGATCATATAAAAAATTCCACCCATCTTCCAAAATACGTCAAAATTTTCGTATTTTTCTCTAGTTTTTGAGAAAAAAAATTGAAAACAAAAGAAATAAGGTTTTTTTTGTTGCAATGGTCTTTTTAGTACTTCGATGCTAACATACTCACTCTTAGAGGGTAACAAAAATTCAAAGATAATGTTTTTCGTGAAGTACAATTCTAACTGAACAAGTTTACTTGAATTGATGTTCTTTGATACGATTAGCCGACTTTGAGATATACGCAGATGAAGAAATGATATTGTGAATCAATTCATAAATTGAACTAGCTGGTGAAAAATCGGAAAAATCATCATATCGACAAATCGTGAATTACGTGTCGACTCATATTGAGTATAGAATAGATGAATAAAAAAATTATTTATTTTAAAAGTGACATAGGTTAACTGTTGACTTAATATCAAAGCCGGTTTTAGTCCAAACTGACTCCGGCTTCGTGAGCTCACTCAATACTGATGTGATTCTGGCGTGGACTAGGATTATCAAAAAATATTCAATTTTGCATACATTTTTTGCTTTCTTAAGTCCGTATACTGAAACATAAAAGAAATTTGAATTTTCAAGAATTTTGTACAACCAAACAAACGAAGATTTTTAAAAACTTCTAGTCTGCACTAGACCTAAGTGTGAAAACTGCAAGTACAAAAAATTATAAATCGATTGGACTAATGGTTAGTTAGTTATCAAGTCACCAATGAATCTATGCCATTTTGACAAAGCTGACTTCAATCTATGCTGGTGACTATATGATCTAAGACGCTAGGATCTTTGACATCAAGATTTATAGGTAACGTTACGTAGAATAAAGACCTGAAACAGGACATCCGTGTATTATTCAGCTTAAAGTCGCAACAATTCGCGAAAATGTTTCGAGTTTTTCAAGAGCAATTTATCACGATTTTTTATCGTTCCTATCGTTAAAAATAGAAAATAAAAAATTCCAACTTGTCGATTTGAAAATTTATGAAATCGTTATGGTGAGGGGAAAAGGAGTAGGGTGAGGTGGTCGCCTTTATCGATCTTTGAACATAATTCACTACGCTTTTCGTAACCTTCGTAGAACGCTGCTTTTCCCGGCCTGGCTGGCAGACAAAAACCCCGTTCTAAAGATCCCTAAACATCTACGCCATTGAGTTTGGCTGGGGGTTTTGCCGGGGTTGTTTGAGAGGGGTTTGGTGCTCGTTTTGTTGCGCCGACTGGCGGCGCGACTTAGTACTAGAGTGTTGCAGTCACCACCTGGCCTAAAGCTACGTTAGACCATCCAAATCCTCCCTCCTTCGGCACCAAGGCACTAGGTCACCCACAAAAACATCTTAGATATAAAGTTGTAAGTAGATGTACATATAGTTTATCGTGCACCTCACGCTTCTGTAACGTAATGTACGTATATGTATGTTGTGTAAAATAAATACTCGTCAGTAGTAAAACTCTCCGAATATATATTCGAGGGTTGGTTTCATTCGAAGAGGCTTTCCAGATTTCCAATTCGCATGAATTTTTCACTCGATTTACACCCAGCTTTCATTTATTCGAGACTCTTTCTCTCGTATCCTTGTCTTACATTTCCAGGTTAATGCTTGTAGTGCGCGAGCTCGTATCTTCGTTTCTTTTGTGTGTGTGTGTGTTTTTTTAACGTTTCATCGCCGCTTCGTGTAATAGTTTAGATATTTGATTATTTTCAAGCTTCGCATACACAATCTCTCTGGAGTTATGAAAATATTAAATAACTTACTGGACGTTTACTCTGTTTTTACGGTTCGAGCCAACTGCTTTATCGACAGCTTGTTGCTATACCTACGTGATGTACACTACCAAGAAACGATGCGCGCAACTGCGCCGGTTATTTTCTATAACTCTTCCCACGCATGATGCTTTGTTGGAACGGATCCTCCGCCTCTGTATTTTATACATTTTTCATGGTTTTGGTATCATATTTATCTGCCAATTGTATATGACGGACGATTTCTTACTTCGATGTGCCTCTACGTACTTTTATTCTAAATCCCACGCACGTCGGTTGACTAATATTTATTTAAACGCCAAATCCTGGCTCACGTTAAAATTTCATTTCTTTTTATAATTTCTTTACACCGAACGGTATGTATAATCATCATCACGTTTATACCTATACATACGAAAACATCGTTGAATATTCTTTTATCTATGAACTGGGCTGTTTACGAATATCGAAATAATAACGAGAGTCCGCGAATCGACTTTGCTCGTGAAATCAGTAATTTTAGATACTAATTGAGGTCAACCGTTTTTTATTTATTTGAGATATTTATGTTGTTTAGTAAGAAAATTATATCAAACTGAATTCTAATTAGCAATTAACTTTCGATACGGATCGTCAGTCCCGAGATATGGCTAATTACATTTTTTCCAACATACATGCGGATGATTAACATTATTATACTTTGTACTTGTAAACACGGTACAATATGACGCTCGTAACTATTCAGCCCATCTTGGATTATTTGTTCCTCGAATCGTGATAATCATCCGAGAGTTAAGAACTACGTATCAGTTGGTTCATTTTGCATATGTCTGCATTCGCGTTTCCGTTTTACGACTCTGCAGACTGCTACCGGCCTTAAAATATGCAGCTAGAATTTGAAATAATTAATTTGCTGTGATATTTAGGGGGTAACCCTATCAGTTGTGACGTAAAATTGACACAACAGAATAATTACTAACACGCCAAGCAGCTTGGACGGTGGCCACTTCGAAGTATCGTAACTCCGGCGATTTCTACAATTCCGGGACAATATTTTAACTGTGTATTCTTGAAATATGAGTCTTCGAGGAAATGCCGTTCGAAACAAGAAAAAAAAAAACAGACCACGATTTTCGATAACGTAAACCGTGACAATTTTTATCGGATATAAAATAAGAAAATGGCGTTTCTTCTTCGCTAGCTAGGGGTCGTATATTGTTGTACTCTGTTAAGCGAAATAATAGCAATCTACGCCTAAGCGAAAGATACGTCAACGTTAGCTTAAGGATGCATGAAATGATAGAGAATAGATTGAGCGCGCGGGCGTGAACCGAGACGGTTGTCTGATCCCTACGATCAAGTTAAGACGAGGTTTAGCCGAAGCTCGGCGTCCCTGGAGAAATGCATTGCCAAGCAACTATACGAAGTCGATCCTGGCTCGTCCGTCCGTCCGTTCGTCGACGTTGTACCGAATTTTGTAGAGATTTGTAATCGCTTTATATCGAAGTAATGCCTGCTTTCACGTAAATTGGAAAAGGGTATAAAATAATGTAGGTCGAATTTCTTTTCGATTAGATAAAACAAGGAGAGTCGTATAATACGGTAACGATACACAAAGTTAGCCGCAGTCGTCTATATCTGCATTTTCCAATCAATTCTCAAAGCCTAAAATCTTCCCAAAAAATCCTCACGATTATCTAATAATACAATTCACAGAAATCTGACTCACAAAATGTTGTCTTTCTAAAACGTGATTTTTGACAAAATTACACTGCGTGCGTTTGAGATTTTTTTTTTTTTTATACAAAATTCAACAAACTAATAAAGTTATCGATGGCTAACTGACATTGAGATATAGAAATGAAAATTTCTATTTTTTATTTTTCTTTTCAAAAAGTTTTGAAATTTAGTATTTTTTTGGTTCACAGGTGCTAAGACCCTTTCTTGGAAATTTTTTTGACCAAATATATCGACGACTTTGAAACGTTTTCATTAGACCACGTGACGTTCAAGTGTTTTTTTCTCTTTGTCAGTGAAAATCGATTTTCTCGTCTCTCCGAGCCACCCGACATAGCGAACTCCCTCACCCAAGCGTTAGCAGTTACAACAGAGGTTCATGACTCCTTCTCTCGACGCCAAGCAGCGATACGATCCTGCGGTAAATTGAATTACTTTGGGGGGCGCACCTTGGGAAAGACTGAAAGAGAAGTAAGAGGGCATATATCACTGTGTCGTAAAATATTGCGATCTCATGGCTCAAGTCGTTTATGGAAACTGAATAAAACCGATCACATTCACCAAACTCGTGCATGGTTACTTACCCCACAGTTTTATATATGCCGCCGGAATTAAATCGTCGTTCGTGGCATCGAATATCATTAATTCTCGTTTACGAATATCAAACCGCTTTATCCAATTGCTACAAGGAAATAGAACGTTTTACGAATCCAATGAAATTCCCTCTCCTCATTCTCCCCCAAATATATAATAATTTTGAAAGTACAGGTTGTGGGTGGAGTAGCGGTTTCAAATTTCTTCACTCTTGTGATGTTACCTACTCCTATAATATATCTGCGATACGTGTCAATGAATGAAACCGGAAATGCGTAAGTTCTCGCCCACGTTAGCAGCTGCAGTTATTTCAGTATCAAAGCGAGGTGGGCGTTTGTAACAGATTTGAAAAGTGAAAGAAGAAGAAAAAAAAAGAAGGAAAAAGGAAGAAAGAAAAAGGCACGCAGTTGGTTTATTTTTCGTACAATTAATGAAGAAATTCTACTTCTTTGATCTGCCGTGGAGCCCGAACAAAGGTCAAAGTCAGTGGACCCACCAATTCCACAACCGTGCGTCTATCAACGCGAAGAAGCCCCCCGGGCTGGCGTTTCAAAAAGTTTAGTCTAGTGGGATGTGGAATAAGAGGAGGAAAAATAAATGTAGAAAAAAAAAAACATAAAACTAAAACTAAAAAATATAACAGACTGCAGGCGCAGCACGCGTCTACCTAAGAACCAAAGTTGACGTTGGAAGGAGCTAAGAGAAGGGAAATATAGGGAGCGAACCCGGAGCAGGATCCATATGTGTTTTACATGTGTATACTTCACGAATACGTACAGTTTACTGTGTAAGTAGACAAATGCGTTATGCTACAAGTACACACACACACACACACACTTGTGCATATGGACGCCCCACTTCTATGCGAAGAAACGCCATACCAAGGCTTGTACGAACCTCATACACCGTGCCGGGGCTTCCCCTGTTCACGTGCCAATGTATGATGCATCCTGACTCGCACCCCTAGGTTCAAAGTTAAAAATACAATTTAGAAAAACCAGCAGCTAACCTGCACCCGTGTCGAACATGATCACGAGCCTAACGGCGCCACGCGATCAAACTATCCAGACCACTTGACCCCTTGTGAACCCTGGTCAGGCAACGTTGCAGTACTTAACTTGGTTTAGAGTTTGTGTATTGGCGAAGAGTGTACTTTTCTTTTTTTTTAATTAGTCTTATTGACAATTTTTGTCAGATTTTCATTTAGTACCATTTTCAAATAACGAATCGTACATGTCGGCACTAATTAATCATTTGGTATGGCCACGGCCATTACTAGACGAGAAAAACTGCAATATGAACATGGTCCGTCTACCTATATGCGAATAAAAAGTTTCATTAATTATAAATGAGCTGTACAGCTGTCGGAAGAGATAAATAATTAGTATCTCCTGAAATACTAATACAGATCGAAATGTTATTATCGTTTCCCAGAACCATTTGTTCATATCGAATGATTCTTCTTAGTCTTCTTTGCCTTGACCCCGTACGGATCACACTGCCTTCTTTTGCTATCTAAATCGCATAAAATGAGAGGCATGCACGTCTCGGGACATTAATTAATGGATAACGTTTGCTTCCATTTGACGAACGTTTAATCATCGCTGATTGGAAAGTAGGTGATACCTCATGGAACTGCGTTTTTGTAAAATTTCGTATTCTCGGTCAACAATGTTCTGCTAAATGACGTTATAAATTATAAACATGAGTATTTCTCTTTGAAACCTTTCATTAAATAATTCCTTCATTATTTCCTGATTATTATTCACTGTCTCAATTATAAATCTTGAGATTATTCTTATTCTTCGTTAATTCCGTTGCAGAAAGAACAGCAAAGCAGCAAAGAAAGATCGACGGGTGGTGCGTCGTACAATTCATACCTGGAGGACGATATTTACTTGGAGGATCAGGGGGACCTTGAAGGATCAGGGCGTGGGGGCGGCGAAGTTCGGGACGACCTCGAGGCCTCCGGAAGTGGTATCGGCCCCGACGACGAGGATGGTGAGGACGGTACAGGTGAGACTCGAATTTCAATATCATAATGTTTCAACATATTTCCATAAGCATATTTATTCTTTATTAGAGTTGAGAATTCCCCGGAGAAATGACCGCGGTATACAGCGCGGTGAATCGTTATTTAATATTATGTCAAGTACACGGTAGTAGCTTATCGTCACGTGACGATATAGAGTATAAACGTATGGAAAGAGCTGAAGTAAATATACGGAAGTTTCAATTTCCAACAACATGCTACATACGTTCATAATACGTGTATTACGTGCGTAAATATACAGGTACTTAACACCTTTTATAGAACCTTATTACGTTGGTAATAAATCGAAGAAATTATAGTCAAGGATGGCATATGATATTGACGGATGCTCATTAGGGAGCGATGCAGATGCATCGCCCCACACGCCGAGTACGAGAAACAGTAGAGAAATACGTATCTATAGGAGTTAACAAATGCTTGTTATGAATGTCACGCTAGTGTTTATACGATTCATTTCGTTCGTAGAAATTTTATGTATAGTCTGGTGGCCGCAACTATTGCGCAGATGTAGGCGCCGACGGACTAACAGCTGACGAATACCTACGTGGACGGGAAAAACGTGGCGAAATATAACGAATACGTATAAACCGCGAGGTGTTATACATAAAGTGTTACAATATATAGAAGTATTAAACTTACACGTTCAGACTTGATTTAATCGAGAATAGGCGTTGATTTTACATTGCATTTTAAAGTGTAGTTTCATAATCGCGGAATATCAGTTTATACAACAAATAAACGAGGCATTGTTCTTTCTCTGAATCAACTTCGACCAAAACGTACGTCAAGGTTCTAAACATATCTACTAACATTATAACTGCACTATCAGACTCTGGATGATACAAAAGATACGATTCCTGAAAATTCGGGGACAGCTAAAATTCGTTTGGGATTTTTTTTAAGAGCCTTAAGATCCAGGGAATAGTTTGAAATTTTATTAGTACAGTTTGTGTGTTTTAAGGATTGATTTATCGTTGTTTTCACGATCGATGTAATAGTACAGAGAACGGCGCTGACTAACCATTATTGGAAACACGATCTAAGGCAGATTAGAGAACAAAGAACTCTGTGATCACATTTCGCTGTTTTTCATACAATGCAATGATATTAAATAGTGGATAAAATATTCGTGATAGATAAATGATCGACGTGTTCAATAAATAAAATACCTTCTATTGCGAAAATAAATAAATCAAAAAAAAAAAAGAACAAGAAATTTATAATTGTCATAATAGTTTGTTCAAATCGAGTCTGGAAATATACATACTGGTTAAGATTTAGAGATTCAAAGGATTGGAAATTTTGTAGAATCCTTCTACACGGATTAGTCAATTAATATTATAATGAAATTTAAATGGCCGATAAATGTTGTTTATTTATTATTATTTGTTTCTTTTTTTCAGGTTTCAACGCTCCCCCGAGAATAGGCCAAATCCCGAATAGGGGCGAAATACCAAAGGCCCCTTACATCGAAGAACCAATCACTGAGATAAAACAGGTGAGTTGTAGAACCTTGCATTCTTTACATATATCTTAGAACTCGTAAATTTATTGCATTTCTATATATACGCACTTGCACACGTATATTTATAGTCACTATAATAAACATATTAATCATCAACGCATAAAGGCGTTGCCGAGATGAGATCTAACATATAATCGCTTTTGGAGAATGCATAGTAAGAAAAAATTCTTTGAGGAAAAATATTAAAACTATTCATTTTCTTCTCCTGAATGAGAAATTATCAAATTTCGCGATCGAAACATGTTATTTATCAATTCTTTGCACACATATTCCGAATTTTTTAAAGATTTTTTTAATCTGAGATCAGGCAGAGGATTGGGCATGTGAAAAAATATCGACAAAATTTACCAGGGACCCGTGTACAAATAATATCTCTGATATTGTTCATCCGATCAGTATGAAATTTACAGAAGTTGTTCAGGATACTAGTGGCTATCTCCTGAACTGGGATTATTACTTTACAAAAATCACTTTAAAAATGGCGGCGATTTTACTAAAAGAATTACATTTTTTTTTCACCTATATGGCTGCAATTTTTTGTGTTGATTGTTTTACATGATGATCCCAGTTCCACGGATAGCTACTAGCATCCTGAACTACTCCTGTAAATTTCAGACTCATCAGACCAACCATCTCAAAGATATATATTTTTTGCACAAAAGTTCCTGCAGGTCAATTTTGTCCATTGATTCTTTTAAGCCGATCCTCTACCTGTCCTTACATTAAAAAAAAAAACCTAGAAAGATTCAGAAAATGTGAGCAAAGAATCGATAAATAACATATGTTGGTTGCAGGTTTCAACGGATTTTTTTCCCTTAGCAGTTAAAAATTGTGAAGAATGCGATTGATCTTTTGAGTTTCAGGGTTCGAACTTCCCTTACTATAATGGTTGTCAATTCTAGATCGAAGCAGGCTTTAAATAATAACATTTTTGGTTTCAGACTAGCGTTGAGACAGTGAAAAGACCAGACAGTGGAGTTGATACGGGTGAGAGTTTGGGCGAGTACGAACCCGAAGAAGAATCAGGAGATAATAACGAGGTGTTAATCATGAATCCTAAGCACGAAGACCGTGCCAGTTCCTTCTTCGCACAGCCCGGTGTATTGGCTGGTAAAAAAAAATTGTTTTATTATAAATATTGCTTATGATAAGTTAGTTTTGCGATAATTTATTAACGAAGAAAAATAGTTTTCATGAGAAACTTGAAATACCGAAGCGAAGATAAACAGTATTCTGAACACCGCCACCTATTTGTGACTCTATGAATTTACGGGGATCTTTATTTATAATACTTGATGAACATGAACTAAGTTTTGGCGAGATATTGCTTATCTAATCTACCTTCAATCACACATTAGATAAAATATGAAATCTTCAGTCAGTTGAATTACAAATTATAACACTTTTTGGGGGAACAAGTTGTGTTCTAGTACTGCGATAAAATGTCTGGTTAGTTATTTTACGTTTATACTCGATTTAGGATCCTAATTAATGTCTTTTTGTAGAGTATTCAGAAAACAGTGGGACGAGATTGTGATGTACGACCATGTGCCTAAATCAATGATCAGAAAATCTCATTCTGAACAACAGCTTTCATAACAATTATAGCATCACATTTAATAAAACCCTGCATTCTTTGAACTCAGATATTTCACAGCTGATTACTTGTATCCTAAGACATAGCTAAAACTTTTTCTTCGGTGCAATAAATCTGTGTAGAAAAAAAAGTCCATAAAATTTTAAATAATTCTGAATCGTGTCTAAAAACACTAGCAATTGGTTGTGAAAAAACTGAATCGATAGAATATTTCTTAACGGTATGACAGTGATTTGAAAAAAAAAAAAAAAAAAATTATTTTCAAGATGTATAAATGCCCTTCAAGTGATCTTCAATGATCATTTAATGCAATTCATTTCAGCTGTTATTGGAGGTGCAGTTGTTGGTCTTCTTTGCGCGATCTTGGTGGTGATGTTCATTGTCTATAGAATGCGTAAGAAGGACGAAGGATCTTACGCTCTCGATGAACCACGTCGATCTCCCGCTGCCCAAGCATATCCAAAGCCAGGAGCGCCGCATCATAACCGAGAGTTTTATGCTTGAAGCAATACCGGCTGTCTAGCATTAAATTCGTACCCCTTAAATCCTCAAGATAAATACTGACTGATTGGCAATTAAACTGTTGTCGGTATAAAAAAAAAATCTTGAATATTATCAACAGAAAAAAAAACATGGAAAATTTGGATATCTCAATGTATTCCAACGCTCGTTGAGACGGAGCGCTTATGTTAGGATGGACATGAACGATTATGAATTAAAATTTGTGCTTATTTATTTAATTACTCCAAAAGAAGAAAAAAAAAATTATGCGACGATTAAAATAATCACACACGCCTGTTAGTTGATGCTGAGCTTACGTACGAGCAGTGTTCTATAAAATTTCTTGAAAAACAAAAAAGTACCAAACATTACAAAAGTTTTAATAAAATTGACGTACACAAGCATCGCTTTCCTAAATCTTGATAATGCGATCATCTCAAGACCAGTTCTGAGTTTTTTTCTTATATTTGCCTGGGAATACCTATCTCAAGGTCAACGTCGATCAAATCAAACTTATGTGCGACAATATTTATACGTATGTCTAATGTTGATACTTTTTCACTTTTAATAATATTAAGCAAGAAAAAAAAAACACTTATCGAGCACCTCTCGTGTGAAAATAATTGAAAGTATGTATCTGAATATTATTTTTCTTTTAAATTCATTGAAGTCCATGGATTTAGTTTAAGGAATTGACGGGCGTGCGGCGCATTCGTCAGAATCTAATTATGAGCTGTCTCAAATGATCTGCGTACTTTTCAGAATATATTCTAAAAGTAAATTTTCAATTTCTATATGGATTTCGATTAAAATTTGTATGTTTGAAGATTTAATCAAAACGATCCGTTAACGCTATATTGATCAAGTAAAAGGAGATAATAAATAAATCTGATAAACATATATTATTCTTAGTTAACAATTAAAATATCTGATATACTTCGACAACATGCCAAGTATACTGCGTTTAATACAAACAAAAACAATTAACAACAAAACCCGATAGTAAAAATCCGCTAATTTCAACTACCCAAGGATTTTATTGTAAAAAGAATCCTTGAATGATCTAAACCATACACTGATAACTGTATATTAGACAAAATGCGTGAGTCGTAATCTATGTACAAAGTTTGGTTTTGTTACGTTTCTCGAACATATTTTAAACCTCTTCTTTCAGAAGCTATGGGCGAAAATGAGTAAGGCGTTTCAGCATTGGCATTCTACTGAATAATATTGACCGCTTTTCTAATCCCAAAGATCTTTAGAAACGAATATAAAAAATCATTTTCAGAGATCGGTATTGTTTGTAACATCTACATCAATTACCAAACTCAGTATTATCAGATGAATTATTCAGTTCCAAGAAAAAAAAACTATATATTTTTATCTCGAATTTGTGTAATATTTAAGATATTGAACAACCCGTTATACTTTTGAGGGGTACTAATTGTGCCATTGATAACTTAGCTAGTCTCCATCATGAGATTTTGAATTCTTTCAAGTGTTATAGTAAATAAATTTATAAAGCGGGCTAAATTTAGAGTTATCTACTTTTTATGTTGTAACAAATGCATCAGCATTGCTAATAATCGGCTCAGCGCTTGTTCAGGTATTATACTCAGACGTAAGAAAGTGATTTGAACAAATTTTATTACTGATAAGATACACAGATATGTAGTAAAAATAATGAAAAGGGAAATATTAATTTGATTGTTGTGTCCATTGATGAAACATTAAATATCGTTAAAATAAATAACGATGATGCAGTTCAAAGGAAGAATTCTACCTTTTAATATTGATATATGTATATGTAACAATTGTAGGTTTAGTAATGAAATGAAATACGAACTGAATCATTGATACCATTAGAGCGTAACAGAACCAAATGTACGTAACTGTGTACTGAGCGCACAAGCGAGAGAAACTGAAAGATAAAAGAAAAATTAAATAAAAAAATAAAAAAAAATCGTAATTATGAAAGAATAAAAAAAAAAAAACACTGTAATGACCAATGGAATGTAATCTCAGTAAAACAAACATACAAACGTTTAATTAATAAATCAATTAGCTAGCGAGTTAGACTAGCTGATGGAGAAATGGAATTCAATTATTAATATTTGTACTTTTGGACTCATCTGACTTTCATCTATTTAATTATGAAATAGAAGAAAGAAGGAAACGCGTCTGATTAAAGAATGATATGTGCTTGAGGTAATGTTTTAAATATATCGAATTATTTGTGAATATTCCCACGAGTCAAGAGGTACAATCGATTTAGGGAAATTATAGGTTTATAGATATTTTTTTTTTTTTCTTTTATTGTTTTTTTTTTTTTTTTCTCGTGGAAAGAAACGGTGTGAGAGAGATAATATTTTCCACTCTTATGAACAAAAAATATATTCCTAATAATTCGTATAAAATTAAATGGTAAACAGTCTAGGCAAGCTAATAGCGCACATAATCCTTATTCAAAAAAAAAAACAAAGAAAAGAAAAGTAAAGAAATAAAAAGAAGAGATAAGAAAAGAAAAATACACGTGTTGCCATAATTTTCTAATTATGTTACAACTATTATTACTCTATATAAATAATAACTAAAAAATTATGAACTATCAAAAAACAAAAAAAAACAAAAAAAAAACTATTTATTGATTTTAGGACTAACTAATTAACTAGGCATATAATCTTCACTGAGTTTGGCTTCGATACCCTATAAATATGGGTACAATGTTGTTCTGTATCTACAATTAATATTTAATTTTAGCCTCGAATATTATTCCTAATCTTGTTTAATTATCATTATGATTTATCGGATCAGAATTTGACATTTGTTTAGGTGAAACATGGAACTGAGCATAAGAAAAGAAGAAAAAAAATTATAAATAAAAAAATTAAAAAAAATAAATAAATAAATAATATCATGCCGATACTGCCATATATTACGTAAGGGAAGCAATTTGGTACAAAGCCAGAATTACATCAGATTGTTGAAGTGACATGTTTTTATTGATTTTTGCTTTTGAAAAAACGAGAAAATAAAATAAAAGGAACGTTAAAAAATTAAAATATAAAATAAAATTAAGCATCTCTTCGTCTTATCATTTTCATTTGCTGATAAAGAAATAATTATATTTTATGTGCACTTGGCTAGGTACCAAAATATTGTCATATATTAAGAATTCGCAAATTCGACAATTTTTTATTGTTAAATGTCCATTATAATAATAATGCGTAACTATAAAATAGCTGTATAATGTTAGAATTGGAAAAAATAGCATTCATAATGGTTTTTTTTCTTTTTTTTTTTTAAATTTAAATTTAAATTTTATTCTATACACGTCGACCGTATTTGATTCAGATGAGAATTTAATATATAGAGAAACAAAATCTACAAAAAAAGGAAAGGAAAAAAAAAAACAAAGAATAAGTAGAAGTCCTGAGCAAAAACTGCTTCGATGACCGCTAATCGAATTGATATGAATTTGTTTCTAATGAAAAGTATAAATAATCTTTATACTTAAACAGACATTATTATTTATTAGTTTAAAAATTTTATAATCTGTCTGTTACATTAGTACGGTTTGCCGTTATATTAATTGAATGCTGAAATACTTTTTTTTTTATTATTTAAACGTTAATTGACGTTTACAAGCGATTGACAGAACAAAAGATGAAAAGAAACGAAAAAAGAAAATACTCTAATGGCATTTTTTATATATTACGTACGTATGTATTTACACATTATACATAATAGCTATACACATGACACAGAGCGCGGCTATGTAATGTTTTACGTTAGAAATGGAAATAATCAAGAATTATTACCTATAAAGATCTAATTATATTATATACATTTCTTTGTTAGACAAGAATCGTCTCCTATCCGCTTATTGGTATGTTTTAAAAGATTTTTTGACGAATATGAGTTATCTTTTCTCAACCTTGTTATAGGTAATTAATTCTCGTTTAAAAAGTTGACACTCCACATTCGGAAAGATCTTTTGCTGCTAGTAAAACCGATGTGTTGAGGTCAAATGAAAGATAAAAAAAAAGAGTTGAATAATTTACAATCAACTTTATAAGTTTCACATCAAATTTCTACATGTTTACCAAAATTATGTTGTACACCTAGAGTTTTATTTTTATTTTAAATTTTTTATTATTTGATTTCTGTGTATTAAAAGACTATAAAAATTTTTGCCTGTATTTAGGCAACGGATTATTATATACATATACGATATATAAACATTTAGATTAATAATTAGACAGAATTAGATAGTAATTAACTATTCATACGAGATGAAATAAAATGAAATAAAAATGAAGAGAAATGAAGTAAATGCCCTCTTCTCTACAGGCTAGAAATTGCTATACGAATACCTGGATAAATACAAATATCTCGATGTGATTAAAGCTTATAACAAGTATATAACTATATACCGAAATCTATGAATAACCATAACGATTGTTAATATCACCTTTATAAGTTGATTAAATTAGGGAATGCATTTCTTGTACAGAAAAAAAAAAATAATAAAAAAAAAATGAAAAATAATAATGATAATAAGTGATTATTATAGAACTAGATTTTAGTTTTAAAAGAAAATTTTTACTACGTAGAGAACTTTACCTAAATAATAAATTAAAGAAGTCCGATTCCGATATGATGAGTGACACACGATTAATCGTTGATATTATAATTTAACTGTATGTTGTATATGTACATTCAATTCTTTTAATTATCACAATCAATTCCTATAAAATATTGTTTTTTATTGGCTTATTAGCGTTCTTTCTCGATAAATACGAATACATAACAATTTATATAAGGACACTATCATGAATAATAATTATATATTATACTTAATATAAAAATGATTTCAAAACTATAATACATTATATGCTGCTTTGAGGGGATTTACTTCGTTCTACTATAGATATGGATAATTAATTTCTTCAAATACTGTCTACATTTCTGAGCGAAAAATATTAATTTTAATGAAATCATATTTTATAAGAAGATATATTCCATAATTGATAAATATTATTATAGTAATTAAAAGTGTCTACTAGATACAACTATAGGCCAGGTGGACGAATGAATAATAATTTTAAATAATAACAACAATAATAATAATAATAATATAGTAATATTTAATGATAACGATTAACAATATTTTTTTTTAAGTGTGCGAGCATCGTTTTATCTCTGGTGTAAATATATCCATACTTTGGAATAAAAAGACATTTTGAATTCCACTTGAGGAGAAATTAAAAAATTTTTCATCACGATAATTCAAGTGGAGTTTTTTTTAATGTCTTTTTCGTCTAGAGCATAGATATTAGTAATTATAAAAAATATGTTGTTAATTAACAACAATTAATAATAATTGCACTATATTAGTATAATAATATTAATAATAACAAATAATATTGTATGTCATCGCTCCTATTCTGTAAATAAACACTGTAATGTATAATATATATATTTCGAGGTCTTTAATCGTTATATCAACAATAATTATAAATAACAATGATTACTATCAAGCTTTTAGCAACGTGAAAGACATAAGGGGCAGAACGCGCCGAATGGAGCATTTTTCAAATTTCATCCCAGCGGTTTTCTCAATTTTTAATGCTCGAAGTATAAAGTGTAATAAAAGAGCCCTATTGGTTCTATAATTACAGTGATATAGGCAATGCATAAAGCATGTCAGTTATGTACGACGAGTTGCCTGTGATCAGGCGCTCCGCAGTTCAAGTTGTAGACCTGTATGATACAGTACGTAGCACTGATAATCAATGCCAAAGAAGATAACAATTTTGATATGAGTAAAGGGACTTTGGGTCTAACGGCGCAAGCGAAGCTAACCACAAAAGATACAAGTGATTAAGAAAATTCAGTATTCAGTATAATTCCACAAGCTGATTTATAGGTACTACGATAAATAAATCGTGGATAGAGAAATATTTCGCCGGCACACGTTGTTTTGTTCTGTTTAATGCATTCTTGTTAATTTAAAAATTACGAGAAAAGATCTTCGTACGCTCAGAACAACAAGCATTCAACGCCTACATTCGGACGATTATGAAAAAGCAAAAAAAATTAACGATATGGAGTTTATGAGGATACTTATGATAATCGCTGCTTCTTTCCTGTATTGTGATTCTGGACAATGTTTTATTCCGCTAATCCCTGCGGCGATAGGTGGTGCGGGTATTGCAGGTCTCGGCTATATGACACTCTGCCATTTCAAAGAATGCTGCACTGACAACTATATCCCAGCTGATTTTAATTGTGAGTATGTAAACTAAGTAAGTGCTAGTTTATAACGTGGATCAGCTAATCTTCAGTAATCCGAGAACACTCCATCGATGATTTTAGCATATTTTACAATTTAATTCTTGTATTGTCTCCTTCATTACTCAGGCTCACTAATCGTTTCAATAAATAATCAAAAATTAGGAAACTAGTCGTGACAGTAGACCATAAAAATTAATGCTTTTAATTCAATTGTTTTCTTCAAAGTGCTTGACGGATTGTTGTCGAAGAATCTTCATGGGCAACATTTGGCACATGAGACTGTACTACATGCATTAAAAAATCATATAAATACAAAAGAGCCGAAGAAAGCATTGGCTATGAGTTTTCATGGTTTACCTGGTACTGGCAAAAACTACATGTCAGACTTTATTGTAAAAGCACTTTATAAGGAAGGTGCAAAGAGTAATTATGTTCATTTTTACAATGGGCTGGCGCAGTTTGAATCTGAAGTATTATCGAAACAATATCAGGTTGGTAGTTATCCGTATTTTATGAAACATCTGGGTCTCATAAGAGTGGTGTTAGATTGTTATTATTCTTTTTAACAATCACCGAAGGCTTATCAATTTTTTTTCCAAAAATTTGGCCGACATTCAACATGAATTATAATTAGAATTGAATTTGTTTCAGGCTGAGCTTCGGGAGAGTATAAAAAAACATCTCAAGGCATGTCCACGCTCTATCTTCATCTTTGACGGAGTGGACAAAATACCTGAAAAGACACTGGATGCCGTTGTGCCATTTATAGACTATCATTCAAATATTCCGGGTATCGATACAACCCAGGCGATATTTATATTTTTGTCGAATACGGGTGGTACTGAAATTGCAAACTACATGCTTGAAATGTGGCAGGATGGTAATAAGACTCGGAAACAAACAAGACTGCAAGATCTTGAGCATCTGCTGGCTATTACTGCGTTTGATGAAAAAGGTGGCTTTCACAAAAATAATGCCATTGGAAACAGTATCATCGATTATTACGTACCATTTTTACCGCTCGAGAAAGAGCACGTACGGCAATGTATAGTTGATGCTTTTCGAAGAAGAAACGTTGAACCAAACAGCGTACAGATTGAGAAAGCCATGTCACGACTCACCTTCGGACCATCTCTGCATAATCTTTATGCAACTGTCGGTTGTAAAAGACTGGATCAAAAAGTCGTATATATTATTGATGACGATTTAGACTACGACAAAGTACGCCATCCGTCAATTCATTTTTAACATAAATTAGGATCGACATCGATTGCTACAAAAATTCTTTAATGTTAATTTCACAGGTGTTGAAATTATTCGTTTGATGTTGTTGATTGTTCCGATAAGAGTAACCATATACGAATTGTTGTTGCGTTTGAGTTTCCTCGATGACAATTTGTTATTCAATTCTTTGTAAGTCTCAGTGACTCTTATTGATGCAGTGACGTGTCGTTTATTTTAGGAGATTTTTCAAGAGCCTGACAACACCAAAGACCAAAGTAGTACCGTAGAAGAGAAAATTGATAAGGTACAGGATATGATGGAGTCCATGACCAAAATGATGGAGACGTTGGAAGGTATGGTGAGAGAGAACAATCAAGAGCTCGTCAATATCAGAAGCGACCTTGTGACGCAAAAGAGAGAAATTGACGCCCTAGAATCCAAATCTCAAAAGATCACTAAGAGAGAAACTGTTGAGAATGATGAATTGTAGGAGATGATCTTAAGCTCGGAATATAGTAAGGAAACAAAAGATAGAGAAGCAAGAAAAAAGTACATTATCATCGAGGGATTGGGGCTGTCACCAGACAAAAAGCTTGCATTGGCTGTGGAAGAGATAATGATGGAAAATTTGGAATTGGAGTTGGACGAAGGATTTAAATTTGGAAAAAGACCAAATGGTGAAGGAAAAATCAGATCTTTTCATCAACCTGTTTTTGAGATCTGAGGTTCGAATCTGTCGGAATGACCAACATCTTTTCCAAAACCTGAATTTCGGATGCTGTAGGCCCGAGAACGTTATGTTTCGTTGAATTTAGCCAATGTTATTTTCTATGAAATCAATGCTAATTTACTTATATTACTACTGTGATGAAAAACGAGAAGTTCGTGTGTATATTGATATAGGAAACATAAAAAATGGATTATAGTGTAACAATGATAAAACAAATCCATGGAAATGTATAAATTTGTAAAATCAAAGAAATCTGTAAAGCCGAGACAGTCGGAAGATTTTAGTAATCTAGATAATATGTTGATCATTTCAAATGATATGATATTTTTGTGAAAAATGTTCTATTCAATTTACGAGATAGTTATTTTCAATGATTATCATTTTGTAAAAAAATAGTGATTATTATCAAAGATTTTTTCGTATCAATTCTTTAATCGATTCAATAGAAAAGATATTCACTTCACAAACAAGAAATAACCAATCAAAACGACGATATTAGGTGATAGAGGCTATCAGTACCAATATAATAATAATCGAATCATATGAAACAATGATACCTGAGAAAATGTATTTTATGTATCAAAAAACGAAAGAGAAATTAATAATAAAAAAAAAAAAAACGGTAATGCTTATTCCATTGATTCCATTGATTGTCAGCTTGTTATTATACGCGCTAAGAATTTGTGTATGGAATATTTGAAGATTTGATTTGGAAGTTTTAAATAAATTTCATGCAGACGGGTCCGCTTAAATTGATACCAGAAATAAATTGTGGGACTAGATAATGGAAAATGACAGAGCAATTGATCGTTGATATATGTATCTGGAAATTTATTGCACTGCAGTGGCATTGATACATTAATTATCGTCAAAGTTACGTAAGACTTATAATTGTTTCTTAAAGAGTTACACTGCACCCTGAGAGACAAAATTGGACGTCGGTATTGGTGAGTATTTCGCAGGTCAATGAAAGCATATCTTTCGTTCATATTTTACATACTTTGAGTGAATGTTTTCAGCTTCTTGAATGAATTTTTTTGTATAAGCTAAAAATATTGAGAATTGGTGAAGATATACACGCCTCCGCGTACTTCGTGTATGATGTTTCAATTTGCGGGAATCCTGATGGCCACACGGTTCATCTGAAATAGAAAAAAAAAAACCGAAAGTATTTTTTTAAGGGGGTACACACACCTTTGAAATATTTTTTTTTTTTCAAATCACTGGTACACTGTCATAAAATATTTTATTGACTCAATTTTTATACAGCAGATTACTAGTATTTTGAACTATAATTGAGGCATATAAAAGAATATCTGGATTTCGTATTTATGTAGTTCTCATCCACCGATAAAAAAGCAGTTGTCGTAGCGTACAGGTCGCATCGTTGATTGAATCTTTTTCAAATTTGGAATGAATATTCTATATTGATGTAATTTCGGACGATTTTCGATTGGGCTAAAAATCTGGAATTCTGCACACACTCATTTTGTTAATTATCATCTATAAATTATTTAAGGAGTCAAAACTATAGTTCGTTATTCAACGACCGCCCTAATCTAGATTATCTATGTCTGCAAGCTTTGAATACTATTTGATAATATCTTTAAAAAGCACACCGACTGTACCGAACAAAATCTTGCAGTACCTAATTTGAAAACAAAATATTTCAAACTCGCATATCGTTAATAAAAATTTGTTAGTATTGCATTACAACTGCAGCAACACCGATATCATTGAGATAGCTGCAACTAAGCTCTGAAACTAAATGTGCGGGTACTTGCATCCATCGGTGGATAATTACTATGAGTACACTATAGTTGGTATTACTAAAAGTACGTTATGATCCGCAATTTTTTTTGTCATTACGTAGATTTCTTTTTTTATTACAGCAAAATTTTATAACGATTAAATTCTCCCACTCACCGGTATCTTATCAGTTCTTGGAACTTCGGCTTCGGTCATTTAGGTAAGTGATGAAAATGGTATTTGGTAACTTTATCTAGGGGGCACACACACATACACACACTTGAAGATTTTTAAAGGCCATATTCACGACGTCATATTATTTCCGCGGTCCAACGAATTTTTTTCAATAAAGAGAAACTGCAGTCAGTTATCCAAAATTTATGTTTCTAACTACAACAGACCCTGATCCGATAATTTCGTTAACTTCACTAGGAAAAAAAATCCCGAAAATTACCCTCTGCAGACTCGTATGACTAAATAATCTTCAATACAAATAATCATCAGCTCTGGGTAATATTCTGTCTCGGTTACTGTGCCGCAATTAATTTCCCGATAGGTGGTATAATTTTTCTCCCAAAATCAGATACATACCGCATGTATCACTCGAATTCTATTATTATCATTTTATGTTTCAAACGGCTTAGGAATTCTGGTTCATTTTGATATCAGATCAGCAATAATTCTGAATTATACCTATACCGGCTTCATTTTGGGGTTCGGGTTCATAAAAGCATCTCTCTCATCACTTATTCTTGCCTTTATAGTCAGGGGTCCACGGGTCTACGGATTACGGTTCATTGCGAAACCCCGATTAGGAGCCCACGTACGTGGATATATGTCGCCCATGCGATATGGGCCATACATACAAAACGGTGAGATCGACTTAAAGCTGTGGCCTCGTGAAGAAAAAACATTTTTTTTTTTTTTTTTTTTTTTCAAGGATTATTTGGCACCCAACTCTGGAAAAACTTTTCTCAAACTGCTTTCGTGATCCCCGTTAAAAGTGTGTTTAGCTGTTCATTTCCTTAGGAAAATTTTCTGAACAACTCTAAAAATTTTTCAAACTTGTATTCTGAAATACTCCGTAAGAAGTTCCGTAAAACCCCGATTGTCTATACATACGAAACAATCCTGAAGAGTTTCTTGAAATTGAAACACTTTATTGTAAATATAAATAATCCAAAAAACCAAAATCTTAAAAGTTTGTAATATCGTTAATATATAGAAGGGACAGCTGTAGTATATAGGTATATATGTATATAATATAGATATATATTCTCATACTTTTATTCGAAAACAAAGTTTATTACAAATTAATTAATATTTCACATGACTTTTTGAATAGGTGTTTAAATAAATAAATACTCGTTATACGTATACAAAAATAAATAAACTCGTTCGCTGCAGCGAACAAATAAATAATCTACACGTCTAAAAAAATAAATAAATCATAATATATAAAATATCGATAATAAATAATTAAAACATATACATATATGTATACTATATGTGTAGCTCTGTGTTTTTATACGTGTGTGCGTGTGTTCTCGTGTGTCTGGATGTGTAAAGATATAATATAATATATCTATTACCTATTTATATATATATATATTATATCCGAAACAAAATAAATATTAAAAAAATTATTACATATTGATATATCGGATGATCTGTTCTCACATTGTCATAAAGGTGGTATATCGGTATATATAATATACGTATATTAGTATATAGTCAATTGGTATTACAGTTTACCTCGTACAGATGCATTTCTTTATTAATTAATTAATTAATTTATTTATTTATGTGTCTAATTGTGTCTTGTGTATTACTTCCTATTACTAACATCGATGCACGTACACTGGGTCAAGCATTTTCTTCAGATTTCTCAAAGATTAATTTTTTTTTTTCTTGGTTTTTTTACGGCTGCGATATTCTGTTCTTAAACATTTACCAGCTACACCTACTTGGATCGGAAAATTCGTTTTAGAAAAAATCTCAATGCATATAATACTGTTTGTTTCCTCCTCGATATAATATATACGTGTATACGTATGTATATAATATTATAGAATTTGAGAAAATTGCTAAAAATAAATAATATATTCTAATTAATCTTTTACAGCTGTAGTATATATAAGTTTCATTGACAATTAATCAATTAATTAATTAATTAATCGATCAATCATTTTTATTTTCTTTTATCAATTAATCAATTCATTTTAACTTATATATTTATATTATTTTGTACTGAAAGAGTAATTGGCAAACATGTAAACTCGCTATATATATATATATAGGTATGTATATAATAATGATATTTCTATAGATCAAATAAATACTGTAAATTATAATAAATAATGGCAACATCTAAAACCTATACCGAGTGAGAGCTACATAAAAAGCGAAGCTGTCATTCAGTTATCTTTATTCGAGATCGTTGAATAAATAATTACAACAGGTTAAGCTCATTCGCCATCTGAAACAAAAATTACAATATCAATAATTAATTTACCTAACAAGAGTAAAGATTTTTTATTTTTTTTCGTTTATTATCGAAACTCCGAAGAAGCGAAAGGCTTGGGGTGGATTTGTCGGTCACAAATGAATCGCCTGAGATAATTTAATCAGCATATAATCTTAGTTCGACGCTCACCCTTCGCGTTTGGTCATTTTCTGTTTCTTGGACAACCGGATCGTCTCCGTGGTTTTCCCAAATTTTGCGCCTCTCCGTACCTCTGTCCGAGGAGAACTGTTGATTTTGAGTAAGACGACCTTCGAGGTCGATATCGTTTTCGGGAAGACGGTAGGCGTAGAGATAGTCGTTAACCTTTGATGATGCGAAGCTGGTGGGATCGGGATCTTCGTTTGAATTATCAATACCCGATCGGGCTGTGTTTGAAATTGCTCGTTTTCCAATTGACTGCAAAAGTCGCCTGTTAGCATCGACCTGTCTCTGATTCTGGCGCATCTTTCTGCGCGCCAATTCAAGCAGGACACGCTCCCTCAGGACATCTAGGGGATTCACAATCGACAGAGAACCCAGCCTCTTCAGGCGAGCTCCTCCGGCATTCCGACCTACACCCGATTCGAACAGATCCGTATCCTGAAAGAAGCATTTTGAATGAGTTGCGGAATCGGTACCAAACGTTCATTTACGGAATTACGGCGGAGGGAAACCGTTTCGCAACCGTGATAAAACCAATTACTACGCATCGGTAACCCAAATTACTTGTTTTAGATTAGTTCATGGTTTTAATCGAGTAGTCCTGGGAGTTATTGAGGCTGCGTCTGTTCACCGATGAATTTATGTCCTAACAAGCCTGATGCAGATACCGACGATTTTATTTAGCAAAAGTTTTACCCCCTCGTGGAAAAAAAAATATCGATTGATAAGCCCCGTTTCTTTTTTTCGACATCTTGAATTGATTAGCCGCAATTTTCACCATCTTTGATTCGATTCGGTCTGGAATATTCGAAAATTGAATTTACAGCTGCGCCCCGGTGAAATAGACTGCCAAAAATTCTCATCATATCTGTGATTTGACAAATGTCCTCAAATGTCAGCGCATTTTACCCATAGCCTTGGCGTAAATGTCATTTTGACATGAAAGGGTTAATTAGACTCTTGCACCGTTGTAATTGAATCATAATCGAGAGATGGACGACTAGTAAGTACTCCAAAATTTATTTATTTGTCAACCAAAGCTTATTTCACATCAAAAAAAATTTTCTTCGAAAAACTTTGTCGTAAGGTTTCAGGCACGTCGTTGGTCCAATTCAACCTCTCAAGGTCTTGCTTTCTTCAGACAGCAATTCTACATCTTATGAACGTAGGGATCGGTGAAAAAAAATTCATGTGAAAAGTTACGGTCAATTATCCAAAATTTCCAATATTTAGGCTACTAATTTGCAAATAACTTGGCCAACACGAAATTGTAAAAAAATTCCCTCGGTCACACGATGAGGATTTCTTTTCTGAAGAAAATGAGCCCTCAACGACCTTAATCGGGACAACGATGTGCCTAAAACCTTACGACAAAGGTTTTCAAAGAAAATTTTTTTTGATGTGAAATATACTTTGGCTGACAAATAAATGCATTTTGGAGTACTCTGAATTTCCAAAACCAAGCTGTACTGGTTCCCTTAAGATAGACAAAAAGTGACCCATGCGATTACTAGGATTTAAAACAATTTCGTGTAGTTTCCAGAAGTATTTCATACGTCCGGACGTTCGTCGTTTCACGGAAAAACTACAACGTACTATCATAATGTTTGGCAATAACGGAAAATATAACGTTACCCCGAAGCTGGTACCCGGAAAAAGTATACCCGTATCAAATTAACCTTAATAGACTTATCCTAGGGATACGTATGTGTGTGTGTGTGTGTGTGTGTGTTAGCTGTATAATATTCTCCACGTCCTGATCCCGCCGTTTCGTTATCCTCGCCCCCATGTGGATCGCCGCTGCCCTTTACTTCTACTTACAGTTTTTCTCTTTATTTCGCGTCAGTTCATCGGTGTAGTTACACGAACGTATGTACGTACGTACGTTACTTGCAAGTATGGGATACCTCGTAGCACACCCACGCAAGCGTAAAATAAAGATCAAGTATACTGGTACAATTTCAACCAGATAGCGAATGATGCGATTTTTCTACAGTCCCACGTCCAATATAAGATAAAGCGAGTGAATACGCTGGTTTTTCCTATCGTATTCGGTATAAGAAAGGAAAAAAAAGTTTCAAACTTCGTGAGTTATTGGTTTTCGGCACCTACAACGCAAGAGATAAGAGAAATTTACCCCATTCCGATACCTTGAATCAAGGTCAGAGCATTCCGTCAAAATTCTAGCATCGTGGGTACTAAAAAATTTTTTTAAGGAGTCGGTCGTTCGGTCTCAAAATTTCCGTCTGGTATCAGAAATCGGGAATTTTATGAGTAACAAAATGCAACTGAGTTCATTTCGATTCGTCAAACCGTTTAGAAATTACAGCCGAGTCCATTTTCACATCTCGTTTAATTTAATATTAAAATTTCAGTCTCACCTCGAGTCCCGGAATTTGGTTAAAAAATAGCAGCTCTGGACGATCAGCAGGCTGAAGGTCTCTCCTTTGATACGTCGACGTCGGGGCTGACTGGACGATACCGATAGCGTACGTCGCTGCCAAAATGCTGACGAGAAACATCTTCTGTATCGTGTAGTAAAGAACGCCGACCAGTTTCGCCTGAAAACATGGAATTTCTTTTGTTCTTTTGTATTTAACAAAGTCTGTACATTTTTCATTCCGTTTCTTAACCCCCGTATAAAAGTTCGCACGATTATTCTTCTTCAAATTATAAACGGATCAAGCTTATCATTATCCGCAAGCCAATAAATAATCAATCAATTTATTTCCGTCAATTTTTGATCGATGACCGATCGCCATTCGGTTACTTGTCTTAAGTGACAAGCGATTGCTTCTGCAAAGGGTATAGCTATATTCTGAAAACGCTTCTATTTCTTACTCGGTTTCTATCTCGGATACCTTCTTCTCGTCAATTCCTCCCTAGGGTCAGAAAGCTTGGAATATGGTATCGCTAATGCGAGTGAAGGAAGTAGGAACATAGTTGTGTTTGTATAACAAGGTACAGAGAGGCGGCTGTGTCTAATTAGGTTATTCAAATACCGCAGGTGCTTAAGATTTTGAAACTCTCGTGGATGCTGAGGAAACTCTCATCAAGACCATATCCGTCCGTCTATTATACCGTTCATTCATCCCCATCCATCAAACCCCGGTTTTGTATACGAGTCCAAAGCGAGGTAGACTCACAATCAGTCTACTAGCTTCACTCATTCGTCTAGCCCGTGGTACAAGTGTGTCTGCAGCAATATTTGCGATGAATAGCTTAACTACATTAGTCTCAAATTCCAGGCACTTAAAACTGAGAGTTTGCGGTAATTAAGGGGGCACATACATGTTGGATATAATTTTTTTTTGAATTACTATTACGCTTTGAGGAAACGTTTCATACACTCAGGTTTTTTTTTTTTAAATTCCCGCTATGAAAATTGACAATTTTCAAAAAAAAGGAAGTTATTGGTTTCGGTCCGATTTTCGAAAATCGAGTTTTCATCAGATCTCGACGTTTTGGGTTCCTAGGAAACTATTCTGACTATTTTTGGTTGGACGTCCGTATGTGTGTGTGTGTAAGCAAATTTTAGTCGTACTATATCTTTAGAACGAATCGACCGATTGGAATGGTTCTTGCGGCGATCGAAAGGGTTTATCAAGACTTAGATCTGATTAGATTTTGGAGTCGATCGGTCGAGTAGTTTCAAAGTTATTCGAAGACCAAAAATTAAAAATAAAAAAATTTTCATGTTTTTAGCGCATAACTCCTAAACTGTTCGTGCGATTAGTCTCAAACCTTAATCAGATTTAAGTCTTGGACAGCCCTTTCGATTGCCGCAAGATTCATCAAAATCGACCGATTAGTTTAAAAGATATTGCACGACAAAAATTTCGCTCTTTTGATAGAAGTGAGTTGATTTCGAATCACTCGATGTCGAATCTGTCAAATTGTTTAAAAACTATTGAAAATTTCGCACATAAACATACAGACTGAACTATATCTTCTGACATTAAATATAACTCCTTAAAATCTAGAAACGTTGACATTTGACAAAAACTCAATTTTCGAAAATCAGACACAAAAAAAATATTATACAGAAAACTAACTATACTTATAACCTTCTTTAATTTATTATAAACACAATAGTTTCAATTTATTGTACCGTATTTGACACACAGCGGGAAGTTTTAGGGTTCGCCCACAGGTTAACCGGTTTCCTGATTCTTTTAATTGATTTTTCACAATTGAATCTCCTCAATTATACACGGGAAATGTTTACCCTAAAATTCTCTGAAAGGAAGATCGAAAATTTCTCTGATAAACTACGGAACACAAAAATCTAGAGACGAATTTATCTCCAGTTTTTTTTTTTTTTTTTCTCTTATTTTTTATTTTCGAAACTCCCAGTGTGCAGCGTGACGGAATAATATATTCAGTAAAATAACCAGCTACGGCCTCCGTGTTATATCAGAGAAATGGTTATTTCCTGTGTCAGGAAGCTCAGACTTTTCTCTGTTATCTTAAAATTTCCAAGTCCTTCAAAAAGCTGACATAGGTATATGATATTTCGGTTCTCCGACGATGTGTTCCTGACTCATTCGGACAGACAAAAAATTTTCACGCATCTTTTATAATTTCACAACAAAATTAGACGATTTTTCATTACAGCAGATCTTCATAATTGATCCAAAATTCTCGAAGATAATTATATAGTAATGGAATTTGTTAAAAAAAATCTACTCAGATTATTACAGTCCTTTGTCGAAAAGTCGTTGTTGAATCGTGACGAGTATATACCTACGTCACCCAAAAACTGTATTTTTGTTATATTATTTATAGAGAAAGTAGAACCAGGGCGTAGAATAAGTTTTTTTTTTTTTTGTAGATTGAATAAAATAAATTAGCACCGTTTAACTTAGCTCGTAGAAAATAATTACCGCCACAAACTTCTGTCCATTTTCCAATTAATGTCTCGCCAACATTTCAGACAATTCTTTTCCATACTTTTGGAGCTTTAACTTTAACCGAGGAGAATTCAATGTTGAATTAATTATAATGGATGGTATAATGAATATTGCTATCAGTATATAATATATCTGCAAAGTATACACGTCTGTCTCTCCCGTAACACGTATACCGGCTAAGAAAGTTGTTTAATATTTGTTAGCTCAGGTGAAGTTAACAGCAAGCCACTCCAAGAATTCTCACGGGTATTCGAGACCCAGAGATTCGAGTTAGTGGCTGCGCGGCTATAATACAGACAAAGTTGACTTGGATGAGTTCCTTTCATGTACGTAATAGTCCATAAATTTCAAGCTTCAAATCTCGGGCTTACGTCAATAATTACGACACATTGGCTGCAGGTATTATTCGCACGAAATACACCGACTGTATTAAGACCAACGACCGTTTTTAATCAAGCTCTAATAACGCGAAACAACTTTATCTACGGTCAACATGTATCTGAGAAAATTGCTCGACTCTACTTTCACCGTTTTACGAATCCGTAGATAGGTCATAGGTATCAATTGTTCGGGATTTTCTGGTCGCGATGTATCAGCGATAATCAGTTTCGTCTCGCGAATCAGTATGACGCAAAACAAAGACGACAAAAAAATCAAAAGATTCCTTCGGACTGGGAGGAAATTTTTGTAGTTTCAACTGACCCGCGGTTCGGCAATATTTAATCTATCAAAGATTTTCCGAATTGTGAATTGCTGAGTAGACTAATCTGCTCTTGTGAAAATATATTTGTCGAGAAACTTTCGATGATTTTAAAAGATTGCAAAACTCTGAAACGGTCTGGATACTCTCGAATAGATTGGATGACTTTAGGAAACTGCATAACTCTAGAAATTGTTCTCCAAAATGTCTAATAATACCTATAACTAAAAAAGTTTACCGATTTTCTATAGAATCGTTTAGAATCGGTTAAAAAATGATCAGTATTTGTGCCCAGAAATTTTTCTAGACATTTTGTCAGATCTGCTCCGAAAATTTTGTACATTTTAAGGGGGTACATATATATATATATACACCTTTGAAATAATTTTTTTTTGAATCACTGGTACACTGTCATGAAACATTTTATTGACTCAATTTTTATACAGCAGATTTCTAGTATAATGAACTATAATTGAGGCACATAAAAGAATATCTGGATTTCGTCTTTATGTAGTTCTCATCCACCGATGAAAGAGCAGTTGTCGTAGCATACAGGTCGCATCGTTGATTGAATCTTTTTGAAATTTGGAGGGAATATTCTACATTGATGTAATTTCGGACCAAACCAATAATATATAGAGATAAGATTCGTCTTCTATCATTGTGACTAGGTAACACACTTTTTTTTCATCTTTTTTGAAGAAAATGTTTTAAAATAAAAAAAATTTCAGGTTTAAAATTCAAATTTATAGAATATTATTGGTTTGGACTGAAATTACATCAATGTAGAATATTCCCTCCAAATTTCAAAAAGATTCAATCAACGATGCGACCCGTATGCTACGACAACTGCTTTTTCATCGGTGGATGAGAACTACATAAAGACGAAATCCAGATATTCTTTTATATGCCTCAATTATAGTTCGAAACACTAGTAATCTGCTGTATAAAAATTGAGTCAATAAAACGTTTTATGACAGTGTACCAGTGATCTAAAAAAAAATTATTTCAAAGGTGTACGTACCCCCTTAATCGGGGTAAATACCATCGGCTGTCAACTTACCATTGAAAATATCCAAACGGCTGTTATTTTACGGTTGCAAACGTAGATACGCAAAGTCCTGAATTGCATATACATAGCACATGCTTATCAATCTCTTCTTTGCTTTGCGTTGCCCATGACATCCGCTAATTTTAGCCGCTTATCGTATGATTGTGAACGGTTACAATACTTGCGTTATACATACATACATATACGCAGTTAAGTCGTCAAGTAATTAGTTCGTAAACCGAGCTGTAAATCAACGCCGTTTCGAGTACCAGCTCAGTAGAATGACTAACGATCAGCATCGAGCCCTGCTAGCTAGCCAGCAACCTTACTTTTCAAAGGTTGAATCACCACTTATTAAGTATATTGGGCGTAAAAGTTATAAAACGCCAAATACTGACCCTCCCCCTCTCTCCAGTCGCCGAAGAAACCTTTAAAGTATTAAAACTGAATCCCCAGGATTGATTTAACCTTAGATTATTATATGCCTCAGTCCTCAGACAACGAGAGACAACTAAATCTTGAGGTAGGTATACCTGCTTCATTCAGTTAGGACATAATTTCATGTAATTTTTACAAAATTTTAGTACAATAAAAGGAAAAGTCGATTTTTTTTTCAGAGAAAAAAAATCACTGGTTAGATTGGTTCGGAAATTTTTACAGACTCAAGTTGGAACGAATTGAGACCAAGATCATAAAAATCCTTCGATCGGTTCTTCAGATATAATCGATTGAATTTTTTTTAATCAAAATTGTTTTGTTTTTTGAATATTTCAAGAACTACTCGACCGATCAAATCGAAAATCTAATCAGTTTTAAGCTAATACAAAACGCATCGATTGGTTGGACGAAATCAGTTCTTGAAATGGTCATTCTCTGTACCCGAAAACGCGGATATCTAATTAAAACCAAACTCTTTGTGTCAAAAACAGTAATTAAAGAATTATGAAATTTCGTTTGGAATATCACGAACTGGAATACTCCCGAAGTTAATCTGAAAAAAAAAAAAAATCGTGAAATGAAATTACTGAAATCTTTCTAAAATTTGCCCCTCGAAGATTTCTCTGTACTTTTTTTTTTTCATATATAAAAAAAAAAAAGAAACAGACAAAGTCGCTAATGATCGTTTCAAAAAAAATATCAAAGAATTTAAAGTGCCTAAATCAGTAAGAATTCGAAGCGAATATAATTGATTCGCAAGCCATTAATATATACTAACTTGACATATTCATAATTGAATTCGTATTCAGTATAAAGTAGGAATGTAAAAAAAATAATCAAAAAAATTAACAAACGTTTTATAAAGTGCATTGAACACTCGGGTCGGTATTCAATTTTGAACTGCTGCACCATCGTATGGTCATCTCAGTTGATTGAATTACTGTACATACGTATTGTACGTACGTACGTAGTACGTATAACTTGATTTGTTCTTGCAGCAATATATAGCCTCGACCTGGTAGCTTGTGGCACACTGCAATCATATACGCGTTCGTACATATACATACAGGGCCGTATGTATATGTGTATATATATGTTTACGTCTACATACCGATGTAATGTATATAAGCTACCTTAACCCGCGTTGGTCGAGTTTAAATAACTTTGTTATTTTTGAATTGCATATATATTTCAAGTGGAATAGTATATTCCGCAATATACCTACTCGAACTACGAGTATATAGGTACGAAGCGGAGTAGGAGAGGCGAAACAATCTTATTTTACGTCGATAAAATTTTTACTCTTCAAAACCATCGGAGATTGATGTTATTTGACGTGGAAAATTGCGGTTACGCCGTTGTACGTATAAAACGGTCCGTACCGCGCGGAATAAGAATTCACTTTATATAATAATCATGTGTGATCGCATATATTCAGAATAATCTCAATCCTCCGATCACTCGGATTTGGATTTTTTTTTTTTTTTTTTATACTTCAACCGTTTTCGAATATACATCTCTCGAAATCAGCTATACTATAATAAATAAAAATCACGATTCGTGCTCAATTTTTTTTTCTTCCAGCGCTGAAGTAAAAATTTACGAAATAAAACTGAAAATTCTCAAAATCCTTGATAATAAAACTGACTTGCGAACATCGTTACTTGTTAATTCCAGGGCTAAATTCCCAATTAATAATTTCCAGATATTCAACCTGCACAAAGTCAGCACCAAACCTCGGGAATATTAAATTCGCTACAAGGAAACGTATGGATATAAAAATAGGACCGAGAAAATCGACGTATGAAAATAAGGTGTAAAGATTGAAACAGCAAAGTGTTATGAAAGTTGAATAGAAAATATGATGTATTGGATGAAAATCAGTCTGTGGCAGGTGTATATAGCTATATAGATATGTATGCAAAGTACCACGTCAAATCCGTCTCCTCACTGTACGAATTGTCAATATACGGTTATATAGGTATACATGTAGGTATAGGCGATCGCATCGATCGTACCTACCGGAGGCCAGGCAACTCGAATTACCGGACTTTTGGCAGAGACGAATGGTTCCGTAACATTAGAATTTCCAGATCTGACATGAGGACAATAATTTACCACTATAATGCACTATACGTGTGTATGTAGATTAGGGTGGTTCTTATTTTGGGTATTTTTGAAATTTATTACGGACGCCCCCGAGAATCCTTTCAAATATATTAAAAAAAAAAATGCCTGTACATTTTGAGCCCTTAATAATAATATTAACACGTGCCTCAAAGCGACCAAAGTTTTAAATGCAAAATACATTTATTTTTGTACACCGATTGTATGAAAATTGTTATCTCACAAGATAATTGATCAAAAATGGTGAAACTTGGCTTAGTCGTTGCCAACAATAAGAGGTACAAAAAGGTATTTTTATTATATTTTTTTCGAAAATAAATTTCCGAATTATGAACATGAATTTTTTTTTTTCTTTCTCTATTTTGCGACAAGTCAGAAATTTATTTCCGAAAAAAAAAAAATATAATAAAAATATATTTTCGTACCTCTTTTTGTTGGCAACAACTAAGCCAAGTTTCAGAATTTTCTATCAGTTATCTCGTGAGATAACAATTTTTATACAATCGATGCACAAAAATACATGTATTTTGAATTTAAAACTTTGGTCGCTTTGAGGCACGTGTCAATATTGATATTAAGGGCTCAAATTTTACAGGAATTTTGTTTAATATATTTGAAAGGATTCCTGGGGGCGTCTGTATTAAATTTCAAAAATACCAAAAAACAGAACCACCCTAATGTAGAAACAGGACGTGTGATTAAATTTTGTTTTGTAAAATAATATCAAAAACGCAAATCCACCTCACGTATTATTATACATACATACTTTTATTGTTTCTACGGCATATCAGTATCAACCGAAATTTTTCATATCCCCGGAATATCACCACGAAATCGATCTATTTGAATCGATCGGATTACAGCGTTATTTGATTTTCGATGTAACAGAAAGATTATACAGTTTTCTATTCTAATTCTCATCATACCTTCAAAAAATTCCGAATCTAGTCTCGATACATTTTTCCGTACACGTGCTACAGAAGATTTGACAAAAATCACAAAGCACCTTCCACCGCATGAGAATAAAGCTTCTGAATCAAAAAAAGCTACGCGGATCTATTCAAATCACACTTAAAAATGACCCAGAAAATTTTTCATTGAAAAACCGAACATCTGTGCAATGCAGAGAAAATTTTTGATCATATTTCGAAAATTGACGTTTCGAAAAAAGCTCTTTGCATGAAAAATTTTAAATGAAATCGTTTTTAAACATTTTTTAAAAATTTTAGGCTCCTCGTGGTTAAAACTTTTCTGCGTTATTTCTGGATATAATTTGAAAAGATTGACCCTGCACCTTTTTTTTTCTATCAAACCGTTTGAAAGTTTCAACGTTACTGACGTTTTCATTTATTAACACTTCACTTTTTTCAACAGCTTCGACAGGTTTCAATATTCGAAAAAATTTTCAAATAGCTGATTTGTTTGAATTTACAGAATTTCACCACTCTGCGGTTATTTCCCGATTTATTCTTTGATTATTCCACTGCTGCAGCTATTCAGATCCTGACAGAATGCAGTGAACGGATGCTTTCTTATCTCATACAGTCAATGTAGAGGCTTTTAACTCCAGTTGTCTGCCGTAACGTATACCTATGCAAATGCAGTCGATACTTTCATCCAGTCATATATGCCGAGACTCTACAAAGGCATGATGCGCAAATCCGAGATAAAACTCTTTAATCCTCGTGGGTATAGAACGAGGTTCGTACAATTGTTAACTATATCCATTCGCATTGAAACCCAGTTAGAATGAAGCATACGCGAACTTTATTGTATTGATATTAAAACGTGGTATAGTCTCGCCGAATATCTTAAGTTCGTAGTAATTCCACCGAATAGAGCTTTCAGATTTCCATACCTATAATGGTTGCTCGAATTACGCGAACTTTTTCATGCCCAAAAAAGAACCAAGAGAGAAAATAATCAGGAAATCGGTTGACCTGTGGGCCAACCCTAAAACTTCCCGCTGTGCGTCAAATACGTTACAATAAATTGATACTATTGTGTTTATAATACATTAAAGAAGATTATAAGTATAGTTAGTTTTCCGTATACAACATTATTTCCGGCTGATTTTCAAAAATTGAGTTTTTGTCAAATGTCAACGTTTCTAGGTTTTAGGGAGTTATATTTAATGTCAGAAGATATCGTTCAGTCTGTATGTTTATGTGCGAAATTTTTAATAGTTTTTAAACAATTTGACAAATTCTAGATCGAGTGATTCAAAATCAACTCACGTCTATAAAAAAAAAAAGAAATTTTTGTCGTGCAATATCTTTCAAACTAATCGGTCGATTTTGATGAATCTTGCGGCAATCGAAAGAGCTATCCGAGACTTAAGTCTGTTTAAGTTTTGAGACTAATCGCACGGACAGTTTAGGAGTTGGGCGCTAAAAACATGAAATTTTTTTTCTTAAATTTTTATTCTTCGAATAACTTTGAAACTACTCGACCGATCGACTCCAAAATCTAATCAATTCTAAGTCTTGATAAACCCTTTCAATCGCCGCAAGAACCATTCCAATCGGTCGATTCAAAAACGTCCATTCAAAAATAGTCAGTTTTTTTTAATTTTTAATTTTCATAGCGGAAAATTAAAAAAAATTGTGAAGAGTCCCGACAACTCGGATTGTTTCTAAGAATCATTCTGAAAAGAGTCGTGAAATTGGAAAATTTTGCAGAAAATTTTCAGACATTTTCAGAGTTTGAATAAAATTTGAAATAATATAGATTATTTTTTTTTTTTTTTTATATAGAAATTGTCAGAAAACATTCAGAAATTTATTTCCGAAAACAGTGAGAACTATGTCTACCGTCAGGGATTCAGTAATTACATCGAAACAACTTTACAGTTTCGATTTATGAAAGAATTTGCAAAACTAATTTTTGGTTTTCAATTTTGTTGAAAATTTTACAGAGTTTTTCACAGTTTTCAAGTTTTCTGAGAGAGGTTAAAAAATGTTCTCAAATACCCATCAGAAATATATATTTTCGGTATGGACGTTGTGTCCGGTGTATCGAAAAAGTGTTTCCTAATTTTCGTTTCTTCGATTTATAAAGTTTATATTCTGCTATATCGGTATTAGAATGAACGGAGTTTGGTTACCTCGTGGCCAAAAATATTCCTGTCTAAATCATCGCCACTGATGTCAGCAAATATCAATCAATCACTAAACGGTTATATCCGCGAACGTGGTGTGAAATTAAATTACAAGGTGGTACTAGGGAACGTGGAACTCGGCGAGCTTCCTATATCTCCGACGCGAACCCGAACTCTGAAGATTGTATTGCAACAAGGTACGAATTACTCTTAAGAGTGTACACAGAGGAAGAGTTGATTGAAGTCAGTTCGAGTCGGTTAAAGTCGTGTAGGAGTTGATTCGATCGGTTCAGCTGTTTAACTCAGATTTGACTTTTGAAAAATTCAATTAAAACTAGTCGAGATTTTCGTCTCTCGATTCAATTGCTATACACTGTAACTCCTCTACATGTAAGACATGTACAGTTAAAACGAGCTGAACGTAATTGTTTCTATCAAACCAGTACGCGTCATCGAAAAGCACAATTTATCCTTTTTTTAACTTCCCGCTATGAAAATTGAAAATTTTCGAAAAAAGTGAAGCTATTGGTTTCGGTCCGATTTTCGAAAATCGAGTTTTCATCAGATCTCGACGTTTTGGGGTCCCAGGAAGCTGTTCTGACTATTTTAGGATGGACGTCCGTGTGTATGTGTGTGTAGAAAAATTTTTATCGTACGATATCTTTAGAACGACCCGACCGGTTGGAATGGTTCTTGCGGCGATCGAAAGGGTTTATCAAGACTTAGATCTGATTAGATTTTGGAGTCGATCGGTCGAGTAGTTTCAAAGTTATTCGAAGAATAAAAATTGAAAATAAAAAAATTTTCATGTTTTTAGTGCATAACTCCTAAACCGTTCGTGCGATTACTCTCGAAACTTAATCAGATTCAAGTCTTGGATAGCCCTTTCGATTGCCGCAAGATTCATCAAAATCGACCGATTAGTTTAAAAGATATTGCACGACAGAAATTTCTTTTTTTTTTATAGACGGGAGTTGATTTCGAATCACTGAATGTCGAACCTGTCAAATTGTTTAAAAACTATTAAAGATTTCGCACATAAACATACAGACTGAACGATATCTTCTGACATTAACTATAACTCCCTAAAACCTAGAAATGTCGACATTTGACAAAAACTCGATTTTTGAAAATCAGACGGAGAAAAATTTGCGCACGGAAAATTAACTATACTTATAACTTTATTCAATGTATTATAAACACAATAGTATCAATTTATTGTAACGTATTCACCACATAGCGGGAAGTTTCAGGGTTGGCCCACAGGTCAACCGGTTTCCTGATTTTTTTTTTTTTAAGGAATGAGCTAAACGCTTTTCATCAAGACTCCATCACTTTTTGCAGAAGGAAAGCCCCCGCATAGAATGCTTCGTTGGTTAGGGGCTACCGCAAGAGGGAATCGCGAGAATTTTAGCCAACGAATTCTAAGAACGCCTTTGAGACAGTATTCGCGAAGGCGGCTACATTTACTATTTACGTTAAAATGATGAAATTCATGAAAACTTAACCTGTCCTCGGGGTAGCTTATACACAAGCCCGTGAAATTCTTCCCTCGCGCTTTGACCCCGCAGGAATTTCGCGTCTTTTAAACAAAATAACGACAAGGAGTTATGGATTCTGTGACAATATCTAATTTTTTCCACGGATTCGACAACGTCATATCGCACACCAGCTACGCTGCTCTGATGCACGTACGAGTTGTTCTGATGACAAAAAATTAGCAAATTAATTGGACGATTAAGGCGATAGAAAATAAAAATAAAAAACACAACGTCGAGCAGATAATCGGCAAGTGTACCGTAACGGGGTGTAAAAAACAGTCTCGTTATTCAAATTCGTATAAATAATGACCCGTGTCATCGCAGGCGTAAAAATTTTTTGTAAAATAAAGCGAGTCCGTTGTCCTATTAATTTGTGCTATTAGTTCTTGGCCTGTTTAATGCTAGTCTGTGTGTGTATATGTATGTACAGTACATACGTGCACCGCTTCGCACTATATTATATTCTACTATTGCCCGATATCCACGGGGAAGATATTACCCCAGAGGGCATGGAGACGCGTAATTCGGTTTAATTTAGCTTGAATCACTGCCCCCGTCGAACCCACCAAATGGTTCGTCCCTTAACGCACTTTGTTGTATACACTAAAATCCAGACGGTTTCGGAATTAATCCAGACTCCGCTGTATAGAGTGTCGGAACTTTACTACCAACGACATGCCATCCGAGGTTCAAAAACGTAAAAAATAAGGCGAAAAAAGATGAAAAAACAGATTGTTTCCACGGTATTTTACTTCACTTTATAAATGCATGCGTCATTACCGGAAATACTATCAAATATGGTAAGAATATTACAAGTTGCCGGTGAAGAACAAAAAAATGGCAAATTTCTTTTACTTTGTACTTTTCTATTGAAAAAACTCAGAATTTACGCACAATTTTTTGTTATCTTTGGCAAGGAACGCCCTATATATTCACAAACGACAATTTTATACAGTGCATTTCATCCCGAATCGATCTGGGTATATTCACAATTTTTAGTTATCTTTGGCAAGGAACGCCCTATATATGCCCAAACAACAATTTTAGACAGTGCATTTCATCCCAATCCGATCTGCAATTCGATCTGGGTATACTTATCAATTTTTTTTTTTATTCTTGTCATTGGCAAGGAACGCCTTATATATTGACAAACAACAATTTTATACAGAGCACTTCATCCCAATTCGATCTGGGTATATTTATAAATTTTTTTTTTTTCGTCATTGGCAAGGAATGCCCTATACATTGACAATCTGGTCCATAATCTTTCATTTGACAAGATAATACAGAGGAAATGTATAGGTTGGTCGGTAAAACGTCGAAAATTGATTCATTTCCGGTACAACCGGAAGTTCAAATTAAACGAGATATGCCAATTTTTCATGCCCGTCATTTAGTTGTGAAGTCCTGTGAATCTCAGATTTTTCCATCGAATCGTTTCCGAGATTACCGCATGAGTTTGTCCAAAAGACAGACTTGTCTTGAAAGATTCCGAAACAGTTGAAATTTCAGCACATTGAGATCGCTAAACTTTCAGAATTCTTGTCCCAGGCTTTTGAATGTAGGTACTTGCGAAAATTCAAGAACTAACGATCAAGTCACCGATGATAAGTTGAACCTAAAAGCTCAGTACTTAAATTGCCTAAACGTTCTATCTTATTTCAAGTTTCATCTAAAGTGAATCTATAACGTTCTACGTTATTTATTGATGAGCTTTTACCCTGAGATCCGCATTATGAGGTACTGGAAGCTCAACTACCTCATGCAGCAAAAAACGAGTTAAGTTTAACTTAGTATTTTTTTTTTTTTTTTGTTATATTTTTGAACAAACGTCTCATCTCATCAGTTTTCAAGGTCTCAGCTGGGTGCGAAGAGAATTGTTTCTTCTAGATCGTTTCGTGCTTCGGAATTCGAAAAGACCATTACGTTTGGTTCAGTTCAAAGGATAATTTATTTACCCATTGCTATATGCATAGTTTGAATTTTTATACGAAAGATCTCGCCGTTCTATCTCTCTATGGAGATATTATTCTTTGACGGAATAAAAATACTGAAATTAACAGCTTCCTGACATTTTTCTGAAGTCTTGTGAAAGGAAGATAAAATTAAAGAAACTCACATTCCTTGAAGAAAAACTTTGACATTATATTTCTATCAAATTTCATAGTCAGTATAAATTTCAACACACAATTCAGAGGCGAAAATCAAACCGATATAAACATTTGAATCAGTTCGAATCCTAGATTAAGTGACTAAAGAATCTTTACCCGAGTCGGGATAGAGATTCTAGTTCGAAGCTCTGAAACTTGAATTCCTTTGTTCTTCAGTTTTGTCGACAGAACTTTAGTTCTGTTTTAATTGAATTCTGTCTTACGTGAGGGATCCTTAGGTGTGAATCGGAATTAGCGCTTGCGCTGGAAATTCTGATCTGCAGCGTTTCTACATCCTGATTAATTTTCAAATTCCACTTAGAAACCTCGAAAGTTTGCGAAAAATCAACTCGACGATCAAATTTACTTTTCGACTCGGAATTTATGCGTCAACCGGTTCACAAAGCGGTTTATCAAAGCTCGAGGATCTATAGATCGGAACAAAAATCTCGAAGCCTCTATAAATTCTCTGGTCCAAAGAGGCCCGAACTAGAATTACTGAAGTCCAGTTTGGAACTTCCTGAACTTTCTCAGAACCTAAACGATTACTAACTTTTAGATGCAAATCAGAATTTCATAACATGCACAGTCGTACCCTGAAATTGTAGTTTTCACCTGGAAAAGACGTCTTCAGTGAGAATTCGCAGAGTAAAATTAGAATTTCTATTCCGACTGGGGTGTTCTCTGTATCACAGTAAAATTCGCCAATTTGTATGTCGTTACCCAGGTGGACGAGTCTAATCAAATCAGTGATGACGTATCCTTCAATTGAAGAACAATCTTGAACGTGATTTTTTTTTTTCGCAGTGACGACTTTGTTTTTCCGTTCTGAGACTATTTCGTTTTCTCTGGTACCGAAAGATTCCAGATTTTCTCGATATAATTTGAACCTTTGCCTGATCTCCCGTCAAAGAAATACTCTTGATACTTTCTGGTCTGATTGTGAGATAAAAAGATCGCGTTTTAGAATGAGTGGCATCTCGATGAAATTCTTTCTTTCATGAATTAAAGTTGTAATGAAAATTGCTGGTTCGAAATTAATCGCGGAATTGTTTCGAAGAATTTTCCACTCACCTGATACCTGATTGTATTTTTTTTGTTTTGTTTTTAAACGGCCTATGATCAGCTACGTAGATATGCAATATTGGGGAAAAAATTCGCAATCAAGTGTGTAAAAATATAAAAAAACTAAAATAAATTTTAAATTATAGTCGGACTCTCATCTACTCGCCTGATATATTTTTGGAATATTCTAATTTCAAGTGTGTTCCACTTCGGTATATCGTCTCCCTGTACTCATCTACTTAGTAATTAGTAACGTCCACCCTAACAAGTTCCTCGACCGAAAACCCAAGAATGACTAAATTTTGACGAACTATTTTCGAGACAGGGAAACTCCGTGTCGGAGAGTTTTCAGTTCGTTAAAATATAATTACGCGTAATACCTACCACGCCGGGAAAATTAGGGCGAACGAAGGGTAGGTATATTCTCGGTTGTACAGTCTGCAGTAGGTCTTTACTTGGTTCAAAAAAAGTTCTGTATTAAAGAAACGTATTTTACGTATGTACCTCGATTCTAGATGGCTGAAGGTAATAAAGGATTGAAATCGTTTTTAATATATCGACGTATACGTCTGTACAGACGCTATGATTCTCGCTTGACGTCACTCTTTCAATTCTCAACTCAACACGAGAGGGATATCATCTTTCTGGTTTTATTTATTTCATCAGAATTTTCCAAGCTATCGTGTTCGAATGATCGGTTATAGTAAGGCTAGAGTTCCAACCCAGAAAATGCCAAAATTAAGCCTCTTTTTCCACGATTTTTTTCTGCAGGACGAAAAACTTTTCGAAGGGAGCCTTGGTCAATTTTGTCGACAGACTCTTCGAGCCAATCCTCTACCTGTCCATTATAGTTTTTAGTTCAGCAGGAACAAAAATCGTGAAAATTAGCAATATTTTGCATTTTGAGGCTCGAACCCCTCCGAGGACCAACCGCTTCGTTCGATAAAATTGTATTTATAACCAAATCAGGTACTACATAAATTTCTAAACTGGTCTATCCAGCAGCAGCCATGCGTATAAACTCGTATGCAAATACGATGAAGATTTGCGAATGCAATACCAGGGAAATTCCCGTAAGCTTTCAGCCAGTTTAAATCCTATATATTTTCCCGTGAACTTGTGGATTCCTGTCTTCTTAAACTCCGGAATTATTCATCAGACTTTCTCATAATATTCACGGTACGTAGATAAAAGTATACACGTATAATTTATCGCCCAACGGGACAGATTAAATACAGGTATGTTGGGCTCCAAAGCAATTATCATAAAACACGATTAGTCAGTAGATTAGAATGTGGAGTTTGATAATATGACACACGTACGATCTCTTGGAAACCATTAAACGATACCATTTCACAGTCAAAGATTAAACAAGGACTAGAATTTCAGTCGTCGAATCGCGTTACGGGGAGTCTAATTAAGGATGGGCATGTGCAGACGATTTTACCAAAATCGTAAGACAGTTTTTACTATGAGAGAAAACGATGATGATTTTCGAATAGTCAAAGAAGAAAAAAATAATTTGATATTTTTGGCTCATTTTTCAGGTCCTAATTCTCTCACAAATATTTATGAAGCTTTACAGTACAAAATTTCATATCGGAGCTGATTCGAAGAGATTTACGTTACTTTTATTCAAATTAAGTCACTTATTTCCCCTCAGTTTAGATTATTTTGCGGTTTTTGACAAAGCGTACGACTTGATTAAAAACTCAGTAATTATTCATCGTTTGATTATGGGCTGAATAATAAGATGCTGTATAGACCATCTCAAGGAAATATAAGGTAACGCTTCTATCGTTCATGAAAAAAAAATCATGTGAAAATTTGAGGTCAATTATCCAAAATTTCCAATATTTAGGCCACTAATTTGCAAATAACTTGGCCAACACGAAATTGTAAAAAAATTCCCTCGGTCACACGATGAGGATTTTTTCTCTGAACAAAATGAGCCCCCAACGACCTTAATCGGAACAACGAGGTGCCTAAAACCTTACGACAAAGGTTTTCAAAGAAAATTTATTTTTGATGTGAAACAAACTTTCCAAAACCAAGCTGTACTGGTTCCCTTAATGCATGATATGAATAAGTTATTTTTTAGTATTTCTCTTAATCTTTCCTTGTAAAACTCGTTGAAATTTGTTTCTTACTCGTGTAACACGTTTAGGAATTTGATAAAATAATTATACATTAAGATTTAGTCACCCTACTAACCCCGAGAGATATTTTCTATAGATTCGAAATTCCAGATTCGTCAGGCATACCAATTCAATTCGATGCGTATTGAAATTACGTTTTCAGGAAATTGATTTCCGGGAAGACGTACGTAGGTAGGTGACACCTACGTGGGTAGATACGTATATCAATATTGAACTCCCGTAATGTGTATATCGGTTGGTTTCTAACGGTTTACTATCACGGCACACACAATGCAGAGGCATCGAATCATAAATACTTGATTCGTTTCTGTATTCTATCCATAAAAATCCATTCCCCGAACCTTTATTTACAGTAAATAAGAACAGCGTTGAAAACGGTATCCGAAACGTCGTCTCGTACCGTATCGTATCGTATATCGTATCGTATTAAATTATCAGCTTCTTCCTTTGAAGCGTCTCTTGAATTTCATGAGCCGCGAATCTGTACGTAGCTTCCTATGTCAAGAGAACTCGCAAACGGCGTGAAAAGGGAGACGAAGGAGAAAAAAGTTTGAAAAAGAAAATAAAGAAAAATAAATAAAAAACAGCCATCCACCGATCGACACCTTCCGTGATTTGCGAAATGATTGCGGACTGCTACACATGCCATATCAATGCGTATACCTATATATACCATTTCTCGTGATATCTTATGAATTTTCGCGTGATCACCGATCGGATGGCAAATGTGATTATACCTGACGATACAATAAATTTGGCGTTAGTTTTATGTCAAATTCAATTACGAGTGGAGACTGACGACTTTCGGGTTCAATTCATTCCGTAGTTCATTAGATTTTCATTAAATATACGCCCTCGGATATTAATTCGAGTACCTATACCAACTACTACGAAATCTCATTAAACAGGCACGTCGAACGACTATCTGTGTTCTTAGTGCTTCAAAAGTTTACGTCAAGCTCTAGCGAAGTTATATACTAATTAACTGATGTCGGTGGAAGATGACGTTGGACTTCGTGGTCGCGGATTGTTGAAAAATTGACAATATTCTTCATTGAAAGAAAGGATTATCCCATTTTTGAGCCAATAGTACTCGCATTTTGATCAACTTTTTACTCCCTGAACAAAAGTGAAGTGATTGCTGATTAGGATCTCTCAAAAGAAATGGATATTTTTTTTGTTGTTATATACTTGCAGCATTCTAAACGATTTCAACTCTAAGAGGTGGCGCAAACCAATTTCTTATATTTATTTAAAATTTTTGAAACCTACACTTTTTTCTGACATATCAGATTTTTTCGTAATTCCCTCAGACCGGGCTTTTTGGATCGACAATTTCAGATCATCGGAGTCGAAATACAGAAATTCAACATTGCGGGTTCGATATGGCGTACCGAAATCGTATGAAGTAGACACTTTAGCATCAAAATTGGTTGGGCACCAAATTCACATTGATGGACAATAAAAACCCCGAGTAGCAATTTACAGGCGACTCAGCCTACTTTCAACAATTTCGATCATACGAATCTGAAACTCTACTTGTCTTATATAAATTTTTTCACTTATCATTTCTCAAAGCTAAATTCTTAACTTCCCGCTATGAAAATTGAAATTTAAAAAAAAAAGGGAAGCTATTGGTTTCGGTCCGATTTTCGAAAATTGTGTTTTCATCAGATCTCAACGTTTTGGGTCCCTAGAAAGCTATTTTGACTATTTTTGGATGGACGTCCGTATGTGTGTGTGTGTGAACAAATTTTTGTCGTACGATATCTTTAGAACGAATTGACCGATTGGAATGGTTCCTGCGGCGATCGAAAGGGTTTATCAAGACTTAGATCTGATTAGATTTTGGAGTCGATCGGTCGAGTAGTTTCAAAGTTATTCAAAGAATAAAAATCAAAGAAAAAAACTTCTCATGTCTTGAGTGCATAACTCCTAAACTGTTCGTGCGATTAGTCTTAAAACTTATTCAGATTCAAATCTTGAATAGCCCTTTCGATTGCCGCAAGATTCATCAAAATCGACCGATTAGTTTCAAAGATATTGCAAGACAAGAATTTCTTTTTTTCTTGATAGACGTGAGTTGATTTCGAATCACTCAATGTCGAATCTGTCAAATTGTTTAAAAACTATTAAAAATTTCGCTCATAAACATACAGACTGAACTATATCTTCTAACATTAAATATAACTCCCTAAAACCTAGAAATGTTGACATTTGCCAAAAACTCGTTTTTCATTAGGGTTGGCCTACAGATCAACCGGTTTTCAGATTTTTTCTCGATATTTCCGGCATCGAGTCTGGGATCATTAATATTCCGAAGATTATATTGGCGGTAAGCAGCTATTCGCTATTTGCGAATTTGATCGAAGTTTATATCATAATCTTAAGAGAAGAGAATTATATAACCACGTACAAAGTGAATAGTTAATTATTTTCAAATCGATTAGTGTTTATATTTCTTTTTAATATTTATCAATTTCATTTTTCCATGCTGAGCCTGACATTTGATAATTAAAAAAGATGATCATAGCAGAACAATGAGGGTTCAAATTGTGTTCTGGAAGATGTATAACTTGATTGCGGAGGTTAGCTCAGAGCTGGCTTTGATCATCCGAACAAATTGACATCATGATTAAATATACGTATAGAGAAGATCGGCAGCCTCGAGCTATACGACTTCATTTGTCTCATATTATATTATATTTTATATATATTCGAACTGGTACCAGGTTGGTATATTCATCATGAGACACGTCGTTGTTCATGCAACACGAACGTGGTGCATAATTATCAATCACACGCGTCGTTTCGTGGTTGCTGAGTACGTGATTATTCAAGCAGACCCCCGAACGAAACCATATACGAAGTACACAAATACACAAGTATATAAACTCTGTATATATCTATAACAGCTGCAGGTATGTTGAAAGTACAAAATTTCATTCTTTTTTTCTTCCCCTTGTGATACTCCAAATGATAGATTTCGATTTGAAGCAGCATCTCCTAAAAGGGGAGGCTGCAGCTGTAGCTCAATTTTCAAGCACTCCCTAAAACGGGATTTCTAGTTTCCATCTATTCAACACAAGAACAAAAAAATAGATAAAAAAATAAATCTATAACTTGGCGAATAATTAGAATGTCTAGTTCGTTTTGGGGTCATTTTTGAAGACTAAAATTCGGGTATTCATTCAAAAAATATAAGCGAGAGCTTCAAGATAGAGATTGATGAATTTCAGGGATTGCCTGGAAAAAGGGGATTGGTTCAGGGTGCAAAAGTATTCAAAATTTTTATCTCAAATCCCAATTATTTTTGTATAAGTATAGCTGAATTCATTTCCTCCAAAAAGAGTCCAGAACTAATTCGATGTTTCAATTTTCAACCGAGTTGTATTTTTTTTTTTTTTTATGAAAGACGTTTTTTTTTTCGTTTTGATTCCCGCGTGTTAATTACGTGGGAAATATAAATCCCTTCTTCTTGGCAAGTACTTGAAATTGAGCTACGAGCCTCTCCTTCCAGAGAAAAGCTATTTCAAATCAAAATTTACCATCTTGAGTATCAGCAGCAAAAAAAAAAAAAAAATAAAATAAAATAAAATAACGGGGGGTTGTTTGTTTTCGACACACTCTAATATTATTAAGTATGTATGTATGTATGTACATACATACGTACATATTACTTTAGCTACAGATGTGCGGGGGTGTACAGGATATAACTGAATACGCAGGAAATCATAAATTTTGCATCACGTGAGAGAAAACAAAAAAAAAAACAGAAAAAAAAAAGAATCTTTATTACAGGCCAATAAATTGTATCACGTGTATGTGTATAGGGGATATTGCCCGCGGCTGATGGCGATTTGGTATAGATAAGAGAACTTGAGCTGATGGAGAATGATGAAGGGATTATCGAATATTAATAGGGTAAACACCGATAATCATAAGTACAGTATAACATCGATGATATATAACAATCGCTGGCGGTTTAAGGTTCCATATTATTATTGATTTTAAACTAACACGAACGAAATTTTCACAGCCCCCTCGGTTAGCATATATAATCAAACGGAATAAAAAACGTTTATTTGAAGAAGAAATTTTCTCCCACAATCAGCAGCTTTTTACAATTTCTTCATTCACTCGCACGTATCATTCGTTTCTCTTATTTTTTTTTTTTTTTTTCTCGATGTTCTTGAAAAAAAATGCAATTTTCCTTTGAATTTATACAAAAAAAAAAAAACTACAAAAAAACGTCAAGCCTCGATAGGTAAATGTTTTTTTTATTATTTAAGTGATTACGTATATACGTTTAGACGGCCGAAAAGGTAGGTGAAATTCGGAATTTTTTATCTCGAAAACTAATTATTCAATTCAAATCGGGTTTCGTTTATTTGAAAGGGTGTACATTCGGGTGCGTCCACAATTTTTCTTCATCACCATTGAACTACCAGGAGCGCCGTTATCGTGGCTGGCGTCAAAGGTGATTTTCGCTGCAACGGTTCGCAAATACCAAGATTCCGAGAACTGGATTGATCTTAAAAAAAAAAATCAATGGTCTCTCAAAATATAATATATAACGCAAAACTTTTCGTAAGATTTTTTTTTTTTTATTTTTTTCTCACGAAATGGTGACTGTTTGAACTTCTCGTTCGAAATTTCGTCAAAAAATTTGACCTTTCTAGTTCAATAAAAAAAAAGTAGTGATTTAAAAAAAAAAAAATCCCACGACAACTTTTTGATAATGTATCCAAAAACATTGTGTCCAAATTTGAAGAAAATCGGTCAAGCCATTTTCGAGATATCTTGGTATATGACTACGAAAATGTAGTCTCGAGATAATCGCGTTCAAAGTTTGGCAAAGAATTGCAGCGCTCGGCCTTCAAACTTTAATAAAATGAAAAAAAAAATCGATTTTCAAAAAATTCTAAACGTATGTAATTAACCCTGCAGAAGTTACTGTTGATTCCTATACCTACCCTGATCATTAACTCGTTATGCAGACATACTGCATGACGCCTATAAACTATAATCATATCCTTGGAGTATTATGTATAAATATTCGAACCACGTTGACGAGAAGACCAAAAAAAAATTTGCAAAAGGTGTAATAATACGATATCAAAATCATCCGTCAAACTGTCCGGGAGTCTTGGTAAGAGAGAGAGAGGGAAAAAAAAATTGTGAACAAACAAGGTACACGTCTTGAATATAAATAGCATATACATTACCCTATGTATATAGTTACCGCGATTTCAATTAATATTAACTCCAATTTTCTGTCGGTTTCTGATTTTCAATTCGAATCATTCGAAAAAAAAAAAACAAAAAAGGTTATTTAATCTAAAAATTTTAACCCCGCGATGAATTCGCACGTTTTGACGCGTTCGAACGCCACGAATTGTCATTACTTAGTCAAAACCCGAAACGCTGCACCCCTAAGCTCGAAGCGTTGCGTGAAATTTTTTTTTGTTTTTTCTGATCTTAGGGTGGAAAAGAATTGAGATTGTCGACTCAGGGGATGGCGAACAAGTCTCGCGTAGTTCCGACCATTCCTCGCCTGAAAAAAAAACGAGAGGAAAAAAGTAACCCCGAAAAAAGGAAAGGAAACTTCGATTACGTTCAAGTTTTGAGACCCATCGGATAGTTAATTCTCACAAGCTTTCTTATAAATCAACAACCTTTAACTATACATACTCTCACCCCTAATTCGATAATTCAAATGATACGCGTGATCACAATCGATTTTTAATCAACCTCATTTCTTATGGCGTCGAACTTTGAACCCCGATTTTTAATCAACGATTAAATAACGCTTTTATTAACAAAATCCGACGATACGATCTACCTTTATTTATATCATCGTTTTTTTTTATACATCTATAATTCCCAATGAAATTATTATATATCCCGTATCTCACACCACAATCCGGAAATGTCCGGGCTATTGTCTTTCCATATAATCGAATCAAAGCCCTTTATAACGAGGCTGGTATATGCGGGAGATCCCGACCGGCATTTCAACTGGTCTAATAATTAATTCTGTATCTCGTAGATTCCTACCGCGTACTAAGTTATTAGTTATAATACAGGGATGAAACCCTTGTTGAAAACGTCTCGAAAAGCTACGATGTTGATCGGATAAAGTCTCAACGTTTTAAAATACGTTAATAAATCGTCGTGAATATGGGGTTGGAAATATGCAACAAGTATCGCAAAAATCTTCTCATTCGTATTAAATCGATGATATAATTTTTTTTTTTTTTTTTCGAAAGGGGTTGATTTTGTTCGGACAGGATTTGGTACGGTTCTATATCGAATCTACACTCGCTTACCTTCCTCAATACACGGTCTTTTCTTCCCTCACAAATATCGGGCACACTGATCTTAGATCTTTGGATATCGCAATTCAATGATCTGTTAAGCGATCGGAAGGAGCTTTCGAGAAATGAAATGGAAATCACTGAAGAAGATGACGGTTATTTATTTATTTCTGTTTGCGTCGTAATTTGGTAAGTAAGTATGTAGTACTGTACTCGTCAAACGAAGCACAACTTGAATCCGATATAAAAGGAAAAAAAAAACGAAACTCCACCGATTTTACCGGATCACGTGTTAATAAACTTCCCTCAGTTATAATCGTATGATTGTATATTGATGTGTGTAGGATAAGATTTTGAGGATGATAAAAAAAGAACCAACTAAACCCGTCTTTGCGCACTTGTATGATCGTATCTTGAAGTCAGCGTTTATCAGCTGAGTTCTGTACCGTTGAATGTACTACCGGCGTATGACGTTCTCGGGGCACTGGCAGAGAGCTTTTATAGCCAGCTTGAATCCACGGTAACGGTTATACGGTTGGTTCAGTCAGGTTGGTTCGCTACACCACGGCACGCACTACGGACTAAATATCACCCTGATGAGACAAGAGGGTGGGGATGTGGGGATGTGGGGATGTTGGGGTGTGGGGAAACGTTGGGGGTGGGTTTGCTCTACTCCGCGTGCTCCGCCAACGCCACCATGGCCCTGCACCCCACAAATTGTCTCTTGTGTATCTTGCATGTTGTATGACGTCTGTTGTACACATTTACATGTTAGTTATAGGCATCTTGTACTTCCTCCCTTTACCTCGTCACTAATTATCGGGTATAACTACCACAACTAGACGCGTGACGAACGACACGACTCATTTTACTGGTAGAAAAATGGTTTTTGTTGCTTCTTTTTTTTTTTTTTTTAAATAGACGCATAAAAGTAGAACTTGAAGAAGTAGTATTTTTTCAGTAAAAAGTTCGATAAGAGAGAAAAAACAAAAAAAAAATATTTACTATGACCGAAAAGTTAACTTTTTTGTTTTCTGAAACGGAAAGTAATAAATCGATTAATTCCGAAACTTGAACTGATTAACGTCAGTGCAGATGCTATCGATTGAGACTAGATTCATTGACCCAAGACGGTCACATCTCATGAGAATCCCGTGATCGTCACATGGGATGTTACACACCCCAAGCACTTTGAAGCGCTGTACAATTTCGTAGAATTATTCTGGGGGACCAAAAAAAAATTGAGAACATATTTTAAACGTTTCTCTATTAACCTATCCAAGAATGTAACGAAAATTTTAGTTTTGAGTATGTTTAAAAAATTCGTGAAAAAAAATTCCCCAAAATGCCCTTGTTTTACAAAAAATGCTGTATTTTTTTTGTTTTTTGAAATATCGACTAAATTCAAGCAGGGTCTGATTCCCGAAAGGATTCTCTTTCTGGCGACTATATTAGTTTTCGTGGGTTTTCCAAATAGTATATTTATTTTGCACTATGAACATGCAGGTTTCAGTGGCAAAATGATGTACGAGATGTCGATGATTTTTTATGTAAAATGATCATTTCTTTATTGAAAACTCTTCAAAAAGTAGCTCGAAAATGCCCTGGGGTGTGTCACACCCCATGTGACCGTTAAAGGGTTAAAATCGGACGATCGGTTATAAAGATGTTTCGATTAGAAAAATTTTTCATCAGAATTTTGTTATTTAAATATCTCGAAAACTGCTCGACCGATCGAATCCAAGATCTAATCAGTTCTAAGCGGAGAAGAACTGCGTCGATTGGTTCAAGGAAGGACGAAATCCATTAATTCGATCTCGAGATATCGCAGGACGAAAAATTGACCGCACACACACACAAGCTCAGATTTCGATCGGAAAATAATCTCAGATGATTCTCCGGATCTGAAAACGTGGGAATCTGTTAATAACTCAACTTTCCATTTTCGGAGTGGTTATGTAATAATCACTTCTCTGTTTTTGAAACGGAGAGGTAAATAAAGGAGCTTGCGAGATATTCTTGATCCTGCAGTTCGACGAGATTTAATCAATAAAAGTCTCGATTGGTTATAACAATTAATACAACATCGTGCTCAAATTATTGAAAAATTTTTCTTCGGAGTAAAGCTTTGCCAGACTTATGTACCCTAGACATTTGATATATATATATATATATAGGTAAACCAACGGTTTATCAAAATCTCAAAATCTCTAGGGGGTTTGACGGTAGTTCACCTCGGGGTGTGACCGGTAGCTGGAATCTGAGGTAAAAGTCTGTCAACAAGAATTACCGCGAAGATTGGATCCAAGGGTGGATTTTGGCTTGCGAATTTACGAGGTATATATGTATACATATACCCCGAGTATAACCCATAGTTTGGTAGAAAGTGGCTAGCGCGGTATTACTATACCTCAACGGTATAACTATATAAAAAACAGGTTAAAAAATAGTAAAAAAATTTTCTCTATATATTTTTATCTATATATCAATATTTAAATATATTATCCGATAGGTAACGAGACTTCGGTTACGGAGCTATCGTTGAATACTAATTTTGTAAAATAAGGACCAATAATTTATACAGGATTTTCATATTTGGCTAAAAAATTTTAAGTTACAGTTCGCATTATTTTTTACCTACCTCAATTCTTTATTTTTTTCATTTTTTTTTTTTCGGTATTTATTTTACGAAAGAGAAAGAAATTTCCGAAAAAGTGAGATATAATACTCTTGTGGGAGTCGTTCAACGATCGTTCCAAACCTTGGCGACCTTAGATGAAAGATAAACACATGAAGCTAAAGGGAGTTGACGCGGACGTAAGAGAGAGACTGAATATTGGAAATAGAAAGTTATTCCAAAATTTGGTAAAATTAAATTAAAATAAAGAAATAGAATTAATTTCGTACGTATTATTACGTCTGATTACATCGGTTTTGAATTGTTAATTAATTACGCCACCGCGGTTAGTGTTTTCGAAGGTACATACACATACATATACCAGGAATTTGAATCAATGCATGACACTGATATGGAGACGGGTCACTGATAATTCGGTCAAATTCGTATGGATATAGGTATACGAGGCGAAGAGTTGATAAACATTTAATTAAAACACAGGCACATATTCGAGTGTGGATTATGCGGTGGCTAGTTCACGTTAGAAATTATGAAAATGGTAAAATTTCGCGTGAGATTTAACACCGGCTGCCATATGTCTCGTCGAGCCTAAATATTGGCTGACCCGAAGCTGACCGTAACTACTTTACCGCCGACATACCTATAATGTACCGTATATAACTTTATCCAACCTTTTATGTTTGTACAACTAATAAAAAACGGGGATTTTGTTGATCTATGATTACGAAAGGGCATTTATTAATCTAAGAGAACGATTCAAAAGAATCTTGGAAAATAGGTTTTTTGTTTTGCCTCAAATCACTGCCACGCTGTGAACAAAACATCAGTCGCATTTTTGGACACGATTCAAAATTAGTTGACATTTTATACGAAGCTTTGGTTTCGAAAGGAAAAAACTTTGTGTATTATCGAAACTTCGAAAAATTTCGACGAAATATTTTAGATCGATGTAACTTCAAAGGGAAGTGCAACGGAATGCGAAAGGAATTTTTTGATTTTTTTGTACACTATTAGAAAAAAAGTGTACAAGAAAGAATAAAGAAAAAGAAAATCGAAACCAAAAAACATGAATGGGCTGTACAAGGTTGTCTCGAATTTCTATATCCAAGATTATTTCGGCTGTTCTATGCATTTGGAAGCCAGTGACTTGAGTAGAGTTGAATATGGGTACCTGAGGTTCTATGAATGACAAATATCAGGCGATTACACCGTCGCCTGAGCGTCACGCCAATCTAATCTACATGACTAAGCGAATTTTGGAGTTTCATTTGTAAACCAACGTCAGTGTTGTTTTGAGCTGGGCTCTGAATCATCCGGACAATTAAAGAATCTTATAAATCTGATTCAGGTGTGTAACACGTGTATCAAATTAGCAAAAGTTATCATATTGTAAGTATTTCGCAAACATTTATATCTGTAGCTAAAGAGTGTACGAAACTATCTTATTATTAGATATCCCGAATTGAATAAGCCGCAGAAAATTTTTCTGGAACAATTTTCAATAAAAATTGATATTCGATGCTCATGTCAATTTTTTTTCAAGTAAATTACGATCGCGGCATCGTGGGGTGAGCTTTTGTATCTTTATCTCAAAAAATAACGTACAGAACATTTCGCTCGTATTTTGGCCGTCCGGTTAACAAAACTGTCGAAGAAAGAAGTCGAGTATTTCAAAAGAGATTCAGAGATTTTATTTTATTTTATTTGAAATTTTTTCTCGCCGAGGTATAATGCGAAAGTTTCAACGCCAATGGAGTTCGTCTTATCACGATTCGTGGGAGATTTATCCGCTTTACTTTACCTTCACGGCTGATTCTGATTATTCAAATACTGCACAGATACATATTAGCGTGGTCCTTATTAAGGATGTGTAACAATTTGGCGCCCACCTCTCAAATCGCCTTCAAATAATTCGAAAGAAATCCCATAAAAATATCAGCTTTATATCCCAACCTCGAACCATTCCGTAAAGGTGGTGAATTTTTCCCTTTAAAATACACACGCGTCTGCAATACTCTCGGTAAATACGTCATCGCGAGACGATTAATTTGCAAAAAAATCTATAATTGCGAGAAATTAGTAGGCGTCGGTGCTACTATTTGGGGAAAACGTTATTGTTATGCTTCATTGCTAGCCTTTCGACACGATATTATACCAAATGAGACAAAAAAAGTCAAATTTAATGATGTACAATTGACATAAATTGCCCCATAGCCGATGCTAATGTTTTTCCCAAATTGTAGCACCGACGCCCACTAATTTCTTTACGATTACAGATTTGTTTGCAGATAAATAACCTCGCGATGAAATATTTACCCAAAATAATTGCAAAAACGCGTGTATTTTGAAAGGCAGAGTTCACTCCCTTTGTGGGAGGGTTTAAAGGTTGGGATATGAAGCTGAAATTTCCAAAGGATTTCTTTCGACTTATTTCGAAACGATTTGAAAAGCGGCTGCAAGAATATCGTACACGTTTGAAATAGGGACCACCCTGACACATTTGTGTACAGTTTATCTACATAATAGCTGCTTGATATAAATCCGTCCGGATGCAGATTGTGGAAATATAATCCATGGCTGAGGTATAAGGTACGGCACACGATTAATAAATAAATGAATGTATACGCGATAAAATTATGGGATTTGTATAAATCGTGAAAAAAAGAATAATCCCTCGATCATGACAATGGATTTTTTTATTATTTTCAAAAGGTTTATGATTGTTCACGTGGCTGTACAATATCTGAGAGGATTACGGGTGCAATTGTTTCGGAGAAAAAAATAATAATCGTACGATTACATCAGTTTTCTGATTCAAAATAAAATAAATAAATTTTTTTTTTTGTTTTTTTTGTCAATATACTTTTTTCTTTACGTTCTTGTTGATTTCTTGTCAAGTTAACTTATTTCCGTAAACCCCAAAAAAAGCGAGATATATTTTTTTTAATATTAAACTTTGTTTGAGTTGGACTAAAGAAATTGATCCGTCAGATTTTGCAACCTCTAAAAATGTCCACGTCACGTGACAGGAAGTAATAATTGTCGACTAGGCGTATTGCAGCTTCCAAATACGAGGGTGCAATAAAGATACGTCTATTCTACTGTCTAATTAGATAACTCTGTGTCAGACTGTCAGCAGCCTCGTTAATCGATTGTTGAGTATAACAAAAATTACAAAAATTTTCAATGAAGAATAATTAACAGATTATAAACGAATAACGTGCTTGTTTGCGGGGGTTACAACCCTGAAAATGCAACAAGTAATTTTACTGTTCACGATTTTTCTTCTGCTGAACGAAAAATTATTCAAATCTGCAATCGATACATGTTATTCGTCAATTCTTTGCCCACATTTTCTGAATTTTTGAACATTTTTTACATCTCCGCACGGGTGGAACATTGGCTTAAAGAATCTATCGAAAAAAAGCGGCTGACCACGTTGGGCCAGACCTAAAACTTCCCGCCTAAACCTTTCAAGTTAAAAATAAAAAACAGGAAACCAACGAATCGATACTATTGTGTTTATAATACATTGAGAAAGGTCATAAGTATAGTTAGTTTTCCGTATATAAATTTTTTCGCGTATGATTTTTAATCAAAAATCGAGTTTTTGTCAAATGTTAACATTTCTAGGTTTTGGGGAGTTATATTTAATGTCAAAAGATATCGTTTAGTCTCAATTACATTTAAGTCCTGGGATACCTTTTCGATCGCTGCAAGAATCATTCAAATCGGTTAATTCGTTCCAAAGATATCGTAAGACAAGAAAAGAAATTTTTGTCGTGTAATATCTTTTAAACTAATCGTTCGATTTTAATGAATCTTGCGGCAATCGAAAGGGCTTTCCAAGACTTAAATTTTATTAAGTTTTGAGACTAATCGCACGAACAGTTTAGGAATTATGCGCTAAGAACATGAAATTTTTTTTTTTTAAATGTAGTTTTTTTTTTTAGTCAAATGACTGTCATTTTGGAAGAATTTTTTTTTACACAATTTGGACAAAGGTCCCTGTTAAATTTTATCGATATTTATTCACGCCACGCTGCTCCTTGATTTGAAAAAAATCTTCAAGAATTCTGAAAAAGTGCTTCAAAGAATTGACAAATAACACTCTCGATTGCAAGATTCGATAGATTTTTGTAAAGCAAAAAAAAACAAAACGTGAAAAATCCGACTACTTTCTGTATTTTCAGTGTTCTAACGCCCCCGTAAAGTAACGTGCGAAAATGCGTCTCTCCACATCTTCAGTTTGTTTAAAACCTATCTCCGACCATGGTGGGCCAGATAATCAGCTTTCAGATAACGAGCCTAATCCCAGAACAAGGTTTAGTCCGTTTGTGCGAAGCCCTCGAACGTTTCGTTCTTCGGAAACAAAAGATTTAATCAACTGTAGATAAAAAAGAAGAAGAAAAAAAAATAGGATAAAATAAGAAAAATAAGAAGAAGAAGAAGTTTAATGGAGAAACCCCCGTCTATATATTTGTAACATTACATTTCTGTATCACGAACTCCCTTAGAAACGTTCAATTCCAATTCCTGACTGATTTTATTCACAATTCTTCGGAGCAACAGATTCAGCCTGTCGTTTACATTCTCTTATATAGCGTTTGGGTCTTTAACTTTTCATTTTCTCATTTTAAAAGGGACACTTTTACGATTGTTTTAAGGATTTTACTTCTCTGTGGGAAACACCCGCAAGTCTATAGATATTTTTGTTACCGTACGAAATGTACATTCGGAGAGATCGAACGCGGACGTTTAAAAATCAACCGGTAATTTACTCAATTCAATTTGTTTCCCGGGTATACTTTTTTGGCGAAAATCGTGAGACGATGGGGCGTTAAAACTCACTCAAGTTCCACTGATACGAGATATCCTACATTGTGCAGTCCACTCTGTTACTCTACACTTCGTATACGCCGCTTTAACTCGATTACGAGTTCAGGACTTACACTTTAGTGCACTTAGAGCTATTAAGCGTATCAAGTGGCTTGGGGCGTTAATTCTCGTTGGATGAAACAGCTCGGTCCTAATTTTCGAATGAAATAATCGTTTGAAAATTTTTTACGAGACAATAAATTGCGTATAGAGTCTCTGTGCTCTTCCCAGGCAGGCAGACAGGCAGGCAGGCGTATCCTTCGATCATGAAAATAATTAGGAAACGTTAACGATTTCAAACCCCGACACAAACTGGGTTGAAGTTAATTCGACCCAATTGTCCTTTCGGCAAATAAATTTCACCGAATTTACTCGACACCCCTTTGACCGTTGTTATTTACAGATTCCCTCTACGGCACACAATACGGACCCACAGAAACCTCTCTGCCCTTGCAATCACCCGCATCCCGTTACCCCGATATATAGACCAATTCATAATTACGAATCTATAATCTGTTTATGTTAACGAACCCGTCGCTCTAGCCATTGTCAATCTCCAAAATTCGCCAATTTCAATATGGATACACCTCCACGTGACGATGTACATCATCAACGAAATATCATCTTCGTGAATAAATCGTTATTCAGAGAGATTTATATCTTCATCTTAATTCAATTATGACGATTATGTAATCGAAGGGTATCATTTTTTTTTTTTTTTTTTTTTTGTCATTTTCTGATTTATATTCTTACACTCTGCGAGTTTCGGTCTGCCAGATTCGATTAGGTAAAATATCGAATGTAAAATCCAATGGTAATACAAGATTTGGTCGATTCAAAGTCGACAGAATCACGTTGGGGCTTTTCAAATATACCTATGTGTGCTTCGTAGAGTAGAAAAATCAATCTTCGGTTTCGAAACTTGCGCACAACCAAGATTTTATCACGTTTTTCATCATCAAGACTAAAGATTAATATACGATATCTTATCTTATATGGAGTTTATTTTCACCGAATTGGTACAACTCTAGTCTTATCCTAAACTAATTTGATAGGATAGTTAAAAAAAAAAAATCTTCCCTTCCCTTTTTTTTTGAAAATTTTCAATTTTCATAACGGGAAGTTAAAAAAAATAATTCATACGCCATATCCGAATTGAAAGAAAAAAAAAAAATTATATTCACATGGCCATTGCAGTCCGCGAGCATGATTACCGAATTTTACCTGAAGTAACCTCTAATTAAAGTAATGACTGAACAATGTCAAGCACGTAGAGTGCCTCTTTCTCTGGCTATTTTCTGTTTGTCAAAAGAAAACGTAGGAAAACACTTTACCACACAAGAACCGAGTCGATAAGAGCCCCGAGCTTTACCGCGAGGCATAAATGTAATTGTCAAGTTCGCGTTAAACCTAATTATTCTACGAGACGATAATTTTATTGTTAATTACGTAATTGCGACGACTTTCTCAATAAATAAAACAAAACAATAACAGAAAAAAAAAAATTCCTTCAGTAACGATTTTATAACGCAGCTTTTGACTAATTGGTGATTATTTTATCAATGACGGATGACGGTTTTATTTTTTTATCACAAATTTTGGCCTTGGTTCGATTAAGGCAAAATTGAAGATAAATTACGAAATAAAATTATTTCTTTGTTGAATCGATTTACTGATATGGGGTTTGGTTATTATATTTTCTATGTGGATGGATAAGGGACGAAACTCCGGAATTTGTATGTCTATAAAGTAAAGAAAATTCCTCGAGCACACAGCGAGCAGAGCATAAAGCAATGACAAATGGAATACCGAAGTATATCTATGATACGTTGGAAATATGTCTAGTACTTTCTTCGAGAAAATATTTTCAATTGCCTAGTTTTCATTCCTATATACTGAGAATTCGATAAAAGAAGCGTAGACTTTCGATGTTTGGCATGAGAGAAACTTTCATCTTCACAAGAGAATATTTTGATCTTTCTATATCAATTTCGTCACTGATTCCAGAATTTTGGGATCATTAGGAGTGTCCTAAATAATACACGAGATATATTGTCTTAGGCTTTAATTCTGAGGGATGTCACCCACAAATCTTGATGTTAAAGATCCTCGCATCTCACATCATATGGCCATCAGTAGAGATTAAAGTGAGCTCTGTAAAAATGACATAGGTCTGAATATAAACGGTTTTTTTTTTTTTTCGATTGGCTTAGTATTTTTTACAGTTGATTACTTACATTTTTGCACTTGATTAGAAATTATTTGAGATCCTATGGACTTTATAAATTGAGTCGAACCCGGTAAAAAGTGGTTGAAACTTTTTAATACTCGAAGGCAATATCCAAAACTTATCTCATTTTTTCGGCGAATCAATAATATACTGCAGAGATAAGATCAGTATTCTATTTCTATCGGCACGTAAGATACGTTTTTTCTTTTTCTCAAAGTTTACAAAAAAAAAACTACTTGAAGATGGAAAATTCTCTTATCCAGAAATTAAACTCCATCGATGTAATCGGCTTGCACTGCAGTGAAGTTACATCAATATAGAATATTCCCTCAAAACTTGAACAGTCAATCTTTTAATGATTTTTAATCGTGTCTCAAAATGCTCGTAATTAAATGTGAGAAAACTGAGTGAATGGACTACTTCTTCACATCGTACGTAGGGATTCGAAAAATTCGTTCAAGACCAACCCATACACATATAGGAAGAATAATAGATTCAACATGTTGAGCCGCATGCTACCAAATCTTATCTTCGCACTATCAGAAGCCCCAGGGACTCGATTTCAATATCGATTGCCTTGTTGGCACGGTGTCAGCGGTGGGATATGATATATCAATGATATTATAAAATACCGGACGATGACTAATTCGGCAACGTGCGTATGTGTGCCCGAGGCTTATAAAAAAAAAGAACAAAAACGAAGAAAATAAAATAAAATTTTCTGCATCCCGGTGCCGTTACAGTTCTCAAAAATTTTTAATCAAATAAATGGTCGTTAATATAGATTAAAAGGAACGTCGGGTCTTTGACATTCATTCTCATGTTAATCAACTTAATGTAATTAAACTAGCCTCGGGTACCGATGGCTACTTATTACCGGCGGTAATTGACGCGAGCGATAATTAGCTATGTACTAACTAAGCAATTATATATTTTGGGTAGAGTAAACACAGCCATCTTATATGAAAGAGTAAATGAGTTGAAAAGTGCGACAAGATACAGCGTGCAGTTTTGAGCGAAACCCTTCATCGTGAGTATGATTAAATTCTAAAATCTCTTGAAACTTTCGGTTCGCTATCTTTTCGGAAAGTTTGGGCTTATACCTACCGCGCTGAAGAAGCTTTAAGTATAGAGTTGAAACAGGAAAAAAAAGACGGGAATGCTGACAAGAAAAATCTCCGATTAATCTCCTCTCTAAAGGACCGGACGTTTTCATCCGGATGAAATATCCGAGGAGAAAAAAAAAAAAAAAAAAAATCTCTAATCTCATAGCCATGAGGAATTTAAGGCCTCATTTTATATCACCACGTTGATCCGCGATAAATCCCGTATCTCGATTGCAAAGAAACAGCGAAACAAATTAGTGACTAAAATTTTAAATCAATTCTATCGTATGGACTTTGAAGTAAAACAAGAATTGATTTTATTGCTAGGGGGTCGAATCTGTGAAGGAACAAACTTCTATCAACCCTGTACACAAGGTGACCACTCTTCGACCTTAAATATAATTTATAAAATTTTTTTCTCTTCAAATTCTGAGTAAAGTCGAAGAAAAAAAGTTTCGCGGAATCGAAAAAATGTTTAAAGGTCGTTAAAGAATTTTGAAAATAATCTAATTTATTCGTTATAATGTGTATAGGATTATCCAAAATTTAGGTTAAAATATTGATAATTGGGGGTCGTTAAAAAATTTCGAAGAATAAGTTTGACAAAAATTATATTTTCAAAATTTCACGCGCCACCGCTCTAAACATTTATATTAAGGTTTGACATTTTTCGTACTGTCATAGAAAAAGCTAATGAACGGATGTAGAGGGTGGGGATTAGTACCAAACTCAAAAAAACAAAAAAAAAAAAATCATTTTTCCAAAGATTAAAAAATTATTTATTTATTATAATGGACCATTCTTTTTTTTTTGTACTTTTTATCACAATTCTCTGCAACCTTTATATCCGTTCATCAGGCACACCTGAAAAAACACCAAAAATTTGGAGCCGTAATGTGAACATTCAGAGATCGTTCGCAACAAATTGTAAAATTACATATTTCTATCTGAGTTTCGGAAACGATCTTGGGCGTCCCTCGGATATCAATAATACTTTTGCCAAAAATATTTTTCTTACTACGATGGATGTTGTCATGAAAGAAAGAAGAAAAAAAAATTTCCAACAGTTTATTCCAAATTTAATTATTTTCTAAATTCCCGACAGACCTTTAAAAATTTCTCAATCGTCATATAGAATTTTGAGACGCATAGGTACGGCATAAATATTAAAGACTATAAAATCCGGAGTGCAGGGATAAAAAATTAATAATTTCAAGTCAAAAGGCTTTGTCACCCTGATCCGACCCATTCGATAGATTTTTGTTTGAAAATTGTAATTATAGGCTTGTCAAATTTTGAAAGCTTAATTTGATATTTTGCACACGGATTAATTCGACAACTGCATTTGAGCGATACATGCAGTGCAGACAATATCAGTCCGAGTTAATTAACTGCTGTTCAAAAAAGCATGATTTTTCGAACCGCATTACGATTCACGAATTTTACATTATTAATAGCGAATTAATTGCAATCCGATTCGTATATAGGTGTGTAGTGTAATTACACGTATAGACAATCGCGTTACGCGTCACGGCGAGAAACGTCGACATATACGCGGAATACAAGAGAGAAATTACAAACAAGAAACCTTAAAAAATTATCCCATTCAATCCAACGAGGGGCTCGTTCCAATTAATGACGTCGTCGTGAATTCTGATGGTCGTCAATCAAGAAAAATGACTACTCGTAGCAGCTCGCTCTTGACATTTTTGTCCCAGTACTCCCTTGGAAGTCACATGTCATAATAAACTTAAATGTTCGTATTTTAGCCTGTAATACTCAAAATGGGGTACGAATTCATGGAACTTTTTGAAGTTCAATTATCGCTGCATTGCGGAATTGGTAACATATGTCGACCACGGCTTTTCCTTTCGATCCTCGCTGCTCGATGTCCTGAGGGGCCTGTACTGATGATTTGACCAAAATATATTTGCAAAATATTTTGTACTACGGGGATATAAATCCTACTGAATTTGTAAAAACTGCCTGGAAATGTTCCCAAAAAGTTTCTAATTGAAAAATCCAATATCTACGATGCAATTAGCAACATATTTTGATCATATTTCAAATGTTGAGATTTCCAAAAACTTTAAGACATTTCTAGCTCATTTTTGGATGTATTTTGAAGAGATTGACGTAGCTTTTTGAAATCAGTTCACGCTTCATCATCGTACAAATTATTTTTTAATAATATATTTATATTATAGGTACAGCATTCGGCAGGTGTACCTTTTACGAGAAGAATTTTACACAGATAGTTTTCGGAATTATGCAATTTGCATTCGTAATATTTTTTTACTTCTGAACCACGAGAGGTCCTGCACTGCAATTTCGTTTATAGATTCCGCATATATTCCCAATGAATTTGTAAATTTTAGAGAAAAGTAAAAAATCGCCAACTGGATAGAGAGATAATAATCTTCAGCTCTTTGTAGGTGAAAAATGGCTTGAACTGCATCTCCGAAATGGATTCCTTTAAAAATCTGAAAAAATTCACAGAAGGCTTTCTCAGGTATTATAACTACGAGCTAGCAAATTGTAAAAAACATCCAGAAGGTTGATTCAAAAAAGTCGCTTAAAGAAGCCCAATATTAGCGCTGGCAGATTTTACATTTTCCAACGCTGGCCCAACGCTCAACGTCGACGCTCGGGTGTTGACGCTGGCCCAGTGCTGGGCCGTATTACCAGGGTCGGCAGACTCTATTTCGGAATAAATAGTTCCTAATCTTCAGTTTTACATCCCCGTAATTTCTTTTACTTTTTTTACCGCCTGCTACTTCATTTCTGCCTGTTTAATCTCAGCGTTATACTTATTGCTACAGGTTGACGCTATGCGTTAATTTTTTTTCATTTATACACCTGTTATCACAAGGAATTAACCCATAATATAACAAACGCCTTTCCACTCCCCCTACACCCTTAATTCTTTGCCTGGCTTGAACAGTTTCAAACACAAAAACCCCCGATTTCAAAGTCTGTTTATAGTCGGAGATGAAGATGTGACAGGTCAAACCTTTTGCTCAAAGCATCCGGGGTTGACAAATACAAAGGTCTTTGATAGGGTCCCACATCCCATTCGTATTACACGCCGGTTCGGTGCTACCGCCCCAAGCAACGGTATAGTGTCAGTCAAACTAAATAACGAGGAAGGCAATTTGAATCGAACCTTATAGGTATAGTATACGTAGGAAAAGTTAGATGTGCTCTTTATTTGGGAAGGTAGTAAACAATCGTGAAATTTCATGGAACTTGAACACGTGTAACAGCAATAGGGCCATGCCGAACTCCACTTCGAACGACATATTTGATTGAATCATACCATTTCCAAAATGTAGAACGGATTGAATTTCCTCTTCGGGGATCGCTTAGTTTCTGGTAAATGAAGAGCTCGAAAACTGAAGGAAACTAAAAAAAAAAAAAAAAATAACGTGTCTTATCTAGTTTCAGCAAATGCAACCGTATTCAACATTTACTAAACAAACTATACATATAAACGAGCACAGTCTTGAATGAAAATCAAATATTCAAAGCTTTGAGTCGTATCATGTTGGCTGATCAAAACGAATTATTTTATTAGATATTAATTTTTTTGTTAACCTACCAGCATCGTCTCATCCTTTAATCCTGACCCAAATGAGTTGGATGAATTCAAAACTTATTACATACATCGGTGTTCACAAACTTGTCAAATCACTCGTCATTTTAAGCTTACCGAAGTAATATTACATACCGGTCACTGGTATAATCGTATCTCCCTTCGCGAATAGCTAGAATAATTTTAAATGGTTAGGTATATAGCTATATACTGTAAAGAACCACATACTCGAGGTATTAGGCAGTGAATATATCCGGAAATGTAGGAAAGCCACCGGAGAATATATATGCAAATATGTTTCGGGAATGGGGGGGGGGGGTCACTTTGACCTAGCGTATACGGAATATTTCATGAAATGATTAAGTACATAGACGTCGTTCACCGCTAATTGAGTTTGTACTTTTGGCTCAAAGATGTGCTTAGCTAGAAATTTGTATAGCGTGAACCGTTCCTGCATGCAAATGCTCACATAGGTATGTACCATAAAGCTCGTACACCAATTGTAGACCTATAAGATAAACACTTAAATGAAAATTCGTGGAACAACATACCGCGCTAGCTTTGGGTGATAATCCGACCTTTGAGGTGAGACCGAGGCAAAATTTCGACAAAAAACATTTTTTCATTCGAAAAATTACTAAACATAAAACTTATCAAAAATTCCTTTCCAAAAAATCAGGAAACCGGTTGACCTGTGGGCCGATCATAAAATTTCCCGCTAAGTGTCGAATACGTTGCAATAAATTGATACTACTGTGTTTATAATACATTAAAGAAGGTTATAAGTATAGATAGTTTTTCGTATACAAATTTTTTTCCGTCTGATTTTCAAAAATCGAGTTTTTGTCAAATGTCAACATTTCTAGGGTTTAGGGAGTTATATTCAATGTCAGAAGATATCGTTCAGTCTGTATGTTTATGTGCGAAATTTTTAATAGTTTTTAAACAATTTGACAGATTCGACATTAAGTGATTCGAAATCAACTCAGGTCTATCAAAGAAAGAAATTCTTGTCGTGCAATATCTTTTAAACTAATCGGTAGATTTTGATGAATCTTGCGGCAATCGAAAGGGCTATCCAAGACTTAAATCTCATTAAGTTTTGAGACTAATTGCACGAACAGTTTAGGAGTTATGCGCTAAAAACATGAAAATTTTTTTTCTTTAATTTTTGTTCTTCGAATAGCTTTGAAACTACTCGACCGATCGACTCCAAAATGTAATCAGATCTAAGTCTTGATAAACCCTTTCGATCGCCGCAAGAACCATTCCCATCTTTTATTTTTTAGGACCCATATGCTTAAATTTTGATCAACGTTAAGATCGATAAATTTTTTGATCTCTTACACGTAGTATCAAATTATAATAATTCTCGGGAAGTTTTCAAATTTCGTCTCAAAAAACTCCGTCAATTCGTCTCCACTCACTTTATCTTACAAATTGTATTTTTTTTTTTTTTTTTTTACGCGAATATGCCCAGAATAGAGATATTTCCGATTTTTGCAAAATAAATTTCACCCCAATTATATGCATGTTCAAAACGACGGTTCAATCTGCAGCTCTATAATTACCATAAATATTACACCGACGATGAAAGGTATTTTTAAATTCATGAATATTTAGCAGTAAGAAAATTTAATTATTTATTTTTATTTTCCACCATTTTCCTTTTTTTTTTTTTTTTTCTTCTTTTTTTGTTCGATTTCCATCAGACAATTTATCGCCCGAGCTGCGTTTGCCGCCATAATTGCATAAGTATGTGCATAATTTATTTTATTTCTGGTACTCGAGCCTCTGGAATTTCCGATATACTTCGTTCCCTTAATTTCACTTTTAATTACGATTAGGTGTGGATTTGTTAACGCTCTGGGATAGGGTAAAAAACAATTCATTGCACGGGATTTGCTCAAAGGATTGGCAAAGGCTGGATAACAACTGGGTATGCGTTGTAGCTTTGAAATGTCCAGAAAAATAAAAGACAAGGTTTCACCCGGCTCGACGTATTATAGGTAATAGGAAACTCGGTTCAAAGAACTAACGCAATTACATAGTTGCAGTGCTATAGTATTAGACGTGGGTTGGTAATTCGATAAGGACTGCATTTTGAATTTACCTCTCTCTTTAAAATTTTGGGATTCAGTTAATGTCAGATGCGGTAACGTCGTGATAATTACAGATTTTGATGAACCTTAATGTGCTACTCGATCTAAAAATCACAAAGCCCTTTTTCGAGATACTTAAATCTCTTCTAAAAATCAACGGGATTAAGATTCTGCGTTCCTGTGTTTCCTACGTTTCAGGATTTGGGATAAATTTGGAATAGAGATTCTAGGTTGATCGTCTGAAATCTATAAATTACTAAATATAAGGATTCAGAGGGGTATAGATCGCAGGATCAGCGCTTGTGCTTATAATCATGATCAGCGGCTCTACATCCGAATTAATTTTCAGTTTCTACTTAAAAACCTCGAAATTCTGCGAAAAATCAACTCGATGATCGATTTTATTTTCTACATTCGTCAATCAGTTCGCAAAACGGTTTATCAAAGATCGACGAGCTGTAGATCGGAACCAGAATCGCGAAGCATTCATTTTTAACTTCCCGCTATGAAAATTAAAAATTTTCATAGAAGAAGGGAAGTTATTGGTTTCGGTCCGATTTTCGAAATTCGAGTTTCCATCAGATCTCGACGTTTTGGGGTCCGAGGAAGCTATTCTGACTATTTTTGGATGGACGTCCGTATGTCTATACATATATGTGTGTGTAAACAAATTTTTGTCGTACGATATCTTTAGAACGAATCGACCGATTGGAATGGTTCTTGCCGCGATCGAAAGAGTTTATCAAGACTTAGATCTGATTAGATTTTGGAATCGATCGGTCGAGTAGTTTCAAAGTTATTCGAAGAATAAAAATTAAAGAAAAAAAAATTCATGTTTTTAGCGCATAACTCCTAAACTGTTCGTGCGATTAGTCTCAAAACTTGATCAGATTTAAGTCTTGGATAGCCCTTCCGATTGCCGCAAGATTCATCAAAATCGACCGACTAGTTTCAAAGATATTGCACGACAAGAATTTCTTTCTTATGATAGACGTGAGTTGATTTCGAATCACTTAATGTCGAATCTGTCAAATTGTTAAAAAACTATTAAAAATTTCGCACATAAACATACAGGCTGAACGATATCTTCTGACATTAAATATAACTCCCTAAAACCTAGAAATGACGACATTCGACAAGAACTCGATTTTTGAAAATCAGACGGAAAAAAATTTGTATACGAAAAACTAACTATACTTAAAACCTTCTTTAATGTATTATAAACACAATAGTATCAATTTATTGTAACGTATTTGACACATAGCGGGAAGTTTTCGGGTTGGCCCACAGGTCAACCAGTTTCCTAATTTTTTACATTACTTTGGGTTTTGACTGGGCACGAATTTTTTGATTTATAACGCAAATTTCTTCTGAAAGAACATATTGTATGTGTTACATGTCAGCATGTATGTAGATTTCTGAGTACCTACATCTCGTATTCCTTGGAATTTTTTATTTCCTAAGATTTGCTTAACCCGGACAAATCTGCATAAAGTTTGATCCGATCTAAATCCTTATTGAAATGTTAATTAAAAGACAAATCAGCAAGGCTCGAGAAACTGCTTTGCATTTGATCTTTAAATGTCTCAATTGAAATTCCTCCATCGTCTTGGAAGGTTTTATCAGACTTAAGCATAATCGTGGATTAACCGTATATTCGGATCTATAGATAGCTATGTGTGTTTTTCGAAAAATCAACTTTTATCACGGGCTGCTGGTTAATATAATTTCATAAAAGTACAATCGGTCTATAAAGATAGATATTAGTTTAAGGATGAAAATAATTTTCTTCCGAAAGTCACTATATTTATAAAATTTCGTTTGAATAAGAAAAAATACTGCTGCTGCAAAGAAACGGTAACTTTACAAGTAATACCAGGATGATTTTAATTGCAGACTTTATACTACGAGCCGAGTCCTTGAGGCGATATACGCCCGTTAATAATTGTGCTACTTTTTAATTGACTGATCACAGAGAAGGCTCGTTGGTTTTACAAAGAAAGAAAGAAACGAAGCTACATATCGTCTAACTACCCTACTAATCCAGATTTTCTTTGGCATCCTTAATCACATCCCATGTCATCGTTTCGTTTATATTTATATCTCCTTTTCAGTAGGTTACAAGGAAGTGTACCAATAAATTGACTACAACGTAGTTACTTATAATTACCTACCTCGATCGAGGGAGCAATGAGAGTTGTCAGGGTTGGCATTTCCTGTTTTGAAAAAATAGAAGTTTTTCTTTCTTTTTTTTTTTATTTCTACTTCAATCCAAAATCGTAGAGAAAGCCAACCATTCGAAATAGACTTCGGTACCTTTACCAGAGCCTCGCGAAAAAAATCCCTTTCTTCTGGACGTGTAAAATGTAGTTTTTACTATTTTTCATTAAAACAGTATATCTGTGTATTATTTAAGTTGGTCCCCACAATTCTTGAAGATCTGTCTAATTCTGGCTGGGTTGTAATTCACAAATGAAGCATTCCGTATTCGAACTGTTAAAGTAACTCTTATCGATTGTACTTTTATGGAAAAATGGCACCTGCTGGGTTGATACGTTCTACTATTCCCAAAATCTATACCTGCCTGTTATTTTCCACTTCTGGGAAGTCGACGATATGCGGTGCAGCGGTTTAACAGTGATATCGACCAAACGACTCGTATGAAAAAAAAAGAACCAGACTCAGTAATTAAATTGTATATAGATATAGTTGGAATGTACAATTCATATGAAATTGCTCGAGTCTTGGTACTTGATTATCGAAATCGATTTTTAATTAAAAATTCATATCGAATGCGGGACAAAAAAATTCATCTTTTGCATCCCAGCAAATTGAAAATAAAACACAAGACTTGAAAACATGAATTAAAAGTCTATCAAATGTCTCTCGTGATAGCTGCAGAGGGTTGCATTCCAGAGTTCGTTCAGTTAGCGTAGGAAAATTCGAAAATTGCAAATTCTCATAAAACTTCGACATCCAGAATTTTTGAACCGTAAGTGATCGGGTGAAAAATGATAGAAAACGTCTTTGCAGATGATAGAATATGTTCTCGAAATTTATTTGAGATATATTTATTTTTTGAACCCCTCGTTTTTTCGAATGACAAATTTGTATAAGGCAATCCGTTGTATGGACAGGCGTGCCTAAAATTGTAGTTTTTCAGAAACTTGACTTTAAAGATAAAGATGGAATTTCAAGTTTCGTTAAACAAGCATGGAAGGATTCACTTACCATTTTTAAAATCCGTCGATTCTGTCCACCCGTCAGACATGCTGCAACTTGCAATTATTGGATATTGGTAAAGACGTAATTTTTTGCATTTCTGTATATCTACCTCGAGGCATTTTGGGAAATAATGATGCGGCTCGGAAATAATAAATATAAAAGAAAAGATCCTTTGATGTTGGAACGTCGACATATCCTCTTCAATAACGATACGTCAACCGCAATGGGCCGGTGGAAATCTTCCGGGACTTGAAATTGGAACGAGAGTGGATAATTAAAAGAATAAAAGAAAAGAAAACGTGTGTGTGGCCTCCACGCGCAATAGAAGTGAAACTTGTATTATCATGTGAAAAATATTTGGCATTGACAAGGAACGCCCTATATATTGATAAAGACCAATTTTGTACAGTGCTTTTCATCCCATTTCGATCTGGGTATATATTTACAATTTTTTTAGTCATTGGCAAGGAACGCCCTGTATATTGATAAAGAACAATTTTATACAGTGCGTTTCTCCCCAATTCGATCAAGGTATATTTACAATTTTTTTTTAATAGTGTCGTTTCATGAAAGTTTCGTCTTTTTCGTTTAAGACCTCTTGACTGATAGTCTAAATCTCAACTTTTTTTGTTTTTACCAAATTTCCGAGGCGTGAAGAAGACGCTGATTTCCAGGCATTACCCAAAACGTGCCATTTAATCGAGTTACGGCGTGATCAAATTACCAAACTATGCGTTCTGAATCTTGAGTCAAGCCGTTGAAGGATCTGTCGAGGACCCTTAACTTCAAGGAGTTAACGTAGCGTAGACCTGCATTGATCTCGCATGGATGATTTCAGTGATATATATCTTCTCGTTGCGGTATCGTCTCGTCTCTTGCCCGCCCACAATTTTCATACATTTCTGGGGAAATTAAATTTTCTTTTTCAAACTTATTCTCAGCCAAAAAATGTTGCCTGCGGACAAATTTGTCACCGGATACAAACTTCAGGTAAATTTTACCGAAAGACCCAGTGTCGGACCAGTACTCCTGCCGGCTATAGCGACCCGGCGCAGTCATTCATTCCGATACCAGATCAGTACCGGTAAATAATCGGGATGACAAGACCGTGCCGACGCTGGTAACCAGAACTGGGCCAATATTGCAGATAAACTGCAGTGGGCCAGTAGCGTGATCCAGTACTGAGCCAGTATCTCAAGTTCCCTCCAAAATACGCAAACTTTCAAAGGACTTACCCTCTTCCGGTATCATTTGGTAATTTTTTTATTTTTTTTATTTTCGAGAACTAAAAAGATGAGACTTTCAGTTGGCGAGTTGCGAATGAAGAAATCTCAATACATCAAGAAATTTTGGAGTCCTGAAAGCTGAAGAAGTTCTCTCCAAAACTTCGGAAGATATACGGATTCTTTTCCATTTTTGCTACACACCCTCGGTTTTCGGAAATTATGGAAGCGACGCGGGACCGCGCGCCGCTTAAGGGGAATAAAATATTTTAAAATGAACTTCTGCTTTTCTCTGTCCAATATAAAACGACATTCACTGAGGACGATGTCTGTTTTCGTGACTATAAGTTGAAAATAATAACTTTTATGGAACATTGAAGTCAGCCTAACGTAGGGAAATAAAAACTGAAAGGTGAATATCGAATTTTATATCCGTAATGTTTGCTGCTACTTGCCAATACCATCCAGCAAGGGTGGTTATAGAATGTGTAGGCAGATGTAGATGATACCATTTCAATTTTATCTCGTCTTGATATTCGGAGGGATTGGATCTGCGGCCTTATAATTGTGTCAGAAATACTTTTCTTTTTTGATTTTTTTTTTTCATCAAGAAGATTTCTATTTGCCCAATCGCAGTGAAAGATAAATAATTCTTCTGCAGTCAAATTTTTTAAGATTCTGTTGTCTTGTTTGTTTCCACATTGTTTTTTCTTATTCATACAGGGTGATTGGTTTTAATCGATCCAGACCGATATTTCCCAAACGAAGAGAGATATGAGAAAATATTCCGGACAAAAGTTGCAGGGTTCAGAGGGGGAAAGAAGTTGACGGTGTCGGATTTTCCTACGGAGGCGCTGCTGAGGTCAGGAGAAGGTCAACTTTGTTTTTTTCAAATGGAAACCCATGTTTTTCATAATGTAATTCTGTTCCACTTGAAAAATCAAACGAATTTTGTATGAAACATTTTTTGTCAGACACCAATATTTTATGATATTCAGCTGAACAACTAGAGATTTTTGAACGTTTAAAAACATTTCACCTCTAAACTATCAAGGTCGGAGAAAAAATTCAGGAGACAAAAAGTGCGTAAGTTCATGCAAAGATTCTTGTAGAATAATTGCAGATTTTTTTTCCAATAACTTTTTATTGCAGCTTCTTGAATTGCGTGAAAAACATCAAAAACTGTCGAAAAAAAAATCTGCAATTATTCTCCAAGAATCTTTGCATGAAATTACGCACTTTTTGCCTCTCGAAATTTTTCGCCGACCTTGATAGTTTAGAGGTGAAATGTTTTTAAAAGTTCAAAAATCTCTAGTTGTTCAGCTGAATATCATAAAATATTGGTGTCTGACAAAAAAATGTTTCATACAAAATTCGTTTGATTTTTCAAGTGGAACAGAATTACATTATGAAAAATATGGGTTTCCATTTGAAAAAAACAAAGTTGACCTTCTCCTGACCTCAGCAGCGCCTCCACAGGAAAATCCGACACCGTCAACTTCTTTCCCCCTCTGAACCTTGCAACTTTTGTCCGAAATATTTTCTCATATCTCTCTTCGTTTGGGAAATATCGGTCTGGATCGATTAAAACCAATCACCCTGTATATTTGTTATCAAAAAAAAAGTAACCACCGATCGAATATACCTATAATACACGTCCGAGAATCTAGTAGCTTTATGTGTTCCAGCAATTTCGTTAATTTTATAAATATTGCTAAATAAAGGTAACTAAAGAATTGAATAATTAAAAAATAGAAAACGCTTTTACCCGTGCAATTGTCGGTATATACAGTACAGTACATATACCGCTGCAGGAATAACTAATCGATTTTGTTTTCCATACTACTTCTTATAGCAGGTATATAGGAAAGAGATGACCGATTGTGGATCAAATACGAGTGGCGGATCACTTATCTACAATTTAGAACAGCGAAGGTGCATAATTCATCTGCTGTATGGCGTTCTTAATCGTGCGTTTGATTTCAGAATGAAAAAATAAAAACTTTACAATTTATTTACAATATTAAAAAGTTTATCGATTACTCAATATCTCGAAAATTTTCGAGATCATTATATTCACGGTATATGTATATGTAGATACATATAGTTTGTTCGAGAGGAAAAGCGTGTCGATTAAAATTTGTTTGCATGCCGAGCTATAGGTATGTGTGAGATGAATTCGCGTCTCGTATTGACGTTCGTTTCGTGAATGGGATAATTGAGAAGACTTGCCGGCTCCCAAAAGAGTTCAAGATTTTTTAAATCTTTCTTGTGTTTATTTAAATTGAAAGTGATACTTATTGATTACTTGTTTCATCAAGTATACAGAAAGAGAATATTTTTCATAAGTATCAACCGATATTTAGAGGGTACAGTTCTACATCCCTTCACGGATCTTATCAAAGATCTCTTTGAAATCTCTGAAGTATATTGGAATCTATGAAATCTCGTGAAATTATTTGAATTCTTGTGAATTTTTGTGAAATGTTATGGAATTTTTCAAAAATCCGAAATCTCATGAAATCCATTTCGAATGTTATTTAAAATCTTGTGGAATCGCGTGTGAAATCTTTGGAACCCTTATGAAATCTTTAAAATCTCTTGAAATCGTTTGAAAATTTATTTGAAATATCTTAAAATCTTTGAAATATCACGAAATTTCATGAAATCTTTTATGCAAACGTTTGCAATTTTTTGAAATCAGTGAAATATCTTGAAACTTGAATGAAAAGATTGCGGTCAGTGACGACGACTTTGACCAAAGACAGAACGTTATAGCTTTGTAAATATGTTCAAAAGCCTCAGGAAAAATCCTGTAGAATTACATAAATGCATTTTCGTCTAATGTTCACTACACTTTATTTTATCGCGGTTGCAGGAATCGATTTATTGGAATATTCTTCCATATGAATAAGTTATTTCTCTTCTACAAAAATCGTAAAATTTTCGCGAAAATAGAAAAGTGTGCCTGACCGCCGTTATAGCCTCGCTGTTCATTCGAGAAACGCATAAAAAATTTCAAAATGATATCTATTACAATACTTGTATTTCAAGTGCTTCTTGAAACCGAGCTATGATTATTCCTGCATTAATAGGCGCATGATAATTGCATATGAAACCCATAAATTTTCTTGAATAATCTGTGTAAACGCCTTCACTACCTACCGAATTTTTTGTCCGCTGCGCCGCGGTGATGCGGGTCTCGTATCGCTAGGTCGGTAACATCAGGAGCCAAGAAATTATCGATGTGGAACTGGAATCACCGCGTTTGACGATTATAATTAAGCTGTAAAGTTCAACAGTTCAAAATGTAAAATAATCGGTAATTAATAAACAGGAGTATCATTTCTCACGGGGAGTCATCTTCAGCGTCTGAAAACATATTACGAGAGCAAAATCCTATTTGTTAGTTGCATTAATCCGCATATCTATATTAATTATTTTTTAATCTAAGTGTTATATGAATTTGTGAATCCTATGAGCCCATATTCGAGAATTTGGATGAAAGATAATTGGTGACAGATGATGAATGAATAACTCATTTTAAGCCAATAGTTCTTATAATTCAATACAAATTGACTTCTACACAAATATAGGTATTTAGTTATATGATGCATATTTATGAAAACATAGGATTTATTCGTACGAACGGACAGTATATAACTATTACACGCGAACTTTAAATAGAGGAACGTCAACCCTAAACTTTTTTTCTTCGAATGTAAAATACCATATTTATACCTATATTGACCAATACAGGTGTAAGTGCGCAGAGATTCGATTATTCTTATGAACATATTTTGCCCATATACGAGTTGACAAGAATTCTTGTGTAATATTTTATTATAGGCTTTTAATAAACTATCGTTATAATATCGTTCTCGACTTGAAATAATAATTATAAGACAGTTGGTACTAAGATAAAATACTCGTATATATTTTCTTACGACAATCGTGATACAATATTAAATCTATATATAATCTTAATTTCGAGTATGTTACAAGAAATTATTCAATATTTTTTTATTTTATTATTTCATTAACGTTCATTCTTAATCTTACACCTCTGATCGAGAAGTAATATTTATCTTTAAGATGAGCACAAAATATTAAATTAACTAAGTTATATATAGACGTTCTTTCAGTGAGCCTGCTATTATTATTGTTCGTCTTTACGTGATTTAAAATTTACCCAGCAAAATACAGTTATGTTACGTTACAGAAATTGAACTAGCATATATGTAACCAAATATATTGTATAAATGTTAGCTATGTTTGTTACATAGGTATGTAACGTTCAGGCATTGATTGTAATTTTTCGCCGAAGCGTGTAACGATAACTCAACGTGTTATATCGTTGTTACGTTAAATGAGAAAATCGCATTGAATATTGAGAAAAAGATTATCGGAAATATCTGGACGTGATTTTGCATTGTCTAATCGTATAACGAGATTTAATAAACTGATCATGCGATAATGTGACAAAAGGCGATACGATTCTCCTTCTTTATCGACGAAGTTGTCGACATTACAGTTTTTGTAACGGTCGATAAACGGATTTACAGAGTAACTTCATTCATTCTAATCGAACATTCGTATCATGCTAATTGCGGATAGCAAGAAAATCAACCGTATAAGCATGCAACGTGCTGGATAGCCTCGATTTATTTTACACTCAATATCCAAACACGACCACGCATGCTGTCAAAAGCATCGCTGTAATGCGTATAATTAGAGGATGTAAAACAGATCGTACGTTTAGACAGTTGATTTTCTGCAAATCCACGTGTGACGAATGTTTGATAGCGTAAATGACGATTTATTATATCATTTCGTTTTTAAATCATTAGAAAAACTGTAATGTCGATAACTCGGTCGATCAAGAACGAGTATCACATCGCCTTAATATATTAAACCGGTTATATTCAATTTACCAGATAGTGAAATTGATATTAATTTTACAGAGAAAGAGTGCTGGCCATAACTGCAGCAGTCACGGTGACAGCGATATTCCAAAGTATTTGCAGTTTGTTAGCAATATAGTATAGTATTATCATTTGTTACATATTATATAACATCGCTATTTTCCTGACTGAACATTTGTAATGTTAACATCCATATAACTATTATAATTCGTCATTACATCTATAGACAATCAGGAAATGTTATACATATAGTAGGTATTATCATGTATTTATATATTTATATGTATATATGTAACGTAACGTAACTGCAGTAATGTAACAATTTGTTTGTTGCTGGGATTACTATATTTATTACAATTTCCTTGTACTTTCTAGAGGTGAAAATAATTTCGAATTATCTTTTGTTTTTTTTTCAAATTACTATATAATATGTGATAAAGGGCTCAAATAAAAGAAATAAAAACATATACAGAAGACATAATAACATATATTATATGTAACATGATATTGTATATAATAATTAATAAAATATAATGTTCAATAAAATTAATGTGTGTATAATATATTATCATTTCATCATTTTATTTATATATAACTATTGATATAACTTAATGTATATATTTATTAATAACAATAATCGCTTGAAAGACTTACATGTTGATGTATGCATACCTATAGATATATATGTATACATCATATACATACATATGTATCTGTATATGTATATATATATAGTATATAAATATATTTATATATACATATAATATTATGTTAATATGAGACTTTTTAAAACTAAGTTTTTTTCATTTGCATTTGAATATTTCCAATTATTTCGTTAGGTATATGTTAACGTATATTGCATATATACCTATTATATATATATGTATACTTCTGATTCATTAGTTTAATTAGTATATTCATTAATTATTTTGTGAAATAATTACTCTCAAGGTCATTCACATCGCGATGGATAGCGACGTAAACAAGTTGTTATTAAAAAAATATGTTACTTTTACCCCTTGATAAATTGTCATATATATTTATATATATACACTTCCTATATATACGTTATATATATTCAACTTTCATCAATTAAAAGATGCTTCAGATATACATACCTATATACGTATGTGTATATATGTCAATTTATAATTATATTACTCTTTCTTTTGATAAATATATATATATATGCATATATATATTTATGTATATTCATTTATAATATTATAGCTTTCATAGATAAATATATTTTACAACCTAGATTCGGTATTTTGCATTCACTTATAGTTCACAAACCAGTAAAAGACGGATTTCGCGTTTACTATTTAGCTCATATTTAATTGGGCAGAGACGCTGCGGTACACAGTTAACACGCTTTATGAAATGTGTGTAGTACACGTGATAAAAATTTTTTAGATCATGAGAAATATTCTGTAAGAGAAAAAGAAGAAAAAATAAATAAACGAAAATAAATTTGTCCGTCCACAATTTGAACAACTGGTAAAAGAACATATTCTCATTCATATAATGGTAAATATAGAAATAGTCACAGATAACAAATTCTGATAACCATTACTATATATATATTTATTTATATACCTAATGAACTTTATAATATATATGTATGTATATGCTTAGACAACTAACACTTATATAAAATCATTTGTAAGCTTACAGCTTGATACTTACTACATATTATATACTATAATAAACTTTTATACTGATATTATTATGCATTTTCAACTTTTTTTTTTTCACTTTGATACGGGATAAAGACAATTATCCTCCGATTCATAATATATATATATAATGTCAACTATAACTGTGTTGCCGCCTGCATTTTGTTCTTTAATATGTATTATATGTACAATATATTTGAAATTTTTTTATTCTTTTCATTTTCACTTCTTCTTTATCTTACTAAACATTAAAAATACTGTTGCTTCGTTAATTCCAGTTTGAATATTATAGTTATGCCAAGTTTTTTTTTTTGGTTTTCCATCTATTTTACTGTAAAATTGAAAAGAAGGATTTATATCTTTACACCGTATCAGCTTCTAGTGTCAATCCTAGAGAAAGAATGATTACCAGAGACAATAACCGTTTTCGTAATTAAAACAACACAGGTATCAGTTTGCAATTATAAATTGCATCGATGTATCGAGATTAGGGTGTACATATGTGTCTCTTGTAATCATCCTTTACCTACGATATAAATAAAATCATTTGTCGTTCAATCCCGATTACTCATAGATGGAGTATTTTGGTCTATAAACGAATTATCTAATATAATTATAAAGATGTTTCATCTTAATTTATATGTAACAATATAATAATATATATATTTATGTCTTTGTGTTATTCGACCAGTCACAAGTTTCATGGAAATTATTACAAGTTTACTGCCTTTCACATACCGTTAATTATTTAAGTTTCCTTTTCAATCGGTAACATTATTGAATATATAAATACATTCATGTTATATTATATCAAAGTTTTTTTTTATCCCAATGTGCAAATTATTGAGAATAGTTGACATTGTATTTGTTTACTCGCTATGGAAAATCAATCAGCACCAGATATGATAGAAATAATAACTCATAACTAAAAGTAAGTTATGAAAGGATGTCAATTTTTTTAGTTACTGCCCTTATTGTCAATGAACTATATTTATATATAATGTGTGTATTTATAATGCTTGTGTCGAAGGCTGTGTACTCTTTCATTTGATATATATGTGAACTAAAAAAGGTATTTGACATGTGAAAAGTAGTAGACTTAAAAATTTTCATGAAATTTCATAGTCTGCCGTACCTAATTGCATTTTATTAAATTGATGAGATCGTTTTTGTATGGTATATCCCGGCCGTAGTTAAAATCTTGGACATGTTCTTGGTTTCCTCTATACCGTGCTAGAGTTGAATGGAAATATTTTTTTTTTTTTTTTTCATATTTTCTCAAATTCCTCAATTAAATAATAAAAGTCAATGTATTTCTTTTTTAATTTTATATATACGTATAATCATTTCTACATGGCAATTATATTTCAGATCTCGTGAAATAAATCACCGTTAGTAGAACATAATTGTTGCACTCAGAATTTCAGTGATTTTGAATAATTTTTATTTCCTTCTTGGAAACGATATACCTTTGTGTTTTGTTTGGTCTCTAATTATAATACCATTCAGTAATAGCGAAGGATAGATCGCAACGAATGGTATATCATGAACTGTGAACTTAATGAGTAGAACTTACAATTTATTCTGGTTATGTGCAAAATATCTTTGTCCGACTAATTATACTAGCACTGTTTCTCTGTACTCTTAGGTAACAATTTATCGTGGTTTTTTTTTTTTTTCTTTTTTATTACCTGATCCTTATTAGCACAACGCAAGTCAGCGACTAACAAAAAAATAAAAATAAACAATCTTAGGTACCGTTTAAGTTAGATGGTTTTGGCCTATTGCAATGATACGTTATCTAATCCAACTATGAGAAATTATTTTATGCAAAGATCCTATTGAGGTACATAAGCTGACATAGCTGTAAAATAGATATTTAACAATCAGCTATTTACGTTCATCTTACTAGTGAGCCACTGTGCGGTGAAAAAGCCAAATTGCAGTTAATGGCTTAGTACTGAGTACATGCGAACAGTACTGTTAGTTTAACGTTGCAAAATTTCAATGAAGAAATAGCAAAACTATTTCAAACCAGCGTTATAGATTTTTCAAACAGATCATCAACTAAAATATCAAGAGAATTGTGTCTTTTGTATCTTTCTTTGAGAATTTTATGAATGTTATGATTCATACTATGCTATTGAATTATTCTTCAACGCCAAAGCCTAATAGGCTCCTGGGTCTAAGGTTTTTTTTCTGCACCAATTGGTTGTCAGTTACGTTGAAGCATTTTCTTGTGTGCAGGGTTAATATACTCAGCTGAAAAGTATATTTATCTCGTTATTATATAATAATCACAATTTAAGACGATATTGTGCGACTGAAATTATTGAATACGATTTTAGCAAATAAATTTAAAAAATCTAGATCATTGAAATCGAATCGAAGTTAACATCCATGCAACGCCAAAATATTAGGTTCTTAGGCGTAGTTAGGTATTGAATCGCATTCAGTATTCTGCGCATTGTCATGAGTATTTTTAAACTAGATGAAATAGTTTTGTATTTAATCGGTTGATATTCTAATAGCTATAATGGTATTTTACAGATATTATGCTCCTTATATTGCTATTATTGTACAAATTGGGCCTAAGCAAAGTTAACGGTGAATATACTTTCTAGTTTACTTGAAAAAATGTCTCTTAAGATTATTGTTACTATACTGTTTTTTTTTTTTTATTACTATGTATTATTTTCTGGCCCAGGATTCTGTGTCTCTAGTTGCCAGATACCGTGAACTTTGACTTACTTGGTAATATTAATAAATCTAAGTTGTCATCGTTTATATAATATACCTACACGCACTCGATCATCAGTCGATAATGTTTTAATTATTTCTTTGATTTGGAGCAGGCTGCATATATCGAGCTACTTTTGGCCTATGGCATCAACATATTTATGTTTTGAATAATTTTCAAAATATTTTGAAACTTATAATCCCTTGAATTTTCATTCTAATATATTGTTGAACGAAGTCATCTTAAATCGAGTGTAATTGTCACAGTTTAAAACAAGTGTATCCGATCAGCCGAACTATGGGCTTATTACAATTTTGATTTTTGCACCATGTTTCTGATCATTGTTTATGCATACAGTTGTCATGTACCTGACAATCGATGACAGCCAAACCCTGGTTAATACAATTTTGGCCTATATTTTGTAAAACAGTGCAGATTTAGAATAGTGATGTCTCAATCTGTATGCAATAGGCCTACTAGAGAGCTCCGTACCTGATAATCATCTTTCCATCTCAAATAAAGTAGAGTTGTCGCAACAATTGAACAATATTGCTGTACTCGCTTCACTATTATTTGCAATTTATCACATGATAGACACGCGATCTCGTCATAAGACTAATTCATTTTTATAAGTTTCAAACGGTACTTGTTGAATATGTCGTAATAATGTTAATCTCAATGGAATTTAGGGTGAAATTAAAATAAACGTATCTATACTCGATTTTATGATGAATCTAAAAATGTTACAGCTACAGTTTTGATTCAATTCTATATCGACTTTCAAAAAAAAAAAAAAAAATCAAAATCGTAACACTATTCAAAAGAGTAAAAGGGTTATATAGAATTATTCAATAAAACAGAGCAAAGCGATACAAAAATTCATGAATAATAGTTGTTTACAATAAATCATATTATAGTTTTTACAGTTGATGGATAAAACGCAATTTTATCAAATATTAAAATTATTGTTGGGATTTTGAGATTTTTTTGCTGTTGCTATCTTGTGTAACCAATCTCAATTATTTAATATTGGAAAAAAGAATGAAAATATTGTCGCAAGTGCAATTCGACCATTATCTATTAACACGGTGCAAATCTTCGTTAACTAAAATGCAAATAATCAATGAGTAACGTATCGAACTGTTGCTCCAACTCTAATTTTGTACATTTTGGGTAAATTACATCGAGTAACTGGCCAAGGTAACTACACTGCCAACGCATAGCGAGCTTATGTAAAGCAGTCTTACGGCTGTCAAACAGTGACAGCTACCGAGGCCGGACTATATAGTGACGTATCATAAGACGCAACATTACGAAACTTCAACAACTTTTATTTGTCTGGCAGTATAGATCGGTGTATAAAATTTATTTATTTATTTATTTTTTTTCCATATTATTTATTGGTTTTCATTCATTTTTTTTTTTATGTTTTGTTTTTTGTTTTTTTTTTTTTCTTTTTTTTTTCTTTTTATTAATTTTTTCCGTCCTGCGGGACATTAATAATTTAGATAAAATATCACAATTTGCTATTTTTTTTTTTATTTAATCAGACTAATCCAATCCATTTTCTTCAATTAATAAGCTTCCAATATCCAAATTGATTGTATCTGATCGCTATGGGTACCATTTCCTGACCGATATTTCAAGTGAACCAGGAATTGGCCAGGTTTTGCACTTACAGTGCCTCTAGTCCGTGATTGCCTATTCCTGAACACTTAATTCTTGTAACGTAGTTATCATGAAGGGACCCCAATTACAGTTTGCCAAATGCTAAGTTCTATTCTAATGCACAGTATGAATTTTCCAAAGCCTCCGTTATTTCTATTTCAGTGGTTCACCTCCGAGGAACAATCCGTCAAGAATTAAAACGAATCACAGATATAATATAAAGAAGATAAAAATAGAAATAAAAAAAAATAAATATATTTTTCCATGAATGATTTTAATATGAACAAATAGTACTGTAATTAAACAATACGAGTCAATCTTTAAATTAAAAGTATCATTCTATGCGATAAAAATTATTGAAATTTTCAACGTTCTCTTCTTATTCTTGTATCGACCTGACACTTTGTGCAAATCAATAGCCAGCAAACAAATGTAGTCACTGTTATTAGTCAAACATTTTGTGATGTAGATTTAAGAGAACTTTGTGATTAAAAAAAAATTTTACATTATGTTATCTAAAATGTCTTCAGTAATAAGTATAATGGTTCGATTAAGAAACGAATTATACTTATTACACCTAAAAAATGATAAATCTAATATCAATATTTGGCTTTAGATTTTCTACACGATTAAACGACGTTAGATCCACCTATGTACAAATTGAATATAGCGAAACGTGAAAAATAAAAAATTGTTTCACCGAGAGCAACGCAAGAGAGAGGTCCAGCCTCGAGACGACTAAAATCCGTCATGGGATTAATAAAAACTGTTGAATAAAAACGGTGAATTCATTGTTAACAATTAATAGCAAAGAATTATACCGTTTAGAGAAGAAAAAAAAAATAATAATAAAAATAGAATACTTTTCTGTAATTGCTCTGTACCTGACAGCATATACCGCGTTTCAGTCAACATATAGATTATAGTCTTTGGAAGGAAGTTCGATCACGCCAAACCTAACATTGGCAAACTTTGGGGTCAATGCGACATGTCTGGAGATCAATAATTGACGGCGAGCGTTATAAAACTCTAGTCGCCAAAGCGGCTACAAGCCTTTTTCCATTTGCACTGAGTACACCAGAGTTCACGATGATCCATTCCGTAAACTTTACGACATTTCTTAGTCTCCCCTCGCATACGACGAGGAGAGGCTGGCATTTTATTTGACACAGCCAACAGACCACTGTTCGGCATGTAAGATGGAACCGTTCTCGGAGATAGCTTTATGTGCTTGATGGGAGAGCTCTGTAAAGAAAACAGAAGAAAAACAAATCAATCAACTTGCAACATGATCAAATCAAAGTAATCTCTTTGTTTTTAAGTATGCACATACGAAAATATAAAAAAAAAAAAAACGGTATGTATGCAATAGTTACCGGAGATGGAGTAACATTGAATGCGTTGCTCCTGTCTTTGATTGGTACAATGATATTGTCAACAGGTGGTGCGGCCTCAAGACGTAGTTGTTTCTGATACTCAGGATCTTCGTGGGGAGGACGAGCCATGTCCCGATGAGACATGGTTGGCGGAGAGCTCGTGTGACATCCAAGAGCTACCTCTGTGTAGTAAAACTCTTCCTCGTGATTAGACATGTCGTCATCTTCGTTGTCATCGCCATCTTTTGTTTCCTTGGGACTATAGAGGGAGGAAAAAATTGGATATTTTGTTAGAAAAATTCATGAAATCGATCACTATGATAGATAATGAAATTGAAAAAGCAGGCTTATTTTCGAATTTGACTATATTATTAATATGCTTTGATTATAACAGATAACATTATCGTAAAACATGAACAATAATAAAACAGCCCATGACACGCGGATGCAAGGTACTATCTGTGATGTGATTATCGTTAAATTCAAATCTACCGTTTTCCCGCCTAATTTAATAACGCGTCGATTCTTAAGTTGATTTAGTCCGGAATCAGCTATGGACAATTATTTAACGCGATGGGTATCTGTCATCCGACTAATCCACCGAAATTTTGTCGACTAGACAGAATAAATATTTACAGATTTGTAAAAATAAAAAATAAAAATTATCAAACCTCTATATATATTCAAAATACTGTATATAGCTACTGTCCCCATGTTTGCTTATCGTGAAACATCAGCTTTCCGCGCTTGGAATGCAAAACTCTGTTTGTCCAACATTTGGCAGACATTGCAAAGCGATTGGCCGACAAAGTTTGTCTAGACTGTGGTGACTATCTTATCATTAGCGCTATATGTATGTAGATACATACATACATACATACATGTAGATACATACATACATCATAGAAGACATGAGGTCATCCATAAGATGCCACGACGCGGTACCCCGCACGCCAATCGACATTTCATTATATTTAGTACAAATACAAAACTATAAGTCTAAAAATACTTTTCTACAATGTTTGTTATTGCGTAAATGGTGATTAGATATAATCGTACTAGTACCAGCTTGATTATATCATTCGCCGAAATATCATATGAAATAACATTCCACATATTGATTCGATTTCAATTTTAATTACCAATCTGATAATTTGAACCATTTTTTCATTCACCGGATCATATAAAACTAGAATTCTGCACGTATGTAATTATTTATTCGATCGATTAATCATACCTACAACTGGTAAGATGAATGAATATTATAGACCACTAAAAATTTCATAAATTTCTTTATTAATTCTACGCTAATCCAAAATGAAAAATCTCCCCATAAAATGTATCCCCCCCCCCCCCTTTTTAGTCCTGATATAAAATACTAGTAGATCACAAAGTTACAAGTTTTTTTTCTTTCATCGAGGTAGGGTGGCAGAAACTTCGCGGTCCATCAATCCGCGCCGTTACATATTCACTCAACCGTACCCTATAACGTTCGATCTGTTTTTAATATTTAACTTGAGCTCTACATCCTCTGTTAACATTTGTAATAAAATTTATACCGTATAATCGCTAAGGTAGATAAATTTTGGATACAGTTTTGACAAAAAAAGAAAAAACGAAAAAAAATTCGTGGCTAATGAAAATTGGTATTAAGTAATAATTAATGATTATTGTTTCCCATTTTCCAAAAGCTAAAGTATAATAGGAATTTCTAAATTGATAAATTTACTCACCCCAGATGTAGTTTCCGTACGTGCTCCTCGATGGCAGCACAAGTAGTTTGAATCTCAAGACATCCTGGCCAAGTGCATTGGAAGACCATGCGGTGTGCCTGTAACAATAGATATACGTTTAAATTAAATTATACCTAATTAGTTAGAGAATGTATGCTAATAACGTGAGCTCACTAGGCTTCGCTGTATGTACATATTTGCAGCTATACGGGAATTCGCAAATGACGTCACTGACAATCTCGGTACAAAGAAAAAGTATAAATAATATATATGTATAATAAACTTGACCAAAGAATAGATTAAAAAAAAAAAAAAAAAAAAATTAAAAAAAATGAATAAACGGCACGTATTCCGTAGTGTAACATGCAATATTTGCCGTAAGATCTATAACCCAGATTTTAGTCAACGTTTAACCGCAATATGTTTTTCCCGCGTATAGAATCTCGTCAAAAATATTGCAACATAATTGCGAGTACGCAAGATTGCTGTAACGTATATAATATAGACGTATGATCTGGTTTATGATATATGAAAATGTATATAATTACAGTTATTTACGGAACAATAATAAATATTTATAAACTTGTTACTAACTATTTCGGAACGTTCCTGACAATCTGATAAAATAATCAACACCTCGTATAATAAATTACGGAAAAAGTTTCTCACGATCTAATTTCATAACAATGATATACATACATACATACATAGGTATACAATATCCTCTATCGTGGCATGGTTACAAAGTTTCTTTGTTCATCCGTAACACTGACGGACATGCGTAGATTATTAAAAACACTTGACACACGTTCTACTGTCTTTAAAATAAGATTATTAATTCCGATTCATTCCGTTAACCTATCTAACCCTAAACCGATTCGAAATCCTCTGCAATTCGTTCTTTGTATCGACTTTTGTGGGAAGAATAACGATGCATTCCTGTGGGTGTAGGTATGCATGCCTATTTCTACTCATCTCCGGGGATTTAGTCATGGATATTCACCCTTTTATACCTGTTAATAATACCGTAAATCTTCTTGGTAAGATTATAAAATCGTAGGGAACTGTTTTACCGAAAGAAAAGCAACATTCTCGGCGGATAGAACGAGAGGAACAACGGTCTTTTCCCCTTTCAAAGTGCCTGATGAGGTTCGACGAATCGCAAGCCGAGCTCATAACCTCTTAACTCTGTCTTACGCATCGTTATCTAGAGCTAGAGGTCTAGTACTCTGTCTAGTAAATCGCAGTTCGTTGTAATATCTGATTTGATGTAACAAGAAAGAGAATAATACATAGTGTGTATATACGTGGATCGTGTACTTCCGGATTTAGTAGCCTCGTGAGAACAATAAGCATCACCATCCCCTCTCCCGCAACCATTGCGTGGCAATGTAACACCCCTGCCGCGGGTCAGGGGCGGAAGATGTAGATGGGGGGATCAATACCACGTGAGTACCTCACGGTATTTCCCTCAGCCTTATAACCCCTCGCTGCCAAATTCAGTCGGCGCACGTTGCGACGTAAACAAAAGAGGAGCGCGCGACGCCGCCCACGCTATCCAAACCGGCTCATCGATTTTTTTTTCCTTCTACAAGTCCCCCTCAATGCGGCGCCGCGAAGCCTCGCTGTGTTTAGAACGGTGGAATGAAGGAGGTGAAGAGAAGACGGTGGCTAAGCGTGGAACATGGAGACAGAGAGTAAAAACAAAGGGACAATGAGATCGCGCTGGTAATCAAACGCAATGGCAAGAGGGATGCTAGCAGCTGATACTGTCTTCGACGATATTTCAACAGTCTGCGGTTTTATGTGAAGAAATTGGGTTATCGCTTCGATATATATACATACATATGTATGTAGATGTAGACTGCAGAAACATCTACCTATACATATACAGTGACTAAGCCTAAACATAGATGAATTAGAAATGTACACGATATTATCGTTGCGAAAGCCGATAGCGCTCTGCAAACGATGACGTTGCATTGCACGTGTCCCAAGCCACAGCACGTGGTATTACAAACAGCTGTCGATGCTTATTTCCTTGCCCTAAATCTCGAATTATTTTCATATGATTTACGTTTCAAGATAAAGCAAGATTCAATATACCTCCATATGACGACACGCAATAACAATAATTATATCTGCATCTATCGACAAAGGGAATTTCTCGCCTCCATACTCTAAAGTTGCGAGGGTAATCCCGGTCATGACGTAACAGAATTTCCGTCTTTGTTACGCTGACGTCACTAACTCCGAGCGGCAGCTATTATCGCTTGATGAAAAAAGTAAAACTTCATATGCGATATAAAAAAATCTTCGCTCGCGATCGATGGAGCGTTATTTCTATTATACTCTTATTTCGTGTATCAGTAGCTTGAGTTAGGTTAGGTTAGGTTGGTACATATCGGAGGCTCTTATTATATTACGAGCGTCAAAGGAGCCCTGGGCTTATTAATAGATTTATTACAACGAATTAAGGGCGCCGCGAGTTCGAGCCAGTTACGTAGCATGCGGGTATTGCGTGAAAAGAAACGCAGCTAGGAGTGCCCCTCCTTAGAGGTCGGGTCTTTTACGATCGCCATGAGACTTGTTCTCGCGTGAAATCCTCGATTACCATGTAACCAGGGAGGCCCAGTTGAGCGATAACTGTTTCCACGCATTACAAAGGCGCGCACGTAGGTTGGTAGGTACCTAATATACCTGCAGCGGAAGGATGCACGACAAGGGGCGACCGTATTAGTAAATACGTATCTGATACACGCACACACACAGTGTCACAGTAGCAGCTAGTTAAGTTTGTGTCGCCATACACGTCGCGGAGGGAAAGGAATAGTCTGTACGCACGCGACTAACGGAATAAAGAGAAGAAAAAAAAACATAAAAAATTGATAACTGTCAACGCGATAATTCGTCACGCTGAGTTAAAGACCCAAACGAAAGAGCTAACGGAGTTCGGAGCTCGCAGTGGCAAACCAAACCCGGTCTTGAGATATGAAAAAATCTGATAACGTTGCATAAGAAAAAAGTGCGAAATTTATCACACCGATTATAGCTTATCTCTAACGGTAGCTGAAAAGCGGTTTCCATCTGAAATAATAGCGCCTATTTCCGCGCGTTCATTTTCGTCGCTTCGTATTCTCGAGGTGGCTGTGCATGGCGTCCCGGTCGGTCCCGCAACGCAGAAGGCGAAGGCGGAGAAGACGATGGCTCGCGCGAGTCGGTAGAACCGGAGAGCGCCGGGCGACCGTCCGTCACGAGGTCACAGACCTCTCTCTCGCCTCCCTTCGAGGTCCGTGCCTGCATTTGCCTTCGTAGTTCGTATACAAAAGCCCAATCCTTGCTGCGGCTGAGTCAATGCCACCGTCGCCAGACGTTAAGCCTAGTTCGCAGCCCCGAAATATTTGAAGGGATTATTATTCCTAAATTCCTTACTCCTAACATCGGCATTATATACCTTTACATAGGTCGACAGTTAGACACAAGCCATATAAGATTATATTAAATTTAAAATAGAAAAAAAAAAAACTTAGCCATAAACAGAGGCTGAAAATGAAAGGTAGATGAAACCGGACTCTACGGTGAGTATATAGGTATACATATATACTATAATACGTATATATGTGTCGTGGTGCATATACGTCGCAGACTCGGTCGGGAATCGGGATGAGTAAGCGCGGAGTTGCCACTTGCCAGGCGGCATCATGATGCTACAATATAGGCAGCCGTGACTCGGCGTGCGGTTAAGTTGTGTACGTGCGCGGTGTCGACAACCGAGCGAACCGCAGCAATATAGCGATACAGCAACCCAGCGGAACGGAAAACGGTGGCACTCGTAGAATCATACTTGGACATTCTCGCGAGATTCGTGCGGTTTTAAAAGAAGTAGGGGATCCGCGAGAGAGCTATTGTGATTGATCGGTTTTGATTTTCGAGAGCGATTCAAATCGCGTACGATCGTTGTTTTCATTTTCACGCAATTCTCGGCGACAAATTATATATTTATCGACGTCCGTAGCTGTACTCGTATACGGTACAACGCTCTCGCGCTTATAGTACCACTGAGTATTAAGATTCGCGTTCTAAGCGCGCGCGCACGCTCCACACTTCCCGAACAGCTGACCGCCTTGTCACGAGGTATAAAGCCTGTGAATATTCAAAACAAAGGAACGGCTGTCGCGAGAGTGTGTATAATATCGTTATCGAAAGCGTGCGCCCTACTCGTGTAACAATCTCTTCTCGCTTTCGTTATATATGCGCATTCTTAACGCGATTTGTCCGAACGATAATACACACACAAAGCGATATAAAAGATTTTGTTTTTTTCTTTGTTTTTTTTCCAACGAGATATTATTTATTGGTGGACAGGATCCGCTCACGTTCTGCATCGTGACTATCCAGTGCACGACGAAATCACGTAGAATATTGAATTCATTTTCTATTTAAAACATAACGATCATGACTTTGCGCTTTTCCTACTGCGTAGGCATACCCCCCCGTCGCCCTATTTGACCGTCGATACACGCTTTCTCATCGATTATTTATATACCCGGAATATCGCTAGCTACGCGAAATGAGGCGACTGCAGCACACGCAGTAAACAAACTGGCAGCTCTTTCCGTACGTTCTTAGGAGAAAAAAAAAAAAAAAAAAATTATATAATACAGTTTATAGGTGTAATACAGGATCGAACGAACCGCCTCAAACTCCTCTCAAGCCAGCCCTTATTCAGCAGCATTTGCCCGTGGCCTTGATCCCTTCTCCCAACCTCAATCAAACCTTATCCCATCTACCCGCGAATCTGGCTTTACAGATCGATCCAACTGACCGCAAACATTATGTCTTCATACCAGCGAGGTTGAGTTTATACACTCACGACCTTCACCCAGCAAAAATTAATCAATTATTGATAAGCTGCGGCAATTTTTATTTATTTTTTGTTTTCTTATAAAGGTTAGAAAATTTTGTAATTTCAATGAATCGATTATATTGTGTAAAAAAAAACGGAGAAATATATTCAATATAAATATGTGAATATATTTATGCGTTACTTGTAAATTTATACCTATAATATATTATACAGCCGTAAAAAATTGAACAATGAAAAAGAGATTTGGGATAATGAAAGAATTGTAATTATGTCGAAATAAATTTGTTCTTTATTCCGTATGAGCATCTTGGTTTTATTTATGTAGATATTATATATATACTGTATCTGTAAAATCTACTTATACCAACATATACGTATGAGATCTACGGCTACGCTGTTCGTCAGGTTGCCGTAGCAAGCGGGGACATGAACCTAGGGTGGCTGCCCTGTTGCGTACGTGTAAGTTTGTGTGCGTGCCGGACGACCTTACTCTTACATATTTAGGTACGGGACCGTGGTAGGTGTGTAGCCTAGAGTGTACGTATATGAAACATCTGAATATCAGCCGGAGCCTCGATTCGATGCAAGTGAACCCAACCCAACTCAACTCGACTCGACTCGACTCGACTTCGACTCAACCCTACCCTATACCCAGACAAACCCGAGGCACGCCGAGGTAAGCCAGTTCCCTACAGCATCTGAGAAAACCCGCGAGAGAAGAGGCGACGACCGTCCTCTCGGTTCCTTAGAGATTTCTCGTCCCAGCGAATGTGATTCGATCTACCGGGTGCTCGCGCTACCCTCAAACTAAACTACTATACTCCATTTCGGAGAGGAGACTACACTGTAGTCTATCATAGAGATAGATATAAATCTTTACAAATGACCGATAACAGGATACGAAATATCTGAGCAAATTGTTTTACTCGAATTGATTTCGCCCCGAAGTGGCGGGAACAAATGAAACACGTGAGTATCACCGTGCAGCAAGTTCTTCTCTTGTTAATTCTCGAGTCACCCGCGGGTTGATGCATTTTGTATGTATATATATATATATATATATATATATATATATATATATATATATATATATATATATATATATATATATATATATATATATATATATATATATATATATATATATATATATATATATATATATATATATATATATATATATATATATATATATATATATATATATATATATATATATATATATATATATATATATATATATATATATATATATATATATATATATATACATATATATATATACATATATATATATATATATATATATATATATATATATATATATATATATATATATATATATATATATATATATATATATATATATATATTCTTGTATACGTGTAGCGAGCGTGAGCGTAGTGGTGGCAGTATAAGGCATAAGGGTCAATGGCCGACCCTCACCACACGCCGCGGACGCACCAACACAAGGGCTCATTCGCCGGTTTGTTTTGATTCTCCGGGCGTTACTCCGCCCGCCCCGGCCGCCGCTACAGCTGCCTCAGAGATCCCCTCCGTACGTAAACCGTAGGCCGTAGTACACAGCGCCTACTATGTATAGCGGCAAGTACCTCGCGGCTACGGACAACGCAGAAAATTACGTCGCTGCGCACCGGCACTGGCAAGGACATGTTTCCTTTGTTTTCAATACGCCCGCAATATATTTAGCAGGTTGTGCAGCTGAGGATTCCGAAGGCTATACCATGCGATTCATCGATAAATATTATTTATTGATGACGAATTACTCGTGCGTAATATATTGTCAGAACGTGATAATTAAATCACTGTTCATATGATCGCGAGAATTAAGTCAGGGCATTTAAGGCACAAAGAGAATCCATCCGGGCTGCGAGCTACGAGGCGATGACGACGCGATAGCTCGAGAAAGAGGAACGAACGTATAGTAGTCGTCTTTCGCTTTGTTGGTACGACGTTGTTTTGGGGAAACCCGTCTAGCCGGCCGCCCTCGTCGTTCTCTCCTCCAACCCGCGCGGGCGAACAACGACTACGAGTCACCCTCGACTATGGTCAGCTGAAAAACGGCTTCCATCGCATCTCAGGGTTTTTGCCTTTATACCTTTGTTCCAAGGTTGGTCGATAGCCCCGCGCTCGGTCGTCTCGAGAAGTGTTTACCCCAACCGCCCCCTCCCCAAAGCCGTTCTTCTTGCACCGATCATCGTTCGGAATCGTAACGTTGAGACTGTTGCTATTATTGTGTACTTTTTCTTTTTTTTTTTTTAATGGTATATAGCCGCGGGCTGCAGCATTGCAACGTGGTAACTTTGAATTTTATTTTCAACCGCAATTTATACATTACCTTACGCGCTACATATTACGCGCGGCTTTTCTCTAATCGATCGGAGAAAACTGGATCCGATTCGAACAAAGAATATAAAGTTCTGTTTTCTTGTTTTCTTTTACTGTTTTTCTGCTTTTTATTTTTCTCTTTCTCTTTTTTCTTCTCCTTTTTCTTTTCAATATTGCTCAAGATGCATCGACGAGGCACTCTGTATATCTACGAGCTTACGGAATGAAATATATGAAGAAAAAGACCGTGAGAGCGGAGCTTTACTCAGGAAATCAACCGACTGTAGTTGACGATCGTTTTTCCTGTCGTCAGCTGGATACAGCAGATCCGCGTTACCCTATAACTCGCGTCAAGTGCAATCAGCGTTCGCCAGCAAGCCGGGCCCGGTAATTTATTTGACCAACTGCTAATTACCGGCAACCATTACTTCGCGGTTGCGACCAAAGCGGCTTGGTGAAGGAATAAGAGTAAACAAACAAACAAAAAAAAGTAATATTCTTCCGTACGTTGTATATATATATAGTTTAGAATCTAAGCTTCAAGTTTAATGCGCGAGATAATTATTACATGTGTGTATAGCGTATACGCGCGGGAACGCTACAGCATCGCAGGTGGCGCCATCTTTAATCTTGGCGCCAGTAACTAGCGTGTCTCGAATTCCATACGGACAAGAGTCGTTTTATCTCTGCCTCAGAGCGCTCGAGGCACGTTGGTTGCCGTTCCCGTGGCCTCATTGTCAGCTTTGAACAAGCAGCTAGGTATATATCGCTGCGGAAGTTTATCGGAACCGCTGCGGTACCTAGAAGAACTATATAGGAAAGTTGACGCTAAATCGGAAGAAATTGATCAGACAAAAGATGCGTATCGATATTCATTGTCGATTTTCTCGCGAGAAAAATAAGTATAATAGTTTACACCGTAGATACTTTCGAGTCTTATATATAATTTCGATTATAATTATATATAAGACTCTACATCGTGTGTAGAAAAGAAAGAGAAGATAACGCAAGATCAAGAGACTCGGTAGAGTCTCGTGCCAAGTACGTTATCATAGATATACATTCGACGTACGGAATCTCGAATTCTGGATTGAAGATTGGATTCGACGTGTATAAACTCGACGCGGAAACACCGCTCCGCATAATGTGTATTTATAAATCCACTTATACCGCATACGTAGATTCGTATACATCGCGTCGCTATAATATACGTATAACAATAATAAAGCTGTGCGCGTACCGTGCATATATAAATGTATACGAACATACGTAGTATGCGATACGTTACGCGCGGCGAGCGCTCGAGAATTCAAGAATTTGCGCATGCGCGCTCAGCTTGTTTACATCGCCATTATGGCCGAGGGCGCGGGCAACTCGTGGTGCTCGTGGTCGAGGCCAGGATGCGCGTTGACCGGCAGATACGCGGGGTAACGGGAGAGGAGGGGCTAGGGGGAGATGGAGAGGCATGGGAAGTTGTGGAGAACGATAAAGAGAGAGGAGCTTGTAAGTAGACAAAGCGAGAAGGAGACACGTAGAGATCGCCGGAGGCAACAGAGCGCAAATTATACCGGCGAGCTGAATCACGAAGTCGTTGTCTCATCTGCGATCCATCTTCGCTTTACCTGAGTGAACCACGCTTCGAAACTCCCTGGTCAATGCTGCGCCTCTCTAGATCTTCTTATACGTATATATATATATATATATATATATGCGTTCGTAAACAGGCTGCAGCATGTTGTCCATCCGGGAGGTGAACTTTGACGGTCTCCTAAGCCCGGATATGTGTATCCCATATATAGGATGTTCTATGACAAATCAACCACCTCATTTTTTTTTTTTAATCTTTTCTTTGTTTATTCTCGGCTTCGAGTATCACACGACAAATACATTTCAACAAGTTTCATCAAGTTCTGTTCAGTTGTTATATATGTATAGGTGATGAACATCTCTTAACCGCGATATAACTGATCGCAGATTTCAGCACCGTAATACGACACCTGTTCCACGTTCTCTCGGCGTTCTTTAATCGCCCGAGCGATAACGTTGTATGAGTGTCATATATATATACTTTGATACTTGAAGGTATAAGGTTGTGTGTATATCGTATATGTATATACACTGTATCGTCTTTAGTCGTTGTATAATTATTTTCTTTCCGTATATTGAACCGGATTATTCTGAAAATAAAGTGTAAATGGTCGGTTGTACGGGTATAATTAAAAGTACGGAGCCTCTCTCCGGGGAATAACAGCAATACGATCGAGCATCTTCAGCCTCGGGCCATTATACGCGATGTTGCTTTAGAGAGAGAGTAGGTAGGTAGGTAGGTAGGTAGATAGATAGATAGATACCCCTACCGGCGGTTACGAAACTCACGTATAGTTGTTATCTGTGACCAGCATCGCGAATTATCTCGTCATCTAAGTAATCTAGATAACCGGGATATATGTACCGTCCGAGATGACTAGAAGTGGGGGTAAATAGCGAGTGTCTATGTACTACATATAAACTCTATATATATGTATACGTGTCGAGGAAAAGGTATATACATCTTGTATACTTGAAAGCAACTCGTCGGATGTATGTAATTTCGAGGGAAATGAGCCTTTCGTATTTTGTTATTCCGACGCACTTTCTACGCAGCGTTTAATTCGTTACTTAGATTTCCATATCTAGTTTATACTGCAGCGGACCCCACCGACGTTTGCATCAAATATAAAGTATACATAATATACATACCTATATGTATATATCTATACTTATCTAAGTTGTTTATTCATTCATATTTATTCGTCTACATAGGTATATATATATATATATATATACGTATGTATAAATATATATATATATATATACGAATTTGCGAGAAAAAAAATGAGAAACTCTTTAGATCTGTTGAATGTGCAAAATATTATAATGTCCCGCGAAGTGTAATCATATTAAAAATCTTACTAATTATAGATACCTGTATACGAAAATATATAAGACAAGAGAAATTTAGTCATTACGTTACATGTGCAGTTATACCGAAAACCAGTAGCGGAACAGGATTAGGGACAAGAATAATCGGTTATATAATCGTATGAGTTTGTGCTACCGAAATGACCATGATATATATGTATATAAACACGAAGAAATGCCTCGAGATATCTCTTATCTAGTTCCTATTATGAATACGAATAAGATAAAAAAAAAAAAAAAAAACGAAAAGAAATTCGATCTTTAATCACACCAAAGATCTGAAAAAATTCGGCTATCATACCTAAGACTTCGATAAACAAATGAATTCGCGAGAACAAGCGAGAGTTTGAGATTTCGGCCTGGGTCTATTCGACCACACGCTACAGTGTGATCTTATAATGGGTATTGATATTGCGTGTTGTAACAGCTGTATAATTACAGAATTTGCTTTATAAGAATTCTCGCGTTTCTGATCCCGCAGAACAAAAATATATGATTGAAACTTGAACAATTCTTTATCATTAAATTATCGATACTAATATACTATATATGTATATTAAAAAAAAAGTATATGTATACGCGGTTTAAAAAATTCTCAACTATAAATTTATATCCGTGTCGAAATACGTTTTGAAAATGTATTATATACCTATATATAGAATCGAAGTGTGCAAACGACTGTTGAAGGATATATCCGGCGCAGATTTCATTCAAGATTTTGATCAGTGTTATAGATCGTTTAAATACTCGACGTAATCTGACGTAATCCGGCTGCAGGAGGCTAACAGTTTAGGGTACAGACCTTTATCAGTTATATACCGAATTATTGCGTAAACAGTGTACGGAGTATACTATGTATAGGTACGTATATTCCTTCGCAATTGGGATTTGTTGTTGTTCCTGAACTGCTTCTATACGTATCTATACATACCTATAAAGTATAATATGTATGTATGTACACACCCGCGCGCGGTAGCTACGCAACATAAATATTTTCGCACTACCGTATAATGACATCATCGCCTAATCTATTTCTATATCTATACTAGATACCTACTACTGATTCTGGGTAGAAATAACAAAATTTACGCGTAATATTATTATTATTATTATTATTATTATTATTATTATTATCATTATCCCCCCCCCCCCCCCCCCGCCCCTCCCTGCCGTTGGAAATACTTGCTCGTAGTAATTTCTCAAAGAAAAAAAAAAAAAAAAAATGAAGAAACTAACTTTATACGAGACATTGGGGCATTGAGACATTTATATCGATAACCGGATTTGATTTATTATATTGTATACATACGTATATATATTATATATGTATGTGATACAAAAAAAAAAAAAGATAAATTTCAAGTATGAAAAATGAACTGAATTTATTTTCAAACAAAGATCTTCTGAATTTGAACAAAAGAGGAAAAATAATATTACAATATATATCATATATGTTATACTGAAAGTCAAAGAGTAACCGTGGTTGTGGTCAACATCCTGGAATCTCCGCCGCACGAGATACGTCCGAAGAAAAATAATATAAATATGAAAAAAATAAAATACGATTAGAATTTAAATACACCAACAAGGCATTTAAATTATGATTAAAGTCCAATTCGGCACAGCAGAATATACAATATGTGTTGTTCTTAAAAAAATCGTCGTTTTAATTTTAATTTTTGTTTCCTTTATAGATTCGTTTAATTAATTATTTTATTTCTCCTGTAGATTATAATATGTATATGCACAAATATTAAAATTGTCTTAGAAATTGATTTACCTATAAAATCACTCATTTCTAGTAATTATTATTATTATTATTATTATTATTTTTCTTCAAAGAATGTGTAAAATACTGCAGCCGTCTATACTGCAGTAGCGCAACGACCGGACACGGATCACACCATCTGGCGACATGGTACTGCACTCAAAAACTATAAGCATGTATATAGAACTACGATACTCTCTAAGAGTGGAGGTAGCTGTATGTTGGGTACCGAGGTAAACGTAAGTGCATCGGCCTAGCATGCTGCTGCAGCACCTGCAGGAACTGCTGCACTTAAAAATTTAACCAGCTACAAAAAGCCGCGTGAATTCATAGTAAAGATTATTTTCTTTATATTTATACTTTTTTTTTCTAACGAAATTCTCGATTTAAATTAACCCTTCGTTGTCACCCTGGATCAGATTTATCTGGCGCCCAACTTTGGCTCTACGATGGAGATTTTTTTTTCGGACACGTTATCGTTTCATTTCTTATATAAAAACTGTTGTTACATATTTTACAATGTTCAAAGTATGTTACATAATTTTTTCGTCCCAATCGGACCGATAGTTTTCACACGACAACCATGATTTGAAAATCAGTTGGGTCGATGCCGTAACTTTTCGAAAGTTTGACAACGAAGGGTTAACCAAACTTTTATCCATATGATGTATTATATATCCGTATATTATATACAAATATACGAATTTTTTTTTTACGAATGGCATTATTAAAAAATAATAAATAATTTTACGAATGACGAAAATTTAGTTAATTTGGGAACCGTGATTCACTCCAGTTGCGTCACTTGTCCTTGAAATTTGGTACATCATTTTTGAGGGTCGATTAGCCAAAAATAAAAATATCTTAGCGGAGTGATATATATACGTTTTCGGTAATTGTACAACCAAATTTATATTATCAGTATCTAAATACGACGAAATATAAATTTTGGCATAGTCGTGGAGGGTAATGTCTTCGTAATTTTCAACATGTGTATATATAAGGCGTTCCAGGCCATTTTAACTTGGCGGTGATCCTAACCATTTTTTTTTTTCTCTTTAGAATGTTGCAGAACGTCACAAAAAAAACAAAAAAAACAAAAAAAAAATGAGATATGCAAAGTTTAAGATTTTTGCGAAAAGCATTTAGGTACGTATATTTTTAGATTGACCCTGGTTCTGTAAATACGTATTTCCGATTCGAATAATCGGCCCTCTTGATATACAGCCGCTGTTATATTAATTAACTGTACACCTGAATCTGTATACACGCAATTTTACTCTACATACGTAATAACCATACGCCCTGCAGAGCTAACCACCTTCGACGTTAATAATTTGCACATTGCTAACGCCCAAGATCGGGCACTCGCGCAAATGGAATTTAAAACAAAAATAACGAATATTAAAAAAAAAAAGGCCCCGCCACTAGCCGAGAACGGAGACTAGGACGCCCACGTTATAATCACAAGCCGTGGTTATGACGTCATCGGTTAGCCTTGTACACACGTCGTTAACTAGATATATAAGTATAAGTACGTCTAACTCGTCGACGTTTTTATATATATTCCGTGTAGTGCGTTTAATTATTTCAAAATGTGATAAGAGAAAAAAAAAAATGAATTTCAATATCTACACGAAGTATAAAACACATGTATTTAATAAAACTGACGAAGAACGTGTACAGGTCTATAGATTGAAGAAGGTTGTTGAATCCATACGGGCGTCTATAGAGCTTAGGTATCCGTGGCAACCGGAAATTGGTCAGAGCCGATATATATTTCGACGTCCTGGGGATTGAAGCCCGTCCGTTTCTGGCAAGGAATTTAATTCCGTCTGGATACCAAATTTCCTCAACAAATTCCAACACCGTAACCCAACCAGATATATCTCGCTTGTACACATATTATACATAATATATGTATACTCCCAAATGTTTGAATTGACGCAAATTGCAGTCGATTTTTTTTTTCTCGCCTCGCTTAGAAAGCCACCGTTGGTCGATTCCTGGTTAAAAAAAAAAAAAAAAAAAGAAAAAACGAACCGTAAAGAAAAATAATAAATTAACCGATCAAATTGAGTATCGCTTTAGTTATATAATATACGGAAGTTCAACCACGATGTCCTATACGATCGGCACGCAAGTGCGTTGTAACCGCATGCAGTCATCAATGAGGTCGTCTAGTACGGATTAACTGACCCGTATAGATACATATATTCTTCTATCCATATAAGTGTATCTTGATTCCCGTATTGAAGTTATAAATTGACGTACGATCAATTTCCATATGAAAGAGATTATCGTGTTTCGAAAAAAGTTGCGCAACATCGGTTCACATAATAATGAAATCTGTGAAAAAGATGATACACCTATTTTTCTGAATATTCAGAATTCCGGGAAATCTATCTCAAAAGAGGAAGAAAAAAAAATTGACCATACTTGAACGGTCCCGCAATTTACCACGTGGTCCAACATACATATGGCTGATTCTCAAAAAAAGTCGAAAATGGCTTTACGGAGTTGATCAAAATTTTTTAAACTCATTATCAAATTTTTTTTGCACAAGTGGTAGTTTATGCCTTATTTGATTAAAATATTATAGTGGTCCCCACCTTTTGTGAGTTTGAATCGAATATGAAAAAAAAAAAAAAAAAAAAAACGAAAATGAGGGAATGACAGATTTGTCAGGACAATTTTTCATTTTTTCTCTTCGCTTACTATTTTTTCCTTCAGTTTTGCTTCTGCAGCGGTTAATTTTCTACTTTTCGACATTATTAACATTGAGCGTACCTACTGAAATAAATCAAGCAAACATAAATATTTAATACTTATTAGAAAATACATCATTCCCTCACAGTGATCATTCCCTCATCAAACAATTTTATGAGGGAATGATGATGAGGGAATGACGGAACGAAACAAAACTGCCACAAACTCAGAAACATGAACTTAGTTTCTTATGCACTGTGAATAGGACTATATTACCACCGAAAACATATACAAATCTGCTATGATTATTAAATAAAGAAGTGCTTACATTTTTATAACAAAACATGAGGGAATGACATTAAAAAATGTAATATTTAAAAAAAATTATTGACAAATTAGTTTCAACAAAACATCCTCTCTTCAATCGTTTGCTCTCGTGTATAGTGTCAATACCAATGTTGCCAACTTCTAAAAAAAATTATAGCGGAGCTTGGTGGACCTTCACATTTTCCTCCAATCGCACTGTTTCAAAACGGTGAGGGAATGATAGGTTTTTCAAGGACAAATTTTGAAGTATATTTAATAATATTTCCATTCGCTGTTTTTAAATTATTAACTCATATAAATACAGTCAATACTATCCTATATAAGAAAAAAATAAGATAACAAACAACTAGTAAGGAATTTTACGTTTTAATTTCATGATTCTCTTCGAATTTAGCAGTTGGGACATAGTGAGGGAATGATTTTCAGGGTACTTTCTTGGACATATCTTTTCTGTTTATCATATAAGTAATAGATTTGTTTCGTAAATTCGTACATCTAGTACAGTAGATTTATTAAAAAAAAAAAACTTTTCATACTTGGCGATCCTGGTTTATAGAAATCATTAAGGACATCAATTTCGATTTTTTTTGAGAATCAGCCATATATATATTACTTTCCTCCATATTACATTTTCGTTTTTTTTTTTTTAATTTTTTCAGGGGGGACCACGTCACCCCACTTCACTTTCTTATACATGCGAATTAACGTTACTTTCGTACAAGCGTGACATCAATTTATTTCGCTGATATTTCTGCATTTAGACCATTGCAAAGAATTAATTGGACAATATACATGAAATATAATAACGAATCACGTACGGATTTAGGTGTGATTATTGTCTCGGATGCAAAAAGATGAACTAAGAACAAAGAAAATGAAAAAAAAAAGTATTGCTTGACAAAATGGTACCAGCAAGAAGTGATTATTTGCCAATCAATTGCTTTATATACATACAATGGAATAAAGAATACAGGTAATACGCTGTATCGATTGGTAAGAAAAATTTTCTTTGTATTCCCGAAGGAGTACGAGTGTCGACCGTGTGCAGTCCGCGGTCCATCGACCCTATAGAATCATTGTACTCGTTCGTAATGAAATAAAGACAAAAAATAAAAAAATAAGGGAAACAAACCAAAAAGAAAAAAAAAAGAGAGACGAAAAGACAAAAAGCACTACCGAGCTATAGCCGAATCTTTCTTACATCGAGGACTCGGCAGTTCTCTCAGCTACGCCATTCATTTCGCCTATATAACGGCAATTCTAGGAACGCTTAGTCTAACCTAACCTAACCTAACCTAACCTAACTCTGAAGCATCGTTTCACACGCCGGCTTTCCCGCGTGACTTTTTATTCGGTGGTGCCGTTCACCTGTATTATAACGACGACTCCTACTCCTATATCCAACTCTACGCAATCTTCACTACATATCGTATCACGATTCGCAATGTATGTGGATTATTCGTGGGAAGTTATATTTCTCTAACGAATTCGGTTTGGTTTAGAACATTTTTCGGACGATTATTCGAATTGTCTGTACGGATTTTACGAACGATTTTAATAATAATTCGAAATTTGAATTCGAGTCGAAAATTTCAAACGAACTGCTCGAACGATTCGAAGTTATTGATCAAATTCTCGAATTATTCAAGTATTCGAATTATCAGATTCGGAATTTGTTTTTTTTAATTATTCAAATCTGTGTCCGGATAAATTTTGTATGAATTTTTTTTCAGAACCTTCCCAACTCCGCGTTTCCATTTTTAGTTTAAAAGCTTTTATCACTTTCTGGAAAGCTGCGTTACGGATATGTATACATGTATATACACGTGTCGAAAGCAGTGTTTATGTTTGCGTGTCACATGCACGAGCACGTATTTTACCGGTCTAACTGATTACGTAGTGGCGTTTGTACGGGGGATACGGTTAACGGTGTGTTTTCTCAACTTCGGTTTACGAGTGGTCGACGATTGTAACGGGAAAATGTACAAGTTTGCTTGACCAATCATAGGACAGAAAACTCGATCCGGAATTATCCGGAGTCTATGAATTAACGACACTTTGCGGTTAAAATATATCCGTTCGTAGCAAATGAACAGATAAACGGAATCCTCGTGAAACAGACGGAAATCGATTCTCTGAAAACTAAAATTTCCTATTTCTTTACTTCCTCCTGCAGGTATATACGAACTCGATTTACCTTCCGAGCTCTGCTGCAGTTTTACGTAATCGAAACATACGATCACTTATATACACGTATGATAACACATAGATACATTGTATAAACGATCTATGGTAGGCAACTTGGACAATAGCCGTGAAAAAAAAAATTAACGGCCGTTTAAAACCCAGCTACGACTTTATACTTTCTCCGATTGAAAAATTTGGAGAAACCGTGTGACCTCGCGATCGTAGTGCTGTTCTGTACGGACATTTCGCTTTTTTATCGAAAGCTAGACATTCGATTCGAACAGCAATATAGTTAAAGGGGAAATCACGTAATGAAACCATTTATCTATACATAGGTATATACAATTTAACGGTATATAACGATTTCAGCGTTCTACTATATAGACAATCGTCACTCTCGTATTGTCGTAGACCGTAAATTCGTTCTTATTCGTTAAAGAACCCAATATAAAATACAAAGTCCCGTTACAAAGCTCCGGGTAGATCTGATGATACTGGTAATACGGCCCAGCACTGGCCCAGCACCGACAGCCGAGCGTCGACGCCCAGCGTTGGGCCAGCATTGGACGATGTAAAATCTACCAGAGCTAATAATACGGGCCACTATTGGACCAGCATCTGCAGTCTGACGGACCATAACAAGTCAAAATGTTTCTAAAAAATTCCGTTATTTTTTTCTAGGACTCGAAACGTAAAAACAAATTGTGGCAAGATTTTTGCGAATCAAATTTTTGACTGTAGAGCTTTAATATTTACACCCGAGACAGAGTTTCCGGGATCTCTTGATCGTCTGTTAATTTCTGTCTCCAAAAAAAGAAAGAAAAAACGAAAAAACGAAAAAAAAAAAAAAAACTTCGTCGTATACTTGACCTTGATAAATTATATCACAAATATTGAACAAACTTAAGTGTAGAAAATGATACGCGTGAAGGTTAACGAGCTGATTACCAAGCTGTTTATACATAAAAGTATAACTACGCGCGTTTATATTATTATAGTTCTATACAAGTTATAACACGTATATCTATATATACAAGCCGCAATTGTAGCGTGGTATAGTAAGTTTGATAAGTGCAGATAACGAATTATGATTTATATCTACAAAATTGCGAATAAAAAAATTAAAAAAGAAAAAAAAAAACACACTCAGTTAAGGAAGCGCTATACACAGTAGTACGACATCGTCATTAGATATTGTATTATTCTCGCTCTACGAACGGCCGCGCACAAATAATTCTTTTTAAGTGGTTTATCAAAATCCCAAGGCTGTTATCGTTAAATTAGTGTACATGTCAGTCGCTGTTATATTTGTCAAACTGAACAGGTCAAAGACCTGTCTCCAAGGTCGCGGTGATACTGCGTCACCGTGCAACAGCGTGTTTCTCGGTATAATAATGAATAATAAAATAAACCATGTCTACACGAATTCCTCGAGTGCTGTTAGTAAAGCTGTTCCGGTTTTCCGTTACAATTTTTTCTAATCATATAAAGAATTTTTATTCATTTTTGTTTTTCGGATCATTGACAAACATCAGGCTATAGCCATTTTATCTCCAAAAAATCGAGGCTTTAATTTTGCAAATTTATTCAGACATTATTTCAAGTTAAATTCTGGACAAATTCTATCCATAACTTTTACTTTTCCGAATGTTAGCATAGCAAATATAAAGATTTGAATTTTTTCCACATTTTTTTGCACATGAATTATGCAGACTAATAAATATTAGTTGAGCCGTAGTTCATCGATCACCGAAAAACGGGGCTTTCCGAATTGGGAATTCTCGGATTGTAATTTCAGTGAAAACAAAAAAAAATAAATAAGGACCGTTCGTAATGATCGCGAGCGGGTGAGAAGACTGAAATGAATACCGAGACGCGAACCCGCCGGTATACCGAAAGACCTACGGTATCGGCGCGGCCGTTAGATTCGCGAATTCAGTCGAGCGAGTCAAGGTCGTGGATTCGCAAACCTTCGGCTGGAGTTGCGAGGCCAATTCCGATGACGAGTGGGTGGCCGGAACCCCTCCGCGCGGACGCGGTAATATAGACGATAATGGGAAGAGGAGGGAGACCGGGGATTCGGTGGGGGTAGGACTCTACAAGGATAACGTTACCCTAGGCCAGGACTATCAACAGCAGCTGTCCGAATTATCTAACGACCGGGAGTGTAGGTATACGCGCCAATAACCCCGCTAAATATAAAAATATATCAGAGTACGCATGTACGTACGCGCCCCGTATACGAAATACGACTATGATTCATATCGACCGTCGGTCGAAGACTCGATCACTTATTATGTCTAATCGTAAGTCTTAATTATTCATTGCGCCACATGACGATATAATATGATTATTTCATCGTACAGCACGTAAAAATTAAACATATTTCCAGCGATTTTTGCGACTGACGGAAATAACACACAGATTTCCTATTTTAGGCTTTCATTCTACGCAATGTCACCTACAAATCGCGATATTAAAGACCCTCGTATCTCACACCATGTGGCCGTCAGCATAGATTAAAGCGGGCTCTGTAAAAACGACATGAGTTAACTGTTGACTTAATTTCGAAGTCAATTTTAGTCCAAACTGGCTCCGGCTTCGTGCGCTTTACTCGATACTGATTTGATTCTAGTGTGGACTAGGATTATAAAGAAATATTCAATTTTGCACACATTTTTAGATTCCTAAAGTCCGTATATTGAACTCGCGATTTATTACGTTCGAATTAATTACCATCTTTTTGAGAAGAGTCATTTTATCGAGTATATCGCAACAAAAGACAAAAAAAAAATAATCGATGGTCAAATTTTGTTTTTTTCGAAAACAGCTGTACTTTTTTCGATAACTGCGGACTCGATCGTTGGTTACACCAGTTTTCCGGATACTAGAGGCCCGTCAACGTATCGAGATTCGTTAAATTCAGCAAAAGTCATTTGTTGCAAAAAATAAATGAGACAAAGAGGTGTAAGATGAATAAGAAAAAAATGCGGACATTCTTTCTCGTCAAATCATGATGGATTCTGCTGATTGCAAATATCCCTTTGCTCGGGGTCTCCTTTACGTTCCATATCTTTGATCAAGATTTTCTAAATATCAAACTTACATAATGCGGATGTATAGAAAGATATATTGTAAATCGATGAAGGAGAGAGAGAGAGCGAGAGGCTGCATATAGCTATCTGGCCCGCCCACTTGAAAGTCTGCAAATTTAATGCTACAGGCACAGTTAATTATAATCTGTGTCTACTTTTTTTTAGCCCTGCCAATGATGTTGTTATCATTATTACTACAACTATAGATTTAGATTATTTATCACGCGACCGAAATACCTGACGTGATTAAATTTACGAGTGCGTTATACTACACGACGACCTTCATTCGTAAAAATCGTTATTATAATATATATGTACTCTGAAAAAATAACGAGGTGCTTGTTTTTAGGTCCCTAATTACGATTTCATTTCGATTAATATTTTCTCAATAGTATTTCCCCCTCCGCTATTGGCAAATTTAATAATTCGCTAATATAGTAAATCACCTTTCACCGGAGTGTATAGGACGTGGGAGTGACAGTCGCGGTCTAGCAACGATAATGATAATGATAATGATAATACTAATCGCAAGTTGTATATAGCGCGCGCCAAATCCTTGAGAATAAACGAATGACGGTTACATAAAAGATTTCACCATCAATGTTCAGCAGCTAGAGGTAACTTTCTCCTGATTCGTGTTCGAAACTTACGTATATATATATACAATTCGGCCTAAATATCTTGGCAGTGAACCGAATAGCTTCACTTTGCTACATGGTTGCGTATACGTACGCGAATGGCACGCGTGAGTAAAGCTACGTATATGTATAGGTACGTACGCGCAAGCTTGCGACCGTAGAGGAGTATAATAACGATCGGGATATAGTTGAGACATATAGATACAGCTTCAAATTATTCGATGTGAACAAAGTGAAATCGTAGGCATGATGATAATTCGTGTCGGGAAACGAAACGGAACAATTTTTATCATATTATTCTGACGGAATGATAAATTGCATAACGAATAAAGAGCGAAGGATGGACCGTTCCGAAAGAAAAAAAATAATATATTTCGCTTCGTCATTTTCAAATTACTTGCCTTTCAAGGATTTTAACACAATATGAGACATCCTACTCGTATTAACATCTCGTATCTTCGAAGGGTATATTTCGAGTGTATTTTAATTAGCGTGTACTCGCGAATTTGCGAGAGAAATATAGGCGATCGATCGATCGATTAGCAATTTTATCAAGAAGTGGGCGAGATCGTTGAGTCCTTTTGTCGTTTAGTCACTTGCATTTAAAACCGTGATATTTGCGAAACAACCCAATACATGGCCTTCCTTGAGAGAATTTCAAAGGTGGCAATTTTTGGTTCAAACAGAGTTTCGGCGGTTCTAAATCATATGAAGAAAATTGCGATCGAATCATCGAAGAATATATATTTCGCGTGCTTTAATTAGCGCATTATAATCCCAAATTTTGCGATAAAAAAATAGTCAATCGATATACAAGATTAGAAGTAATAATTTTATCAGAAAGTATATATCAAGACCATTGGCTCCTATTCAATTTTCGGCCACTCTCGCGGAGGCATTGTTCCCGTATTATTACACCGTTAGAATTTCGCGGAACGTTAGACAAAAGTCAAGGTCACATTGTTGCGAATTTCGCGGTCGGCAGCCGCCGGGCGAGGCGAGGCGAGACGAATCAAGGCGAGGTAAAGTGCGAGGTAAAGCGGGGATTCCCCGGACGGGTCCGCGCACCGCCGATTTGTTATCCTAGGTCCTGGAAGCTTTTTTTTTCTCTTTTTTTTTCTCGTCTCGACCTCAACAAGAGCACCTGGTCATGCGACGCCTTGCCAATTTCACGTGCACACTCGCGTATCCCAACTTCGTGCATGTATATGTATATGTATGTATTTGCCAGTGGTTGTGGGTTCGTCTATATACCTATGTAATGTACAATTGTCGTGGGCCACGAACATGTATATACATGTACCTAGCATACATACGTATACACGTATCTGTACATACGAACATACCTTGCGAATATAAATAAACAAATTCGGGTCAAGCATTCCTAATTCGTGTAAATTATTGTGCCGTGTAATAATTTCGAGGTTACATATATACCATACCGCGTGATCAAGTTCGTCGTATATACTATACTGCAGGTATATAGATATATGTCTATGTGTATATACGGGTATATTAAACAAGTGGTAAATAGACAGAGGCCCGCTGACACAAATATTTTGCGTATTCGGTCACACGCTGTTATAAATCATATACTTATTATACGCGTGGAATTGCAGGAGCTGGTTTGCGGCTTCCATACCACCACCAAACGCGTATTTATGTATTATACTGTACAGGTGGGTAAAATACATACATTGCGTAACTGTGTAATATGTATGTTGCGATATTTTCTCTCTAACATTAGAAATTTAACGCGTAAGGGATTTAAGACGGTGGATATATATATATTTCCCAGAGCAATATGTACTTAGAAAAAAAATGCCTGTCAAGTTTGAGCCCTTAATATCGATATTAACACGTGTCTCAAAGCGACTAAAGTTCTAAATGCAAAATACATCTATTTTTGTGCATCGATTGTATGAAAATTGTTATCTCACGAGATAACTGATCAAAAATTTTGAAACTTGGCTTAGTTGTTGCCAACGACAAGAGGTACAAGAACGTATTTTTATTATATTTTTTTTTTCCGAAGTAAATTTCCGAAAAGGAGAGAGAAAAAAAAAAATGTCATGTTGATAATTCGGAAGTTTATTTTCGAAAGAAAAAAAAAAAAATACCTTTTTGTACCTCTTGTTGTTGGCAACAATTAAGCCAAGTTTCACAATTTTTGATCAATTATCTCGTGAGATAACAATTTTCATACAATCGGTGCGCAAAAATAAATGTATTTTGCATTTAAAACTTTGGTCGCTTTGAGGCACGTGTTGATATTAATATTAAGGGCTCAAAATTTACGGGCATTTTTCTTAATATATTTGTAAAGATTCTTGGGGGCGTCTGAATTAAATTTCAAAAATACTCAAAATAAGAACCACCCTGTACTGTACATCCGTTGCCAAAACACAAACGTATAGTTTCCGACCGTCGTTCTCGCGGACTATGCACTGTATATACATAGTTCCGTCCAATCCTATTAAACTTGTGAAAAGAATAAAGAGGAAGGAGAAGAAGAAGATAGAAAAATATATATATATATATATATATATATATATATATATATATATATATATATATATATATATATATATATATATATATATATATATATATATATATATATATATATATATATATATATATATATATATATATATATATATATATATATATATATTACACAGACTCTAGACATATGTAGGATGAAATTTATCGTCTGAGCGGCGATAACCACTCGGGCAAGCTAACTAAAAATACATCTTCTATTACGAGGACCAGCCCGCCCCCGCTAATCTTTTAACTCTAGGTTAGAGACCAGACGAAATTATTTTTTCGTTAATTTAATATACACATGCAATGTGACGTTCAGCTATACCTATGATCGTCGTCATGATATGCGCGGGCTATTGCAGCATTGAAGATAATAATTTCGATTGAAATATAAATTGTTTATTATTTTCTCTGCAATTAGGAAAGAGGAAAAATCTGAATCCAAGAATCTAATCAGGGTATATTATATTCGATCGGTTTCAAGGGAGTATAGCGGTAAAATTATACCCTCGATGTGTAAACTTATCTGTGTAAGATTACCTTATAACTATAATTCTAACGGCATATGCTTCGGCCAATTCATCGTTTATTTTATTTATTTATTTATTTTCTCTTCTTCTTTCGATGATTAGATCGTTAAACTGCATACGAAGAGCCGAAGATCCTGATCGATGTAATAATAACAAAAACAAAAAAACAACAAAAAAATCTATAATCGTACGGTTGCTCGCGTTCGACGCGGAGTTTGATATCTCTAATCAGAGGTCTATCGCGGTGAAGTTTACGTTATCCCTGAAGCTATCGCGTTACCTAGGGATAACGAGGTTCTCAAGTCTGCATCAATCCACGTATATACCGATCGTCATGTTTGACCGTGATCAAGGTTGCAAAGATCGATAATTCACGATATCAATGTCATAATTATAAAGAGTTCTCAATCTTTAACGATTCTAGAAAAAAAAGAAAGAGATAGAGATAGAGAGTAAGGCCGAGACAGAGAGAGAGGGAGAGAGATCCGTATACACTCTGCAGCAGTCGATTGATTTAATCTTCACGAAATAATCAGTACGGTGCACGTAGATTACTGCAATAATTAATGCGATATTGATAAGTGACGAGTCCATCGAACGTCACTCCGAGAAAAGAAAAAAAAATTTATGTATACAGGGTGTCCCAGAACTAAATGTCCAAAATGAAAGGCGTGATAGAGAAGGTCGAACCGAGTAAATTCTCCCGAAGAACATGGGCTCTGCGAAGTCGCGTTCGCGAGATATCACAAGTTAAAAAAAAAAGTATCGCTTTGCGCCCGCGCCCGCGCCCGCGGGCGCAAAGCGATACTTTTTTTTTAACTTGTGATATCTCGCGAACGCGACTTCGCAGAGCCCATGTTCTTCGGGAGAATTTACTCGGTTCGACCTTCTCTATCACGCCTTTCATTTTGGACATTTAGTTCTGGGACACCCTGTATATGATACTAATCATTGTAATGTAACGGTTTCACAGTTTATACCATTAAACGTCTATGGGGTTTACTGCCACACGTGTTATGTACGTACGCCGTATTCTACATCCTGGAGGGTTTTACCAGTCCCTTAGCCGTAAACAAACGTCATTCAACACTCCTATTTACCACATTTAAACCACATACCTACACATGGCCAAAGAAAACACCGTGTGCCTTGTATAGTTTCCATAAACAGCGTGATGCAGCAGTTGACACAAGTAATTTGTAGAAACTGAATTAACCCTGTAGTCAAAAAAATCTAAATTCTGCTTATTCGTAGTTGAAAATGTAATATAATAACGAAATTATTCTGGGACTTTGTGGTCCTTAAAAAATCCGTCCTTCTGTAATCGACGTCCCGTTAAAAATGATACTCGTAGTATATTTTCGGTAGACCATATTACGATGTCCTATTAACGCCTAATTTATCCAAGTATGATTGTCCTGGGCTCGAGTGTTTTTTTTTTTTTTAATTTAAATAGCCGTAGTGGTTTTTTAGGATATTTCAAGTCGACCTTGCTGAGGACCAACCGAATCCTAGCGTGACCAGAGTCCCGGGGCCTTGCGTGCGACAATGTCCATGAAGTTGGTTATTTTCTAGTTTCGACGAATCTGGTAATGAGTCTGTGTATGATAGCGTTGGCAGTCCCGTCAGTTATGAACCTTTTTTTTTTTTCTTTCTAAAATGTTATTTTATCTTTTTTGCAACATCTATATTATACTCTGTCTCACTCTCTCCTGAATTACGACACATATTAACATTAACATACACGCACGAGTCTACGTATGTATATATTATGTATAATGTATATATGTATGTGCAATGTATGTACGCTCACGACGCCTCGCAGCTGATAAACATTCGGTAAACACGCTCGCCCACCCGATTCAATATGTATTCTCGATCTTTTGTCGTAATATTCTATTTAATATTTTTTTGTATATAGGTATACATAAAAATATACGTCCATACGTGTATACTCTTCGTTTACTCGTCAGACGATCTCTCGGAGGCTGAAGAACGTGTAAATACCGTACGTATACGGTTACCGGGACGCGGTAAATTGTTACGCAATTATATATTATACATTATGTATGCAGCCATTGTTTTTCACTTTCAGCAAGAACTCCTGGCCTTAAATGAGGTGCCTTAAACCCGATAGGCTCCAACAGTCAGCTGCAGTAACTATCTCTACAATTATATCGACTACTTGAACGTATGATCCCAGATAAAGTATAACAAAAGGCCCAGTACTGGACCAGTACTGTTGCCGACGGTGGCGATACCGGCGCAGTCCAGTACATAGTTGGGATGCAAGATCATGCTGAAGCTCGTAACCAGAACCGGGCCAATCCTAATACTATCCCAACGAGTTGTGACGACACTGAGATGCCTATGCTGGCCCAGCGCTGAACGTCGAGGCTCGAGTGTTGAGACTCTACCGACGCTGGGCCGTGTTGACGGTATCGGTAGACTCTAACTAGGATATGCACACGTATAGAAAGTTATATACGTTATATACGTATTTCCAAGGTCTGGTTATTTAGTATGTGAGGAAAGAAAAAGTATATTTTTACTAATCACCTCCGTATAAATAAAATTTGCACTATGTGCCAGCTACACATCGATTTGTGATAACGTATTTATACGCATAATATAATTATCGTAATTATGTATACATGGGTATGTAGATATATTATGTCAGAGTATTATAAATGTGACGCTACAAATCCGTGCAACGTTATGATTGTTGCCCACTACGAAACGTTTTTTATTTACTCGTAACAATTACATCAGTATTCCGGAAGAGGTGTGTCGCCTCTAATGTATGTATATAGGTACGTATGTAATACCTATACATAAGTATACCTACTAACTGTTAAAAACGCGAAGGCAACGTGCGGACACGTCTCTGCGGGCTGAATATAATAACAACGGTCAATTCAATAAGTCACATTTGTAGAACTGAGTGAAATAATAATAACTTATATAGTTGTCAGTAAATGTATACATGTATAAGTACATAGATAATATATCACTTCCGTACTGCAATCGACGTTCGCTTAGAAAAAAATCTTCATTGTTATATAGCGTTGTCCGGTATAAGACATCGCCTTTAATCAGCTTTGCAAAAAGACTCACGAAGTAATATAGATATCAGAATGAAACGCTCGCGCTTGAAACTTGTGGTTCTATACTTACAACCTCGAAAGCCTCTGAATTCTATGATCTAAAGAGGTCCAAAATAGAATTTCGGAATTCCAGTTTGTTCCTGAGCTTTACTCGAAACGGACATGACTCTAACTTTTAGGTGTCAATCAGAATTAATGTACTTGGCGCGGGACTCTACCGAGTCTCTGGATTTCATTACGTGCACGGTCTTACCCTGGAATTCTAGTTTCCAGTAGAATGAAACTAGAATTTTTATACCGTCTCTGGAAGGTTGATATTAACGTGTTACGTACGTATATCGATATTCAATCCATCATTCAATGTTTCGTATAAACAGCTTTCCGCTTTTATGAATGATTCATTATTCACACCGGGGCTGACCGTAGATAATATAGCATCAAGTCATAAGAAATATTACACGGAAACTTAAAAATATCTAAATCCGGCTGCTGCTGCAGCGAAGTGGTGGGATGGTGACCTTAGCGAATATAGACGTATGATAAATATATATGTATGCAATGCCTATACAGTTTTTTTTTCTTCTACTACTAGAAATAAAACGGGAACGTGTTGCATTATCGTCGGCGCGTCGGCGATGATGAAAACCGGAAGCGCGTAACGATAGGTAGGTATATACGTACGATGAATGCGTGTTCTAAATTGAAATCGAGGACAAGAAGAGAAGTCGAGAGAGAGAGAGAGAGAGGGATCGAAAAGACGAAAAGAAAATATAAGTATAACTAGAAAAACTAAGAAGAAAAAAAACAAGAAGCGCATTCAGTAAACTAGCGCAAACTACGATGTTCCATCTTACTGTTTCTTGTTATTACAAATGACGGGGCGTTTATCCAGATAGTATAGTATACATATAACAACACCGTAATAGTATAGTCTCCTCCGCGATATGTCGCCAGTAGACCGAAACAAAGGTTACGTAAGTATCTAATTGTAAAGTTGTAAATGGATATGAGGAAGAAAAAAAAAATGATAGCAAAAAAGACAAAAGTAGTAGAAGAAAAAAAAAGGAACTGCGATCGTCGAGCTCCCTCGCACTGCACATATTCAAGCAGGGATAACCCATATGTGTGATATATCTGTGACAAGGGAGTAGAGAAGAATCTGTACCGAGGCGAACGGCCGGCATATTATAACGACCGTAGTTGGAAAACTTGACGTTCGTAAGCCCACGTATTGCAATTGTTTCGCCCACGCGCTCCATAGTACGCGAAATTAAATCTGTACTACTATACTCTTGGTTCAAACCGTCCCCGTCATTCCGCAATCGACAACGTATATTGTAGAATTTGGCATATGGGGCATTTCAGCTCAACTCGACCACCCTTCAGACCTGACGACCTCGGATTCGAGTGAAACTTTTTCCTAACTTTCTTTGAAGTCCAAGAAGGAACCTTGATTTTTTTCAGAATTTTTCAAACCCCCATCTCGGAGGTCCAAATATTGAAAATTTGGTGTTTTATGAAATCGCAAAATTTTGAATCAATTTTATCTCAGACTTGGAAAGTCGCATTAACAAAAATAAGGTGTCCAATGGATTCGTCTTGAATTCAACTTTCTGAAAAAAAAATATTACAGAATTTTTCGACACCGTCCCGGCTGTTGGAAATTCATTTTAATGCGAAAAACTGATGTTTCGGTGATTTGGGCATTTTTGATTTTCTTGATTTTTTTTTTCTAAAATTCTATGTAGCAAGACGAATTTTTGAGGCGCTCAACGAAGATGGAGACTTCAATGGTTTGGAAGTTATGAATTTTTCAGTTTGCAAAAGTATGCGGAACTGAGAATTTCAAGCGAAAAATATCTCATCATCTATTTAGAAAGAATCGTTTTAACCACTATCCGATATATTACACAAAATGAAACAAGAAATAAAAAAATAAAAACTAGACCTCGACTACAGCTGCTGTTTAATTGCATTTTGATATATAATGAGAAATTATTAAAGATTTTGTGTACCTAGCTTTCCATTGGACGGGTCGATTGCACCGAAGGAAAAAGCGGTTCGCTCGCTGAATATGTGAGATATTTCAAGTTCACGTGAATGTTTTAAAAAAAAATGGTTTAAAAATAAGTTAACGAGGAGATAACATCTCCGAAAACCAAATTACATATCGTATAGGTGAGTGTATCGGTATACAGATGTGGTATGCTGATATATTATACGTCAGGTTTAAAAGGTACCAGCGGGGGACGTACATACACGTATATGTATTTCCATACGTAAACTATACGTTATAAGCGAGCGCGTGATATTTATAAAACTGCGCTAATTCGCTCGCGCGACTTCGTCCAAGGACGGTTTACGATGTTAGTTCGGGTGGGACGTGGCGGTGATCTCATACTTGCATAACCCGACCTAACCAGGGTCGACTTGAGCGAGTTTCGACCGTCGTCGCCGCGTCAGGTACTCGATAGAGCGAAAATTCATTTCCCGGCGCTTTGACGAAGCGAATGAAATAAAATAAAAATAAATCCAAATATCTGTAACCATTTCTTCATCCTTCGAAACGATCGGTAATCTCGCTTTCAAGATTTACCTTAATCAATTATTATGAAACCGGAACGAAGCCCCAGGTGAAATGACTGGTGCAGCCTCAACACCCGAGTGTCGACTCCGAGCGCTGGGCCAGCATTGAACGATGTAAAATCCCCCAGCATTATCAATACGGACCACTACTGGGCCAGTATCGTTTCGGGTTTTTTTCGAAATAAATTTCAAGGGTTAGAAAACCGGAAGGGGGCAAGCGCTGTGAAAGATTGTATAACGTCCTTTCTCGTGGTTGGCTTTCGATGTGTATTTTCGAGGCACTGGCCCAGTTCTGGTTGCCAGCATCGGCACGATCTTATCATCCCGAATATTCGCCGGTATTGATCCGGTACCGAGATGAACAACTGCGCAGGGATCGCCTGCACCGTCGAGAACGGTACTGGCCCGACACTGGGCCGTTCGTTAGATTCTATCTTATAGCAATGTGCAGTTTTACTCGGCTGCAGTACTTTGAGAGATAAATAGAAACCGATTTTTCACGTACAGATAACATCTAGTCGCATTGAAAAAAAAAGAACAACAGACAAACGGAATATATAATTCATCCAGAATTTTCTTCTCTATATCTGATAATGTGTACATATAGTTTCATAGACATTGACTAGCAACGTTTTTTCACGTCTCTGTACGTACTTGTGTACACCGTATAGAATCATCACTCATTCCTGTATAATAAACGTTGCGTAATTTCGTTATGTCACGGTTATGCACCACCTACATCGTCCTCGGCGCATGCAACGTGCGTTCGTCGGTACGAAGAAGAGGTTCTTGTAATTTAACAATTACGTATGTATGTATGTATGTACTTGCATACATACGTCGTCGTCGGCGGCGGCGGCGGCTATCGGTAACAGGCAAAGACACTGAGACTGAAAGCGGCAAGGTGACCAGCTGCAGACAGCGCGGTGCCAAGACACAGAATCGCCTTTTATCTATCTGGTTATAAGAGAAGAAGCCGCGGCGCGTACTCGGTCGTTAGATCTAAACGCAAGATCGCCTCGACTATTCGTTTAATTAGTCTCTACCGCCCCGGATAAAGGCAGCGAGTTTTAGCGATAACAAATAAGTCGCCTAGACAAATAATTGCTCGTATTCGCTTCGGGTACGACGCGACTGTTCTCTGTCCCACTAACAGCGTCCGTTGCGCCCTCTGTCGATAGCTCTTTTGAGTTCTGAGTAACTAACCTATCAGTAAACTATTAAGAGTTGAAAGTATCGGTTTTTAATAAACGTTAGAATTCTCAAAAAAAAAATTAAAACGAAAAAAACGGTGAACAAATAATCACCGCGTTACTTGAACGCGTTACGACGTATTGCCGATTTCAAGATTGCATTTTACTATATACATACCATACGTACGTCCCAACGGGACCGCGACAAACTCGTATATTAAATTTGGACTTTGTGAGGTTGGGGAAGAGGCTAAATAAATCTCTCGTCACGGAAGCGGCAGCGAACGAGCTCCGAGAACCCGAAGGTCGGTACGAGTCAAGGACGCTAACCGGTCAACAACAGGCAGCGGCGCAGCGTTATAACTTCGTAACGTAGCGCCGTAGCGTAACGCGGCGTGGGCGAAAATTGACTCGGTTCAAAAATAACCGCCTCCTTCTTCGTAGGGCTGGCCCGAAACTCTCTCACCGCTTTATGTTACTTTGACAATCGAGTATTAGAGATAGGCTCTTTGCCTTTGATACACCATAACCGCGAAGGGTTGTAACGTACACACATACCTATAGTGTACACATAACGTGATACAAATACAAGTATATTATTACAGATCAAGTATGTGTAGGTATATTGTCAAATCCGAGTGGGTATGATATGTACTCGGGTGGTTCTTATTTAGGGTATTTTTGAAATCAAACCCAAGACGGTCACAATTACTCATAAGAATCCCGTGTTACACGCCCCAAGCACTTTGAAGCGCTGTAGAATTTCGTAGAATTATTCTGGGGGCCCAAAAAAAATTGAGAACATATTTCAAACGTTTCTCTATCAACCTATCCAAGAATGTAGCGAAAATTTTAGTTTTAAGTATGTTTAAAAAATTCGTGAAAAAAAAAAATTCCCAAAAATGCCCTTTCTTTTTACAAAAAATGCTGTATTTTTTTTGGTTTTTGACGTATCGACAAAATTCAAGCGGGGTCTGATTCCCGAAAGGATTCTCTTTCTGGTGACTATATTAGTTTTCATCGGTTCTCCAAATAGTATATTTATTTTGCACTATGAACATGCAGGTTTCAGTGGCAAAACGATGTACAAGATATCGATGATCTTTTATGTAAAATGATCATTTCTTTATTGAAAACTCTTCAAAAAGTAGCATGTTCAATAGTTGCATTTAAAACTTTGGTCGCTTTGAGACACGTGTTAATATTAATAATAAGGGCTCAAACTTTACAGACATTTTTTTTTTTTAAATATATTTGGCAGGATTCTTGGGGGCGTATGTATTACATTTCAAAAACCCCCAAAATAAGAACCACCCTCGTATGTACTACATGCCCTGTTGTGTGTAATTATGATCCAGGATAGATATGATAACCATGTTCGTGTATAATTAAGTTAAGAGATAATATATATATATATATATATATATATATATATATATATATATATATATATATATATATATATATATATATATATATATATATATATATATATATATATATATATATATATATATATATATATATATATATATATATATATATATATATATATATATATATATATATATATATGTGTGTAGTATATATATTACATAGAAATAGAAAAATATAGGTATGTATGAGTATTTTATGTATTCGAGATCCAAAGGTTGAAAGAAAAAGACAAATGATTCTATACGACGCGACACGACGCGAGGCGACGCGATGTTCGTAATGATATTTGACCCGAGTACTGACCGCAGAAACGTACTACATTATGTATAGTTAAGTTGGTATAAAATGCAGGTCATATACGTAGAAACTGTCTTGTCATTTGTAGACACTATCCGTTATCTGTTAATACTATATAATACACACGCTTGCGGATAAACTAATACTGCAGATAAAGTTTCTTACACATATATGTATCTATGTATAGGTATATATGTATATGTATATGTATATGATATATGAAACGTTAATATATAACCTGTTTCCGTTTAAAATAGAATTTATTTGATAAAAATTATCAAGTATTCGATATTTCAGTTGGTATATACAGTATAGTAGAAAAATAGTATATTGTATATGCATTATATACCTAGTTATGATTTGGATACGTATAATCGTCCGATAATCGATAATCTTTGCTTGTTTATCGGTCCGTAACAATATCTCTATGATTTATATATTAACTTATAGCGAGTTTGAATAGATTTTATAGTTTTTCTTCCATTCAAACGGCTCGAAAATGAAATCTTTAGTTTTCACCAGATTTACATGTTTTTTTTTTTTTCAAGTTTGGAGAATCGCTTCAAATCATTTTCAAATGGACGTCAATTTTTTGCACGACGATATGTGGTTCTCTCTAACTTAGAACCATGATTAGATTTTGGATTAGATTGGTCGGATAGTTTTCGAGTTATTCAGAGAACAAAATTTTGAGATAAAAAATTTTGATGATATCTCGCGATAACCGATGAACAGATTTTTATCTCTATCGACAGGATTTGCTCCAACTAAAATCTGATCAAATCGAGGAATTATTCGATCGACTATAGTTTTCATGTTAAAAAAAATAAAAAACGAGCTTTTCCCTCAAAATGATATTCCCCATCTTTTTTTTTTTCTTTTGAAATCATAGAGTAACTTTTTTTTCCGAGCTTGAAAAACAAAAAATCGAACGGTAATTTCTGCTGCAGGACTGGTCCACCGAGGTCAGCCGCGTACTTGGCTGTCGCGGTATGCGTAAAAGAAGAGAAAAAATTTCAAATAAATAGTGATAAATGACCGAGCGAGTTATGGCCATGACCATGGCGATTAAAATTGTTTAAATTACCTAAGAACGGATTAGGCAGTGTCTTGGCAGATGCGCGATGTGAAGTATATACATACATATATAATATGCTATACCTAGAAACTAGAAATAAATTTTCTGCGCGTTTATAACAACTGCAGCAGCATAGTCGTCGAGGAGTACCGCGCGTGCAGCACTCAGGGTCGCGATGACCTTAGTCCATGATTCCCTCGCCCCCGTCCAAGTACGGATCCACGTGCCATTCTAACGTCACAAATGCGCATGCACATGCATATTCAGGTGTGGGAGTGAGAGTAGGAGTATATATAATATGCAACCCGCGTGATACGGCAATTCAAATCTATGTACAATCGACACATACCCATGCACCACACGTACATGTTATGTACCATATTAATGCACGTGTATTTACTTCGTATGTACATAAGGCGTTTTTACATCGAGAACAAGGCGCGTGTGCCTTTTGATAGCTTTTGCACCAACAATATATCCAAACGATTGCCAGCGCTTCCTGACTTCGATGTATGTGCAGGAGAAGAGGTCGTACGCGCGTTTAGTAGAAGATAATTTGAAGAAAAAAACGGAGAAAATATTAAGTTTTTTTTGTTTTTTTTTTATCCGATAATGAAACAATCTTAACTTTGTACGTATGGTAATGTAACTTTAAGGAATTTCGTTGGTCGTTAACTTGCCAAATTCGGCTCGTTAACCTTGTCGAAATAGCCGACTGGCCTTGATACCAGAGAGTTTTAAGCCCGACGATTAATCGTCGGCACGCTTATCAAGTTGAGAATTGAACGTCAATATTATTCGATTTTATAGAGCGATTATACACGAATCATTATTTTTATTTACAAGATTTGATCCCTCGGTATCGAGCAGGTACAGAGATTGTCCATATTTATATTTAATTAACAGCTATCCTCAGGACGTTGGAATTAGACTAATTTTCGGGGATCCTTACGACCAAGATTAATACACGTACACAGAATATCCCGTTTCATGTCTTTATTCCACGTAATGTCACCTAAAAATCTCGATATTAATAACCCTCGTATCTCACATCATGTGATAACAAGCGTAGATCGAAGCGAGCTCTGTAAAACTGACATGGTCAACCTGTTGACCTAATTCCGAGGTCAATTTTAGTCCAAAGTGGATCCAGCTCCGTGGGCCCATTCGATGTCGATGTGATTCCGACGTGGGTTAGGATTATCAAAAAATATGCAATTTTATCGTAACTTTACGGACTTGAAAAATCTGAAAACAAAGAATGGGAAATTTTGAATATTCTTTTTTTTTTGCAACCAAACTAACAAATATTTTTTTAAACTTTTAGTCCACGACGGAACTGTGTATAAAGACTGTATGCACAAAAAATTATAGATCGATCAGACTAATGGTCAGTTAGTTATTGAGTCAACGATTAACCTGTGCCGTTTTTACGGAGATCACTTCAATGTAGGCTGGTTGCCACATGATGTGAGATGCGATGGTTTTTAATGTGAATATCTGTAGGTGACATTGCGTAGAATAATTTCTTGAAACAGAATATCTGTGAATTGTTTACGCCAGTCATTACAGTCCCCGAAAATACGTGTAATTTTTATTCATCGAGCAATTGTTTTCTGTCTTCTTAATTGATCAAAACTACGTACGTCGATTAAAGAAATGACAAAAAAAAAAATCTTTCTTGGCACACGTCTCCGTGATCGAAATCAATAACAATTCCGTTCATTCAACGTACCACTGTGTATACATATCCACGCGGACGCGAAACTATGACGCGTTACACTTGCGCAAATAAGTTATCATGCATAGGTATATACGTATGTAAACTTATTGAATAGTTATAGACGAAAAATTGCGTGTTTGTAACGCGTGTGTAACGCGGCATAAATATCTGATGCGCAGGTAATGTCGAATTTCATTAAACGTGTATAAGAAAAAAAACACCCTCCGGGTATAATCATGAAAAATAGTAACGAAAACTAAAATTTAACAAGTGAAAAATGTCGAGAGTAATCTGGTTGATATTTGATATTGAAAATCAGAAGAAAAAAAAGGAAGAAACTTAGCGATTACGCGTTTATCTGTATGAGGTGATATCTTCGAGTGACAATGAGAACCAACGAGCCCAATTCTAATTCTAACTCTAATTCTAATTCTAATTCTGAATCCAAATCGACTGGTCTATGTTCTGCACGATGGCAAAGCGACATCCTCCTCCATCATCCTACGGCATAATCTGGCATCCGTCCAGTTTACATCATAGCATCGTACCAGCCAAGGCGATCGGGTATAACCGAGTGAGGCTTGCCAGGGAACGGCTCGGTTATGCGTGTCACTGTGTCACGAATATATTACCAGCTACCGGATTGTTGACGGGAGTTAAAGAAGCCTCTTTCCATCCTCCTCTTTCGCCTCAGAGCTATCTTAGCCGTTAGTAGTAAATACAAAATACGGAAATATATATCGCGTATAGGGCAAACGACAGCAACAACGACGTTGCTTATAGCCTAACGTCTCCATGCTAAGAACCAGCTGCGCAGTATTAAGACATCGCAAGGTCGATTTTATTTTATCCAATTGTAAAAGACAACGAATTATTAACAAATGTATGGTTTACACGAGGTGTTTCAGGCCTTTCGACCTCATGGCCGTGACCCTTACCATTTTTTATTCTCCCTTTTCTCTTACGGTATGTCGTAGGGCGTCGTGGAAAAAACAAGACAAAAACAAGTCAATTCTTCGCAAAAAAACAAAAAATTTTTTCACCTATATCGAAGATCCAGTTTAGTAGATACGAGCGATTGAATTGTAAAAATAAAAATAGAAAATCGGTTTCAAAAATCATTCCAACGAAAATATTGTAAATAGTTAGTTATTTTCACATTTCATTTCATTGTTAAAATTATCGATCACGAAGAAGGCTATAATTCAAAAGAATTTCTGAATTCCACGGCGTAGAACGTGTCTTCGTCTTCGCAAGCACAATTTCCTTTTCTTTTTTTTTTTTTTTTCTTCCTGTTGTTGTTGTTCTTCCGGGTTGTACGATTTGTTGGTTTCTTCCCCCACACGGGTGTAAAATCTATGTGTATACGTACCGTACCGTTATCCGTAGTTCCAATTACGTCATATATTGTTGGAAACAAATCGGTATTGTTATATCTGTACACATACCTAATATATCTGCAGCGTGAGTTGCGATGGTTATACGGATGATATAATAATAACATCAATATACGTTTATATATATTAATGAATACGTAATTACACGTGTACTATGGCTGCAGGGTATAATCGCGTTGAGATGATATTTTATTCTCGGTATAGAGGATATAATAGACGTGTTGGTAACGCGCTGAGCATTCAACGTCGATATATACGTATATGCATATATATATATATATATATATATATACGAACGGGTGTATCATAGTATACGGTGATTAAAAAATAGATCAGCATTACCCAAGGCAACCAACACGCCTGCTGCTACCTCGAGTGGTTATAACCTTGAGTACCAGAACACCCGTCGACCGACCATAACGACGTGCGGAATATGCAACACGAACTCTGTGCACTGTTCTATCGGTTTTTATAACAGAGCCTGGACTACCGCCCCGGCACTACGTAACAGACTTTGCGCATGATTAATAATTTAGGAACTAGGTGCAATAAGGGTACGTTTAGCAGATATGCACGTGTTGTTATAATCTGAATGATGATACACGAGAACGTAACAGAGAAACGATCTTTTAGCAAGAAGTGCATATAATTGACACTACGCTGGACTGATAACTAATATTACAAAAATCTGACTAAGAAAAGTCAAAAATATGGCATAGTTTGGGACTTTCAAGGCTCCAGGTTCTTCGGAGATGGTAGAAGTTCTATGATTTTTCTTTTTATTCATTGAAAACTCGTTGCATCCAACACAGAAATGGCAAAATCCTGCATAGATCTAGACTTTCTGAGTTGGAAATCTATTTGTAATTATTTTTGAACGCAGCGTTTTTTCATAACTATATATTTTTATTCCTGATTATAGTAAATTGTCGACAAAATCCACTCGCCAAAATTTCCGTGCGTTAAGATTTCTTTTCTTTTTTTTCCTCAATTAAAACAGATACAACCTACGTGTACATGTGTGTATAAATTTATAGCGGTGTTCTCTTCAGACGTCAGATATCACTGTGTAACTGTGTTATCTGTACCTGCCATGCAGTTTAGAATCGGCCTTACTCGTACTGTTATCTCAGTGAGCAAGCGAATACATATATACACATGGGGCATTCCACGTCAACTCGACCTGGTTTTTACCCTTGACCTCTCGGATCGGGCCCGCGATTTTTTGTATGATTGTTCTCACTTTGAAAGGCACTCAGTTTTTGTTTCAGATTTTTTCAAATCGATTTGAATTTTCTACAATTTTTGAAAACGACCATATTGATCGACACAATTGAAAAATCTGAAAAAATTCTGAAAAATCGTGTGTCAGATATCAAAATTTTGAAGCCTAAAGCCGGAGTGGGGACATTTTTCCTTCTTATTGTTTTCAGGCTTCTTCCGAAAAAAAAAACAATAAAACAATTAGAAGCGGGAGTTATTTTACTATGGATGGTCGCTGAAACATTTTCATATGTTACACGGGATTCTTGAAAATTTTTTTCAGATTTTTCCCAAGAGATTTTTTCGGAAAAATAAAAAAAATAAAAAAATTTGCGGAAAATCTGAAAAAATTTTAAAAAATCCGGTGTAACATATGAAGATGTTTCAGCGAGCATCCATAGTAAAATAACTCCCGTTTCTAATTTTTTATGGTTTTATTGTTGGAAAAAGCTTGAAAACGGTAAGAAGGAAAAATCTCCCCACTTCAGCTCTAAGCTTAAAAATTTTGATACCTGACACACGATATTTCAGAATTTTTTCAGATTTTTAAATTGTGTCGATCAATATAGTCGATTTCAAAAATTGTAGAAAATTCAAATCGATTTGAAAAAATCTGAAAAAAAACTGAGTGCCTTTCAAAGTGAGAACAATCATATAAAAAATCGTGGGCCCAATCCGAGAGGTCAAGGTTCAAATCCAGGTCGAGTTGACGTGGAATGCCCCATATATATTATTATATATATGCGCGTATATTTGTTCTCGTGAAACAGCATGTTCGCGGTGACCTTCTGTTCCAAACGATGATAAACAGATATTATTTTTATGATACAACAATCAGACGAATCGTGGGCTATCATCAGGCAACACCGTAGATAGTACCATTAGAAATAAGAGCAAATATTTGAATGAATACGGTTTCATTCATCCACTTGAAATATATAAAAATGCAATTTTTTATTGATAGAAAGAAAATTAGTTGTACGTATATATACCGCGAGCTATGTTTTAAACGTGTTTTAATTAATCGGTGTATCGTAATTCAATTCTGTGCAACGGTAGGTGTGTCAGTACAGACTGGCGAATAACAAACTGCATGAAAAAAAAATAATACATATACATATATATATATATATACCTACATTCGTGAATATTTCAAATTTCTTGAATTACTGACCTCGACAATCCGGTATGAAGGTTATATTCACATTTATACATTTTCTAGAGTTTAACAAATATACCGTAAAACCGGAGTTAACGTCTTTATTATCAATTTTTTTTCTTTCTTTCTACTCCTAGCGATATATGTATATAATTTTTGGAATATACCTATTTCCTATTTTTCTTCTAGTTTGATATCTTCAAACGTCAAACGTAGACGGTATATTTTAAGAGAACCAGTACAGCTTGGTTTGGGAAATTCGGAGTACTCCAAAATTTATTTATTTGTCAACCAAAGCTTATTTCACATAAAAAAAAATTTCTTCGAAAAACTTTGTCGTAAGGTTTCAGGCACATCGTTGGTCCAATTCAACCTCTCGAGGTCTTGCTTTCTTCAGACAGCAATTCTACATCTTACGAACGTAGGAATCGGTGAAAAAAAATTCATGAGAAAAGTTACGATCAATTATCAAAAATTTCCAATATTTAGGCCACTAATTTGCAAATAACTTGGCCAACACGAAATTGTAAAAAAATTCCCTCGTTCACACGATGAGGATTTCTTTTCTGAACAAAATGAGCCCTCAACGACCTCAATCGGAACAACGATGTGCCTAAAACCTTACGACAAAGGTTTTCAAAGAAATTTTTTTTTTTTATGTGAAATAAACTTTGGCTGACAAATAAATGCATTTTGGAGTACTCCGAATCTCCAAAATCAAGCTCTACTGGTCCCCTTAAATGGTGCTGATCGCGAGGTCAGGTAACACCGATATACGAATCAAGTGAATTTGGTGGTACAGACAATTGGCACGGTGACGTCACACGCTTAGTCAAATCGAAATTGGAATAGCCCAAGAGCTATTACATGTGTGTGTATGACCCTATCGACCACTACGATTGGTTAGTTGCACTTAATGTCAGGCTAAAAAAAAACAACTAAATATCATTGGCTATTCGCGACCTGACTAACCGCGCACGGTAGTTGGCAAACGGCGAGTATAACAGGCTATAGGCTCGAAATTCAGCTAACGAGAAGAAATCTGCAGCGAATTCAAAAGCCGTAAAGTGTTTTATTAAGACACATAATTTTGAGACACTTTCATCGTCGATTTTCGAAAATTGAAAATATTGTTCGATTAACCGTTCAAAGTGATTTTTCTTCCATTTTCTTTAGTAATTTAGTTCAATTTACTAATTAAAGCATGTTAAGTTTACATCTAAACATATACCTATGTGTATATTTAGAAGGATTCTATCTACATATATACATACATATACTATAGGAGAGAAGGAGAACGGGAAACTTCCGGGCGGATATCAAATGTCGTTCAGGAAGTGTCTTGATATATAGGACAACTATCATATCGTTAAAGTTTTGCATTCGTAACTACACTGCAGCGATAAAGAATCCTAAACAAATTATTGCTATTCGTATACGTTTTGATATTAGTATAATGACAATTATGAGGCGATCGCTGCCACCTCATCATTTGGAATTAAATCGCATTAATAACCAAACTGCCAAATATTTGTGATTCTTGGATAGTTTTCTCGATTTTCTCGGATTATTATATCGTATTAAGTTTACGTTTGAAAATTGATATATTCACGTGAAAGTGGAGAAAATTTCCGATCGAAAGCATGATTCAAAGATTACGCAGATGAATAAAATTTTTGCTAATTTATCTATTTAATGAAAATAACGTACAGAATTTGGGTGGTCGATTTGACCCGAAACGTCCCATATATTCATAATCGAGTATAAAGATTTTGTAGGTCAGTAGCACGAGGCACACAGGTCACACAGTAGATCAAGTCAGCATGGTTATAATAAGTCAGGCCATAAAATTTCGTACATTATAATTCTTTTATATCTATATCGAATAATTTTAACCGTATATTTGTGTACATTGATAGAGATTTTCGTAAATAATGATTACAACCAAGGAGGTCAGTCGGAGCTGAACTCGATGGGCCAGCCTTAGAAATCACCGTTTGGATTTTTCGATCTCAAAAAGTAGTATTCGATGAGTAAAATACTCATTACGAGTACAACGCGAAATCTAGTGCATTGATTGATTCCAAAATTCGATGAGATTTAGGCTGGAGCAAATCCTATCGATTGATACCGAAATCATGAAAATCAGTTGATCGGTTCTCGAGATATCGTCAAATGAAATGCTTTTTTTTCAAAATTGTATTCTTTGGATAACTCGAACACTGCTGTACCGATCAAATCCAAAATCTAATCAGTTCTGAGTTAGAAAAAACCACATCGATTGATGCAAAAAAGGATAAAATCCGTTCATCCGTTCTCGAGATATCGTCGTTCAAACTCAAATTTCCAATTTCGGGGTGGTTGTGATAACTACCGTTTCGAAAAAAGGATAATGATATTGAAGAATTGCATTTTGTTTGAATATTTTCCATCCCCGGAACTTATTGAACGAAATTTATTCCTAGACTTGGAAATACCGATCATCACAACCGAATTTCGTCCGAAAACAAATTAGAAAACAAAAAAATTATGAGAAATGTGTTCCTTACCTTTTTCTTGCGAGGATGCTGTTCCCCGAGATAATCCAGGACGATACCTTCGTCCAGAGTCGTGGTAGATCCCGGGGTACTGCATGATGAGGAACCGGAAGTATTGGCGTTGTTGTGAGTGTTCGCGTGGTGATTAGACGACGAAGGAATAGCTGGGGTTGGCCAAGGCGAGGGTGTCATTGGGGCACCCTCATCGCTCAACGGGGGACTCGGGGTTCCGCTACGCCAGGAAGCGCCGCTGCTGCTGCTGTTCGAGGCACCACCAGCTCCCGGTGATCCAACGACCACACCGCCGCGACCTCCCCATGATCCTTATAAATGGGGCAAAAAAAAAAAAAAAAAATTTTGTAAATATATTGAACTGACGTTTATGGTTTTCGGATTGGAGACAGGTCAACAGTAAAGTAAGGTCAAATTTATTTCGGCGGATTGTTGGGTTAATTTATAGACTAGAATACAATTTTTTTGAGTTTTTTTTTTAACCTGCTGCAGCTGGATGAGAATGAAAATATTTATTGACAAGAACCGGCCATTTCGCGTATATCGTGATCGTTATAAACGCACTTTCTCTTGCAGCAGTAGCTTTTAGTAAAAAAATCAACTCTTTATCTCTCCGACTACACACACTGGTCATCTGACCCTCTCTCTCTCCCTATCTCTCTCCACATTTCTCACTTTCCAACACTTATTTATATAAGATGTAGGAATAATTGGGAAAATACTGAAGGAAAGTTGATAATATCTCATGAACTTACTTCGTATATCTGATGAAGTCTAAAACGAGGTGAATATCACGGCTAAAATTACCCAGGTAGAATTTAACGGAAGGCCCAGTGTCGGGCCAGTACCGTTGCCGACGGTGGTGATCCCGACGCAGTCGTTCGGCCCAGTTCCGAATCAATACCGGCAAACAATTCGATACTGAGCCAGTATCTCGAGTTCCCTCCGAAATAAAATATCAAAAGCCAAGCACAAGAAGCGCGTGATCTCTCACAAGGTTTACACCCTTCCGGTCTCTAGCCCTTGAAATATATTGCGAGAGAAGCCCGATACTGTCCCATCGACTTGTAACAACACTGGGCTTCAGATGCTGGCCCAGTAGTGGCCCGTATTAATAGCGTTGGCAGATTTTACATTGCCCAACGCTGGCCCAACGCTGGCCCAGTGCTGAAGGTCGACACTCGGGTGTAGAGGTCGTACCAGCGCTGGGCCGTACTACCAGTATCGGCAGAGTTTGCCTGGATATCTCCAAATGATTTTATCTTTCTTTTTCTTCGTTATTTTTCATCGCGAGTTTTAATTGCTTCGAAAGTAATTACGACTCGTCCGTATTTGTGTTACGACACTATATAGCTGAAGCTACGCACTTTCGAAAATTTATATTTATAGACATATACACGGATGTGTATCATATACTTATATCGCGTAACTAATGGCCGTGTGAGGTCGTGAACGACATATTTATGTATAGGATATTTCAGAATTGTTAAAACCAAAAAAAAAACGTATATTTCTATCGTAAAAATACTTTCAAAAACGTTGAATCTTAACAGGATGTACACACTTTGGAAATACCTAACTCTCTTTCAAATTACAGAATATGGTACGCCTTGTTGAAGAAATATTCTATTGACTCCGTTGTTCGATTTCATCGATTTAAAGTAAAAATTTCTAAATATACTGGCATATATACCTAAGCATAACGATTCTTTGGTTTCAATTTTTTTTTTTGTTACGACTTTTTTGTCATTCTTTGATCCAATTCTAAGAGTAGATTAAAAATGATATATACGATATTTTGTCACCAAAATCCCGTTTTCGGAATTTACGATATTACACCGTCCTCACGCGATATGTAGATGTATATAAACAGGGAATCGTTTCATGTGCCCGACCATTATTGGTACCCCGTAAATGGTGAAAAACACGTAAATTGACACGTAATTTCGTTTTAATAAATCGAAAAATGTCTTTCAGCCTTTCGAAAATGGGTTTTCCATCGATTGTTTCGAATGGAAACCTCACCCGCGTTGCTGATTCGGAAATGAAAGCTGGCAATTGCATTGAAATTGACAAAATTTGCTTCCGTATTGGTAATTCTAAACCGAGCCTCCAATTTTCAAAAACGCCATTCTAACCTGTGTTAAAAAAAGGGATAAGAAATAATCGCCCTCTGTATCTCCGGCCATAAACGTCAAGGATATCGCCAGAAACTTTTCTACTAGTCGCACGGCAGTTAGCTTTGCTTATTATATTATCTTTACCTTTGTTCGTATATCCGATAAACTTGATTATATTATATAGATATGCACATGAATGACGCGTGCACGCGCTTAACCTAGTAATGCGTATGTGTGTACAAGGTTCTTTCTAAGGTCATACTGCTACGGCGATATGAAACGAGATCACCTTTGTTTCCCCGAGCTGTGAGCTGTATATTGATATATCACGAAGAAGACAGCTATACTATAGCTGATGATGATCAATCAAATGAAATCATTTCAAGTGTCGTCATTTAAACGCTGTGCAGTTGTAATCATAACCGACCGATAATATTGACAATTGATCGAAAAAGGTTACCGTTTTTTTTTTATACAGATGCCTATATTCGATCTATCGATCGATATGACGACGAAGGTATTTTATTTTCGTGTCAAATGATTGAGAAGTTTGATTTGGTAGGGGTATACGTTAAAAAAAATCATACAAAGAATCCTAGGTGGGGTCTAACGATACTGGTAATACGGCCCAGCCGAGGGGCTGGGAACTTTGGGAATCAGTGTGCCACCTAATCCTGAAATCGAAAAAAAATCAGAAGAAATCATTGGAATTCAAATGATTCCTATTTTCATTTCGATTTCTTGGGAATCGGTGGAAATCATTGGAGATCACATGATTCCGGAAATCACGGAAATCAGTAAAATGAATTGCAAGTTACGAAAAGTAACTTCAGTCCATACAATGACGTATTTCTTATTCCAACTGTGTTTGAACGTGGAAATCGTTTTTTCCAAGATTTTGTAATTCACTAGAAATCATTGGAAATCACGTGGAATCGTAAGAAATCATCAATAATTATGTATCAGTGGAAATCGCGGGAATCATAGACGAAATCAACAGAAATCAACCGTTTGCTTTCGCTGAGCCACTCAAATAGGAAGTAACTAGCCCCTCAGGCCCAGCACTGGCCCAGCCTTAACGGCCGAGCGTCGACGTTGAGCGCAGAGCACGAGTGCACAGATTTCTGCATATATCACACAGTAATAGAGCTCAGAAAATTAGGTGCAGAATAAACATCGCGTTATCGTTTGATTGGGAATTGCATACGTTTTCAAAGCAATTCAGCGGAATGTATATACTCGACGGATAATAGTCCAACTCAGTGTTAATTGTACCCCCCCTTCTTGTTCAAATCGCAATAAAGCCTCATTACAGAGTGAATTCTTTGGACTCGAGTTATAGGTGTGTCGCGATCTCGTGAATCATTCTTAAGATTAATGCAATAAGGACGTTTACCGCTCAAGGTGCCCTGGTATTGCATCCGACTCCTCAATTGCGTTAACATAAGAGCGAAGAAATATTCTTTTCATTTAATCACCAGCCCACAATTCTTTCGGCTCGATATAGGTACGCGTTATACTTTCATTTCATCCTGCGTCCCGATCTTCATCTCATAGAATATTTCCATTTTGACATTTCCGTAATCAGACTTGAAGAAAAGAAAAAAAAAAAAATTATTACATTATACCATACCAACTACAAAATTTTCGTCTAATTTATTAGCGAATTGCAATGAATGAAAAAATTTATACTTGTCGAAGAAACGAACATATTGGAGTTTTTTTTTTTTTTTCTATTAAAATTGAATAACTTTTCTGAATTACGTACCGATCCGGAAAGATTGATAATTTTCACACGACGAGGGTGTAATTCTGCTATTGCATCGTCGGCACTGCAGGTATATGGTTAAAAATTAAACGAAACATATACGTGTGCATATACGAGTGTAGAGTGAAAGAAAATTTCTGCTATATTGATTTTTTCCTTGTGAAACATTAGAGTCTTTCCGTTTGTAAACGTACCTACGTCTCGCAGGTATTATCACCGGCATTTACGTGCATATAGGGATAGGCACACGTACCTATACCCGCGGCAAATCTACCTTCGTGACTCCTGGGAAACACGCGTGACTCCTGTGTGACACGCGAGAACCGACGCGTACCCCGTTATACCTGCAAAGTTCCATTTGATTTTCTTTCTTTCTTTTTTTTTTCTACTTTTCTTCTCTCTTTTTTCCATTTACTTCGGTTTTTTCGATATGTTGTGCAGGTAAACACGTTAGGGTGTGTCAAACGTGGCTGTATATGCATATGGGACGTTTCCAAACCAGGGATAACTAAGAATTGTCAATACTTTCCGGATCTTGGAAATATTAATCAAAGTGCAGATCAATCATGTGCGACATAATAAGTGGTAATTTTATTTTGTCGTTCAAAATATCTCTGCCCCATGGACCATAACAAATAATTTTATATAAGTATATATGTATGTATATATAAATATATGTATATACCAATGCAATGAGAGAATGAAAAGAAAACGAAAACGAAAAAAAAAAAAATAATACTTATTTTCATGCGCAGAGATTTAATATTCAAGGTGATCCGCGGAACCACCTCTAAATGTGATTTGATCAAGGTCCGATGTTTTTCGCGAATTTTTAGTTTCTCAAAAGGAATGAAATCACGGATTGCCAATCGCGCACGTTGAAATTAAATATTTTTATTTTATTTTTTTTTCATCTTTATCTTATTGGACAGGACACATTTTGAGTACAAGGTAGATAGATAGGCATGTTAGGATATATACGTATATCTGCACAAACAGGTGGGGTATAAATTTAACCGTTATAACTCTATAACATCGGAATATACGCGGTGGCTACGCAAAGTCACGCTTCGATTCGGATAACTACGTAGTAAACGTATGAATATCCAGGCAAGGCGATTTCAGACACGTAACGAATGTAACGGTGCCTCATATAGTATATCGCATATATGTATACAATATATATTTGTCATTCTTCTTCACTTTTTTACTCTCAAATTTCTACCTCCATATTTAGTCACATACTCGGATAGAGTCTGCCGATACTGATAATACTGCTGGCCAGCACTGGTCCGGCCTCAACGCCCCAGCGTCGGCGTTCAACGCTGGGCCAACGTTGGGCAATGTAAAATGTGCCAGCGCTATTAACCCAAGACGGTCACATGGAGTGTGACACACCCCAGACTATTTTCGAGCTACTTTTTGAAGAGTTTTCGATAAAGAAATTATCATTTTATATAAAAAATCATCGACATCTCGTACATAATTTTGCCACTGAAACCTGCATGTTCATAGTGCAAAATAAATATACTATTTGGAAAATCGACAAAAACCAATATGGTCACCAGAAAGAGAATCCTTTCAGGAATCAGACCCTGCTTGAATTTTGTCGATATGTCAAAAAACAAACAAAATACAGCATTTTTTGTAAAAAAAAAGGGCATTTTTGGGAATTTTTTTTTCACGAATTTTTCAAACATACTTAAAACTGAAATTTTCGTTACATTCTTGGACAGGTTAATAGAGAAACGTTTGAAATATATTCTCAATTTTTTTTGGGGCGCCGGAATAATTCTACGAAATTCTACAGCGCTACAAAGTGCCTGGGGTGTGTAACATCCCATATGACCACCACGGGATTCTTATGAGTTGTGACCGTCTTGGGTTAATACAGACCACTACTGGGCCAGCATTGGGCCTTCCGCTAAATTTTACCCAGATGTATTACAATAGTTTTGAATGTCTTGAAATCAGCTGCGCATTCGTTATGTAATAAAAGCCTGTATAATCTATAACCTACGCTTATATATTTACAAATGTATATACGTGTATATATATACGGCTAGGTATATTATGTAGAACCTGTAATACACGTTATTCGTGGCGTTGAAAGTTCTCGCGAATAGTCGGTAATCTGCAAACAAACACAGCCAAACACACACATACACACACGCAGACGAAGATACTCACGGACGCAAACCGCGAGAATCTCTAGTTCTCTTCGCGGAATGAGGAAAGTGTTTTACGCTTTTATCGCTAATTTGATATCGCGGAAGAAACGATTCATCCACGCAAGTTCTCACTTATTTCTGTAATTTTCCCCCCGGTAGGTATATACACAAGTTTCACCGCACAGAACTAGCCAATTTTTTTTTTTTTCTCTCTTTATTTTTCTTCTACACGACAATTACTTCTTTCTACACCGTGTACATATATGTTTATGTATATGCAACGCGCATAGCTGCGAAGTGGTCCCACACATATGTGTAAAATATCATGTATATGAGGTAAAAATGCAGGTTTGCGCCTTCACCGACCCGACTGTAAATCGAGGCTAAACACACCTTTGCCATACCCACTGCGGGGAAAGAATTTAGGTGGGAGTTTCAGGTACGTTTTCGAGGCTCGTTACCGCGGTGCAAATTGGCTCGAAAGCGGTAAAATCGACAAAGTGTTCGCGGAAGTGTAAAACAAGGCAAAAGTTTTTCGCCGGACAAAAAACCGTCGTAGCGTGTAGACGAGGAATAGATAGAAAGGGGGGGGGATCCACTGTATCATTTGAAAAAAAAAAATACAAAAATGCAAAAACCTGAACTTTATGGAACAATTTTTTTGGTACTGGATGGAACAATTTTTCTGTTCCATCCAGTTACAAACAAATTTGAATATGATCGGATTGAGAACCAAGTTCGGGAGCTTCGATTAAAAATTGCTAAAAAAAAATTAAAAATGACGTAATTATTTTGAATTTAATCGATATTTGCCCTTTGAGAATTTCCGTGTTGACCAAAGTGAAATCCCGTTACTTTACGTAGCGGATTTCAGCCATGCGAGACGAAAAACTGACGGTACCGCGATTCGATTCGTTTAGTTTCGTGTTTCGATTCGATTCGATTCGGTATATGGTTTACGAAAAGATGTTGTGTATAAATCGATAGGAAATTTTGGGTGTGTAAACACGACCTAAAGATTGGTAGGCCTTGAAATCCTGTATTTCCCCAGGGCGTAGATCCTATTACCATAAGCCATAGGTTGCGCGATAACCTGAATATAATCGTATTTCACGGTGTGGCTTCGGGAAGAAAACGGCAATACAAAAATTCGTGGGACTTGTAGAGGCTCTGGTAATCAAAAAAAAAATTAAAAAACAAAAAAAAACCATAGATATTCCGTCTCGTCTATATAGGCACGAATAAAGATATATTATCGAAATTAACGCACCCGCGGAATCGATCTACGTCTGAATTAAGTCACGAAAATCGATTTGAGAACAGGAAATGAATCCATGCTTATAGAATTCTGGTCGTCGGTACTGTCGAAATTGTAACGGACAAGAAAAAGTAAAAAAGACAGAAAAGAAATGAAAATAAAATCGTGTACCTGTATTATACTCACAGCTCGTATCGTTAGAATGACATTGAGAAATAATTTGGTCACGTTGCGACAGAAGCTCTAGAAAAAGAGTAGGTACTGCTACTAACCTGTTAACCTACAGACGGGCCTCCTAAATCGTGCATTAATGGTAGGTGAAAGTGAACATCGAGAATTGGCGAGTAATTGAAATCGAAATTGATGATACGAGAAATTTAAAAATTTGAAAAAAAAAAAAAAATCAGAATTTATAGTCAGATCGTAAAGACTTTGAGAATCGAATGAATAACTTATAATACAAGACACAAAAAATATTTTAGAATGAATTTTATGTTTAGAATTTTCTCATATACCCGATGGGAAAAGTGTTGTTATACATATTCGATTCGTTAAACACAGCGTGTGGTCCACGAGACTCGAGCCCAATGAGCTTTTCTATGTTTAGTCAACTTTTTGAAATCTAAGCTTTAACTGAAATTCGCGATTTTCGTAAAACTCGCTCGAAAGAGAATTTTTCGGTCGCTGAAGCCAGATCTGAAATCGAAATGCAGAGATCCAAAATTCCGTGTCCGATATGGGGTATCGGAATCACAAAAAGTAAACAGTTCTGTATTAAAATTAGTAACCGAAAGTTTTTGGATTCATTTTTTTTTTTTTTTTTCAAAAAAAAAAAAAAATCGCATGTAGAAGGAAAAGTACAGGCTGACAAAAATTTCTAGAATACGTAAACAATGCCCTATACGCTACCTCTTAACGTTGAGACTCAGAGGTCATTTTTTGGGAGGATTTGGTTCGTGTTAGAAAATTGAAACGTTGACTTTTTTTTTTCCAACACCCTAATTCACAAATTAGCACGTATTACTGCAAGTCGAAAAAATCTGTATCTTCCACCTAAAATGGCGATGAATAAGGTAAAATTATGTTCGATTAGGTAACACCATAACTCCGAGGTAACAACCTATCATAAACTATAAAAATTAACTTGTGTACCGACCGTAGTTGTGCTGGCAGTGTAACGGCAGAGGGTTGTGAGGGCTGTGAGGCGAACAAGAAAGAGACATGAGGACGAGGGCTGCGGTACATTCGTCCATGCAATCGCCTCTCTCGTTTGTCCGACATCCCTCGCGTCCGCATCCGTGTAACGGCCTGTCCCCGCCGCCGTATGATCTCTCAGAGTCATTTCCTGAGCTGGGCCTTCTTTTGCGCGACCTGAAAGATGAGATAAAATGTCGGGTGGTTAGAGTAGAAGAAAATAGAATAAAAATTGAATGATATTACTGATTGGAAATTCGATTTGAAGTATCTAAGGTATCATTTTTTTCTTCATACATCATATCGATATATAAGCGTAAGAATCCACGAGGCGATTGAAATAACGGCGCATTGTGATTAACAAGGCGAAAGCGAGTATTTCCAAGAGTTTTCCTTGCCTAGGCGATGTAGAGATCGCCTATCGCGCCATTTCCCGACAAGGATACTCCTGCAGCGGTGAGCAACTAGCTGATCACTCGACCACGAAGAATTTCGCAAGCCTTTACCACCGCTAATCCAAGTAAGTTGCTGCACCTGGCCAGAGTGGCCTAACTACAGAGAACGCGTCCGGTACAGGCTAAGAGCCGCAAATCCGCGCTTGACTTAACATCGAGACTTTTGCCACTCGCGTACGTGACGAAAATATACGGTTTATCTACTCTATACTCCTAAATATCCGCTGCATTAGCGCCAGTAGTAGATACGAAAACAGAGCTATATCATAGCCATTGTATGTAGCTCAAAGTACTTTAGACCTAGGTAGAGTAATACGGCCCAGCACTGGTACGACCTCAACAGCCGATCGGCGATGTTCAGCGCTGGGTCGGCATTGAACGATGTAAAATCTGCCAGCGGTTTGCTTGGTTTGGGAAATTTGGAGTACTCCAAAATTTATTTATTCGTCAACCGAAGCTTATTTCACATCGAAAAAAAATTTTCTTCGAAAAACTTTGTCGTAAGATTTCAGGCACATCGTTGGTCCAATTCAACCTCTCAAGGTCTTGCTTTCTTCAGACAGCAATTCTACATCTTTTGAACGTAGGGATCGGTAGAAAAAAATTCATGTGAAAAGTTACGGTCAATTATCCAAAATTTCCAATATTTAGGCTACTAATTTGCAAATAACTTGGTCAACACGAAATTGTAAATAAATTCCCTCGTTCACACGATGAGGATTTCTTTTCTGAACAAAATGAGCCCTCAACGACCTTAATCTGAACAACGATGTGCCTAAAACCTTACGACGAAGGTTTTCAGAGAAAATTTTTTTTTTTTTATGTGAAATAAACTTTGGCTGAGGAATAAATGCATATTTAAACTTGAGATACTGGCTCAGTACCAATTAACCACGCTACTGGCCGACTGTTTATCCGCAATATTGGCCCAGTTCTGGTTACCAGCGTCGGCACGATTCTTATCATCCCGACTATTTACCGGTATTGATCCGGTACTGGGATGAACTGCTGCGTCGGGATCACCACCGTCGGCAACGGTACTGGCCCAACACTGGGCCTTTCGTTAAATTCTACCTGAGACACCATGAGAGCGAGTATTTATAAAATATTTCTATAAATTCATCTACCTCATCATTGAGTTCGTCGGTACGAAGCGGTCGGAAGATTCGTCGGTTTCTAAGAATACTGAATAACCACGACGATGAGTCCTCTCGTTGTGAAAAGAGGTCAGGAATTTGCCGGCGAGTAACTAGCGCGTATTCGACGCCGTTAGCACCGGTGCATTCCCGGTTTAGTGAAGAAGATAATTCTCAAATGAGTATACTCTCACCCGTTCTCTCATAGATCTTTATCAAGTAAAAAAAGCTTCTCGGAGTGTTCAACAAAATGCGTGATATTAGTGCGGCACTACGGTATGGCATCCGCTAACGGAGAGTTAGGATGAGGAACCCCCTGCAGCCAAGACCCTCATACTTACTCTGACATACTTTTGGCTGCCCTTTGTTCATCTTCGTTAGCTACGACGAATTACTATCTCGACGAGAGGGTACCTCCTCTCAACGCGTCTCTCAGCTTCGTGACAACTAATTGCACGGAAGCCCTCAGAGGCCAGGCGATTATCGAGCGAAGGGCATTCAGCTCTGGTACTTGGGACCATGTGCACATCACCGAGTTGTACACGGTCGTTATTCTCGTCGGTTTAAAACTAGCAAAATTATACATAACGCCTCGACGGAAATAATCAGCGAATATCACATTCGGATTCGGTTCAGATCTAAAACCACATTCCAAATTTGGGTCACATACGAGCAACCAAAACTGCAAACGATACTTGGATACCAATTTGAAATCGTATCGACGGTCTCATAAGACATTTTCTTTTCGAAAGAAGAAACTTCGTTGAAAACGTTCCCGATACATATTCGCAAAGCATTTTCAATACGATAGAAAACAAAACGAATACCTTCAGCTTTTGATTGAGGATTTATAAAATCCGCCAAGATAGGAAGAAGCTTATGATCTCTCGTCTGATCTCGTGAGCTCGCGTAGGAGAATCGATCAAGGTCATTTAGTTATAGAATTTACCGCTAGTCAATAATAATGGAGTCTTATATACCCAGGTGAGCATGAGTGAAAGGCACCTGGTGACGTCGTTACTATCCACTTGCCGAGGTATAACGATTACGATCAACGTTTAACCTAGTCGTCTGATTGGTATAAGACAAGACATCGTTCATCTTGATTTAGATGTTGCATTATAGCTCACTTGGAGCTATGCTCTGGACCGATTACACGAGGCCAAGGAGACTCATTCGGTTATGGATCCATCTCCCCGTCGTGCTACATCTTTCGCGCAAGTATAAGAAAATCTAATACCGAGTGAAAGTTGCAGTCGATTCATTTAGGAAAAAACTATAACGAGCCAAATGCCATACCCCTAATCGACAGTAGTTAACCAATATGGGATATAAAGAGGAAAATGAAAACAGAACAAGGTGTCTTATACGTTTTGGAATAATCTAAACGAGTCGAAGAACGGTTTTATTCAACAGTGGAATTTCTATAGGGATTTCTGAACCATTTTTTTAGCCCACAAAGACGCAGGCGAGCTCGGTACATGTATAGTTTATACTTTATAGCGACAAGCCTGACTAGGCAGGAATGGAAAGGCTTTGGTGCGCTTCGGTGATTCTTATTGTAAGGTTGTTTTGCTTTCTTCATTTAACTGTTTGCTTTTCAAGCGCACCTGACGTAGAGGTAATTAATCAGATCACCGGGTAAAGTTGTAATTATAAATATCCTCTCCATATACGTATATAGTATATATATTTTTTTCTCTCAGTATGTTCAGAATATGCTATAAAAATGGATGAAAGAGGAAAATTTTACCGATGAATCTCATCTTCCGTCTTAAATTGCGGTTCATATATGCAGGTTCGTTATAAAGTACCGGGCTAAAACGGCAGAACTAAAACCACCGTTAGAATCACAGTCATTTAATTTATAGCTTGGAGTGTGTAGCCTGCCGGGACCAACATGTAAAACCGTAGGCACGGCCGGAGTAAAACGGGGATTCATAATTGCCGGTTATTATATAAAAAAAATGTTGAGTTTTACATTTATCCGAGACTTCTCTGATCGTGGGTTTGTAAGTTGCTAAGAAAAAGGACAAAAATGAACTCGGAGTACAAAAAGAAGAAGAAGAAGTTTCTACTCACTGTGATATCTTGACTGATATCATTTCTTGCTTTATATTATCCAGACAGTTGTATTCACATCTATTCGTGCAGTTAAGAATATTAAGATGTCTCAAGAGAATAATAATCGACATCAGAGGATGGCGAAAGTCATTTTTCTACGTTCATTTGGCTCTTTGAAGCCAACACTTTTGTCCCTAAATCTGATCTTTTCGAAACTCACTCAAGAGGGGGTTTTTTTGAGTCGCTGCTTTCAGAACTGGAGTCTAAATACAGGAATTCAAAATGTCAAATCAAAAGCCAAAAAAATGCAAACAAATAAAAAATCTCTTAGAGTCGAGATGTGAAGCTAATTGTTTTTTTTTTGGTACAATTTGATTCGTGTCAAAAACCAATATCTGCATACGACAGAGATACGATTATAGGTTCTTTACATTTCTCAGTGCACATAGGATCGCGGAACAGAAAGATACGCGGTTAAAAAAAGGAACAATAAATGAATAAATAAATGAACGAAAATTTTCAGAAGAAACACAATACACGCGGAAGATCTACTAGTATTAGTAGTCCTGTACTCTCATGGCATAATAACGTGTTGCAGTCGGTTATTTCCAGAGGTTTGCTCCAGTTTGTAACGGGATATATAAAAGCGGTGTGAAATGTTGTAATGAGAGGAGAAAAGAAAAAAAAAAAAAAAAAAAAAGACAGAAAGACAGAAAGACAGAGAGTGAGAGAGAAAGAGGGATACGCTCTCGGATGAACGCGCTAAGATGGTGCGCAAAAGTATTTTCGAAAGTAATATTATTCCTCGGTAAGTTAACCGCTACACTCTCGCTCATCGTCGTCGTACCCACTCGAAGTGACGAGAGAGAGAGAGAGAGAGAGAGAGAGAGAGAGAGAGAGAGAGAGAGAGAGAGGCGAGATGAGTTGAGTCGATCAGACGATAGGCTTTGCTTGAAATTTCCTTCAAGTTTCTGTTTCTTTTTTTTCTTTCGTTTAATGATATTATTTCTAAAAAATTAATCGCGCCAAGACGGTAATTATACTACAGACTATAGGTCATGGCGGGTTTCGGTTCCGTTAAATTCGCCAACACGTATGTATATACATACCGTATAGCCCGCGTGTTTACGGTGGGCAGCGGTGAGTCACTTAGTCCGCCATCCGGCTAGACAAAAATATGTATACGCGTATACCCTAAGTTTATAAACATGACGCAGATATATACCTAATAGATATATATTTATGTATACTATCGTAGTACGGAAAGTCGAGAATGACCTTCTGTAACGGCCATTTTTAATCTTTTTTTTTTTTGCAGATAAACCGCGTGACGTCATATACCCGATGGGCAGGTACGTCCTGTAATATACATTTGAATTTCCAACCACGTGACGACTATGACTTTGGGACCGTAGGAATGCGACGGAAGAGTTTTATTAGATTCTATACTATACGTATAGTTTCTATATTGAGACGCACGAATGATACGACAAAAGAATAACGGGACGTAAGAACCGTCGAGCTTCTGTTTCACGAACGAAAACTGCACTATCGAAGAACTAGCAGACTGCAATACTTCTGAAACGTGGAAACGTGACAATTACTTATCCGATTTAGATGATGAAAAATTATTATAATCAATCCGGAAATGAAAGTTGAATTTTCAACCGATCTTAACGGTTTTTAGATTCAGAGAATCACCTCTTACCATCTTAGAGTCTACCGATACTGAGAATATGACCCAGCGCTGGCCCAGTACTGGCCCAACCTCAACAGCCGAGCGTCGACGGCCAGCGCTGGGCCAGCATCGAATAATGTAAAATGATAACTGATCAACAGATTTTTATAATTCTGGTCTCAATCGATAGGATTTGCTGCACCCTAAGTCTGGTTCAATTTTCGAAATAATCGATCACATCGACACGTTTCTATCTGTTTTAATTGAACTTTTTTTTCTCATGGAATACTAATTTTTTGAGCTTAAAAAATCCGAACGGTAAGTTCTACAACTGGCCCATTGAGGTCAGCCGACTTACCTTCTTGTTTTCTCTTGGAACCGCTTTGATTTGATAAAAAAAAAAAAAAAAAACTATACGCGGAAGTAAAATAAGCTCATTAATTACTGCTTAAATTTTTATGGAGAAGATCGAAAAACAAAAAATCCTGTATTCAATCTCGTCGATAATCTCCGTACAAAAAAAAAAAAATATCGTTTGAGGAAGTACGGTACTACGATTAACTTAATTCTCTGCAATTATTTCTATCATTTTAATCAACTATTAAATATCTCTATTAAAGCTGTTAGGTCTCCTCGGACGTTGCTTTTTTTCTCTTTTATAAAAACTTTGTTTACTCATTTACTCGTTTTTTTTTATATGTATTCTTCAAGATATAACTTTGGCCCTGTTTGTCTTTTGTTTTTCTATTTTTTTTCTTGGAAATTGATTCAAATTTCATTTTTTCATTCATTTCATTTATAGTTTTTTTTTACTTTCCTTTCATTCTGGAGTAAAAACTCGTCGTGTTATATCCAACCTAATGATCAAACTCACGTGAACGTGGCGTGACAGTACTATAACCTCCTCTATTTAAATCCAGTCAAGCAATTCTGCGAAGTAGAAAAGGTCGGACGTTGAAACGCAAAAGGCGTCTTCACGCGTCTTATTTGTTCCAATGAATATCGCCGATTGAAATATTACACCAGGTCCCTTCGCGTTCAATAAACACTGTCAGTTATACACGATAAAGGCTAAAAATCTAGGGACACGAAACGTTTTTCTGTTTTTTTACGTCTTTCTTAAAAACTCAAAAACTTTCTTAAATAGATAATTCTAAAAACAAGCGAGTTCAGGACATAACTAATAGAGTTCCCTCCTCGAACGAGAATTATTTTGTTCGATTTGGGTTTATTTGCTCTTCAAAATCTTATACAAAAAAAATGTTGTCAAGTTAATCCGAAATTTGTTGTTCGATTCAAACGAAATTTGTTCAAAGTTAATGTAAAAAAAATAATAAACTTTTCTCCGAGTTTAAGCTTTGTAGTTTTTCAAACGATTTCAAGTTCAAGCACGTGCATGTGGCTGAAATGACAGAAATATAGGAGCTGAGGGACGTATGAGGTAAAAACTTTTTTAGACGTTGCCGTAATTGCTAGATCGTGGGAAATTTGTTTCGTTCCTCTAATCATCTATTTTATCCCAGCAACACTTACATAGGTATAATACATCTTCTCTCATCTCCTCGTTTCATCTTTATCCTTCTGGCCCCTTAATTTGATTCCCTTTTACCTCGCTAGCACGGTGAACACCGCCTAGCCAGTCACGGGTTATTTCACAAAATACGCGCCGCGAAGACAAGAACTTCCTGTTATTAGGAAAAATTCGAACGAGTTATAAAGTGGAGACTGATGTAACGATGAACCGAAATACAAGAACTTTGAAGGAAATCGTTAGAAAACGAATCAAATTTGTTACGTTCGACAATTTTTCACCAGAAAAAATAAATACATAAATAAATAAACTCGAGTGTAGTAAACTTTTCGAGTTATTCAAAGACCAAATGACTTTCCTTTTTTTTGGAAATTCACAATTTTCATAGTGGAAAGTTAAAAAACATTTCAACTGATGATATCTCGATGACTGATCGACGGATTTTTATGATTTTTATCTTAACCGTTAGAATTTCCTTCAACTCAAAACTGGTCAATTTTTGAAATTAATCGATCCAGTAGTTTTCGTTTTGAAGAATAATAACTCATTAATTTTTTACTCCATTTTCATTCCGAGCTTGAAAAATCGGAACGGGAAGTTCTACGGCTAGCTCATCGAGGTCGGCCGACTTATTATTTTATTTTATCCTCTTCATATCCGCAATAAATTAGCAAGTTATTGAACTAGTTTAGCACAAGGTAAAATTACCCAGTCCCTCGTATATTCTGCAGACATCAGAGAGCGAAATGGTTTCATCTCTTCTCCGAGGGTATAAAAATCCCGATAACTATTCTCTAATCAGAATAATAAAATCAGATAGCCGCACACACCGTGAACAAGAAATCAAGGTGTCATTGTTATATTCCTGATTGCGAAGAGCGAAGGTCGAATATCTTACTCGTGGTAAAATTCCTTTTCTGCAATGCCATCAAGTTTTCAAAGGCCATATGGCGCACGATCGGACCTGTCCAATTAATCAACGTTGTCCTAGGACTGTAATAAAAGATGAACAATACTCCATTGAAATAAATGATCCTGAAATTCGCAGCATGGTCTCCTGGCTGTAGTCTGTCAGCAGCCACTTCCAAATATAACCAACGGTATTTTTTTTTTTTTGCTTCAATTTACTACGTAGCCTATTAAACAGAACATGGCCACAGTTGATCATGAAGTTCTACTATTTTTTAAAACCAAATCTCAAAGAACGACGTAGAGTTAACTACGCTTTTGGAAAAATATTTCAATCTCTGGGCGATTTTCAGGGATATATTATAACGATTAGAATTTACTGGTAATCCAAAGTACTCGACTTTAGATAGAGAAATTAAAACACGTATCTGGAAGAATTATTCCCGGAATGTTAGAACTCCCAGGATCTTAAAACCTCGGATCATCAACTTTAACAGCTATACAAAATAGACTTTCACGTTCTTGGTGCTATTAGTGAGACCTAAAGAGCTATTAGATACGACGGAATGAGAGTCTTACAAAGTGACACTTAAGACTGTGGACATATCTGTACCCTCCATCGTACAGAACTTCAATCAACAGCGAGCTCAGCTATGATAGACTACTCAAAGTTCAAGCTGAAGTTTCTTAATGCACCATATTTCAAACGAGTCTGAAAATCAGTGGAAATCTTGACTTGAGACTGGGATCTCAAAGTCCGATCGATCTATAATTTTTTGTAGCTCTGGACGTAGATTAGAAGTTTTTCGAAAATATTTGTTCGTTTGGATGGAAAAATATTCTATAAAAATCCAATTTCTGCATCTATCGCTATACGGATTTCAAAAGTATGAAAATTTATGAAAAATTGAATAGTTTTCGATAATCCTAGTCCACACCAGAATTACATTAACATTGAGTAAGCTTACCGAGCCAGATCCAGTTTGGACTAGAATTGATCTCAAAATTGAGTCGACAAGTTGACCATGTCATTTTTACAGAGCTCACTTCAATAAATTCTAGTGGCCACATGGAGTGAGATGCGAGGGTCTTTAACACGGCGATTTGTAGGTGAGATTGCGTAGAATAAAGGCCTGAAATAGAATATCCGTGTATTATCAACCCTAATCGTCACAATCGCCGAAAATCTGTACAATTTTTGGATCCTGAACATGCCTGGATTTTTACAACTTCATCGACCAAGTAGTAAATTGAACCAGCTGCAGTTGGGTAACATATTGACGTTTCCGGGCTCGATGGTTCGCGAACGATTACATGCGGCTCCGGGAACACGGAAGGCGTCTTTAGGGCGCCGAATCGAGCGCCAAAGTCACGACCTACTTCTCCACCCAGGGCACGACCTAGTTTCAACGACTCCCTCGGCTTGTCCGGGGCGCCGGTACCGACCTGACCTATATCGGAGGTTCTCTCGACCCGGCCGGCAACCCCACCTCGTAATCGCGTGACCTAGTTCCTGGTTTGGTTGCTTCCCGGTGGATCGGTGCGGACCCCTCGGTCAAGCCGGACACAGATTAAAGGCGACTACGTTTTCATGACCGAGAACTATCTCTACGAGCGGTTAGTACGATTAATTTTATTCATAGAAACTTCCGCTTCTATTCTATGGCCCGCGGTCATACTATTCCGAAAGTATCAAAAGACTCGGTAGAGTCTCGCACCAAGATATTATTTTTCCGGTCAACAGAACGCTACCTTATTTTCTTGCTCAAAGATTTTCATTCCCCTCGGTGATTAAACAAGAAACAAAAATTTATGTAAACGTGAATCCGCATATCGCAAAATCAGTAAGCAACTCGTCGTACTAGGAGAAATAAACGCCAAGTTTTGCGCCGTTGAATGATCTGTGATGACGATGAATACCGTAATTCAGGACGATGATTATACGTGAAAATGAAAAAAGGAATAAAATTATTGAATAGATTCGAGTTTTCTCGTCCTTATATTCAACAAAGACGCGAGAGAATGGGAGGCTAGAGTATGGGTCAACAAAGAGCCTACAAATCCTGCAAGTACGCGCGACCTGGTGTCCTAGTTTCATATCTCAGCACGAGGTCTCCACCGAGCCACCCTCCACCAATCCTGTGGCAACCCCTTGCTTCTTCAACAAGTAGCGAACGTGTGGCAGGTTTTACGGGGGTGGCACGATGCCACGGTAGCATACATGACCCATTTATCTGATCGCACTCGAGTCGGGCTGCATCGATCGACCTAAATCTCTACACGAATCCCCGCCAGGCACGGCACCCCAACCTCCCCATCCACCGACGAACACACACTCATGGATTTATGTGTATGTGTATAAAAATGTATACATTGTACATGTACACGTGGAATATTACTTTATTCATCTCTGTGTGTATACCTCTGCCTGTTTCCCCCATCGTTTGCTATAATTTCACCCTTACGATCGTGATCAATGATGATGTCCTTCTGCTGGAAGACGTGGGGCACGATCATCTTGGGATACCTGCCTAAATCGCATCAGGTAATATTAGGGTATAATGTAGGTTGTGATAAGTGTGTAGTACCAGGATTATGGAGGAGATTGAGTAGATTGTTTCCCGCAGAAGAATCTATACTTGCGTTACGGAGTAAAAAAAAATTCGATAAGTTTCAATCACGTGGAATCTCGATGTCTCTCTTGACTAGAATTTCAGTTGAGTTCATGGTTTGTGCCGAAACTTTCTCAAAACAGACGTGACTCTCACTTTTAGGTGAATTTCATGACACGCACAATCCCATCCTAAAATTCTAGTTCTCACCTTTTCGACTCTTTAGTGAGAACTTGTAGAATGAAACTAGAATGTTTTTTTTTTTTTTTTGATAGCAGTAGGTGTGCTCGTTAAAAAGAAGAATCTCTATCCGACTGGTGAAATATTGTTTAATTAAAGTAACTTTTTCGCTGTTGTTTCAAAGAACATTATTAAATAAAAAATTAAAATTAACCATTCCATGCTCGTTTCAGCGTTTGCTCTCATTTCTACCTTATACATATATACATACGTATATAATATAATTTATACGAGTCGGGTATAGTATAAACGCGAGGATGTACCTATGTACGTGTGCATTGTGACTGTATGTACTAATCTGCCTAATTTAATATCTAATTGCATGGGTTAATTAACGTCAGTTTAATCCGCGTTGCACCGTTGCGTTTATATACGCGGTATAACAATGACGCGTTTCAATTACGAGTTGTATGTAGAAACAAGTAGCTATGTTTGTTTCTAAGCTGTTGATGACCACGGCCGAGGAGATAATAGCCGTCATGAGAGAAAAAAATTAAAAATTAAATAAAAATAGGGTCAAGTTCTCCAACAAGCGTACAAAATTCAAAAAATTCATTCAAAAAAAGACCCCGTCCGGGAATTTTGGAAAAAAAACACCTCATGATAGCTATCAGATTTAAGTCCTTAAAAAAGATTAGATTTAATTTCTTAAATAGGGAAATTTTTGTCGTGCAATATCTTTTAAACTAATCGTTCGATTCTGATGAATCTTGCGGCAATAGGAAGGGTTATCCAAGAATTAAATCTGATTAAGTTTTGAGAATAATCGCACGAACAGTTTAGGAGTTGGGCGCTAAAAACATGAAAAATTTTTTATTTTTAATTTTTATTTTTCGAATAACTTTGAAACTACTCGACCGATCGACTCCAAAATCTAATCAGATCTAAGTCTTGATAAACCCTTTCGATCGCCGCAAGAACCATTCCAATCGATCGATTCCTTCGAAAGATATCGTACGACAAAAATTTGTTTACAGACACACATACATACCAAAAATAGTCAGAATAGCTTCCTAGGACCCCAAAACGTCGAGATCTGATGAAAACTCGATTTTCAAAAATCGGACCGAAACCAATAGCTTTCCTTTTATTTTTTAAATTTTCAATTTTCAAAGCGGAAAGTTAAAAACGACAAAAGAAAGAAAGAATGAGCCTTGGCAAATTTAGACGAAGCTATATATACCTAACAATGGGCAGATACTATATCGATGACAGAATACGTATACCACGAGGTGAATAATTTCTCGTGTAGAAAAAGAAACATGGGCGGGGTACCGTGCAGCCACGTATTTGTGCAACTTTCAAGGCCGCGTCTAATTTCATGAATACAGGTTAGGCTAGGTCCGTGACTGAATCAAGGATTACCAGACATTTGACGACGAGTAAAACCAGAGTACCCGTATAATACACGTGTATGACGATCATGTACAATCTATGTACATACATAATACACTCGAAGGATTCACTTGTCGTTAACAGAGTCTGTCTTACTCTTTACACTCGGGTTTCTTAACGGATCCCAGAGATTGTTCGTTCCGGTTTCTACATAAACATTTTTAACACCGATGATGGCATACGTCATTGTGAAACTTATGAATTGACTATAAAAAGGACCATGAGGTATATATATAACACCTAACCCAAGGATTCAGAGATGAGAAAATTTCGTTTATTTTTAACCTCTTCTTTTTATCATTTCATCTCGCCAATCAGCATTGAGCGTTTCTATTTCTGACCTGCTGCATTGGCTGGGACACTGTGCGATTATTTTCATTTTTTTTTTTTTTGCTTGCTTATCGTTGCAATAACCGCAAAATGTGTTTTCGAATCCGATAATACCCCGTACACTCAGTCGTCATTCTCGATTAATCGAGAAGGTGAAACTGTAACGCGGAGAGCTCCGCGGTGTAGATTAACAAAAAGTTATCCAGGGTCAAACGTCGTCTGTATATATCGGTTAACACGTGTAAGTATCGGTTTCTTACAACTTCACGACATGCTAGACGTGTTACAATACCGACATGCGCACACTCCACACGGTATATACATATTCGGTATATCCATGCGCTGATAACACACAGGTAAAATAGTTTCGACCGCAGTAACGGAGCGTACCGTGTCGCTAATTACCGCTCAATAAAATTCCTTGCAGTTATATGCGAAGGAGTGTAGACTAGCTGCTAGAGCAACTTTCGATCTCAGACTGAACGGTCAGGGTGTCGGAAGTATCGACCTGGCTCAAATTTTGATATTCTATAACGTGTACTATGAGATGTGAAACTTCCATTAATTTTAGACCCCTAGGCCTTACTGTTTACGAGAAATACGTATCGATCGACTTTTTCGCATACAGTTTTCGCCTTAGAATTTTTTTACGCTACCTATTGTGGGATAAAAAAAATTCGAACCCAGGTGTTTTCAGTGCGAAAAAGTCTGACCTCTACGAATATGTAATCCGGGTTTGGATAGGTTTTCAGCAACCGTAAAAAAACACACGTTTGTTCGAAACAAAAATACAAATTTTACATGAATTTCAGACCACAAATCAGGCGCTCGGTCCTAACAGAAGATTTCTGGTCTTTGCTGAAAATCTAACTAGAGAAGGATTGCATATTCGTAAAGATCAGACTTTTCCACACAAAAAACAAATATCAATACCTTGGTTCATGTTTTTTATCCGACACCAGGGAGCGCTGAATATTCTAAGGCAAAAAATTTTATGCGAAAAAATTGATCAACGTCTTTCTCGTGAACGGTAAAACCTAGCGAGGTATAAAATTTATGGGATTTTCATGTCTTATAGTTCACATTATAATACACATAAAAATTTCGGTCAGATCAATACACTTTGAAACCTAAGATCATCACCCAAAGTTGACAAAATTGCTCAAAGTAATGCTGGTGACTAAAATTATCGTTGATTAGATATTTAGTATAATTCGCTGTTCAATAATTTGCTCACATAGGTATAACTAGGCTAGGACGTAACTTTTAAAGAGAGACATTCACGTTCTAGACCTCCCTTGCCCTGGTTTGCAGCGCAACTCACTCGTGTACATACATACACACATTATAGTTACATTATAAACTCATGATGATCTCCGGCCAGCCTATACCCATTGTAATTTGTAAGTGGAGTTCGCCGGTATTTAGGGATGCCCACATCGTTTAGGGCCGGAATTATAACGCGATTTTCATTGCCTTGCGCCTTGGTAATGATGTTCTTCATTATTTTTTATTTTTTATTTTTTTTTCATATCGGTGGTACGATTTGAAGGAATGTTCTATTGACTCAGGTTATCTAACTTCCCGCTATGAAAATTAAAAATTTTCAACAAAAATGAGAAGTTATTGGTTTCGGTCCGATTTTCGAAAATCGAGTTTTCATCAGATCTCGACGTTTTGGGTTCCTATGAAGCGATTCTGACTATTTTTTGGATAGACGTCCGTATGCGTGTCCGTGTAAACAAATTTTCGTGAAAATTCGTGGTAAGTTGATGATATTCGATGAATTTCAGTTTTTGGATACGATTTTTTTTCTCTCTTTCCATTTTTAAACCATATTTTCGTCAACTTTTGAAAAACAAAATATGTGTCACTGTTCAGACGTGTATCCAAATCAAAATTAACACTTGCGCTTGAAATCCCGATCAGCTTCTCTACCTGAACTTTCTCAAAACGGACAGACTCTGACTAATAGCTGCAGCAAATCGGAATTTCATTACATGCACAATCCCACCCCAAAATTCAAGTTCTGATCTCCAAGTAATCAGTGAGAACTTGAAAAACAAATCTAGGATTTCAGTTGATGTTTTAGTGCATTTTCATATTATCGCTCGAAAATTTGATACTCCTGGAAAAATGAGGTGGGGGAAAAACAAAAATGTCACCGATGACCAGCACCCGCCGCGTGTTAGATGGTATAAATAAAAGACCGCGCCTGAAGAATCCAACGTTCGCCCTTAATCAATATAATTCTATTTATTGAAATTCAGGACACAGCCCGCATGGGAGACCCGATACCCATACAACGTGAATCCAGTCCTTTTTATACCGCAGCACGCGAAAATTTAAAGATTTTCAACAGTTTCACCTCTGACCTACTTTCCGCGAGGATGATAAATTACGATTTTTTTAAACCGCGGCTGCGGCTGCGGCCAGCCATATAGCGGAGGACAAAACGTCGCTATAGGTAGGTAAGAGGTAGGTACACGGCCATTGTGCGCAGAGCTAGCTGGTTGTAGCGTAGTGCACCTGACCCATATACTCAGTTCGTATTGATCGACCCAATTCTTCAGAGCTGGCCGACCCCCGCGCGCGGGCTTGCTGCCGTGACTCGACCGACCAAGTTACGCAACCCAACCTACTGACTCGTATCGCAATATAACGACGCCTCCGACGCGACGCCTGCACGGACGAGGCGACGCCATGCAGCCAGAATTAACCCCTCGCTGATTCCCAAATGTTACATGTTTCTAATTAGGTTATTTGGCCTGGTGACATCGCTCGATCCAAGAGAAGCCTCAATTTCTCTCTTCGAAAGAAGAAGAAAAAGAAGAAGAAAAAGTAGATGAAGATGACGACGATGCCGGTGCAATGTTATTAAGGGGGGTCTGTACAAATGGTTTAATCGAAAACATCAGAAAAGTAGATTTTCGTTTTTATGTCTTACAAAAAGTAATCAGATTTCAAGAATCCTACGTTCATTTCTTCAGATTGTGTCCATGAATAACCCAAAGAAGTCTGGACTGGATAACTTCAAATTTTCTAATGCAAGGAGCATTTTGAAATTTGGTGTATTCTTGGCTCGATAAATATAATAATGAACCAGCGTAACGCTTAGGCATTACTAATTCGAATGTGTTCATATTTGGTACATACAATACTTTCTTTTTAGATAGTGAACATTCTCTGTTAATTGCAATTCATTTGAATTAGAATCGTAGAAGTTCTCGTTTTGAGTATAGGCCCCGATGGGCCAGCCCTAGATGCTCCCGGTCGGATTTGTAAGGCTCAAAAAATAGCATTCTATGAGTAAAAGGCTTAGTTAAAAGACGAAGAAACGTATCACGAGCGGAAAGTTGGTTTTTGTTTTCCAACACAAGAACTACTGGATCGATTGATTCCAAAATTTGAGCAAATTTAAGTTGAAAAAAATGCCATCGATTGAGACCAAAATTGTAAAAATCCGTCGTTCCGTTCTCGAGATATCTTCCGAAGAAAATCGATCATACACAAACCCAGCTAAAGACGTTCGTCTGAAAATTTTCGTAGGTGACTCTCTGGATTAAAAAAACACGGAGATCTTGTGAAAAATCATCTTCTCGTTTTCGGTTTGATTGTGACAATTTCAGTTTCTCTTTGTGTTGTAAACGGCCAGTTAAAAAAAAAAAATAAAAATGGAAGAAAAATAAACTGCAAGGGTCTTCTCAGATGAAACTTGGCAATATGGTGTCGTAAGTTGCTTTTATATTACACAAACAACCTATCTAAGCGATTTACCATCTAAGCGAAGAACAAGGCTTGAACTTTTCTATTTTTCCTGTGAATATACGCTAGGGTAAAGAGTTTCCAACGGCTTAACGGCACCTCAGCGTTTCTGCTATAGCAAGCAACGGAACCAAAGTAATTAAAATATTATCATCATGCGTTATCGCTTCGACTCACGCATCTCTCTGTAATAAAGTAGAGAGGACTGTAAGGTTATTCGACCTAACAGGTAAGGAAAATTTCAATAAAACATAGGCAGGTATATTGCACGTAACGTCGTCACCCTGCACACGACGTGGGTACCTTGACCATGATTACAAAATTCCGAGATTTACGTTTGGTCATTAAAGAAGAGAAAAATAAAAAAAAAACGGCACAAATTAGCGAAATATTATGTATACTGATGGTAATAATTGGCCAATTTAAATTGGACACACTTCAGTGTAAAGTAATTCGTCGAAATAAATTTAGACCAAAAAAAAATTAGGATGAAATGTGAAATTATCAAATTTATCTAATTTTTATACAGCATATCTTTTTATTCTGCGATATTCCTGTGCACCAGGAAATGTAAAGAACCTAATCGTGTCACTGACAGACACAGATATTTTATTTTTGTCGCTTCCACCACTCCGAATGTTAGTTTTGAAATGAAACAAATCATCCCAAGCGATTTTTTTATGTCTGTTCTACTTTATGCAACCCGAAAATTTTCTCTCGCATGCGAATTCTTTGAAACTCACTTAGAAGAGGTTCTTTGGATTTCTTATACCGGATATCCTGAAGTCAGAATACAGAAATTCAAAATCGTGGGCCCATTGTGGCGGAGTGAAATCACAAAAAGCAGACTGATTCGGATCGAAACTAGTACTCGATGGGTTTTTGGGTTCGCTTATTCCCAATCTGAAGTCAAGATACGAAACTAACAACGGCTGTAACAATGAAAATCGCTACTCAGGGCTTTCAGTGGTCATCATTGTGAATTTGTTGTTTTTTTTTAATTCAGATTTAAAATCAGTAGCTTCAAAAACCTTCGGTTACTAATTTTGACGCAAAACTGTCAACGTCTTTCAATTTCGTTACGCCATATCGGACCCAGAATCTGGAATTTCTGTATTTCGACTTCAGATCTGGAATCAGCGAATCAAAAAACCCTTTCTGAGTGAGTTCCAAAAACATCAGATGTCAGTGAAAATGCAGGTCTCAAAAAATTGAATAAATACAGAAAAAGGGCTTATCTCCTGTATCCCTCCGAGTTGATTTATACTGGAGCTCATCTTGTGGGAGAATTTTTTTTCGTGTGAAAAATAAAATAGACTAACATTCAGGTATTGAATTTTCGTCGGTGCAGGTACTGAAGCTCTGCAATAAAACGGCTCGTCGTAGGCGTAGGTATAGAGATGTTTCGGTATATGCCTATGCTTGAAATTCTCCACACATATATGGTGTTATATGTAGTTCATTTGTTGGCTATTGTCCGTACGAATCAGAGCGCGAATAGGTTATTAGAGGAACGAAAAGTTCTAGGCTAGCTATACGTTAGTTCGGATTATAAACAGCTCGTCTTCGTCATCTACGTGGGCTACAAGGTCGAGCAACCAGGTCGGCCCGCGCCTAGGTTATAGCGTGAGCGACGTTCGCATATTCATGATCCCAAGACTGACTGAAATCGTTACGTTTTACGCCCTATAGACCCTCAGCTCTTACACTTTGCGCTATACCGTAGACGGTGATAAGGACGTGTCTACGTATTTCTACTTGTATTCAGATTTCATAGTAACAGACGTGAATTGGGTTTCAAATATTGAAACGAAAAAAAGAAACTAACGAAAAATGAAATCCCTGAATTCTTCAATTACTTCCAGTTGTTGTTAAGTCCGTCACTATAAATTTTTGTTGGTAACGTATGTATGTCGTTAAAAATAAAAATTTTCGTAATTTTTTCAGAATTTTATTTCAACATTTAACCCTTGACCACAGAGGATGAACTTTTCCATTTAAAATGCACGCGGTTTCTCGGTCTTTCCAGTTATTATTTTATTGTAGGACTAAGTATGACCCTAAAAATTTGAAATTCTCACAAATTGGTCTACTAGAATCCTGCTGTGTGCAAAAAAATTGCCGTTCCCCTGCCATTAAAATTTTGTATGGGTTATTCCATGGCAGTATAATGATAAATTGCAAAATGTGAAGAAAACGAAAAACATCGGAAAACATATATTTTCAATGTTTTTGAGCAACATTCGATAAAATTGAAAAAAAAAATCATCATATTGGCATGGGATAACCCATAGAAATTTTTGAAGGTAGGGAGGTGGCAATTTTTTTCCATGCAGCAGCATTCTAGTAGACCAATTTGTGAGAATTTCAAATTTTTAGGCCCACAATTAGTCCTACAATAAAATAATAACTGGAACGACCGCGAAACCTCGTGCATTTTAAATGGAAAAGTTCATTTTCTGTGGTCAAGGGTTAAATGTTAAAATAAAATCCTGAGAAAATTACACGATTAGTTTTCATTTATTTGGAGTTTATTTGGGTATACAGTACTATAACATAAAATAACTATAACGCTTGAAACGCCTAATCGTAATCGAATGTATGATCGTCAGTCAGGCTGGGTGTAGATTTCTTTAAAACGACTGTAAAAGTCTCGATAAGCTCGGCGTACCTCTAAGTAATACAACTCAAGTCGCATTAAAGCAATCATACGCGTAATTTGATGAATAGATATCAAAGTGCACGAGTTATATAGTTTCGTATTACGTGTGGTGCAGTGAACTTTGAATGTATGTAGATATGAGTGTCGTCGCTAAGCATATTGCTCATATTCATACGTCCCATTTCACTCACTGTATCGTTCTTTGTTTCTCGTATGGTCAATATCATATACCTAAATCTCTCTGTTCGTCATTCCTGCCCGAACATTCTGGACTCCAATATCAAAGATGTTGAAAGTGAAGACGATAGAAATCCTCCAAAACCCTAATTCCTTTCTTCTCGGGCAGAATCTGGCGATACTGCAGGTAATACGGCCCAGCACTGGTCCGACCTCAACTCCCGAGCGTCGACGTTGAGCACTGGGCCAACTTTGGACACTGGGCCTTTTGTCAAAGTCTGCCTGGGTTATTTAGTTTTGCCGAAATCAATGTAATTCTGTTTTAATAGAACTATGTCCTACGTATCAGGATTCTGAGGTGTACAGACTCAGAATTTATTCGTCAATCATTTCACAGAATCACTTTTCTGAATTCTATGATCTAAGGAGGTCCAAACCAGAATTTCAGCTAAGTCCAGTATGTGCCTAAACTCTCTCAAAGCGAACGTAACTCTCGTTTTTAGGTGAAAATCAGAATTTCATTACGCGCACAATCCGACTTTAAAATTTTAGTCTTCACGTACAAATCTTCGAATTGAAAACTTGTAAAATAAAACTAGAATTTCTTTTCCAATTGGCATACACATCGATGTCATCATTTGACCCGCGAAAAATCACTATTAAGAATGTATATATAAGAATGAAGAATAATATGGAAAGTTTGACACACTTTTTGGTCCAGCGAATGGAAAGTAAGAGGTAAGAGGTAAAAGGTAAAAGTAACTCCGAGATAGTTCCAGATCATAGTTAGGTACAGGTATTACAGTTTCTTTTTCTCAACTCTGATCTACGTCTACGTAGGGTCAATAACCTTAGACATTCGACTGTACAGGGTAATCTGAACAATGCAGTCACAAATGCGTGCCATTAAATGCCCCCATTTCGTGTCGTTTGGTACAGATATGATATTATACTTTGTTAAAAATCTCTTCAACGTAGTTTGACGGTTGATGTGTTGTCGGCTACTTGGATGACAATGAGACGTCATAAAGTTGACTTTTGTGTAGGTATACCCACTCCGTGAAGGCTGTTACGTACTGGACTTTGGTAAGCTAATGGCTTTTGTGGAATTCCTAAACGCGAGAGAACCTCTTATATACATGCGCCAACGTTATCGGACAGTGTTCTTAAAAGAAAATTTTAAGAGTATAACAGCTCGAGGAACAGGGAGTGATAAAGAATTCAAAACTATAGAATGCCCAAAGAATTCTCTGCCTTGTATTATAAGGCGGGGTGAATGAGGACGTACATTGTGGTTTTTACGATCCTTTGATCATTTTAGGATTTCTAATTGGCTCTATAACCGTCACTGCATACGTACCAGACACACGTATTGTAACTTATTCTGTTAATGTTAAGGCAGAATGTATAACGGCCATACGTATATGTCGCGTCTCAGCTCAGTCATTGCCAGACTGTTATCTACACGAAAAACAACGTCTGACCTCGGCCAGGTTAACAACATTCTATACTGATGTGATTCCAGGGCAAACCAATAATGTTCCACGAATTTCATTATTGGATACGATAATTTTTCATTTCTTTTTTTTTTTTTTTTTGTGGAATATTAATCTCTAAAATTACAACGACCACTTTTTATTTTGCACAGACTCGAATCTGTGCGAATTGGAGTCTAAAAAATTTCAAAAAAATTTCTAATCACGTTTAATAAAAATGCAAGCAATCAGCTGTGAAAAAAAATCTTTTCTTTATCCTTCAATTTTGTTTCGTAAAATGAATAAATTTTTACAAACTTATTTCATCGGTGAGTCAAGGTTGAGGACAATTCGTTAGACTCATTATAAATGTAAAATAATTACGTCTCTAGGTATCTTTATTATGAAAGTTCATACGTATGTATTTATAGATGAACGGAAGGCGACCTCCGTTAACGACTGTTCAAGACGTATGTAGGTATGTACGTAAGTTCGTCTGGCATCTATCTAGTGACTCTGACCAACTTTTTGTCTGATTAAATCACCGGTTAAGTAATTGCAACACCGTTGACGTCATATTTTCAGATTTGGTATGTACGTACTTCCTGGTATGTATGTATACATATGTTAAGTGGCAAATCGAGACGTAAACCAGACCTGTAATTCCATACTGGCAATAAAGTTCTATACGTGCCTGTGCGGAATCGGTAAATTGGTAAATTGCGATTTTGGGAGAATACCGATTTCAGAAACAACAAGCTAAATTTAACCCGTAATAATCACACCTCCGTAGAGCTATCATAATCGTCACACCGGGTCAATTTGACCCGGGCCAACTTTGAGCGATTACTGAAGCAAGACGACGCGTTATATTTCCGTATAAAAATTCAGACATAATTTGAACATTGAAGAATATGTTCTCGTCGATGAAACTGTCAATTTTTGGTTTTTGAGTGCCAAAAAAAAAATTCCTGAAACAAAAAGTGACCAGCAAAACACGATTTTCTACTAAAAAATTCATAAACTTTCCAATTTTCGATATTTTTTAGCAAAAATTTAGCACGATACTCTTGAGTTATGGTACTTTCATAAAAAAAATAGTTTGGTACTGTGTCTTTCAAAAAGTATATTCATTTTGAAGGTTGAACTTGATGATTCGGGGCTTGAAAGTATAAAAGAATTCAATACAATGAAAAGTGTTTTGTCTGCTTGGTCTTCTGAAGCCTCCCCGCAAATTGTATCATTATTCGATTACCACTCCTAATATTAGTTTGAAAAAAAAAAAAACCGGGTCACCTGGACCTGGATTACTACGGGTTAACCCAAAGAAATCGGTAGTGCTGATTCAATTGAAATAAAATTCCTCTCTAAACGCGTTCACATAGAAAAATTAGTACTTTGATAATATGTACGTATATCTAGACATGAAGCACATACATATATGCATGAGTTTGACTATCGTATATAGTCGCGGTTGCCGGCTAGCCTTGCACCTCAAGGTAAGCTCTGGTCTACAATTACGTCACACAAGCTCAATTTGCATTCTCTAGTCGGGAATTATAATCGGCATTAGATACTCGGTACCGGACCAATACACAGACATGCAATATATACAAGATGTATGTACATAGATCCATGTGCGCGCCTTCCGATTATTAAGGTTCCACGTGATTATACCGTATATACAATTGCGAGAATTAATTAGACATTTATCCTCAACAGTTTATAGGAACGACGAAGAAGATGAATCGCTGGCTAAAATTTAACTTGGCTGAGACTCTATTTCCTTCAGTTTCGAAGGCCCCTGATCTCCGTTCAATTCTGTGAAAAACGATAGGAAAAAAGAAGGAAGAGAGATGGAACTTACATCGTGGGCAATATTATGTTTCTGTGCGGAGAACCCGTATCTCACACGCGTTGTTTTCTCGGTCCCAAATCCCTCCGTAGAGACTTGACTTCTGACCCTCACCGACGATGATCTTAGCTTTGTTTACGAGTGATTGATTTCAGTCGCGAACCAAGGACTACTAGTTTAGGTATGACGTAATACTTCCGTGAGGCCCTTCGCTTCGACTATCTATCCCTGTAATTCCGATCTTTCAACCGACCCACCGTTCGATTCGAAGTAAAACCCAGCGAATTGAAAATAAAAAATTGATATATAAGATATTGAAAACCGTCGTAGTAGTCACACTGAGGGTCAAACTGACCCAACGTCATTTTCGAATGGCTGCCGTACGAAAAGTATCCGTCCGTTTTTTTCCCAAAATTTATTGATCATACTTTGAACATTGTAGAATATGTAGCGACAGTCGATTTGGACAAATCTAACGTCAACATGTACAGAAAAAATCGTAAAGATGTGAATGTTGCAGAAAATGTACTTTTTCAGTAAAATATTCGTAACTTTTTCATTTTAGAATTTTTTTTTCAAAAAATTTCAGAGTAATATTCACTAGACACGGTACTTTGATGAAAAAAAAAGATAGCTCAATAGTGGGAGTTTTAATAAAAGAATTTATTCCATCCAAAAACAGATATTTGGCCCAAAAATGCAAGCTGGGTCAAATTGACCCATTGTGACTACGAAGGGTTGATTAACACGTTTTCGGTAAAATATTTTTCTAAAATTGTATTATTGAAAAAATATTTACAAACAAACGTCGACCGGCGCCTGATCGATTGCGTAATTTTATAGAGTAGTACGAGGTGTGGATGCGATAATTTGTTTGGGCAGTCACTTGGCTTCACTTATAGTCGTCAGCGACATCAGTCACAGCCAAAAACCACGACACGTGTATTATACTTGTTATACTGATGTGTGTATAGCTCTGCGAGCTCACTCTGTGGCCTTGACGGCCCTCGGAATTGGTACGGTAAAATATGGTGAAGAACAGAAAGAGAGAGAGAGAGAGAGAGAGAGAGAGAGAGAGAGAGAGAGAGAGAGAGAGAGAGAGAGAGAGAGAATGAGTGTGAGAGAAAAAAGAAACAAAACTTTTCAGATATACATTTCCGACAGGCAAAAGCTTGGCCCTTCGCCAACTAGCGATACAGGGACTAAACTGTTCGCGGGGACTACACCGTAGGGCGTTACGGTTGAGAGAAGGCCCCTCCCGGAGATCTGATTAGGACCTAAACTACCTAAACTACACACGGATGTCATTATATTCAAATGTGTTTTTTGTTACGACTGTTGTAGAAGCCGCGGGTATTCCTATGGTGAAATAATTCGACACTAACGATAAGTCAAAAATTCACATGGAAAAAGGATCGTGATTGAAATATTCTTAGCCTCTTATGTACGATGGTTCGATTCTTGTATACTGGGGTAATAAAAACTTGTAACTTTTATGGTCACAGTTTCGGAGTGTATACAGTTATGAGATTTATTTTTATCATTTAAGGGGGTACATACACCTTTGAAATTATTTTTTTTTTAATCACTGGTACATTGTCATAAAACCTTTTATTGACTCAATTCTTATGCAGCAGATTTCTAGTATAATGAACTATAATTGAGGCATATAAAAGAATATCTGGATTTCGACTTTACGTAGTTCTCATCCACCGATGAAAAAGCAGTTGTCGTAGCATACAGAACGCATCTTTGATTGAATCTTTTTGAAATTTTGAAGGAATATTCTACATTGATGTAATTTCGGACCAAACCAATAATATATAGAGATAAGATTCGTCTTCTATCATTGTGACTAGATAACACACTTTTTTTTCATCTTTTTTGAAAAAATGTCTGAAAATAAAAAAATTTCAGGTTTGAAATTAAAATTTATAGAATATTATTGGTTTGGTCTGAAATTACATCAATGTAGAATATTCCCTCCAAATTTCAAAAAGATTCAATCAACGATGCGACCCGTATGATACGACAACTGCTTTTTCATCGATGGATGAAAACTACATGAAGACGAAATCCAGATATTCTTTTATATGCCTCAATTATTGTTCAAAATACTAGTAATCTGCTGTATAAAAGTTGAGTCAATAAAATGTTCTATGACAGTGTACCAGTGATTTAAAAAAAATTATTTCAAAGGTGTATACCCCCTTAACATTTGTTTTTTCATTATTGTACAAAATCGAGACGTCCTTGATGTTTTATATGCTTCATACAGAATGTGAAAAAATGAACTTTAAAGTATGCGCTAGTCCGAGGGTATTGGAAAAAACGTAAGCGAATTAGCTTCAATTCCTAGAGCAGAATCATGATTCGTATAATAGTTGAAGCCCCGCACCAGGTTGTACTAAAAACTTTACCTGCACAGTCCGAAAATCGTTTTCTAAGATGATGCAAAGTTTATTGAAAAAATGAGAGGCAGAATTTCTAATAAAAAAAAATTACTGGTACGATTCTGGGCCTTTCGTTAAACTTTACCCGGAGACACGCGTGCAGAGAGAGCGATAGATACTAAAAATGGAAAATCATTTTACGTAAAATGAGTAGACTTGCATTTATACTCATCTTAGTGGAAAATTTACTCCTGTTTAAATTTCGAGGAAAGATGAGAGATTGGGGTGTTGCTAGTTAGACGGTGCGTTCCTGAGCACCGGCGTGTTCGAGGCATCGTTTTACAGGGTCACGATTCGTTTTCAGTGTAAGTCAACTTTAGGAAGGTTGTAATCTGATTTCAAGGGATTTGTACAACTTCAAGGTTTGTATTTTTGAAGGAGGGATCCAGGGTCCCGAAAAAACGAAAATTTGTCAACTACCCGTTTTTATCAAAACAAAATCTTAATCAATGCTCATAGATCTTGCGATTCTCGTTCTCCGATTGTTAAAAAAAAAAAAAAAAAACAAAACAAAACCAATCCACTGTAAAATTTGATAAATTTTGATAAATTTTTTGTGAGTGCCTAATCATTACAAAAAAATTCATTGATCCAAACAATTCGAGGGAAAAAAAAGTCAAGATCCAAGCGACCGTTTGACGAAAGTTTGAAAAAAAATTACTTCAACTTAGACTGCATCTAGATTACCAAACTTTTGCCTGATTATAACTTAAAAAGACTCTTCAACTGGTGTGATAAGGCTTATGGTTATTGAAAAATTCCAGTTCTTAAAGAAGAAAGAATAAAGAAATAAAGGAATCTGAATACTATCCCTTTTAAGGTTTATGTACCACCTTTAGGGCCGAGCTGCAGCCATCTTGGTTTCCAACTTTCAACTATCTCGCTCATGTATATCTTCGCCATTATTCCTAGAGCCACACAATGCGTACACACCTACGCCACGGTCGTCACACGCACTTTACTCCCCCACATCCTCGAATAGGGTATTAAGGTTGAGAAGCATCGTGTAGCACCGGGCACGCCTAGCTTCGCCTATTATCCGAGGCCAGCCTGCAGGAAACTGTTAGGGCAAGAAGGAAGGGACAGGGGCTAGAAGTGATGTCTTCGAAAAAGGAGGGGACACGTTAGAAGGAGAATAGAGAAACGGTGAAATGGACGATACTGGGTGAGGTCGTATGGTTTTATACATTCATTCGTTTATTTTTTCATCTATTTATTTATTTAACGAACATTTGCTCGTCTGGATATTCAAACTGTCGTCGACTAACTCAAACACGCGATACCTCATTCAAGGTAAAAAAATAAAAACATAAAATTACTTCCAATCGAAGATATCGACACAACATTAACCGTCTGAATACGAGGGTGAACTTATAGGCTTGAAGTTACATCCAAAGATATTCGTAATTATACCAACGTGAAGATAAACAAAAAGATAGAAATAAAAAACTGAAAGATCGTTTCGAAATTTTTATGGAATCAAAATCTCATCCTGCCCTTGCCTACGGCAGCAGGAAATTTAGAAAACTTTCAATTTGAGGCAGGTCAGGCTGTAGCCAACCTGCAGGTGCAAAACCCTGAGGCCTCCTGCAGCACAGGTAAAGAACCTTACCTGCACAGATGGATCTCGTACATCGACCTGCAGGACGGATGCAGCTCCCTCCTAACAGGTAAAATATTCGACTGAGAATCGTGGGGGGTTTTATGTATGGGAAAAAAAACTGTTTGATATTATATGGTCGATATAACGATAACAGTAATAACATTAATGACGTATGGGTAAATTAATTAATAACTGGAACGTCGCTGAGGGAGAAATTTTACTCCGAAGGATTTCGTCTGGAAGGACCTTTATAAATAAACCCGGGCCAGGCTATACGGCGGCGGGGCTTAGTAGAGGCAGACATGCGTCTAGACGGTTAAAAGGGCTTGCCAAAAAAAAAACGAAAGGAAAAAACGTTGACGGTTTTAAAGGGACCTGACTGACTGATACTGACTGGCTGCAGGCACACAACCCGATAGAACCGCAGGACAAAGTCCTGCCGAAATGAATCATCAGCTGTTTTCAAATTGAAAGAAAAAAAAAAATGAAAAACAGGAAAAATTTTTGTACTGGATCGAAAACTTTGAAGAAAAATCAAAAATGAAATAATAAGAGAAGAATATGGATAGTATATCTCCGATGAGCAAAGTTCTTCGTTCGGATACTCGCGTGTCTTATTATAATTCATTGTCGGAAAGAGATGCTGCAGAGAAAGACTGGCCTCGCCTGAGTCCTGGTCGAGGGAGTCCCAGAAGAGGGATGAAAAAATGTCTGTAGAAGCAACTGCTCGGGTAGTTCAACACGAAAGCGGACACGTTAGACAGGTGCGTGGACTGTGGACAGTTCATGCTCCGCTGCACGGATCACCCTCTTCTCGAACTAGGGTTCCCGAGAACCGCGGGTTCCTCGACGATCAGGTGTGCGTGGAACAAAGACACCTGCCCAGCTATACCCTGCGTATGTCAATGTATACCTATATACCTGAACCTCGATTTCTCGCGTAGCAACAGAGAACCAGACGCTTTTCGAGTTCCGATGTTTGGGGTCTTCAACCCCGTTGCGGATCGGTATTAACGTTTGCGTTTTGAATTCTGATCAGCGTCTACACGTATTAATAAACTTTCAAACTCTGCTTACAGCCTCGAAAATCGAGAAAAAACAATCAACTCAATGATCGATTAAATTTTCAATCAAATCTATCGAGAAGCTAATGTGAGTCAGGAACAGAATCACTAAGCGTCTCTGAAATGTAGGATTTAGCATTCTCAAAACGGACTTGACTCTCATCCCAGGTAGAGTTTAACGAAAGGCCCAGTGTCGGGCCAGTACTGTTGCCGACGATGGCGATCCTGGCCCAGTCGTTCATCCCAGTACCGGATCAGTACCGTTAAATAGTCGGTTTCTAGTCCTTGAAATGTACTGCGAGGAAGCCCAAGACTGTGGCAACACTGGGATACGGATGCTGGCCCAGTACTGGGCCGTATTAGTAGCGCTAAAAGATTTTACATTGTTCAATGCTGGCCCAACGCTGAACGACGACGCTTGGCTGCTGAAATCTGATAGAATGTCCTTCGATGGGCGAATGGGACAAATTTGTGGATAGAAACTGCGTGTTTTTTCATTTATTTTTACTTATTCGTCGTATTTTTTTGTTGAACTGTACAATCAGTGCAGTATAGCAGCTGGTACAGCCTCGTTTCAGCGAATTTATGTATTTTTACCTAAATTTGTTCAACGTCTGTAGGACAATCTCTATTATCGTACACAGCGTTAAGAGAGATGAAATATTTCAAGATATAGAGAAATTGCAAGTCTCGAAAGAAGCCGCATAACAAGAGAAGACCCGCGTTCAGTCAGCTAATAAATATTATTGTTTTTGTCTAAGAACAATTCGACGATATATCGCGCATCGTTATTTTTCACATCTGTATAAAATTTAGAAGAAAAACTTCTACATACCAGTAGACAAAAAAAAAGTCATCGAAATATTTAATCAATAATTATTATTTTTTTATCACTTACCCGTTCACGTGGGGCACGTCGATCGAATGAGACGATGCTCTCTTACGATCACCAGCCATGTCTGCGAGCCTCGCAAAATCGGTGTCCTGGTCAGCAAGGCGGGCACTTTTACGAGACTCTAGCAACCTGACTTCGTCGATACGTTTCGTCAGTGTAACCGTACTCTGAAAATATAGAATATCAAGAAAGAACTTTAATTAATTGCGATAGATTATTATCCTGTGAGAAATAAAACTATAGTCGTCTATCGCAGATCAACAAACGGTAGGCAAACGTATTTTTTCACGTATTTATACGTACATGCACATAGGCTATATTCAGATAAGAATAAATATAGAAAAACATCAGGAGATGATGACGATGTTTATTGTTCCAAGTTCCGAGACCAATGCACTTGGGTTAAAAAGTTATGATAACCAATCTAGCCAATGGAACAACGGCTAATGCCAATAAGAAGTGTACTTTTTCAAACAATAAACATGTAAAAATAAAACAACTCTACGCTGTGCCCCGATAACGAATAAAATAAATAATGTATACAGAAACAAATGTGTTTCAGGTAGAACAGTAAGAAAAAAGAAAAAAACCGTTCGTCAGTCAGAAATTTTGTAGGGAATAGAGAACAGCGAGAACACACGAACAGAAAAAAAAAGGAAAACTTTTTATCTCGGGAGCAGCGGAACATTGGGAAATTTTTTTTTTGTTTGAAATTTAGTACAGAGCAGCTGATTGAGCGTGGGAATAAAAGCCTGAATGAAAGTTGAATAAATCGTTATCATTTCATTATCTTTAATCGGGTAGAGACTTTATCATCGGGTCATTTAATTAGGGATATCAAGGGTAAAAAGTATATCGTAAAAACGGTCAATTATTATAGTGACCCATGATAATTGCCGAAATATCAGTACACCGTTGATTAACATGTTGGGAGCCAAATCCTCAAGTAAAATAAATTATTTCACATATATTCCCGGGCTTTGATCAGAGAGGCGAATCGACGTGAGACGGTCGATAATTACCGAAATATCGGTACACCGTTGATCAACATGTTGGGAGCCAAATCCTCAAGTAAAATAAATTATTTCACATATATTCCCGGGCTTTGGTCAGAGGCTAGTAGATACGTTCTGTGTCACTTCCGGTGCGTTTGTAAAAACCCGATACGTATCGCGTGAATTCTATTGAATTAAGATTCACTTCCGCGTTGAGGTATGGGGTGACCGAAGGCGAGCGATGTGACGACACGAGTATGCAGTATTACTCACACGTCATAGGTTGCACGACGGTATAATATAAATGCAGATAAAACGCGTTGAGCGCGAAAGAAATTTTATCTTCACCGTGCCAATAATTCATACTCGTTTTTTTTTTTCCTTTCTTATTAATATATATTTAACACAACCTGACGCAATCAGCGACCTATTTCAGTAATACGATAAAGTTTCCCTCCGTCGTATATACTACGCGTCATATCCTCATCTTGCAAAACGCATACCAAGAAAGACGGAAATTCGTCAACGTTAATCTTATAGTAGCGTAAGATTTCTAACTTCCCGCAGATTCTCGCGGGTTTCCACTGACGCCAATCCCACCAGGATTATACGGAAAAAAGAACTGATACTGCAATACCGGAAACTCTGTGACGTATACGAATCCAGATTCAGGAAAATGAGTTTTACCTTATATACCATACGCACGATCCATGGACGTAAGATCCCCAAAGGAAGAATATTTTTCATCATTTTTATCTTTTTTTGATAATCGGAAAATTATTAAAACCAGCTACAACCGATACATTTTATTGATCATCGATTCTTCGCGCATATTTTCTCAATTTTCTCAATATTTACTTCTGAATGTAACTTCAGGCAGAGGTTTGGCTCAAGCAATCTTCCGACAAAATTGACCTGCGAGGACCCTTGTCGAAATTACATCTCCGAGATGCGTTGGTCAGATTGGTCTGAAATTTACAAGAGTTGTTCAAGATGCTGGTAGCTATTCGCCAAACTAGGATTATAACGTGGAAGATTTTTTTTTTTTTTTTCTAATAAAATCGTTGCCATTTCGAAAGTAGTTAATTTTTTTTAAGCAATAATCCCGAAGTAAATTTCAGAATAATCGGATGAACAAATCTCTGCATGAGATGTCATTTGCACAAAGGTCACTGGTTGATAAATTAATATATATGTAAGAGTTGTATTTAAAATTTTCTGGATCCTGCCCAAAATCAGGTTGTATATTCTTGTTTATAATTTTTTGTTTCGATAAAAAAGAAAGGTGATTAAAAAACCACTGTTTCCGTATCTAGTTTTTACCGTCGACTATAATCTAGTATAGTAAACTAATCGTGAGCTTGTGACAATTACAAGACAGTTTTTGTCCCGCACCTTTTTTTCTTATAACAATTAACGATCCAGAACGATAAATTCGTTACTTTCACCGAATTACGTGAGCCGATAAATACCTGAAATAATAATAGCTATATCTATATAGACACTCGAACGAGGGAACGAGAACGGGAGGTAAAATAAATAAAATGAAATGCAAGAATACGAAAAGAGTAGAAAAGAAAAAGAAAAATGACGAAATAGTTGTGTAATTTTACCTAGAAAATTGGCAACGATTTCTGTTGTGGGTTTATAGACAAGACCCTATCGCGCAGGCGCGGGGTTCCCCCTAATTACCCGGTACTTTAAAATTGAAACAATTATACTGTACAGGCTGGGTATATAATAAGTCCACGGTTCAGAATTAGTGATAAAATTTTCTCTCGAAGGTCGTTATTAGATCGTTCATCGTTTTCTGTAGCACGATTTTATATACGAAGGATATATTTGAAATGATACTGCCACTGCAGTCACTGCACCACGACGGCTGGGTATTTTACTGAACATATCCAACCGGTCAGGATTTTCCCTTAAGGCAATAAGAAGGAATTGTATCTACCGCGAAACGGCCATAATGGATTATGAGGAATTGCGATAAAATGCATTTGCTGACGATAATGCGAAAATAATGACGTTTTATACTCTGCCGGGCCAGACGGTAATAGGTTTACATTATACACGTATATACACACTGCACAGCACCCAGCAGCAAGGTCAACATAGACGAAAGAAAAACTCGAGAGTACATCGGCGCAATACACACGTCTGTATCCTAGTAGGATTAGAAATTATAGTTTTATCCTCTAAAACCTCAATTCCATTGTTCTCTAGTTCTTACGAGAGATATATAATTCTGTTTCAGTAGAATTATGTCCTACTATGACTCAGAGGTCCACGACGACTCAGAATTATCGGTAGCGCTTGAAACCCTGATCAGCGTCTCTAAATTCTAATAAAATTTTCAAATTTTACTTAAAAACCTCTGCGAAAGTCGACGAAAAAATTAACTCGATGATCAATATCAATTCGTCGATCGGTTCACAAAACGGTTTATCAAAGATCGAGGAACTATATAGATCGGAACCTGCAGAATCTCGAAGCCTCTCTTAATTCTATGATCTAAAGAGGTCCGAACTAGGATTTCAGAAATTCGTTAAACTCTCGGAAAACAGTCGTGACTCTATAACTTTCAGGTGCAAATCAGAATTTGATAAGATGCGCACAGTCCTACTCTAAAAATTGTAATTTTCATCTCCAATTAAGTCATCAGTGAGAGCTTGTAGAATAAAACTAGAATTTCTATTCCGACCAATTAGTGCATTTTATATCAAAATACCATGAAATTTGTGCCATATAAAATTCAACGATATACTCGATAAAAATTGGCGATAATGATCTGCAGCCGTTTAAATTCCCTTGCCATTGCAGAAATGACAAGGGGTGCAGTTAATATAATTTATTACGCTATCATATCATAAGAGAATAAATATATAAACATAAATTCGAATATACTATATTTATATATACCATTCAATTCCAACTAATCGTTCATATAGCAGTTCAGGTTTTTCCCGAAACAAACCGCGTCACAATTATCGGCACCCGACGACGCAATTACCAAGTTACGAGTGTAGATATTATATAGGTACATATTTATATGTATATTATACATAGATAGTAACGTAGTGTAACAATAATCTGAAATCATTAATGGTTTAATAATAATAGTAATAATAATGGTAGCTAATACACACATATATATATAATATACATGTGTATATGAGTATATTAAATGGTGTGTACATGTATGTATATCAACAGCGTGGTGGGCGAGAACGAGCGGATATCTGTATGACGAGCAGTGACGTCATACTTGACTCCAATGTTGCGTGTTATTGCGTACAAACTATATATACGTATACATAATATTATGTATAGGTATAAATCTAACAGGGTTGTTACGTTTTTTGCTCTACTAAATTCCCTGACTTTTGCAGGTTTTCCGGATATGAATTTTCGATTTTCCAGGTTTGATTTGAAGGAAGATGTTATAGAGAAAGTTGCAATTTTATTATTGCTGCTTTAACCGCACGTAAAAATTGACCCGAATTGTCGCAGAGTAGTTGGCAGGATTCCGTGACAATGAACAAAATGAATGAAAATACAAATTTATGACAATTTCGATATTTAATAATCGATATTTCTTTCATCAGAATTTGCCAAAATTCCAGGTCATGCACAAAATTCCCTGACTTTTCCAGGTTTTCAGGTTTTCCGGTTTGCGTAACAACCCTGATTATTCTAAGGTATAATATGTAATACCTACCTAGATAACACGTGTGCAAAGTGATGTAGGTATATTATATGTAATATGGGTAATTCCACGTGAAAATTTGCAACCGATGTACCTCACCCCCTTCGATTTGGATAATTTTTCAGTATGATGTTGCAACCGACCTAAAAGGGTCTCTGAATTTTTTTTCAAATTTCTTAAGCCACCCGTGAAATTAAAAAAAAAATCCAAAAGCCAATTCCAAGAACGCCATTTTTAAGAATCTGAAAACATTCACTTGCGAAAAAATAGTAAATATTGAAATCCCATTATCGTGTCATGCTCAAAAATCATATCTTAAATCATGAAATTATTCTGAATTTTGTCATATTTTTAAAATGGCTTTTTCGGAATTGGCTTTTCGATTTTTTTTAAATTTCATGGGTGGTTAAAGAAATCTGAAAAAAATTCAGAGACCCTTTCGGGTCGATTGCAACATCGTACTAAAAAATTATCCAAATCGAAGAGGGTGATGTATGTACAGTCGGGCAATAAAGTTCTTGGAGGGTCGAAATTCAGGCTCAAACATTTCAGTGTCTACGCTGTTGAGCAGCCCCCTCGCTCCGCATACCCCGTTCTCTGAGAAGGCGAATCTGGCAGGCTACCTACTCAAAGTAAAGTAAGTAATACTTCCCAAATATACAGGGTGTCCCAGAACTGAATGTCAAAAATGAAAGGTGGCCTAGAGGAGGTCGAACTGAGTAAATTTTCCCGAAGAACATGGGGTCTGCGAAGTCGCGTTCGCGAGATATCACAGGTTAAAAAAAAAGTATCGCTTTGCGCCGCCGCGACGCGGCGCAAAGCGATACTTTTTTTTTAACCTGTGATATCTCGCGAACGCGACTTCGCAGACCCCATGTTCTTCGGGAAAATTTACTCAGTTCGACCTCCTCTAGGCCACCTTTCATTTTTGACATTTAGTTCTGGGACACCCTGTATATAATAAATAATGCATCGATGGGCCTGCTCAACAGCGTAGACACTGGAACACCTAAGCCTAAATTTCGACCCTACAAGAACTTTATTGCCTGACTGTACATGGGTTGCAAATTTCCCGTGGAATTCCCCATATGTATAGCTACAAATATATTCACACGCACACACACACACGAAGTATAATGTATGGGTTGTATCGGCTACTGCAGTTCGGGGTAGCACTTAACAAGCGCGCGCGGGTTTTAAAAAAGAGAAGGAATCGGTGACAAAAGAAAAGAAGTTTTTTTCACGCGACGCGTTGATAGGTTATAGAGAAAGAGAGAGAGAAATAGAAATAGAAATAGAAATAGTAGAAATAGAGAAAGAGAGGGAGGGAGAGAGCTGTTGCGGCTGCTGTGAGTTGGACCCAAGAGTTGAAAAGTGAAACGGTAAAACGAGACTGGGAATTTGAATTTATACCACTACTAAGTATATATCGAACGTCACGAGGTCTTAGCGCCAACGCTAATGCTAACGTGTTGCGCCGTATCTACATATATGATGAAGACGACAACCGCGGGGAACCCTGCAGCACATCGTATATGTATATACATTCGTCGCCAATATTGGACGGGTGTAATATTATCAGAGTTCTCGCGACACGACGACGACGACGAGGACGACGTTGCGATAATAAATATCAAGACTATACTTACGTAGCGTGCGTATACGTTCTTACGCTCGCAGCTTTCTTGCGTGCGTGCGTGCGTGCATGCGTGCGTGCGTTTACGGATATAACTATAATTTTTCGAAGGTCGAACGGGTGACGGTTGACGTATGACGATATATTCATATACGTATATGTATTGTATCCATACAAACATATTACTGTACATACGAGTCGATCATGTACATATGTATACGTATATACGTGTATATCAACGTTTTGTAATAATTCTTGTTTAGACGGGTGTATCTAAAGCGGGAAAAAAAATAAATAAAAAAAAAGAGAGAAAGAGAGAGAGAGAGAGAGAGAGAGAGTAATCGAAGGAGAGGCAAAGGTCGTGGTAAATATTTCCTGTTTTTACTCGCGCGAGACACAACACGTATATATGTATGTACATAGTTCCGCATATATGCGACATAAATATACATATACATGTACATATATATATATATATATATATATATATATATATATATATATATATATATATATATATATATATATATATATATATATATATTCATACACTTATTATATAAATATACATATACAAATATATAAAGAGAATAAAGACATGGCCCGCGTGATTCCCGCGTGACCGCGTCATCATTCCTCCCGCTATACATACTATAAACGTAATCGTGGATAACCACGCTTAAACATATCATACATTTCATACGATTGTACAGTATGGTATATATATATGACAGAATGCTTATTGTGACGAAACTGTAAGTCGTACTGGGGTAGAAAAAATTTTTAAGCATATTTCGAAACCTTCAAGAATAAGGGAAAAAAGGTTGCGTCCGCAAAAATTAATTTTAAGTAGGTGAAAAAAAAAAATCAAATATAAAAGAAAAACAGCAAAAACGTGACTTTTTTCACTTAAAAAAATCATATCTTCGTCAATTTTTAATGTTTGCAACTAGAAATTTAGCTGCATAATCTTGAGATGTGGTTCTTTGAGGATAAAAAAAAAAAAATAGTACAATAATGAGCGTTTCAAAAAAGGGATTTATTCGCAGGTATGAAGATGGTAATTTCGGAGTAAAAAAAAAAAGATTCCTGGATTAAGATATTGTTCTAAATCTCTTCCCATGTTCTAAAATTTAGTACTAGATTTTTAAGGCCAAGCTTGGTCTGGGGTTCAGTGGACCCCCAGTGTCTGTTAAGGGTTAATTATTACCGGTATGAAGTTTGCGGCACAGAGTATATTCTGTATTTTATTCTTTGTTTTGATATTATAACCGTAAACAAGATTGAAACAAAAAAGAGGCAAAATAATGTATCGGCTAACTTCATACCGGTCATATATTATTAAACTAGTCGAGTATATATTCATGTGTTATGGCATCGAACAAAATTCTTCTCAAACGGAACGGAATACTTTCATATTGTAACTCGATTATGATCGAACGTATACGAATATAAAGGAGCTGTCTTGTAGCAATTCCTCATCTCTGTTTCGATTTCTTTCAGTTATCGTTATATACCTATGTGTATACTATATACGATCGTTTAAAAAAAAAAAAAAAACAATATATATATATATATATATATATATATATATATATACAGTGAGGTAGGTTAGTTTAATAGTTTAACCGTACGTGATACTGTATACTATATTATATATAACAGTATTATACAGAATATAGTACCACGCGCTTGCTTATACTTGTCAGTCGGCCGCGTATATACGGTCTGTTCTCGATTACGAATCTGGCCGCGCGCGCGACATACTATATACGTATATACCTACACACTTGCCGTTATAATGTATATATCTAGTTCGATGATACATAGTTTCTTTCGTTATAGTTATATAGTCACGTCATTATTTTAATATTGTTACAACACGCGGTCCAGAACTCTAAATATGTACCTCGGAATCTACAATACATATACAACACATCTTTGCCAAATATAATATTATAAATCATGACTCGACAAGGTTTAAGAAAATTTTTATTTTCCTCCCTAGTTATTTTCATTCGCTAATTTTCAAGTTAGTATCTTAAATTTTGTGAAATAATTCTTTTTTTTTTTTTTGTTTCTTCTCTGTTTTTTCAAACCACTGTCTGCACGCTTTCAAGAATTTCAATTTCTTCTTTGATAGATATAACTATACCATTTTTTTTTTTTTTTTTTATCCATGTATAGTCACTCGATATCAGTATTTTGTACTTGATATTGTCGAGTCGTGAAATTTGAGAGATCGAAAATATCAGAGTCGCAAAAAAACAAAAAAAAAAACAAAAAAAACAAAAAAAAAATGTGGAGAAAGTTTCGACCGGTGCCGAATAGGAAAAAAAAAAGAAAATTAAAAAAAATCATGGGTATAATAATTGAATGAATAATCGGTAGAGCGGATGAATAAATGAACTGATTCCATACCTAATCAAAACAAAAAATATCGTATATATAATTTTGGCATCTCTACAGAGAACGAGGAATTCGCTCCGAGAGAACGTAATGAGAATATTTAATTTAAACGAGTTGTTCACCGTGCGTGTGGACACTGGGGAACCCGGAGAACCCGGAAAACAAAGTTTCACCGCAACACGTAGGTCGACATCGCGCAGGTGAAGGGCCCGGAAGCCTCAAAATCCTACGCGGCACCTCCTAGGGTTCACGAATCAAGTTATCACCCGGTATCCACCCTGCGCCATGTCATAGGTGTAGAATTTCGTTCTGGATGTTCTCACGAAGGAATAAACCATCGCCTTTCGATATACAATTTGAGAAACAATTTTTTTTTTTTTTTTTTTTTTTTTTTTTTTGGCAAGAGCAGAGGGGGCTAAATTGAGGCACTCAAATTTGCCGATGGATGGCTCGAAAGGCACATCCATGGACAACGTTTAAACGCTCTTTATTTATGATTCTAACGAACGGTTGGCTGTGTACGTCCCGTATCCTCGAAATGCATAATTTTAAACAAAACTGTAGGGCATCAAAAATCCCGGTCGAAAACGACCACCGAAAACTTATATATACGATTAGCTAAGTCTGCAGTCCACCTTGCGGTACGAGTATGTGGCATACAGCCTGTACATAAGAATAATAAGAAATTTGAAAGGCGGAGAAAGTGTTGTATACCTACCGGCACGTGGTAGTAGTTTATACGTACGTATGTGTGTACGTAGATTTGCGCGGTGCTCACGAGTAACGGAGCATGACCGAATAATCATATGGGGTCCATAATCGATCGGTATATATGATACTGTTCCGAATCCGGGTGATTTGCTCAGCAAATAATACCCGTTTATGTGAAAAAGAAATATAGCGTTCTTTAAAATTAAGCCGATAATATTTTGCTGCTGAGTTTAGTGGAGAGGTAATAAAAAGAAAGATACGCAGAGTCTCCGTCCATATGCCGGAAGCTCAAGGTCCACTCGACCCTCTTTGTTCTATCGTTTACATGCATCCGATAAATGGAAATTAATTAATGAATTATGTTGAAAGAATAGACAGCAAAAAAAAACGGATAAAAAATGTTATTTACAACACGTCGACATCTCAAATTGAATTATGAGATGGTACGATCTATGCAGTGACCTGATACGGTCTAAGAGGTCAGAGCGTATCTACTGATTATTAAAGAATCCATCTGGCCTTTGATTTTCAAGTTTAACGCAGTGCGCTGTGCATACAGATGCAGTTTTAGATAATACTTTGATATATGGGTGTTATACACGCGCGACGCGTAGCATTAGATTGATAAAGATATGTGATATGCATCAGGAAGATTCACCTATCCAGATAGAGCCCTCCAATATTGGTAACACGGTCTAGCACTGGTCCAGCCTCCACAGCCGAGCGTCGACGTTGAGCGTCGGGCCAGCGTTGGGCCAGCGTTGGGCAATGTAAAATCTGCCAGCGCTATAAATACGGACCGCTACTGGACCAGCATCGGCAGTCGAGTGTTGTCACTCGATGGGACAGTCTTGGGGGATTCTCTAGGCCCACTATTTTTCCGCAGCATTTACCGGTATTAATCCGAAACTGGGAAGAAACGACTGCGCCGAAATCACCACCGTCGGCAACCGATGCTGGCCCAACACTGGGCCTTTCGTTAAATCGTACCTAGGTACTAATATGTATTTAGGTATCTTGTTCTACGTTTTTAACATTGCTAATGGGTTTTTTCAGATTTTTTTAATTTTCGTTGTTAAACGAGCGAGCTTGTAATTGTTGAAAATAAGTACAGAAGAATGTTTCCCGCAAATGTAATGAAATTCAGGGAGAAATAAAAATGAATAATAAAACTACCGTCGTCTCCAGCTAAAGCGGCTGTTGCTCGTTGCTGCAGTATCAATGAGAGACGGTATGCACTTTGCGCATATATAATTATAATTATGAATTATTTAACGCAAGCCATCCGAAATTTACAGCGCGGTTATTATTGATCAGGCTCGGCTATAAACCTGGCGTGTAATAATTTGTAGTAGAAATCTTGAACATGGAGAGGAAAAATTATTGTTGGCAAAGACGTTTGAATTTTGTTTTTTTTTTCGTTCTTTTTTGATTGAAAGCAAAAATGACCAATTTCAAAAAACATATATAGTACACGACGAATTAAAAAATCGTGCGTCTTCCACACCGAATTATCGTATACGATCAGCAACGAAGAACAATTAATAATAAATAAAAATATAATTCAGATCGAATCTTACACCACAGAGACAATAAATTTCGCATATATGTATTCCGCGTATGATATAGCCTCGCCGAGTCAGCTGGTTAAAATATTTCGAAATAGTTTATAGCAGGTGAAAGTGCACTTAGTTTATTTCAGAAGGTGTTTTACAACGCATAAACTCCGCCACTCTATCTACGATACTTGTATGTAGCATTTCGTACCCTACACATGTAAAAAACGTCATGGGTATATATATAAGCCTATTCGATCCATATAAAATGTCTGTGTCTCATTTGATATCACAAAGAAAACCAAGCTGTTCAAATATTATTGGAAACTAATGTTACTATACCTACTCTAAATAAATGAAGAAGAAATTATTTTTTTTTAAATCGTATGGGTCGGTTTTTCAATTCAATCAAAATTTTTATTTTCGATCACAATAAAATCGATTTCCGTACAACAGACAAATGTTTGATATCGATTTTTTTTTTTAAAATTCATTTTTACACGCTCTATACCACGAGACAGACAAATTATTAGTACGACGATAAACATTTGAACAAGTGTGATATTTTTCAAGTATATTTAATTCACCGTCACCGGCGCATGAGATTGTCGGTTAATTGAAAGCCCCTGGGATTGGTAAAACACGAGGGAAGGATTCATTCAATACTTAATCGATATTTAATGGCATATTATGTCCTCGGAGCCTTGAAGGTTCATTGCTAATTTCGAAAATGGAATAGACGACATCTGCTGGCATTGAGAGACGGTAATGAAAGAACGTATTTACTTGACATTTTCTACAATAACAACAAATAACGATTGATTTATTAATCAGACCAGCTAAAGGATTGAAAGAAGCCAAACTCGGTTGCGATTATTCTTAAATTTCATATATATATATATATCATCTGACGAAGGAAATTGATCATCCTCTCAATCAGGTGATAACAATTTTATTCCTTTTACAGTATTTTCACAAGGCTCGCATTATCGAACAAAAAGACAAGAAAAATTTTCGAATTCGGTATTTGGATAATTGAGGAAAATAATATGTTGAAATTTTCATTTTTGTTTTCCGTTAACTGATCGAGCCTATTTATCAAGTCAACCAAACGATTAGTTCGAACAAATAATTGACTCGATTCGAACGAAAACGAATAAAAATTTTTTTTTTCCAAGTATTACTTGGAATATGAAACATAAACGTGTGGCAATGCAAAAATTTCCTTGATTAACAACGAAATCAATAAAAATTTGTTCAATTCAAAGAAACTTTTTATCTCACAAGTTGGGTACCTGTATCGCAGTTGGGTACCAAAGTAACTGGTTTACGCTGCAAAATCAACGCTCTTATTCACGCCTCTGCGAACACGAACAAATTGCAACTGCACTTAGGTATGTATATAGTATATATCAGTACAGCAGTATCAGTGAGTCAATTAATCGTAAAATGGAGCCAATATATACATACCTATACGTATAATTGTAAATAGATATGTACGCACCTGCAGTATAAGGCATAATTATCATATCAAAAGATTATTCATTTACTCATTTTTGATAATATTGATTACAGTGCTATATATTAAAGTCGATTAGAAAATGAGTGTAACAAAGAGCTTCCTAATTGATTTGCGTCTGATTAGGAAAAAAAAAAAAATATATATATATCTGTATATAAGAACAATAACAGTAAATAAAACTGTGACGACGTAATACATATATTCCGATAACGACTGACGTTATTGTGATTCCGTAATCAAAAAATCCGTTTCATAATATGTTATGTACAATATTTATTAATTTTTTTTGTTTTTTTTTTGCCAATCATTTTCCCGATGCGATTAGACCAATATCTGGTTTTGTCGATATATCGTGTCCAAATCATTTGCAAATATTCATATAGAATTTGAATTTTATACAAACAAGTATGGTCAAAATTTCGTCCCGGGGACTTCTTAATCTACGAATATTTACCGTCTACCGTGACTATGCAGTCTGTCGATATCGCGGTAGCTGACTTTAACTCTACTTGGATTGATATCGGTATTCGCGATCTGGGCTAGACACTTTTTTACGTATTTTTTTTTTTTTTTATTATATATGCAGTTTGATAAGAATAGACACAAAACACGTACGTATATACATACATACCCAATTGATAAGGGCGCGGGATGAAATCTCCTGTATATATAAGTTATAATAAACGATGATTTCTTACCGTTATAAAACATATTAGCGAGGAAGTGGCTGTAAATATTGTAATTATTCGTCTACAAGTTGAGTGGATATACATCTTTTCTAGTTTCGTTATGGAATAATATCATAGACAAACAGAATTGCAGAAAGTTATGTCCACTGGTGAAATAAAATACCCGAAATACACGTAAAAACTAAAAAGGTGATTAAAGGTATAAAATAGGGTCTATATTGTAAAAATGTAGATATTTTTTTTTCAAATTTGTTCAACGTATACGAATATACTGGTCTGAAAACAAAAATTTAAAATTCTGCGCATATTTTTTTTTTTTTTTTTGGATGTTCCAAATTGTCCCGAATTTTTGATTTTTTTTTTTTTTCAATTTTTTTTTCAACGATTTATCTCATATATCAGTGCGATATCAACTTCAGAAGCATGATTCAAAAAACAAGTGATCGAAAAGTCCCATTAAAATGTAATTATTATGGCATTTTTTTATTTCCCATTTTTTTTTTTTTTTTTGTTTTTTTTTTTCTTCGAGTAGCCCGTTTTGCCCCGGTCTCCTCTATATATACCTATGTATATATTTTAAAGAGAGATAGATAGAGAGAGAGAGAGAGAGAGAGAGAGAGAGAGAGAGAGAGAGAGAGAGAGAGAGAGAGAGAGAGAGAGAGAGAGAGAGAGAGAGAGAGAGAGAGAGAGAAAGACGCAAGGTATACATATATACCGTACTGATTTTTACAACAGACCCAATTATGGTGTAGGAAACGAAGAGGTTTGCAACATCGAGCGTAACGACTCTGCAGTGTAGGCAATGATAACTGTAAATAATAGCGCGGTTCGAACAACTACCATAACAATAACGAATTCGATGTAGATATATATACCTATGTAGTAAATACATACATACATACATATTTAGGTACATACATATATACGTATCCTTAAAGAAAATAACCACGTACAAAATCGTGCTATCTTATACGTGAGGCATACAGGTGGAGTATACGCTGGGCAAGTAACGTACTAGTACGCTACTAATCCGCGTCTGACCTGCGCACGCATACGCTCGTCAGCGCCGCCTAGCGTCAATTCGAAACGGAATTGGGTGTACGGCATACGTGTCAGGTGTACGACCAACACGAGTTTATACCTGTACTCGTGCAGACTATTGCTTATAATTAGCTGATAAGCAAGCGATTGGGAATTAGTAGTCAGGTATATTTTACAATGCCAATCCTTGGCAAAATTGGGATCGAAATTTCCTCCGAAACGTTTTTGTTTTCATTGATTTCAGTGATAAAAAATGTTTTTTGAGTTTCTTTCTCATTATTATTTTACCTTCTCTTGTGTATTTTCATAATGACGTGTCATGAGAATCGTTTAGGTATAGAAAATGATACAGAAAATTTTGTAAATAAATTTAGACAAAAATATATCTTTTGAATTAAAAACAAATCAACAAAATGACAATTTTTCTTTTACAAGGACCCTATGAAATGTTCGTCAAGAATTCGGAATGACCCTGTATATATATATACCGAAATATATATACCTATAGTTATATTATATCTACAAGGAAACCATATACATCTAATATCCTCACAAATCTATATATACTATGTGTACAGTTATTATAAGAGTTCTCAACAACGCAAAATGAACCTAACTTATTATTCATTACAGATCAAAGCCGGAAAAAAAAATTAAATAAATAAATAAATCGATAAACTAATAAAAGCTAATCCACTACACAGATATTCTTCATGTTTTTGCATTAATTGGTACAACTGTACGATCGTCAACGCGGTATTATCCCTTGGATGTGCGTTGTGATGCATTGTGAGCAAAAAAAAAAAAAAATATCATGATTTTTATAATATCTGTGGATTATCTCTAACTGCGGTTAGCGAACGCTGATAATTGTAACCAATAGTTTAGCTCAAGGACAATATATTGTCATAGTTATAATTATCATCAACCGCAAATGTTTTTAGAGTTTAAAGGTTTTTTTTTTCTTTTTTATATACATATACATGTATATATGCCTGCATTGTATATATATATATATATATACATATTATACATATATGAGTAAAGAAAAAATATGTGATATCTATGTATGTATACATATATGTGGAATATGATTCGGGGTGGTGATAAGGCGACCATATCTATATGCCTACGACTGAACGCTCCAAGGATTCCTTTGTTCGGTGCGTATAGGTAGATATATATGAGTATACGTATATATACTCTTTGTTTTCCGTATAGTATATGTATATATATATATATATATATATATATATATATATACCCTTGATTTTTATGAATTATACGAGCTTATTCAAATCGCGTATTTGTTGCACGTGCGCGCGTTACTCGCCTGCAATATGACCACCTGGTTAAAGCAAAAACCTCCACCTTTCAGAGATTTAACAGACAACGATTGATATGTACCTATACCTTTGTTACAGAGAAATATCGTACCATTATGGGTATACCCAACGAGGTTGATTCTGATCCCTGCGATTTGGACAATTTCCGAGACAGCCAATCGGCTCGTAAGAATTGCTGTAGTCCAGAGCGCTGATTTGCTGTTTCGGGAGTTGTCCAAATCGCAGGGATCAGAATCAACCTCGTATTCAGAGATTTTAATTCCTTTGTTTTTTTGTTTTTTTAACTGTATATTCACAATCGTCGGACGTTTCCGATATACATAATTACGAGAATTTGTCCAATTTTTGCATCCTTAAAATATACGTATACCTTCTTTAAACAGAAAATACAAAGGATAGTAGAATTTCGTGACAGCAGTAGGTACAGTTAGCCTTATAAATACGACCTCTAGCCGGTTATAAAAATGCCTTGCATGCATCCTTTAGAATCCTTCTGGCTAAAATTCTGTCAAATTTTTTTTCTACAAGTTGATTGAAAAACGAGAATTATGCTTTATAATGAGAAATTTTTTGTACATATCAATAAGGAATCGATGTTTGTAAATTTTTTTGGCTAATTTCAATATCGATATGTAATTTTTAATGCTTGCTTTGATCAACGAAAAAAAAAAAAAAAAAAAAACTTACAATTAGACCCTAAATAAAAAAAAAAAATTCATTTAGTGTAATAAATTTTCTGATTTTCTTCTCAGGCATAGGAAATTTACAATATTAGTAAAATAAGGTATCGTGTCAACGCGACGAGGTTTCTTCGAAAGCATATGAAAAATCACAAGAAAAAAAAAGAAAAAAAAAAGAAAGCAAAAAAAAAAAACTGAACTAATGTCGAAATCGCCCGTGGAAAAGGACGAAAAAATATATATATATATATTTAGGACCTCAATCCGTAATCGCGGTTATACTTTCCGTGACTATAATAAATTACTTTTCTTTTTTTTTTTTTCCTCACAACGAAATGCTGCTCGAGGTTGTGGCTGGTAGGATGATACACAAATAAACCCCGCGTCTTATACTCGCAACGCAATATTATATATCGTATCATACTATATAATCTTACTTTACCATAAGAGTCGGGGTTGGTGTCACCCCGACCGCAAATATATACATATTTTTTTTTTTTTTTTGCAATAAAAAAATAGAAATAAATTCAATAAAAATTGTTCCTACGATAGACTTATAACTATATATAGTCAGCTGATTTTTTTTTCTTCTCATTTTCTTTTCAGCAAATTTTGAAACAGCCTGCAAAGCGACAAAATTTTCAATTTCATTTTCCAAGGAATCCGAAATACCAAATCCAGCGTAATAAATATAAAGAAAAATAAAAGCACTTATTCTTTCCACACAGCGCATACCTGCTTGAGGAATCAATTAAACATGCCGAGCATTGCAAGATTTCTGCATTAATTGTAACGGTCGGTTATACAGCAATGCGGTTGCAAAGGTGTAATCGGTATCCTCGGGACTGACAGGCTACGGCCATATACATACATATGTGTTGCAATGTATGAAACTCGTTATAGATATAGCCCTCGCGCGCGTACATTATCGACAACTAAATTAGAAATGCTACATCGAAGTGAGATTTTTCCTAGCGTTAAGTTTCCCTCGGACTTAGCTAACTGTACAAATCAAGATGCCAATACTATCGGAGATACATACGAAATATATAATTAACTCTGATTTCTGTCTTCCTCAATTACCAATTGTCGGAATTAATCAGGTCGAGAAAATTTGTTTTTAGTAAAACCCTAATCGATTTCAAACGATGCCTGAAAGCTTTTCAACGACTGAAAAATATTTCATTTTAGGGTATTGATAGCTCGAAACGTGATTAACGAAAACGCTACCGATAGATCGAAATATAGAGAATTCTGTGAATATTTCGATCACAACCGCATCTTCATCGTAAATGAAACTCTGAGACCAAAAGAGATTAGACTATTTAGAATATCTGATTTTTTAATTTGTGGTCAGATTAATTCCGAAATTTGATCAGATTTAAGTTTGGATATCGACTCAGACCAAAATCATAAAAATTCGATGATCGGTTATCGATATCGTCGATTGAAATGTTTTTTTTTTCTGGATATAACTCGAAAACAACTCGAACGATAAAATCCAAAATCTGATAAGTTCTAAGTTAGTAGGAACAGCATCGATTGGTAGAAACAAGGTTAAAATCCGTTGATGTTCTCGAGACATCGTCGCGGACGAAAAAAATTAATCTTTCCCTTCCTTCTTAAAACGTTAATTAAAAAATGATTCAAAACAACATACTGCGAACGGTTTTACACCTGATAAGTCAACAATCCCGTCTAAACCCATTTGCTGAACAATAATTCGCGCAATATCATGTCTCGTAATATCGCCCTGCAGCTGTTTAAGTTCTACGAGAAGAAGTAATATGCACGTGTACAATTTAACGGATAAGAATTGCAGCAGTGGCTTGTCCAGGTGTATAAGACCGTACGCGTATAATGTAGAGATTTGTAGATGTATAATTTACCCCTGTATATATATATATATATGCATGAAATGTGCATATAATGGTACCGCAGAAATGTAAGAAAAGGCGTAAATCTTCGCGCTCGTGCTACCCTTCATTATTGCGGTTTACATAAACAACTCTGTCACGACAAGAAACAGCGACAACGACGACATAACTTGAACGATCAGCAGTTATACAGCAGCATAGGTATTCGTAAAGACAAGAAGAAGAAAAAAAAGGAAAAGAAGAAAAGGAAAAAGAAAAGAAACTGCGACAAAGGCCTCGGTGCAACAGCTGGTACGTAAAATATAAGGCTTACTTCACGACGACGACGACGGTGATGGTGAAGTAGTAGTGGTGGTAAGGAATTGTGTCACTATGTCACCGTGTCACCGCAACTGTAATGACGTCACAGCTATACAACTCACGGCAAATATGTACAGATTGCGATTTATTACTACATACATCCATGGGCTCTCGTACGTTCACGTTCACGTGCGCGATTCCCGATCCCCAAGAGGTAATACACCAACAACAACAGCAACAGCAGCAGCAAGCTGGCTTCTCACACCAATACCATATGATAGAACATCTATATCGGTATAATCTATTATGTATAATGTATTATGTGTGCAGGCAGACATAGGAAGGACGCGTATATCTATACGATCCTCCTGCCCGGCCTACGTAAGTATCTAATCTTGGAATCCAGGATAATACCTATATACCTTGTATGTATATATATATATATAGCTGCCTAACACGATTCGACGTTTTATTAGAAGCTTTCCCTTTTTAACGACGAACCGTGCAGTGGATCCTCGGCAGCTATGATGACGTCCGAGTCCGAGAGATTCGAGGGAAAGGCGCTGGGAGTAGAAACGCGACGTTTATTATCATGATCATTATTATTATCATTGTTATTATTATTATTGTTATTAACAATCATTGTTTATGAGGTGATAAAATTTTCTTATATTGAGCATATTAAATTTACACGGTGCAGATATTTTATGGGAATACATGCTACATATTTCTTCGTGATCCCTCGTCTGGGTATTTTTGAAATTTAATACAGACGCGCCCAAGGATCCTTCCAAATATATTTTAAAAAATGCCTGTAAAGTTTGAGCCCTTAATATTAATATTAACACGTGCCTCAGAGCGACCAAAGTTTTAAATACAAAATACATGTATTTTTGTGCATCGATTGTATAAAAATTGTTATCTCAGGAGATAATTGATCAAAAATTGTGAAACTTGGCTTAATTGTTGCCAACAACAAGAGGTACAAAAAGGTATTTTTATTATATTTTCATCGCAAATAAATTTCCGAGTTATGAACATGAAATTTTTCTTTTTTTTTTTTTTTCTTTTCTCTTTTTCTCGACAAGTCAGAAATTTATTTTCCAAGAAAAAAAATATAATAAAAATAAATTTCTCTACCTCTTGTTGTTCGCAACAACTAAGCCAAGTTCCAGAATTTTTGATCAATTATTTCGTGAGATAACAATTTTCATACAATCGATGCACAAAAATACATGAATTTGGAATTAAAACTTTGGTCGCTTTGCGGCACGTGTTAATATTAATATTAAGGGCTCAAACTTTACAGAAATTTTTTGTAATATATTTGGAAGGACTCTCGGGGGCGTCTGTATTAAATTTCAAAAACACCTAAAATAAGAACCACCCTAATATAATAAAATACCATATTCGATCTATATGTAATAAAATAATGGTGTGTTTAGATGTGTAACAAGTATAGGTAAAAGGTATACTTGTTTAGTATAAATATACGGATGTAGGATAATGTAACGTTGAAGAAAACAATACGGCGTCGATAAATATCGAGTCTCTAGAAATATAAATCGTTGAATTAAATCGAGAATCTGTCAACAGCTGTTGCAGCAGTGTAAGTATTATGATTCATTTACCGAAGCGCTGACTTGATCCGGCAAAGCGAAAGTGTCAACGTTCGTTCTAATCGAAAGTAAAATTTTCTGGTGAAACTTAACGCGCAGTTAAGGACCGGTTTGCATTCTGGGTTGCGACCTACTTTTAACGTAAGTATTTGGGTCGGTGCCGTTCGAACAGGCCCAATCTACGTACGTGAAATGTATATACGAGTATGTATATAGCCTATGTATGTACTATACTATACATATTTATAAATACAACCGTTTTACGTAGTTCTAATCTGTACACAGCTAACCTAGGCCTCGTTGTAGTGAATAGCATTCTCTCTCTCTCTCTCTTTCTCTCTTCCTATTGCGCGGGAGAAATCAATTTTTTTTTTCGACAATTTTCTGATATTGTTTTTGTCCTCTATTAAGAAAAAAAAAAATGGCACAGAATGACGATGATGATATAATGTGTTCCGGAATCATCGCGGAACCTTATTCCTCACATAGCCTATACGTGTATATAATATTTCAATTATATGGGAGCGTCACGATATATTGCGGATGTTATATGTAAATCTTTCTTCCGTTACCGCGTACCTATGTATGTACATACATACTTACGTTACGTCTCGATCTATTATTATCGTTATCAGCTGTTGTTGTCCTGACGATTGTATTGTATTGCGTTACAAATTGCATAATAGCTAACTCTTTAAGTACGTGCACATATCCGACGTTGCTGAACCCCGTAGGTATGTACATCGCATATATACGTTTGCTCTTCTTTCCTCACGATGTGTTAGGTATACATATATATACGTATGTGCATATATACATATATATATACCACGTACCATCGTAAACTTGATACACACTCGAATCGTCGAGGCTGTATGACGTCATAAACGCATGTGTGCCACGTGCGGTATACGTTCCTTGCGCCTTGCCTCGTTTGACATACTTTTTTGAGAATTAACAGGCAGCAACGCCAATACCGTACCGACCTCCTTTACCCCCGAACGGGCCTCACCGTCCGGCGTACCTACGTATCTGTCAGCGTATTTTGCGAGGCAAAAAAATAAAACGTCACTCGCATATAATTATGATCCATTCTTATACCCATTATTAAATAAAATTTTCTAAGATTCATCGAGGGTGACGAATGTCACGTACCCCGAATTGACTGTCAAAATCGCTAATACCCTTCGGCCTATACCTAGTTCAGTTTAAAAAATAAAAAAAGAAGAAATTACAGTTTATTCTTATAGGGAGTGTACTGATACACGGATATCCTGTTTCAGGCCTTCATTCCACGCAATGTCACTTACAAATCTTGATGTTGAAAACCCTAGGATGTAACATCATGTGGACACAATCGTAGATTGAAATGAACTCTGTAAAAACGACACTAGTTAACTGTGTACTTAATAACTGACTAACCGTTAGTCCGATCGATGTATAATTTTTTCTCACATGCAGCCCTCACGCGTAGTTTTAGCGTGAACTAAGAAATTTTTTTGAACCGTTTAAAAACAGAAAAAAAAATCTTGAAACTTCAAATTTTTATATTTTTCACTATAGGAACTTGAATTTTTTTTTTTTAGTATACACGAAATATTCAATAATTCTTGATAATCCTAGACTACGCCAGAATTACATAACAATCTAGTCGGCTCATGAAGCCGGACCGAGTCTGGACTAAAATTGACCTCGAAATTAAGACGACGTTTAACCTATGCCATTCTTGCAGAGCTCACTTAAATCTATGCCGGTTTATGCCACATATGATGTAAGATGCGATGGTTTTTATCAATCTCGATTTGTATATAAGTATATATAATAAATGCCTCTAAGACAGGATGTTCCTATATATGTGTATCATTTACCCTGATCAGCATACAAACCCCTGCAAAATGTGTCTTAATTTTTTATATCCCAATCATATTTTATATCCTCATCATTTCGATCCGTATGAAACATGTGCAGTTTGAAATGCAGTGACACATAGTAAATCGTTCGGCATTAACAACAGCTGACACTGGAAATGACTCGATGGCCTTGGCCTTCTTCTTGTCATTGTCCTCCGGCACGTCATCTACAAGTGTCACGTATATGTAATATGTCCTCGCCGATGGCGAATGAATGATATATCAAGTAAACCCCCCTCTCCCCCCTCACCCTCTCTGCCGATTTCCTTCTTGGTCGCGGTGCTCCGGGCGATCGAGTATAGAATAAAATTAGAAAAAAGAAATAAAATTATCATTATTTTTTTATTCATCTAGCGATACAAAAAGCAAGAAGTTGTCGTTTTTCAAAGTTCTGATAACACTCGAGGATATATCATGCTGCAGCTAGTACTATAGTAGTTTTTAAATAGCTCGCTGTTATACCGTATATTACGGAGATTGTATCTCTAGGAGAACGGCGAAGGTTACTCTTGCCATTTTAGTATGTATTTTGAAACCTTTTCACCGATCGTCGAAGGTCTGTATAGGCTAGTGTATATATCCCAGGTGATATAAGTAATATGTATAATGTATAAGCTGTACCAAGCAAAAGCAACCTTTTTACAACAACAAAAAAACTAAAAGAAAAAAAACAAGAACCTATATTTACCAAATCGTTTAAATTATTAACAAACAAAAAATCAAAGACACTGCGTAATTAATCGAACGTATATAAGAACCGTAATATCGTGAAGAAAAATCTATCATGAGCAAAATATGTATGAGAATCACTGGGGCTCAAAGTCAAAAATCAAAATTTCAGCTGTCTCGAATAAGAAGAAAAAAAAAAAAGGGTCATACCCGGGCATATTGTGATACGCAGACAAGAGAATTATAGTGCAGCTGTACAGGTGATATGGACAACGGTTTGGCTCCAATTTCTTTTCTATGTAACATTCGTTTATTATCTTTAACCGACCGGCTAGTAAGGCACGTACGTAAACCGATAATTGTATCGCGTAGGCTGCGGGCGGTAGCTGTCTTACGTCACTGTACATATGTACTGCACTGCACTTGCAGGCAGGCGAGTTGCAATCGACGCAATGACCTTGCACGTGTGCGCGAGAAAAAGAAAAAAAGAGAGAGAGAGAGAGAGAGAGAGAATGAAAGAAAGCGAGAGAGTGAGTGAGATAGAGAGAGGCTTCTTGCGGCTTACGGTTTTCGATTTATACGATTTAATGCTTGCGTACGCGGTTTACGACCCGACTGCACGCCCGATACACTCGACCCGGAAGAACACGTGGCGCGTTGCAGCATAAATGACGAAATACGAAAGAGGAAAGACTGCGACCCAACTAAACTTGATTTATAATATACACGTACATACATATTCGACGAGTTTGAGCGACACGAGGTGACATGTAGGAATGCGGTGTATGCCGATCGATCGTCAATTTATATTGGCAATATCTTTGTATATACATATATAAATATTTCGCGAAAGACGTGTTATCAATTTTCTATATAATGTTATTAAAATATATATATATGTATATATATATAGAATTCGCGTAGTCTGATCGTATTGAAAAAAATTCAGGTATAATTATAATAAATCGATATACATATGTGAATATAAAGAGATTCTTCCCCCCCCCCCCCCCCCAATCCCATATACCTATACCTATAAAAATAATTGTTCTAAGTTGCTTAGAATGAATTTTTCATTAACGATCGTTGTAGTTTACGCGAGGGGCTGGTAACTCTGGGAATCAGTGAGCCACCTGAGCCTGAAATTGAAAAGAAATCGCAAGAAATCATTGGAATTGAAATGATTCCTCTTTACGTTTCGATTTCTTGGTAATCGGTGGAAATCATTGGAAATCACATGATACCGGAAATCACGGAAATCAGTCAAATAAATTGCAAGTTACGAAAAGTAACTTTGGTCCATACAATGACGTATCTCTTATTCCAACTGTGTTTGAACGTGGAAATCGTTTTTTCCAAGATTTTGGAATACCCTAGAAATCATTGAAAATCACGTGGAATCCTAAGAAATCATCGATAATTATGTATCAGTGGAAATCGCGGAAATCATAGACGAAATCAACAGAAATCGATTCCTTTTGCATTCGCTGAGCCACTCAAATAGGAAGTTGCCAGTCCCTCGACTTGTAGTGTAATGTAATTATATATGTGCCTTAAAAAAAAAGTAAAGATTCCGGAAAATTATAAAAATTTGTATATATGTAAACTTAACCGTTATATATTTGAAGTTTGCATATATATATAATATATGACGACATAAAATTATCTGTGGCGTAAGTAAATATTATAGTCCAAATAAGTACATATATACACATACATATATTTATGTATATATGTCGAAATATAAAGAATATGTTTAGAAACTCCAATAAACTCGTGCGGTGCTGCACCGCGCGCGGTGTCGAAGCGTTCCGATTCAAATCGTTATTTGCAACGAATGCAGGAACGGATCGTCGATGATCCAAGTTGCCAAAGAGCGCTCGGTGTGACCCAGATTTATCGCCATGCAGACCTCCAGTCACCGTCCTCATCACGAACACGATATTACATACACATATGCCTATACCTTATCCTTTCGTGCAGTGTGTTTATTATCGAATTCCTTTAAAGATAAACGCATTTTCTGCCTACCAGTTATCGGAGTATATAGTATAACAACAACCACAATAGAAAAATTCGTTATCCGTTATCCGTTATCGCCGACCTGGTGACCACTGCACGTGCGTTATATCGAAGGACGGAGAGCTGTTTGTCACAACTAATCTGTCCCTGTCCTTTTCTCTCTCTCTCTCTCTCTCTTTGTCTCTATACTTCCTCTTGCCTTAGCTCTTCGTGGTTTTACCAGGATATCAACCGGGGATAAGGGTGGGTATAGCGATGTGCATAATAGACGGTCGTTGACCTGATATATGATCATCGTAATAATTATATTTTACGAATAATTTAATTACGATAAAAGGAAATCTGTACGCACATAATTATATTGGTTTCTGTGGATCAGTACGAAGTTTGCATCCGAACGCATTCCACCTCTCTCTCTCTCTCTCTCTCTCTTTTTATCTGCAGTTACATAAGCAAATACGAAAGACATAATATCGCGTTCGCGTTAGTGTCTGTTGAATTTCATAGTGGTCAGAGTCTAACACGTCGAAACTACTATTCATACATCTTACGCGAGTTGAGTGGGTAATGATTATTATGTATATACGTATGCTAATGACACGCTGCACGCGGGCAGCTCCCCAGGAAGAGATTGATCGAATCGAAGCGCTAGAGAAAAAAAAAGAGAAGATAAAAAATAAAATAAAAGTACAAACAAACAAGGCCAACAGCTGTTTATAAATTTTTACACCCCGTTATATTAGTAGTGCCAATCTCTTTACACTCTTAGCGACGTCGATATTCAATTTTTACGAAAATTCAACGCCTACGCCATGAACGAATAGAATAGTTATAGATAGTGTTGTGTGGTAGCTGCGGGGGCGCTCTCGTACCGTACCGAGCCTTGCAGTCTTCTATATGCACGTGCCAGCGCAGCATAGCAACTCTTTATACATACGTATACGAAACTCGCATACTTATGCGCTTAGAACGTAATGGCGACTTGAAGGATGAAGCGATGAAGGAGAGGGGGGACAGCAGGAGGCACGTGCAGTGCAGCTAGGCCGAATGGACTCCCTCTAAACTCGAAAGCCTCGTAGGTTAAGTTACCACGCGAGCCAACTCTGTACCCCGGTGCTTATATGCACATATGTATATGTAATATGTATACATATATATAGCTATGTATAGGTATATCTTATATACCTAATACATATGTAAAGCGCACCCACCACTGTCCGTGTGTTCGTCTGTATTCTTACCCACGTATATAGGAAACATTGTGTATATATATACATATGTATATAGGCAACTATCTGCGTTAGTATGTATTCGTCTAGGTCCGGTTTTGACTTCGGGTTAAAAATACAGGATAGGACATCTGGCCGTGGGGCCCTTCGGTGTCAACGGACCCATTTCCCAGTTTCAATCCAAAACTAACAGAACCTAAATTACAGATTTGATCACATTTTTTTTCTTTTTGTTAGCTTTCAACGATCGTATTTTTACTATATTTAAATATGCAGCGTATTATACTTGTATACGTAATTGATGTGGTTTATAATTTCAACATTCCATGATAAATTATCATCGTTATTTATCTAACCTTTGTAGAGAAATTTTTGGTTTCGTTTCTTCACGTTATTGTTACGGTATATAAAAAAAAAGAAGAAAAGAAAAAGAAAAAAACTTGGAATGACGTTCTCCTGTATATACGAATGTAGTTTTGAAATTGCAGATCTGTAGTTTTCAGTTTCATTAATTAATCTCGGATCTCACGTTAATTATACGTATGCAGGTATATGCTGGTGTATAAGGTGTATAATACCAGTTATCGTAATTTCTCTTGTACGTTGGCGATAACCGCGCGGTTCGGCTGCTCGGCAATTCACGTGCCTAAAACGCGTTAATCTTTTTCCACCGATTTGACAAGGACGAAAATTAACGGAATCAACGTCACGAAAGAGTGAGCTAATCCCGCGCATATACCTTATACCTACAGATATATCTATAGTACGTTAATCGGATCGATTTTCGTGTATAAAATTCGAAAAAAAAAAAAAATATATACCTATACTGAAATTTGAACCATATTTTCCAGCTCCTCGACGTATTTTGGTTTAATATTCAGATCCAGGTTATACCTACATTTTACATTCGAGAATTGAATATCTACCGTAATTTTTAAGTCCGAAGAACGAGGCTTAATTATTTGAGTTGGTTAAAATTTGTATCTGCAGACGTAATGTGACATCGAAATCGTCATCTCCATCCACATTGCAGGGAACGAAGCGATAT